>JAQSUU010000304.1:2469846-3704769 GCA_038087645.1 Saccharum hybrid cultivar R570
TCGACCATAACCTCTGGTCTGATCTGGGATGGAGCCCCATCTGTAGTTGTTTAATTCAGCTGTGGTGTGATTTAAATCGGGTCCCTGAGGGGTTATAATAACTGCCTGTTAACTTATTCAATGTCTTTTAGTTTATGAACTGTAATGATATGCTACAAACCAAAAAAATGCAATGAAATGAAATTTCGGGCCTAATGCCACGCTTCTGTTAGCCATGGCATCTCTCTGTTCGTTTTGCTGGTTTATTGTGGCTGAAAGTATTGTTCGTTGGTTTGTTGTGAGAGAAAACACTGCTGGATGGTTGTTGATTCTGCTGATCCAGCGAAACGAACAGGGTGCTAGGCCGAAACAAAGTTGTTTCAACATTAGCATGGCACACTACTAGCGTTAGCACGGCGCGAGACCAATATTGTTCTAGAATTAACTTTTGACTTAATATGGTCCGTAGCGTTAGCACGGGCACTATACTAGTTGCAATTAAGTGGCTTTGGAGTTTGGAGCAGTGGAGTTGACGCTTTCTTTAATCAAGGCCCTTTGTCCCCCTTCTTCTTTTTTTTATTCTTCTTTTGCCATTAATTATTTCACTTTGGTCCTTTTAGCCATATGATGTTCCATTTGATGATGCTTCTTTTCTCTTATTCTCTCCCCTTTTGCTCTTCTACTAATCTTCTATGCACAGAAAAGAATCAAGACATAAAACCCTGCTGTGATGCTGTCTGATTTGCCTTCTAATCAGCGATCAGTTTTTCACAATTTGTACTTACATTCTGCAGCTCTACTGTATTTCATTTTCATGGCAACCATTCCCCTTGCAAATTGCAACGGACAAAGTTGTGCTGTTCGTATAGAAATGTCATGCTGGTACAGCGTAAGCATCCCGGGCCCAGGCACCGTCGGTACTCGAGGCGTTTTTGTCCAGGCACTGCGGCCCGATTCGACGGCACTCGAACTCGCACGGCAGCCGAAAGATACGCGAACGTGACACACACCTGCAGGCCTCCTGTGATCTGCACTGCACGTCTGCACGGGTTCACCGGTCGTAGTCTGAACTCGATTGCCCCACCCACCGCTCCTCGCCCGTGGAGGATTCAGTTAAATTTCACAGGAAGAACCTAGAAAAAGAAAAATTCACGCGTTCTAAACATGTCCTACATATATGTACACAAGGAGAAAAACATGCGGGAACCTACGACCAGGTTCAAAATTTTGGTGAAATCGAAATTTGAAATTTTGTGAATTTCAGTGATGAGAGAAAAGAAAAATCTGAATTTTTGCAATACACTAATACATGTGCTATATAACTCTAGACTCATATTTTCTATTGTTTATATTGCATATTCTTCTATTCAATATATGTGTAGTCATAAATCCTACTAATATTTATATAGATATTTTTTAGAAAAAAACATACTTCATGTGCTACTCTATAAAAAAAAGTTAGTGATTTTTTTTGTAATTGCGGTGGTGGCCGAAATTTTTTCAATATCGAAATTAAAACCCCTGCCTACAACATTTGTGTTGGCATGTGTTGGCGGGTTCGCCTCTGGAGCCGGAGATCGAAGTCCACGGCGCCAGGACGGTTCCGATCTCGGGATGGTGTAAAGAGATGGCAGTTATTTAAATTATGCAATATATATATTCACCTGTCTCTCTCAAATCTATTTACACCTAAAAAGACTCTAAAGTCATTATCTACCCGATGATACCAAATTTTGACCCTGTTCCACACGCGTTCGCGCTCGATACGAATCAATACACCACTCGGAGCTCACATGTCCGCGTCATTACCGGTTACCATACGAAGATCGAATCCATGTGTCAACGTCCAGTACAAGTCCTTCACTGAAGTTAAATTTCAAAAAAAATGTGGACCCCGGTGCAACGCACGGGCATATATCTAGTCCATATTAAAATAGATGTACCTGATTTTTAAAATCCAATTTTCTATGATCCAAACTTGGATAATCACCTTAAACCTATGTGGATATGTATGGATATAACCATTATCTATACTCATATAGGATAAAACACTTCTCTAAACTCTGCTATATGTATATTATTTTCATTTAGTTTGAGACTAGTATATTAATTGATGTAAGTTATTTTTAAGTACTTTACGGATCGTTTTATTGTGTAAACTATAATGTGCTTTAATTAATTTATGGTGGAGGAGATGTGGAAGTTCGCGACGCCACTACAACTAGGTCACTGGAAGGCACGTGAGTTGGCACATCGGACCTTAAGACCCCGTTTGGTAGAGATCTTTGGACGGCTCTGATATCAATTTCTTCTTGCACTGTAAATGAGTTGTTTTTCTCTTAAAATAAACTAGGATCCGGTGAAGTCACTTCTTTTTTTTGCTTCACCAGCTCTGGTTTCTCCGTGCACTGTAGCAAGGAGCCAGAACTGTTTGGAGCCATGCTAAATAGGACCTAAGTCAAGTGAGTACATCCTTGTGCGAGGAATAAGCGGAGAATGCAATTCATCGATCCATAGGTTGCTCATCCCCTCACCCCTTTTGGTAGGTCACCATTGCCTTTTTGAGCCATTCTCCACGTCTAACACCTTGTGCTTGACGATCAATCACCCTAAACACTACACCACTGACAGTATCATTACCCCCTAATATGTGATGTGCAAAACTATTTGCTATTATACTATCATGGTTGTAACGTTAGCTTGTATATTTTTTTAGATAATGGGAAAAATATTTGGGCTTTTGACCTCTTTTACTGAAGTTTATTTATTCGAATTTTAATGATAAATGAACAACTATCCATACACCGCAAAAAATCAATCCCTTCGATGTAAATTATAAAATGTTTTGTATCTAGAAGATAGAGAGAGTACATGACTGTCTCTACTCTGGCAACCTGTACGAGTTCACCATGGCCTTGCTTAGTTCTTAATTTCTACCCCCAAATTCCACTATAAAAAAAGAAGATTTTCATCACATCAAAATGCCGGCACATGTATGGAGTACTAAATGTAGATGAAATTAAAAACTAATTGCACAGTTTTGTTGTACTTTGGGAGACGAACATTTTGAGACTAATTAGTCAAAATTTGGACAATTTTTACCAAATACAAACGAAATGCTATGGTGCGCATTTATTGCGCACTGTTCCAAGTTGGTGCCCCTGATTCTGGAACTAAACACGGCCCATGAGTTTATGTCAGCTTGTAGATTGCGAGTAGAATAATCAGAAAATATTCCTTAGGGCTACTTTGGGAGCAGATGGAAACTAACCCGGGGAAGAAAGCCCTGCAGGTGGAATTTTTTGTAACTTTGATTCCCGCCTCTAACCCTGGGAAGAAAGCCCTGCGTGGGGGAGTTTCCTTGCTGCCGTTTGGTATGCAGAACTGCACTAAACTGAACAAAGGGCTGCTGCACTCTGCACTGCACTCAACTTCACTCTGCACTCTGCACTGAACTGCTGCAACTTTAGAAGGTCCACTGCAGCAGAACCTTGGTCTCAGAAAATTGAAAACAATGTCTTAGAAAATCAAGAAAAAACAGATTTTTTCAATAAAATAAGAAAATCACCACAGATCAATTGCCAACCACAATATTTTCATGCACATAATGCATTAAAAATCATAATACCAAAATTATTTGACATAGTCCAATACATAGAAAATTTAATTCAAGTGGCAAATTCAACCTAGCTAATCCATTCGTCACCAAATCATAGATCATCTCCATCCAGATATCCAAGACACATATGAAAAAAAAATATTGTTCAACTCCTTTCATAAGCAGTGTTCGAGAGAAAAAAAAAGAACTCCTTTGCACAAGCTTCTCACATAGGCACTTCAGCTAGTAAAAACAATTTTCTTCTCAAATCATACATTTGCTTCCACACCAAGAACCCTGCAGGTAAACAAGAAAATACAATAGTAGCTAGAGACATACCTAAAATGAACTAATCTAATGCTGCTAGGATACATCAACTCGAACCAAGGGTAAACATGTGGCATGGCACGGCAAGCAAATTACAAATGTGGAAAAGTTGTTAAGTATTGGTGCAGCTAATACAAATCAGGATCTCCAAAATCATGCACCGTGAGCAAAAGGAATCAACTAGTACGTACTGCTCATACTAAATTTCCATCCAAACACATTCAAATCAGACATGTATATTTTGCATTCAGCCAAAGAGCAGGGTTGAAACAGAGTAGTTCTGTACTGAACAGACTGGTTCCAGAAGAAAACAAGACCAAGAACGTGCCAAAGTGCTAGAATCAAGTTCTGAATAGTAAGATAAGATTAAGATGTTGTAATCAGTAGTCAACTTTAGCACCTTGTATCACTTATTACTAGAACCTAATCTGCTGTTTGAGCCAAATCAAGCGAACATTTTTGTTTTTCATTTTCATGAATACCTCCCTGTCAATCTCAGATTTGAAGATATTCATAGCATACGCCTTCTCCACATCAGTAAGTTGCATTGTATCAACTTCATCGAGACACTTGTCGACTGAAAATTGTTCGTCTTGTTTCTTCTTTTCATTGAGAGCTTCCATAGTTTTACTTGTTTGCATCTTCTTAAACTGCACAAAACCATCAATAGCAGCACCAATGTGACTCTGCTTATGTTTTCTCCCACCACTCGCTACTTGCATAGAATCTCCTGTAGACTGAGCTTCATTGCGTGCACTTGAGACGTCTAACCCATCAAAAGTTGCACATAGACTTGTGCTATCAGAGACTGTAGCAGGAGCAACTGGAGCAGCCGGAGCAGCTAGAGCAGCTGGAGCAACAATAGGAACAAGAGGAGAAGGCTGCAAGTGCTCAGTTGATGTGAAGTTTAAATCTCCCGTAGCAACACTTCCTATGCAAAAAAAAATATAGTGCACAATCATACTTCAAGCGCAGGCATACTATAACTTGAACTGAAAGCACTGCATAGTAATTGAGCACAATCATACTTCAGGTGCAGGCATACTTCAAGCTTTTATGTAATATCTGAAACATTTCTTTCAACATTGCTGAGCAAAGGGAAACTCAACTATTCGGCCTATTCGACTACAGTGATACAAAGCGGGTTCATGGTACCTTAGTGAAGGTGCAAAGGAGGAACATGCTAGGAGAAGAACAAAGAATAGCTCCTCATCTTCTTCTTCCTCTTCCAATAAAAAATTTCTAGCAAGCTCTTCCCAAGAAGCCATCTAGTGTTACATATATGAAATTATATTATTACATACATTTATATAAAAAACTGCTAAGTACTACAAATCCACAACCACAATTGGCAAAACTGAGCACTAGAGAGAGCATGCTCTTAGGAGGAACATGGTAGGAACTTTCTGAAAGTCAAGGGCTGACTTTGAGAAAATTCCTAGCATGCTCCTCCCAAAAACAAAGAATAGCTCCTCAAAGTTGACTTGAAAACATGCAGCTCAACTAGTGATATAGTACATATGGCTATCATTAAACTAATGATATAGCATATGTAACAGTTACACTCCTGAACAGTTATCTGAACACACGTGCTAGTAGCTTAAACTAATAATTAAACTATCAGGCATGGAACACACAATGATTTCTCAAGGATAGCAGCTACCTTTGAATGGGGAAAAATAGAACACACAATGATTTCTCAATGATTGTAAAGAAGATTCAGCTAGCTGCATTTGCTAACCTGAATATACTAGCAACATACTGGTACGTACTCTGTTCCAAACAAAGATGCAAACAAACAAGTGCTCTGTTTCCAAAGGCGAACAAAGCATCAAATAGAGGGAACGGCAACAAGATGAACAACTCCTACAGACTGTGCTCGACAAAACATGAAGCAATCTGACAGATACAGGCATGCAACATCTCAAAAAAGAAAAAAAAGATTCAGGCATGCAACATATCGGAGCACAGCTGACAAGGCTAGCACTAAATAAGTGAACAGAGCACTGATAGCATACACATGAAAATCAGACCTTAGTTATTCATTGCTCACCACCAGAGAATGCACATATAATTAAGTAGTCATGCTAATTGATTGAAGGAGTTCAATGTCACATTCAGAGAACAAATTAGAATGCTATGGACTATGTATTTTGTGGATCTGCACTAATGTTTTTGTCTGCAAAATTCAGTGTGAAAGATAGATAAAGAAGCTTGTGTTCTCCTTGTTAATAAAGGGAAAAATTACAAGGACTTCTGACCTTACAATTTCAAATCTAAACTACCATATTTTAACACCGTAGAAGAATAATACTACTATAGTTATCAATTGGGCACCAGGAGAACATCCCTCCCTCAGTTTCCAGGATGTCTCTGCCAACTACTGGTGCCAACACTTGCTACATATATTTTTTTCGGGATTGATGCTCAAACTCATGTTCTTTCTGTTTTACACATCAGCTAAAGACTTCTTACATATCAACAAGTGCATTCATGAACTAGTAAACTGGATCTACCAGAACCAGTTAGTGCTAGAAACAAGAAATCCAAGAAGCAAGACAACCCTAGATCGACTATATTTGGGCACCTGTGAATCAACAATTTAGTGAACCCTAGATCAACCAGATTGGGGCAAGCAAACTGGATCAACCATGAAACAAGCACGTCACAGATGATGACGACCATCTAGGCAGATGGTCACTTGAATTCAACACTATACAACAGAACCATAGAGAAGGGGGACGAATCGAGCGGGTGCATACCAGATCGAGACTGCCTTCCTTCGTTCGGAGGGAAGACAAATCCGAGAAGAACTGGAGTGGATCTTGGAGCCCACCTTTCAGCTGTTGCAGTGGTCACATCTCTCCAGCGAGGGGACGAAGCCGATGTGGAAGCGGGGACGACGGCGGTTCGGAAGGGGACTGTGGCTGGGACGGTGACAGGAATCGAAGAGGAGAGTCGAGTTGAGGGCGGAGGGGCGGCGACGGCAGAGAGTCGAGGCGACGGCGGAGGGGCGGCAACGGAGAAGTGGGAGGCGAGTCGCGAGAGGCGAGCCGCGAGGGGAATTGCGCCCGGTGTCATGAGGCCGGACAGGTTTCCCAGTCAAAACCCGGCTCCTGCGGGGCAGAGACACCTGTGCAGCGTGCTTCCAAATCGACCCAACCGGTGGCCCGTGGAAATTTGCCGCGGGGAAAATCGCCGTGGGGAAAAGCCCGGGTTCCCGGCGGGAATAGCTGCTGCCAAAGTAGCCCTTATGGGTTCCATGGGATAGTGACATAGTGAAGTGTAAGAATACCATGAAGAATTAAGCCCCAAGGGGCACGATCGTACGATCTACGATGTATCTGGCGAAACAATAAAAATGTTTGTCCTAGGCCTTATCGGGTTTTAGACTCTCACTTCCACTCGCATTGCATTGCTTCTCTCCTGGCCTTTGTGAAAATCTGATGTGTGCGCCGTGACGTAGTCGTGGGACGTATCTCGCGTGATTGTCGCTTGTCACTTGCCGGTCGGCCGAGCCATTAGCGGCGGCTGTTATTCCGTGCTCCAGAAACGCGAGTACAGTGGGGAGCAGCAGCTGCGGGTTTGGTGTGGTGTGGTGCAGGGTCTATTTGTTGGGGGCCAGCCACAGCCAGCCGGCTTGGTCGCTGCTCCATCCGTCCTAAATTATAAGGCATTTTAAGAATCTTGGAGAGTCAAAGGATCTCAAGTTTGACCAAATCTATATGATAAGATAATAATATTTATGACACCAATTAAGTGTCATTAGATTTTTCATTAATTATATTTTTATAGTATACCTATTTGATGTTATAAATTTTTATAATTTTCTCTATAATTTTGATTAAACTTAAGATGCTTTGACTCTCCAAAATTTTTAAAATGCCTTATAATTTGGAATGGAGGGAGTACCTCGCTGGCTGGCTCCCGCAGAAACTGGCCTTCTCCCGCCATTCCGCCATTCGAGGAGACCAGAGGAAGCCACTTTGGCCCCGGGGCAGTCCCTCGCGTCGCTCTTTTGGGTGGTGCTCATGCCTGCCTGCCACCACGCGAAATGATGGGCGTCCGAGATGCAGCCGCTTGTTTGATGCAAGCTTTGGATTCCAGCAAGGACACCGCCAAAGCCGGAAAGAGACCATGCATGCCCAGCGCATGATAATTGTTTGAATTTTTATGGATAGTTCTTCTAAATTCATACGAAGAAATTCTAATAAATTTCAAAGGCCAATACATGTGTTCCCTAATAGACTTTAATGTTTAAACCTATAAATAAAAGAGAAAGACGCAACATTAATTAGTACAATATTGCTAATTGATATGGAGGTAGGGAATTTTCCTCCCTATATATATCAATCCTCTTGAGAAAAAACACACACAAACTATTATTGGGAGTTCCAGTTGGAAAATCCTAAGGCAGTGAATTAGTATTTTTCTCTTTTCATTATTGTGTTGTCGCTGTAGTTTCTCCATTCTGACCGTCTACATGCACCGGTGATTGGGAGAGCAGGTCTCCGAAACTCTCATCCTTGTGATCCTGCACCAGGAGCGGATGAATAAGGTTTTTGGAAAGCGCTCTTTGCGCGACTGCTCCCAACTTCCACGATGGCTCATTTTCCGAAGGTTGCACAGGGACATCGTCTCCACCACCAGTAGACTCGTAGCATCTTCAACAGGAATTCCTCCACCACTTGTCAATGACATGGTACCATCATCTCCACCACCGCGATATCGTCTCTCTCTACAATCGAAAGGTACACACCTCGTGATTCAATGTCTCGGTTGATGTTGTTTAATCTGACTAGTGTATTAGCTATGTTTACACTAGTTCTTGTGTTCATGTTGTTAAATCATACTAGAATAAGAGCCATGCTTATACTAGTTTCTGAGATCATCATGATTTATATTCTGGTTTTAATCTGGAAATTGCTTAATTATTCAACAATCAAAAAACCTTATTATAGGCCTTTTCCAAAATAAACTATGGCTGATTTCACTGACGTGCTGAGGCCGGAAAAGTTTTCTAGTGCGCATTTTAAGAGATGGCGAGTTAAGGTCACGCTCTGGCTAGAGGCTATGAAAGTGTTCTAGATTACTATTGGCTCGCCCGAGGGAAACATCTCTGAAGAAGATCAGAGAAGATTCTAGGAAGACAACACTATCTTTAGAGGAACAAATCTGAACAGTCTTGCCGGCCATTTGGTAGATGCAAACTTGCACTTCCAAGATAGGAAGGCCTTGCGGGATCATCTGAATGCGACCTTTGGTGCATCAGATGCATGCGGTGAGGTGAACATCATGGAGAGCTTTCACGACTACAAGATGGTTGGTAACCGATCTCTAGTAGAGCAAGCTCAAGAAGTTCAGCGCATGACAAGAGAACTTGAACTCTTGTGTCATACCTGACGAGTTTGTGGCCGGATGCATTATTGCAATTTGCCTCCTTTATGGAGGGGCTTCGGCAAAACTCTTAAACATAAGAGATAAAAAATATCAGTTGAAAACCTGATAGTATCTCTTGATGTTGAGGAGAAGTCTCGGGCTAAGAACACTATTGAGAAGGGGAACGAGGGCCATTCTAGCATCAATTTGGTGCAGAGAAACCCACATGGCAAGAATAAAGGAGAGATTAAACCTTTCAAATGCCAAATTAACAACTACCTTTGAGAAGAAGAAAAACAAAGCAGAGTTGCCTTGCTTCACTTGTGGAAAGCTTGGTCACTTTTCCAATGAGTGTCCGGATCGAGCGGACCTCAAAGGTAAAAAGAAGAATGTCAACCTCGTGACTATTAGCAATGCTGATGAGGAGTATGGTAATGATCCTACCATACTTTCAGTGTTTCAATCCCCAAGTTGGTGGGTTGATACAGGTCCTAATATTCAAGTGTGTGCTAACATCTCTATGTTTTCTTCTTACCATGGGCTCCAAGGTTCCTTTGTCCTAATGGGGAATGGATCACATGCTTCTGTTCGTGGCATTGGCACATTAGATCTGAAGTTTACTTTGAGGAAGATCATGCAGCTGAAGAACATGCAACATGTTCCTACTATTCGCAATAACCTTGTTAGCGCCTCTCTTTTTTTGAAAGATGGGTTTAAGGTAGTGTTAGAGTCCAATAAAGTAGTAATGTCCAAGCATGGATATTTTATTGGTAAAGGCTATGAATGCGAAGGCTTGTTCTGTTTTTCTTTAGCAGATTTCTGTAATAAGTCAGTGAACAATTAACGATAATGCAAGTGTTTGGCATTCTCGTTTATGTCATGTGAACTCTGGTTTGATTTCACGATTGTCCAGCATGAGTTTAATTCTAGATTTTACTATTGCCAAAGGTTCTAAGTGCCATAGTTGTGTGCAGTCAAAGCAACCTCGAAAGCCTCACAAGGCAGTGGAGGAGAAAAACTTAGCACCTCTAGAACTCATACATTCTGATCTTTTCGAGATGAATGGTGTGTTGACAAAAGGTGAATCGTTGTGGTGAATATTTTTCTAGATTGTTTGATGAATTCTGTGGGGAATATGGTATTATTCATGAGAGGATGTCTCCCTATTCACCCAAATCAAATGGGATTGCTGAGAAAAAAACCCGCACGCTGACTAACTTGGTGAACGCCATGTTAAACACTGCTAGTTTATCTAAGTTTATCTAAGGCATGGTGGGGGAGGCTTTATTGAATGTGAGTCATGTCTTGAGTAGAATTTCGAACAGAAATAAAAGAGACAACCCCATATGAGGATTAGGTTGGGAGGAAACCATCACTTTCATACTTGTGTACGTGGGGATGTTTGGAGAAAGTCAACATACCAATTTCTAAGAAGCACAAACTTGGACCCAAGACAGTGGACTGTGTCTTTCTAGGATATGCTCACCAGAGCATTGCCTATAGATTTTTAGTAGTAAAATCTGAAGTTTCTAGTATGCATGTTGATACAATTATGGAATCTCGTGATGCTATATTTTTTGAGAACATATTTCCTATGAAAGATATGCGTAGCAATACTAGATTTTTCTCTGAGATAGCTTCTGATTTTACTTTACCTATCGAGTCTTTTGTTGAGTCATTTGAGAAACCACTTGAAGAAGTTCATGAGAAGGATGACAATGAAGTTCCTGTGAGAAATAAGAGACAAAGGACTGCAAAATCTTTTGGTGATAATTTCATTGTGTACCTTGTAGACGATACTCCCACCTCTATTATAGAGTTATATGCATCCCCAGATGCAGATGATTGAAAAGAAGCTATTCGTAGTGAGATGGATTCGATTCTTTCTAATGGAACTTAAAAATTATCTGAGCTGCCATTTGGTCGTAAACCTGTGGGCTGTAAATGGATGTTCAAAAAGAAGCTTAAGCTTGATGGTACTATTGACAAGTATAAGACTCGGCTTATGGCTAAGGGTTATACCCAGAAGGAAGGCGATGATTTCTTTGATACTTATTCACCCGTTGCTATAATGACCACTATTCGAGTGCTGCTTTCCCTGGCTACCTCATATGGTCTTCTTGTTCATCAAATGGATATGAAGACAACTTTTCTTAATGGAGAGTTGGATGAGAAAATCTATATGGATCAGTCTAATGGGTTTATAGTAAAAGGTGAAAAGCGCAAGGTGTGTAAGTTAGTGAAATCTTTGTATGGCATGGAACAAGCGCCTAAACAATGGCATGAGAAGTTTGACACAACTTTAACCAGTGCGAGCTTTGCCATAAATGAGTCTGATAGATGTGTGTACTATCGATATGGTGGGGGCAAATATGTTATATTATGTTTGTATGTTGATGATATTCTAATCTTTGGGATAAACATTGATGCAATTAATGAGGTCAAGACTTTTCTGTCAAAGAATTTTGACATGAAAGATCTAGGAGAGGCTGATGTGATTCTAAATATCAAACTGGTTAAGGATGCGAGTGGGATTACTTTGTTGCAATCTCACTATGTTGAGAAGGTCTTGAGCCGGTTCGGCTTTATGGATAGCAAGCCTTCTCCAACACTTTATGATCCTAGTGTGACATTGAGAAAGAACAAGAAGATATCTAGAGACCAATTGAGGTATTCTCAGATCATTGGTTCACTCATGTATTTAGCTAACACAAGACCAGATGTCTCTTTTGCTAGGAGCAAGTTGAGTAGGTACATATCCAACCCGGGTGATGATCATTAGAATGCACTTGAAAGTGTCTTGCGTTATCTTAAAGGTACAATGAGTTATGAGATTCACTATTCTGGGACCTAGCCATGCTTGAAGGATATAGTGATTTAAACTGGATATCTGATATTGATCAGATCTACGCCACAAGTGGGTACGTGTTTACTCTTGGAGGTGGTGCAGCGTCATGGAGGTTTTGCAAACAGACTATTTGACAAAATCAACTATGGAAGTAGAACTTACTGCTTTAGAGACAGCTTCTGCAGAGGCAGAATGACTGTGTGAGCACTTGTTGGACTTGCCAGTGATTGAAAAACTAATATCGGCTATCCTTATGAACTGTGATAATCAAATGGTGATTACTAAGGTGAACAATGCTAAGGATAATACAAAGTCAAAAAGACACATTAAAAGACGTTTGAAGACTGTCAGAAAATTGAGAAACTCCGGAGTAATAACTGTGGCATACGTGCAAACAGATAAAAACCGGGCAGATCCCTTTACAAAAGGGCTATCACAGAATGTGATAGAAAATGCTTCAAGGGAGATAGGTATGAGACCCATGTGAGTTTACAGTAGTAGTAACCCAACCTTTTTGATTGGAGATCCCGCGACTAAGGACCTGGAAAGAATAAACTATTGGTAAACTGAGGAGAGTAACCTATAACCCTCTCTAAGTGAAGATGCAATACTCTCAGAGCAATGAGGCACTGTAAGGAAGGTTGGCGAATGCCTTAATGTGTTCTATTGGCTTTAACAAGCGAAGGTGTTGTCTTGCAGGGCATTCTTAAAAAACATACCTATATGAGTCTGACTGTAAAACGTCGCAGTCTATAAGATTTGGGTGATCTCTAGTAAGCTCATGAAGAGACCAGGGAGTATGACGTATATGCTCCACTCACGGGGAAGGCTACTGGCAGCCAGGTACTAGTTTGACTTTGAGTGAAATTCGGTCGCATAAAACTTACAATTCAAGGCGTAGTCCATTATTCAAGTTATGAATGAGTGTAATTTGAAGCTCTAGGTGGATGTTGAACTTAACAGTCTCTATTAAAACACTAGTATATAAATAGTAGTGGGAGAAGAAAAATATCTATATTGGACAGTTGAGATCTGGTGGGGGATTGTTAGAATTTATATGGATAGTTCCCTTAAATTCATATGAAGAAATTCTAATAAATCTCAAAGGCCCAATACATGTGTTCCCTAACGGGCTTTAATGTTTAAACCCATAAGTAGAGGTGGGAGATACAACATTAATTAGTACCATATTATTAATTGATGTGGAGGTAGGGAGTTTTCCTCTCTCTCTATATATATATGTACCAATCCTCCTAGGAAAAGACACATAAAAAACTATTATTGGGAGTTCTAGTTGAAAAATCTTAAGGTAATCAATTAGTATTTTCTTCTTCTCACCATTGCGCTGCCGCTGTAGTTTCTCCATCCCGACCGTTTGCATGCACCGGCAATCGGGAGAGCAGGTCTCCAAAACCCTCGTCCTTGTGATCCTGCACCAGGAGTGGACAAATAAGGTTTTTAGGAAGCGCTCTTTGCGCGACTGCTCCCAACATCCACGATGGCTCGTTTTCCGAAGGTTGCACAGAGACGTCATCTCCACCACCAGCAGACTCGTAGCATCTTCAACAGGAACATTCCTCCACCACTTGTCAATGACATCGTACCATCATCTCCACCACTGCGACATCGTCTCTCTACAATCGAAAGGTACACACCTCGTGATCCAATGTCTCGGTTGATGCTGTTTAATCCGACTAGTGTACTGGCTATGCTTACACTAGTTCTTGTGTTCATGCTGTTAAATCATACTAGAATAAGAGCCATGCTTATACTAGTTTCTAAGATCATCATGATTTATATTCTGATTTTAATCTGAAAATTGTCTAATTATTCAGCAATAATAACACTATACTGTCTAGCAGTGGAAAGGGAGATGCATGCGCGCTTCTGTATATATATAGGGGCTGAAACTCTGAAATCAGGGCGGTTTCAGAATACTACCTCACTTCATTTCATGGGCAGTTTCATGTTATAGCATACTAACAGCTTACGTACTTCATTCCAAAGAAAGACAGGTAATAGTAGGTGTCTGTGGGCATAGTACGAGTACAACACACTAGGACCAATCCTCGTTCCTGCCATTTTTTACAGGAATGGATCGGCACACGACATGCTACCAAACCACGTCACCAATACATACCTACCTAGAGCAAAATAACAGGAGCAACGGACGAATCAGCCCACAGAAGCGAAACAGGGGCTACTTCTTCGAGGCAAGCAGGCCGAGCAGCCACAAGGCCGGCCCGTTCAGTAGTGCTGCGCTGGGTCGGGGTGCTGGGAGAAGTAGGCGAGAAGGGCGAGCAGCGGCGCGTTGATGTACGTGGTGGGCTCCGACTGCTGGAACACGGCGCGCGCGTCCGGGAACGCGTCGGTGCTGTTGCTGGGCCCGCCCACCACGGCGCCCACCAGCAGGTTCGGGTTGGGCGCCGGGCTGGCGTAGTAGGCCGCCCCGGCCTTGCACCCGATCCGCGCCGGGTGGGCCGACACCGACGGCAGCGAGCTGGCCCGGTGGTGGATCCGCAGCGGGTACCGCGGCCCGTACCCCACCATGTACGACATCCGCAGCGGGTTATCCCCCAGGATGTAGTCCACCTGCCGCTTGGCGACGCGGCGGAGCTGGACGGGCGAGGCGGAGGCGGAGGCGGCGCCGCCGCAGGAGACGCGGGCGTCGGCGTGGCTGAGGTAGTTGGAGTAGGCGAGGAGCAGGAAGGACAGCGACGTCACGTGCTGCATGTTGCTGTTGCCCACCTTGAAGAGGAGGCCACCTGCAGCAGCCATGGAGATGGAGTCAGCTGACACGTTGAGCGCATGCAATGCACATCCATGGTTGCAAGAAACAGTGGTGAGTGAGTTGGTTGACCGTTGACCTACCTGGGGAGTACTGGATCTGAGGGTGGCCGGAGATGCCCGGTAGGAGGCTGCAGATGAAGTTGTCGGCGTTCTCCCGGAACGACCGGAAGTACTCGTCCTTGCCCATCAGGACCTCCTGGAGAAAGGATGATAATGGATCATGCATTCATGGATCACCGATTCGGCTTTTGTGTTGGAATTAGCATGTAATGCAGGGGACACGAGGCCCGTGACCCATCAGCAGCAAAAGTGCCCTGTTCTCTTCTCAGACCCGACCAGCTTTAGAGCTTAGGAGCAAGAGTCCGGGTCATTGATGCCACAAGCATGCTCACATGCAATGAGATCCACTAATAATATACCCCTGACAAAACAAAAGGCTGCAGCAGTAACGATAATGCGTTGATTAATCTGCCCGGATAGAATCTTGGTCTCATCATGCTTCCGATATACTAATCCACAGCACAAACAGCGGTGTGGCGTGACATGTTCGTTAATCACTCCACAATTGTTGCCGTGACTGCTGACACATAAAGATTAGTGAATCCTAGCATGTTCCAACGTGTACAGTACAATGGCATGTCAGGATTCCCAAGACCAGGCGCATGATTATGTGGATAATAACCATCAAGAGATTCGAGACAGTAAGAATCTAATCGCGTTCACAGGCTGAACAGAGAAGCCTGATATGGCATTTGGGTCGAGCCAGCTAAACCAAGAGCAGATCTAGCCATATTGGACCGGGAACAATGCCTAATCCCACGCACCTGTTCTAAGCATCATTAGCAGTATATGCAGGGCAAGGTAGACACAAATGATGTTTATCGACAGTAGACACGAGGGCAGGGAATAATATCTCAGAAGAGGAAGACGTGACATGCGACACTAGCTGATGCGTGCTGCTACACCCTACGCCCCCAGCACCACCAGCAGCATGTAGTAGGCGGTGTGACTAAACACACCCGTAGTACGTATCAACGTGCTCTCGGTCAGCCAGCCGGTCCCACAGGTGTGGGCGTGTGGCGCGCGAGAAAAGGTTCCGTTTCCTCCCCGTTGCCCATGCCCAAAGCGACTTTGCTAGTGCTTCGGCGGTGGCCGTGTTTAGACTACCGCACTTATGGATCTCTATATTTATCCTCTATACGTCTAGTCAGCAAGATTCTCGCCTCTATACTTAATTCTCCCGCACTCATGTATCCTTTATATTATCCTCTATCCACTCTATCCACTATGGGACCCACTTGTTACTTTATCTAATTATATCCATTGTAATATAGTTTTGAAGAATTTATTGAGACGAATTTAATGGTGAAATCAAAATTTAATTTGGATTTTTGGTTTGTGAGTTATAACATTTTTTCCTTCGTTTAGCTAATGGGGCCCGCAACTATAGAGTATAGAGTAAGCACAGTATCACTCTAAATATAGAGTGAGAGAAAGGATAGAGTATCATTTTAGAGTACCCAGTGCAGCAGTTTTTACTCTATATTCATACTCTAAAGCTTTAGAGTATCGTTTTAGAGTACCCACTGCGGGTAGTCTTAGATACACAAATTCACCCTAAATTTTACTATGTAAAAGAAGATTCTCCGTCACATCAAAATGTCGGCAAATGCATGAAGTACTAAATGTAGATAAAATCATAAACTAATTACACAGTTTTGTTGTACTTTGCGAGACGAACATTTTGAGTCTAATTAATCATTTTTTGGACAATTTTTTGCACTAAAAAAACAAAAACTGCTACAGTATTCCGACAACAGTGCTCGAATCGGCCTCCCGATTCCGGCATCTAACGTGTAGTTTCCCCTAGAAAAAAGTCTAATTGACCCCCCAACCATTAGGGGTGGTCTAGTTCACCCCCTCAACTATGAAACGGTCTAATTTACCCCCTGAACTTTGCAATACCGGTCAAATCACCCCTCGAGCGGTTTTGGACGGTGGTTTTACTACAGTAACAACGGTTGCTACAGTAACAGTGGTTTTGTCCTTTTCTTTTTTATTTATTTCGTCTGAATCTTTGAAAAATCATAGTAAATCACAAAAAAATCATAAAATGAAAAATCCAATTTTATTGGACTCCACATGAGTATATCTACACAGTAAATATATAATATAGTAGGCTTTAGTACAAAGTTTTTGTTGTACGAATTATTTAAATTAATTACAGAAAAAAATAGATCAAAATTTACAGCAAAAACTTTGTACTAAAGCATACTATATTATATGTTCACTGTGTAGATCTACTGATGTGGAGTCCAACAAAATTGAATTTTTTATTTTGTGATTTTTTTGTGATTTACTATTATTTTTCGAAGATTCAGACAAAATAAATAAAAAAGAAAAGACAAAAACACTGTTACTGTAGCAAAACCGTTGTTACTGTAGCGAAACCACCGTCCAAAACCGCTCGAGGGGGTGATTTGGCCGGTTTTGCAAAGTTCAGCGGGTAAATTAGACCGTTTCATGGTTGAGGGGGTAAACTAGACCACCCCAATAGTTAGGTGGGTCAATTAGACTTTTTTCTTTCCCCTAAACCCACTATCGTGAAATAACTAATCAAGGATTACACAGCACGCCCGTATGGCGCGAACACGACGCGTCAAAGGTTGCATGCTATTGCCAGACGAGTCGCAGCCAATGCCAATGCCATCATTAGCAGGGGCTGGTCCACCGGAAAGCCGGTTGCGAGGTGTCAGAGCAGCATGTGCGCGCCGCGCACCACGACGCCGCGCGACTCCAGAGTCCAAAGCCGAGGCAGAGGCAGCGCAGTGCAGAGGCGATTATGGCTGTGTTTAAAAGGCTGAAAAATGTATTGGAG
Source organism: Saccharum hybrid cultivar R570 (assembly GCA_038087645.1). NCBI lineage: Eukaryota > Viridiplantae > Streptophyta > Magnoliopsida > Poales > Poaceae > Saccharum > Saccharum hybrid cultivar. The sequence continues at coordinate 2,487,646 of JAQSUU010000304.1, forward strand.
TATGTTTTAATTTTATTTAGTAAATAGTATCTAATCGTTGACTAATTAGGTTTAAAACGTTCGTCTCGTAAAGTACAAACAAGTTGTATAATTAGTTTTTGATTTCGCAAGTTTGACGTGACAGAAAATCTTTTTTTTTTGCATAGTTTATTTTTCAGGTAACTAAAAACAGCCTATTACGGCAGGCTGATGCTACCAGGGAGCAGCAGCCGAGCAGACAAGCCTTCCCCCCTGGACCCCTAGCAATGCGCAATCCTAGGCAATGCTCCGAGTCGTGGACTAGTACAGTGGCTGCGTTTAGTTCACCAAATTATCAAATTGGGATGCTATATTTACTGTAGCTACACTATAACATTTGGTTCGTATTTGATAATAATTATCCAACCGTTGACTAATTACGCTTAAAATGTTCGTCTCGCAAAGTACAACCAAACTATGCAATTAGTTTTTTATTTTATCTATATTTAAACCGTTGACTAATTACGTTTAAAATGTTCGTCTCGCAAAGTACAACCAAACTATGCAATTAGTTTTTTATTTTATCTATATTTAATACTTCGTGTACATATCGCAAATTTGATGTGACGGGAAATCTTTTTTTTTTTTACATAGGGTGTGTTTAGATGATTGTAAGGTGGGTGTAAAGTTCTTGTAGCACTTTTCGTTGTTATTTGGTAAAATTTATCCAATCATGGACTAACTAGGCTCAAAAGATTCGTCTCGACATTTACAGACAAACTGTGCAATTAGTTATTTTTTTTACCTACATTTAATGCTCCAGGCATGCGTCCAAAGATTTGATGTGACCGGGAAATTTTTAGAATTTTGAAGAAGACCTTGTTTACGTCTGGAGCCCAAATCTGCATAGTAAGTGTCCCGTCACACTGTAGCAATTTTGTTTTTATTTGGTAATAATTATCCAAACATTGATTAATTAGGCTTAAAATGTTCGTCTCGCAAAGTACAACAAAACTGTGCAATTAGTTTTTTTATTTCATCTATATTTAGTACTCCATATATGTGCCTGCATTTTGACGTGACGGGGAATAAGAATTCTGCATAGTAAATTTGATAGGCAAACTTTAGAATATAAACAAGGCCGAAACTAAACACTGCCATAGTGCATTTTTTTTATGGAACTAAACACGGCAGTGTCACAATTACTCGTACTCCTCCTAGCTAGCAGTACCCGTGGTCCAGTACAGGCGCAGCATTATGCAAACGCAAAAACGCATCGTGAAAATGTGCAAAAAACGGTGCAGCTAATGAACATTACAGTTACAAGCAGTGTCGAGTTAAGCACGTACCTTGGAGATGAGGACGTTGATGCCGGCGTGCTTGTTATCCCATCCGAACTCGTTGATGGAGACGCTAGCGCCAAGCGCCACCTCATTCCTCTTAATGTACTCGCGGTACTCCCTTCGGCGCGACGCCTTGTGCAGCCAAGCGGCGCCCCACAGCAGCTCGTCCTGGTACCCGTCGTAGTCGCAGTAGCAGGGGCACACCGCGTCCCGGAGGCTGCCGCTGTACGCGCCGCGGTGCGCGTCCGCGAACTCGAACACCTGCACGGCGCGGTCCAGGAGCCGTCCCGCGTACCCGGGGTCGCCGGCGTCGCGGAACACGATGGAGGCCGCCGCCAGCGCCGCCGCCGTCTCGGCGGCGACGTCGGACCCCGGGTGCGACGCGTCCACCTTGTAGACGGTGCGCGGGGTGTCCATGTCCTCCGGACGCTCCCAGCACGCGTGGTCGCGGGACGCGTCCCCGACCTGCACGTACACGGTCCCGGGGGTCGACGTCGCCTTCAGCAGGTAGTCCGTCGCCCACCGCAGGGCGGCCCGGGCGTCGGACTCGTGCTGCGCGCCGAAGCTGCGGCCGAAGTCGATTAGGCCCCAGGACATGAGCGTTGCGGTGAACGCCATTGGGAACCCGAACTTCACGTTGTCGCCCGCGTCGTAGTACCCGCCCGTCAGGTCCACCTGTTGCAGAGCATGCGTGGCGCGCCATGGCGAGCCGGGCGAGCGAGCTCAGTCTGATGCAATGCGAGAATGGTGTGCGCAGGCACGCATGAGAGTTTACAGAAAGAAAGAAAGAGACGTCCGTACCCCCGCCTCGGCGCCGTCGTGGATGGCCGAGTCCTGCCGCCACCGGAGGCGCTGGGTGGGTGGCAGCCGGCCGGACCGCTGGCCCTCGAAGAAGAGGATGCTCTTGCGGAGGGCGTCGCCGTAGTCGTGCACGGCCAGCACTGCCGACGACGCCGCGAGGAGCAGCAGCGCCACCACGACCGCCATTGCCTTCGCCGTCGACACCGGGCGCGCCGCCATGGGAACGAAACGGACCTCTGTGTTGGCAGTTTAGTTGGTTGGTGCGGCGGTTCGGAGACTGGCCGGGGTGAGGAGGAATTAAATAGGGGCCCGACGCCACGCAACAGACATCCCGGTGCAGTAAAAATAAAATGGCCATGTGAGCTTGCGCAGAGGGGGAATGGGCGCGCAAGGAAAGGGACATGGGGTTGCTGGCCAAACGGGTGTCGGAATGCTGCGGCGCGCGCTACGAGGTAGCGGCAGGGCGCCGCGGTGCCGGTGCTTTTCCATGGACCGGGTCCTTGTGGTTAACGCTGCTGCTTGAGCAGCTTGAGTAGGAGTACGCAGGAGACCACCAGTGTATGTATCGGTTTGCCTCGTGGAACGAATGCATGGGCTATTGGCCGGGCCGGGGCGCGGCGCGGGGTTTGGACGTACTCTTACTCGCTCCGTCCCTTCACGTGTGTCGTCCGGAGGGGGGTGTCTGTGAGAAAAATATGGTTTTTTAAGATAAGGTGGTGTTTAGTTGGGAGGTGAAAATTTTTGGGTGTCACATCAGATGCATCGGAAGGATGTCGGGAGGGGTTTTTGAATACTAATGAAAAAACTAATTACAGAACCCGTCAGGAAACTGCGAGACGAATCTAATGATACTAATTAATCTATCATTAGCACATGTTTGTTACTGTAGCAATTATGGATAATCATGGTTTAATTAGACTTAAAAGATTCGTCTCAAGATTTTACTGAGAACTGTGCAATTAGTTTTTGTTTTCATCTACATTTAGTACTCATGCATGTGTCAAAACATGTCCTTTTACCGTGGAAGACGAAAATTTTTAGGAACTAAACACCCCCTAAATATTTAGGGACAGGGGAGAGGGAGTAGGTCAAAACGGGACTGTGAGTGATCGGCCAGGAGGTCTGAGGCGACGTGACTGGTCGAGAGGATGAGAGAGCTGCTGGGAGGTGGGACCGTGGTGAGGAGGGCCCGGGTCGCCGGCGAGCTCATCACGTGACGACGTGGGCTCCTTCTCCTTGGGGATGCATGCGATCCGACCTGTGCAGGGCGTGGGGCGGGCATGTGCACGGCGATACGGGGCAGCCGGCGTGGGGAGGACCGTGCGGGCGCGGCGGTGCCCATCCCTCCCGAAGCCGGCCCGGTATGCTGCGAGCTGCGTCGCCGGTCTCTCTGGCCGCTAGTTAAAGCTATCCTGGGGCCGGCTACGGTTTCCGATGGCAAAGGTAGGAGTGACCGTGCAGGAACACGGTAAAAGCTGCGTGGTCATGGTCAGACTACCCGCAGCCGCAGTGGATACTCTAAGGCACCGTTTAGATGTCAAAAATTTTGCCAAAATTTTCAGCCGTCACATCGAATCTTTGAACACATACATAAAACATTAAATATAGATAAAAAATAAAACTAATTATACAGTTTAGACGAAATGGACGAGACAAATCTTTTAAGCCTAATTAGACTATGATTGGACAATATTTACCAAATAACAACGAAACTGCTACAGTAGCGTTTCGCTAAAAAATTTGCCAACTAAACAGCCCCTAAACGGATACTCTAAAGCTTTAGAGTATGAATATAGAGTAAAAACTGTTGCACTGGATACTCTAAAACGATACTCTATCATTTGTCTTACTCTATATTTAGAGTAGTACAGTGCTTACTCTATAGTGTGCAGTGGCGGTCCCACTAGCTAAACAAAGGGGAAAAATGCTATAACTCACAAACCAAAAATCCAAATTAAATTTTAATTGCACCATTAAATTCGTCTCAATAAATCCTTCAAAACTAGATCACACATGGATATATTTAGATAAAGTGACAAGTGGGTCCCACAGTGGATAAATGATGATATAGAGGATGGATAGGTGCGGGAGAATTGAGTATAGAGAAAAGAATCTTGTTGACTAGGACGTATAGAGGATGAATATAGAGCTGCATCAGTACGGATAGCCTCAGTGGTCACCGATAGGCGACAGAGGTAGTAGTAGAGTCGTTCGGTTTGGTGACTGGTACAGGACACACTTTGCTGCGGTTTACCTTGTTCACTTAACTTATTAGTTTTCTTTTCTAACGAAACAGCATCAGCCGCCTTATCCGTAATCATAATCGATGTCACCGATAGAAAACCATCCTGCTTCTTTGACGGTGGATGTAGTAGTCTCTGCTACAATTTGGATATGTCATCGCACACATGCTACGCCGACATCTCACCCGTTCCATACTGGAAATAGTACTCCAACTTGGTTGCACAGAAGCCATACCCTGTTCGCTTGGCTTATTAGTCGTATTTTTTTCAGCGAAGGAACAGTATTTTACTCTCACAACAAATTAGCGAACAATACTTTTCGCATGACTTTTCAGTAATTCCTTCTCGTTCCCAAAGAAGGCTGCGCCATTGTTAGTGCCGGTCGACAGGCTTGTTAGCAAACCAACTTGCTTCAACATATTTACAAAATACTACTATTCCACACTCCCTCTTGTCACAAAATACTGGAGCGTGATGCTCGTCCCTGTGGGTTCTGGCGAGCACCGTCGGAGCAGAGGCTCTTGCTTGCTCCCCGAGGGCTTTGACTAGAGATGGCAACGGGTACCCGAAACCCGAGTACCCGACGGGTATTACCCGATAAAGAGACGGGTATGGAATGAATTTTCTACCCGTGGGTACGTTATTGGACAAAATCCTATACCCATCGGGTATGCGGGTACGGGTGCGGGTGTATACTACCCATACCCGCATACCCGCGGGTAAGACATACCCGCAAAAATAACTAGTCAACCTCAGTTATTTTAGCGCATATAAGTTATAAATTTAGCCCATTGAGACATCCACTATATTTCTAGTAGATTGTCTTTGTTGTAATGATGCTAATAATATTTGTTAGTATGTTTGTAACTTGTTGGAAGCTTAGAATGATTTATTTTTGTATGTGACTATTTGATATTTTTAGGTAATTTTTGGGTATGCTATCGGGTACGGGTTACCCGTCGGGTGAGAATTACCCGGCGGGTACGGGTATGGAACTATTTTTTTACCCGCATGCGGGTACGGGTAACCCGACGGGTAAAATTTTACGGGTGCGGGTACGGGTACGGGTGGGCACTACCCGTCGGGTATGTACCCGTTGCCATCTTGAGCTTTGACGGGTAAATAAAAGGAGGCCTCGAGGCTGGAGCCATGATGTTTACCGGGAAGAGTCACCGCACGTCTTGTGGCTGATAATATTATGCCATTGTTAGAGGACACGTTTGGATACCGGCCACTGTCCACCACTCCCAAAAGTGTGGCAGGCTATGCGCGCCGCATCTGCAGTGATGTTTTACGGCGCCACGTTTTGTGGCAGGATTTGTTCTGAGGGTGTGTTTAGATGGGTGTAAAGTGGATGTAAAGTTCTTGTATCATTTTTCGTTGTTATTTGGTAAAATTTATCTAATTATGGACTAACTAGACTCAAAAGATTCGTCTCGACATTTACAGACAAACTGCTCAATTAGTTATTTTTTTACCTACATTTAATGCTTCATGCATGCGTCCAAAGATTTGATGTGACGGGGAATCTTGTAAAATTTTTGGAATTTTGAAGAATCTAAACATTGCCTGAGTGTTTTTTTGGCAGAATCATTTACGTCGCCAACCAAACACAAGGTTCGATTTCTGTGGTCGTCATATCTGCATCATGGCAAAGTGTGTCCGCAGACCAAACAACCTCCTAATATTAACTGAAATTAAGTTATTGACTCTACTAACCAAATGGGGTGGGGGCGTCCGCTCTGCTCCGTCCGTGATTCTAGCTCTCAGAGTCAAAAGCCCCTGCATGAGCTAAAAAAAAAGTAGCTTCGCCCAACTCGTCCACTCAACCACGTGGATCCTCTCTAAACTGCCCCTTCTCTATGTGGCAAGGTGCGAAGCGGATGGAAGCGCCATGGTGGACGGACTGAGGCGTTGGGGCAGGCAAGGCGAAGTCGCAGGAGCGGAGCGGGGGCGAACGAGGCAAAGGCGCCAAAGCCCGTGGGGAGGGAGATGACCAAGCAGATATAAACGATGGAGAAAAGGAAGAAAGAAGAAATCTGAAAGAAGAAAAAAAGTAGTAATAACAGGAAGATTTTTTTTATCTACCACATGATGAGTTGAAAGATTTTTTTTTTCTACCATGATGAGTTGTTTTACCATTGCTTCCCCCTCCCCCCTCTAATTCGCAGTGGAGAATCTCGCCACATTTGTGGCGTTTGATTAGGCTTGCCACAGCTTTTCCTTCTCTGATTCGCAATGGAAATCTCGCCACATTTGTGGCGTTTGATTTTACCGCCTCAGCTTCCGCGCTGCATGGGGCCAGCAACTCAACTAAACACCCTCTAAAGCCAACGATCTAACTATAGCATCTCTCGAACAAAGAACCATTCACCCCACACACGAGTACGTACATAACTGTGTCCAGTACTACTAGTCTTCCACAAGCTTACCAGTTACCACGAGCTAGCACGCGCGCGCTATCCATAAAACAGCATTGAAAAGATAACCTTGCTGTGGCGGATCCAAGTCCAGAAACGGAACAGACAAGCAACAGGCAACACCGCAACAGGGACCCACAATGCTCGAGCGCATATGACTAGACTACACTGTGACGAACAGCTAAACAACAGTTTTTACCGGCTTTATCTACGTCACCGGAGATGCACATGCACAGCGCCCCATTGTCATGCAAACTGCCATATCAGCTGAGGCCCGCTGATGCTGCATCACCATCGTCAATTCACCATAGTAGTTAGTTACTATATATCAGCATCCCCTGCAAAATGCCGCCCAACAAGCAGTATACAAGATAAAGATCAAGCAGAGTATCTAGCAGAAAAAAGAGGTAAAGGTCGAGGGCTCATGCGTTTCTCAATCATGAATTCATGATAGTGTGCATTCAGTTTGTTCTCGGTTCTGTACTGGAAAAAACTTCCTTCAGAGTACCATAGCAGGGGGGACAACAAGAGTCAATGAAATGTCAAGCAGAATTTTCTGAAAGAAATGAGGATCAGACCGGAATCATTGCCTCCTTCCCCGACCTTTCTTCGATTGCTGTTGCTCTGCCTGTTCCTTCCCTGAAACTTCACTGATATCAGCTGCACGATCCAAAGAATAGGAACCCAAATTAGTGAAACGAATAAAATTCAGTGCTTTATCTTCAGTGATTGTAAATCCTGGAGAAAACAAAGCATGATACCATCAGGCCCACGAGTCATGAGAGCAAAAAAGATGTTGTTGAGCTTCTCCATCTTCTTTGCATCCTGAGCTTGATCAGTCTTGAACTTCAAGCACTGCACAGGCAATAACTTCAGTCAGAAAAACTTCATAGCATGAGCATTACACCAGAATATTATACTAGCTAGCAATCGATGTGTCCAAACAAGTAGTTTTGATGTTTTATATACTTTTATCAGCATAGACTACATAAGATGCTTGCCCCTGTAACAAATAAACAAAAAGCAACAAAAACATGGGTTTTGACATTCCAGCTTTTCTAGTGAAACATTAAGAAATATATTTTTACTAGTGCTGCAAACACAAAACAGCATAAGAAAGAAGCTAAATGAAGCAATGATGACAACATTAACTGAAGGCTTGCACTCAATAGACAACAGCACTGTTGGTCAGTTAAAAGTCACATTCGAGTAAACAAACAGGAAATATGTGTTTTAGCTGCAAAATTTACTTGAGCATGTGAAGGGAAGATATAGCAGGAAGCACAGGGATAGCATTTCTGAAAAGAAGAGCTCCAGAAATTTATTTACAAAAAGAATTTTTCAGTACATATCTATGGTATACATGAATACATCAGACGGCAGAGACCATTTCTAAGTACAAAATGAACCCGCATATCTTAATGAGTGACAATGTTATAGCCGGTTTAGGTGATGCAGTGCTATCAAATACATCAGATGGGAACTCCTTGCATTTGCTGCTAAATGATATGACCACACGCCAAACAACAGATAGCATGATGCTTAACAATCTTTCAGATTTTATTTTCAAGAACAGACATCCAAATTCATTTGTTTATAAAGAGACAAATGTTAGACATGGCATCTGACTATTGAGTAAAACTCGACACAGCTAAAACCAGATAGCAAGCGACCACTCCACCTTGCAGCGGTACTGCGACAAGCTGCATTAAAAGCAGCTTATACAAAACAAAGTGCTATGTGACTAAAACAGTAAAAGGGAACTTCCAAGCACAATAAACTACACTTGCATCATAACAAAAGGGGCAACATCATGCAAGAAGTCTGTATTCTATCTTATTCCACAAAATGTAATGCTAGCAAGGTTCGAGTTGTGTGACAACCATTCCAATTTATAGCAACAGGTTTCTATTCTAAATTATATCTAGTTCTTGACATGTAATAATCTATTTTCAGTCCTAGTATAACCAACAACACCTGAACCATTGCCCATCAAGCACCTGTCCTCTTACCACTTCCATTATGAGCGGCCACATAAAAGATCATTTTTCCGGTCCGCTATAAAGACTATATATTATTTCGAGGCCTGCAAAAATGCTAAATCTTGACATCTGACACTGTAAACTTTGTAAGCAACCCAAGCTCATCCTGGTTGCTATTTAGAACAGTGAGCTGACGTTGTCTGGAAGCATAGTAGCAAAATATAGAGCATAATGAGCAATCCAAAAAACTAATTTTTCAGAATCCTAGTTATGTGTAACAGATATCTAACAAACAATATTAGCATGCAAAAAGTAAACAAGGTATAGGCTCAATGGGAATCCTTTAAAAGGCAGTAATCAATTAATCATGTCAAACAATGGGTATTGCAAGATGTGAGTGATGACATTGCATTGGGCTATGGATCAAGATGTGTAAAGAGAAGCACCCATCAAGTAGCAAAATTCTTTAGTTAAGCATAAGAAAACATTGATAATACCACACAACATGGCAGCATGCTGATATTTGGATGAACTATAGGCAATAAAAAATTGCTCAAATGTTTTTAGTTGAGAGCATGCTTACCAAGAAGCACATATTATGAGGTTCCATGATCAAGAAAAAAAACAGGCAAGAAAACAATGATAAGAAAATTTGCAAACCAATGGTGTGGCTTGATCTCCTCAATTTAGTTCTAACGTACTCTCTCTGTCTTGAAAAAGAATGCAATTCTAGCATAGTACTAAGTCAAACCATTCTAAGTTTGACCGAGTTTATACAAAAAAAGTATCATTGCTTAGATTCGCCATGGAACATACTTCCTCCATCCCAAATTATAAGACATTTTGGTATTTCTAGATTCATAGCTTTTATTATGTATGTAGACATAATATGTATCTAGGTGCGTAGCAAAAGTTATGAATCTAGAAAAGCCAAAACGTCTTATAATTTGGAATGGAGGAAGTATTTCGCAGTATACCTATTTGATGTCATAAATATTGATAATATATTCCATAAGTTTGGTCAAAATAGTTTGACTAAGGAAAGAACTAGAATTGCATCCAGGACGGAAGTAGTAACACCCAACAGGCAGAATAATACTTTGTTGAAACTATTATTACTATATAGTCAAGCTCTAACATTGTAAAAAAAATTTAATAACCAATTTCACTAGAAGTAATACTAAGAATGCAATATTCATATACATTGTAAGCAAAAACACAAGAACAGAGCGCATAGTTATAGGAGGAAAAAAGGGTAGTAAGGTACATCTTGAGTGAAATACGTAGTACTTGATTTACAAAACTAATGAAAATTCTGCACCATTGCCATTTATATAAAATAACAAGTGAAGCAGAGAAGACACAGTAGCTGTAAAATGCTAACCAATTGCCACATATGTTTGGTTACAAGCACATCTATTCATTGAAAAATGTTTCCAACAAAATGCTATCTACTAAAGCATTTAATCTGAAAGTGAACATCCCTCATGTAACTATCATAGTTCAATTATATATAGCTGGATATCTATCATACAACGGCAGTGTGCAGGGATGAATTTCAGCTATAAAACCTATACCTACATGGCTCCAATATATATATTATTTAATCTTCAGCACAGTTTGCTTACTAAATACCTCAAACCATTGGGAGCAATCAGTTGTGCAACGATAATGCATATTGTTACAAACATTACTAGATATATAAAAGAGTCACAAGAAATTTTTTTTACATATAATATTTCAGTAGCAAAATATATGAATACCTGAAGTTCAGACAGATCCTGATTCCAACAAGAGAACTTATGATCTAAGTCCAACGGCAACACAGCAATACCAATGATGACTAATGATGCACAAATTGTCAGATTTGGCATACTAAAGAATCAGATAGAGCCCAATTTCTCTTTCATATGATTAACCAGGTGCCACTGATTGCCAAATACATTTTCAGTATGCTGAATTTCAGGGAACCTGCTGCTATATATCCAGCCATCATCACATTTAAAAATTAACACATCTGACGACCTCTCAAGGAACACACAACATAGATCCAATGGTAGGGGCACTTATCAAGGTGTGCGATCTATCTTACCCCTCGATCACCCCAATTCTAAGCTACCATCGATCAGCTCCTAAGCCACACCATCTATCCGTCATCCGTGTTCCGAACCAACGAACATACACGCAAATCTAATCTGAGTAAATACAGCTTGGACAAGGTAGTACCTCGCGGTCGTCGGTGACCTTGAGCACGAGCTTCCCCTCGCAATGCCGGTACTTCATCACGTAGCGGGTCTGCAGAGACACGCGCACAAACAGGTTAGGTAGGATCGGACACACGGAAAGAAGCAGGACTACTCGGGGAAGAGGAGAGGGGATCGGACGACGACGGCGTACGGCGTTGGGGTCGGCGCGGAAGAGCTGCACTGACCGCTCCACGAACTCGTCCCAGGAATCCACGTACACCATCGCTGCGGCGGAGAAGGGGAGCGGGCGGCGTGGCCGGATCTGGGTGGGGAACCTTGCGGGACGAAGAGGCCGACGCGGTTTAAATAGGGTTTGCTTGCTGTTCTTCTTGGCCGGGGGCGTGCTGGACTTGCGTGCCGAAGATGAGTTGATCCGTGATGGCATCCGCCTGCTGCAACGGGGTCACCGTTTTCTCTCTGGGCTACCAGTACCACGAGGCAGCGGCGGATGCAGGATGGGAATAAGGGAGCTAAAACAATAGAGATGTTGATTTGTATGAAGATTTAATGATGATTTGAGATTTTTGCCACAGTAATTTAGTGGTAAATCAAGTCATTAGGGGGGCTGGAGCCCCTAGCCCCCTGTAGATCCGCCACTGCCACAAGGGTTTATAATTTTTCAAATCACACACACAAGGGTTTCACAGCTAGGAAAATCTTTATATTTTAAAGTAATTTTTCTATGTGTCATAATTTAATTAAAACATTATATATTTACTAGAAACAGGGGCGGATCCAAAGGGGGGCTGGGGGGGCTCCAGCCCCCCCTAATGGCTCGATTTCAAGCCTAATCACTGTAGCAAAAGCGTGATTTCACCATTAAATCTTCATGCAAATCAACATCACCATTGTTTTAGCCCCCCCTTATCCCGCATCGTGCATCCGCCACTGACTAGAAAATAGGTTAGTGGGCCGATGCATGCAGATGAAGACTCTATTGGTGTTAGCATGTATATATACTAGCAAAAGTGCCCGTGCGTTGCAACGAGAGATATAGCGTCATCCAAATTTTTGACATCTTATGTTTTTCTTATCTTGTAAGCTATAGTTTTTCTTTTACATCGTCATATTTTTATTGCACTCGATATTATGCTCAAAAACATATATATAAATAATTTTTGACTCAATATATTTCTTCTACTTAAGTAGTCAATTGCGTCTATGCCATAGCGCGAAGGGCCAGGGACACACATTTTCACTTCCACTTCCAATTATAGCATCAAAGAATCAACAAATATAATGGAGTACCAGTGAATTTGCATAGTGTATAAACACTTCATCGTGCAATTTTTGTTAAAGTCGATAACAATAGCACACAGTTAGTCAACGAGGAATATCACCAGGGAAGCAACTTTTTTATTTCAGCTCGACGAGCACCTCTTGTGATGGAGATGAAGCTATTTTTGTCAAACGTTTGGTTAAACAACTTCTTATCTATCCCTAATAATAAAAAGGTAAAATTTCTGCCATAACCTTTTTTCTGCCTCTTTTTCCATCCAGTATGCTTGTATATATTTTTTCCTATTCCGGTCCGGGTTCTATTCCGGTCCGGGTTCTATTCGTATTATTTTTTTTTCTAGATTCTTTTTCCATCCTCCAGTCGGCCCCTTCTCAGAGTCTATCAAATTAGGATACTCTCCGTCATGGACCAGCCAGTTGCCAAACTACTATACCAATTACATATTTCGTCGAGGAATATGGTCCTTGTCCAAATAGGACAGCATACAACGATCCTGCAACTATAAAATGAAAACAAATACTGACCTAGAGAGAGCAAAAAACAACCTGAATAAAAAAAAGCAAGAGACAACACTCTTCCAATTTCCATAGTCAACACACAAAGAAATCAACATCATGGATGCCAACATTGAACCATATGATGAAGCCTTCAACTAGCGCCGGCGAGCAAGACCGCCCCCCGTGCTGCGAGATGGGGCCAGCCCCGACCGGCGAGCCTGCCCCGCCACTGCGTCCCTTGCTAGACCCACACCTGGATCTGCCACCCCGAGGCGAGCCCGGCTTACGGAAGCCGATATTCTACATCACGAAGATGCCACGATTGATGCCCGTCAAGATGTACATGCAAGAGGTGGCATAGAGGCCCTTGAAAACCTAAAAAAAGAATTGCATCTAGGTAAATTTACTTCAATATTGGTTTTCCTTTTTTCTCTGTTGCATTCAGGGAAAATATGGCACTATTCTTATTATACATTCTTATTGATCTACAGATCCATACAGTACCAAAAAAAACACTCAGGCAGACAATCCATTAGGGTCAGAATATCTGGTCACGGATGCCAAGGAAAAAAAAGGAAAAGAGAGACAGAGCTGTATGCACAGATGACCAATGAAAAAAAAAACAGGAAAACTTAAAAGGCTCCGTGAAGCCTATCAGCAAAAGAAAAAAAATAAAGAGTTGACACAGCTCAAAGAAAATGGCACACAAGGGAGGAAGCAATATATAGAAGAAAAGCTGATAGAACAAAACAGCCCCGGTCCGCGAGCCCGCCCCGCCGCTGCGTCCCCTATCGGACACACACCTAGATCTGCCACCCCGGAGTGAGCCCGGCTGACGGAAGCTGATATTCTACATCACGAAGATGCCAAGATTGATGCCCGTCAAGATGTACATGCAGGAGGTGGCATAGAGGCCCTTGAAAACCTAAAAAAAAGAATTGCATCTAGGTAAAATTACTTCAATATTGGTTTTTCTTTTTTCTCTGTTGCATTCAGGGAAAATATGGCACTATTGTTATTATACATTCATATTGATCTACAGATCCATACAGTACAAAAAAAAACACTCAGGCAGACAATCCATTAGGGTCAGATCGCCATCGCACATCCTCGCCTCGGTCTTGCTCACGTCGCCATCTCGTCAGGTTGCTCCTCTGTTGCCCGACCTTGCCATCGTCTTCGCGCCTCACGCCATCGTTGTTCCGGCGGCCTCATATATATATATATATATATATATATATATATATATATATATATATATATATATATATATATATATATATATATATATATATATATATATATATATATATATATATATATATATATATAAGCTAAACATAAATGTTTCACTTTATTGCTGCATTGACATAAAACGCAGTCGATCAACAGGTGATGTTGGCCAATCGAACAAAGTTCTGCAAGCACTGGTTCAAATTATTCAGCCTATCGCTGCATGATCAATGAAGCCCGATGGGCCAGGTCGGAATCGAATCTCGGATCGAGAAATCATCATACCCATCGACACGAGGACGAGGTTCATTTAATCTTCAATTCCTGCCTCTCTTTTATTCAAAACGACGGGAAGTGCGACGATGACACAGGCAGTGGCTAGGCACGTGAAGAGCCACGATGACGCCGGAGGAAATGCATGAAGGCCGGCCAGTCGCCACGACCTGTCGCGCGGTCCATATTCCATAATCCACATGGCACACGCTATGTATACATGTGTATATATAACGTGTCATTGGGCCGGCCCTTTTGCCACTCTTCCTAGATGCAAAGGAAAGAAGAAGAAGAAGGCCTATCGAATGGACCGGTGTCGTTGCAAGCAGATGAGGTTTGGTTTCGTTTCATCTATACCTATACCACCTAATAATAATATATATCTATATATATACCAAATAATGAAGAGGTAAAATTTCAAACTCTTTTTTTCATCCATCTATTTTTTTGTCCGTCTTTCTCTAACTACCAAACAATGGAGAATTTCTTTTGTTCGGACTTATATATATAACCCGTGCTCATACGAGTTAGAGTATCTCGCGTTTAGACCAATATGGAATATGAATCCTAATTTAAATAGATTCCTCAGATCCTGAGTACTCTGTATAGAACTCTGCAACTCTCCTGTCTGTGTGGCGTGTGTGGTTTCCTTTGAACCATTGACGGGTTGAGATTGAGTTCTACTTGGATGCGTGCACGGAGGCTACGATCTCACACTCATGCATACCGTGCATGCCCAGATGCAATACGAAGCCAAGACCAAATCATACAAACATGCAAATCTTCTACTCCCATACCCACACGTCATACATTGAAGACTTGATAAAGGTCGCCCGCCCCTTTTAGCCACGTTGCCAAAGGCCCCGAAGGTGGATGTTCTTGGGCTCTACACACTACACCACAACACCGCATCAGCGTCAGTCATCTGACGCTAAAAAATATTTTTATCGTTGGATGATCTGACGCTAAAGAAAACTTAGAGATCATCTGACGCTAAATCGTCATTTAGGGTTGAACTATCCGACGCTATAGATGTTCACATTTAGCGTTGAATCGTCTGACGCTGAATATATGTACAACATCACTCTGTCCGACGCCAAAAGTAAGTGGGCCCCACCTAGCGCGAGGGCGCCACTTACATCGAACTCTCGCGCCCAGCTTGCATCAATCTCGCACGCATTTTTTGGCCTGGCCCATGTATACAATGAAACCCTAGCCCCAAATCCCAAATCCAGTGGATCCCCGCCGCCAGCCGCCATCCCAAATTGTGCTCGCCCGCCCAAACCAGTCAGACCTCGATCCCAAATCTCGCCGCACGCGCCTGCCGTTCTTTGCTCCCTCCAAATCTCGCGCACCCCCTAGCTCCCGCACGCCACGACCGTCAACAGGAAGCGCATCACCTGGAGTTCCTGTGCCCGAGGAAGCCCTGCCGAGCGCCTGCTCCCTGACCGCACCGCCTGGAGCGCTTTGACGGAGGAAGCCCCTGCGTGTGTCCTTCCTTTTCCAATCCCGCACTCATCTTTGCTAGCCATCGCAACTCTATCTTCATCAATCGCTGCCTGTCCAAACTCCAAACTGAGGCAACCTACAGTTGCAGATCAGGGCAGCCACGGTGGTACGTCTCACGTACAGCAAGGAAGAAGCAAGGGGGTCCGCCTGGGGAGGACTCCGTGATCTATTTCCTGCAGTTCCAACTGTACAGCAGGGGAAGAAGCAAGGGGTCCGCATGGGGAGGACTCCGTGATCTGTTTCCTGCAGTTCCAACCTGGGTACTACTCAAAAGCAAATATTTAGAATATATCTGAATGTGCTTTATTATTTAGTTAGCCTGATTGGTAGGATTTTCTTCTAGCCTAGTTAGTCTGGCATGCTCAGAAGCTCGTAATATTTGGATCCTGGTTAGTGCGAGTGACCTGATTTGTCTGTAGTCTATGCATCTGTTCTGTCAGCCACCGGTTGACCAATCGGATAATTTATTTTACTGGAAGCTAATAATTATTTTGTATGGAACTTGAACATAACATTACACCATGTTAGTGGTTTTCCATTAGGAGCTTATCCATTAATCAGCCATAGCATTGATGCCATCAAGGAGAATAAGCATACCTAATTCTGTGGGTTACGCCTTTCATATAGCTATTCCTGGAAGAAAGTGTATGTATTGCTGCATTAAATTTTGAGACTGCATCACACATGCAGCTATATGCATCAATTTTTTTCGCTAGCTACTGAAGAAATTAATTTCGATGCAATCTAAACATGCTCATGCTTCACTTATATTTCAGTCCCCTTGGTGAATGTAATGTGGAGCTGGCCTACTAACTCGAACGAGTTGCAGATCTGCTGTCCTCTTCTCATTGCTTGCAATCAACGGATTCAAGTACTGCAGGTACACACTCAACACTAGTTGTGATGATTATTGCTTTTTGGGTGTTGTATGTGATTGTGGTATGATCTCTGTTACATTTTAGCATTGTTCTGTGTTATGTGACAGTTTTTGGTACAAAGAGGAGCATAGTGTTCCATCGTGCACTGATCATAAACTACAGTAACAAATGATGGCCCTCGCTTTCATGATAACCTTGTAATCTTCTGTCTTCCTGCATTCTTTTGTGGTTTTTCCTTGCTTTAAAATTATTATGTGTGCATCATTTATTTCAGGTTGGAAAGGATGTGATATTATATGCTATATTGAGATCTGAGTTAGCTGTGGCTAGGGGAACAGTCATTTCAACTAATCCTAACACCATGGTAGGAGGCCAGCGTCTTGGGAATGAATATTGTGAAGTAATTGTTAATGTTGTGATGAGAAGGGATGCTATGCTGCCTCGAGCTTATGGCAACATGGAGACTATGGCTAGTGCTCTCAAGATGAGCATTGCATGGCCATACAATAAAGTAATAAACTAGACTTGACATAATTTTCATTTTGGTTTTATCTGTGATGCATGACCAATGTTCCTAATTAAGCATTTCTATGATAGATAAAGGAATGCAAGAAGGTATCTGGACCTCTCAAGGGCACTGCAGGTAAATCATCGCAGTTAGTGACTAATTAAGCATGACCAATGTTCCTAATTAAGCATTTCATGATTATGTACAAACCTAGTGACAACTCCTAGTGACTGAATTGAGCACTCATTTGCCAAGTGTAAATCATCGCAGTTAGTGAAACTTTTGTTATTTTTCTCAAGTTACCTGTAGTAAGTAACCTGCACGCTTACTGCAGTAAAAATACAGTGAGTGTGCAAGTGAACCTTTTGTTTTCTTTGTTTTTCTCAAGTGCATGCCTGCACCATATGCAGATATAGCTAGTCTTTGTTTTTCTCAAGTGCATGCCTACTAGCTGAATGCACAATTGTTTAGAATCTGAGCTCAAACGATATTCGTCATTAGCACACATTGGCTATCACTTGCTACTAGCTGCTGCTGCTGGCACTGGTATAGGTCAGTAGTGTTTCATTTTCTGGCTGATGAGTGGTCATTTGCTGGCACTGCTAGCAGCCTGTAGCACTGAGATTATTTGCTAGCAGCCTGTAACACTGAGATTATTTTTGTTTGGGCAATGACCAGTGTGAAACAAGAAACATGAAAAGTGCAAACTAGGTACTTATAACATTGTATTTGCCATTTGATATCATTTAAGCTGTCCAGCTGCACAGATATGTTGAGTAACGCATCAAATGTATACCACACAATGTACACTTGTATATTGCAGTTTATAGGCAGTGGTCAGGTCTATACATATACAGAATATAATAGCTTTGCGATGCATATCAATTGAGTTTTTTTTCATGTTTTGTTGGTCATCTGAGTTGGATGGATGGTTATTTGGACTACCAATTTCAACTGTTTGGAGCAGAAACACATAAATAGTTTCATTGTCATTGATTTCTCAAGTGTAAAATGATAGATGGATGCAGCTGCAGTTGCTAGCTAGCGGTCGTTGGAAGTCGGAACTATCTGTTTTGGCCAACTCTCATAGACCATGGAAAAGAAGAGATGCTCTGAACATCTCCAGCCAATAGCGTTATTTGTAAACTGAGGTTCAGGACTAACTTTTTTGTAGTAGATGACTATTTCACTGCTGTAGGACAAAAAACCTGTAATTTGGCTTTACTTTCTAGAAAATGTTGTTTCCATTTGGTTGATTACAAACTCGGATTGTATAGCTGCTTTATATATTGTCTCCACTTGTCTAATTACATCCTTGTATTTTTCAGGAAGTGCTAGGCACAAGGCTTTGGCTTGAGTTCCTGGAAAATGGTTCTCCACAATTAACTGATAGATGTGCTCTAGTATTGGTGGCCATTGCTTTTGGTTTTTGAGCTTCTAGGAATGATTCTGTGCACAAACCTTACTATCTCCAACACAAACTACTAGTCTTGCTTGCTAAGATGTGCATTCATGTAATCTTTTGGTGCCTTTTGTGTGCACAAGTCTTTTTGATAATGTATTGTGTGTATGACAATATTGTATGTATTGAACTTCATGTCATGTATGTGTGTACCTTTATGTGATGGAACTTGCTTGAATCTGGGTATTATATGTGCTAAATGTATTTTAATTGAATTTATTTTTTTTCGCATATTTATATTGTCCCGTTGAACAATCTGACGCTATAAATACAAGACTGTTGGATGATCTGACGCTATATGCTTAGTAGTGTAGCATCTGACGCTAAAAAATAGTAATGGACCGTCTGACGCCAAAGATTCTCAGGGCGACATGCAATCTGACGCTAAAAGTCCTGTCTGACGCTAAAAACTTTTAGCGTCAGGACTTACAGCGTCTGCTGAAGTCTGACGCTATAAGTTTTTAGCGTCAGATCGCTTGACGTTGTAGCCGGTTATAGCGTCAGATCGCCCATCGCTAAAGAAGGTGTTGTGGTGTAGTGACATCGGCTGCAAACTCGTTGGCATACGGCGACAACCACAACACACTAGATCATCTAGAGGATGAAGCTAGCAACTGCGATGCAGCGTAGCTGCGGAGATCTGCGACGTGGATCTGGACTCTGGAGTTAGACTACCCGCACCTATCCATCCTCTATATCATCCTCTATACGTTCTAGTCAGCAAGATTCTCTCCTCTATACTCAATTTTCCCGCACCCATCCATCCTCTATTTCATCCTCTATCCACTCTATTCACTGTGAGACCGACTTGTCACTTTATCTAAATATATCCATGTGTGATCTAGTTTTGAAGGATTTATTGAGACGAATTTAATGGTGCAATCGAAATTTAATTTGGATTTTTGGTTTGTGAGTTATAGCATTTTTTTCCTTTGTTTAGCTAGCGGGGTCCGTCACTCCAGAGTATAGAGTAAGCACAGTACTACTCTAAATATAGAGTGAGAGAAATGATAGAGTATCGTTTTAGAGTATCCAGTGCAGCAGTTTTTACTCTATATTCATACTCTAAAGCTTGAGTATCGTTTTAGAGTATCCACTGCGGGTAGTCTTAGGCGGCGGATCGACAATGGGTGGCTGCGCGACGACACCAGTAGTTGTGCGACGTGGCGCTGGGGCCGGACGCCGGCGGCGGCGTGGTGCTGGGGCCTGGCGCTGGCTATGTCCGTATGAGCCTGTAGTCTGGATTTTTTTTAAACACCACCATCTTTATTGATTGAGTTGGTCATACGAAATACAAACGTCATATGACAGATCAGCAGCCAAACATGTCTGCTTGTTACAAAAGAGATCATGCTCCTAGCTAGATTATATGCATCAATGCTTGAGCAAAATCAACAAAAATAAAATCACCAGCCCTGATGAGAGATTAATAAGTAAAACGGGCCTACAAGACATATCCTAATGCGACCAATTCAAATGGACCTGCAGTCCAGACACGCATCCATGTTTTCTTTACAAAATCTATTAACGTTAAGAATGTTCTACCTGCAATTAAAAATTATAATCATTAATTAAATAAATAAATATCTCAAGAATATGTTTTTTTGACAACAATATCTCATGACATTTTCTATCTTTGTTTTGTTTCACCGAGAAATTTATTCTATGAGATGATTCGCGACCCGTTGCAACGCACGGGCACTTTTGCTAGTAGTAAACGAAAAAGGAAACGTGGACGAAAACATCTTCTATGCAAAAAAAAAGGAAAAACATGACGGTTGCATGATTGCCGAAGCCGAGCCACTTTAGGATTATTAGGTTGGACTAAAATTTAGGGTGACAAGAAATTTTGTCTCTTTAGTATTACTAGCAAAAGTGCTCGTGCGTTGTAACGGGAGAGAAAAACTATCTAATATTTAAAGAAAACGATGACGAGAAAATGGTACCTAGTATCCGTTGAAAGTCCCTAGTTTGGTTTTGGCTAATTGATGAAACCTAAGTACTAATCACATGTGCTTAAGTGTTGATAGCAAAAGGTAATTGGTACACTCCTAAGTTATGGCAAGATGCATGTTGATCATGATGACTTGGTGCCATGCTTGGAGAAGAAGAGGAGATGAAGTGCAATCATATGGAGCTCAAGGCAAATGTATAGATATGATTTACTTTCGGTGATCAAGACATCATAGAGGGTGTTATCACACTTAGGATCGATAGCCGTACTATAAAGATGGGACTTTCCGGGGATATTGATCACTTAAGTGCCACTAGATGAGGATTCATTTGCATATGCATTTAGATCTAGCGGAGAGCTAACTTAATGCCTCAAAAATGATTGTGAAATGTTAACACATGCACATGGTGATGTACACTTGGTGATGTTAGCACATTTGCGAAGGCGGTGGAGTTTGAGCGGTAGAGTTGGGTTTGGGGCCCTCTCTCCCTCCCGCCGAGTAAGCTCGGCGGGATTCGGCGCTTTTCCTTGAAAGTGAAATGCATATTTTCTATTACGCCGGAGGCGGAGATTTTCTCTAAGGAATCGTGGATAGAAACGGAGGCGAACGGAGGTCACTTGCGTGATCGGACGCTGAACCGGACACGGTCTCGGCATGACCGGACGTGTCCGGTCAGTAGCAGCAGCAGTCTGGCGTGCGTGGACTGGGGTTTTCCACCGGCGCGTCCGGTCACTCGTGGGACCGACGCGTCCGCTCAAGTCCCAGAGGAACTGCGTTGCACGTGAGGTCGATCGAACGCGGTGGCACGTCCGGTCACGATAGACCGGACACGTCCAGTCATGTGTAGGTGCTTACTGGAATCGACCGGACGCTGACACTGTGGCGTCCGATCAATTCAAGCAGCGCGTCCGGTCACATGGTCAGCAACGCAGATTGTGGCGCATCCGATCAATTTTGATCGCCGCGTCCGATCACTCTAGTGCATGAACGAGTATTTTTAAGTGACCGTTACGATCGAACGAACGAGATTCAAAATGGGACACATGGCGAGCATTGAGCGGAGGTGTGCAGCGCGATCGGACGCTGTGTTTGCGTCCGGTCAGTTCGACCAGCACGTTCGGTCAGCACGTTTGCAACAACACTTTGTTCCTAACGGCTCTATTCTTTGGGACTGCTTATAAATATATGTTTGGCCGGTTTGGAGAGCCCTCTCTTGGATATTTTGACTCTCTAACATTCTCTTGAGCTAAGCACATCCCCTTTCATTCATCTCCCTTTCTTGATTGATAAATCAAAGTGAGTTTGAGTGATTTCAAGTGCATTTGCTTGTGAGTTTCCATCTAGTTGACACTTGGGTGAGCATTGGCTGCAGAATTCTTGTTATTCTCAGTGGTTGCCGCCACCTAGACGGCTTGGAGGCAGCGGAGGAGTTGTGGCAAGAGTGGTGCTTGTTCTTGGCCACCTCCCGGTGTTTTGTGAGGGGTGTTGTACCTTCCCTATCGGAGTGTCAAATGCAACTCTAGTAAATTACTCGTGTCATTGAGTTACCTCACTTGCGGTAGGTTCTTGCGGTGTTCTTAGGGAGCTTGGCTTTGGATTGCCAATTAGCCGCCGAACCACGAAGTGGTGGTCGACACAACTGAAAGGTCCTTGTTTGTTTTTGGTAATTGAGTGACAACTTAGATGGACTAATATGTGGTTATGTGAGATACACAGGAGATTAGTCCACAGGTGATGGTGTCATGGAGGAGCTCATTGCATATGAGACATGACATGGAGTCATGTGACCAAGGTGGAGAAGATCAAGATGAGGCTTGACTCGACGGACCGGTTGCAAGTGTGAAGGGCAAGTTAGAGGCTTTGAAGTGAGGGACCGCGTGTGACGGTGAAGCTTGAGCATGACTTGGCGCCGATGGACCGACGCAACGGTGAAGAGCAAGTGAGGTCAAGATCGATGGACCAAGGTCACATGATGATATGATGTGGATCATATCATTTGTGATATGGTTGGTGCATATGTTGCATCAACGTCGGAGGAGATGGAGTGGAATGCGCAAGGCAAAGGTATAACCTAGGGCATTTTCATTTCACCGGTCATAGGTGTGTAGAGAAGTTTATGACCGGGTTTAGGATAGATGGCCGTACTATCAAGAGGGGCAAACTTGTTTGCATATCGGTCATCTAGTGCCACTCGTGTGATCTAACTATGCATCGTTGCTAGGATCGAGTGGCGTGGCAAGTTGAGTGGTTAACTCCTTCGATAAAATGATTATGAAAATGCTAACACACGTGTACAAGGTGGTGATCACTTGTTGGTGTTGGCACATTTACGAAGGCGATGAAGTTTGGGTGGTAGATAGGGTTTGGGTCTCTCTCTCCCTCCCGCCGAGCTTGCGAGCGCGGGATTCAGGCGTTTTCGAGGAGTTGAAAGCCTATTTTCCGCTACGCCGGAAGTCGGAAAAGAAACGGAGGCGAACAGAGGTCACAGAGGAGACCGGACGCTGCACCGGACGCGGTCATGGTATGACTGGACGCGTCCAGTCAGTACAGCGCAGACGCGGGTGTTAGGGTTTGTAACCGGCGCGTCCGGTCACTCGTGGGACCAGCGCGTCCGGTCATGCGCCCAGAAGGAACTGAGGTTCGCAGAGGACGATCGGACGCGGGGCGCGTCCGGTCACACATGATCGGACGCGTCCGATCGTTGAAGGAGCTTACTGGACTCTAACCGGACACGGGCACTGTCGCGTCCGGTCATCGCAAGGAGCGCATCCGGTCGTTGCGTCGCGGGCGCGTGGGTCAGTGCGATCGGCACGTCCGGTCGTTCGACAGGCGTGTCCGGTCATCGGGACCGGCGTGTCCGGTCGTTATGAGAAGCGCGTCCGATCATAGGGTTTAACCGTTGGCGCAGTGACCGTTGGAGAATCAGACGCGGCTAAGCGCGTCCGGTCAGTTATGACCGGCGCGTCCGGTCATCCCGAAAATGACCCAGTGAAGGGGTAACGGCTCTATTTGACTGTGGGGTTATAAATAGATACCTTGGCCGGCCATGGCCAGTAGTTGAGCACACTATAGTCTTTGTGACTTGTGTGGTAGTGCTTGGGAGCCCTCTAACTCACTCATGCTTGATAGTGTTCATTGGATCGAGTGAGAGAGCGATTCTAGTGCGTTGCTTTGAGAGATTGCATCGTGTGGCACTAGGTGATCGTGTTGCAAGCCGGTGGTGCTTGTTACTCTTGGAGGTTGCCGCCTCCTAGACGGCTTGGTGGCTCGTGGCTCCGTCGAAGCTCGCAAGAAGATTGTGCGAGGCTCCGGAGAAGCTTTGTGAGGGGGATTGTGCTCACCCCGCGGGGATCGCGAAGAGCAACTCTAGTTGAGCGTGTCATTGAGCTACCACACTTTATGGTGGGTTCTTGCGGTGCCTTTTGAGAGGCTCGGTGTGTGACCGATTAGCCGCCGAACCACGAAGTGTTGGTCGACACAACGGGGACGTAGCTTGGTGGCAACCAAGTGAACCTCGGGAGAAAATCACCGTGTCAACATTGTCTACTCTTCTCGGTGGTTTGCTTTCATGCAACACAAGCTTGTATTTACTTTCATATATACTTGTGCTTGTATAGTTGCTCTCGTAACTAGTTTGCTTGGGTAGCTTGCTAGTTATCTTCTTGCTTGTGTAGCTAGAAGTATCCCCTTTGCGTGGCTAATTCGGTTTGTGTAACCTTGTTAGTCACATTGCTTAGTTTGTGTAGCTAAGTGTTTTGCGCTCTCTAATTCGGCATTAGTTGCCTTGTTATTGAGCTTTGCTAGCGAGCTTAGGCTTTGTGCTTTTGCTTCACTAGTTGTGTAGGAGCTCCCTCGCTTGGCAAAGTACTAGTGCATAGGTTTGTGTGACCTTGCTCTAGAATTGATTAGGTGAGCTCTTGGTAAGCTTAGCACCTTAGTTGCTTAATTAGGATCTTTGCAAGGTGCTAGAGAACTTAGATAGAGGGGTATAGTCTTGGCTAGACCGATAAGTTTAATTCCGCATTTGTTTTGGTTAGCCTACGCGTTTAAGTTTTAGAAAGGACTATTCACCCCCCTCTAGTCCGCCATCTCGACCCTTCAAGTGGTATCGGAGCCGGGTCTCTCATTTGTGGTCTTCACCGACCCGAGAGGATGGCGGCTTATGGGCTAGATGTTGAGTGTCCACACATTTTTGATGGCACACACTTTGCACGGTGGAGAAATTGGATGACATGCAATTTTAAGTTTATTTCTCCTCAATTGTGGTGGATCGTAGATGTGGGTTTTTCCTTTGCAATTGATAAAAAGAATGCAACTCAAGCGCAAAGTAAATGCCTATATCTCGATAGCCAAGCTACTAATGTTTTCTATCGATCTATGGATAGTAGCATACTTTGTGAGATCATGGACCTCAAGTCCGCCCATGAGATTTGGGTGTTTCTAAATGAGAAATACGGGGCGATCTCCAATGATGATGAGCCCAAGGAGGAGGCGCATCAGGATGTTGAGCATGACCACAACAAGGTGGTTGTGGAGGATTGCTCCACCTCACGGTCAAGTGATGACAAAGATGATCATACCACAAGATCACTTGATAAGAAGAATGATAATGCCACAAGTGATGCAAGCAATGATTCTACTTCATGCACACTTGATGGTGAAGATGATGGCTATGAGAGTGATGCTTCAACAAGCTCTTCAACATCATCACATGGTAACACTAAGATACATGTTGGTGGTTTTGTTGTGGATTGTGATGATCCAAATTTAGAGCTTTTATATAAACTCTCAAGAGCCTTGAAAAGGGAAATGGAAAGAGTAAGTAAATTGGAAAATGAAAACTCTTTTCTAAAGACCACATGTGAACAACAAAAGCATCTACTTTATGTTACTACTTGTTCACATGAGGAGCTAAAATTGGCTCATGAGGAACTTAGTGTTGCTCATGATAATTTGGCACAAGAACATGCTTTACTCACTAAGAAGCCTTCTAATGAAGAAACTAAATCTAGTGAGAGCTCATCATTTGGGTCAAATGATCAATCACATATTACTAACCCTTGTGATGTAGGCAAGAAGCATGTATCCACCTCTTGTGATGATTTATTATATATGCCATGTTCTTCACAATTAAATGCTTGTTCTACTTTTATGTCTTGTGAGACTAACCTTTTGAAGGAGAACAATGAGCTCAAAAATGAAGTGAAGAATTTGACCAGCAAGTTAGAGAGGTGCTACAACTCAAAAGTCACCTTTGAGCACATGATGAAGACTCAAAGAAACGTTGGTGACAAAAGTGGCCTTGGCTTCAAGAAGAAAATGACAAAGGGCGAAAGAAAGCAAGAAAAGATGATGAAGAGGCTATTCCAAAAAAAGCTCTCGCAATCCATGTGCTATCGATGCCATGAAGCGGGACATCTTGCTAATGGTTACCCAAACATTGAGAAGCTCAAGAAGATGAAAGAAGAAGAGAGGCTAAAGCATGTCAAGTGCTTTAAGTGCCACACTTGGGGTCATCTCACCTCAATGTGCCCAACCAAGCAATTGGTGAAGCAACAAGTAAAGCCTCAACCAAAGCCACTAGTTGAGCAAGAGAAGACACCCCAAGATAAAATCAAGATCAACCATGGAGATAATGGTGACTTGATGAAGAAGAAGGAAAAGAAAACAAGAAGGGGTGGTAGAGCAAGGCATCCAATGCAAATTCAAGATGCCAAGATGATGAGCAAGAATCAAAATGAGAAAAGAAATTTGACTCACATCAAGTGCTTCAAGTGTGGAGATATGGGACACTTCACCTCGGGGTGTCCTACCAAGCTTGAGAAGAAGGCTCAAGCAACTCATGAGAGGCTAGGAAATGGGAAGCACAATATGAGCAAGTAAGAAAAGGCTCAAGCAAAGAGAATGTGCTACTTATGCCGGGAAAGGGGACACATGGCTCATTCATGTCCCCTAGGTAAAAATTCTAAGCTCGTTTCAATTGTTGATACTAATATGCTTAGAAAGGATGGCAATGGTACCTCTATGATTGCTATTGCAAAACATCCCGCTATTCATACTAAGGCAATACCTAAGTATGTTGCACCTAACTTGAGAGGACCCAAACTTGTTTGGGTACCATCAAAGAGTGGATGATTATTTATAGGTACCATCGGCATTAGAGGATTGATTCAATTGGTTTCATTTTGTTCATCATATATTGAGTCAAGTTATGAAGCTCAATGCATATCCAATCCCAATGCTAAGTCAAAATAAGTGAAGTTCAAGTGCTACAACATACAAGTGCAATGTTAAAGATTGTGGTGATTTATTGGATATATTTGATGGCTTGCAAATATTCAAGTTGAAAGCTTGCTATTGGATGATCATGAGCTAACCAAGGTATATCTCTTGTTGATCATTTCACTTGGGTGCATATAAGTTGATTGAATTGGATATATATGCAATGTTGCTTGCTATGAGATGTTTGAATGGATTAAATGTTTAAGTAATCAAGTTTGAATTGATTTATGTTGGATAAATTCATGAGATGACATTTAGTAAGTGGATTGGATGGATATATGTCTTGTGAAAGTATTCAAACAAGTTAGTTTCAAGGTTGATTCATATTTGATGAAGTATTGCTCAATGTATTGAAATCTGTTCAAAGTTGAAAATCTGAGCTAGCAGTGATCAAGTCTGAGTTTGGATGATCAAATCTACTTGGATTGGCATGAATTTTGGTATGCATGCTCTAGACTTATGTTATAAGATGCTGTACAAATTTCATGAGAATTGGATAAGAGATGCTTCGGCTTTGGAGTATATCTTGTCAGCTATAGTGCAGCAGTTTTCAGCATATAGCAGTGGTGGAATATTTGAAATCTGGTAGCAATCTAGATGTCAAATGAATCTCAAATTTTTACAGCTGCTAGATGACTTAGTGAATCACATCTCCACCAAATTTCATGGCATTTGGATCTGTACTTTTGGAGATATGAATTATTCTTTGAAGGGTACAGAATCTGCCAGAAAAGTGACAATCATTGGATTAATCTAGAGTCACTTTAATTGAAAGGTCCTCAAGTTGGAAACATGTTTATAAGTGGTTGAGGTACCTAAGTTTGTTTTTGGATTGATCTAGAAGCATGAAAAGCAATGAGTATAAGAACATTTTATTGTGGAATATACTTGGTGTACATGTTTAGTACTCAAAGTTGAAGATCAAGATCAAACTTAAGATAAAGATGAAGTTTAAGTTCTATTGATGATTAGAGTTCATTTGGTAGAAAGAAAAGGACTTAAACAAGTAGAAAGAGTTGGACTCAAATATAGATTCAAGGATTATTTATCAAGATTGAGTTCATCATTTCGATCAATCAAACTATATCATTTCAAGTGAGTATCAAGAGTGGTTCTTTGGAGAAAGGTCACTTCTCCCAAGTAAGGGGCTTGCCGCCGTGTGTAGGTGAAACCAAGTTTAGGACTTGGAAGGCTAACATGGAAGTGGTGATCCGAGGAACCTGTGATGCTTAGTTGAAGCAATCAAAAGGATTGATCTAAAGAGCAAGCAACACCCAAAAGAGAGTTAGTCATTGCAATTCAATTAATATTCTAAGTGATTCTCTCATGCAAGCAAAGATGATATAATGAAGCAAGCCAACCACAACAAGAAAGTACACTTGATCATTAGTGGTTTTCAACTCATATGGGTGAAGAATGGATTTATCTATGATGATTGGTCTTCACCAAGCAATAAATTGAACTTCACATTGCTATTGGAGTAATGAATTAGAATCCATATGACTATCCTCTACTCCAACATAGCAAAGGTATCATTGCAATGTGCATGATCATCTCATTCCTCACGAGTATGCGGTTAGTGCATATAGTACATGTTTATTAGGATCATGCATAACAAATAAAATGTTTAAATTCATAGCCTACCACTATTGCTTGAATTGTTTAAATGATCTAGTGGTATTTGTATGAATTTGTTCATGAGCTAGTGAACCCAAGTACTTGATCTAGTTTGGATTGCTAACAAGTGACAAGTACAATATTGGCAAGATAACCCTTAGCATGAGGTGTGAAGAAGCTTGTCATTGGATCAAACGGACTTGGAATCTTAGGCAAATCAACATAGTTCAAGTCATACAAGAAGCTCATGTCAATGATAAGAGTACAAGCACAAGACAACAATGAAAATGAATATCTAGTTTGTTTCAAGTGATATCTAGACTCAAATTGATCTTCCAAGTGGTATTTACTAGTGGTGTCTAGATCATGATCTACAAGTGATATCTTATAAGTGGTACTTATGAAGATAGCAAATGTTCAAGAAGTGACTATTATTACCAAATCCTTCAAAGTGAATCCATACTAGAAAATTCTTTCAAATGGTGTCACATTCCTACTCATGGTATCTTCACGTGGTGTCATTCATGCAAGACGATGGTTTCACAAGTGATCCTCAACTTTAAGTGATCAAATCAAGTAATGCTACCCTCATCTTCAAGTGATATCTCAAGTGAATGACACATGCTATGACATAGGGGGAGGAGCCCCACCAATTGGTATCAAGGTCAAAGATCCTATGTGGAATCTCAAGAGCAACCATAAAGTTTGTCATTCCAACATATGTGGTAATGTCCATCAAAAATGCAATATTCAAGTCTCAACCATCTACCCCAATACAAGCCTTTGTATCAATTGAGAAGAACACCTTTTATGGAAATTGATGACAAAGGAGGAGAAGTTGGACAAAGATATGAAAGCCTTTTTGAGCTTTGGGGAGAGATTGAGAAATTGGACATGGACATGGACAAAGAGAGAGTAACATTGAAGAATGTAAGGGGATCAAACATTCTTGGACAAAGAAAGCACACAAGTAGGGGGAGCAAGCTCATGAACTTTGATTGATTACATTTGATATGTGCATAATTCATGTGCTTGCTTGCATTGCATAAGTTCTTAAATTCAATATGCATGCTTGTGTGGTGTATGCTAGTTATAGAACTTGAATGATGATTTGATAACTAGCATGCATAGGATGTTAGCTAGACTTGTGATTATCATGCAAAAACTAGAACCATGCTTATAATGTTGATCTCACGGGGTTTCTAGTATTTTTGATGTCTAGCTACTCATGATGCTAAGGATGATAGCAAACTTGTGATTTTCAAATGGTATCAAGCTACTAATTGGTATCGAGCTACAAAGGTTTATTCTATACACCTTAGCATCACTTAGTAGTGCTAACCCTCCCACAAATTTCATATTTATGCATATGTGCAAGCTTGAAACCAAACCATTTGAGCACATATGTAGGGGGAGTTATCACTACCAAGTCAGATTTTATGGTGCTTATCCAAATCTTGACATAGAGCTTAAAAGTTGGATAAGTAACATTAAATCCAAAACAAGTTAGCAATTTACACTTTGTGTGAAGTGCTAGCTTGAAAAAGCTTAATTTCCATATCTTTGTAGAGTTGTCATCAATTACCAAAAAGGGGGAGATTGAAAGGACCTTGTTTGTTTTTGGTAATTGAGTGACAACTTAGATGGACTAATATGTGGTTATGTGAGATACACAGGAGATTAGTCCACAGGTGATGGTGTCATGGAGGAGCTCATTGCATATGAGACATGACATGGAGTCATGTGACCAAGGTGGAGAAGATCAAGATGAGGCTTGACTCGACGGACCGGTTGCAAGTGTGAAGGGCAAGTTAGAGGCTTTGAAGTGAGGGACCGCGTGTGACGGTGAAGCTTGAGCATGACTTGGCGCCGATGGACCGACGCAACGGTGAAGAGCAAGTGAGGTCAAGATCGATGGACCAAGGTCACATGATGATATGATGTGGATCATATCATTTGTGATATGGTTGGTGCATATGTTGCATCAACGTCGGAGGAGATGGAGTGGAATGTGCAAGGCAAAGGTATAACCTAGGGCATTTCCATTTCACCGGTCATAGGTGTGTAGAGAAGTTTATGACCGGGTTTAGGATAGATGGCCGTACTATCAAGAGGGGCAAACTTGTTTGCATATCGGTCATCTAGTGCCACTCGTGTGATCTAACTATGCATCGTTGCTAGGATCGAGTGGCGTGGCAAGTTGAGTGGTTAACTCCTTCGATAAAATGATTATGAAAATGCTAACACACGTGTACAAGGTGGTGATCACTTGTTGGTGTTGGCACATTTACGAAGGCGATGAAGTTTGGGTGGTAGATAGGGTTTGGGTCTCTCTCTCCCTCCCGCCGAGCTTGCGAGCGCGGGATTCAGGCGTTTTCGAGGAGTTGAAAGCCTATTTTCCACTACGCCGGAAGTCGGAAAAGAAACGGAGGCGAACAGAGGTCACAGAGGTGACCGGACGCTGCACCGGACGCGGTCATGGTATGACCGGACGCGTCCGGTCAGTACAGCGCAGACGCGGGTGTTAGGGTTTGTAACCGGCGCGTCCGGTCACTCGTGGGACCAGCGCGTCCGGTCATGCGCCCAGAAGGAACTGAGGTTCGCAGAGGACGATCGGACGCGGGGCGCGTCCGGTCACACATGATCGGACGTGTCCGATCGTTGAAGGAGCTTACTGGACTCTAACCGGACGTGGGCACTGTCGCGTCCGGTCATCGCAAGGAGCGCATCCGGTCGTTGCGTCGCGGGCGCCTGGGTCAGTGCGATCGGCGCGTCCGGTCGTTCGACAAGCGTGTCCGGTCATCGGGACCAGCACGTCCGGTCGTTATGAGAAGCGCGTCCGATCATAGGGTTTAACCGTTGGCGCAGTGACCGTTAGAGAATCAGACGCGGCTAAGCGCGTCCGGTCAGTTATGACCGGCGCGTCCGGTCATCCCGAAAATGACCCAGTGAAGGGGTAACGGCTCTATTTGACTGTGGGGTTATAAATAGATGCCTTGGCCGGCCATGGCCAGTAGTTGAGCACACTATAGTCTTTGTGACTTGTGTGGTAGTGCTTGGGAGCCCTCTAACTCACTCATGCTTGATAGTGTTCATTGGATCGAGTGAGAGAGCGATTCTAGTGCGTTGCTTTGAGAGATTGCATCGTGTGGCACTAGGTGATCGTGTTGCAAGCCGGTGGTGCTTGTTACTCTTGGAGGTTGCCACCTCCAAGATGGCTTGGTGGCTTGTGGCTCCGTCGAAGCTCGCAAGAAGATTGTGCGAGGCTCCGGAGAAGCTTTGTGAGGGGGATTGTGCTCACCCCGCGGGGATCGCGAAGAGCAACTCTAGTTGAGCGTGTCATTGAACTACCACACTTTATGGTGGGTTCTTGCGGTGCCTTTTGAGAGGCTCGGTGTGTGACCGATTAGCCGCCGAACCACGAAGTGTTGGTCGACACAACGGGGACGTAGCTTGGTGGCAACCAAGTGAACCTCGGGAGAAAATCACCGTGTCAATATTGTCTACTCTTCTCGGTGGTTTGCTTTCATGCAACACAAGCTTGTATTTACTTTCATATATACTTGTGCTTGTGTAGTTGCTCTCGTAACTAGTTTGCTTGGGTAGCTTGCTAGTTATCTTCTTGCTTGTGTAGCTAGAAGTATCCCCTTTGCGTGGCTAATTCGGTTTGTGTAACCTTGTTAGTCACATTGCTTAGTTTGTGTAGCTAAGTGTTTTGCGCTCTCTAATTCGGTATTAGTTGCCTTGTTATTGAGCTTTGCTAGCGAGCTTAGGCTTTGTGCTTTTGCTTCACTAGTTGTGTAGGAGCTCCCTCGCTTGGCAAAGTACTAGTGCATAGGTTTGTGTGACCTTGCTCTAGAATTGATTAGGTGAGCTCTTGGTAAGCTTAGCACCTTAGTTGCTTAATTAGGATCTTTGCAAGGTGCTAGAGAACTTAGATAGAGGGATATAGTCTTGGCTAGACCGATAAGTTTAATTCCGCATTTGTTTTGGTTAGCCTACGCGTTTAAGTTTTAGAAAGGACTATTCACCCCCCCTCTAGTCCGCCATCTCGACCCTTCAACAACGGGGATGTAGCGTGCCGGCAAGCACGTGAACCTCAAGAGAAAAATTATGTGTCACCTTTGTAATTGATTTCTTGGATTTCTCCTGGTGATTGGTTTTTATATTATTGTGATTGGTTCATTACTCGACGTAGCGGTATAAAGATCACTTACTTCTCTTTTACATTCCATAAACTAGTTGTAACAAGTTCTTTAGTGTAATTAGTTTCGAGAGCTTGTATTTTCTTTGCTAGTGTAGCTTGTCACCTAGTTGAGCTCTTTAGTGTAGCTAGCTTGTGAGAGCTCGTAGTGACTTAGCCATTCATTGTTTTAGTGATCATAGTTACTAGAATTGTTGGATAGGTGGCTTGCAACCCTTGTAAAGCTAGTGCAAAATTGCTTTTCGCCATTTGTTATACTAACCTCTTGCTCTAGTGAGTTTGTAAAATTTTTAATAGGCTATTCACCCCCTCTAGCCATATCTGGACCTTTCATCCGTGCTTCTATTTTTTTCCCTGGTCGTCTGTGCTTTAATTTGTTTATCCACTTAGATAGTTTTGAGTTTTTTCCATAATAAATTAACATAAAAATAATAAATGTAGCATTATGATTCTTTTAGCCATAAACTCTTTTCTAAAAAAATTCACCACCAAATTATTCATGTAGTTTTAATTGAAAATAAAATTTGTTGTTGGTGGACTCTTGAGTTTTTTTAACATAAATAAATAAGAGTTCTAGTTATTAAAGCTTGTAAACCACTTTAATCATGCAATTTGGAAAACAGTAGGTTCCTTTTCCCTTTTGATCATATTTTTTGTTATTTATATAGATATATGGTGGATAATATTTTTTATATATATATACAATATATACACGCATATAGATGGAAATGTGCAATTTTTTAGTCTATATTATTGCCTAGCCTAACATGCAGGAAACATGTAGGTGCAGCACCGACTTGGCCATGGCTAGTAATATCATATTCGAAAATAAAATTGAAAATCCTAGAACTATAAGAGAAAGATATCAAAAATCAAAACAAAGAATTGATCGATCTGTGTGGAATCAGATTTCGACTAAAAAACACCACGTTCGCAATAGCCTGGTGACTGAGGCTTCTCCCAGATTGATATCATATTTTTTCTATTTTATATCAATAGTATTATTTCCTCTAAATCAAAAATAGCTACAAGAGAAAAAAAAAACAGTTGCAAAATATAAACGCAAACCATCATGTACAATACATGGGAGAAAGACGGGAAAAAACGGTTTCACGTAAAAACAGTTTGGAAAAATATAAAAGCCGATTCTCAAACAAAAAGTGTTGAATTAGGATTCATATTTAAATTACTCAAAATTAAAGAGATCTATTTTATTAGAATTAGGATTCTTAACTATCATAACTATCTGGGGTCATATAAGTCTAGACAGAAGAAATTCTCGACTATCGATAGTTAGAGGAAGGTGGACAAAAAAATAGATGGACAGAAAAAAAATCTAAAATTATACCTATTTATTATTAGTTATAGATTAGGTAGGTATAGATATAAATATAGATATAGATATAATATTCTACTAGGAATATATCTCTCCTACTAAGATTAGGGGTGAAACGCTCAGGATATATTCCTATACCGTTCCACTTCATTTTCTATATTTGACCCGTTTGAATTCATATTTTCGCACAAATCTGAAATTGGTACGAAATACAGTATGCCAAATTCAAAAGTGGGATGAAAACGGTTAGGTGTTATCATTTTCTACTTTTATGGTTTTTATTTGGGATATTCCGCTTTTGAAATACGATATACACCGTTTTGGCCCAGCAGAAGTCCAACTCAACTTCGGTAAGGCACAACCTTAGACAAATTATGTCTTCATCATACGATCTAAGATGAAGATGATATTTATATGAAAATTATAGGTTTAGATGAGATCTATGACTTTTGTAGTTTTGAGTTTTTCCTTGGAGGTCATTAAAATGCTCAAAAAATTAACTAAAGTTTTAGCAATATATTAATCGTGGACAAGCGCTTGTTGTTTTAGAAAAAGCATATCTTTCTTATATGGTGTCAAATGGAGATACTTTTTATAATAAAGTTATAGCACTTGTTAATTATTATGCACTTGGTCATGCACTTGTTATTTGTTATGCACTTGGTCCCATGGGTCAGTATTCCGTATTGACTTTTCGTATAACAACTGACATAATTCAGCTCGAATTAGTTCATTTTTGAAATTCTCGATATTCCGTAAGTTTGTGTTCGTTTTCGTGCTCAGCTTTACCGCTTTCGCTTTTGTTTTCATATTCAAATATAGAAGTAGAAAATGGTTGAAAGGTTTTCCGATTGTTTTCGTCTGTTTTCATCCCAAACTAAGATGGGTATGGGGTCCTCATCGCTCCATCGCCCACCCTGCCTTATAGTTGTGCCGACAGGTGGGTCATTCGTGCTCGGTGCTCGTGCAACCACGCACTCGTATCTTAGTCATCTCTCTCGCTTGCTTGCTCCCTCCCTTCCTCAGCTGTCACACCTGGTTTTCCAAAGAATAAAACCAGGCTCGTCATATGTGTGCCCAAAAAGTCCACACATACAACAATAGAATAGAATATCAAAATAATATTTATATAAAGCGGAATACATTCTATAATAATACTTACAACCATCAGAGTATCGCAGAACGGGGGCTAAACTTCTGCTCGGGATCCATTCTTCTCAGGGACGGCTGACTAGGGGCTCCGTATGCCAAGCACTTCTTAAAGACTTCTGGAAACTCCACTACACCTTCATCCTTCTTTTAAGTAGCACCTTACTACACACTGCAGTGTTAGGGAAATAGCAAGAGTGAGCACATGTTGTACTCAACAAATATAACATGGGGTTCATGAGGCACAAAAGGCTAGACACTTTTGACTGCATTTAGCTTCGAATCATCATTCATTTAGCAATTGAGTAGCGTCAAGGTATACCAAAACCCATTATTGAACCATTGATCAATTGTAATGAGAATAAATAAATAGCAATTAACATAAACATAGAAGTAACAATAGAATTAAGTATGATGTAACAATGGTGATTAACTATCTGTAGATGTTCTAAGGCCGTCCGTATCCATAGGCACGACTAGTATACCAGTTTTTAACTCTGCGCAGAGGTGTACACTTTCACTGTGAGTCATGGTTTTTAGTTGCATTGGGGTTATAAATTCCAAAACACTAAAAACCATATAAAGTCATCCAAGAGTTTATCTAACAAGTTAAGGCCATTAGATTCACTCGGCAGGTAGATGTAGGAACCTCCTTTTCAAATGACACACTTCCTTCTCGACTATACTTATAGACTAGAAGTTGTCCTACACCCAACATGTCAAGCCATTCTTACGCCAATTAAGGTGACCACTAACAAGCTAGAAAAGGTATCTTAAACAACTAAAGCCTGAGCCATGTAGCCCTCATAGCTATACAATATATTCAAGATGATCACGTACAGATAAGTCCTTATGGAGAGAAACCAGAGCATCAAAATAACCCACATGCTCTAGCCCCCTTTTCAATAGTAATAAAATCATCTTAATGGTTGGTTGCACAATTCATTAGCCATATTACAAGATCATTGTTCATAGATCACGCACTAGCCAAGCTACCCAAATACACAACCCACAGGTGACAAGAAATCAGGGTATCAATGACTAAGTTATAATCTCTACGGTTGTCAAGGAAAACACATGCATATAAATAATATTTTCTATGAATAGGACAACAAGAATGGTCCCATGTTAACTTGCCTTTTTCCCAAAGTTAAGCTGCTCAGAAATCTTCAATCTCTATCTCTGATCTTCAGCTTCTACTGTACTTGTCAGTCCTCAGCTTCTAGTCTTCAGCGCTCGCAAATCACACTGCTACACACAGCAACCCAACACAATAAGCAGACAACGAACACACATAAGAACAAACATCATACAAAGGAAACACTTTAAAAGAGAACGCACTAAACAATACGGTATGTTGCTACGATCGCAAAAACGCAAGAACGACGGATAACAGAGCTAGTTTGTAACAAATCGGAGAAGACAAACTATACATTTGATTTTTTTTAATTAATGAATTAAGGTGATAGACATTTCGGAGAATTATTCTAAAGTTGAATTAATCAAATTATAAAACAAAAGTTAAATCTTAGTTATATTTTATTTATATATATTTTATAGCATTTAAGTCACTTACACATTTATAATTTAGAAAGCACCGAACATGAGACAGTAATTAATCAATTATCATGTTTTGTGATTAAATTCAAAAAGACAAGACAGGTGAACATCGCCACTAACGTGAAGATTACGTCGGCACGATCGCAACTTAACAAAATAGAACTATAAGACCAGATTACTTTTAATTAGAAAGCTTTTAAATAAATATTAATCAAATTACATTTATATTATATAAAAGAAACAACTACACGCTTGATTTATTTTAGCTGACAAGATCATGAAAAAGTTATTAGTTCAGATCTATTAGACAAATCATATTTGAACTTAACACTAAGTTGACGCTAATCATAGTATATACATTTTATAAATGTTCTCGCAGAATAATTTATTAAGCAAGTTATGCTTTATCTTTGCAAAAGAAATAATCTTGTGAGAGCGTCTAAACATATTTCATATTACACCACCGTGTCTAGCCTAAGCAATTTACAAATTAAAAATATATCTATGTTAGTAGTTAATTATATTAACATTTATTTACATATACAAAATCGAAGTGTATCGCCTATGTTATTTTTAAATTGGAAACTGGTTACCTACCCATTAATCACATTAAAATTTAATTATGAACACAAAAAAAACAATGCAACAGTTGCCATGAGTTTTATATATTATAACAAAAAAGAAAAGACTACATGCTTGTTCATTTTAACTAAACAAAACAATATCAAGTTTATTAATTCAGGTTATGTATTTTTATTGAAAAGTCCAAGCTAAATCTGGACATGTTTTATTTTTATATTTATGCCTTATATTTATTTAAGTCATTCAAACTATAGCTTGTAAAAGAAATTAAAATGTGAGAGCATCTAATATAACTGCATATGACGTGGGTTCAGCAAACCAAATTATAATTTAAAATAGATGGTTGATAGCAATTAAATTAAGTCATATTAATATTTACCTTTAAAACACTGTATAGAACCTATATTTCTTTTAATTAGAAACTCAATTGTTCAAAATTATTATTTGACCCAATATAGAATCACGTGACATGAAAAATATTACTGCTAGTGCGTAGAGCGCAACGCTACGAAACTAATGCAACGGGAATGAACCGAATCGGAATTAAGACGAAGAAACTATGGAGACTACAGACTAGTGGCATTCTCGTAAACAAATCATCTTCTTTCGTGTGACGGTCTGCACGTACAGAACATGGCCATCGTGGCCACGGAGGAGCTGCGCACTGTGCACACAAGGAAGGGGCCTCGGCCCAGGCGTCTCGGCCTGCCGGCTGGAGAGCAGCGCTAGGCCGCGTGGGGCCCGCAGCGGAGGGGCCGGGCTGCAGCCCGCGACTCCGGCTTTGCCGGCGTGCACAGGAGGCGGCGGCCACGAGCACCCGTGGTGCCTCACACAACACGCGAGCAGGGGTGTGGGACGAGGCCGCGGGGTGGGTCCCGCCGGCTGGCAGTGCTGGTGAATCCCGTCGAAGACAACGCACAGAGCCGGGGTGGCCAAAGAAGATGAAGATGGCATCCATGGTGGAGCTCACCGGAAAAGAGAAAGGAGGGTTAGGGAAACGATGAACGGATCTTGAATTCACAAAAC
Source organism: Saccharum hybrid cultivar R570 (assembly GCA_038087645.1). Lineage (NCBI taxonomy): Eukaryota > Viridiplantae > Streptophyta > Magnoliopsida > Poales > Poaceae > Saccharum > Saccharum hybrid cultivar. Next base: position 2,525,950 of record JAQSUU010000304.1, read on the forward strand.
GGAAGGCGTGACGGTGTAGAGGACGACGAGACAAACCTTTCAGTGATGGTGTTTTCCGCCGGGGACGCCGGAGATGGCCGGAAAACCTCGCCGAAGGTTCACCGGAAACCTAAACAGGCAGAACTTCGGCATCCGATCTGCGTTGATAGGACTGGCGGCTCGCAAAACGGGCCATATTTCTGGAACCAGCGCATCGAGGACTACACCGGCATATATATAGTTGTAGGGTTTAAGGTCGATAGAAAAACAAGATATTTTATTATTTTCGGATTTAATTAATTTTGTGAATAAAATAATTCTAGAAAAGTCCAGGATTGGTATTTAAGCCATGAAAAATAGCCCGAAGCTCAGAAAAATCACCAGAAAAATCCTGGAGATACTTTGAATGATAAGGAATTCAACTAAATGAGTTTGGGCTCATGAAAAGATTGATGAAAAGATTAAGAAAAAAGATAAAGCTCAAGGAAAAAGGAATTTAATTCCATAAGAGATTGGAAAATTTTCCTAGAGAGAAAGAAACGTCATACTATCATATTTTGAAACCCATCTGCACTCAATAACACCAAAAACAAGCATCACTTCAACAAAAGCGCATCAAATTAATTCTAAAATATTTGAAAACACCATTTTCTACATCTAAACTTGTGGAAACTTAAACTCATATTGGAAAATTTTATATCAATATTGAAATCATTTATTTTACTTAATGTTTTCTATGCACAACCCAAAATCTAAAATTTTGGGGTGTGACATCAGCCCTCTCACTCTTGCAACTCGTGCCTGTCACCGACCACCCTTCCCTCACGCTGGCCACACTCTGTGTGGGAATCTGATATCCTAGTTGTATATAGTCTCTTCCATACCCCCATACATACAGGTAGGAGACCTACTCCTAGTAGGATTCTACACTTAAGTTCTGGTATAGAACTAAAAGTCATAATAGCACACTTCTGTTGAATCCTGTTACAAGTAACATTTGAGTCACCGTACAACAATGTCTAGATTGACTCTAATCCTTTGAAGTCACTATGCTTCTCCAAGAATTTGCTCTAAGTCAGTTCCTTTTTAATATTTATACTTCCACTTTAAGAGTGTGCCCCACCATAGTGGCTTATGCACATTGCAACAATGTGTGTGAAAGCCCTAGATTGGTTTGGCTAATTGATGAAACCTATTTGACTAATCCTATGCTCTAAGAGTGTATTTGAGATAGGTTGGTCCAAATCCAAGCGATGGAGCTATATGGCACTCATGTGATGAAGATGGCCAAAAGATGGTAATCAAGTGCTCCAACTTGAAAAAGAAGAAAGGGAAAAAATGGACTCAAGGCAAAGGTATATGAGATAGGACCATTTTGTTTTGCCAATCAAGACACGGTAGAGTGTGTGATTGGGTTTAGGATAGATAGCTATACTATTAAGAGGGGAACTCTCACACTGATTACGGTTATCTAGTGCCACTAGGTGAATCAACTCCATGCATATGCATTAGGACCTAATGAGTGATAACAACCCTTGAAAATATTTGTGAAAATTGCTAACTCACGTACACAAGTGTTGAAAACATTGTTGAGTTAACATAATTGCACAAGGGTTGAAGACTTGAAGTGAAAGAGGTGTTTTGGCTGCATTGGACAATGATGTCGTGTGCATCAGACGCTAAGTGTTTGCGTCCGATGGCATACCCTAGCTCAACCTAGCACAACAGAGAGCATTGGACACTGAGGAGGTAGGCATCAGATGCTGTCTGATGTGTTTTAGCTGCTCACTATTGGAACATATTTCTTGGGACGCTATGCGAGACTTGCATCAGACGCTAAGACTTTGTGTCTGATGTGACTGGAGTGTGTCCGCTGACACTGTTCACATTGGGAGCTTTGACTTTCCTGTGTGCATCAGACACTAGTGTTATGTCTGATGTAAACCATCGATGCGTCCGATGTGGATTTGGCCTCTCTAGATGTTTACTGGAGTGCATCGGACGCTAGGGCCAATTACGTATGATATGGCATCGGACGCTTGCGATCAGGCGAGCAGAGATAGCCGTTGGGCGCCAACGGCTCTCTTCGAACGGTCGGGACATGTGGTGACCCATTGTGGCATCGGACGCTGGCGGGTATCATCCGATGCCCCTGGGTTAGCGTCCGATGTGGGCGCAGATAGCCTAGCGAAGGGGCCAACGGCTCTTTGAGCCTAGGAGCCTCTATAAATAAGCCTTGGCCGAGTGTGGCTCACTCTCTTGGCTCTCTAACTTGTTGATACACCTTGTGAGCATACTCCCACACCTTCCACTCATCTAGTTTATGATTTGATCATCAAAAGTGAGATTGAGAGTGATCGTTAGTGCATTTGCTTAGAGTTTGAGCATCTAGTGGTACTAGTGATCGTGTGAGCTGTGGGATTCTTGTTACTTTTGGTGGTTGCCTCCACCTAGATGGCTTGGAGCAGCGGGATCATTGAGCGAGGGTGGTGATTATCTCTAGCTCCAATCGGTGATTTGTGAGGGGTTCTTATGTCTATTCCACGAGGGAGCCGTGAAAGGCAAGTCTAGTAAATTGCTCGTGGCATTGAGTACCCTCTCTTGTGTTGGTTCTTATGGCGCCCAAGTGTTGGGCTAGGCGTGTGATTCCTATTAGCGCGTGAACCACCAAGTGAGTGCGTTGTCACAACGTGGACTAAGTTGCCGGCAAGTATCCGAACCATGAGATAAATCATCTTAGTATTCATTTGATTGGTTTATCTCTTGCCTAGTTCAGCATATTGCTCTCTACCTCACTTGTACTACCTTCATATATATATTTGTCTTGTGGTAGTTTGCCTTGTGTAGCTAGTTGTAGCTTAGGTTAGTTTACTTGTTGTAACTTGTTTCTTGCTAGCTCACTAGTGGTAGAAATAGTGACATAGCCAGTTAGCAACTAGTATTCGGTAGGTGGCTTGCCTTTTCTAGTAGAGCTAGAGCAAAATTGCATTATAGCCTATTGTTGTCCAATATTTTGCTCTAGTGAGTTTGTAGAATTTTAATTAGGCTATTCACCCCCTCTAGCCATTTAGGACCTTTCAGTGTGTCGTGTCCAAGCTAGAGTGTCCGGACCTTCCACCCAAGAGCTTCTTCGTTGTATAGTTTGGTTAACCACACCACCTTCTCCTATGGCCCTTCATGCCATAGGTTTGTACCACCTCTGAGCTCCACTTGCTTGTTGGTACTGCATCTTAAGTCCCATCACGTCTTCTTCCTATAGCTCGTAGCTTCACCTCTACTATTGTTAGGTTTTGCAACCATTTTTGCAACCTCACACTTGGCTACAACACAAAATTGTCTTCATACCATGAATCGCATGTATGGAAACTACATGTGGTGATCCTCTCTTTCGGGCTCATATGGGAGCCTCGCATGAAGCAAATCATTGCACGGATGATCTCCACTGCTGCATCCACCGCACAGGCGAACATGCTTGCATCATAGTTATTAGGACTGGACTGGTGATCAGATCGCTAAAAGACTGATCCCTAACCGATCTAGTTCACTTAAAAGACTGCCTATGTAATCAATCCGGTAAAAACCTATTGAGCTGGTCGGTTTTTTACAAAATCGATGAACCGACCGATTCCATTTGAACTGGACGGTGTTTTGTTGTTTCCAATATTACCCCTCTGTGAACTCAAGGGAACCTCATCCACTCGAGGGTATTGTTTCCAATATTCCTAGCTGGCATTAGGGAGGGAAACTTTAAACCAGGGTTGTTGAACGATCTCTTGACATAACTCGATCTGAGGTACGGCGGCACAATGCTCAGCTCCGGCTCCGGCGGTGGTGCATCCATAGGTGGTTGCTGCAGTGGCGACACAAACACTGGCTCGTGCTGCGCAGCTGCAGCGGCAATGCACGACGTGTGCTACGTGTGCAGCGTGACGGGTGTTGCAGGTGCGACGATCAGCGGGTGCCGTGGCCCTACGGGTGGGGATCACCGGGTTCTGCAGGTGTGACGAATCAACAGGTAGGGATCGATGTGGATGTTAAAACATCCAAAAATAAAAAATCCATATTTATTTTAGTGTTAATATGGATATTTGTATTTGTATTCAGATACTAAGTGGATGTATCATATTCGCTTTTGTGATTTTTCTATATCTGATTTCACATTCACATTCGAAAAAAATATGAAATATCCAACACTATATGTATCGTCAAAAAACAAAGTACCCAATAAAACCATCTAAAACTTATATCTATGACTAATTAGTAATTTAAATGGTATAGTTGATAAATGTTATTTATAGTTTTATTATTTTGATATATTTAACTAGTAAAATAATTCTTATATATGTTATTCTATGAATTGTCGTTATCAATAGGTTTATATAATCATATTCTCCACATTCATAATGATTTTTGTTCTATTAAACTATTTACAAGCAAATACTATGGCAGTGTTTAGTTCCCTTAAAAGTTCAAAAAAATTTTGGAACTTTGGCAGTTTTTTGATGAATGGATCTAAATGGTGATGTTGTAAAATTTTTTGGCGTGCAAGGTGGCAGCGACCTGTCCGGCCTGTGAATACCCCGTCCGCATTGCAACTAGCCCGTCCCCAGGCCTTATCCATTCGGTCAGCCAACCCGCCGAACCCGATCTCTCACCCTCATTCTCTCCCCCCACTGCCGCTGTCCCACTTCTCCACCGCCGCTCTCGCCCCCTCCGGCGAAATCTAGGCCATCCTCCGTGACATCCAGCTCCTTCTCTTCTAGATCCACTGCATCGGCAGCTAGATCCACCACATCCGCAGCTACATTGACCTCCTCTTCCACATCCACCGCATCCGCAGCGTCCGTGATGGACAACTACGAAGACGACGGGAGCAACGTCGGTGGCTATGGCAATGACGGTGGCTTAGGCACCGACAACGTCTTTGGCACTAGGTTCCCAACTAGGGACTTCCTCTCCCAGCCGCCGGCGTTTTCCCTAGATGGCGGCTACAACACCTACACCGGCGGCACCTACGGCATATCAGCCTCGAGCAGTCAAAACCCAACTAGGCTGGATTTTGGCGGCCTCGACCTCAACTCCGGCGGTGACGGGTGGTCCGACATGCAAGGATACCAAGACCTGCTTTGAACCGGTGGAGTCGAGGGCACCCACGGGCTGCCTCCCGTTCGCGTACCTCCCCGAAGCGCGAACCGAACCCTCGGCTTGCGCGGCGCTCGCAGCGGGAGGGGAGGCGGCGGATCTGCCTCCGTGGGTGGTGGCGGAAGTCCGTTCGTGGGAGGCGGCTTCATCCCTACAATGGCCCGGGAGCGTGCAGCTCCATCGGCCGCAACCGGCCGACCAAGGCGTCGCGGTGGACGTCGTCGTGCTGCCGCGGTAAAGATATTTCCCCACGCTGTCTGTATTGCTCTGATTTTTTCCTGTTGTTTGTGGCCAAATTTTCTGCCAACTGACTGCAATACCATGTGCTCCCATTTCCCTTCATTTGTTCATGTTATTATGCACGGTTTAGGATAACGACAGGGCAAGCTGGGATGCTGAACACACAAAGAAGTTTTGTGAGATATACTGCAGCCAAATCGATAACGGCAATTGCGTGAGGGGGGTAATGAGCAAGACTGGTTGGAAGGAAATCTCAGATAGGTTCTATGTTGCCACTGGTTTGGTGCATGATAACGAGCAATTTGGCAAGAGTCAGGCAGTTGAAGGGTTTGTGGGGATTCATACAGCAACTGAGATCAGGTTCTGGCTTGGGTCACAGAGAAGATGGGTCTGTTGTGGCTTCTGACAAATAGTGGGATGATAACACCAAGGTAAAATGTTAACCATTTATGTTTCATACTGTGCGGCTTACATTGATGAATTGTCATGATTTATAGAACTTACCGATGCTCTTCGTGTTTCACAGGGCCATACAGAGTGGAAGAAGCTGAAGACAGGGTGGCCTCCTTATATTGACGAATTGGACCGAATGTTTATGGGTGTTGCAGTTGACGGCTCCACTTCGTATGTTCCTGGCCAAAGCATCCCCTATGAGGACATCAGCAGTGACGATGAAGAAGAGTGTGAAGAAGTTGAAGCCGACCAGCTCACCCCCTCAGCAGCGGAAGCAAGAGGACCAGCAGCACACCCAGCATACGCAGTACCGCAGCCAGTCCAAAGAAGAAGGTCAAGAGCCCAGCAGTCCGGGCCATGGTGGAGGGAATGAAGGACTTCAACGTCAATGCTAAGGATAGGACTGCAGTGGTGGCAGAGTACTTGACCCTTCGACGCAATGATAAGGAGGATGACAGAGCAGCGAAGCTAGAGCTGTGTGACCGCATCGCGAGGATGGCAAGGGACTGTGGTGTAACCGAAGCAAACACCGAGCTGTGGGTTGGTGTGCTGAAGTTGCTGAAGGATGAAATTAGCATAAACTTGTTTCTTGTTTCCAACCCTGCAGGAAGGAAGGCCCTCATTGAGAGCTATGCCAGGGTCGACAACTAGACCCTCTTATCAATGCATTGATGCTTCATGTAGTGTTGTTATGACTGCTATGTCTGTCATATGTGTTTTGTCTGTCGTGTGTGTCATGTCTGTCATTTGAACTATGTCGGTGGGTTCAACTAATTATTTCAATTAAGGATGTCATTTGAACTAAAATTATGTGTTTCATATTGGTGGGCAGATGCTGGCATTATGTGTGGTTTATTTGTTCCTTGTAACTTGACTTGTGCATAATTCCAGTTATGTTTTGTTGGACTGACAACTGAGTTTATGTAATTTTCAATATTGACAGGAGGATGTTCAAGCTCCAACCATGGCCGACGACACTGATGATTCTGAGGATGAACTGGAGGAATTTTTATTAACCGAATTCCTTGATGAAACTGAAGATTTTGGGTTCCTATACGGTATGTTTCAGAATGCTATTCATATTGATAAGTACTGCAATAGGTCAGAGTATAGGGAAGTTGGCATAGGGATGAGTGGTTTCGACTGGGTACAGAGAAAGATGGCAAATAGGAAGGCATGCTACACCATGTTTAGAATGACCCCAAGTTTGCTCAATCGGCTTCATGATCTTTTGGTAGATAATTATGGACTCAAACCTAGTCCCAAGTCTAGTTCACTGGAGGCATTAGGCATGTTCCTTTGGATGGTTGGAGCTCCACAGTCAGTAAGGCAAGCTGAGGACAGGTTTGAGAGATCACTAGGCACAGTTCACAACATGTTTTACAAGGTGTTGAAGTGTGTGTTGAAGCTTGGTGCTGACATCATTAAACCTAGAGACCCACAGTTCAGTAGCATGCATCCCAGGTTGACGAACCGTAGGTTCTATCCTTTTTTCAAGGAATGTATTGGGGCAATAGATGGCACACACATCCCTGTTGTGGTTTCAAAAGAGCTGTTGGTGCAACACTTATGTCGTAAGAGCATCACTACACAAAATGTGATGGCCTTTTGTGACTTTGACATGATTTTCACATTTGTACTTGCTGGATAGCCTGGTTCAGTACATGACATGAGGGTGTTTGATGATGCAATGACTAAGTACAGCAATGTCTTTCCTCATCCACCTGCAGGTACACAGCTACCTGTTGTTTTGTTGTCATATCTAACTAGAATCAGTTGACACATACAGGTATTTGCTGCTGCAGGGAAGTACTACCTGGTGGATTCGGGATACCCAAACCGTCTAGGATACCTTGCGCCGCACAAAGGGAGCAAGTACCATCTTCAAGAGTTTCAAAACGCCGCAGAACCAGAAGGTAAAGAGGAGCTCTTCAACTATGCACATTCGTCCCTTAGAAATGTCATAGAAAGAGCATTTGGAGTGTTGAAGCAGAAGTGGCGGATATTGAACCACATTCCTAGTTATCCCCCCGAAACGCAGACACATATTATAGTTGCATGCATGGCTCTTCATAATTTCATCAGGCTTAGTGGGTTACGTGATAGACACTTTGCTCGTTGTGACCGTGATGAGACCTATGTGCCTCCTGAAGCTACGGAAGGCCAGCCAGAGTGCGAGCCGGCTCCTAGTAGTTTAGAATGTCAAGAGATGAATACATTTCGTGATACAATTGCTCTCGATATGTTGCTCCGACTTTGAGACGTGTAGTCGTCCCCGGGACATGTATTTGTTGTTGTAATTTGTTGAGAACAGTTTTGTATTGTTTCGTAATACTATTGTGAACATTGCATGTTTGAATATATTGTCATGGCAAAATAGAGGAGCATGCAAGGTATGCATGCAGCGTGACTGTGCAGCCGGGAGCTGCTGGCAGTGTGAAGTTTGGCAGCCTGTGCGGCATTAAATAGGGTTTGGGTGTAAAGTTTGGCATGCTGTAAATTTTTTTTTGAACTTGGGGTGTGTTCACTTCGCGAAAAGTAGCTGAAAAGTTACTGTAGCACTTTTCGTTGTTATTTGGTAAAATTTGTCTAACTATGGATTAATTAGACTCAAAAGATTCGTTTCGAACTTTACAGACAAACTATGCAATTAGTTATCTTTTTTACCTACGTTTAATGCTCCATGCATGTGTCGAAAGATTTGATGTGATGTGTGTAAGAGGAAATATTTTGGGTTGGGAGGGGGAAGTGAACGCGGCCTTGTAAACTTTTACAGGCACTGTTTGGGCGTAAAATTTTACAGCCATTTTTTGGAATCTAAACACAACCTATGTTATCGTAAAAATCTAGTAGATATCTGAATGTGAATCCGAATCCGAGACATTTATTTTGCATTCATATCTAATAATATTCAAATTTGTGTCGTTAGTTAAATAAAAATAATTCTAAAAACTTAGAATGACCCCACCCTTTTTTATACTATGCCCCATAAATTTGATAACCTTAAGGTACTTTTCCTTTGGTCCATATTTTTTCTTACACCAATTGGAAATATTTTATCTAACCTAAATAAAATTTTATGAAACTTATTATTAATATTTGTGTCTCTTAATATGATTATTGTAAAATTTTATGATTAATCTAATGATACTTATTATATACCATAAATATTAGTATAATTTGTATATTTGGTCAAATTTTTTTAAAAAATGACTTATTGGAAAATAATTTATACAATTATTTTGGGACGAGGTAGCAAAAAAATTGCACATAAAAAGTGGGGAAAGGGGAAAAGAAACACTGTACTCTGTAGAAGCTAATTTTGTGTCTAGTATAGTGGCATGTGGCCTCATACCTGCCATGTAAACATGAGGCAAGGCGGTGTTTAGATCCCTTCAAACTTCCAAAAATTTTACAAGATTCCCCGTCACATCGAATCTTTAGACGTATGCATGGAGTATTAAATGTAGGTTAAAAAATAACTAATTACACAATTTGTCTGTAAATGTCGAGACGAATCTTTTAAGCCTAGTTAGTCTATAATTAGATAAATTTTACCAAATAACAACGAAAAGTGCTACAGAAATTTTACACCAACTTTTACGCCATCTAAACACTACCCAAATCTCTTGGCACACGCAAGGAAAGCGATCAGTGACTATCACGCACGAAATGGCGATGGTAACGTTTGGTAACCAACAAGGGGCCTGTTTAGATCCCAAATTTCATCCCTAAATTCCACTATGCAAAAAGAAGATTCCCATCGCATCAAAATGCCGGCATATGCATGGAGTACTAAATGTAGATGAAATCAAAAACCAATTGCACAGTTTAGTTGTACTTTGCGAGACGAATCTTTTGAGCCTAATTAGTCAATATTTGAACAAAAATTTACAAATACAAACGAAATGCTACAGTGCACAGGCCTGCACTGTACAGATTTGTTGCCGTCAAATTGGCGCAACTAAACACGGCCAAGATACGGCCAAAACCACACACCACCAACTGCCGTACAATAATGATTTCCTCGGTTTTCCCCGCAAGTTACTGACGAGATCCCTCGGTAGTCGGTACAAAGATTTTGGCACCAAGCTGGCAAATCTGGAGCGCCGCAAATCGCCAACGGAGTCCGGCCCCCGCTGCCCCTAAAACCCTAATCCATGACGTCTGGTCTGACCTCTCTGCCTGCAAACCCCTTCACGCATTCCGTCGAACACCCTGCTCGCGCCCTGGCATTTCGTCGAACGCCATGGGACATGGCCATGGAAAAGGACTGTTTGTGCGGCCAATGCATCGAACACGATGGGCGCAGCTTAAGAACACGCCGGTGTATTGGGAAATTGATTGATTATACATTATATCAGGAGCAAGAACCAGTAACACAGAAATTAAAACAGCACCACGCGGCTCAGTACATGTATCACACCTACAATAACTCAAGCAAATAATAAGATTATCGCCGGAACAGATTACGCGCACCAACTCAGAAGTCCTCATCGATGCTGAAGACGTGGTTGGCGGCGGCGCTGCCGTTAAGGCTGTTCATGACGGAGGCCTTCTGGTAGTCACCGACGCGCTTCTCGAAGAAGTTGGTCTTTCCCTGCAGCGAGATGAGCTCCATCCAGTCGAAGGGGTTGGTCACGTCGTACATCTTCTTGCACCCGAGCGCCATGAGCAGGCGGTCGGCCACGAACTCGATGTACTGGCTCATGAGGCCGCCGTTCATGCCGACGAGCGCGACGGGGAGGGCGTCGCAGACGAACTCGCGCTCGATGTCGACGGCGTCGGCGACGATCTCGCGGACGCGGGCCTCGTCGAGCTTGCTGCGGAGGAGCTCGTAGAGGAGGCAGGCGAAGTCGCAGTGCAGGCCCTCGTCGCGGGAGATGAGCTCGTTGGAGAAGGTGAGGCCCGGCATGAGCCCGCGCTTCTTGAGCCAGAAGATGGCGCAGAAGGAGCCCGAGAAGAAGATGCCCTCGACGCAGGCGAAGGCGACGAGGCGCTCGGCGAAGCGCTCCCCGCCGTTGATCCAGCGCATGGCCCAGTCCGCCTTGCGCCGGACCGCGTGCACGGTGTCGATGGCGCGGAACAGGCGGTCCTTCTCGGCGTCGTCGCGGATGTAGGTCTCGAGCAGCAGCGAGTACATCTCCGAGTGGATGTTCTCGATGGCGATCTGGAAGCCGTAGAAGGCCCGCGCCTCGGCGACCTGCACGTCGGACATGAAGCGGGAGGCGAGGTTCTCGAGCACGATGCCGTCGGAGGCGGCGAAGAAGGCGAGCACGTGGGAGATGAAGTGGCGCTCGTCGGGGGACAGCGCCTCGTCCCAGTGCCGGGCGTCGGCGGAGAGGTCAACCTCCTCCGCCGTCCAGAAGGACGCCACCGCCTTCTTGTAGAACTCCCAGATCTGCGGGAAGCGGATCGGGAACATGGAGAAGCGGTCGGAGGACTCCGCCAGCAGCGGCTCCTCCGCGTCGCACGGGGACACCAGCGTCGGCGCGGCAGGCATCGTCGGAGGATTGGGGTATGGTTTTGGTAGTGGGGAATTTGGGGGGTTTGGGTTTGGGTTACGGAGGAGAGCAGGGAGGCGGGGGATTTTATAGGGATGGTGGGGAATTGGAGAGCAGATTTTGAATTGGAAGTGGAACGGCGTTGGCGCTGGCTTGCAAGGGAAGGAGGCCTGGAGGCCGGGGGCGCGCGAGGAACGGATAAGGGTGGGGGTGGGCGGAGGGAGAAGACAGGAGGCGCGCCGTGCGATGGAAGATTGGGGAAAATTTCGATTTTGCCGGGGGATTTGAAAATTCAGGGGGAAATTTTTCGGCGGCGAGCCGAGCGGCGGGAGAGAGAGGGCGGGCAGGAGGTTAGAGGTGGCGCTGTTCGTTTGGGGATTAGGGAAAAGCTTTGAAGGCCTGACAGGTAGCGGTGAGGGGCGTTTTGGTCAAATGGGCTGGGAATGTGGGGAATTTCTTGAGGTGGGTGCGGTTGGGCTCGCGTGGGCTTCCGAATTTCGGCCATCTTTTACGGTCATGGACTAAACGAGTTTGCAATCAAATGTTGATCAAGTCTATATTAAAATTCAAATTTGGAAAAAATATGCTAACCTCTACTTTTAAAATACTCAGCAGCTACGAACTGAACATAGATCAGTTAGTTGGGTTCCTTGTGGCGAAACCTGTCCACCTGGTTTCAAGTCATCGGCCTGGTACGGGTGCTCGCATTTTCCTAGATTTATTCTAGGATTTATCGGCGCTATGCTTTTAGTGGTACACGACATCCCCATCGACAGCGAGGTGTCTGTGGTATCTTCGTGAATCTCGAGACTGTGGACTCAGTCCTATGGAGGTGCTTATAGGGGTAGGGTTAGCGTACGTGTGTTCATATGGGTGAGTGTGTACGTGTTGTTGTGAACATCAATGTTGTACTGTAATTCTCAACAAAAAAAATACTTAGCAACTTCAATAGAAAAACTTCTGTCAAAGCACGTTCATTTTCTCTACTTCTAAAAAGACTAAACAGGAATCGTTTAGCGAAGCACGCTCATTTTCTCTACTTCTAAAAATACTAAACATGAATCGTTTAAAGTGCCTCCGACTCCCCCCTACCTCCCTGATCCCATTCCTGACTCCCCTGCGTTTCCCTCAACCTCGCGAGTCCTAAGAAAACATTGTGCGTCGTGCTACGCCCTTCGCCTGCCCCTATGGCTCCCCCTCGACATCTGAGGCTGAAGGTTTCTATGAAAAGAGGTTTTGATGTCACTAGATCAATCCGGTGATCAAGATTGTGTCATGCGGTGTCATCCAAAGAGTATGCACATAGGATTTTTGGCCATCAGATTGGTTCGGTGCTAGCCTGCTAGGCACACAACTATGCGCTATAGGTCTGTGTCGTGCACACAGTATGTAACGGCTAGTTAGAAAACTAGCTATTGGGGAGTCACCGGATTAATTAGTCCGGTGCTCTGTTCAAAGGGTCACTGCATGATCTAGTAATGTTGCGGCTTGAATCACGCTCGCGCCGCCACCACTCCTCCTTGACCTCAAGTCATGAGACCGCGTCACCATACCGTCGCCCCTCCTTCCCACTGTTCACACCCATCAGGTGGAGGGACTAGCAAGCGTCGACGACCACGCACGCCCCCTAAGTGTTGTCATCTGCTTACTCGTCCTTCAGGCCCGTCGTTCATGCAGGTGATGCCCTAGCCTCATCTCCTTCCCTAAATATTTTATGGTGCAGGCATATCGAGTTCCCTTTTTGTGGTGCAAGCAAATTGACTCCCCTTTGTGCTTGTGTTGTAGGCCAGATCTCTATGTGACGTTCGTGTAGCATACCGGATCCACACTGTGGTTCTCCGTGGCGGATTAATAGCGTCATCATCATGACCATCAACGACATTGCTCAGGTTCGGTTGGATCCTGTGGCAGAACCACCCAAATTATATGGCTCACATGCACCTGTCATTGTCCTAAAGACCTCAACTGCAGCACAAGAGAGCCAGATAACTCCAGTAGTCTGTCGGGTGTCCTCGGGGAATCCCGAATCATCCACATTTTATAACTCATACATGATCAACATGGAGTTACCACAACATTACAACATTTTGTACAAAAATAACTTACATCAGAGTGCAGAAGATTTATAACATTTAGGTTACAAAAACATGTTTAGGTAAACTTAACTTAAGTTCCAAAAGATAAGTAGAATAGTGGAAGCGACTTAGGTAAAGCATCGAAGTTTTAGAAGAGATGACCAAATCATGTCGAGCCCACCAACATGACCTTGATTAGCAGCACTAGTCCGAACCTGCAACAGGGGTTAACAAACCCTGAGTACTTAAGGGTACTCAACAAGTCTTACCCGATTAAAAGAAAAGACTCCAAAGGTATGCAAGCTTAAGGTAAGTTTGAAGCAAGAATAACTTTTGTAGAAAAGCTTACCACAAGTGGATCCTTACTTTCAATGTTTTAGCTTCGTATTAGGTTATTAGTAGTATCCAGTTTGCACCAGGACTAGCTCAAGCACTTCATTAATCATCTCATCTCATATCATCTCATATCCAGGAGTAACCATGTTTCATAGATTAAACTACGATGCAGGGCAGTTGATCGAATCTCCATAACTGAGGAGCATGATAATTCGAATCGATTAGGCCCAGCTGGGGTTTTCTTACCACACGACATATGCAGGTTCTAGACCTACATATATCAACCCTCACTCGGATCCTCCAAAATATGAACGAGTTCGCGCCACCCCGAGAATACAGTACTCCACCGCCGTACATCATCTGAGATGTTTTCGTAGAGTGGGTACACACTACTCTCGCCATCTCTCCACTTCTAGTGCGCGGTTGTCCTTTCTCATAATGGAATAGCTGAAGTATTAGGCTTACTGGAGTATGTGGCTAGTACTGCAAGTTCTCGAACAAGCAAGCCTACACGAACGGTCCTCAATCGACACAGGCGGGACGAGCACGACCAGGCAAACCTGTCTGCCCAACTTACCTTAACAACTAGTCCCGCCCAGTCTCAATTTAACATTATCATCATGGTATTCTCCTAACCCATAAACAGAGTCCAGAAGAGCAAGGTAAAACCTATTTCTTGCGAACGATGAAACCATCATTCGACTCTATCGAAGTCTAAGCATTACTAAGCATCAAGGGAAACGACCTACACATACTAACAAGGTACGACTAAGGATACCTAAAGATCAAGGTAAACATGCAGCAACGGTATTCGACCCATTCCTAATTACTTAATGCACATCTCACAAAACTTAAAGTGTAATAAAGATGTGTAAATACTAAGAGAGGGTTTATGCTCCGGGGATTGCCTGCGTTGCAGAGAAGGTTAGTTCCAGAGATGGATCACAAGGGTTAGACTAGGCATCAACACCACGGGTGGATGGACCTTCTCCAAAACTTGATCAACACGAGCCTTCTCACTCTCATATGCACTACATGTAATAAATGATGCTTGCTTTAACATGATGGATTACATGCCATGATGCATGATGAAAGACACACAAGTGCATTAAAAGAAGTCTAACAAAGTTAAGAAAGTTGAGTACAACTTTCCTTCACCAAAGAACTAGAGTTTAACATTGTAAAAGTATTTTAGTTATTTAACTAACAAGTTAATTAGTTATCTATTATGAAAGGATTAACTTAACATGGACCAGCAAGATTAACATGAAGAATAGTTTAACTCATGATCATCATTAAAGAACTTATAAAACTAAACATTAAATTAAGTTTCTTTTTATTTATCATGAAAACAAGTTGATTCAAAGCATAGCAATCAAGTAATTTAATTGCCAAGGAACAACAGGGGGTTTGAGTGTTCCAAGGTCCACAATCAAAGTATAAACACACACCAAAAGTCATTCAAGTATTTTTCTAATTCATTTTAATATTTATTAAACAAGAAAAAGGTATTTAAACATGTTTAAATTAATTAACTAATTTAGAATTATCAAAATAGTATGAAACTTTTTGTGGAGGTAGATATTAGCATATGACATTTACACAAAAAGTTTCATGATCAGAGGATTAATATTTTTGTCTACAAAAATTACACAAGGAGCCTTTTATAACTAATAGATGGAATTTTTAAGCATAACAAATTATTGAAAATGACCGGTTCATATTTTTCTATGGTAGAGCATCTCATAACAAAGCTACACACAAAATTTCTTGAATTTAGCATGCACCAATAATTAGTTATGAAATTAGCAAGAATCAATACATATAAATATTTTCTAAAAAGATTAAATAATTTTCTACGCTAAATCCTTTTCTTACCCACCCCTGTCCTACCCACCGCCACTGACGCGCGGCCCAGGGTCAACACCTAACCCAGCCCCGCCTTAACCACGCAGTGGCCGACGGGTAAGCCGTAGAGCTCACCGCCGGTGAGGTCTCTAGCGAGGGAAAGCACACCGGCGTGACCCCCATGACCAGGCGCATCATTCTACCATATTGGTTGAACGACTAGGGCTGCTGAAAGGTCCTAATATGGCTAGAGGGGGTGAATAACCTATTAAAATTCTACAAGTTCACTAGAGCAATTTGATTAGTATGACAAACGGCGTAATACAATTTTGCTCCAGCTCTACAAGGGTTGCAAGCCACCTATCCAAACAATTCTAGTTGCTATAATCGCTAAGCACATAGAAGAGCTAAGTTGCTATTCACTAAGAGCTCTCAAACTTGCTATACTAAAGAGCTCCACTAGATAAACTTAAGCTACAAAGCAAGCTCTCAATTCTAGCTACACTAAAGAGCTTGCCACAACTAGTTTGCGGGAAAGTAATGGAGAGGGTAAGGTAATTATACCATCGTGTCGAGGAATAAACCAATCACAATGTAGACAACTAATCTCTAGGAGAAATCCAATTAATCACAAGATGGACACAAGATTTTTCTTTCAAGGTTCACGTGCTTGCTGGCACGCTAGTCCCCGTTGTGTCGACCAATATTTGGTGGTTCGGCAGCTAAGAGGTGTTGCATGAACCTCGTCCACATGTTGGACACTGCAAGAACCGACCCACAAGTGAGGTAGCTCAATGACACGCGCAATCCACCAGAGTTGTCTTTGGTGCTCCGTCGGGGAAGGCACAAGAACCCCTCACAATCATCGGGAGGTGGCCAAGAACAATCACCAACTCTTGCCACAACTTCTCTGCTGCTCCAAGCCAACTAGGTGGCGGCAACTACTAAGAGTAACAAGAATCCTGTAGCTCAAATGATCCCCAAGCACCATTAGATGCAAACTCATAAGCAAATACACTTAGAATCACTCAATCTCACTTTGGATTCAAAACCAAGCAAGGGAGATGAGTGGAAGGGAGTATGCTCAGCTCAAGATGATGTCACAATGATCAAAATGCCAAGAGAGAAGACTTGGAGCTAGCCAAGGTCTATTTAAAGATCCCCTCTGAAAATCTAACCGTTACACAGCTCGGGGGTGATCGGACTCAACCCCACGTTTGGTCAGGTGCGTCTGATCATGCCTGCCCTCCAACCATGACGCACCACGTCATGTGATTCAAATATAACCATTAGCCGCCAATGCGCGCTAGCACAAACCAATGATCGAACGCACGGCTTGAAGGACCGGACTCACTCCTACGCCAGCGTCAGATTGACAACAGAGAGCTCCCAGAGCGTCGTTCGAACGACCAGACGTGCTCGGTCAGCAAAGACCTGACGCGCCCAACGTCCTATCATCCTCTTCTCTGCCTCGCGCGCGTCACTCGGCCACTAACCCGACACGCAAGGCACGCGCGACCAACATCCAGTGTCGACTCCGCGCCCTCTTTGCAGTGAATGACTAGAAGCGGCACTGGAGTTGGGTCTAGCGCCCAGTCTAGCGTCCGGTCATGGACTTCTTTGCCTTTTCTTTTTCTAAGTCCGCAAACTCTTTGCCCTTGCTTCCGACTTGCTAACCACAAAGTGTAGAACTTGTGTGTATATGTGTTAGCACTTTCCAAAGCATTTTACATGGGTCAATGTTAGCTCACACTAGATCCTAATGCATATGCTCATATGAATTCACCTAGTGGCACTTGATAACCGTTTTAACCGAGAATTCCCCTCTTTATAGTACGACTATCGATCCTAAGTCACTCACACCCTCTATGTTGTCTTGAGTGCAAAACAAAAATGGCCCTATCACATATACCTTTGCCTTGAGCCCATTTTTGTTTTTCTGTTTCTTCTTTTCCAAATGTGAAGCACTTGATCATCTTTTGGTCACCTCCATCACCATGATCATCATCTAGCTCCACCACTTGGCATGGGACTTATCATTTCATGTCTACACACTTAGCATAATGATTAGTCCCTAGGTTTCATCAATTATCCAAAACCAAACTAGGGCTTTTAGATGTGTGGCACGCATGGCCACTACCATGGCGAAATGATGGCGTATGGCACGGTGGTCCGACAATGGGCGTGCTGCTCGAGACCCTATCGTGACATCTCTACGAGGCTCACCGCGACTTGGTACACACGTGAGCGAAGCGAGGGCGGAGCGAAGGTGGTCGCCGGCGGTGATGGTGGCGTGGACTAGCGGCGAGGGCAGCGTTCCCGCATGACCTGAGCAGTAGAGGTTAAAACAAAGAGTTGGTGAGCTTCACTGCATCACTAGAAAGCTAAGACAAGCGCTGGGAGGGAGGGAGCTGCTTTGAGGTGCTCTGGCCATGGTGAGGTGGCCTCAGTTGTGATGGCGGCTTGGCCGTGGTGGCAAATGGTGCTGAGGTCAACTGCGGTGGGTAGAGGTGAAGCGAGCGGGCTCAAGCGGCGCGCAAGAGCGAGGCAAAGCCGGAGCCACGAGCAATTAGGCTAGGAGCGAGTGGTGGTGGTGAATTTTGACAGATTTTGAGATTCAAACAAGGGTCTAGTGAAACTAGGGTTTCAGTTTTAGGTTTTCAAAACTATTTTACTCAAACATTTTTGGGTAATTAATTAGTGATCAAACATCTATCAAACCTATCAACCAACAACACATTATCAAAACTCAAACATTCTACCAAAAAATGGAACAAAGTTTGATCAAATTTTATTCATAACATTTCATTTGATAATTCCCCAAAGATTGGATTTATTACCTAATTTTTAGGGACTTAGCCATAAAAATTACTAAGTGTGTAGTCAACATTAATTCAATCTTTGGAGCTCAAATTAAACATGTTTGATTCAAAAACATCTTCAAACCCTTATCCCACATGAAAGCACATACTTTACTTTATAGAGTTTATTTTAACTAAATTTTAATTGTTCAAGCAAATTCACATACAAAAATTCACATAGAACCTTAATTATTATTCATGATATCATTTCATGCAACACATGTAAATCAACATACGCAACATAGGAAACACCATATATGCAACATATGAAACATCACTTATGCAACATGGACATGCTATAAATGAAACTTGAAATGCATAAATGACATGACACTTGGTGATTATTCCTGATGATGCTCATGATCAAGTTTTAACTGCTTTTTTAACATCTAGGATGTTACAGATCCCACTGCCCATTCTCTGCGACACCATGCTCTCTATTTCTCCTTTATTCTAGAGAATGATGTATCAATAGCTCAGCAAGTATGAGTTGTTGCATTATCTATTTAGCATACTGCATTATATTTCTATATGCAGCCTTGTAGGACCAGCATTTCAGATGCAAAATTGCACTTACAAGGAAGAATATGATGGACACCAAAATTTTGAGAAAAGAACACTAAACAATAGATCCTTTCACTGAAATGGTTAGCTAAAAATAGCATTTTCTATTTCATTTCTTAATCTGATTAGCTCCCATAATTGTAACTTTTACTGTTACCATTTCTGGCTTCACAGAAGTTCAAACTTGCTCTAGCTTATAAATGCAACAAACAAGGCTATTCATTCAGTCGGTTTGATTGGTAAGTTCATTCTGCACCTTCACACACTTATGCAAATATTAGTTATATAATATATTAATCACATTGATCAACAATTTGCTATAATTAACAGGTACAAGATGCCATTCCTTGGTACTGATGAAACCTACATAATTGAGTTTATGTTTTTCCAAAACAGAGGAACAAAATTGATTGGAAAAGAGTTTAGCAGGATCTTTTCCTGTATTTAGAACCTATTATAAAATGAGATTTATGTAGATTAATAGATTTATCATAAACTTTGATCATACTACCTCTTGCTCAAACTATGACATAGCCATCTTTTGTAATCTTTGGTAGTATGAACAACTAAATGAGATTTTAATGACGGCAATGCTGATAGGAATGAACCAAGCCTTGATGTAGTTCTGTTTTACTCCACGATGGAAATGCCTGTAAAGTTGATGCAGAAAATAGATCTGATAACTAGGAATGTTACTTTTGCTCTTTTATATTAGCACATACCTTCTGTCTGTAAGTCTTTGTTTTCCTTTCTTTCCTTTTGATAGTCACCTGAATTGTTAAATACAAAGTAGAATAAGTGACTCATAATTATAATTAACTTTTAGCGTAAAAGAGAGCTACTCATGTCTTCTACTATTACAGAATAATATATATTGTTATCTACTAACAAGCGTAATCTTGTTTCATTGCTACAATAATGTTGATTTGTCAAGCTATTTTTTTGAGATAATCCTTCTTGCTACAACATTGGTTTATTAAGGTAGGCATTTTGAAATGCAAGCATCCCTCTTCTAAAATCAACACGATTCTAAATTATGCTAGGGCTAGCTCTAACTTGTGTAGTGAGAGGTCTATAAATTTAAAAGGGATGATGCAAGAATCATTTGCTCACCATCCATCCCATTTAGTGTTTAGTGCTTAAGAATGCAATTGAGTTTGGTTGATCACATATCCCGTCTAATTGATTTTGTCTCCCTCATCTCTCCTTGTTACAATGGAAATTTCTAAAGTTATTTTCACAATACCAAAGAAACCTAAGTTTAAGATCAAAAAGATTAGTGCTACATTATATTTAAATAAAAAATATTGAGTAGTAGAACAATACCCATGACCAGCAATAGCCGAATCTATATTATGAGAAAATGGATCACTACAAGAAATGCGTCATCTTTTGACATTTGATATTGGTCATAAAACCTAGAAAATAAGTCATAGGTTGTCATTTGCGACACCAAGTTGACTAAAAATCAAATGTCAAAAGATGCGCGTCTTTAATGACAACTTGTGACGTTTAGGTGTTAAAGTCATAAAATTATGACTCTGATTTCAATCGTCACAAATATTTATGACTTCTGATTTAATGTCATAGGTTTTGTGGACCTCGCCACTTAAGCAGATGCCACATAGGATAGATTGCTGAGGTGGCAATGGCTAGAAATGGCATAAAACCGCATTTGACCTGTTTAAGCCCATGTAGCAACCAGGCTAAAATTGGGTCAGCCCAATTGATTTGGGTTGATTTTTTGGCTAGACCAGCCCATTACATTTTGGCCCAAATGATTTTTAGGATAGCTTAGTTTTTTTTCACAGCCCACGTTAGTTTCTTTTTTCTAGCCTATTTCGGCCTGATACGGTTTTTGGGCCGGCCCAATACAGAATAGCCCATAATCCAAATTCCAAGGAATACAATTTCAAATTTAAAAGGCCCATTATAGTAGCACATGCCACATAATATTAGATTCAGATCTAGCACAACTGAAAGGACCTAATATGGCTAGAGGGGGTGAATAGCCTAATTAAAAACTCTATAAGGCACCAGAGCAAATGATTAGTACAACAAACGGCGTAATGCAATTTTGCTCAAGCTCTACAAGGGTTGCAAGCCATCTATTCCAATAATTCTAGTTGCTATGATCACTAGCACACACAACAAGTATTTCACTACTCACTAAGCTAGTGTGCTCTCAAAGACTAACTAAAGAGCCACACTAACCAAACTAACAAGCTCTCAAAGACTAACTACACTAAGGAGCTTGACAACTAGTTTGCAAGGAATGTAAATGAGTGAGTCAGGTGATTATACCGCCGCGTCGAGGAATGAACCAATCACAAGATGAGACAATCCAATCACCGGGAGAAATCCAATCACACAAGAGACACAAGATTTTTCTCCCAAGGTTCACATGCTTGCCTGCAAGTTAGTCTCCATTGTGTTGACCAACACTTGGTGGTTCGACGACTAAGAGGTGTTGCACGAACCTCGTCTATACAATTGGACACCGCAAGAACCTACCCACA
The DNA here is from genome assembly GCA_038087645.1 of Saccharum hybrid cultivar R570. NCBI lineage: Eukaryota > Viridiplantae > Streptophyta > Magnoliopsida > Poales > Poaceae > Saccharum > Saccharum hybrid cultivar. The sequence continues at coordinate 2,547,471 of JAQSUU010000304.1, forward strand.
AGTGAGGTAGCTCAATGACACGAGCAATATACTAGAGTTGCCTTTGGCGCTTCGTAGGGGAAGGCACAAGACCCCTCATAAGCAATCTACCAAGTCCAGAGAGAATCACCAACTCCGCTCAATGATCCTCCAATCACTGGGCTGTCTAGGTGTCAGCAAACACCAAGAGTATCAAGCTCACAACCAGCCCAAATCTCCCAACTAGTGCCACAAGATGATGCAACTCAATGCAATGCACTAGAGGCTCTCCAATCTCACTTAAGATGATGAAATCAAGTGAACAAGTGAGTGGAGTGTGTTGCTCAGCTTTCAAAGGGTGTGCACAAGTGTAAAAGGTGCCAAGAGGGTGGCCAAGGCCGGCCACACCCTATATTTTTAGCCACACAAGCAAATAGAGTCGTTACCTCTTTGGAGCTGCTGTCTGCGAGGTCACCGGATAGGTCGGTGCCTGGCACCGGACATGGCGGTGACCTGCCCAATGGTCGAATTAGCCATTGGGGCATCAGATAGGGTGGAGGTGGCACCACCATGCGGGTGGTGGTGACCACCCAACCAAGCCCCCCGAATTCCCTGCTCTCTGGATAAAAGGGGTTGTGCACCGCCGCACCTATGGTGGTGACCATGGCAGTGCCCCCCTTTGCTTTCGGTGCTCTCAGGTGAAAAGGGACGGTGGCACCACCCTACCTGTGGCGGTGACCAGGCGATGCACCGTCGCGCCTGAGGCGGTGTACACCGAACGCTCAGGTGCTCGCCCCTCAACTTGCTGCTCTTGGCCACGTTTAGGTGGGCACCGCCCTAGGGGTGGCAGTGCCACTGAAACAGTGGCAGTGCTAGCCCAAGCACCAACGTTTCTCGACCTCTGCCAGCCGGTCACCAGACAAGCCAGGGCAATGCGCCACTACACCCATGGCGGTGTTGGTATTTATTAACGCGAATAGAAAAGATCCGCAAGCGCACGGATACCGTTGTAGCTTTCACCCGGAGGGTTTTAAATATCGTATCCACAGGGAAACATGTAAGTTAACTACATGTTCTAACTTAACCAGAAAAAGGTGAATGAGTTGGAAATATAAATAAGGTGGGAACAACTAAAGTGAAAACAAGACTAAAATGTAAGAGAGGATCAATCTAGTATGGGGTCGATTGTAGGAGTATAGAGAGGATAACTCGATCAAGGTTTTCTACTTCTAACTTGGGCAGTCCACATCTTCTACTATTCAATTGGGGAATTACTATGGAAGACCACAAACAGAGTACGAATCTACCATGTAATTATATATCCTGCTAGGCCTACAGACGAAAGGTGGAATACAGAGGACTCAATGAAGCTGTCACCTTCGTGATCTACCACCGATCTAGAATATAGGGTGCATCTACGAGTAACCCTAGTCTAAGCGCCACGCTTACACTATGAATTATACTCTAACCTGGTCAACTAGATTAAAGCGCTCAAAAGAGACTCGCAAACTAGAAGAATAATATAAACATGAATCTTACTTGAATCAGAAGTTGATTGCCAGAGCCTGAGCCATCTTAGGAGCAAGCCCACATAGAGCTCGATCTTGCCGAAGTACAAGTTGTTGAAGAGGCACCGACAGGCCAACACCTCCTCCGAACTCCTCCCTCGCTCTCCATCTCTCTACTATCTAGAAGACTAGATCTATTCTAACTTGGGAGTTGAGAGGACATCCATTCGAGGGACACCTTTCTTCCCTAAACCCTAGCTTTTCTCTTAAAGGTGATTATGATGATAGATTGAATGAATTCCCCCCGGAGGGGGGTCTGGGGCCTTGTTTATATAGCCTAGAGCATGGAACCGTGGCCCTTGGATCAAACCGACCTTCACGTGGGGTTAGGATGCATCCTTGGAGGCGGTTGAAGTAGCTTGCAAAGGAAGGAGCCAAGGGGTGGCGGCCAGGGGCCGGTCGGCCTAGGGTTGAGGCCGGTCGGCCCCACCTGGCGACGCCTGATGGTGGTCCTCCTCGTGGAGTCCTCTAGTGTCCTCTAGAAGCATCTTGCGTATTCGTGACGTGGAGATTAGGCTGATTGACGTGGGTTCCTTTTCGTGGAAGATATCAATTCCTTAATTATTCTGATAACCCCCTACAAAATATAGATTCACCAAAACTCATGGAATTTCGTTAGTTGACACCCTAAACCTATGTTGATGATCATTTATTAGCCCTTTATATATTTATTTTAATCCTTTATTATGGTAGATAACCATCGTCAACAGGCGATGACCACCCTAAGGCAAAGACCTCCGTTAGCTGCGTTTTTGATTCTTGATTCGATCCACAAGCGGTCTAACACTCTTTTGCAAGCGTTGCTAACTCTCAAAGTGTTTTCCCAAAACATGTTAGAGTCAAGTTAGCATTTCTCAAATAATTTCAATAAATATTTTCGCTTGCTCTCCGATGTGCACTAGGCCTAAATGCAATGCATGAAGTCCAACACCTAGTGGCACTAGATGACCGAATTGTCTAGTTAAGAACCCCTCTTAATAGTATGGCCATTTACCCTAAATATGATCACACTCTCTATAGTGTCTTGATCACCGAAACAAAACCCCTATTTATACCTTTGCCTTGAACTCCATAGGGTTTTATTTTTCTCTTTCTTCTTTTTCAAGTTGAGCACTTGATCATCATCACATGTGGCCATCTCATCATTTCATGTGATGAACATCACCATTTGAGTGCCACCATGCTCCTCACTTGGATTGCACCAACCTAGCTCATATTACATGTCATGACAAAGGTTAGTGCATAGGTTTCATCAATTATCCAAAACCAAACTAGGGCTTTCAATCTTCCCCTTTTTGGTAATTGATGACAACCTTTTCACAAAGATATTCAATGAAATCTTTTTTGATTCATGTTGCTTGCCCAAGCATATTACCATGTGTAAAGGTTATGGACAAGTTTTATCAACCCAAATTGGTAGTTTTAGCTCCCCCTACATAAGTGCTAAGAGTTTGGATTTGAAAGCTTGCACATATGCATGGATTTGAAGTTTGGGAGAGTAATAGCTGCCAAATGATGCTAAGGTGTAAAGAATGGACCTTTGAAGCGTGATACCAATTGGAGTTGCCATTTGAACACCATCCTTAGCACCATGGTTAGTTAGATAGCACTTGCAACACAAACACTAGATACCTCATGAGATTAACATTATAAGCAAGGCTCTAGAACCACTTGTAAAACATGCAAGGCACATCTAACTATCATCCTATGCATGCTAATTTTCATTTCATCAATCATTTTCTATAATCTAGCATACACCACATAAGCATGGATAAGGAATTTTAAAACTTGTGCCATGCAAGCAAACATATGTAATGCATATTCAAATGCAACATACAAGTTTATGAGCTTGCTCCCCCTACTTGTGTGCTTCAAAGTTTAATATTTTAATTGATCCCCTTACAAGGTCATTTCATTTGTTTGCTCCCACTATCTCTTACTATCTTTGTAAATTTTCTCTCCCTTTGTCAACAATTAGCATAAAAAGGTGAGCTCAAATTTAGATAGGTTGGGGTGAAACCTTGTGAAGTGAAGATTATTTTCCCAATTTGGTTCAATTTAGATCATTTGCAAAACATATTTAACTCGGTTTGATCCAAGGGCAAGCTTCTTCACACCTCTAAGTAAGGGTTATCATGCACCTTGTTGAGTTAAACACTTATAGCCATTTTCTACACCAAACACTAGGTTCACAAGCCCACAAACATGTCATATGCTACCACTTGATCATTTTAAGCATAAAAGTAATAGTGGTACCATACAAGCATCAAATTCATTTGATTTTGTAATAGTGGTACCATACAAGCATCAAATTCATTTGATTTTCATGAATGAGCCTAAGACATGTGAGGAATGACTAGATGCACTAAACAAATACTTATCAATGGATGAATGACATGTCAATCAACTTTACCTTGCTTTGCTCGAAGGAGAGGCATGTCATATAATGGGGTGCATCAACACATATTTGAGAAGTCAAGTATGTTCAATTCATTCCTTAGCTTGCAAAATCTCTTCTCATCAAGTGGCTTGGTGAAGATATCAGCAAGTTGATCATTGGTGCCCATACTCACAATGCAAATGTCCCCTTTTTGTTGGTGATCTCTTATGAAATGATGGTGGACATCTATGTGCTTTGTTCTTGCATGTTCAATCAGATTGTTGGTGAGCTTCACAACACTCTCATTGTCACAAAGCAATGACACTTGTTTGAACTTGATTCCAAAATCATTCAAGGTGGCCTTCATCCAAAGTAATTGAGCACAATAACTACCGGCTAAAAATGTACTCTATTTTGGTGGTTGAAAGTGCTACACTATTTTGCTTTTTTGATGACCAAGATACAAGTGATCTTCCCAATAGTTGACATGTGCCTGATGTGCTCTTTCTCTCAACTTTGCATCCTGCATAACCGGAGTCCGAATATCCAATCAACTCAAATCTAGCTCCTTTGAGATACCACAATCCAACATTTTATGTATGCTTCAAGTACCTCAATATCATCTTTATTACCTTCAAATGACTCTCTCTTGGTGAGGCTTGAAATCTAGCACACATGAATACACTAAACATTACATCCGGCCTTGATGTGGTCATATAGAGTAGGCTTCCAATCATATACCTAAACATATTTTGATCCACCATGTTGCCACATGCATCACTATCCAAGTTTCCATTTATCCCCATAGGTGTACTAATGGCCTTTGCATCTTCCATTCCAAACTTCTTAAGCATGTCTTTGATGTACTCGCCTTGACTCACAAATGTGTCATTCTTTATTTGCTTGATTTGAAGACCAAGAAAGTAACTAAGCTCTCCAATTATAGACATCTCAAACTCACTTGCCATCATCTTTTCAAACTTCTCACAAAAATCTTGATTGGATGATCCAAATCTGATGTCATCCACATAGATTTGCAACACAAACAAGTCATTGTCAATCTTCTTGGTGAGGAGAGTGGTGTCAACCTTGCCCATAATGAATCCCTTAGAGTAGAAAATCTCTTAATCTCTCATACCATGCTCTAGGTGCTTGCTTGAAGCCATATAAAGCCTTCTTTAACTTGTAAACATGGTTGGGTTTCTTCTCATCTTCAAAATTAGGAGGTTGCACAATATACATAAGCTCATTGATGTACCAATTGAGAAATGCACTCTTCATATCCATTTAGTACAACTTGATGTTGTGGGAACAAGCATAGGCTAACAAGATCCTAATTGCTTCCAATCTTGCAACCGGGGCATATGTTTCTCCAATGTTAAGACCTTCAACTTGAGTATAACCTTGAGCCACTAATCTTTCTTTGTCTCTTACAACCATCCCATCTTGATCTTGCTTATTTCGAAAGACCCATTTAGTTCCAATCACAATATGATCCTTAGGCCTCTCAACTAACTCCCATACTTGATTTCTTGTGAAGTTGTTTAGCTCTTCATACATAGCATTCACCCAATCAACATCCTTCAAAACTTCATCTATCTTCTTAGGTTCAATGGGTGACACAAATGAGAAGTGTTCACAGTATGATGCCAATCTTGATCTTGTTTGTACACCTCTTGAGATATCACCAATTATAGAATCTAATGGATGATCTCCTGCAACATTGGTAGTTTGGAGCACTCGCACTTGATTGCTTGCATTTGACTGATCACTTGGTTGAGATGATGAACTAGCCACTTGTTGATTTTGTACTTTGTCATCACTAGCACTTGCTTGATCTTGATCATGAGAACCATTAGCTTGCATATTTGAGTTAGGGAGCACTTGATTCTTGTCATCTTCAACATCAATCACCTCTCTAGGCCTTATATCATCAATGTCCATGTTATTCATTGCATTGACCAATTGAGTGCCTCTCACATCATCTAGATTCTCATATTCCTCTTGGGAACCATTGGTTTCATCAAATTTCACATCATGCACCTCCTCAAGAGTACCACTAGCCAAATTCTAAACTCTAAGCCTTGCTAGTAGTTGAGTAATCAAGCAAGAAACCTTCATCACATTTCTTCTCAAACTTGCTCAATCTAGTGCCTTTCTTCAATATGTAGCATTTGTAACCAAAAACCCAAAAGTATGTAATATTGGGCTTTCTATCATTCAAGAGCTCATAAGGTGTATTCTCTTTCAATGGATGATAGTAGAGTTGGTTGCTATAGTAGCAAGCCATGTTGATTGCTTCGCCCCAAAATAAATGACTCACATTGTACTCACTCAACATTGATCTTGCCATATCAATTAAAGTTCTATTCTTCCTTTCAACTAGGCCATTTGATTATGGAGTGTACTTGGCTGAAAATTGATGCCTAATTCCAAACTCATCACATAAAACATCAACTCTTGTGTTCTTGAATTCACTCCCATTGTCACTTCTCACTTTCTTGATGGTTGTTTCAAACTCATTGTGAATTCTCTTGATGAATATCTCGAAGGTTGCAAGCGCATCACTCTTATCAACAAGAAATAATACCCATGTATATCTAGTGAAATCATCCACAATCACAAATCCATATTTGTTTCCACCAATGCTAGTGCATGTGGTTGGTCCAAATAAATCCATGTGCAACAACTCTGCCTTAGATGTACTCATCATGCTCTTCTTAGGATGTGTGTTACCAACTTGCTTTCCAGCTTGACATGCACTACAAAGCTTATCCTTCTCAAATGTGACATCCTTCAAGCCTCTAACTAGGTCATACTTGATCAACTTGTTGTAAGGTCCCAATAGGCTAGAGGGGGGGTGAATAGCCTAATTAAAACTTCTACAAGAATTACTTAACCACAAGTTAGTACGAAAGGTGGCGAAGCAAAAGCACTAGATCTAACTAATTAAGCAAGCCACCTACACAAGTCTAGTACAAGGCTATTCACTAAACACAACAACAACTACAAGCTATAAACAAGAAGTAATACGAGAGAAGAGCTTCGAGTGATTATACCGCTGTGAAGAGATGAGAAATACCAATCAATCAATCACACAAGAGAAATCCTCGGGAAGAGAATAACACAAGAATTTATCCCGAGGTTCACTTGCTTCCTGGCAAGCTACTCCCCGTTGTGGCGATACATCCACTTGTCGGTTCGTGAGTTAATCGACTATCAAGAGTCGAGCCCTTGGCAGGCGCCGCACAACTGCACACAAGATGGGGATCCTCCAAGCCACGAGCTCCACTAGAGTATCCAATTCATGAACTCCCACGGGGAAGGATCAAGAACCCCTTACAACACTTGGTGAGGGCTCCAACAATCTCCAATTGTGAGCTCAATCACCTCCGCTGCTCCAAGCCGTCTACCGTGTCGGGAAACATGGAAGAGTAACAAGAAATCCGCAGCAACTCGAAGATCAAGTGCCTCTAGAATGCAACTCTCAAGCAATGCACTTGAATCTCACTCAATCTCACTCAAGATGTGCAACTATGCAAAGAGATGAGTGGAGGGGTTGTTCTCTAGCTCAAAGTATGTCTCTAGGTCTCAAAATGTGCAAGAGTTACCCTCAAACCCCGGCCAACGTCTATTTATAACGAAGGGGTACGCAGCTAGCCGTTACCGGACGACGCAGTTCAAATCGGGATGACCGGACACGCCGGTCACGGTGACCGGACGCGTCCGGTCACTACAGGACAAGTCCATGTGCTAGTGTAACTACAGGACAAGTCATCAACAATCACAAAACCATACTTGTTGCCACCAATGCTAGTGTATGTTGTTGGCCCAAACAAGTCCATGTGCAATAGCTCAAATGCCTTTGATGTGCTCATTTCACTCTTACTAGGATGTATATTTCCAACTTGTTTGCCGGCTTGACAAGCACTACATAGTTTATCCTTTTCAAAAGTGACATCTTTCAAGCCTCTAACTAAGTCATGCCTCAAAAGTTTGTTCAATTGTTTCATTCCAACATGACCAAGCCTTCTATGCCATAACCATCCCATACTAGATTTGCTAAGCAAGCATGATGTCAATTGTGTTTCACTATCATTGAAGTCAACCAAGTATAAGCTACCATGTCTAAATCCTTTGAATATCAAGTTTGATCCATCAACACTTATGACCTCAACATCATCACTACCAAATATGCACTTGAAGCCAAGATCACAAAGTTGTGCCACCGACAAAAGATTGAAATCCAAGCTCTCAACTAGCAACACATTAGATATGCTCATGTCATTTGAGATAGCGATTTTACCAAGCCCCTTAACCTTGCCTTTCTTGTTGTTGCCGAAAGTGATAGCATCAAAACCACCATTTTGACTTGTATCAATTGATTTGAACATACAAGAATCCTCGGTCATATGTTGAGTGCACCCACTATCAAGCACCCAATGCCTTCCTCTGGCTTTGTAATTGACCTACAAGACAAGATCAATTCTTTTTAGGTACCCAAACTTGTTTGGGTCCTCCAAAGTTAGTGACCAAGCTCTTTGGTACCCAAATGGCTTTCTTCTTTGAGCCCATCCATGGTGCACCAATGAACTTAGCATGAACACCATTTGTACCCTTGGTAAGCATATAGAAAGAATCAAACTTAATTGAGGATACATTTGCATTTGATTTCTTGTTCATGCAATGTTGCTCTATGTGACCAACTTGCTTGCAACTTTTGCAATAGCTACCATTGTTCTTCACAAAAACGAGTCTTGTGAGGAGCAAAAGCGGCCTTGCCTTTCTTGGGGTTATAGCCCAATCCCTCTTTGTAGAGAGAAGCTCTTTGGCTACCCAAGCACATAAGCAAACGGTCCTCACCACCATAAGCCTTAGCTAATGTGTGATTGAGCTCTTTTACCTCCTTCTTGAGATTTTCATTCTCAACTATTAGTGTGGAGTCACAAGTGAAACCGCCACTACTAGATGAGGTTGATGTAGATGAGCTACATGAAGGGTTAGTGGAAGCAACAATAATAGGCTTATGAAAAGTTTCATCAATTATATCACATGATATGCCTATGTTGTAAGTTTTAGCTTTCTCAACATTAGTTGGTATGTTTTCACATTTTTCAATTAGAGAGGAATGAGCTTCTTCAAGCTTGGTGTGAGACTTTTGAAGCTTCTTATGGTCTACCTTTAGACTCTCATAAGATGCCCTAAGCTCATCAAGTTCTTGCATAAGGTTTTTCTTTTCCTTAAGCAAGCCCTTGCACTCCTTTCTAGATTCTTTAAAATATTGAGTGCAATCTTCTAGCATAGTGATTAGTTCATCTTTAGTGAATTCTTCTTCATCACTATCACTATCACTAGCATTATCATGATCACTCTCATCGTCGGATGATACCTTAGCGGCCTTAGCCATGAAGCATGATGGAGTGTTGAAGAGGGAGACCTTCTCTTGGATGGCAATGCTAGCATGTCCCTTCTTCTTACTCTTGTTGTCATCCTCATTATCACTTGAGGAATCATCACTATCCCATGTAGCAACATGAGAATCATTCTTCTTCTTATAAGAGCTCTCCTTCTTCTCTTGCTTCTTCTTTTGCTTCTTTCTCTCCTTCTTGATAGCATCTTCATCATCACTATCATAAGGACATTTTGCAATGAGATGGTCCTTGCTATGGCATCTAAAGCATCTCATGGTATGCTCATTCTTCTTGGATGAGTTCTTCCTCCTTCTTGCATGAAAGCCTTTCTTCTTCATGAATTTGCCAAATTGCTTGACAAAGAGAGCCATCTTCTCATCAATGTCATCACTATCACAAGAGCTTGAGTCTTCATCACTTGATGATTCAATCTTAGATTTGCCCTTGGATGTGGTGGCTTTGAATGCCACACTCTTCTTCTTTTCATCATCTTTCTTCTTATTTTCTTTTTCTTCTTCTTGACCAACTCATCCTTCTCATCATCTTCTCTATATGAATCATCGGTCATCACCTCTTGAAATATTTGTTGAGGAGTTGAATCCTTCAATGTAGTCCTCACTAGCACGGTGATCAATGTATCAAATCTCTTGGGTAGACTTCTCAAGAACTTCATAGAGAATTGATTGTCCTTGACCTCCTCACCAAGTTCCTTAAGCTCATTGACAATGACTTGCAACCTATGAAACATCTCCGGTACACTCTCATCATCTTGCATCTTGAAGCTTAAAAATTTTTCTTGCAAGATATATGCTTTAGCGGTCTTTGTGCCTTCGGTGCCCTCAAATGTTTCTTCTAGCTTGGCCCAAGCATCATGAGCAATCTCTATGTTCTTTACTTGCTCAAATGTCTTGTCATCTAATGCCTCATGAAGAGCACTAATGGCAATGTCATTGCATTGGAGCTTCTTCTCTTCCACCGGTGTAGGTGCTTTCGGATTAGCAACCTCAAATTTTGTTTCGGTGACCTTCCACACTTCTCTATTGATTGACTTTAGGTGTGCGGTCATCTTAACCTTCCAATATACATAATTTGTGCCATCAAAGTGAGGTGCCTTCTTGGTGTTGTTGATGTGCAAGCTTAATTGAGCCATTTCTTTTTCACCGTAGGTTGTTAAGCCTCAAATAAACGGTGCCTCGGCTCTAATACCACTTGTAAGGTCCCAATAGGCTAGAGGGGGGGGGGGGTGAATAGCCTAATTAAAACTTCTACAAGAATTACTTAACCACAAGTTAGTACGAAAGGTGGCGAAGCAAAAGCACTAGCTCTAACTAATTAAGCAAGCCACCTACACAAGTCTAGTACAAGGCTATTCACTAAACACAACAACAACTACAAGCTATAAACAAGAAGTAATACGAGAGAAGAGCTTCGAGTGATTATACCGCTGTGAAGAGATGAGAAATACCAATCAATCAATCACACAAGAGAAATCCTCGGGAAGAGAATAACACAAGAATTTATCCCGAGGTTCACTTGCTTCCTGGCAAGCTACTCCCCGTTGTGGCGATACACCCACTTGTCGGTTCACGAGCTAATCGACTATCAAGAGTCGAGCCCTCGGCAGGCGCCGCACAACCGCACACAAGATGGGGATCCTCCAAGCCATGAGCTCCACTAGAGTATCCAATTCATGAACTCCCGCGGGGAAGGATCAAGAACCCCTTACAACACTTGGTGAGGGCTCCAACAATCTCCAATTGTGAGCTCAATCACCTCCGCTGCTCCAAGCCGTCTACCGTGTTGGGAAACACGGAAGAGTAACAAGAAATCCGCAGCAACTCGAAGATCAAGTGCCTCTAGAATGCAACTCTCAAGCAATGCACTTGAATCTCACTCAATCTCACTCAAGATGTGCAACTATGCAAAGAGATGAGTGGAGGGGTTGTTCTCTAGCTCAAAGTATGTCTCTAGGTCTCAAAATGTGCAAGAGTTACCCTCAAACCCCGGCCAACGTCTATTTATAATGAAGGGGTACGCAGCTAGCCGTTACCGGACGACGCAGTTCAAATCGGGATGACCGGACGCGCCGGTCCGGGTGACCGGACGCGTCCGGTCACTACAGGACAAGCGTGAACAGTGCGCGTCAGTAGTTACCGTTGCTATGACCGAACGCGCTCTAGCGTATGACCGGACGCGCTGGTCAACTGACCGGACGCGCCGATCGCTCAGCACCGCGAGCCCGCGAAGCAACGACCGGACGTGCCCTAGCGAATGACCGGACGCGCCCTACCTGGCGTCCGGTCAGAGTCCAGTAAGCTCCCATCACGACCGAACACGTCCGATCGTACATGACTGGACGCGCCCCGCGTCCGATCATCACTCCTACGCTCTCTGCCCCTCTGGACGCATGACCGGACGTGTCGGTCCCATGAAGGACCGGACACGCCGGTCGCGCGCTATGCTTCTGCGCATAGGTGAACTGACCAGACGCGCTGGTCAGGCCAGACCAGCATCCGGTCATTAACCCTAGGCACGCTGACCGAATGAACTGACCAGACGCGCTGGTCAAGCCGTGACCGCGTCCGGTGCAGCGTCCGGTCACCACAGTGACCTCCGTTTACCTCCGTTTCTTTTCCGACTTCCGGCGTAGTAGAAAATAGGCATTTCACTTCTCCAAAAAGCGCCAAATCCCACCTCGCAAGCTCGGCGGGAGGGAGAGAGGAACCCAAACCCCTCTCTACCGCTTAAACTCCACCGCCTTTGCAAATGTGCTAACACCACCAAGTGTACACCATCATGTGCATGTGTGTTAGCATTTCACAAACATTTTCCAAGGCGTTATGTTAGCTCTTTACTATATCCTAATGCATATGCTCAAGACATTGATCTAGTGGCACTTGATTTCCGAGCTAACCGTGATTGCCCCTCTTGATAGTCGGCTATGTATCCTAAACCCGGTCAATCACTTCTCTACTCATCTTAGACCGGCAAAAGGAAAACCCTATGGTTATACCTTTGCCTTGCACTCTTAGATCCTTCTCTTCCACTTGATCATCATGTCCTTATGTGCATCTCCACCATGATCATCATTTCATGTCCATGCACCATCTCTTTGTGATCTTGTGGCCACCACTCCTTGCCACGTACACCTTCATCACATGTGTTGCTTATGTCCAACTCAAAACACTTAACACATGGCATTAGCAACTTGATGTCATTAATTACCAAAACCAAACTTGGGCTTTCACTTGTTCAATTATTTCATTCCAACATGACCAAGTCTTCTATGCCATAACCAACCCATATTAGACTTAGTGAGCAAACATGTTAACAATTGAGCTTCTCTAGCATTAAAATCAACCAAGTATAGATTCTCATATCTAAATCCTTTGAATATTAAGTTAGAGCCATATACACTTATGATCTCCATATCATCCACACTAAATATGCACTTGAAACCAAGATCACACAATTGAGCTACCAATAATAGGTTAAAGTTCAAGCTCTCTACTAGTAGCACATTGGAAATGCTCAAGTCATTGGATATTGAATCTTACCAAGACCTTTGACCCTGCCTTTGCCATTGTCACCAAATATGAAACTATCAATCCTATTGCTCTCATTTGCATTGATTGAATTGAACATTCTTGAATCACTGATCATGTGTTGTGTGCACCCACTATCAAGCACCCAATGCCTTCCTCCGGCTTTATAATTGACCTATAAAAGAAGATCAATTCTTTTTAGGTACCCAAACTTGCTTGGGTCTTTGAAGGTTAGTTACCAAAGTCTTTGGTACCCAAATGGCCTTTTTCTTAGGGCCCACAATTGGTGTACTAATGAACTTAGCCTTCATACCATTGGCACCCTTAACAAGCATATAACAAGAATCAAATATAATTGAGTATACATTAGGTTGCTTGTTCTTGTTAGTATTGCAGTATTGCTCTATGTACCCAACTTGTTTGCATCTATTGCAAAACTGACCATTGCACTTCACAAAGCTAGCTTTGGGAGTGACAAAGGCCGCCTTGTCTTTCTTGGAGGTATAGCCTAATTCCTCTTTGTTGGGAGAAAACCTTTGGCTACCCAAGCACTTTAGCAAGTGGGCATCTCCACCATAGGCATTGCCTAAGGCACGAGTGAGCTCATTCACCTCCTTCTTGAGGGTCTCATTTTTCCATTATTAGTGAGGCATCACAAGTGAAACTATCACTCAAGGGTGAAGTGGAAGTGCTACAAGAAGGGTTAGTGGGAGCAACAATAATGGGCTTATAAAATGATTCATCAAGAATATCACATGTTAGTCCCACATCACAAGACACAAATCACTTGCTCTTTCTTGGCTTTCTCCTTCTTGACTTGCTTGAGGAGAGAGGAGTGAGCCTTTTCAAGCTTAGAGTGAGCTTTGCCTAGCTTCTCATAGGCTACCACTAGCCTCTCATGAGTGGCATTGAGCTCATCAAATGATTGCTCAAGAGATTTGACCCTCTTACACAATTCTTTGCACTCCTTTCTCTTCATCTCAAAGCAAGTGTGTACTTGCTCACATATGTCCAAGAGCTCCTCCTTGGTGTACTCCTCCTCCTCATCATCATCACTCCTACAATCATCACTTTCACAATTATCATCATCACTCACATCATATTTTACCTTGATAGGCTTTGCCCTGAGGCATGTTGATGGAGTGTCGAAGATAGAAGACTTGTTATTGACGGCGATGCTTGCTAGTGCTTTCTTAAGAGATTTCTTGCCATTATCACTATAGTCATCACTATCCAAAGAGCCATCACTATCCCAAGTGTCTACATAGCCTCCACCCTTCTTCTTCTTTTGGAAGGTCATCTTCTTCTCCTTTTCTTTCTTCTTCTTCTTATGCCTCTTCTTCTCATCCTCATCATTGTCACTATTGTAGGGACAATCCGCTACAATATGGCCGGGGCTCTTGCACTTGTAGCATCTCCTCACATGCTCCTTGTTGTGATCTCTTCTCTTTCTTGCACCATAGTCCTTCTTCTTCATGAACTTGCCCATCTTGCGCACAAAGAGAGCCATAGCTTCATCATCAATGTCACTAATATCTTCATCATCACTTGATGCTTTCTTGGACTTGCCCTTGTTCTTGGATGATGAGCTAGCCTTGAATGCTACACTCTTCTTCTTCTTGTCTTCATCTTCCTTCTCATCCTTGTCAACCCCCTCCCTTTCAACATGGTATGTCTCTTGTGTCTTGACATCACCTAGTATTTGGTTAGGGGTGATCTCCTTCAATCCTCCTCTTATGATGAGCAATCTCAACATCTCAAATCTTGGAGGTAAGCATATCAAGAACCGATGAGAGACATCATCATCATTGATATTCTCTCCCAAATCCTTCATGTCATTGACAATCACTTGCAAATGATGGAATATCTCTAGAATGCTCTCATCATCCTTCATCTTGAAGCTTGTCAACTTGTCCTTGAGGATGTACAACTTGGCACTCTTAACCGTAGGTGTGCCCTCATATGTTTTCTCCAATCTCTTCCACACCTCATTAGCTCTCTCATAATCCTTGATTTGCTCAAACACCTTAGAATCAATGGTATTGTAGATGTGTTGAGAGCCATTGTATTGCATTGCTTATTGGCCTTGTCTTGGTTGGTGAGATTGTCAGGTTCAATGATAGCATAGTCACTCTCAGTCACATCCCACATTTGATCATTGATTAAACTAAGATACATATTCATATTTCTCTTCCAATAATCGTAGCATGTGCCATCAGAGAACGGTGGTTTGCCCCCCGCACATGGTTGAACACAACTTGAGACATCTTTTGACACCGAGGTTGTTAAGCCTTCAATCAGACGATGACCACTGCTGCCACTTGAAAGGACCTAATATGGCTAGAGGGGGTGAATAGCCTATTTAAAACTCTACAAGGCATTAGAGAAAATGATTAGTATAACAAACGGTGTAATGCAATTTTGCTCTAACTCTACAAGGGTTGCAAGCCACCTATTCCAACAATTCTAGTTGCTATGTTCACTAGCACACACAAGAACCTATATCACTACTCACTAAGCTATTGTGCTCTCAAAGACTAATTAAAGAGCCACACTAACCAAAATAACAAGCTCTCAAAGACTAACTACACTAAAGAGCTTGGCAACTAGTTTGCATGGAATGTAAAGGAGTGAGTAAGGTGATTATACCATCGCATCGAGGAATGAACTAATCACAAGATGTAGATAATCCAATCACTCAGAGAAATCCAATCACACAAGAGACACAAGTTTTTTCTCCTGAGATTCACGTGCTTGCCGGCACGCTAGTCCCTGTTGTGTTGACCAACACTTGGTGGTTCGGCGGCTAAGAGGTGTTGCACGAACCTCGTCCACACAATTGGATACCGCAAGAACCTACCCACAAGTCAGGTAGCTCAATGACATGAGCAATGTACTAGAGTTGCCATTGGCACTCCGCCGGAAAGGGCACAAGACCCCTCACAAGCAACCTATTGAGGCCAGAGACAATCACCAACTCTGCTCAATGATCCTCCAATCACCGGGCCATCCAGGTGTCGGCAAACACCAAGAGTAATAGGCTCACAACTAGCCTAAATCACCCAACTAGTGCCACAAGATGATGCAACTCAATACAATGCACTAGAGGCTCTTCAATCTCACTCAAGATGATGAAATCAAGTGAACAATC
This sequence comes from Saccharum hybrid cultivar R570, assembly GCA_038087645.1. Taxonomy (NCBI): domain Eukaryota; kingdom Viridiplantae; phylum Streptophyta; class Magnoliopsida; order Poales; family Poaceae; genus Saccharum; species Saccharum hybrid cultivar. The sequence goes on from JAQSUU010000304.1 coordinate 2,563,484, forward strand.
GAGTGGAGTGTGTTGCTCAGCTTCCAAAGGGTGTGGACAAGTGTAAGAGGTGCCAAGAGGGTGGCCAAGGCTGGCCACACCCTCTATTTATAGTCACATAAGCAAATAGAGCCGTTACCCCTTCAGAGCTGCTGTTTGCGAGGTCACTGGACAGGTCGGTGCCTGGCACCGGACATGGCAGTGACCTGCCCAATGGTCAAATTCCAACTACTAAAAGATAGCCGTTGGGGCACCGGACATGGTGGCGGTGGCATTGCCATGGGGGTAGCGGTGACCACCCAGCTGAGCCCCTCAAATTCCCTGCTCTTTGGATAAAAGGGGCGGTGCACCGCCGTACCTATGGCGGTGCCCCCGTTGCTTTCGGTGCTCTCAGGTGAAAAGGGACAGTGGCACCGCCTTGCCTATGGCGGTGACCAAGTGGTGCACTGCCGCGCCTGAGATGGTGTACACCGGACACTCTGGTGCTCGCCCTTCAACTTGCTACTCTCGGCCATGTCTAGGTGGGCACTGCCCTAGGGGTGGCGGTGCCACCGAAATAGTGGCGGTGCTAACCCAAGCACTAGCTTTTCTCGGCCTTTGCCAGCCGATCACCGGACAGGCCAGGGCGGTGCACCGCCGCACCCATGGCGGTGGCCACCCCGAGGCAAAGATCTCTGTTAGCTACATTTTCGATTCTTGATTCGATCCATAAGTAGTCTAACACTCCTTTGCAAGCATTGCTAACTCTCAAAGTGTTTTCCCAAAACATGTTAGAGTCAAGTTAGCATTTCTCAAATAATTTCAATAAATATTTTCGCTTGCTCTCCGATGTGCACTAGGCCTAAATGCAATGCATGAAGTCCAACACCTAGTGGCACTAGATGACTGAATTGTCTAGTTAAGAACCCCTCTTAATAGTATGACCATTTACCCTAAATGTGATTACACTCTCTATAGTGTCTTGATCACCGAAACAAAACCCCTATTTATACCTTTGCCTTGAACTCCATGGGGTTTTGTTTTTCTCTTTCTTCTTTTACAAGTTGAGCACTTGATCATCATCACATGTGGCCATCTCATCATTTCATGTGATCAACATCACCATTTGAATGCCACCGTGATCCTCACTTGGATTGCACCAACCTTGCTCATATTACATCTCATGACAAAGATTAGTGCATAGGTTTTATCAATTATGCAAAACCAAACTAGGGCTTTCAACAACCTAGCCTAATCACAAATGAGCCAGAATATTACAAACCATAATTGCACAAGAATATTAAAACAGCCCAATATCGCTTGGTCATAGTCCAAATTCATAAAACATTACACATGAACAGCTAGAGTTAGATCCCTGGTCATAGTCCAAATTCACAAAACATTACACATAAATGGCCACAGCCATATCCCAAATAAGTTCACAGTTCATGTCCAGCAAGAGCCAATATCACATAACAGTGCCAAAATAAATCTGATGGTGTTCAATGATTACCAGATCACACAATAATCAAGATCACCTCCAAAATCAAGTCAACTGTCCAAAACAGTTAGAGTTAACTGTTGGGCATCCTAGGTTGTTTCAGAACTTACTGTTGTGCACCCGATGATGCTGAATTGCCAAGGAAAGAACGGAGGAATCCGTGCATCTCACCTATGTGCTTCTCCAACATCTCATGCTCTTCTTCCACCTTTCTTCCAGCACTTTCCTCCTCTAACTGATTCGCCACATCATCAACCTAAGCTAGAACTGCTGCTGATCCTTCCTTCTCAGCCACTAGTTCATTCTCTAGTTCCTGTACACGTGCATCATCCTCACTAGCTTTGGTGCCTCACTTAGATGCTGCATCAACCTCACTAGCTTTGGGTCATACTTCTATTTGCTTCTATATTGACTTGGTTAGACAACTAAAAATGTGTAGGGAAAACACTACCTTGATGTGTTGATGGACAACCATAACTTTTAGTTATAATTCTTGTCATTTCTTGTACTTAACTGATAATTTTATTTTTTACATTGGTCTTAGCCAATTGAATGTGGTGCTGATATCTAGATTGACCTGGGGTTGCTTTCAACTATCTTAGATGTAATTAGTGATGCCAATGTATCACTGTTTGTGAAACTTCACACCTTTGTTGTACATATTGGATGCTGCAAGTTTTGTTCACTTGCTAATTACTACTAGCTAACTATATGGTCATTGTTAACCACCTTTATTGTCAACTCAATTAGAACCATGTTGTATAAAATTTTTTGTACATTCTATGAATGAATGACTTTATTGCCTAATTTACTAAAATTACAATCTTATTCTTTAGTGAGCAGGTGGACAAATGTTGAATGGAAGAAAACAAATCAAGTAAGAACATAGCTGAGATTTTGCGATGTCAGAAATTCTGCGGGTGCTATAGAGACGTTAGGAAGTGCTATAGTGTTGCAAATTTTCATTTTCATGAAGTTTTGAGTGTATTGTAATTGTGGTTGTGATTGTAAATATTATGTCAACGGCTTGTCTATTTAATAAATGATTGATTCAAATTAATATATATGTAGCATTAATTGTATTATGCCCTATTTATTTTTGCAACGATTTACTAAACCACATATCAAGTGCTTATGTGTTGCAACAAATATTCCTAGTGCGATAAACACTAATGCAACGACCATGTTACATAACAGGTTGCGTGGCAATACAAACTATGCTAACGAATTACTTTGCGTGACAATATGATCTTTGGCAACGAATAAAATTGCGTGGCAAATGGTACTATTGCCATGACATGACTGTTGTGGCAATATTGCCTTTGGCAACAAAACCATGGCGTGGCAATATAGACTATTGCCATGACATTGTTCGTAGCAAATGTCTGTTGCCACGCTACTAATCATTGCATGTGTACCACCTCTTGCTACAAAGACGGGTGTGTCAATTGCTTATATTGCCACGACCGTGTACGTTGCAACAACGTCCTACTGCCATGCTTAGCAATAAACACCTTTGATTGCAATAAACCCCAACAATTGCGTCGCCAATCGAGCAACGGTTGTAATACATTGCAACATGACTTATTGCAACCATTGGCAATGAATGTGATTGGTTGCAACATATACCTTTGGCAATCCAATTTGGCCTATTGCAACATTGTGTCATCATTGCACAAGGGTGAACAATTTAGTAGTGTCAGGTGGTAGATCCTGGACATGCCCTTCTAGGGTTTGGGCCTACTGGTGGCCTAGCATGGAGGTTTCGCCGGGTGGAACTTGAGTCATCATAGTTTCACCAGGTGGAATTTGGGCCATGGCCGCGGGTTCCTTTGCTACGGCCTCAACAGCCTTTGATGATTCGCTAGTTTTCTCTCCTATCTTCACGACTTTCCTTGGAGCCATGGAAGGTTCAGACAACAACCATGGTGTGCGCCAATGTTGTTCTTGACCAAAGTATTTGAACATCAGGGTGCTATCGAACTACTAGGATTGTGAGGGAAAAGAGGATCAATGGCCAAGATAAAAGCAAAGGGAAAGTAGCGAAGCTGGTTATGACACGAATGACGGTTGCTCTTCATCCTCATTTACAATAACCCCTAGAGGCATTGTTTATAGTCGTCCGTGGACATTACATGAGACCAAATGACCCTCGCACCTGCCTTGGATCCAAAGCATATCCTCGAGGTGCGAGGGCAATCTAGTCGAACTGTCACTCAAATCCTAAAAAGCACTCAACCACCCTGACGCGTGGGGACTGTCGGGTTTGACGTCACTCTTTCATGCTGCTATCGATCCATCTCGTCGGTGACTAGTTGTTTCCCTCGCACCCCATTCTATCATCGGCCACCTTGGTGTGCATCACCCTGACTTTGCCGCACAGCCCTTCACCCCCATCCATTCTAAAAAGTCGTTTGGTGCTTATCTCCTGCTTGGCCGCTAGGGAGAAGGTGATGAACACTTGCTGTCAACAAAACACGAATACACGATGAAGATACGAACATTAGCAGTGATAACTCAACAGATGGTGGGAAGCCAATAGAGGGGGACCGAAGAGGGCGAAGCCTGCTCCAACAAGTGGCACACATGCAAAATCATATATTAGATGGTTACCATATACGATCAACAAGTGGCACACATGCAAAAAATTATATATGACATCTGTCTATTAATTAGATGGTTACCATATACAATCAAAGACAAGTGGCAGACATGCAAAAATCAAATATGACACATGTAACTTTCTTTCTTTATTGGATGATTATAAATACATGCACTTTGTTCAAGGATTAACAAACACAAGATTACAAGAGCCATGAGCAACGCTCCACCAAATGATCATCACCATGATGACCTTGAAAGGGAGTTTTGCTACCATGATGACCTTGAAGGTGAGCCATGACCTTGAAGGATTTAAGAAGCTCGAAAGCAGTAGCAACAAAATAGCAAGTTCAAACTTATTAGGTTGTTGGTCATTTTTATACACTCAGAAAACACATAGCCAGGTTGTTGATTACATCTGTTCAATAGTTTTTCTGTTAAATTTTAGTGGTGCTCTTCATATAATTGGTCAATTTGATATGTGACAGTGAGACACCTAATAAATTTTTAACATCTGCAGGATGGAAACCACCAGAAGAGTACATCGTCCTGAGAGGCGCCATAATGTGCATCATGAGCCAAGTCTAGCCACATGACTCAAGGGTTAGTGCATCTTGCAATTCTCTGTAGCCCTCACACGGGCGACCAAGTAGGAGTGCCGGCGAGACCAGTGCATGACTATTATCGATAAGAACCCGATCGTTGGCTTTGCTAGCCTCGGATTGGCCGATTATGTCTAGCCCATGACCGAGTACCTACGCTTGTACCATGAGAACATTAACCAGCAGGCTGTAGCACCACCGACACCTGTTGCCCCGACTATGGTGAAAGAGATGATAGCGCCACCACCACCACCATCAGCGGATCTCACAATGGAGTTAGGCCTACCATACATGTCTAACATCCTGAAGCTGGCGCCTCATACTAACGTGTATGCGCTGTGGCCTAGAGCAACACCGGTGGCTGTGGGCACCTCACTGGTACCGATGCCTCCACCTGTGGATGATGATGAAGATGACGAGTGAAGTTAACTGCCCGGCCTGCAGCTGACTGCTTTGAGTAGGCTTGCTCTAATAAACCCATGGACCGATGAACCATGATGATGAGAATCAGTATTTGCTTTAATTAATTTGACTGTTAAGTGAAGGCATTTCAGTGCTATTGTTGTTCTAAATATGGTGTTTCAGAATATTGTTCTAGCTAGGATTTTTAGGAGATTGCTATTGTTGTTGAATCCAAATTTCCTTTTGTACTGGAATGTGCAACTAGTAGCAAGAAGATATATTTTGTTCCTTATTGTTTATAGGTATCAAGTTTTAATACTTATGCAAGGTAGTCAAGTGATAGCCAGATCTACAATTCAAAAGTGACACAAAAAATATGACATAGGAGTACTCTATTAGACATGTATAGTCTAGTCGTATATACGTTGTATTTGGACATGTTGTAACCCCAGCCCATTGGGCTATATATATGAAAGGTTACCCCACCCTAAGAGGGTGTGAGGCATTTCCCTTTCTCTCTACATTTATCTCTCTACATGGTATTAGAGCTAAAGGAACTGGAGTTTGAAAAAGGAAGCCACACATGTTTGCCAAGCAGACACGAAAGACATAGAGTATCCTCTAATTTATTACAACTAATGGAGGCACTATGGCGAAGAATGTTGAGGCTGGCGGAGCTAGGATGACCAAGACGGTGATGCCAAAGATTGGTGGAGGTGGTGAGGCTGGCGTGTGGAGGGGCAGATGAAGTGGGGATGGTGTAAAGGTTGCTAGCACTATTGCAGCGAAACATCACGCGCCGGGTTGGGATATACTTGACAGAAAAACTAAGAGCGCCAAATTCGATAGAACAGTTGTTGTCCCTAGTGAACTAACGAACTGAGATCAAGTTATGCACTAGTTTTGGAACAACTAAAACATTATGAAGAGGGAAATTTGACACTGGTGTGTGAAGCACAGACTCGCCATGATAGGTAATAGGAAGATTTTGACCATTGCCAATGGTAATAAAGAGTGAGAGGAAGGATGGCAGGAAAGGAGTATATCATTCGAGGAGCTCATGTGAGAGGAAGCACCGGAGTCCAATACCTAGGGATGCTGATCCTGGATAGTGTTCACGGTCACTAACTACTATTGTAAACCATCAACGAAACATGAATAAGGGCATATATCAACCTCCAACATAGAATTAGGGTTTAAACTGATAAAATTCCATAGGTTTTGGTGAATCTATGTTTCTCTAGGGGTTTATCAGAAAAAGGAGGCAAGATATCAAGGACGTCGGGGTAAAAAACATATTATACCGTGAACCCAAGTTGAGAAGGATCTAGAAGACACGATTAGGCGCCCACCGAAGGGGCCCCGTCAGCCTCCCACTTCTACATCGGTTTCTCTACCACCTTAGGGTTTGCATCTTCGCCGTTGATTCAAGTCGGTTTGGTCCGAGGGCCATCCCACTGGCCTACATAAGTAGGGCCCTGCCCCCTAGGGTCAGAAGAACCCAAGTCATTTGATCAAGTCATCAGAGCCAGAAACCCTAGTTTCCTTAGAGCTCCACCAATTCTAGGGCATAGCTAACTAGGCTAGAAGTAGAGGAAGGCAAGCTTTGCTTGGATTCCAAATCATGTCAAGAGCGTGGCTATGGTAAAGCCTTCTGTAACATCTCTTTTGTATCTTTCTATATGTATTCTTGCCAGTTACAATAGATATGACATTGCTCTATATATTATATATATTCTTAATTATATTGTTCATTGTATAGTTTGATTATATGCCTAGTATAGTTAGAATGTCTTTATATTCAAACATAAGATCGTATAGCGCTCACTCTTTGACATCATGGGTGAGTGGTCAACATCGTGTAAGCATGGAGCTTAGACGTTGTTTACCTATGAATGCACCCTATATTCCAGGCCATGTGGTAGATCATGGAAGTGACACTCCCGTTGAGTCCTTTGTAGTCCACTCCCCGAATATAGGACAAGTAGGACTTGGTTGCAAAGGTATACTTGCTTTGTTCTTGATCTTCCTTAGTAATGTCCCTTGTGTGTAGATATAAAGTATTCTTGCCATGATTGCTAGGTGTAATTGCACTAATCATAGTATACTCTGACATGTAATTAAGAATGACTTAGGAATATTCCTTTACTTTTACCTAAACCATGCTATTGCCTTAGAAGGGAGTGCTCTAGGTGAATTACACTATTTATGACTTGATATTTATTATTCATTATATATTTATCTTGTGACTTGTGACTTGTGACTTATCCCTATTATGAGTAGATAGATTAGACATGGTTCACTCTCCATTGTATGTACAAGTGATCATCATATTTTCTTTAAGTCATTTCTTCCCAGTGGTAAAATATAAATAACGATCCCTAGAATACTCCTGGGTAAAATGCTACAATGGTATAATTATCTGTGCGCTTGCGGATACTTTCTATTGTTATCTTTATCTTCTTTAGTCACATGAAATAATAAGATAACTACTTAGTAGTAATGCTAGGTAGTGCCTACAATCACTTTTAGCTCCAACACTAGGGATGACAACCTAGTATAAGTAAGCTAGAGTGCAGGTAATTAATAGGTGGCTACTAAAACAAGTGTCAAGTTAATAAATACCATTAAACTTTTCTAGCGCCGTTGGTAAGGATAGAATCCAAACTCTAATCTTAGTAGTGACGCTAAGAAATGTCAACAGACAGTCAACTGGTTCAGTGCGGCGACGAGGCTGGCCTGGTTCCACATGGGAGCCAGCTGGGAGACCTAGAGCGGTGTAAAGGACATGGAGGCTACACCAGCGTGAAGGCCGTGTGAGCCTGAGGAGGCACACCGAGGACACCGGAACACCAGGTGTTGTGTCCCTGCTGGATCGAGGGAGGACCCTGGGGCGCCCACGGGTTGTAGCAGAACTAGGGGCCCAAGTGTACGGCATGCTGGGGAGCACCAGCAGCACCACCGCGCTACTGTGGAGGGCCGCCATTCCTGCCCTTCTTGTCCTTGCCGCCATCGCCACCCTTGTGGTAGCACTGGTGCTGCTGCCATAGCCAGTAGTGTGGCTGTTGTGGCCACTGGAAGAGGCCTCAGCGTTGCTGGAGCGACACCGCCCATTGCCTCTGTGACCTCATGTACTATGACAATGTTAGTGTCATTTGTATGACCGCTAATCCTGTCCAACATCATTGCACGAAGCACATCAAGATCGACATTCACTTCGTCCACGACCAGGTTGCTTTGGGACAGGTTCGGGTGCTGCATGTCCCATCGACTCATTAGTTCACAAACATCATGACCAAGATCTTACCTGTACAGTTGTTTACTGACTTTAGGTCTAGTCTCTGTGTCCGAGATCCTCCTACTGCGACTGCGGGTAGGTATTAGACATGTATAGTGTAGTCCTATATACGTTGTATTTGGACATGTTGTAACCCTAGCCCATTGGGCTATATATTTGAAAGGTCACGCCCTAAGAGACTGTGAGGTGTTTCTCTATCTCTCTACATTTATCTCTCTACATACTCAACATACATGGTTCATATATATTTTAATGATTATTATGCACTCTCAAGTCCAATGTCATATATCTATCGATTGTGTTTGTGGATTGTCAGAGCTCATAGACGCATCATTCTTCACTCAGCAAGTCAGCATCCGCTTGGTGCCTTGGTCCCACAAGAACAATGTATGCATCATCTTGGTCCTGACCATCGACGCTGCGATAGTGTGACACCGCACCGCCTCCAGAACTCCACCATGGTGTCGCAAGCTGCTGGTTTAGGGCATCCATAGTAGTGAGTTAACATGGCTCTAGCCAGATGTGGGCCTAGGTATTAGAATTAATTAATGAAATAACTTTTCTCCCTATATGCTTTTGATGGGTAGCCAAAATTTTAAAAAGGTGTGGGCCCATGAGGTTCTGATTTTCTCCTGCTCCGTGCAACCGCTAGCGCCGAGCAACTTGCTAGCTATTTGGTTTTACCCATTCTCTCCCCTCCACATTAGTCCAAACCTACTTTCGAGCCTAGTCAGCTAGCAACGTCGACGCCCATTGAGGACACCCTTAGTCTACACCTAGACGATCAAGTAGCTGTTGTATGGCCGAAGGACTAACAAATCTTATGTCCAATTGGATGGAGGACAGAGAAGTAAGTCACGAACACAATCCATATCCCCTTCGATGTCAGATACCACTACAACATTTTTAAGATTTAATTAATTCTCTTATTTTAGGTTACCATCACAGTCGAATATATTGCTGTATGGTTGACATGTTAAAACGAGTTTGTTGATTGCTCAGATTTTCCCATATGAACCCTATTATTACCTTTTAAAATGCTATGCGAGTCATGAAGGGATGGGAGAAGAAGCACTTTGTACACGTCGATTAGTGCACATCCAATATATAGTTTCTATTAATGATTTCTAGAGGAGAGAGGTGTAATTTAGACTTAACCATCCTAATGCATAATTTCCAATAGTAGTTTCCATAGAGAATAAAATTTAATTAGCACTTACATGCACTACAAACAAGGAAGATTAGTTGTGGCAAAAGTAACCTTGTGACATAATATTACCGCTACATCTAAACAAAGCTAGACCTTCAATGTTCACATATTAACGTGCAAACAAAATACTACATCAGCAAGGGTGTGTTGCCTTTTCCTTTCTCTCTGGCCTATCTCCAAATCACACAATGTATAATGTTTATTTTGCTTTAAGATGGGTCCCACCATGTATATAACTAAAAATCAGTTGCTGGCCATATCCCTATCCTATACATCCATGGCTCCACACTCTACTTCTGGTCCACATATTCTCTACCTTCATCTCAGATGTCAACCACCTTGCATAGCATCAGCACCCGAACACGCATGGGCTAGGTCATGCCAAGCTAGGTTGGAGGATGCTAGGGGCCACTACTGCCCTCATCGTGTCAGCATCTTCAAAATTTCTGAAGCTAAATCATCGGCACCGAGTATTGGTACCAATAATCCTTATTTCTAGGTTGAAGTTTGGTTCTGGGTCCACAACTCCACATCCTATGGATGAACACAAAGTAGTTTATCTATGATTCTACACATGCTCCAACTAATGAGTCACATTATTTATAGGCATGGGGTAGTCAACTATTGAACCAGATCTTAAGGAAGAACAAGGGAAGACTTACCCCTCTGGAAGCCATGAGGGCCACTCATCTGAGGATGCCTTCACCATTCCTCCACCCCAAGATTGAGGAAATCCACCTCCTTCACTACCATATTCAAGGATTCAACTTACTAGTGGATGGAGAGGGAGTAGGGAAAACAGAGCGAGGTGCAAAGCGGGGATCCATTGGGCCTTATGCGTCGTTGCCACTGCTTATAGCCCCGTTTTACTAGAGACAGGATCTAGAGAAGAGTGTGTGAAGTGTAAGATGGAAGATGGACTAGATGAGTGAAGAGTGAAGACTAAAGATGAGACACTCTCAGCCTCTAGTGAATAGATAGGGGCACACTAGGCATGTTTGAAATTTTTTTGACATCCATATGTGTCATAACATGGTTTCTCACAAACGAATATGATGGCATTGACTTGTAAGGATGTGAAAAAAATAAAATGTTAGTCCACAGGTTATATCAACTTTTTGGTGGCAAACACGAAATTTAGAACTTCTTTAGTGGCTTGTAAGGAATTCTTTCAATTTTAATAAAGGAGGAGGTTTCAAATACGGCCAAAAGACCACTACAATGTACAACAAGAGTTGGGATGATTTCTCTTCAACCTTTGGCTCATGCCAAACATCAAGTTTTTTGTCTCTTTCTTAATTTCAGCACAGTGATCGGCATTCAGTATGCTGCCCAATGTACATGGCCTCATTGCTCACAAAATTCGTTTGTTGTACCAGAAATGACCAAGAAGGTGAATCTACATCTCATCTACCAAGCTACAAAGAGGGCACGCACCAAGATTAGGCCATCTGCGCTTAGCCAATCTATCAGTTGTCCAAGTGATGTACATATTAGTCCAATTTCTTAAAAAATGGTTTATTTGTCAATATTAGACAAGTTTGATGAATGGTGCATGTGACAGCCCATATAAGGCCACAAGGATGGAGGACCAGTAAGAAGTTAGGTTTTAGAAATTTTATTGGAAATAAAATTATTCTTAAATATTGTATAAAATGGCCTAAATAATAAAACACATCCTAAAAAGGAACCAGTTGCCATGGCCAACACATAACACCATAAGTTGCATGTGTGAAGGTTGCAGGTTAGCCTAAATATTTCATTTAACATTAATTTCCTTCCATTTCATTTAGAATCCATCCTATTTAAGGGCCTATTTGGAATGCATGAATTTTACAGGAATCACGAGGAATTTTATAGGAATCAATTCAACTTCACAGGAAATACACAATAACATAAACAACTTTTGCCGTGTTCCAAATAGACCCTAGTACTTCTTAAATTTTCATCAACCATTAATGTCTCATTTCATCTACTTACACATCACATGTGGCTTCCTTCATCTATGGTCAGTGACAAGTGGCACCGATGCAAAATCATATATGACGCATATAATTTCTGTTTATTCATTAGATGGTTACCATCTATAATAAATAATTACGCACAGGTAGCCGAGGTTATCTTTTTCTGGCACACGGGTGACGTTCTAGTCTTTGGATTGATAATCACTAGAGTGTGTGTGGTTCCCTCTTTGATGGTTGTATGCTTCTTGTTAGGCAGAGACCGAAACAATTATTTTCGAAGCTTTGTATCAACTCAATGTAATAGCTTGAAAATTTAATAATCTTCCTTTATCCAAAAAAAGAATTAAACTATTTAGTACTCTAAATATAGTTGTACTAAAGGTAACGTATGTAACAAGGAAGACAAAAGTAACATAAAAATGAAAGATTATTTATGGCTTGGGTTAAAATGGATTTAAGTGGTTGGGTTCTTAAATGGATAAACATTAGATCAGTAGGAATAGGTTTATATTTTAATGGGTTGGTTTAATAGAAAATTAGGTTGGATTGATTTTCTTTTTCAGGTTTGAATGGGTTGAACCCATATGTTGGTGTTAGGTTTCTATATATTGTATAGGTACATATGTCTATTGGTTTGGGATGGGTTGAGTGTACTAGATGTTGTAGCCAGTAGATTAATTTGTTGTGGTACCCACATCTTCAACTAGAGGAGCTAATTGGCACGTTGTAGATTCTTATTGAATTAAAATATTTACAACAAACTTTAGTCAATTTTGCAAAAAAAGAAAAAAAATCATGTGTGAATGCAAGCTTTTAGTTTTTGGTCTGGCGATGTGAGTCCCATATGTTGACATTGCTGCCCAAATTGTCATAGATCGAGTAGCTTCAGTCTCTTTGAACCATCTAGTTCTAGGGTTCATCTTTTGATGGTCCTATATGTTGGTATTGTCGCGTAAGTTGACAGAGTTCTAGGGTCAGACTTCTAATATGGGTCCACATGTTATATATATATATATATATATATTGTCACAGAATCATCTAAATTATAAGAGCACAAGTACAAAAACAATCACCGAAGTGATCAAATTTTCGCACTTGAGCCCATATAACTCTGGTAGTCCAATGAAATCACGAGAGATTTCAAACCAACCAACATACAAGCCAAGATCGTAGTGATTCAACATAACAAGTCACATGTTACATCCATTTCACAAGTGGTTCAATATACATCGGAGTTCAACATAGTTATTACAACTTACATTGAAAAGTAGCGGAAGCAAAGTAATTTGAAACTAACAACACCCTTATTTCAAATACATGCCAGTACCAAGGTCGACTTCCAACAAAAGCATTAGAGAGAAGATAACTCAGAAAGATCATGTCCATGATCACACTCCACCACTATGGCAGGAGCCAACCAACTCTTGCAGCCGCTACGATACTTCACAACCTGCAACAAGTGGGGATAAAACCCTGAGTACGACAATGTACTCAGCTAGACTTACCCGTCAAAAACCAGAAATAAAGTGACACCAAGGATCATGCAAGGCTGATATAAAGTGGGCTAGCTTGACAACATTTTGCGTAAAAGCTTAATACAGATAAGTAATCATTAATGCTTAAGCATCAAGTTAATCATCATTAACCTGTCATCTATATTGGCACCTGTACTAGAGCACTCACTTGATTAGGAGCAAACAATATTAACCATAGCAGGTATAAATTGAGGCAACATTTAAATTATCATCCAATTAACCATCTGTTCAATTTAGTTGAATCTACGTTGCCGCTGCTCAAGTCAAGTGCTCACTAACCGGGAGCGACGGCGATTCGAATCGAATTCCTATCCAGCTGGAGGGGTATTTCTAACACTCACCGAGTCACGCCTCGCGAGGGCTGCTCAGGTCACCTTTGGTACCATTCAGGAAAGCGCGGGTTCGACTGATGCCGCATCCCCAAGGGCAACACTCTGCCAGGATGATAGGGACTCTAACCCCTCTTGGTTTTATGCCAATGTCCCTAAGCACATCCTTACTACCTCCAAGATGCGACCTATCATTCGATTCTCGGCCTGAACTGTATTACTCGGATTCGTGGTCGGAACGACTTATCCGGCCAACTAAGTGTTAGACTGCATTCAACATGACTCAAGGACGTACAACGAATCGGTCCTTAAACGACTCAGACAGGGATAGATCCACACCCAAGACCTCCATGCATTGTTGCTTCACTATCGTCATCCCGCCCGGTCTCATTTCATTTTATTAACACATGGTTCTTTTCCACGATAGCAAATATAGCCAACCGTGCCATATAAGAATATCCCTACATCTCGCAGGTGACTGGAAATCACCTGACTTCTACTGCTTAAAGCAGGGCTAAGCATCTACTCGATCCTAGTCTATGTAGGATTCAAGGATTCATATATCTGGATAAGGAATGGTATAATGCAGCAAGGGTTTCCAACCAACTCCTACCACTTAATGCAACAATACTTATAACATATATAGAATTAATTGCTTTAAAGGTAGGAGGCTTATAATGCTCCGGGGCTTGCCTGGGATCCGACTCAAGTTAGAGTATGTCAGATGAAACCCGCTTGGTGAGCATCCTCCAATCTAGCACTTGTCTGATCCTTCTATCTTCGGGATGGATCCACCAAACACCGTCTTCAGGTTTGGCTCCAACGCCATTTCCTTCACACATTTCTACTAGCATACCTATATAAGGTGCAACAATGCATATGTGAGAATGTAAAGAAGTGCAATAAATATAGCAATCATGCAAGCATACCAAAGTTCACATAAGCACCTAGAGCTAATCAACTTGATCCTCACTAAACCATAATATAGAAGATGGCAAGCATGACAATCAAGACACAAGTCTCATAAGATCACAGGGTACTAACACAAGTATCATCAAAGATATGAGTCACACTTCAACACACTAGCATGGCAAAGTTAATCAAAGCACTAGAACTAGAATTTGCCACCATCTGGACATCAGAACAGCAGTTGAGTAAATTAATCGTGACTGGAGATCTACAACTCCAAAAGATGTGCATCAAGACATTCTAGAAATCTTATGAAATTGTCTACAATTCATTTATAATCAACTAAGCCTGATTCCTAGGGCTAATAGGTCGAAAATATGAAACTACAGAATCTGGTCTGCCCATACACAGAGCAACCAAATCTGGGACCTGACTTTAAGCATCTATAACTCAAACACTACTTGACCAAATACCACCGAATTTTAACACAAGCTAGATACATGAATTATATACAACTTTGCTATAGACAAGATGCTCAGAAAACATCATTAACATGGGGTAATTTACATTTCCCCCAGAACTATCCAGAAACTAATAATCGCAAGAAATAATTATTAACATATGTTGCAAACATATAATTGGACAAAACCAACTTTACCAACATTTCATACATGACTAATGAACACAAAAAAACATAGTGTCCAATGCTAGATAAATTCTTTTAATGCATTTTCTTAATTTATTTGGCTAATTAGGTGGAATTATGAACACCTACCACAAATACACAATAAACTCTACCAAAATTATAGTGCCCTACATATGCTCTCAATAGTCTACTGTCCAAATTTCAAGCCATTTGGACATGTATATCAACCTCTATGAAAAAGACAAATGGATATTGCAATAAATCATGTGAGAGCAAGATACACTAATAACTCACTCATATAGCAACTAAAATTCATGAAAGTTTTACCACACATCAAATATCACAGGAGTAGCAAGCCACAAAAATTTCACTTCGTTTGGAGCCCTACAACTGCAGTTATGAAAATGACAAATAGAACTAGCATTGAAAACCTAGAAACATAGATCTATTTTTACAGAAAAAAAAATCTAAACTAAAACATGACATGTTATAGATCCACTACATAGATAATTTCACAAGGATTCCAAAAAGTCCTCATTTGCTATTTTTGGAGCTTCCTAGAATGAGATATTAATTTTCAAAGATCTAGCCGATTTATATGCATAAAAGAAAAGAATAACAGAAAAGGGAAAACACATTTGCTTCGGGGCCCCTCAACTATTCACAAGCTGAACTACATAGAAAGGTCCTTCCCTATACTATTCATATGAGTCTACGGTTTACACTTAACCCCCTATAGTTCTCCCAATTCAACCCCGCGGTCCCTCTCCTCCTTTTCAGAACAGAGGAGGTGGAGGAGGTTTGCCGGCCGGTGAGGTCGGTGCCAGCGGCGGGGAAGGGCAGCGTGGGCACCGCCGTGCCATTCCGCATCCGGGGGTGGCCGAGGAGCGGCGGAAGGCGGTCAGCAGTGGCTTGGCCACGTGCGCCGGTGGCCCGTCGGCCGGTGCTCCGGCGGCAGCAAGCAGCGGGGGCGGAGCCGGTGGGGCAAGGAGTCCCAGAGGTACGGCGTGGTGCAAGAAACGCGATGGCACGGTCAACTCGGTGGAGGGAGGTCAGAGACGATGGATCGACGGTGGCATTGGAGCTGGGCCAATCGGCCATGGCAGTGGCGTGCTCTGGTGACGAAAGGAGGTGGGGAAAGAGGTGCTCTAAGCTCACGGGATGGTGGAGGAACCTCAGGTAGTGGTGGTTTGGCGTGCGGTGGCTGCTAGCAATCGGAACAACAGCGGCCGAGCTTGGCTCACGGCGGCCATTCATGGCGGCAAGCGGCCACGGCGAGCGGCCGCCCAAGCCGGGGCGAAGAAGAGGCAGAGAGGAGTGAGGGAAGCCGAGAGGGAGCTCGGACATCCGTGCTGGAAGAGGCCGGGGCGCTAGGACGCGTGGCAGCAAGGCCAGGCGCGGGCTCAGGCATGGTGGCCACGTCGGGAGCACGTGTCACCCAAAGGGGCAATCCTCCGAACAGGTCGTGGGCGCGGTCTAGCGCGTCTTGGAGGCCATTTTTGGGCCGGCTCGGGTCTGAATTTGGACATGGTTCAAAAGGCAAAGTTGAAGCCTGCATGATGCTCTACGACTTTTATTTAGGGGCCAAGGTCACTAGTGTCCCAAATTGGGAGATAATTAAGCCCAAAGTTGACAGCGTCAACAACTTAATAGGGCTAAGTTAGAGCTCGGTTTTTGATGATTTTGGGATGCCCAACTTGCTCCAATGAAGTCCAACTTTATGCATACTCTTCTTCATCAAATGCACTCCAACTTTTACATTTGGATCAACTTGAGTTGCTTAGTAAAATTTAGAGAACGCGGAATGCCAATCTACGGACATAGGATTACTTAAGGATTGGAAAATAGCAGCAACATTCAAACTTGGGTTCCTTATATGACTAGGTTAGAAGCTGTACTAGGCCTTGAGGCTTGAACAAAATTTGTAGTACCCAACCTGAGCTAAAACTTCTATTAAAGGTCCTTGGACTGGTTCAGCATGGTTAGGGAGATAAACATTACCAAACATGTCAACTTATTGCTGCCACTCAAGGACTTAGAATAATTTCTGCCCTTTCAAAAACAGCAGCTTAATCAATCTTGTGAGCTCTATTTGACCAAACTAGAAGCCAAACTAGTTTGTTCTACACAAGATGAACTACAACTTTTGTTTAAGGTCAAACCTCATAACTGGTACAGAAGTCAAACTTTCACTTTGGTCAAAGTATCAACTCGGTAAAGCCAAAACTAGGGTTTTAGGCCAATCAGGACATTTTCTTGACATTTGCTCAACATGAACCCTTCATGACTTTTGTTGTAGATTTCATCTAGAGTCATTTGGGAAAAGCTGCAAAGTTTGGTTGATGATCTATAATTCCATTCACTTAATCACGCCATTCCAAGAAGGATATGACTTATCATTTCATGTGACTTTTTGATTCCAAACTTCATGAAACTTTTCCAGGGATCAATATAGATAGGTACTAAGGTGAGACATATGAAGATATTACCATAACATCACCCAAGCTTATATCTTGAAAATGTCCTATATGCAAAGCAAATGAGTAACATCCAAGTTTAGATTAGGCTCATCTCCGTAGGTTGGCCTTGACGTCGTCATCTCCACTTAATCTATCATGTTTGAGCTCAAACCCACTGCTTAGTGAGTGACAAACACCTGGGGTATTACATATATTATACAAACCCATGGGTTTTAATTGTGTAAACCCATGGGTTAGTTGGTTGGATTGGGTTGAGTTAAAACAATAAAATTTGGTGGACAAAAAAGTTAATTTACTATGCTTGAGTTAGGTAAGAGGTGAGTTTTAAACCATTAGTAGGGCTAATTGTTCCGCACCATTGGTTACCATCTACAATGGTTTTAGAGTAGCACATGGTTTTAGGCAGCTTGTTGATTTGGAAGGGCAGCTTCAGAGCTTAAACAAACAAGGCTTGGAAGGGCAGCTTCACAGGGGGAAATAGAACATCACGAACCTGAGCTCGTCTTCTACCTCCGTCTAGGCTTCTGCTTCCTGCTGTTCTTGCTCTTATACCCTGATTCCTGCTCTTTTCCCATTCTAATCTCTATGATTCTCCAGATACTGTATCAAGTTACCCTTGTAATAGAGATTGGTAGTCAAGGTTCGTAACAAAGAGCAACTCTATTCAGACTCCTAACTGAAGCCCTATCCTATTTTGAGACATCAAAATACAAAATTTACTCTCCAACCGAACTCCTATCTAGCCCTTGGTGGATGAAGAGCTCTCATTTCTCTCTCTTAATCCCCAACATATAGGAATCCCTGATGCCCCCCTACTCCTCATTCGTCTCTCCCATAAAGCTGACAAATGGGACCGATGAACTGGGCTCATGACAATATAGTGTAAAGTAGAAAAATTAAGAGATTAGTTGGAGTGAACCGAGAAGTAAGAACTGGGACATAGATGAGGGATTTCCATCTGAGGAGATATGAGACCAAAATTTGAGGGATCAATTGGAGTTGCTCTAATCATCTTCCTGCTCCCATTCTCCCAACTCACTCTTCTCATGGTTAGTCTGCAGGCACTCTGAAGGGAGGTGGTGTGTACCTCTGCTCTCTGTTGAGATGTGATCTGCTGGTTGGTCCTTAGGCCTTAGCTATGTCTGTGTGCATGTGTGAACAACAATAAAACAGAAGGACGAGATCTGAACTAAATCACAAGAACCAAATGAATTCATAGCCGCAGTTGCAGGTTGATTGATAAACGGAGATGAAGTCCGATACAGAGTCATCCATGACGATACAGCTACAGTACACTAGGATTTATAATTTGTTCGATGTACAAATCAACCCCAACTTCGATTCCCTTCCTTATACTACCAGAATCTGTCACTAGTGTAATGCTAAGGTCTCCAGAGCAAGACGAGCTGTCCTAGTAAATAAAATCAACAAAATGATCTATTTGGTACCGACTTGAACGGTTGAACCTGCAGTTTGTATCCTTAGCCTTGTTTAGATGCCAAATTCCTCCCCAAATTTCACTATGCAAAAAGAAGATTCCCCATCACATCAAAATGTCGACAAATGCATGGAGTACTAAATGTAGATAAAATCATAAACTAATTACACAGTTTTGTTATACTTTACGAGACGAACATTTTGAGTCTAATTAATCAATTTTTAAACAATTTTTTACACAAAAAAACAAAAGCTGCAAGAACACTGTAGCAGCCGTCGCCGATTCCGGCACCGGAATTTGGCATCTAAACACGGCCCTTGCCTACAGACGAAATTGATGAAAACTGAACGGCTTTCATTCAGTCATTCGTTAACATTTAGTATATAAGGTTCTGAGTTGCTGGCAGCTTGTGCCTTGTGCACGTTGTCTGGTTAGTGCTCCCTCCATTCCAAATTATAAGTCGCTTTAATTTTTTGATTTATTCGTTTTACTATATATCTAGACACATTATTATATTTAGATACATAGCAAAATAAATGTGCCAAAAAAGTCAAAGCGACATATTATTATATTTAGATATAAATAGTCCGGAGGATAGAGTTACAGATGGAGTCTACTAGTCTGTTACAAGAAAATTTAGTCGAATTCGAGTTTTCAAGTTACATGGCTTCTAAGCACATCCAATCAATGATTTGTCTTCCAAGTATTCGAGGCACCCAATCCGATTTACGCATTTTCTTCCGTAGGTCTGGTATCCCTTCTCAGTTTAGCTATTTTTCTTAGAGCGAGGGTACCGGGGATCAGTATAGCGACACATATGGAAATCAAATTGCTACTTTTCTTCATTTATTATTCTAACTTTACTATTTATGAATCATGTTAGAGATGACCCGTTAGATCATCATAAAATTTAATGATGTAAATTCTTTCATTTTTTCAATTAATGTGGAAATTTTTAAACCCTCTCCTCGAGACTAGTGGTTACTTTTTTTAGGGGAAACTAGTAGTTAGTTTTAACGACAGTGCTAGCGTCTGGACACGCGCGTTCAGACGCCCACGTCTGTACTCTGTTTTGCGCGCCCATGTGGGGGGCCGTGCCTGTCTGAATGTCGCCCATGCCTCCTGACCCCACACGGAGACCGCTTGTGCTTCCTCTACTTCCCCTTCCTAGACGTCTGCTATGGCAGGTGGATCCCAGTAACAACTTTTGAAACATCCAGATGAAACATTTGCGACGTACGTCTGAAGACAGATGAAACACTTGAAACATGCGTCTGAAATACTTGCAAAAACACTTAAAAACACTTGAAAAGCCATTTAAAAACATACGTGATATCCAGATAAATACACTTGCAACATACGTTTAAAAAATAGATGAAACATTAAGAACAGACGCTAGCAACATATGTGTACAACTATTGCAGCATATGCAACATCCCGATCTACTTTTGCAACATCCAACGAAACACTTGCAACATATCTCTAAAATATCTGAAACATTCAAAACATACGCTTGCAACATTCGCTTCCAGGCGTAACATCTTCATGCTGCTTGCACAAATGGAGGCTCGGTGTAAGGCTAGCTGCGCATACCAGAAGCATGCCGGAGGCAGCACCAGCGGCGGCGATGTGCCGGCAGATATCCACCCCAGCGAATGCGTGCAGGAGATGGAGGGAGGCGATTGAGGCGGACATGGAGGTAGCGTAGCTGGCTAGGTGGAGGGCCACCAGGGACGGCTCATTACGGTTCCTGTCTTATGGCCGCGGCGAGTAGGAAAGGGGGCAGTGGCGAGATTTGCTCGGTGAGCATGCGCAGGGGGGACTACGAGGCTGAGGCTGCATTGTTGGAGCCAGGAGTGCAACGCGAGAGGGCCAGAAGGAAGGGAGCAACGACGACTGGGGAACTCCGGGCTCGGCCAGCCCTGTACGCGTGCACGAGCAGCAAAGAGAGAGGGAGAGAGAGCAGCGCGATGAGCAAAGAGGGGGTAGTGCCGCATGTAGATCTAGTCGAGCAATTTCTCGTTCTCTCTTGTTTATTTATGAGGACCACCAGAATTGGAGCGGAAAAGAGAGGGAACAGACATATTGGGCCGTAGGAGCGACGAATGCCTCGAGGAGAGCATTAACATACTTTTAATACTCCTGTAAATAAGTAGTAGATAGCAGATAGATGCTTTTATTTGGGCATTTGCACAAGGGTAGATTACTCGATATGACTTCTCTTACTCCTTTTAGCTCATTTTTAATCGAACACGCATCATTCCAAATCCTTGCCGAAGATTTATACTTTCGTGTACTGCCGTAATGACATTCCCAAACGATTTCTCTTCTGCGCTCCCGCCAAGCCATCGCGGGCGGCCAGCCGGGCACACGGTGATCCAGCACACGGTAATTCCACAACCACCTCAGCTACCTCCCGTTCTGCTCTGCTCGCACACAGGCCAATTCCTCACGTGCCCCCTCTGCTTAAACTTGCAAGCCTTTTCTCACACGGTTAGCTGCTGCGATTCGGTCACTACACCCAAACGTGAACGCAAAAAGTTTCTCTCTGGCTACCGGAAAGGCCCAAACTTGCAGTGAATACCCAAGGCTTCTGGTGTCACTGTCTCAGTGTCACTGCCCAGCTCGTCGTAGTCGTAGTATAAAAACAGGGCAACGAACACAGCCAGGCCATCACCACTCAGGCATTCACCAAAGACAACACAAGCCACTCACCACGAATTAGCCAAGTGGAGCTCACACTTGACAGCAATGGCTGCTCTGGTCGCCGTGGTCGTCCTCGCGCTTGCAACGGTGGTCGCCGGCGAAGCTTCGACGCCGACAGCTGCGGCTACGACGACGTCCAAGAGTCCGCCGGTCATCTACATTTTCGGCGACTCCATGTCGGACGTGGGAAACAACAACTACCTCCTCCTCTCCCTCGCCAAGTGCGACTACCCCTGGTACGGCATCGATTACAAGACCGGCTACCCCACCGGCAGGTTCACCAATGGCAGGACCATCGGAGACATCATGGGTAAGCTACATAGCTCCAACAGTCACGAGTACAATTATTATTTTTTTGTTTGCCAAGACGACTGGTGGCAATCTAATTTCGACCGTGTAGCCGCCAAGTTCGGCTCCCCGCCTCCGGTGCCGTTCCTCTCCCTGTACATGACCGACGACGAGGTCCTCGGCGGCGTCAACTTCGCGTCCGGCGGCGCTGGGCTCCTCAATGAGACTGGCATTTACTTTGTAAGCTAAAGATACGATGTTGTAATTGCGTCATTCAATTTATCTCTGAAATTTTCTCACCTTGCTAAACTGTATGCATGTCTGTATCACGACTCACGCAAACTTGCAGGTTCAGTACCTGTCGTTCGACAACCAGATATCGTCCTTCGAGCAGATCAAGAACGCGATGATCGCCAAGATCGGCAAGAAGGCCACCGAGGAGACTATCAATGGCGCAATCTTCCAGATCGGGCTCGGTAAGAACATAGACTCAAATCTCTTCAGCTCGTTCGACGCACGCAAGCCGCAAAGCATCAATCAGCTTTGACTGACACGATGCGAGCGCTCTGCTTCGCAGGAAGCAACGACTACGTCAACAACTTCCTTCGGCCGTTCATGGCGGACGGCATCGTGTACACCCACGACGAGTTCATCGGCCTCCTCATGGACACCATTGACAGGCAGCTGACGGTAAGCTCATCAACGGCCACGACTGGTCACGTCCCAATGATCCCACCGTGCGCATGCATTATTGGCGTTGCTGAACAAACTGGCGAATTTTGCTGCCGCGCGCGTGCAGAGGCTGTACAATCTCGGCGCGCGCCACATCTGGTTCAGCGGGCTGGCGCCGCTCGGCTGCATCCCGTCGCAGCGCGTCCTCTCGGACGACGGCGAGTGCCTGGACGACGTGAACGCGTACGCCATCCAGTTCAACTCCGCGGCGAAGAACCTGATCGAGGGGCTCAACGCCAAGCTGCCCGGCGCGCGCATGTACCTCTCCGACTGCTACTCCATCGTCATGGAGCTCATCGACCACCCCCAGAAACACGGTAATTAATTAAGCAGCACGCTTGCGACGCCATGGCATTCCCTGCTCGATCACAGCAGCTGCAGCAGTAACCAGCTAACCGCCGTCCACGGTTCCGGAGTGCAGGGTTCAAAACGTCGCACACGTCGTGCTGCGACGTGGACACGTCGGTGGGGGGCCTGTGCCTGCCGACCGCACAGCTCTGCCCCAACCGCAAGGACTTCGTGTTCTGGGACGCGTACCACACCTCCGACGCCGCCAACCAGATCATCGCCGACCGCCTCTTCGCCGACATGGTGGGCTCCGGCGCCGTGCTCCAGGGGAACGGCACGTCCCCGCCCCGAGTTGTTAGCGCGCCGACGCCGACCTACGCCGCGCCGCCGCGCAAGCCGTGATCGCCCGTGCGCGCAACGGCTTGGAACGAAGCGCCTTTTCGTGTGGCAACGTGACCCGTGTTCCATTAGTGCCCACTGTTCCAAACGTGCATGTACACCGTGCAGCTAAGCACATGTGTTTGATGAAAATACAGAGAATATATAGAGCAAGGTGAAATCGTAGTGTCGTCGCCATTGTAGAACATTTTCTGTGGTGAAAGAATGAAATGAGGTCCCCAGTTATTTTTCTTGGAAAGACCACGCCCCCAATTTTTCAAATTTAAACATCCAAGAATCCAAGTTTTGTACTAGGCGCCTGTTTGGTGCATGACATACATGAGCCAAACCAAAATTTGACAATGGGCAAGTCCACAAATCTAAGGGCAAAAAATTGGTGATCACTTCTTCTTCTTTTTTTTCCCTTTGCTTTCGCTTTCGTTTGGACTAAAATCTGTACATAAACTCTCTTTTATTCTACCTTAATTGAGAGGCAGAGCTCCTGCCGTTCATTTCCAAAAAAAAATGGTGATATTTGGATTGTGGCCATGCCAAAACAAGGGTAGTGTCGAAACCAAGAGAACAAAAAGGCATTGGATGCTACAATGCCAAATTTCATCACAATTGTGAGCATGACATGTGGGGTCCAAAATAAAAAAAATATCTAAATATATTCAACATGGATCTTGTTTCGTTGACAGAATCATGACAAATGTTAAATGGTGAAACTTATTGAAACAGATAAACAACTTAAGGGCATCCGGAGTGTTATATTTCTTGAGGTCGTACCATGAGGTGTCTTGTTGCAAATTTCTTTGCTAGAGCAACCATAATAATATATTAAAAAGTAGCCTATAAGTGTTAAACTATTTCTTACAACATGTCTGGAACATTGTATGAGTAGTCCATTGCGAGGCAATAATAATAGTCACACATATGGTCATATGGACTGAATGATCTAAATACGTTCATAGTCCTAAGATGATGCCAGTCAATTAATCTCTATCTCTACATCTATCTATCTATCTACAACTAAAACATATCCAGTGATTCCCTCCACCCGGGCGATGTGAACTCGCCCCACGTGCGATGTCGGCCCGGCTTCATGCAAGCGCCCCCGCAATGACCCACCGATGCTATTTCTTACCTAAAAATACCACTCCACGCAGGACCCACGCGATCACGCCTCATCATATGCCAGCCGTGCAACATATGGAAACTGAGGCCACTTGATTAACGCCAACCAGGAGAACACGAAAGGAATTGATATACCCGGCAGTCAAGAGTTTCCTATCACGCAGCACACGGGCGACGACGGAGCTTCCATCACCATTAGGCTTCCAGGTTTACCAAAGTGCGCCCCCAGCACTGCAGACATCCAGTTTTTTCCTCCCACTTACTGTTCATGATCCGACAACTCAGCGTTGATCCGATCCGCGCGGACGACATCAGCCTCCTCCACCATCTCCTCCGCGCAATCTCATATCAGGCTGAACTGCATCGATCTGGCCGCTGTTCCGCTTGGAGTTCATCATCAACAGCACAGCGCTCGTGTACGACCTGTCGCTAACAGTAGCGATTATCCCCAACCGTGCTCTTGGTGAGATCAGAGATCACCAACTGCATTTGTACGGCCTATCGGTGAGATCAGAGATCCCCGTCCTCTTTCGTTTTTGTTTGTGATGCATATGAACCATGGACCATAGGAGTTGAGCATGCTATTGCTACTTCACTGAAAAATCCCTAATAACGATCGTGAGTCAATTTTTCAGTTAGATAATGCAGTTTTTTGGTTTTCGTTCACATGTATTAGTACTTTATTCAATCCGAACGTTCACATGTATTAAAACAGCTTCTGCTGCCACACAATTCAGGTCTTCGCCTCTCCTACAGCCGCCTCGCTAATCTGCTCCGCTCACGGCACAAACATGACGGCGTGCAGGCTCTTCGTCCCCTACACAATTCAGGTCTTCGCTTCTCCTTCCATCTTCATCCCTGTGCTTCATCCATCGTTTCCCAGGTAGCTTCATCCATCCACCTTACATACTGATCTGTGGCTTATTTGGATTGGAGACATAGGGAATGGTTTGAAGAAAGACAATACACGATGAGTTGGTTTATGAATATCCAATTCAATGGTTGCATTGGAGATATGGGGAATGGTTTGTAGAAAGGTAGCAGATGAGGAGTTGAACTTTTGGCCTTTTTTTTAGTTGTGAGATTTTGATTTTCAATAAATAGTAGTACTGTTTATTTGGACCACGCTTGGACACGGGGTTTATGTTCAAATAATTTGGGTATAGTAAACACTCAAAATTCATATAAACAATATCCCAATAAATGCAGCTGGTGAAAATGCCTTTTTGGCGGCAAGTCTACTAAGAATATGTCCTGAAAAATAGCTTAGCATACTCATGAGACCTGATAAAGGTAATTATTCTGGACTTAAAAAAAACTATCGTGCATTGTAGAAAAACATTATTTATTATGATTACACTATCAGGTTAGCTTTGAAGCAAATAGAGCATGTCCTTCATAATATTCAGTTAATGTGATCTTCAGTTTTTAATCTGTGCAGGCCAGGTGCATAGTGTAACTTGACATTTGACACTACAGTATTACCAGCTTTCAAGTTCTTGATATATGATCATTCCAATAAAAAATGTAGGGATCAGCGAGGTAAGACAGCAAATGGTACATGATTGAAATAGCTGGAGTACTTTATGAACATTGACTCAAAATCTTCCGGGTTACACTATCAGCTATAACTTGCAACCTTTTTATGTTTTTACCTGTGACAGTTCATTGCAGTTGTATACTAAGTGGCCCAAATGCACACTAATAGACCTCCACTAGATCATCTTTAATGTTTGTGTTTTCATTTACTTTATCCCATTAGCAGCCATATCTTTTGGTAAAAAAATACATTTACAAAAATATTTATGCCTGGATATTTCTTTCTTCAGTAGTATTAGTGATTCTATATTCTATACAACAGAGCTAAATGATTTTATCACTGCTAGAAAAATAAAACAAAGCTGAAAGTAGAAATACCTTTTTAATAAAAATTAGAACAAAGAGGGCAGATTTTATTGAGCTAAACCAGTTCACTGCTTTATGAAAAATTGCATCTCTTTCTATACATTCTTTGTGCACACACTGTTCAGTTGGAGCGTGTGTTAGAGCAACCACAATGTTTGCAATAAGGTAGTCTATAGGATTAAAATATTTGCTATCAGGTAGCTGGAACATTGTGAGATTAATTCATAGGATAGTCTATAACAAAAGGTACCCATAAGCTTATGGACTATCCATAAGAAATAAAAAATATTACTTTTTCTCACTTCTTCCTCTCTCTTTCTTGGTTTTGCACAGGATTATAAAGAGAAAGAATTTTTTTATCTCATATGGGACCCACCTTATGGACTACTTGTTGGCTGAAAGATTGTGAATACAACAATAGTTATAGTCCACTGACACACCAGCTGTCTATATGGACTACTTGGCCCATATACATTGTGGTTGCTCTTAGCATACTATTCAGTGGTATATTGCAATGTACATGCTTTCTGCACAAACTGTTCAGCTTGAAGCCATCTTTTTTTCTTTTCCTGACCCTGATCATGGTCCAACAACATCGGGTGCACATGGCTGACAGTTGCATGGTTACTGATTCTTACTCTTAGTCTGAAACTATTCAGTTCACTGATATATCTGAAAATTAGCATCTCTCCCTAATATCTTACTCTTAAACATAGATCACTGATCCTCATTTGCCATCTGCAGGTCTGTGATGACTACTGCAACGTCAGCACCCTTTTAGCTGAACTGGTTAGGTGGCCTCAACGGCACTCCTCAGGTCTTGAGTTCGACTCCCGTGGGAGCGAATTTCAGGTTGGGGTTAAAAAAATCCTCTCGTCTATCTCACGGCCAAAACATAGGTCAAAAGGTTTGGCCCAGTTCTTATAGGGCAACGGTGCCCTGTGTCAGGGTGGGAGAGGGATTTGGGGGTTTTCTCGGTATATGTGAAAATTTTCTCTCTTCCAGCAATGCTCGGGGTGGCTTACCCCCTGCAGGTCATTTGAACATGGACCAGTTATCCTCATTTGTCATCTGCAGGTCTGTGGTGACTACTGCAAGGTCAGTACACTATTACAAAGCAACGTGTATGTATTTGCTTACCTGTACACATTGTAGCTTGAATAGTAGGTTTGGATATTTTAATGTCATTGCCTAATGCGTTAGCTTGCCTTTGTCGATCCTGTGCATGCTGGAGCTTTGGGCAGCAGATGGCAGGGCAGCAGCTATAGGAATATGCTCTATTTAATTATCCTTTGCAATATTGTTTGCTTGATCATAAGGCATAAGAGGAGCAGAGCATAGCAGTTCTGTTTCAGTTCAGCAGTTGAGTCGTCATCTTGCGAACAGAAGCAGTGCAATTTGTTCATGATTCAAATTCTGTATTAAAACTCTCTTCATGTATTTTTAGACCTCTTTCCTACATGGAGCCTAATGAAAATCACAGTTGTCACACGCTATTAAGAGACTTGACAAACCACTGATGAGGATTTGTATATGTATATGAATTTTTAAACATCTGATGATTAATGACGTTAAGTGTGCCTTTTAAAAAAGCAAGAAGTCATCCACCGCATCTTGAAGTTGAAAATCTTCTGAATCATATGCCCGTGCAAAGCATGTCCTCCTGGTCAAACCACTGAGAGACTAAATTCTTAATTGTACAATATATTTTATGTATTTATGTATGGGAAATTATTTTCTACTCCCAGGGAGTAGTTACTTTCATGTGTATATCTCTAGATTTATGGCGTCGATAAAGTGTATGTAGACGGAGTATATGATCATACTAAATCATCTAGGGTAGTATGCATGTCAAATGCAAGTATACACAGAGTATATGATTATACTTATTTTATATAGTACTGCAGTGGTATTTTAGTAATATATTAAAAAGTATGGGCTCTTTTGAAAAAAAAATTCACGTACTAAGATTTGAAGTATCTTAAATTAAGTATATAAACATACTCAAACTGATAAATTAGTACGCACACATACGTAACATGGTTTATTGAAAATGGCAGTAACTACTCCCGGGAGTAGCAAAAATGCACTCTTTATGTATACATTTTATTATAAGACAAGAAATAGTGAGTAGTCTACCGTGTTTACACCTGTCTTTTTATTTTTTATGCTGGTTGAAAGAACTATGGTTTCACATCAAAACTCTTGAAAGAACTTTGGTTTCACATCAAAACTTGGAGTTATATTTTAACCATCTTCTTGAAGACTTATGTAAGAGCATCTTCAAGAGTTCGCAAGAATTTTTTTCCCAAAATCATGAAGTTTTTCAACTCGCCAAAATGTATTGGGAGAAATAAATAAGACCATCTCCGATAGTTTCCAATAATTCACTCCTAAAATATAAAAGACAATTTTACATTAGGAATCGTATACTATTTCTAAATTATCCAAATCACTTTTATATATTCTTTCTCTTGTACATTTACATCAGGGACCCTTTCCTACTCTTTATTCTTTTCCACGCCCTTCCAACTTTAGATTGGCCAACCGATACGCGCGTGGTACACGGTCAGATATATCCACGCTTTCGGTGATTTTTTTTCCAAGTGCCAAAAGACTGGGAGGTGGGATTGGGAACTCTTGGAGATGGATTTTTTATTCTTACCAAAAATTCTAGGTTGGAAGGTTCTATTAGGAACTCTTAGAGATACTCTAATATTGATGTTCCAAACATTGCGATTGTATTACTTATTTTAGGTAATAGTATAACACATGCTCATACCTATGTTATCGTGGTATTATGTGTTCATATTGCAACGCACGAGCATTTACCTAGTAAAAAAAATACACTGTCACATGCATTCAGGTTGCCATGCGCTGCCTCTCAAACAAAGGGGTTGTCCTCTCTCTATTATTTCAATATCAATTCACCATGACCCGGTCTCCAGCTAAAGGTTGAGTCTCAACGTTGTAAGAGCAACTCCAGTAGGAGCACCCAAATCAGGGCCCCCATATCTGATTTGGGTGCTCCCCCTGTTTTTATTGGCCCACTATTTTGCAATCTCCTCCAGCAGAAGCCGCCAAACCAAAGCCCCCAAATCCTTTTTAACATACAATGACAATTGGGACCCACTTGCCATCCTCTGTTCTGGCAACTGAGCTATCTCAACGCAACGACCCTAGGGAAGAAGAGCGACGGCAGCGAGCGCCTATGGGTGGAGCGCCGGCGAGGGGAAGGAGTCGGCCCTGGAGCAGTGACCATCTGGCGGGAGTGTGTACGGGCGGGAGGAGAAGGGGAGGGAGCGCCGTTGTTGGTCGCAGGGAAGGGGAGGGAGCGTCGTCGCGTGTCACAGGGAGGGAAGGGGAGGGAGGGAGGTAGCGCGCACAATGAAGCAATGGCCGGCGCGTCGGTGCAGTGGCCTGCGCGACGGAGGGTAGAGCAGCGTGCGTGCAGAGGGAGGGGAGGAGCAGGGTCCATGCGGATAGGGGCCGAGGTGTTGGGCCAACAAGAATCGGGTCCGGGGGAGGGGGGAGGGGATTTGGGTGCCCACCCCAAATTGGAGCTCTAGTAGGGGCCCTGCTGGAGCTGCATTTTTGGCCTGGGCACCCGTATTTAACTATGTGGCTCAAGTAGGGCCATGCTGAAGTTGCTCTAAGATACTCCCTCAGTCCACAATAAAAGACATTATAAGAAATGTTACAGCAGACTCTAAGGTTACGGATAAAAGAACCGGTCCCATAAACAATCATACACTACTGTTTAATACTGTTTATTGAGGTGACATGCTCATTAATGATATGCTTTCTATCTCTAGCCCACTCACAGCAACAAGTATTTTTACATAAACAAATGATCCATTACCAACTTTTTTCACCTTTCCACATGCAGTCCTCAAGCAGAACAACATTTTTCACAAGCCGGTGGTCTACTCTAATATAGACTGGGACCCGCTCTATAAGCTAAAACGTCATTCTTTTTATACATATTTTGAATGCTACGATGTCCTTTATTATGGAGCAAAGGAAGTAGACCTCATGAGATCCACATTTAGCCTTAAGGGCGACCAAATCCTTACACTTTGGATGTCCTAAGATATATTTGTAGTTTATAAGCGAAGGAATATACTGAAAATGTTGGTTTCCGTGCAACCAATACTTTCTACTTTTAGCTAGATAAAAATTAGCTCTAGATAGCCTTATAATCCCACTGCAACTAGTGGAGAATCTTCTAGTGTATAGTTCTCTCGCTCAAAACACGAGTTTTGGTCGCTGGAGCGAGATCGATTTCAGGTTCGGACATGTACAAGTCCAAGAATCCGAGTCTCTTCTACACCTATCTTCGTGACGCATAACGTTTGTCAGCAACGATCCTTGTCGGACTCTCTGTTGTCCAAGCAATAATTTGCCAACAAAGGTAGAAGGTAGAACGTCCCAAAGTATATCAGAATTAAACCAAATTCCCGTGCCACAACTCGAGCCATATATATTTTCTCCTCGCACAAGCAAGAACCAAATCGATCAGGCGGTCCTCATCACGCGAGACAGGACGTATAGCGGGCGCCGCCTGCGGCATGCATTGAGAAGGCAATGCTGGCCATTTACCTCCTGCTCATCTTCATCGCCTTGATCCTCGCCCTGTTCGTGTGCTGCTGGTGCTTTGACGAGGACGACCGACCAGATCAACCGGCGGAGTCCGCGGAGCAAAGGGTAGCGCGGGCGTGGGTGGAGTGGCAAGCATTGTCGGCTAGGGCTGAGGCGGCGTTGGCCGCCAGGACTGTGGCGGCCTTGACGGGGCCGGCGGCAGCACCGCCCGTGCTGCTGCCGCTGCCGTACTTCCCATACGCCGCTCAGGGTGACAAGCCGTCCGAGACGGTGGTGTGCGCGATCAGCCTGGAGCCGCTCCGGCCAGGGCAGCTTTGCAGCGAGGTGCCGCCGTGCTGCTATGTATTCCACGGCGACTGCCTCGGGGAGTGGTCCAGGAGCAACGGCAGCTGCCCGCTGTGCAGGGCGAGATTGTACCGGGATCAGACGAAGTAGCCATTGCTGATGACATGGTGTAGTCACTAAGTACTCTACTTGTATATCTATATTTATATATCTATATATATACATATCTTATAATCTCAAACCCCACTAGAAGTCAATTTTGACATGCAAACCATCCACATCAGCAACCCACTAGCTAGCGCATGCAAACCATCCACATCAGCAACCCACATACTACAAGAACACCCCGCGTGTTGTTGCGGAACTACTGATTTGAAATAAATTTAGTAATTCATACAATTCTTCGGAAGAGATTAACTATTATAAACTAATGTTAGTGGATAGTGTGTCATGCTGATGTGGACAACTAAATGTATGTTAGTCGATGATGTGTCTCGTTAACGTGAATATCATAATTGCTTATGCTAGTGAACTTTGCAAGTGATAGTGCACTATTGAGGTAGACACCTTGCATACATGTCAAGAAAAATTGCTAGTGAGGTTTGACTTTATAAAAGCATAGGATAATGAACTTTAATTGCAAATGATAGTGCACTGTTGAAGTGGACACCTTGTAATGTCAAGAAAAATTGCTAGTGGGGTTTGGCTTTATAAGAGTATAGGATATATATCATGCAACTTATTCATATCAGTAAGCCACGTCATCCACTAATATATATTTATTTGTCCACCTTAGTTTACCGTACAATCCACTAAAATTTATTCTTGATTCTCGCAACAACGGGCGGAGTATGGTTTGTTTGTTCAATTCCTAAGTTGTGTATAGAAACGGTCGGCAACATGGCATGCTGAAAATTGGCCTAAAAATAGGCAAAAGGAAATCAAGCACCGTACCTGTCCTTGCTCCGTGCGACCATGCGGGCACGAGCAAATGCTAGGAATCAGAGCTCCCTGACCGGGTGGTAGCTCATCCTCCCTCCTCCGACTGGTGCTTCACCAGCTGTCAGATCTACGGGGTCGTTCACAACGGCATGCGACGTCACCAGCCCTCGTCCATGTTGAAGATGAGCAAGGAGGGAGATAGCTAGCTGGAGACAAATAAATCGTCGGATGATCTCACGCACGCCTTCAGCATGTGAGAGGAGAAGAGACCAAATGAGAAAGGAAGAGTAAAATAGTTTTACTGATGGCCTACGCAATGATATTCGCCCTGTTATACTTGTTGCTCGCACTGCCGATTTGGATACTGCCTGCACGGCTGCACCCTCGCTTTGTTGCAGGAGGAAGCTACCGATCAAGGATGTCGCAAGGAATTCAAGAAATCAGACAATTCTGTGTCCTCCAAGACGACATCCACCCGTGGTGCCATGCCCCTGCCCCGTCCCCCACCACGACCATCGCAGCAGGGCGCCACCGATGACAAGCGTCTGTCCAATGACCGGAAGCCCCCACCCAAGCCGGGCAATCTCGATGACAAGCTGTCTATGCTTAGGTCTTACAGCAAGGCACGCGGTCTTTGTGTCTGTGCAGATAAGTGAGTTCCTGGACACAGGTGCTCTCCAGTCCCGCAGTTACACGCGTTGCAAGAGATCTGGGAACTTTGCCAAGGCTCCTTTACTGAATCTGAAGAACCTGACTCTATGGATGTTGAGAACACTGCTCAATTGTTCATGGTTCTATTGTCGGTAGCACTTTCTTGACCTACTAAAGCTGCCACCCCGACGTGACTATGAATCTATGATCATACCATTTCACTAATCCCCGGTGCTTCACCAGTTGCAGCGCGTCAGTATCGGCGCCTGCTCTAAAGCCAGAAATTGGGGACAAGTAACAGATATGCTAAGAAGTGGCTTCATCCAACCCTGCCGCAATGCGTTCTCCTAGCTGTTCTGCTTGTCCGTAAGAAGGATATGGCTCATGGAGATTCTGCGTCAATTACAGTACAATCAACGCTCTCACTGTCAAGAGCAAGTTCCCCATACTAGTTATTGACGAGCTATTGGATGAACTTGCTTCTGCCCGCTAGTTCTCTTCTTTGGATCATCGCACCGGCTTCAACCAACAATCCGTCTGGCTCTGGGCAAAGAACACAAAACCACCTTCCAAACTCACTGGGGGCACTTAGAGTTTACACTTACGGCATTTGGGTTAACAGGAGAACCAAATACATTCTAGGGAGCCATGAATTCAACTCTGAAACCTCTTTTGCAGAAGTGCATTTTAGTACTTTTCGATGACATTTTTGGTGTACAGCCCAGACCTTGAGTCCAACCTTCAACACCTGCAACAGGTCTTCAACCTTCTATCCACCGATCAATGGCAAGTTAAGCCAAGCAGGTGCCATTGTGCGCAGCAGTCTGGGTCACGTGGTCAGCGCCCGTGGTGTGCCTATAGATCCAACAAAGATTGAATCCATCCAGAATTGGCCACCCCTGCAGTATCTGAAGCAGCTCCACAGTTTCCTTGGACTCGCGGGCTACTAGCGCATGTTCGTAAGGAACTTCACAGTCCTCGCTCTCCCTCTCACTGATGTTCTCAAGAAGGGAGCGTTGTTTTGTTTGGACTCCACATCATTAGTCTGCCTTCAGTGCTCTACAGAATGCGTTGTTGTCCGCGCCCCTGTACTGGCCCTCCCGGACTTTACCAAACCTTTCCAAAGCTCATGCCAGCGATAATAGGGTTGACATTGTTTTGCTTCAGGATGGGCATCCAATCGCTTTTGTCAGCAAATCCTTTTGTCCTCGCACCCATGGCCTCTCAACATAGGAAAAGGAGTCTTTGGCGATTATCGTGGCGGTCATACCTTCTCCAGGGGAATTCACAATTTTCTCTGATCAATGCAGCTTTTCTCATGTCTCGGACCAGCGATGCACACCCCTTGGCAGCTCAAGATGTATACAAAGCTTGTCGGTCTGTAGTATCGGGTCGTTTACAAGAATGGAGCTTCTAACTGTTGGAGTTGTTCCAAATTCACTGCAAGATATAAGTCGGGCTTCTGACGGAGCGAAGCGGAGGCCCGGTTTCTTGGAGACTTGATTCTCTTGGAAGCTGCCACAGGCGTGTAACCCAAAACTCTTGAGATAGTGAGATTGTTGCTGGCTGGTGCCCGTGGTTTTTCTCCTTCACATTGGAGGGGTTTTCCACGTTAAATCGTGTGTCTCCGCTGTGATTGATTTCGTTTTACTTCATATTCCATACGTCGTTCATAACAAGTGGTACCGGACCTGCGGTTGCTGTAGGGTTCATGACGATGTCGATGAAGTTCGATCTTCCGCTGCTGAACTACGACACGCGGTTCTCGCTATGGCAAGTCAAGATGCAGGGAATTCTGGCGCAGACTCATGACTACGATGAGGCGCTGGATAATTTCGGCAAGACGAAGGCCGATTGGACTCCTGAGGAGATCCGCAAGGATCAGAAGGCTCTCGCCCTAATTCAGTTACATCTTCATAATGATATTTTGCAGGAGTGTCTGAAAGAGAAAACTGCTGCAGAACTATGGCTGAAACTGGAATCGATCGATATGTGCAAGGATCTAACCAGTAAGATGCAGATGAAGATGAAGCTGTTCACTCTGAAGATGAAGGAGGAGGATTCGGTGATGACCCACATCGCTGAATTCAAGAAGATCGTGGCCGACCTAGTGTCGATGGAGGTGAAGTATGATGATGAGGACTTAGGTCTTCTACTGTTATGTTCTTTGCCAAATTCGTATGCAAATTTTCGTGACACCATACTTTTGAGCCGTGATGAACTAACCCTAAAGGAAGTTTATGAGGCTCTCCAGTCTAAGGAGAAGATGAAAGTTATAGTGCAGTATGACGGAACATCGTCCTCAAAGGGCGAAGCTTTGCATGTGAGAGGCAGAACTGATAACAGATCCTCATATAATAGCAATGATAGTAGAAAGAACTATGAGAGGAGAGGCCGTTCAAAGTCCAAGCCGCATGATAATAAAAAGTTCTGTGTTTATTGCAAGCTGACAAATCATAATGTTGAGGATTGCATAAAAGTACAGAATAAGGAGAAGAGAAAAAATAAGTCGGCTGGTAAGGTCTCTGTTGCTGCTGCTGCGTCTGATGATGATTCTGGAGATTGTCTGATAGTGCTTACTGGTTGTGTTGCTGGTCATGATGAATGGATTCTAGATTCCGCATGTTCGTTTCATATTTGCACTAACAGAAATTGGTTTAGTTCATATAAGTCTGTGCAGAAAGGGGATATTGTGCGGATGGGAGATGATAACCCATGTGACGTCGTGAGGATTGGATCTGTTCAGATCAAGACTGATGATGGCATGACACGCACGCTGAAAAACGTCAGGTATATAACAGGGATGTCCAGGAATCTTATCTTATTGAGCACGCTTGATGCAGAAGGTTACAAATATTCCGGTTCAGATGGCATTCTGAAGGTATCAAAAGGTTCTCTTGTCTGTTTGAAAGGTGATCTTAATTCTGCAAAGTTATATGTCCTTAGAGGGTGTACTTTACATGGTTTTGATTCCGCTGTTGCTGCTGTTACTAATGATGAACCTAGTAAAACTAACCTTTGGCACATGCGTTTGGGACATATGAGTCACCATGGTATGGCACATTTGATGAAGAAAAACCTGCTGAAAGGTTGCACTTCTAGTAAGATCAAGTTTTGTGAGCATTGCATTTTCGGCAAGCATAAGAGGGTACAGTTCAACACTTCTATTCACACCACCAAAGGTACTCTTGATTATGTTCATGCTGATTTATGGGGTCCTTCAAAGAAGCTCTCACTAGGTGGTGCTCGTTACATGCTTACAATTATTGATGATTACTCTAGAAGGGTTTGGCCTTATTTTCTAAAACAGAAAGATGATACTTTTGCTGCTTTGAAGAACTGGAAAGTAATGATAGAAAGACAAACTGAAAGGAAGGTAAAATTGTTTCGTACTGATAATGGTGGAGAATTTTGTTCGCATGCCTTTAATGATTATTGCAGACAGGAAGGCATTGTTAGGCATCACACCATACCCCATACTCCACAACAGAATGGTGTGGCTGAACGGATGAACAGAACCATTATCTCCAGGGCCCGTTGCATGCTGTCTCATGCAAGGATGAGCAAGCGTTTTTGGGCTGAAGCTGCTAATACTGCCTGTTACTTGATCAACAGGTCACCTTCTATTTCACTAAATAAGAAAACTCCTATTGAGGTATGGTCTGGTACGCCTGCTGATTATTCACAGTTAAAAGTTTTTGGATGCACTGCTTATGCTCATGTTGACAATGGAAAATTAGAGCCTAGAGCTGTTAAGTGTCTTTTCCTTGGTTATGGTTCGGGAATCAAAGGCTATAAATTGTGGAATACTGAAACAGGGAAGACTTTTATGAGCAGGAGTGTTGTATTCAATGAATCTGTGATGTTTACTAACAGTTTGCCCTTATAACGTGTTCCAGAAAAAGAGTTGCAGTGTATGCGCATGCAGGTGGAGTATGTTGATGATGATATAGGTGTGCAGGTGAAGTCTGCTGATGAGTAGGATGACAATAATAATGATGTTGCTGATAATGATGCTCATGATGATGTTCAGTAAACTCCTCCTATTTTACAGCTAGAGGAGGAATTACCTATCGCTCAACGTAAGTCAACAAGGACAGTTGTACCTTCTAAACGTCTTATCGAAGAATATAATTTGTCTACTATACTTTGAGTTGTGCTGAACAGGTGGAGAATGTTCATGAGCCAACAATCTATAAAGAAGTTGTTCGTTGTGCTGATAGTGAGAATTGGATTTCTGCTATGCATGAGGAGATGCAGTCTCTTGAGAAGAACAGTACATGAGAGGTTATTCCTTTGCCTAAGAAAAAGAAGACCATAAATTACAAGTGGATCTTCAAGAGAAAGGAGGGTTTATCTCCAAGCGAGCCTCCAAAGTATAAGGCAAGGTTAGTTGCAAAAGGCTACAGTCAAATTCCGGGTGTTGACTATAATGATGTGTTCTCTCCAGTGGTAAAACACAGTTCAATTCATACTTTCTTGAGTATTGTTGCTTCACATGATCTTGAGCTTGAGCAGTTAGATGTGAAGACTGCGTTTTTACATGGAGAGCTAGAGGAGGACATATATATGGACCAACCGGAAGGGTTCATAGTGCCTGGCAAGGAAAAATATGTGTGCAAGTTGAA
Source organism: Saccharum hybrid cultivar R570 (assembly GCA_038087645.1). Classification (NCBI taxonomy): domain Eukaryota; kingdom Viridiplantae; phylum Streptophyta; class Magnoliopsida; order Poales; family Poaceae; genus Saccharum; species Saccharum hybrid cultivar. Next base: position 2,600,899 of record JAQSUU010000304.1, read on the forward strand.
GGGCTCCTTGTATGGTTTGAAACAGTCCCCTCGTCAGTGGAACAAGAGGTTTGATTCATTTATGTTGTCACACAGTTTCAAAAGATTTAGATATGATAGTTGTGTTTACATCAAACATGTTAATAGATCACTTATATATTTGCTGTTATATGTTGATGATATGCTGATTGCTGCCAAGAGCAAGATTGAAATCACTAAGTTAAAGAAGTTGTTAAGTAGTGAGTTTGATATGAAAGATCTTGGTAGTGCTAAGAAAATTCTTGGTACAGAAATTAGTAGAGACAGAAAATCTGGTTTGCTATTTCTTAGTCAACAAAATTATATTAAGAAAGTTCTTCAGCGTTTCAACATGCAAAATGCTAAGGCTGTTAGTACCCCTATTGCACCTCACTTTAAGTTGTCAGCTGCTCAGTGTCTTAGTACAGATGCAGAGATTGAGTACATGTCAAGGGTTCCTTATTCTAGTGCTGTTGGGTCTTTGATGTATGCTATGGTTTGCTCTCGTCCAGATTTGTCATATGCTATGAGTCTTGTTAGTAGATATATGTATAATCCTGGCAAAGAACATTGGAGAGCAGTTCAGTGGATTTTCAGGTACCTTAGAGGCACAACAGATTCCTGTTTGAAGTTTGGAAGAACTGATAAGGGTCTCATTGGTTATGTGGATTCTGATTATGCTGCTGATCTGGACAGGCAAAGATCAATTACTAGTTATGTGTTTACTGTTGGCAATTGTGCTGTGAGTTAGAGGGCTACGTTATAGTCTGTTGTTGCTTTGTCTACTACTGAAGCAGAATATATGGCTATTTGTGAAGCGTGCAAAGAATTAATATGGTTAAAAGGTTTGTACGCTGAACTCAGTAAAATTGAATCTTGCATAAGTTTGCACTATGACAGTCAAAGTGCAATTTACCTCACTAAAGATCAGATGTTCCATGAGAGAACTAAGCACATAGATATCAAGTATCATTTTGTGTGTGATGTGATTGAAGAAGGTAAGCTGAAGGTATGCAAGATTAGTACTCATGATAATCCTGCTGATATGATGACAAAGCCTGTCCCTGTTGCTAAGTTTGAGTTATGCTCAAGTTTAGTTGGTTTAATTAAATAGTCCAAGAGACTATTGTTGGCACCAATGGTTTTCTATCTTTGTTGTTCAGGATGATGGGTTGATTTATGATACAAGATGAATTTATCTCAAGGTGGAGTTTGTTGGAGTTGTTCCAAATTCACTGCAAGATATAGGCCGGGCTTCTGACGGAGCGAAGCGGAGGCCCGGTTTCTTGGAGACTTGATTCTCTTGTAAGCCGCCACAGGCGTGTAACCCAAAACTCTTGAGATAGTGAGATTGTTGCTGGCTGGTGCCCGTGGTTTTTCCCCTTCGCATTGGAGGGGTTTTCCACGTTAAATCGTGTGTCTCCGCTGTGATTGATTTCGTTTTACTTCATATTCCATACGTCATTCATAACACTAACTCCACAGCTGATGCCTTATCCCACCATCCAGCTCCTCCAGCTCAGTTATAGGCCATCTCAGCTCCTACTCTGGCGTGGTTGTCTAATGTCATTACCGGCTACCAAGATGAAACCGACTGTGTCAAACTGCTGTAGGAACTTTCAGTCGCGACCTCCATTTACACTAGCCAGCAGCATTCTCTGCTACAAGGGTCGTGTTTGGCTTGGGACCACAACATGACAGTGCAATGTCACGTCATCTCCGCACTGCATAATAGTGCCCTCGGAGGCCATTCGGGCTTTCCACTCACCTATAACCGGATCAAGAAGCTATTCACATGGAAAGGTATGAAATCAGACATCAAAACCTTTGTGGCTTCATGCTCTGTTTGTGTTCAAGCCAAACCCAATAGAGTCTGTGGCACTAGGCTGCTCTCTCCCTTGTCGGTTCTTACTAATGGTTGGCAGGTTATTTCTATGGATTTTATTGAGGGACTTCCAACTTCAGCACATGCTAATTGCATTATGGTCATTGTAGACAAGTTTAGCAAGTTCAACCACTTTGTGCCACTACATCACCCCTTTTCAGTTCAGATTGCTCAGGCCTTCGTGGATAACATCTTCTGACTTCATGGCCTGCCAACACATATCATATCTGATGTGAACTAGGGTTCCTGATATTCCGAAAGGTTCTGATAACTCTCGATTTGGTGGAGTCACGACACAATTCGATCCGGCTTCCGAACAACTCGGCTCTGAACCCCGCAATCACAGCACCATGACCCCTCTGGTTATCGACCGGCGTTGCACGGTCGACCTCGCCAAGAAGGCTAAGTCCTTGCCTATGAATCGAGAACACACACAAGAACACAAAAGAATGCAACCAAATTGCAGATGAATGATTAATCTCACAAAGTTGGGGTCTCACAAATCGACGGCGGCAGCGAAACTGTTATCAACAGAATAATCTAAGTAAAACCCAACCCTAATGTAGACGGTGACTACTGATTATATAGGCTAAGGAACGACAAAGGACCCCTATTCACGTCCCTGGGGAGCGCCGACACGTTACAAGGCCCAAATGGCCCAATAGACGGTGACACAGCACCCTGACAGATTCTGGATGGTGACTTGTTTCGATGATTCCCGTTGATTCCGAATAGCTTTTGACATGGGACCACTTGGGTTGGTTTCCTTATCAAATAAGATTTCCATCCATATATGGATCATCGAAAACGGAGTCCGAACGCGTCCTGGGTGACCAGTTCAAGGCAGACTGGTCCTGAACTACGAGGCAGACTCGAACTCAACTTGGTTTGATCCTCCATCTTTATCCGGGCGCCCTCACTGGTCCTCCACGCCTCCAAGCTCTCCTCCATGTGTCTCCTGGACCTCTCCTTCATTCTTAAGCACAATATAATCATTAGGTAGCAATCTATTCTCAAAATCATATAAGGAGTTACTTAGGAACGAGCTCACCTCTAAATTTAATTGACGCGCGCGAGCTCTAGTGATTGGACCTTGAATGTCCAGTAGTGAATCATTGTGTGTATTTGAAGGAGTGATGTCCTCATCATCCTCCCCCTCTTGAATTGGAGTCGTCCTCGACACCAACTCATCTTCGTCTCCCAAGTATGGCTTCAAATCTGAAATGTTAAAGGTGGGACTAACCCCAAATTCGAGGGGTAACTCAAGCTTATATGCATTATCATTAATCTTCTCAATAATTTTAAATGGACCATCAGCTCTAGGCATCAACTTAGACTTTCTCAAATCTGGAAATCTATCCTTTCTCAAGTGCAACCAAACCAAATCACCCGGTTCAAGCTTAACTTCTTGTCTACCTTTACTACCAGCAATTCTATACTTTTCATTCATTTTTTCAATGTTGTGCTTAGTTGTTTCATGCATTTGCAAAATAAAATCAGCACGTTCCTTAGCATCAACATGAATTCTCTCACTAGTAGGCAGAGGCAAAATATCAATTGGAGCACGGGGATTGAATCCATACACTACCTGAAAAGGACTTACCTTGGTGGTAGAATGTGTTGCCCGATTGTAAGCAAACTCCACATGAGGCAAATATTCTTCCTACTTCTTCAAATTTTTCTTCAGAATAGCTCTCAACATGGCACCCAAAGTGCGGTTAACGACCTCTGTTTGCACATCGGTTTGTGGGTGACAAGTTGTAGAAAACAACAGTTTTGTACCCAACTTATTCCATAGAGTGCGCCAAAAGTGACTCAGAAATTTAGCGTCGCGATCTGAAACAATAGTAGAAGGCATACCATGCAAACGAACAATCTCTTTGAAAAGGAGGTCAGCAATATGAATAGCATCATCACTTTTATGACATGGTATAAAGTGTGCCATCTTAGAAAATCGATCCACCACAACAAAAATGCTATCCCTTCCCCTCTTAGTCTTAGGCAATCCCAAAACAAAGTCCATAGAAATATCTGCCCAAGGAATAGAAGGAACAGGAAGAGGCATATACAAACCATGTGGATTCAAGCGAGACTTAGCTTTTTGACATGTGGTACAGCGTGCCATGAATCGCTCAACATCTCTCTTCAACTTTGGCCAAAAGAAGTGTGTGGCCAAAACATCCTCCGTCTTCTTAGCACCAAAATGTCCCATCAACCCTCCTCCATGCGCTTCCTGCATCAACAAAAGATGAATGGATCCTACTAGAATGCATAGGCGGTTAGCTCTAAACACAAATCCATCATTGACTACAAACTTGTTCCATGAACGTCCCCCTTTGCAATTCAGCAACACATCTTTAAAATCAGGATCAAGCGCATATTGTTCTTTTATTATTTCAAGTCCAAAAATTCGACATTCAAGTTGGGACAGCAAAGTGTATCGCCTAGACAAAGCATCTGCAATCACATTATCCTTCCCTTTCTTGTGTTTGAAAACATAAGGAAAAGATTCAATAAATTCAACCCACTTAGCATGTCTACGATTCAGATTATGTTGTGAACAAAGATGCTTAAGCGATTCATGATCCGAATGAATAACAAATTCTTTAGGCCACAAATAATGACGCCACGTCTCTAAAGAACGTACAAGATCATACAATTCCTTATCATACGTGAAGTAATTCAAAATAGGGCTATGCAATTTTTCGCTAAAGTATGCAATGGGCTTACCATCTTGCATCAAAACACCTCCAATGCCAACTCCACTAGCATCACATTCTAGCTCAAAAGTCTTACCAAAATTTGGAAGTTGCAGCAATGGTGCGTGTGTAAGCTTGTCCTTCAAAGTGTCGAAGGACGCCTCTTGTGCTCTTCCCCAATGAAACACCACACTCTTCTTTGTCAACTCGTGTAAAGGGGCAGCAATGGTGCTGAAATCCTTGACGAAACGGCGGTAAAATCCTGCAAGACCAAGAAAACTCCTCACCTGTGTGATGGATTGGGGAACCGGCCAGCTCTTAATGGCTTCAATCTTTGCCTCATCCACCTCAATTCCCTGTGGAGTAACAACATAGCCAAGAAAAGAAACTCGATTCGTGCAAAAGATGCACTTCTCAAGGTTACCAAATAAACGTGTCTCGCGTAAGGCATTAAAAACAGCACATAAGTGATCCATATGTTCATCCAAAGACTTGCTATAAATTAAGATATCATCAAAGTAAACTACCACAAATCGACCAATGAAAGCTCTTAAAACCTCATTCATTAGGCACATGAATGTACTAGGTGCATTAGTCAACCCAAAAGGCATTACTAACCATTCATACAATCCGAATTTAGTTTTGAAAGCTGTTTTCCATTCATCTCCAAGTTTCATTCTAATTTGGTGGTAGCCACTACGCAAGTCAATCTTTGTGAAAATTATAGAGCCACATAATTCATCAAGCATGTCATCAAGCCTAGGAATAGGGTGACAATATCGAATGGTAATATTATTAATGGCTCTACAATCAACACACATACGCCAAGAACCATCTTTCTTAGGAACCAAAATTATAGGAACGGCACAAGGGCTAAGGCTTTCACGTACGTACCCACGGTCCAAAAGCTCTTGGACTTGCCGCTGAATTTCCTTAGTCTCCTCGGGGTTGGTTCGATAAGCAGCGCGGTTTGGCAATGATGCTCTCGGAATCAAATCAATTTGATGCTCTATCCCTCTCATAGGTGGCAGCCCCGGGGGTATCTCAGCTGGAAAAATGTCCTCATACTCCTGCAAAAGGTTAGTGACAGCAGGCGGTACCGAGCTAACATCATCATCAAGTGAAAACAAAGCTCGTTTGCAAACCAAAGTATAGCATACATCGTCATCAGAAATTTCAGCAAGGTCACTTTTTCTTGCAAGCATAACAGCACCCTTCAATTTAATTCCGTGAGCCTTAACATTAGGTGCTAACTTCTCTTGTTTAGGTGGGTAAATAGAATTTGCTACTTGCTGATTTTCAGATTTAACCTCATGCAAACTAGCAGTTCGTGCTTTATCATGTTGTACAATTTCAGCTGGGGTCAAGGGAACCAAAGTAACTTTCTTTCCTTCATGCATAAAAGTGTATGTATTACTTCTACCATGATGTGTAGCATCTTTATCAAATTCCCAAGGACGACCCAATAAAAGTGAACAAGCTTCCATAGGTACTACGTCACAATCAACAGAATCAACATAGGTACCAATGAAAAAAGAAACTCTGCAAGTTTGTGTTACCTTAGCTTTACCTGAATCATTCAACCGCTGAATATGATACGGATGGGGGTGTAGGCGTGTGGTCAAGCCAAGCTTCTTGACCAAATCTGTACTCACCAAGTTATTGTAGCTACCTCCATCAATGATGACACGTGCTCATCGATTGTTGATAACGAAGAAAATCTGGAATAAATTGTGGCGTTGCAGCTTCTCAGGTTGTTGTACCTATGCGCTAAGCACTCGCTGCACAATGATGTTCATGTAGGCGGCCGTGTCTTCGCTACCAAAGACTTCGCCGTCCTCCGGAACAGCTTGTTCTTGATCCTCATCATCTTCAATGTCAGAGGTGCTGATGTACCCATCGTCTGTAGCAATGTATGCTCGCTGACTAGGACACTCCCGCTGCATATGCCCAAATCCATGGCAGCGGTGGCACTGAACACCAGGAGTATGTCCCGTTGAGGCGACAGAGGATGCACTCTTTGAAGGTTCATGCACAGAATTTTTAACTGAACCGAAAGGTCGTGGAGAAGACGATTTGACTCCAGACTTATCCTTGCTCGCTGGTGGGGGCACCCGATAGGAAGATGCCTTGGGAAGCCCCGAAGATCGCGGTGTGTATGTGGTGCCAACCTTGTTCTTGCCCTGCAAATCATGCCCCTGCAACTCCTTCTCTGCAAGCATAGCAAACTGAAACAACTGGTTGACAGTGTTAAATTCCTTATAATCAACTATGTCCTGAATTTCACGCCTCAAACCCGAATAAAAACGAACAATAGAATCCTCGGGCCCCTCCACTATGCCACAACGCATCAATCCTTTCTGAAGGTCACCATAGTAATCTTGCACAACTTTATCTCCCTGTTCTAATCGCATCAGTTTCTTACGGAGGTCTCTATGATATGATGGTGGCACAAATCTATCACGCATAGCAACCTTAAGCTCTTCCCAGGTACTAGGTGTCGTATTCTCTGCAGCTAAACCAGTCCACCAAATGATAGCAAAATCTTTAAACTCACTAGTGGCTTGTCTAACCCTATGTTCCTCAGGCACTAGGTGGGAACTAAATTTCTGCTCGACTATCATCTCCCAATCAAGGTATCCCTCAGCATCATAATGGCCCGAAAAGGAGGGTATTTTAAATTTAACCTTATCATAAGGATCATCGAGAGCACGATTACGATTACCTTGGTGGCGGTTGAAGTGTTGAGCGCCACCCATACCTATGGCGTTTGTGCGTAGATGATGGCATAATCTGTTTTGCCTTGTTGCTGCTCGATCAACATTACCATCGGTGTCATATACTGCATCCTCGAGTCCTCCGGTGTTGCTGCCATCATGGACTTCTTGGTCGGGTGGAGGCTGCACTTCCAAGACAGCTACCCTATCGGTTAGTGCGGACAAACGTTTGTCCAATCTCTCAAGGGTGTTGCCGAGCTTGAGGTCAATGAGCGCATCGGTGATAGCCTTGGCTATTGCCTCAGTCATCTCCTTCTGAGCATTATCTATAACAGATTGTAGTTGGTCTTGGCTGACGCACTCCGACCAGTCTTTGGGCGCTGTATCCTCACCGTTACCTGGCATTGTAGACACAAACAGGAACAAACAGTGAAAGTTATCCCTAATAATGTACTACGTAGGTGGAGTAGTGCCTCTCAAGATCGTAGCAAAAGTAGACCCCTTCTCAAGCTCTTACAAGGTTCTTACCAGCAAGGTCAAGGATACCTAGAAGGCGTAGCACTGCGATTACAGGGGTCAAAACTTATATTGTCCAGAAGAAGTATGTGGAGTTAAGGCAAGCAGCCCAAATATGTGAGTGGAACACAATTCAAAAACAGAAAGTAATGCTGAATTATAGTCCCAAATACTTGCTCTCGTTGCTGGTCTAACGTGTTCCAAGTACCAGATGTGATAACAAAATGGAGAAATAAGTACGATGGATAGCAAGAGTAATAGGAAACAAACACAAGATAGTACACACCCACAATTATAACAAACAGTCTCCTCTATGTGCTCCTCTAAATATTGTTCCTCTTTTGCCCCTCTCAATTTTTCTATTTTTTGAGGTGTCGTTGTTTTTTTGGGAACTTTCGTCTTTTTTTAAAATGTTTTTTGATATTTTTTCTTGACTTAGGAGCACACAAGAAGTAACCACAAAAAATTTGAGTTTAAACCAGTAAAAGGTGTGGCCTATGGAAATTTCAGAAGATGGGTCCAAAATTGAGGAAAAGCTTATAACCAGGAAAAGAGGATCTTGTGACCAGTTTTTGGCCAAAATAAATTTTTTGAACCCCAGCAAAGCTAGGGATGGACGTATCCGAAATTTTTTTCTGATCGATTTTGATATCTGGAACGTCGAAATCCGAGTTCGTACGTGAAAACTGGACCAGTTTCAAGTTTGGACTCCGAATTAGATGACAAAACAGGAACAATGCACACAAAAGTGGTCACGGTGGCTAGAGTTTGATGGAAACGATGGGGAAAACACACAAACTGGACTCTAACACAACCTAACCAGCAACAAGCCCTTGATCAGGACACAAACTCAACACGACGGAATCTGAAAAGAATTATGCAAAAGGCTAAACATGGTTTCTAAGATAGGGAAAAACCTAACACTATTTTTTTGGCTTTTCTGTGGACTCTAGGACGAAGGCGAAATCAAACTAAACTAGGGTAAAATTGAACCTGACGGTATACCTGAAGCTCTGATTATCAATTGATGTGAACTAGGGTTCCCGATCTTCCAAAAGGTTCTGATAACTCTCGATTTAGTGGAGTCACGACACAATTCGATCCGGCTTCCGAACAACTCGGCTCTGAACCCCGCAATCGCAGCACCACGACCCCTCTGGGTATCGACCGGCGTTGCACGGTCGACCTCGCCAAGAAGGCTAAGTCCTTGCCTGCGAATCGAGAACACAGGCAAGAACACAAAGAAATGCAACCAAATTGCAGATGAATGATTAATCTCACAAAGTTGGGGTCTCACAAACCGACGGCGGCGGCGAAACTGTTGTCAACAGAATAATCTAAGTAAAACCCAACCCTAATGTAGACGGTGACTACTTATTATATAGGCTAAGGAACGATAAAGGACCCCTATTCGCGTCCCTGGGGAGCGCCGACACGTTACAAGGCCCAAACGGCCCAATAGGCGGCGACACAGCACCCTGACAGATTCTGGATGGTGACTTGTTTCGACGATTCCCGTTGATTCCGAACAGCTTTTGACATAGGACCACTTGGGTTGGTTTCCTTATCAAATAAGATTTCCATCCATATATGAATCGTCGAAAACGGAGTCCGAATGCGTCCTAGGTGACCAGTTCAAGGCAGACTGGTCCTGAACTGCGAGGCAGACTCGAACTCAACTTGGTTTGATCCTCCATCTTTATCCGGGCGCCCTCGCTGGTCCTCCACGCCTCCAAGCCCTCCTCCATGTGTCTCCTGGACCTCTCCTTCATTCCTAAACACAATATAATCATTAGGTAGCAATCTATCCTCAAAATCATATAAGGAGTTACTTAGGAACGAGCTCACCTCTAAATTTGATTGACGCGCACGAGCTCTAGTGATTGGACCTTGAATGTCCAGCAGTGGATTATTGTGTGTATTTGAAGGAGTGATGTCCTCATCAATATCTGATCATGACCTTGTATTTGGACCTTGAATTTTCACTAGCAACTTTTGGAGAGAGCTCTTTTGTCTTGCTCTGGTACAATTGTGTATGAGCACGGCCTACCATTACCACTCTGATGGTCAAACAGAAAGGGTTAACCAATGCCTAGAAACATTCTTGTGGTGCTTTGTTCATTCTTGTTCGTGGTAGTGGTTTCGCTGGATTCCTCTCACAGAGTATTGGTACAACACCAGCCACCATTCGGCTTTGGGATGATCACCATTCGATGTACTCTATGGCCAACCTCCTCGTCATTTTGGTATTGCTTACTCTTCTGCCCTGCTCATTTCCGATGCTACTTCTATGCTATCGGAGCGCACCACCATGTTGGTTGTCGTCTGCCATCTTCTTCGGGCTCAGCAACGCATGAAGCACCGGGCCAACAAGCGTTGTTCCGAGAGGACCTTCAATCTCATCGACCTCGTCTACTTATGCCTCCAACCGTACGTGTAGTCCTCCCTGGCGTCGCGCTTGCACCAGAAGCTCGCCTTCAAGTACTTCGGCCCCTACAAGATACTGGAGAAGATCGGTACGGTTGCCTCTACAAGGTCCAGCTGCCGGCCTGTTCCACCATCCACCCTGACTTCCGCGTCTCGCTGCTGAAGCCGGTCCACCTCCATCTAGCCTGGTCTACGTCGACCTGCGGAACCCTGACATCAACCTTCAGGTGCCGGAACAAGTGCTGCAGCGGCCTATGCACCCTCGCGGCGCTAACACCATGCCCCAGCTTCTCATCAAGTGGTCCGGCCTTGACTCCACCCTCAACGCCGTCCAGTAGCGCTTCCCCAATGCCCCCACGTGGGGACATGCCGGTACCCAGGGGGAGGGATGTCAGCACCCCCCATCCAGGTGACCCGAATCAATGATCAAGCCCATGAGAGGATCGAGGCCCAAGAAGCGCATCATCATTATTGCTGGACCTGAGCAATGTAATAAATAGCAGATAACGACTTTGTAGTGGATTAGTGTCTACCTAGAGGATCGCGGATAGCTGGTGCTATAGCGGACGTTAAGTTCAAATAGTGGAATATTAAAAATAATTATTTTTTTGGATGATATATCAGTACTAATATCATGTTTCCTTGGATAGTTAGAAATTTTTAGTTAATTATATTACATTTAAAGACATGAAATCGCGTAGAAACGTATAAATGAGTAAGGTATAAAGAAGACGTGTAGAAAATTATCATAAAGTTCTCATATCAATAGAAAATGATACGGTTAATCATCCTATCATTCTTTATGATCATTCAAATTACCATCCTAACTTTTTTAATTATTACCATTGGAACCATCTACACGGTGAAATAGCGGCTTGCAATAGTGGATGCTAAGTGCTACAGTGGATGCTAAGTCTCAACATGCTACCTTTATCCATTGGCTTGTAGTGGTAGCGGTAGATGACCGCTATCGCTATAGCAGGCGCTGCCAACGCTATTTAATACCTTGCGCAACACACAAGTAATTGAAGGGGAAAACGTAACAAAAAGGTGCAACAGTAGTCTGTAGGATGTATCAATAAAAAAGGTGCATGATCGATCTACATCTAGTGTCCGCGATCTGAATCTGCCATGATTTCACCGCTTCTTCCTCAGGATCTGCTGCAGTATCTCGTTGAAGGTGTCGACCGGGCCGGGCAGGCAGGAATGGAGGCAATCGGAAGGCATCCACGGCTGCGGGCCGCCGTGCGCCAACGGGTCGCGGTGCATGTAAAGTCCGGGGTGCCCGTCCGGCCGCATGACCGCCAGCTTCGTCACGTCCAGCACCTCCACCCTTGCGCCGCCACCTTCACCGTTCCTCGCCCTCGCGGCCTCGGCCTCCTCGTAGACGAGGCGAACCAGCTCCATTTCTTGGTGGTGTGGCTCCTTCTCACCCTCCTTGTAAGGCTCCTTCCTGGGGCACATCGTGGTGAGGGTGTTGCCTTCGAAGTGGCCCGGCGACAAGGTGGCGATGACCACGGTCCGTGGCCGGCCGCCGGAGCTCAGCCGGTCCAACGCCATCCGGTAGGCCACCTTCATCGGCCAGGCGTAGCCGATTTCCTCGGACGGACTGAGCTCCTGGTGGTTGTGGTGCCCGATCCGCGCGCTGTTGTTGTAGTAGATGGCCCCGTTCAGCGGCCAGTGCGCGATGGACAACACCACCACGTCCATGGTGTCGGCGTCGGCCACCCAGCGGTCGTCGAGCGCGTCGAGGTGCACGTGGTTCATGTTCTGCGGCAGGCTGTCGTTCTCGTTCCGCGCCTTGCCCGTGGCCCTGGCGATGAAGGGCGCCCAGTAGAAGGACACCGTCACGTCGTGCGCCGGGAACGCGTACCGCCACAGGTTGAACTTGTGCGGGTCGGCGTCCCGGTACACGACGCGGTGCGGGACGGCGGCGCCCACGAGGAGGCAGACCAGGGACTGGGCCTGGTTCCGCGACATGGAGTCGCCCACGAAGGCTACGTGCTTGCCCCGCACAGCGGAGAGGAACGCCCGGGCGCTGAACGCCGGCAGCCGGCACCCCGCCGGCTACCACCGCCAGTCGAGGTACCCCGTGTCGGGCCGCTCGTTGCGGATGCAGTTGTGGCTGTCCTTCACGTGGCACTCCGTGGCATTGTACCGCCGCGCGTGGCCCGGCGCATACACCCACCTCCCCACCGTGTAGTTGCAGCTCTGCGGCCTGCATTATGCAACGAGTAACAGATAATACAAACAGTGAAGCGACTGGAGCAAATGCATCAAGATCTAAGCGGTGAATGCAATGCAGCTTTTACATACGCAGATGAGACGAAGTTGTATGTGTCGTCGACGTACTGGAGCAGTGGAGATAAGACGGCTTCTTGAGTGCCCGGGGGAGTGCAGCACAGGACGTGGAGGAGAGCCAAGGCGACGAAGCCGCAGATAAGCCAAGCGCAGACGTGTCTGGGCACGAAATACCCATGATTGCCGCCTTTGGAAGAAGATGATGTCTTCATCTGCTTGTGGGGATGCAGTGGCTCGTGCGCTCCTCCCATCTCGAGCAACCTAGCTAGCTGCTAGCTGTAGTGTGCTAAGCTCACCACCGGCCAGTTCGATCGATGTGTACATATAGGATATATACCTGTGCCTTGACATCGGTAGGATCAATTTACAGCACCCTCGTTACGTATCTGGAACCTAATGTGTCTGGGCCCAAGTTAAATAATCAAGTGTCGTCTGTCGTCGATGAGAGCTTGTATAGACGAGTTCGAAGTTAAGTAATCAATTGTCGTCTGTCGGTGAGAGCTTGTATATACGAGTTCGAAATATTATATATGTGAAGCTCGGGATGACTGTAAGAAGTGATTGGGTAGAATCACGGGATGATCTCGAGATGGCTGCAAACCTGAATGGTATTTCTAGTACGATGTTTCAAATACATTTGACTTCATTCCTGCCGAGGATTTGTAAGTCTATATACTCCCTCCTCCCAGAAATGAAGATGCTATGGGAAGCGTGTCGGTTAAACTTTCTTAATTTTGACTAGTTTTGTAGAAAATAAGTGCAACATTTATATCTCCACATAAGTTTACTATGAAAGTATATTTAACGATCTAATGATACTAAATATGTATTATAAATATTAATATTATTTTATATGTAATTGGTTAAAGTTAAAAAAATATTAACTTCTCGTGAAGCGAGAACATCTTATTTTTTGGGACAGATGAAGTATGCTTTCTGGCGATGGTACTATATGCGGATAAGTGTATGAGAGGAAGGATAAATGGCCATATGTTGAAGTAGAAATAGAGTAACCATATTTTTGCATTCTTCCCTAAATAAGCCGCCTGCTTCTAGTAAGAGAAGCAGGGTCCACGTCTCTCCAAATTCTCATGGCCGTCGGATCTTCCAATGAATGGTCTAGATTGGTCAAAGCGGATTTCGCCTGAAGCAGCTTCTGCCGCTCCTTCTTCGCTTCCATCGGCTTTGCCTCTGGTTTCCTCGGTGCCGGAGCCAGCCCATCCAATATATATGTGGCTCCCGATTCTTGTTCTCGACCCTTCTAGGCTTTAGAAAAAAATTGCCTTCTCTTCTCCGTCTTCCCGTGCTCCTCCCGCAGCTCGCCGCCGCCGCTCGCACCTCCTCCCCTGCCCGCACTTCCCCTTCCTCCTCCACGCTGCCCTCCCTCGCCTGCCTCTCATCTCTGTTCCTCCCTCGCCTCCCTCTCTCTCTTCCCTTCCCTCCCGAGGCGGCGGCAGACGCGAGGTGAAGGCGCCCCCTACGGGCGGCGCGCCGGCACGGGTGGCCCCGACAGCCCCCCTTCCTCTCCCCCGTCCTCCATGGGGGCTCATTCTACTGGTCCACGTCCTACAGGGACCTAGACTGTGTGGCGGCGTTCAACGAAACCCTAGCCCGTCGCTTTTGCCCAGGTCGGTCCTTACATAATCGCCTCTTCCCTGTTTTCTCGTCTTGCTGTGATAGCGGCAACGATTACCTCATGCCCCAGTCAGTGCGTCTTGTTTCACTTCTGCCGTTGCAGGTCTGGGTGTTCGTGAGTGTCGGTGTTTAACCACCGATAGCCTACCACGGGGGTACCCGGGACAGTTGTTCAGACTTTGGCATATGCTAGAACTTGATGGTGAATGCAGAGACAGTCGATTTATACTGGTTTGGGCCCTCGATCGTGATCGAGTAATAACCTTACGTCCCGTCGGTGTTAGCCTTTGCATTGGATTGATTGTGTTATCTCGTCTCTTGTTATAGGGGTGCCCACGCCCTCTCTTTATATCAATAGAGAAGGTTGTGGCGCAGTTACAATCCTAGCCGGATCCAAAGAGGGTGTCCTAAATTAGACATAGAAGTTACTTTCCATAGGGATCCGGCTAGTCTGGCATGTTCTACTCGGATTCGGTGTAGTGAAAACTACACCTCTCCTTGGTCTAGCCTGTGGGCCAGGCCAGGGCCCATGACTCGTAGTCACATCGCTAGGGAACCCTGTGGGTCTCGCATCGACAAGTCCCCGAGCATTTCATGGTTGAACTCGAAGACCTCCTTGTTTCTCTGACTTTGCTTGATGAATCAAGTTTATTCCGGGTTCTTTCGATGTGAAGCCTTAAAATGGTCCTGTTTGGAAGAAGTCTTTTGAGTGACGTGCGCTTTTTCTTTCGAGAAAAAGCGCACTCACTGAGTGTAGCCCCCCGAGCCTCTTGCTATTTGGAACAAAAAGTTGGAGGGTCTTGAATTTTAATTGAAAAAACTGAAAAACTCTTCCAATGATATGTACCCTGCAGCCCCCGAGCATCTTTTCGAGTTCTTTTTGATCGTTAAGAACTTGGATAGAGGGTCTTTTATTGTCTTCTTAGGTAGCCGGCTTTATGTCTGAGGTTGGTGGTGGTTGGCGGTTGAATTGAATTCTCTATAGTCACAAGATGTATAGTGTTGGTATATTTTTTCGAATATGCTTGTCCTTGAGTACTGTTCCTTCACGCGTGTGTCCTTTTCTTATTGCTTTCTGTCTTTTCATTGAGACCTTTGTCAGGCTTGTTCTGTTGGTGCTCTTAGTCTATGTGCGCCACTCTTTGGCCTATAAATACCCTCCTGGTGTGCTACTTCGATTCATCAAGTGTTTTGTTGTATAGTCCGAAGCCTCCGCAACCATAATTATGATAGTTTGTAAAGTAGAGCAGCCCCCGGGCGTGAGTTGTGAGTCTTGTAAGTTTTGTAGCAGATGGAAAAAGTCATGCGATCGACATTAGAGGTAGACTAATCTTGCAGCAGCATTGTACTAGGTAGTACGTGGTGGCAGGTAGAAGAAGTCTTGTGATATGGGATGCGTTCCATCATCTAGTAGCTTCGGGTTGATCCATCCACACTGCCTTGCGACTGTCTGGTGCAGATCAGCATCTGACGAGGATCACATTAGGCTTGGATAGATTGATGTCTTTGAGCCTTACCTGGCCCGTGTTGTCTCGCTGTGCTGTTGATATCCGTCTTGGATGCACTGCTTTCTTCCTTTGAAGAAAACAGTGTATCCGAATTGGTTGTCTTCTATCGTGTTATGGCTAGGAGCACGTAGTTGTTTCCAGAGCCGAGTTCTGCCTAGGCTCCTTGTTGCTACCTTGCTCGTCGTAGTACCGAGTTTGTTTGGTCTTGTAAGATCTGTAACTTTATGCCCTTTGATGATATTTGTAGTAAAAAATCTTTCTTTCTCGGTTGTTGTCTCCTTTCTTGTTGTCTGAGTGCTTTTGAGTATCATCTGAGTTGTTTTTAGAGTATCCGAGTTCTCTTGTGGCGTACTGTAACGTCTTCTGTGATTCTTGTGAATGGCGAGTTCTTTCTGAGTGTTGTGATCCGTAACAATTTGGCAACGGTGCAGTGTGAACGGATAAGTCTAAAATCTGGCCGTTGTACTGTACCGTTGTGAAAAGCTATGTCTTTCATCATTTCGGCCGTGTTAGTTATGGTAAGAAATAGACCATTGTGTTTCCATGCCGCGTTAAGCGGGCCTGATGGGCCACGTTTTTACCGTTGTAAATCTATTTAAGGGCCCTCCTTCTTCTTCTTCTTCTTCTTCTTCTTCTTCTTCTTCTTCTTCTTCTTCTTCTTCTTCTTCTTCTTCTTCTTCTTCTTCTTCTTCTTCTTTACCCTGTTTTTGTCTTTTGGCATTTGGCCTTTGTGAAACCCTAATATCCAGAGCTCTATTCGCCGCCATTGTCATCGCCACCGTTGAGCTTTTCCTACCGACCTCAGATCCTCACCATTGTATGGGCAAGAAGAAGTCATCAAGCAAGTCAAAGGAAGTCTTGGTGGACGAGGAGGCGTCGCTCTCGATCATCGAGAATCAAGATTTTATTGCCATGAGGGCCTGAGAGAAGATCTATCCATCCCCATCCACAATGGAAGATCAACTACGGGAGTTGGTTGGTGACAGCCTGATCCAGGAGCAAGGCTTTGTAGATTGGAAGACTCCAGGTCAGCATCGGGTTCCTGCTCTTAATCATGACGAAATTGTTTTATTCGTCTCCTTCGTCCATGCTGGCCTTTGCCTCCCAACGTCTTCTTTTCTCCATTTTCTCCAATATTTTAGGGTTTTCTTAAATCACTTGACTCCTAATAGTGTCCTTCACTTGTCGGTATTTGTTCATCTCTGTGAAACCTTCCTTAGAATCTCCTTTCCATCTTCTAGTTTTGTTATTTCTTTCGTCTGAAACCACACCCCAAAGTGATAATATTTCTCCTCTGGGTGGTTGTAGGATTCAATTCCGCCAGGGCAAGAAGAATTTCTTTTTCGACTATGACCTAGTTGATTCTGTGAAGGAGTGGTGTTCTGAGTGGTTTTACACTGGAAACATGCTCCCCGCTCTTGTTGTTCACTCTGATTCTGGTCCCTCGGTCAATGATCGTTGGGAGAAGAACCCTCTGTCGAGCGAAGAGCTTAAGAAGATCCATCCATTGCTTGATAGAATCTGGGTTCTAAAGCAGCAAGGACTAACTGGCTTCAGAATCATTGCCAGTTATTTGCGCTGGCGAGTTCAACCCTTGAAGGCAAGGGAGCACTATGGCTTTGAGTACTCCAGGGCCTAGGACCCTTCTCGTATGGTCCTGGCTCTGGAGTTAACCGAAGAAGAGGTGCTGGAGTGCCTTAAGAAAATTCTAAAGGGAGTAAGCGTCGTTTCGCATACGGTCCCTGAGTACCGTGCTAACAACCCGCCTCCTGCTGTAAGTTATTTATCTTCTGCAAGTGTTTTTTCTTTATATTTCCTTCGTTGTTGGTACTTTTTGTCTTTATTTCCCTTACTTCTCTTCTTGTTGTTGGTTATCTACAGGATTTAGGTCAGAATTTCATTGATCTGATCCCCGCTAATGACAACCCTACTGGGGTGAAAGCTAGGGAGAACCTTGTTGGAGCGTCTTCAACCAGTAAGTCTCAAGCCAACACTATCCTTCCTGGGGCTTGCATCGCAGAAATCGTTCTATACGTTGAGTATGACTCTCGTCCAGTTCCTCAAGCTCCTCGTAGCAACAAGAGGATGCAAGCAGATGACACTTCCGCCAGGGTGTCTTCTACTAGGAAGCCTCATCAATCGAGTACTCGTTCAGGTACTCAAGTTGTAGGTAGCATGCTCCTAGGTGAGCATTTCAATATTTTTGTCTTCTTTGTAGTTTATTCGTGTCCTTAACCGAGTACTTTCTCTTTTCTCATATGGTACTGTGGTTGAGTTGCTCGAGGGCAAGGAGGATGAGGATGCGGCCCTTGACACACGTCGGTGAGTTGTTGTTGTATTTTGGTTTTGTTGCTATTATTCTTGGGCACTTCTTTTGACTTGTCCTTGTCCTTGCCCTTTGCACTAAGCGGATGTCGGGCCTGAGTTCTTCTTGGGCTCAAGCACCAATCACACCATCCCTGGCGTAAGGTGGTGATGATATTTTTGCTACCACCATGCCTCCGCCAAAGTCTTTAGTTCGGACTAGGGGAATTAGTATGAAGAAAAGGACAGCTAGGTGAGTGGATTCTAGCTAGCTTTGTTTGTCTCTGTTTTCCCTTTTTCTGGTTCATCTTCTTATCATTGAGGTTGTCCATCATTTTGTAGGTCCTCACCTTCGCCTTCCCCCAACCCCCAATCGGCTTCTTCTCAGTCTGCTGGTGCGGCCGTGCATACTGAGTCTCAGGACTCAGAATGCACGGTCAGTGAGGCGACTGTGGGGGAGACAGTGGCCCTTGATGATCATGCTGCCGTGGAGTCACCCACTCCGGAGGTGACCGTGACTATGGCGGTGGATCCGGCTATGGAGGTAGCCGAGATTTCTACTACTGCGGCTTTGGCTCTAGCGGTGGTCTCCTCAGCTCAGCTGACTTCTTCCACTGTTGGTCATGCTTCCAGCGGTCTTCGTCTGGAGGAGGATGTGGTGCTGTAATTTTATGCCGCCCATCATCTCTCTGAGTTAACCGCGTCTTGGGGAAGGCTTGCAGCTGGTGTGGCTTCCTTTGGAGAGCAGCTTCAGGTAGTCATCTTCTTCTTTCTTGTTTTTGTCTTTTCGGCTTGTTTTACTCTCTTTTCTCATTTCATTCCTCTTTCTACGAGAGTAATCTTTCTCTCAGGATCACTCTAGCTTTTTTGACTCGAGTGAGACTGAGAAGAAGCTGTCTTTTGAATTGAGTCAGCTGAAGGCGCAGTTGTCTAGTAAGGAGGTGGAGCTGGATTCTGAGCACCAAGAACGTCAGGATTCTGAGAGGGTTCTTCGCGTGCAAATCATTGAGGCGTAGCAGAGGAGAGATGAAGCCATGGCTGCCTTATAGGATTCCTCTGGGAAATGTGAAGGTCTCAAGAAGGAGTGTGAAGATAGTCTGAGTTCTTTTTGTTTATTTGCTTCTTTATTTCTCTAATTCTGTTCTGATTTTGCATGATCTCTTCTTATTGCTTTTGATCAGCGCTCCATAGAGATAAGCAAAAACTCTCGGGGGTTGTTGAGGAAATGAAGATACTTGTCAATAATCACAATAGGGCTGATTTGGTAATTACTCGTGCTGAAGAAGAACTTGCGCTTGCCAAGTTAATTAGGCGTGGAGCTGATAGAGATTTTGTGCAGGGAATGAAAACCATTGAAGATTTGTCCCAGAAGCTGGCTACATCTGACCAATGGTTTGCTACTTTATGAAAATCTTTCAAGACCGTTGCAAAGCTTCTTCGGACTTCTGAAGATGATGGAAGGACCTGGGGTGACTTTATCCCGTTGATTCCTAAGCGCCTTCAGAGCTTCGTGAAGAATAGGGTCTAGACATGTGTCAAGAACGTTTTAGTTCATATCTATGTTCTTGCTCCGTCGACCCCTCTAGAAAAACTTAGGGAAGAAGCCGATGATGACAATTATTTGGATTCCATTGAGAAGGCTGAACCTGAATTTGAAGATCTGGCCACCTTCATTGTCGAAAAGCTTGATATTTAGCTCTCTTATTCTGATGATGAAGCTGATGGTTAGGCTTTGTAGTGCCCAGGCGCCTTCCTTTTGTAAAGATATACTTTGTATTGTGCCTTGTAAAGAAATTCTGGTTCTCTGGATTCATCTTTATCATTTTGCTTGAATCATTCGAGTGAATCTTTTTGAGTTATTTTTCCAGACTTTAGAATTTTCTTTGAATGCGTGCTGGATATAAGCCTTAATCTTTGTAGGCATATCTAGGTACCTTTGAGTTATGTCCCTCCAACTGGTCTTGCTCTTGTTTTTTGCATCTTCATGAGTCTTATTGAGCATAGGCGCTGGATCAGTTGGGTTGTATCGTCAGGTGTGGAACAACTCCGGGATAGGGTGAGCGCTATCTAGCTCTCGTCTAGATCGTGAGAACAACCTAAGATAGGTCGAGTGTTGGCTTTTTAGTCTTCTTACTCTCATCCAAGCCTAAAAAGACTTGGGACAGGGTGAGCTCAAGTATCTTTTTAGCTCTTTCGCTCTTGATTTGTGAATTGCGAGCTCAAGCGTCTTTTCAGCTCTTTTGCTCTCATCTAGTTGAGAGAGCAACCTGGTATAATGCGAGCACCTCTAGCTCTCATCCAGGCTGTGAGAATAGCCTAGGACAGGTTCGAGTGTCATCTTGTTAGCCTTACTCTCATCTAAGCCTGAAAAGACTTAGGATTGCGAGCTCAAGCATCTTTTTAGCTCTTTTGCTCTCATCCGGTTGTGAAAACAACTCGAGATTGGGCAAGCACCTCTAGCTCTAATCTAGGCTATGAGAATAGCCCAGGATAGGTTCGAGTGTCAGATTATCAACCTTACTCTCATCTGATCCTGAAAAGACTTGAGATTGTGAGCTCAAGCATCTTTTCAGCTCTTTTTCTCTCATCCGGTTATGAAAACAACTCGGGATCGAGCAAGCACCTCTGGCTCTCATCCAGGTTGTGAGAATAACTCAGGATAGGTTCAAGTGTCAGCTTATCAGCTTTACTCTTATCCAAACCTAAACAGACTTAGGATTGCGAGCTCAAACATCTTTTCAGCTATTTTACTCTTATCTGGTTGTGAAAACAACTTAGGATTGGCGAGCACCTTTGGCTCTCATCCAGGCTATGAGAATAACCTAGGATAGGTTCGAGTGTCAGCTTATCAGCCTTATTCTTATCCAAGCCTAAAAAGACTTGGGATTGCAAGCTCAAACATCTTTTCAGCTCTTTTGCTCTCATCTAGTTGTGAAAATAACTCAGGATCAGGCGAGCACCTCTGGCTCTCATCCAGGCTATGAGAATAGCCTAGGATAGGTTCGAGTGTTAGCTTATTATCCTTACTCTCATCCAATCCTGAAAAGACTTGGGATTGCAAGCTCAAGCATCTTTTTAGCTCTTTTGCTCTCATCCGGTTGTGAAAACAACTCGGGATAGATCATAATAAGACAAATATTGATGAGGAACATCATCTTTATTTTATTGGTCATGAATCCTAATTACACATTGCTTTCTTGCTACATAAATTTTTTTCTTGAGTTCTTCAAGCGTAGAATCTTCTTAGCTGGCTGATATGCCATGTATTCCTTACTTCTATTCCATCTTCAGTCATTAACTTGTATGTGCCTGGTATAGAGACTTTTGCGACAATAAAAGGACCTTCCCATGGGCTAAGTAGTTTATGGTGTCTGTCAGTTTTTTGTATTCTTTGTAGTACTAGGTCTCTGACTTGAACTGAGCGTTGTTGAGTACTTTTATTGTAGTGGTGCCTTAGACCTTGGAGGTATCGAGCTGACTGAAGGGTAGCATTTACCATGACTTCTTCTGCACTATCAAGTTCCAATCTTTGGGTGTGTTCTACTTCTCCCTCCTCGTATTGTTCGATTTTAGGATGTCCAGATCAAATATGCTAGTAGCACGACTTCTGATCCATATACTAGAAAGAAAGGTGAGTATCTAGTCGCTCTGCTTACTTGAATGCGTAGCCCCTTGTTGATGGTGGATAGCGTCAACATTTTATAGCGCAATAAACATGAGAAATGATCAATAAACATGGAAATAGAGAAGTCTAAGGTTTTATCTGACAAATTCCATGAGTTTTGGTAAATTGTTATTTTACAAGGACTATTCTAGAAAAGCTGACAATAGGGACCTAATTATCAAATGGATTATCAAAATTCCACTGCAAAAGATACGCTAGAAGACTCTAGAAGACATGAGAAGACAGTATACGAAAGCGGGACTCTAGAAGCTTCTAGAGGAGGACGGACGGCACTAGGCCACCAGGCGACCAGCCCCTGGTTGTGGGCCCTACCTGTCATCTTCTGCGAGCCTCCTCCATCGACCTTGAGGATCAATCTTAGCCCTACGTCAAGTCGATTTGATCTAAGGGTTCACGTGCATCCCATCGGACTATATATACAAAGCCTGACCCCCTAGAGCCATCAAGTCATTTGAGATCAAACTATCCAGATCTAGAAACCATGGTTCCTCAGAGTTCCTCTAGTTTATAGTGATAGCCTAGTTAGACTAGATCTAGAGGGAGTCAAGTTAGTCAACCTAGCTTGGATTCCCGATGTTGTCAAGAGCGTGGAGATTGGTACTGTTCTTATGCTCTCCTCCCTCATTGTATTATTCATCATTGTGTGTTTATTACAGTGTTATGATAACATTAATCTTCATCTTGTTTATGTTCTTGATTGCAATGTTCATTGTTTACTTTGAATATATGTCTAGCATAGTAACTTTATTATTATTGAGTTCATGCATATGCTCGTATAGCGGTCATCCTAAGGTACCTAGGCTAGATGATTTTCATTATGTAGGCATGGTGCTTAGATATATTGCATATCTGCGAGTGTTCCCTGATGTTCCGGGACGTGTGGTAGATCACGAAGGTGACTATTATAGCTTTGTTGTGTCCCCTGAGTTC
Source organism: Saccharum hybrid cultivar R570 (assembly GCA_038087645.1). Lineage (NCBI taxonomy): Eukaryota > Viridiplantae > Streptophyta > Magnoliopsida > Poales > Poaceae > Saccharum > Saccharum hybrid cultivar. The sequence continues at coordinate 2,623,503 of JAQSUU010000304.1, forward strand.
ATCCCCTACGCATAGGTTATGTAAAGCGCGGTCGTGTCGGAGGTGACGGTTGCGTCTTAAAAGCCTCTCTAGTTGATGCTCTTTATGTTTGGATAATGACATAGTAATAATGTTAACAATGATTGTTAGATGTAGTTACACTAATTAGAGTATTCATTGACTTGAGATTAAAGAACTACATTAGGAATTATCTCTTAAATATTCAGGTCTTACGATGTTATTATAGTATCTAGAGTGCTCTGAGTGAATCTATTATCTTATTATTATGACTGATCAGTACTTATCATATATATCTTTATCATGTGACTTATCCCTGTTATGAGTAGAGTGTATGATATTTGTTTTATCTCACATTCATCATATATATATAGAAAGTTATCAATACTATAGATTTCTTGTTTAGCTAGACCTTCCCAATGGTATAAATATAAATCGACAACCTGGTAATACTCTAGGTAAAATGCTACAATGGTATAATTATATGTCTGCTTGCAAAAACTAGTTTTATTCATATATTCATTCTTATTATTTCTACCTAGTCACATAAAATGATAGATTCCTTTATATAGTACCAATATACATTTCTAGCTATATAACTAGGGATGACAACTTAGTTCAAGCATAGGAGTGTAGGTATGTGATAGGTGACTAGTGTGCTAAAGACATGTTAATCATTACCATGCATTTACTAGTATTGCTAGTTTAGTAATAGCAGTAGTAATTGTCAACAAGCATTTTTGGCGCTGTTGCCGGGTAAGCTATTTAAACTTAGGAAGTATTGATAACTTATGTATATGTAATGAATATGATTGATTGGCCAATTGACCTCTAACTCAAACAGGCTTACCCTTGTTTTATCTACCTGTGAATCTTATGCAGGGTAATGTATGGGCTTTGACCTTCTAGAAGACTACACGAGCAATCCTAAAGTAATCCTAAGAAAGACTAGAGCAAGACTCAAGAAGACTCCAGTAGTAGAAACTTCGGGAGATAGTCAAGCAAAGAGAAGCTTAGCATCGGAATTTGAAGTTGTGGCCGACAAGAGTCTCTGTGAATTCTCTGCCCCAACAACTGCCAACATTCATACGGGACCAGTGGTCAACGTTGGAGCGAATGGATTCGAGCTCAAGCTTGTGCTCATTACCATGGTGCAAGCCAGCCAATTCTGTGGAAAGGCTCATGAAGATGCAAGTGCACACTTACAACACTTTTTGGAGATCTGCAACACCTTCACACTCAAGGGAGTATCTAGAGATGCTACTCTACTCTGCCTTTTCCCCTTTTCACTATTGGGGAAAGCAAAACAGTGGTTCTATGCTAATAAAGATAAGAATACTACATGGAACAAATGTTCAACTGCTTTCTTAGATAAGTTCTTTCCTACAGGCAAGACCAATGCTCTGTGTGAGAAGATTTCAAGCTTTCAGCAATACCATGATGAATCAATTCCCGAGGCATGGGAGCATTTTCAAGATTATATATCAGAGTGTCCTCATCACTGGATGGAAAAGTGGTTACTTTTGCAGACCTTCTATCATGGGCTAGTCACTAGGACCCGTGAGTCAGTAGATGTTGCAGTCGGAGGTGCTTTTCTGTCACTCAAACTTGACGAGACTACAACACTCATTGAGAAGATGGCTGTAACACCCTAAATATGCATTATTTTGAAATAGGAGAATTTGATTTATTTACGCAATTTTGTGAGCATTTTAACCTAGAGAAATTAATAATTTTCATGGAATTAAAATCAACTATAAGGTTAGACACATGCTTGCTCATACATGTTGTTGCATATTTTTGTTTTGTATTGAATGATGTTTGAGAATTTCAAAAGAGAATTCAAAATCTAATCAAATCTATATTTGGAAATGCATTTGGAAAATTAGAAATGAAAAAGGAAAAGGAAGTGTTCTCTTTTCTCTGCTCTGGCCCGAAGGCCTGCTGCCCCTCCTCTACATTTGGCCCACTCGGTCTCATCAGCCCGCGAGCCCAGCTTCTCTCTTGCGCGTCGCGTAACGGGCCGGCCCAGTCGAAGCCGCAGGCCACCGTGCCTTTCTCTCCTCCCTCCGAGTCACTGCCATGTCGGGCCCACATGTAAGTGGTATCGTCTTCTTTCTCTCGCTCGTGACCGAGCTGGTCACCGCTCGGTGGAGTCCGATGCTGCCCCGACGCCTTGTTGCCTTGCACCGCATGCTGAGCCTCCCCTCATAAGTAGCCACGCTTGCGCCGCCTCTCTACCCACCCCTAGCTACGAGCCACCGCCCTCCAGTCAAGCTCGCAAGCCACCGCAACCCTAATTCGCCGCCGTCCGAGCCAATCCGTCGAAATCATCAAATTGGTCATCTCCGTAAGCTATCGTGGGGTTTCGAGTCATCTACACGAACTCATTAAGCTTTATCCTCTCTCAATTTTCAATCTAGTTGGATAACTAGCCTTGCTGCCGTGCATAGGAGGACTGTCGCCGCCTTTGGAAGCCGCACGGTCTCCTCGATCGATTTCCGCCGCTCCAATCTAGCTAGGTGAGTTCGCAATTGTCTGCTCTTGCTTCCCGTGCTTGCCCCGTCCTCAATGGTGCCCGGAATCGCCCTGGCGATGAACTCCGACGAGGGTATGCCTATTCCGGCCATGGCGCCGCCGTCCAGCTCGCCGCTGGCCACCTTCCTATTTCTCCCTTCTGATCTCGGCCACACATTTTAAATCTAACGGCCAAGAGAGCCCGATACCGGTTCGACTGACAGTTTTGCAAAAGAGCCCTCCGGGTTTCTATAAATCTAACCTGCAGTCCAAAACGTGTTTACAGATTTTGTTTTCTTCATTCGAAAGCGTATTTTGTTTTGGTTAAGAATAAATTACGTTTTCGGATATTTACAGAATTGCCACTGATTTTGTTTTAGTCCTAACTTCTCCGTCTTAACTCTGATTTGACCCGTTCAAGTTGCGTTAGGTTCGTTATTTCATAATCTACATATTAGTGCTACTGTTTAGTAGGTTCTCCACTTTTAAATTTTGAGATTAGATTTAATCTACTACTTTAATAAAGAAAAGCTTGGTTAAATCATAACTTTTTCGTTTTAGCTCCAATTTGCGTGCAATTCGCGTCTGTGTGATCCTAGTGAGATGTAGATTCGTTTTACAAACTTTTCAACTTATTTTGCTACTATTGGTGTACTGTTCTAATTGTAGCTTTGTTTGCTTTGTATGATTGCTCTTGGATGATTGTTGTTGGTGTGTTAATCGAGAATAGACGATGAGCAGTTCGTTGGTGATCAAGGGTACTATTACGAACTAGGTCAACAGGATCAGCTTGATCAAGGCAAGTATAACATGGGATTATCCTTGTTACCTATTCAATTTAATTCACTTATTTCATCATGCATGTGTTTCCTTGTTAAGGATGCCTTAGTGTTGATCTTATTCCTTGAATCATATGGTTATAGCATTGGGTAGTTTGCTAGTGCTCATATAAACAATGATCCTGTAATTTGATTAATAATATATGCAATAACACTAAAAGATGATTTTTAGCAACAAGGAACAAGAGGGCTAGAGTTTTCTCTAGATTCCTCTCCATAAGGACTTATCTGTAAGCGAACATCCGGGACTTACAGTACAACTATGAGGGCTATATGGCTCTGGCTTTAGTCATATAAGAGGACCTTTTCTAGCTTATTAGTGGTTACCTTTATGGCGCAAGAGGGGTGTGTTCTGGGTCGGGTGTAGTGCGGCTTCTGTCCCTATGAGTATAGGCTGCGTGTCATTGTGCCATATGAAAGGAGGGCTCTACGTTTGCAGGGCACAGAAACCTAGCGGCCCTAACTTGTTAGACGAACCTTGGAAAGACTTCATAGTGAAACTTAACCGTCCAATGGGGAGTCATGACCTCGGACTTTTGGGGATCACGACTCATAGTGAAAGTGTACAACCTCTGCAGAGTGTAAAACTGATATATCAGTCGTGTTCACGGTCACGAGCGGCCTTGGACCCTTATGGAATAGAGATCACTATTAATTTACTTGTTCTTGCTATTCATTATTCTCTTTACATGATCATGTGTTTATTATGGGAATATCACCAAGTTGTTGCTACTCAATTGCTTAAAACATGATCAACTAAAAGCTACATGCAGTTAAACCAGTGTCTACCCTATTTGAGCTTCATGAACCCCATGATTAGGGCTGGATATCGAGCCAACCGTAGTTTTTTTCGAGCTTTTTTAGAAATTGGTATAATCTTATTCATCATTATTTCATGCATTGTTTAAGACCCAACTTCACGACGAGCCTAACGAGCCGAGCCTAACGAGCCGAGCCGAAGTTGAAAGTCGTTCCAAATCAAGTCATTTTCATTTTAAAAGATAAATGAGTCCAATCGGAGCACTTTTGTACCGAGCCACCGAGCCAGCTTAACGAGCTTTTTGTCCAGCCCTACCCATGATACACTTGTTGAATACTTTCGTGCTCACCCTTGCATTTCCCCCACACCTCAAGATGGACTCCCAAATGTGCAAATAGTGACTACTACTTCTACTTCCCTGAAGATTACTAGACTTATGGTCAACCAGTTGACGTGCCTGTGCTATGGAGCTAGCTACCACAAGAATTATCTTATGTTTCCGCTTAGTTATGTGAAGACTCTGTGATATTATTCATTATGTAATAAACATTTGCGATGATACTATTTATATTTGTCATCTTATGTGTGATTGATCTCTGGGTGCATATAAGATTATGCATTCCATTTGTTCCTTAAAAATGGGTGTGATAGATTGGTATCAAAGCCGTATTGACTGTAGGACGCAAGCCTAGTTAGTAATGGTCGTGATTAGTTCCCTTTTCTTTACTTGTTTCTTGCTTATCACCTTACTCTTGTTAATTACTAAATTTTTATGCTCCTTTTGCCCTATTCTATTATAAAAATATTGCTTCTACTCTAACTTACCTTTGGACTAAATTCTTTAGATGCCTTGTGCCCGTAAGACTACCCGTGTCACCACTGGAGGCTACTTTTCACCTCGTTCTCGGTATGAATCAATGGAGCCTAAGGAGGAACCAGAAGATACTGCACCAACCCCGCCACCTTCACCAGTTCAGGCGCTAGAACCAGATATGCCTCAAGAAGAACTTGAACCTAAGGAGGAGGTTGTCTACTTGAGTAATGATGAAGATGATGAGTTTGCCCAAGATGGAGAACAACCCCTGTTGCCTCCACAAGATGGTTCCGCTGAAGTTGGTGTGTCGTCTCTTCCTATGGGTTGGATTACAAAGATCCACCATAAGCCAAGTTGTGATACTCCTTCACACCATCGACTGGTCGGTATGCTTAGTGCTTACTTCACGGATTGGGATCCTGCGTTTGAGTATGTCTGCTGGGAGCATAAGCATCCTTTGGAAGCTACTTTATGGAAGTGCAATGTACGTGTCTTTGTTAAGAATGAAGAGATGGACACTTATCTATTGGATAGGTGCTTTTCCCATAGTGGTCGTCGTGCCACTATAGAAGATGGCATAGAAGATGCAGCCTTTGAAGCATGCTTGGGACTTCATCGTGCCACTATGCAAGATGATCAATATCGCTATTTTCCCTGTGGAGACCCAGAGCAAGGATGGGTAATGATGAACCCTGGGAATTTGGAATTAATTCCTCGAGTCATGGTGGATTTTGGTCATGACATGATGGGGAAGAATCGTCGGTTGGAAGCCATGGTTAAAGCCTTGGGAAAGGACGTCAAGAGGTACCAAGAGGTGATAGATGGTCTAAGGATTGATCAAGGCATGGAGGCGATCTATGACTATCATGAACATCAAGCCCGTCCCTAGGAGTTGAAATACCATCTATGTAATAATACGATAGTACGAATAGTGTCGAGTTAAGTTGAGTTTTGTGGTGTTGTGTGAACTCTGTGTGGTTAGTTGAGTTATTATTGTGCTTATGTGTGAGTTGGTTTTTCCATGTAATGAGTGCTAGAGCTTTGTGGGCTTGCCTACAAAAGTTCCTAGTTAAAGATACTAAGTTTGAGTATGAAAAATAAATAGTTTAGTTGGGTTAACCTTTTCTCTCTGTTCTGTCCTTCCTGGAGCGGTTTGTCTTTCCTTTTATGCTCGAAATTAACTGATCAGCGAAAAAATTCTGAAATTTTTATGGGAGTAACTAGACCCACGTACCTTTCCAATGTCACTAGTATCACCTCTTTATCTGTTCTGGATCATGAGATATAATCGTTACAAGATGAAGTTTCTGTGCAGTCGGGAAACCAGAAACAGTTTCTGTTGGGTCCTGTTTTTGGTTAACTTCGTGACAGAATCTGGATTTGTGAGTTAAAGAAAAGTTGTAGATAATTTCATAAGCTTTCCAACCATATAAAGTACACCTCTACTTGATATTTGTAACTCGAGATAGGTCTGTTTTACCGAACTAATGAAATTGGGTTATGTCCAGAAGGATATCAGATTCCATTCATTATCTCTAGAATTATCTAATAAGAGATAATCTCTAAGATTTGATATTGTATTGGATAACAGATGTCTAGAAGAGGACGAGGTCAAGGCCGTGGTCATGGAGCTGGTCCACCACCTACTATTCATGAGCTTTTGGCAATACAGACCCAGTTGATGGAGGCTCTGGTGAACAATCAGCAAAACCAACCAGTTGGAGGAGCACCTGCGCGTGATAAGCGTGGTGAATTTTTAAAGGGTCATCCCCCAGTGTTCACCCATGCCACTGATCCATTGGAAGCTGATGATTGGCTTCGTGCGGTGGAGAAGCAGCTCAACATTGCTCAGTGTAATGATCAACAGAAGGTGTTGTTTGCTTCGGGACAACTTCAAGGAGCAGCTCAAGACTGGTGGGATTCATATCAGTATGACTGTCCTGTAAATGCTCCCACCGTTACTTAGCAAGAGTTTACAGAAAGTTTTAGGTCCTATCATATACCAGAGGGAGTGATGGCGCTGAAGGCAGAGGAATTCCTCAACCTAACATAGGGATCTATGCCTGTAGCTGAGTATCGAGACAAGTTTGCTCAGTTGTCACGTTATGCGCCGAATGAGGTGGCTAATGATGCCGATAAGCAGCGACTTTTCTTGAAGGGTCTACATGATGGTCTTCAGTTGCAGTTGATGTCCAATGCTTACCCAGATTATCAAACATTAGTGAATCACGTTATTGTGGTGGATAACAAGCGCAAGGAGATGGATGCCAAAAGGAAGAGGCTTCAGGGACAGATATCTGGAAACAACACTCGCTAGCGCACTGGCTTTCAACAAGGCTATCAGCAGAGGTATCCGCCTAACCAATGGAATCGTGGTCAACTTCCTCCACGCAATCAGTTTCTGCAACGTCCTCCTTATCAGCCGCAAAACGGCAATAACCGTCCTCCGCAGCAGAATGGGAACCAGAATTAGCGTTAGAGTACCCCCAACAACACCCCAATAAAGACTAGTGCTCCTAATACTCCCACCAAGTGTTTCTGTTGTGGAAAAGAAGGTCACCTGTCTTATAACTGTCCTGAGAAGGTCAATCAGCAAACCCCCCAGAAGCAGAACAGTAACTAGAAGCTACCATACTACGGAAAGGTGACTCATGTGTCTGAAGAAACCGCGATGGTAGAACCTGAAGTTATGCTCGGTACGTTCGATGTCCACTCCATTCCTGCCACTGTTCTTTTTGATTCTGGAGCTTCGCATTCATTCATATCTCAATTATTTGTTAAGACACATAGCATCCCTTTATGTGTCATGAGAAACCCCATATTAGTCAATTCACCTGGGGGAAGTATGCAAGCTTCCTACCAATGCCTCCCTATTAGTTTAATTTTAAGGGGGGTAGAATTCAAAGTGAGCCCTATAGTGTTGAGAACAGCTGGGATTGATCTTATTCTGGGACTAGATTGGATGAAGCAAAATCAGGCAGTGATTCAGTATAAGGAAAAGGCAGTAGCCCTGACAACACCGAAGGGAGATCGAATTAGTGTGGAGATCATAGTGCAGAAGCAGCAGACAGCTACAGTGAATCGACTTGATGATAATGTTAATCAGGAGGATCCAATTATGGATGAATTTCTGGATGTGTTCCCCGACGACTTGCCAGGTATGCCACCTGACTGTGACATTGAGTTTATTATTGAATTATTGCCTAGAACTGCACCTATAGCTAAGTGTCCATATAGAATGGGGGTTAATGAATTAGAGGAACTTAAGAAACAAATAAAAGAATTGCAAGAGAAAGGTTTCATTCGTCCTAGCTCTTCACCGTGGGGAGCTCCAGTGATCTTTGTTGACAAGAAGGATGGTTCTCAATGGATGTGTATTGATTATCGGTCACTTAACGAGGTAACTATTAAGAATAAATATCCACTGCCTAGGATTGATGAGTTGTTTGATCAGTTAAGAGGTGCTTGTGTGTTTTCTAAGATTGATCTTCGCTCTAGTTATCATCAATTGAAGATTCGTGCTACTGATATACCAAAGACAGCATTCACAACACGGTATGGCTTGTATGAGTATACAGTAATGTCTTTTGGCTTGACTAATGCTCCTGCGTACTTTATGTACCTAATGAATAAGATATTCATAGAGTATCTCGACAAGTTTGTAGTGGTGTTCATCGATGACATATTGGTATATTCCAAGACTAAAGAAGAACATGCCAAACATTTAAGGATGGTCCTGCAGAAGCTCAGAGAGCATAAGCTTTATGCTAAGCGTAGTAAGTGTGAGTTCTGGTTGAGGGAAGTTGCCTTTTTGGGTCATGTGGTCTCTAATGGTGGAATTTCAGTGGATCCTAGCAAGGTAAAGGATGTGTTGAACTAGAAGCCACCAACCGATGTGGGAGAAATTCGTAGTTTCTTGGGATTGACTGGATATTATAGAAGATTTATTGAAGGGTTTTCCAAGCTTGCTAAGCCAATGACAGCATTGTTAGAGAAGAATGCTAAGTTTGTGTGGTCTGATAAGTGTCAGGTTAATTTTGAGGAATTAAAGAAAAGATTAACAACAGCCCCGGTATTAGTTTTGCCAGATTTGAGTAAGAGTTTTTCTATCTATTGTGATGCATCTCGTTTGGGTCTTGGTTGTGTGCTTATGCAAGAAGGCAAAGTAGTGGCCTATGCATCTCGACAGTTGAGGAAGCATGAGTTAAATTACCCTACTCATGACTTGGAGTTAGCAGCAGTTGTACATGTTTTGAAAATATGGAGGCATTATCTGATTGGGCATAAGAGTGATATTTACACGGATCATAAGAGTTTGAAGTATATTTTCACCCAGTCAGATCTAAACTTGAGACAACGACGATGGTTAGAGTTGATTAAAGATTATGATTTGGAAGTACATTATCATCCAGGCAAGGCTAATGTTGTCGCTGATGCTCTTAGTAGGAAGAGCTATGCTAATGAGGTACAAGTAATGCCTATGTCAAATGAGTTGTGTGCTAAGATTGAGCATTTGAACTTGGGTATTGCCATTAATGCAATGGAATTGGTAATAGAGCCTGTATTGGAGCAAAAAATACACAAGGGTCAGTTGATAGATGACAAAATAAAGGAGATAGTTGGGAGTATACCGAAAGGTAAGGCACCTGGATTCCATTTGGATGATAAAGGAACTTTATGGTTTGGGAAACGATTATGTGTGCCTGGGGACAAGGCTATAAGAGAAGTAATTCTACGTGAAGCTCATGAGTCCACTTACTCTATTCATCCTGGAAGTACCAAGATGTATATGGATTTGAAAGAGAAGTATTGGTGGTATGGTTTGAAAAGAGATGTTGCAGAGTATGATGCACAATGTGATACATGTCAGAGAGTTAAAGCTGAACATCAGAGGCCTGCAGGATTGTTGCAACCGATGCAGATACCTGAGTGGAAGTGGGAAGAAGTTGGTATGGATTTCATAGTAGGGTTACCCCGCACTCAAAGAGGTTTTGATTCAATATGGGTCATAGTGGATCGTTTGACTAAAGTTGCTCACTTTATACTAGTCAGCACAACATATTCTAGTGCAAAGTTGGATGAACTGTATTTGGAAAGGATAGTAAGTTTGCACGGTGTTCCAAAGAAGATAGTGTCAGATCGAGGCACTCAATTCACATCGTATTACTGGCAGAAAGTTCAAGAGTCATTAGGGACTAAGCTGAATTTTAGTACAGCATATTATCCTTAGACAGATGGGCAGACTGAAAGGATTAATCAGATATTAGAAGATATGTTGAGAGCTTGTGCTTTGCAGTATGGTACTAGTTGGGATAAGAGTTTGCCATATGCAGAGTTTTCCTACAATAATAGTTATCAGAAAAGTCTATAGATGACACCTTTTGAAGCTTTATATGGTAGGAAGTGTAGAACTCCGTTGTTCTAGAATCAGACAGGAGAAAGTCAAGTGTTTGGTCCTGATGTGCTTAAGAATGCTGAGAAACAAGTAAGAATGATTAGAAACAATTTGAAAGCAGCTCAGTCACGACAGAAAAGTTATGCCGATACTCGACGGAGAGAATTGACTTTTGAAGTAGGAGATTATGTCTACCTAAAAGTGTCACCAATGAGAGGTGTGAAAAGGTTTAACCGGAAAGGAAAGTTAGCACAGAGGTATGTCGGGTCCTTTTAAGATCTTAGAGAGACATGGTGAAGTAGCATATCAATTGGAATTGCCTGAGAGCTTAGCAGGTGTGCATGATGTGTTCCATGTGTCTCAGTTAATGAAATGTTTGCGTGTGCCGGAAGAACAGATACCGTTGGAGGAACTCACTGTTAAGGAAAATCTCACCTATGAGGAGTACCCAGTAAAGATCTTGGAGACAACAGAAAGAGTTACCAGGAGCCGAGTTATAAAGATGTGTAAAGTTCAGTGGAGTCGGTATTCGGAAGCAGAGGCTACATGGGAAAGAGAGGAAGATTTAAGAAAAATGTATCTACAGTTGTTTGAGTAAGCATCATCCGAATCTCAGGACGAGATTCATTTTAAGGCGGGTAGAATTGTAACACCCTAAAATTTGCATTATTTTGAAATAGGAGAATTTGATTTATTTACGCAATTTTGTGAGCATTTTAACCTAGAGAAATTAATAATTTTCATAGAATTAAAATCAACTATAAGGTTAGACACATGCTTGCTCATACATGTTGTTGCATATTTTTGTTTTGTATTGAATGATGTTTGAGAATTTCAAAAGAGAATTCAAAATCTAATCAAATCTATATTTGGAAATGCATTTGGAAAATTAGAAATGAAAAAGGAAAAGGAAGTGTTCTCTTTTCTCTGCTCTGGCCCGAAGGCCTGCTGCCCCTCCTTTGCATTTGGCCCACTCGGTCTCATCAGCCCGTCAGCCCAGCTTCTCTCTCGCGCGTCGCGTAACGGGCCAGCCCAGTGGAAGCCGCAGGCCGCCGCGCCTTTCTCTCCTCCCTCCGAGTCACTGCCACGCCGGGCCCGCATGTAAGCGGTATCGTCTTCTTTCTCTCGCTCGTGACCGAGCCGGTCATCACTCGGTGGAGTCCGATGCTGCCCCGACGCCTTGTTGCCTTGCACCGCACGCTGAGCCTCCCCTCATAAGTAGCCGCGCTTGCGCCGCCTCTCTACCCACCCCTAGCTACGAGCCACCGCCCTCTAGTCAAGCTTGCAAGCCACCGCAACCCTAATTCGCCGCCGTCCGAGCCAATCCGTCGAAATCATCAAATTGGTCATCTCCGTAAGCTATCGTGGGGTTTCGAGTCATCTACACGAACTCATTAAGCTTTATCCTCTCTCAATTTTCAATCTAGTTGGATAACTAGCCTTGCTGCCGTGCACAGGAGGACTGTCGCCGCCTTTGGAAGCCGCACGGTCTCCTCGATCGATTTCCGCCGCTCCAATCTAGCTAGGTGAGTTCGCAATTGTCTGCTCTTGCTTCCCGTGCTTGCCCCGTCCTCAATGGTGCCCGAAATCGCCCTAGCGATGAACTCTGGCGAGCGTATGCCTATTTCGGCCATGGCGCCGCCGTCCAGCTCGCCGCCGGCCACCTTCCTATTTCTCCCTTCTGATCTCGGCCACACATTTTAAATCTAACGGCCAAGAGAGCCCGATACCGGTTCGGCTGACAGTTTTGCAAAAGAGCCCTCTGGGTTTCTATAAATCTAACCCGCGGTCCAAAACATGTTTACAGATTTTGTTTTCTTCATTTGAAAGCGTATTTTGTTTCGGTTAAGAATAAATTACGTTTTCGGATATTTACAGAATTGCCACTGATTTTGTTTTAGTCCTAACTTCTCCGTCTTAACTCCTATTTGACCCGTTCAAGTTGCGTTAGGTTCATAATTTCATAATCTACATGTTAGTGCTACTGTTTAGTAGGTTCTCCACTTTTAAATTTTGAGATTAGATTTAATCTACTACTTTAATAAAGAAAAGCTTGGTTAAATCATAATTTTTTCGTTTTAGCTCCGATTTGCGTGCAATTCGCGTCTGTGTGATCCTAGTGAGATGTAGATTCGTTTTACAAACTTTTCAACTTATTTTGCTACAGTTGGTGTACTGTTCTAATTGTAGCTTTGTTTGCTTTGTATGATTGCTCTTGGATGATTGTTGTTGGTGTGTTAATCGAGAATAGACGGTGAGCAGTTTGTTGGTGATCAAGGGTACTATTACGAACCAGGTCAACAGGATCAGCTAGATCAAGGCAAGTATAACATGGGATTATCCTTATTACCTATTCACTTTAATTCACTTATTTCATCATGCATGTGTTTCCTTGTTAAGGATGCCTTAGTGTTGATCTTATTCCTTGAATCCTATGGTTATAGCATTGGGTAGTTTGCTAGTGCTCACATAAACAATGATCTTGTAATTTGATTAATGATATATGCAATAACACTAAAAGATGATTTTTAGCAACAAGGAACAAGAGGGCTAGAGTTTTCTCTAGATTCCTCTCCATAAGGACTTATCTCTAAGCGAACATCCGGGACTTACAGTACAGCTATGAGGGCTACATGGCTCTGGCTTTAGTCATATAAGAGGACCTTTTCTAGCTTGTTAGTGGTTACCTTTATGGCGCAAGAGGGGTGTGTTCTGGGTCGGGTGTAGTGCGACTTCTGTCCCTATGAGTATAGGCTGCGTGTCATTGTGCCATATGGAAGGAGGGCTCTACATTTACAGGGCACAGAAATCTAGCGGCCCTAACTTGTTAGATGAACCTTGAAAAGACTTCATAGTAAAACTTAACTGTCTAATGGAGAGTTATGACCTCAGACTTTTGGGGATCACGACTCATAGTGAAAGTGTACAACCTCTGTAGAGTGTAAAACTTATATATCAGCCATGCTCACGGTCACGAGCGGCCTTGGACCCTTATGGAATAGAGATCACTATTAATTTACTTGTTCTTGCTATTCATTATTCTCTTTACATGATCATGTGTTTATTATGGGAATATCACCAAGTTGTTGCTACTCAATTGCTTAAAACATGATCAACTAAAAGCTACATGCAGTTAAACCAGTGTCTACCCTATTTGAGCTTCATGAACCCCATGATACACTTGTTGAGTACTTTTGTGCTCACCCTTGCATTTCCCCCACACCTCAGGATGGACTCCCGAATGTGCAAATAGTGACTACTACTTCTACTTCCCTGAAGATTACTAGACTTGTGGTCAACCAGTTGACGTGCCTGTGCTATGGAGCTAGCTACCACAAGAATTATCTTATGTTTCCGCTTAGTTATGTGAAGACTCTGTGATATTATTCGTTATGTAATAAACATTTGCGATGATACTATTTATATTTGTCATCTTATGTGTGATTGATCTCTGGGCGCACATAAGATTATGCATTCCATTTGTTCCTTAAAAATGGGTGTGACAATGGCCTCAAACTAGAGCTAGAATGAAGAACATGTTCAACCTCGCAAGAGAGGAGGAGGCATGCATCAACTCAAGGAAGCTGATATGATGTCTGTAAAGTTAGACGTAATAATGAAGAAGCTTAAAGAACGAGACCGAGAAGAAGGAAGTCATGCACATCAATGACTCTCGCATGACTTATGAAGAATGTGATGACGTTGGGCATTCAGAAAACAACTGTCCAACAATTCAAGAATATGTGAACTACATCAACAACAACAACTTTTATCGTCCTCAACTAAATCAAGGATGGAATCAGTAGAATCAAGGATAGAATCAGCAACAATAACGGCCAAACTACCAAGGTAACTTTCAAGGTAACTTTTAAGGTAATAATTTTAGTAATTACAATCAGCCACCCTTAAGAGATTTAGTTGCTAGTCAGTCTAGATTATTGGATCAAATGAGTAAGAAGGTAGCCTCTAATGACAAAGCTCTAGAAAATATAAATGCTAGAATGGATACCTTTGCTTCTGCTATTAAGAACTAGTATAGCTTTAATAAAATGCTAGAATCACAATTAGCTCAACTGGCAGCTGCTGTTCCTCCACTAGAGAAAGGTAAGGTTCCGGGCCAGCTGAAAGATTTAGAAACTACAAATCTTGTCAATATTCATAATGCAGCCAACTACTACACTTAACCAGCAGATGTGAAGTGAATTGACTATTCACTTCCCGACAAGAAAGGTGATCTAGAGAAACTTGTCATTCCTATCTCCATAGGATACCATGTCTTTCCAAAAGCTATCTGCGACTTTAGCGCAAGTGTCAACTCATGTATAAGGTAATTTATGAAAACATTTTAGAAGATCCTTTGTTGTACACAAATATGTGTTTGCAGTTTGCAGATCAGTCTGCTACCCTAAGGGAGTCCTAGAAAAAGCAATCATTCGAGTGGGACAATCAGATGTTTCAGTTGATTTTGTAGTCATGGATATAGGAGATAAAAGAGCACCAATTATTTTGGGATGGCCATTCCTATGCACAGCCAAAGCCATCATCTATGCAGAGCATGCTAAGATTGTCTTTTCCATTAAAGATAAGAAAGAGAAGTTTTCATTCAAGGAACACATCATGCACTCTCCTGCTCTACCACAGAAAGCATTCATGCCTGAGAAGCCAGCAGCACCAGTGCCTAAGAAGAAGAATTTTAGAAACTGGAGAAAGACCAAGCTCAGTAAGATTCTAGAAGAGACTGTCAAGATGATCAACACCATCAGAACAGAATACAACCACTTGCTCACTCCACCATTCCTAGTGAAGAAGGATGATCTAGGTGTACCTACCATTGAATGCACAATCAATCAGAAAATCTTCTAGAAGACCTTCTACAACATGGGATCGGGTGTCAACATAATATCAAAGGTAACATATGAATATTTATTTAGTAATGAACCATTGTACCCGACCTACATGCAGCTGCAGATGGCGAACTAGTCGATTCGATTTTTAGAGGGCATAGCAAGAGATGTTATGGTGAAAATCCAAGATCACTTCATCCCCATCGACTTCATGGTCCTCGACATGGAAGACGAGGAAGAAGATACACCTACCGTACTAGGAAGACCGTTCCTCAACACCATTGATGCTATCATCTATATCAGATCTGAACAAATCCACTTTCAATTCCCAAACGAAAAGGTATACTGTCACTTTAATAGTTATACTAATCATGAGCAGCCCAAGAAGCCACACAACAATAGAAGGAGACGTCGATGTCGCCATGATGGGGACGTGATTCCCGATCTTCCGTCAGGTTCAAGATAACTATCGATTTGGTCGGAAGCGACACACCGATCCGGCTTCAGATCACAAAGACCTGAACTCTGTAACCTTAGCACCACGTCTCCTATGGTTATCAACCGTGTCAAAATTTGGTTGACCTCGCCATGAAGGCTAATCACTGCTGCGAATCGAAGAACACAAGCAAGAACAAGATAAAATGCAACTCAATTGAAGTGACAATTGTAGATGAATGATTAAGCACTCGAAGTTGGGGTCTCGCAAACCGAAAGACGACGACTGTCAATGGACAGAATAATCTAAGAAAAACCCAAATCCTAACATAGGTGGCGGCTATTGATTATAAAGCCTAAGGGGCGTCCAATGACCCCCACTCACGTCCCTAAGGAGTCTCGACACGTTACATGGCCCAAACGGCCCAAAAGACGACGACGCAACGCCCTGACAGATTCTGAATGTCAACTTATTTTGACAATCCCCATTGACTCCAATGGAATTTGGGCCTCAAACTAAAGTCATTGGTTAGATTATGAAATTATATTTCCATCCATATATGGATCATCAAAAACGGAGTCCGAATGCGTCCTGGGCGACCGTTTTATTGCATACTGGTCCAGAAGGCCAAAGCAGACTCAAACTCGAATTGGACTGGGCCTCCGGCTTGGCTTGGAAGTCCTTGCTGGCCTCCTAAGGTGGTGGCCAAGGAGAAAGACGTCCTTGGGAATCTCTTAGGTGTTCTCCATCTTCTTGGGGCGTGCTCCAACTTGGGCTTGGGTCCCGAATATGAATAACAAGCCCGTGACGACGCCGTAGCACCCGACAGAAATAGCAGCAGAATATCTCGATGATTTGGAGGCCTTGCCAATGTGATATTGAGATGAGACTAGATCTATTTGAAAGCAAGTGCTCATTGACCTCGATCGCACTCCGGATAGATGAGTTATGGCCTTCCTAATGAAGTACTATCGGGCTGTCGATGAACCGAAAGTTCAACTTTGATGGACATTACTTTGAGACACATTTGTACCTACGATCAAATAACGACATGTACATGTGGAACCAAGTGAATTGTATCCAAAATTACTATATAAATGTAGGAGCAAGCGCACCTTATAATCAATGGTCGTATCCATTGGTGTCATGTCCTTATCATCCTCTCCTTCTTGACAACAAACCGTCCTCGGTTTGAGCTTAGTTGGGGGACAGATTGTAGGTTGTAGCCAATATTGCTTCCCTTTTTGAAGTTGAACATGTTGCTTTATAACAAAACTTGGGGATCTTGACATGACATGATTATAGCTATTGTAGGTCTCAAAATTATCAAATTGTTGCACAACGAAAGGAGATTTCATATTTGAACGAATATAAACTCTGTGTACCATATACTCTCCTTTATTATTATATTTTCCAATAAAGTGAAATGTACATTTATATAACCATGAAAAATCAGTAAACGTAAATTTCTCTTCCAAAGTAGTAAGAGCACACAGAGTATCAAACTCAATATAACCTAAAGTATCTAAAGAATACAATAATTTTAGCTCATCTTTTTCAGCAGCAACGGGAAGCAAATTCTTATTTTTAGCACAAGTATTTGGTTCCAAAACAAAAACATCATGCTCATTCAAATTCTTATTTTTAGCACAAGTATTTGGTTCCAAAACAAAAACATCATGCTCATTCACTAGTTGTGGCATATGTATATTAAAAGCATTATCACACAACTCTTCTTTTATCACAAGCACTGTTAGAACAATTATTTTGTGACAAAGGAAATTCAGACTTTGTGTCCACTAAATGTTGGTCTATTATAGCATGAGTGGTGGACAAATTCAGCACATCATCACCAATTTGAACATTATCCTATTTTGTAGCAAGCATAAAAGGATCTTCTAGTTTAGGTACTTGGTGATTTTCATTTTTAATATCAACCTCTTTGTTCTTAGTAGAAATACTTTCTTTATGAAGTCATACAATTTCAGTCGAGTTTAAAATTTTACCATGCTCCAAAGTGGGTGTGGGAGGTGGTGGTGAAGATGCTGCTGTAGCGGGGGAAACGACCACTTGTCTACTTATCGTAGTCTCGATCTTCACGAATGCTTGCTCCACCCTTGCTAAAACCAGGTTGAGGTTGTCGCCAATGTTGGTCTGGTTCTTTTGTTGATGTCCCTGCAATTCTTTTCTGCAAGCATAGCTAGCTGGAACAACTGGTTTGTAGTGTTAAAATCTTTATAATAAACAATATCCTGAATTTCACGTCTCAAACCACCATAAAAACAATACAATTTATCCTCTGGATCCTCCTCTATCCCACAAAGAATCATGCCCTTTCGAAGCTCTGTAAAATATTCTTGAACAGACATATCTCCCTGCTCTAAGCATTGTAATTTCTTACGCAAATCTTGTTTATACGAAACAGGAACAAATCTATCACGCATTGCTTCTTTAAGTCTATCCCATGACTGAGGTTGTTGATGCAAATTAGCTAATTGTCGCCACCAGATTTGAGCAAAATCCTTGAATCCACTAGTAGCAAGTTTAACCTTATGTATCTCATGAACCAGGCGAGAATTAAATTCTTGTTCTATAGTCATCTCCCAATCTAAATATGCTACTCCACCATAAGATCCAACAAAAGATGGTATGGTAAATTTACCTCTTATACCTTGATGATTATAGTTAATATGTGATGATGGATTGTTCGTCATGTGGTCCATCCTTGCAAACATCTAGGCCATGATTTCCTGCAATTCACTCTTAAACATAAACATGTTGTTTGATAACGTTAGAAATCAAAATAAATTCCTATCAACTATTATATGTGTCGGTGGAAATACACTCTCACACGTCTTACCAAGTTCTTACAAGGTTCTTACCAATGCAATGCAGTGGATGGTAAAACCGGTGGCTGGTTCGTGATACCTGTGAGGGCGTGGCACCAAGATTGCAAGGATCTTTTTCTATGCTGATGTGTAGTATATATATAGAGCTTGGAAGGCACACAAAGAACAAATATATATATGTGGCACACAATTCAGTAACAGATAGCAATATTGAATAAATGTCCAGAGCACTTGTCCTAGTTGCTGGCCTATACGTGTTCCTAGCATCAGTTGTGACACACAAGGAAGTGAAACAAGTATGAAAGATAGCAATGGAAATACGGATAAGGCAAAAGGCACTACAAACAATAGAGCTATCGAGTGTTCCTTATGTGCTCCTTTTTTATCTCTTCTCTTCTCTTTTGCTATTTTTTTCTTTTCTTTTTTTGTCCAAATTTTTTTCCTTGCATTTGCTCTTTTGATATTTTTCTCAGCAAGGAGCACATAATAATAAACACTAAAAAAATTTGAGCTCAATTGGATAAAAGATGTGGCCTATAGAAAATTAGGATTGTGCTCCAAAAAGCATATCAAAACTTGTGGGCCTGGAAACTTGATTTTTCTGATCGAATTTCGTAAATCTAATTTTTATGAACCTAGGTTTACGAGGATGAAACGAATCTAAAATTTTTTGGCATTCTCCGTAGATATAAAATTTGCCCTGTTTCGAGTTCAGATACAAAAGTTATGACTGTTTTAAGGAAGCTGCTCGAATCAGGGTTTCAGTGGACACAAGATGCAAACTGATGGTGATATGGGATGGCGGCGGGTGGAGGGATCAACACAAACTAGAAAAGAACACAATCTAAACTAGCAATAAGACCTTGACCTAGGACACAAACTCAACACGGCGGACTCTAAAACTGAAATATGCAAAGGCTATGGCGCGAATGGTTATAGGACAGAAAATAAATATGGCTGTGAACTATGGGACGAAGGCAAAAATCAACTAAACTAGGGTAAATATGAACTTGACAGTATATCTTAGCTCTGAATACCACTTGATGGGGATGTGATTCCTGATCTTCCGTCAGGTTCAAGATAACTATCGATTTGGTCGGAAGCGACACACCGATCCGGCTTCAGATCACAAAGGCCCAAACTCTTCAACCTTAGCACCACGTCTCCTATGGTTATCAACCATGTCACAATTTTATTGACCTCACCATGAAGGCTAATCCCTGCTGCGAATCGAAGAACACAAGCAAGAACAAGATAAAATGCAACTCAATTGAAGTGACAATTGCAGATGAATGATTAAGCACTCGAAGTTGGGGTCTCGCAAACCGAAAGACGGCGACTGTCAATGGACAGAATAATCTAAGCAAAACTCAAACCCTAACATAGGCGGCGGCTACTGATTATAAAGCCTAAGGGGCGTCCAATGACCCCCACTCATGTCCCTAAGGAGTCTCGACACGTTACATGGCCCAAACGGGCCAAAAGACGACGACGCAATGTTCTGACAGATTCTGAATGTCAAATTGTTTTGACGATTCCCATTGACTCTAATGGAATTTGGGCCTCAAACCAAAGTCATTGGTTAGATTATGAAATTATATTTCCATCCATATGTGGATCATCAAAAACAGAGTCCGGATGCGTTCTGGGCGGCCGTTTTATTGCAGACTGGTCCAGAAGGCCAAAGCAGACTCGAACTCGAATTGGACTGGGCCTCCGGCTTGGCTTGGACGTCCTTGCTGGCCTCCTAAGGTGGTGGCCAAGGAGGAGGATGTCCTTGAGCATCTCTTAGGTGTTCTCTATCTTCTTGGGGCGTGCTTCAACTTAGGCCTGGGTCCCAAGTGTGAATAACAAGCCCGTGACGACGCCGTAGCACCCGACAGAAATAGCAACAGAATATATTGATGATTTGGAGGTCTTTCCAATGTGATATTGAGATGGGACCAGATCTATTTGAAAGATTATCATATAAGCTTTCCATCAAGTGCTCATTGACCTCGATCGCACTCCGGATGGATGAGTTATGGCCTTCCCAATGAAGCACTATCGGGTTGCCGACGAACTGAAAGTTCAACTTTGATAGACTTGTACTTTGAGACAAATTTGTACCTACATTCAAATAACGACATGTACATGTGGAACCAAGTGAATTGTATCCAAAATTACTATATAAATGTAGGAATAAGCGCACCTTATAATCAATGGTCGTATCCGTTGGTGTCATGTCCTCATCATGCCATCAAGCAAACCAGCCTTTGAAGGATGGATGGGCCGACTACCTAGGAGAAGTGTCAAGATACGAGGATCGCTATGGTGACCAAGATGATAAAGTTGAGAAGAATAAAGCAGAGACAGTCAAAGAACCTCGCTGGAATGAGTGGGACAAAGATGCCGATGAGATCGAACTGCCTACAAAACAAGAAGCTGAACTACTCAAGTTGAAGACTCAGATCACGATGGAAGGAGGAGAAGAAGGCTACATCGCCAACACAAAAGGAGCAGACATCTAAAACCGCTAGCGGGATCAGATGATACACCTGACAAGTAAGTACGCACACCTACCGAGTCCTGTCCGAAAGACTTTAAACTCCGTACCCTTGCCATAAGGTAATAATGGCAGTTATCTAAATTTACTTTTCATCATTATGTTAGTATATTTATCCTCCTTACATACATTTGTTTAAAAAAATAAAAAAAATAAAATATACTTAATAGTTTGCCATTATTGCATAGTGAAAAGAAAATAAAAAATGATTATTGCTTTTATTAGTGCATCATAAAATTACTAAGCCCCATGTAAGTAAGCCTATGGTAACTCTGTAGGAATATTTACGGTGGTGGCATAAAAAATAAAATATCATTTATCTTTAATTACTTGCATTATAAAATAGAAAATCTTAAAAAAAATTACAGAGACACCCTGATAGAAAATTTATATGAGCTCATAAGAATAATCAATTGCTCATTTGGCTGACTGCTAACCCCTTGTCAAAATTCAAGCCTCGAGTTTTTGGTGTTCTTGTTGGAGTTTAAATTTTTGCAGGATATTACTATGACTAGAAGTGAGTCTGCTCAGCAGTGCCATCTCGGACTGCTGCTGACAAGCTTACTTTAAAGATCACTCAATAATTGACTACAACAAACATCAAGCTTGGGGGAGGAGCATCCCCTGTGTATCTAGCTAAGTATCCCTATCTTTTTACAGCTTTACTATTTTTGAGTCTATTAGTGAAAAAGAAATAAAAAGATGCATAAGCACTAAACCAAATAAAGATTCTTGTCCTAATTATTATATTAAGGTGTGATCATGGAAAATCAAATAAAAATTTGTTATAATTCTATCTAGTTTGTTAGGAGTCAAATAAAATGATGAATAGTAAAATTTTGCACCAGAGATGATGAATAGTTGATCTGCCGTAATTTCTTTCAAGTAACTAGTTTTCAGCCTTAAATTCTTCCGAGTTTTGGATCGTACTGTTTTGATATAAGAATTCACTCTGAACCTAAAACTTGTGGGTAGCATATGCTTGAACTAAGTCTAGGTAATTAAGGGATATGATATGAGAAAGTCTGAGCTACTGTTTATCTTGTTCGTAGCGATACTTAGTTCTAGAGATTTATGTTTTAAAAACTTAAAATCTTACATGATGAGCTCTTGTATGACAAAGCTTAAATTCCTATCAAAGCCAAATATGACACATCTAGATTAGAAAAACTTTTGCTCATTTACGCTACTTGCTCTGCATGGAGTCTAGTCAAGCTTTGTTGTATATCTTATGAGAGTTTTGTCATGCTTTTAAAATCAAGATCACGTACACTCCACCTTCATATATGCACTATTCCTACACTGGGAGTAGCCACAACTGTTTTCTATTTTTCACCCAGATCCACCTTAAATGTTTTTTTCTCCTACACCGGGAGAGAACACCCAAAAATAAACCTATAGGACAGCCCCCCAAAATAAATGCTTCAAAGATCTTATTGTTATCCTCTCCAATATTTTGTATTCAAAAAGATTCATGTGGCTATGTAAAAGAAAATGTATTAAAAATAGACAAGTGTCCAGTAAGAAAAAGAAGAAAAGAAAAAAGAAAAAAGTAATCAAGATAGCCTATGTTTTCTTGCAAAGTTCTTAAGTTCCAAAAGAGAGAAATTCTTTAAGGAGCAAAAGTAGAATTAGGATTAGCCACCATATAAACACCTATCCACCATATGCCATACACATGCACATATTGATTTGATTGTATGACTTTACTCTCTTTGGATCTATTGTTTGACTTTACAATATATGAACTACAAGTATGCTCTTCCTTATTACTGCCACTCCTATGAGCTCCACTATAAGCCTTAGTTATAGGAAGAGAAGGCATAATATTATTATTGTCTTGGTGAGGATCCATAAATACCACATATATTGAGAGATTTGAGAGTGTCATACAATTAAAGCTCTGAGTTTTATTTCTGAAAACTTGTAAAACTCTAGAATAATAGTTGAGCAAAGAGCTTGAGACATAGTGCTTGACTTGACTGTTCTATCTTTCAATTGCTCAAGACCCAAGTGAAAGTTGAAAAGCTCCATAGTTAAAGGTAATATGGGTGAGTTTGAAAGTTAGAGCAGTTTTGTCTAATCTGGAGGAGAATTTTTATTTGGAAGCACGTGTACTTTTGAGAAGTGAAAGTATTGTAGCAACTCCTAATCCAAGTTTAGCTAAATAGGCTTAGCTAAGGGACTAGCAAAGGGTAAGCTTGGGGGAGCTTGTTGGTGGTGGATAGCATCAATATTTTATAGCGCAATAAACATGAGAAATGTTCAATAAACATGGAAATAGAGAAGTCTAGGGTTTTATCTGACAAATTCCATGAGTTTTGGTGAATTGTTATTTTTGAAGGATTATTTCAGAAAAGCCAACAAGAGAGACCTAATTATCAAACGGATTATCGAAATTCCACCGCAAAAGATAAGCTAGAAGACTCTAGAAGATATGAGAAGACAGTATGCGAAAGGGGACTCCAGAAGCTTCTGGAGGAGGTTGGGCGACACCAGGCCGCCAGGCCGACTGGCCCCTGGTTGTGGGCCCCACATGTCATCTTCTGCAAGCCTCCTCCACCGACCTTGAGGATCAATTTTAGCCCTACGTCAAGTCAGTTTGATCCAAGGGTTCACGTGCATCCCATCAGACTATATATACGAAGCCTGACCCCCCTGCAACCATCATCATTTCAGATCAAGCCATCCAGAGCCAGAAACCTTAGTTTCTCAGAGTTCCTCTAGTTTGTAGCGATAGCCTAGTTAGACTAGACCTAGAGAGAGTCAAGTTGGTCAACCTAGCTTGAATTCCCAATGTTGTCAAGAGCGTGGAGATTGGTACTGTTCTTCTACTCTCCTGTCTCATTGTATTATTCATCATTGTGTGTTTATTACAGTGTTATGGCGACATTAATCTTCATCTTGTTTATGTTCTTGATTGTAATGTTCATTGTTTACTTTGATTATATGTCTAGCATAGTTACTTTATTATTATTGAGTTCATGTATATGCTCATATAGCGTTTATCCTAAGGTACCTAGGGTAGATGATTTGCATTATGTAGACATGATGCTTAGATATATTTCATATCTACGAGTGCTCCCTGATGTTCCGGGACGTGTGGTAGGTCGCGAATGTGATTATTATAGCTTTGTTGAGTCCTCTATAGTCCATCCCGTACGCATAGGTTATGTAGAGTGCGGTCATGTCAGAGGTGACGGCTGCATCTTAAAAGCCTCTCTAGTTGACGCTCTTTATGTGTGGATAATGACATAGTAGTAATGTTAACAATGATTGTTAGATGTAGTTGCACTAATTGGAGTATTCATTGACTTGAGGTTAATGAACTACATTAGGAATTATCTCTCTAATATTCAGGTCTTATGACATTATTGTAGTAGCTAGAGTGATCTGAGTGAATCTATTATCTTATTATTATGATGACTTATCATATATATCTTTATTATATGACTTATTCCTGTTATGAGTAGAGTGTATGATATTGGTTTTATCTCTCATTCATCATATATATATAGAAAGTTATCAATACTATAGATTTTATGTTTAGCTAGACCTTTCCAGTGGTATAAATATAAATCGACAACCTGGTAATACTCTAGGTAAAATGCTACAATGGCATAATTATTTGTCCACTTGCAGAACCAATTTTATTCATATATTCATTCTTATTATTTCTACCTAGTCACATAAAATGATAGATTCCTTTATATAGTACCAATATACATTTCTAACCATATAACTAGGGATGACAACTTAGTTCAAGCTTAAGAGTGTAGGTATGTGATAGGTGACTAGTGTGCTAAAGGCATGTTAATCATTACCATGCATTAACTGGTGTTGCTATCTTAGTAATAGCAGTAGTAAATGTCAACACCCCCATACTACTTTGGGTAATTCTTCAATCCACTTGGAGCCATAATCTTCTAGTTCTTCATACAATCTTGGTTTCAATCTAGCTAGTATAAGTTCATTGGCTCTTTCTACTTGTCTGTTGGCTTCAGGGTGTGCAAGTGACGCATAATCTATACTGATGCCATAGCCTTGTGTCCAATTTTTGAATTCAATGGCTATAAAAGAAGAACCCAAATCTGTGATGACGCGGTTAGGTATTCCAAAGTCGTGCATAATGTCTTGGATGAACTCGATTGTTTTTGTTGCGCTGTATTTTATGAGCGGCTTGTATTCGATCCACTTGGTGAATTTGTCGATTGCAACGAAGATGTACTCAAATCTGCCTTTGGCCTTTTTGAGTGGTCCTATTTAATCTAGCCCCAGCATGCGAATGGCCAGGCAAGAGGGATGCAAATTAGGTCGTGCATTAGTACATGAGCTTGCCTTGCGAACATTTAGCACCCTTTACACTGTCTGACTAGTTCTTCTGTATCTTTCAAAGTTGTTGGCCAATAGAAACCGGTACAAAAAGTTTTGCCCACCAGAGTCCTTAAGGTTGCATGGTTGCCGTAGCAACCGGAGTGGATTTCATCTAGGATTTCTTTTTCTTCTTCTCTTGAGATACATTTAAGAAGTACTCCTGATGACGTGACTCTTCTGGATAGGTTGTTGCCTACAAGGACGTAGTTCTTGCTTCTTCTAATTTCCTGGTGGCCTCTTCCTTACTAGATGGTAACTTATTTTCTTTGATGTAGTCGATGAAGTCTTGAGTCCATGATCTGGAGATTACCATGATCTGAGTTGTTGGTGCTAGTGGCTCAGAGGTTATCCCACCGGGTTGTTTTATGGAGGGTGATGGCAACTCCTCTACAAACACACCTGACGGGACCTTCGCTCTGTCCAATCCTAGCTTGACGAGAACATCTATCGCAACGTTTGAATCTCGTAGAACATGTAGGATTTCTAGTCCTTAAAAATTCTCTAGTTTTCGTACTTTAGCATAATAGGCATCCATGTTGTCTTTGGTGTAGTCCCAGTCTTTGTTGACTTGATTGATGACCATAGCTGAATCGCCATAGATAAGTAACCATTTGATTCTGAGAGATATGTACTCCAGATACTGTGACTCCAGATACTCTGCTTCATATCCCTAGAAGGAAAATAGCTTAAATATGTACTCTAGATACTGTGACTTCAGATACTCTGCTTCATTATTTGTGGCTTGACACATTATCTGGAGTACATATTTAAACTGTTTTCCTTCTAGGGATATGAAAAGAACACCTACGCCAGCTCCACCTAACTTGAGTGATCCGTCGAAGTACATCTTCTAATGGTCAAGGAAGGCATCTGGCGTGGGTTGTTGGATTTCTGTCCATTCGGCCATGAAGTCTGCGAGTGCTTGTGATTTTATTGCTTTTCGAGGAGATAAATCCATATTTAGAGCTCTGAGTTCCACTACCCACTTTGATATGTGTCCTGTCGCATCTCTATTGCACAGGATATCTCCAAGAGGGAAATATGTTACCACGGTAATCTTGTGGCCTTCGAAGTAGTGTCGTAGCTTGCGGGAAGTGACTAGGAGGGTATAGAGTAGTTTTTGTATATGCGGGTACCGTATTTTTGAGTCTGTCAGAACCTCACTGACGTAGTATACTGGCCGCTATACTTTGTATACATACCCTTCTTCTTCTCTTTCTACCACAATTGTTGCACTGACCACAGTAGATGTTGCTGATATGTATAACATCATGTCTACATGCTTCTTAGGTGGTGTGAGCATGGGTGATGAGGTGAGGTACACCTTAAGGCTTTTAAAAGCCTCCTTGGCTTCCTCTAACCACTCAAACTTGCCTGTCTTTTTTAAGAGCTTGAAGAAAGGGAGTCCTTTTTTACCGAGTCGTGAGATGAAGCGATTGAGGGCTACCATGCTTCCTATTAGTTTTTGCACATCCTTTACATAGCGTGGGGGTGCCATTTCTGTTATGGCTCAAATCTGCTTAGTACTTGCTTCTATTCCTCGATTACTGACCAGAAATCCGAGTAGTTGTCCTGATGGTACCTCAAAAACACACTTGTTTGGGTTCAATTTTTACTTCCACTTATTTAGATTTTCAAAAGTCTGCTTCAAGTCTTCAATTAGCATGTCTGGGTTTTTGTCTTTACTACTACGTCATCGACATAAGCTTCGCGTTGTCACCAATCTGTTGACCAAGACATGTTTGAATAGCTCTTTGATAGGTGGCGTCGGCGTTCTTGAGTCCAAAGGACATGGCTTTATAGCAATAGGCGCCGAACGGAGTGATAAAAGATGTCTTGCTCTGGTCTTCTTCCTTTAATGCAATCTGATGATACCCTAAATAACAATCGAGGAAAGATAGAAGGGAGGATCCTGCCATTGAATCGACAATTTGATCAATTCGCGGTAACCTGAACGGGTCTTTTAGGCAATGTTTATTGAGATCCATGTAATCGACGCACATGCACCATTCTATCGTGTTCTTTTTCTATACTAGAACAGGATTCGCTAGCCAATCTGGATGAAAATTTGCTCTTATAAATCCGGCTGCCATTAATTTTGTAATCTCCTTCTTGATTGCTTCCTTTTTGTCTGGTGAAAATCTTCTTAGTCGTTGCTTGATTGGTTTGGAGCCTTCATTGACATCAATTATGTGCTCAGCCAACTCTCTTGGTACACCTGGCATGTCAGCTGGCTTTCAAGCGAAGATATCTTTGTTGTCCCGAAGAAAGTTGGTGAGCGCAAGTTTCTATTTAGCCGAGAGGTGAACACTGATGGTTGTTGTCTTCTCGAGGTCACCAGTACCCAGGTTGATTTTCTTCACATCGGCTTCTTTTTGCGGTGCAAGGATGCAAGGCTTCTTAGCCGGGATCTCTAGCTCCTCAGGGTTCATTTGTGTAGCGACTATGGTAATTTATTCTCTGCCATCGGCTGCCTGCGCTTTGGCTGCGATTTGGATTGCTTGAATATCACAATCGAAAGTGCGCTTCAGGTTGCCCCGGAGGGAGAGTATTCCGTGAGGCCCTGGCATCTTGAGCAGGAGGTATGGGTAGTGAGGTATAGCCATGAACTTTGCAAGTGTTGGTCTTCCAAGGATGGCATGATATGATGTCTCAAAGTTTGCAACTTCAAACTGAATGAATTCGGTTCAGTAATTTGCCTATGTTCCAAACGTAACTGGTAGAGTGATTTGTCCGAGCGGCATGACAGTTTTGTCAGGTACTATTCCATAGAATGGTATTCCTGTTGGGGTAATCAACCTAGCGAAGTCTAGCCCCATCTTCCTTAACGTTTCTGAAAATATGATGTTGAGTCCAGCTCTCCCATCGATCAAAACTTTGGTGACTATCATTCCTGCTATAGTTGGATCTAGGACTAGTGAATATAGGTCGGTATTTCCAACGCTAGTCCATTGATCTTCTCTTAAAATCTAGATTGGGTACTATGACCATTTAGGTACCTTGGGACGGCTGGTTCGGCTGCCATGATGCTGCAGAGAGCCAGCTTATCTTGGTGCTTGCTTCTGGAACCTGGAACTCTAGAGAAGATTACTGTAACTATTTCCTTTTGCTGATGGAATCTTTTATCTTTCGTGTTGTCTTCGTCTTTCTTCTTGTTATCCTCATCTTTATCCTTGTTTTTTCCTTTTCTTGTGTACCGATCAATAAAGATTCGGTAGTCTCCTGTTGTGTGGTTTCCTTGCGGGTGCCATATACAATGCATATTCTCAATGACTTCGAACCTCCTCAATTTTAAAATTTTTTTTGTCTTGTCGGCCATGGCGACGGTGTTGTCTAGTCCGCCCTTCCTGTCCGGATGCCCCATGTTTGAAAAATTCCTCCTGTCCGAGCTGTCTCTGTTGTTTTCTAGGTTGTTTCTGTGTAGAAATCTTTCTATCGTCTTTTCTTCAGCCATAATCATTTTTTCTACCACGTGTCTAAATTCTTCATTGTTCCTTGGCTTCTCTTTGCAAAAATCTTGAAATTACCATTTGGCCATGATTCCGTGAGAAAAAGTTTCGATCACTTCTTGTTTGGTGATGTCATATACCTGGGCACGTAATTCACGAATACGTTGATAATAATCTTTGAGGCTCTCACCTCCATTTTGTTTGAGTCCTTTTAGCTCTACATGTGTGATGGGGTGTGTAATGATGCCCGCGAAATTTTCGCAGAAGGCTCTTTGCAAGTCCTCCTAGCCTCTGATTGACCCCGGTTTCGGTTTGTTGAACCATTAGAGGGGCATGGTTTCTAGAGCCATGGAAAAGAACAATGTCTTGATATTGTCGTCTCTGTCAGCTAGTTCCATTAATTGTGAGTAGATTCTGAGCCACTGTCTTGGTTCAGTCTTCCCGTCATATTTGGAGTGGTTTGACGGCTTGAATTTGTGGGGCAGTCGTACTGAAGCAAGTCGCCTCGAAAAACAGAGAAATCTATCGTGCGTTCCAGCTTCTCTGTGTTCTGACACAGCTCTCCCTTCCTGCCAGCTGTCATTTAGCCTAGGAAGAAATCATGGGGGTGAGTGGTAAGATCCTCTGCTCCTCTCTTCTCTCGGATGCCCGACTTGATTACTTTGGGTGTGGTCTCTTCTTTTTTCTTCATTCTGGCTCCCGTTTGGTCCTAGCCTTTCGAAGGCAGACCTCCTTTGACTTTGCGCTTCTTGTTTATGTGATGTTGTTCTAGCGGAAAGCTTGGAACGAGTTCTTTCACCATGCGCCTTCAGGGCTGTTGTCTGGAGAACTTCTCAGAGTTGTTCTTGTTCCTCGTTGGGATGCGAGATTGCTTCAAGTTCTTCTAGTGCTTCCTGTATCTTGTCGTAAGGAACTCTATGTACTCTGGCCACGTGCTTTTCTTTGGCTTCTCTCTCTGATTTCCTCTTGTGGTATTTGGCCTGCTCTATTTCATACGTGTCCCGTGCTTCTTTTTGTTGCCTTGCACAGCATTTGCGGCCTTCTTTTAGTTTATTCCTTCTTTCTCTAGCTCGTTTCTGGCCCTCAGACTCATCATCGTACTCATGAGCATTGGGCGATATGTTTGACTCTGATTCATCTGAAGACCTGACGTCGGGTGCAGTTGGTGCATCGGTGGTGGCCGCCGAATCATGAAGGCTTCTCGGTCTGGCACCGGGCTTTCCCTGCTGTAGTTGCTGATGACTTTAGTTGGAGCGTTGGCATTGCAGAGTGCACCACCTTCTTGATAGGGTAGAGTGATAGCTTCTTCAACTAGTCAGGCGTTGTTGTTCAAGGGAAAAGTACCTGACCCTTGGACTAGGCAATCTTTAGATGTTACGGTTAATACAAGACCTTCTGCGCCCCGGTAAGACGTAGCCTCCGCGCTGGACCGGCTATATTTTGGAGTAAGTCTTGATACGCCCTTGCCATGTTGTTAAGTTCGGTTGGGAGGTGACTCAATTTCCTGGGAGAAACCTGAAGTAGGTTTGAATTGATGTTTTGAAGAGTTACGATGCGTTCCTGGGTCCAATCGGAAAAGAATTTGGTTTGTTTTTAAAAGAACCCGGATTGGACCCCAAAGGGGAATCCGATCCGGATGCCAAGTCGAGACTGGTTGTCGTCAGGGCCTGAGTTGATTCGGACACCGTAAGGCCTAAAAGTCTTTCGATGAGATCTTCGGCTGACCCCGTCATCAGAGTGATTTCCTCTTGGGCATTCTGAGCTTTAATGAGACGTCTCTGGAGGTTGCCATCACTGTCCGCCTCGCAAATCCATGACCCGAAGATGAAGATCGATCTCGTTGAAAAAATCATGTTGTTGAAATCCGTCGATCTCTTGATCGCGATCGAGCCACAAGCCCCTACCTGGCGCGCCAGCTGTCGGTGTTTGACCACCGATAGCCTATCATGGGGATACCCGGGACAGTTGTTCGGACTTCGGCGTATGCTAGAACTCGACGGTGAACGCAGAGACAGTCGATTTATACTGGTTCGGACCCTCGATCGTGATCGAGTAATAACCTTATGTCCAGTCGACGTTAGCCTTTGCATTGAATTGATTGTGTTATCTCATCTCTTGTTATAGGGGTGCCCACGCCCTCTCTTTATATCAATAGAGAAGGCTGTGGCGCGGTTACAATCCTAGCCAGATCCAAACAAGGTGTCCTGAATTAGATATAGAAGTTACTTTCCATAGGGATCCGGCTAGTCTGGCCTGTTCTACTCGGATTCGGTGTAGTGGAAACTACACCTCTCCTTGCTCTAGCCTGTGGGCCAGGCTAGGGCCCACGACTCGTAGTCACATTGCTGGGGAACCCTGTGGGTCTCGCATCGACAGTGAGGCTTCTGCTCCTTTTATCTCTCCTTGCTCACCATGGTGACGAGTTCCTACATGATGTTGGTGAGTCACATAGTCATATTCCACCGTGTCTGATTCTTCATTACAAAGCAATAATCGAGCGATACCTACAAATCAATTGACTAACAAAATAATGCCACCTTTTGGATTTCATTACTGGTGCTTTTTAATGAGGAAGGATATAAATTGAAATGGTTAGAGATTTTGCGGATATTTAGAGGAAGCTGACATTGCATAGATAAAATATATATACTGTATGAGAGGTAGACAATTCATACTCTTGTTATAGCCTGACTAGATTTTAGGTTTTTACATGTACACTTTTCCATTCTTCTTTGGTAGCAACAAGTGTCTTTAATAAAAGGAGAACTAGGGGAGTCCTTTGGATGATATACTATCTTTGGTAGCAACACTGATAAAAATGAGGCTTTGCCGGCTAACAACACAAAGAAATGTTTCACTTGCATGGCACCTAGTAGGAAGAAAGGTCTCCATGTGCCTGTGAATTCTCAGTCACAAACAAAGATTATAGTCCATCCTTACATTAGAATTATCTTTGCTTATTGCGCTTTATGGTTACATATATACAATAATTGTTTCTTTATTGCATCAGGGTTCCTGTTGATTCAACTAGGTGGTTGTGTTGCTTTGGAGCTCAGGATGTGCATCATTTGTGCAGGGATATTCGGTTTAGTATGTGCCATTTCTATTCTTTGTGATAATTAGGTGTCTCAAATAGCATGTCCTTATGTAGATATGTATTAATTGTTTCTTAGCAGGACCACCTCCAAACAAATTAGATCAACGATCTTTTTTCTGTCACTTTGATAGTTGTCCACCGCTCTAAATTGATTTAGCACCTGAGCAAGTTGTCAATGCCATATTAGTTCAGGTGAGAACATTGTTCCTCCTAATCTTTGTGATAATTTGGTATCTCAAATACCATGTCCTTATGTAGATATGTATTAATTGTTTCTTAGCAAGAACACCTCCAAACAAACTAAATCAGTGATATTTGTTTCTGTCACTTTGATAGTTGTCCACCGTTCTAAATTGATTTAGCACCTGAGCAAGTTGTCATTGCCATGTTAGTTTTGAGAACATCGTGCCTCCTATATTATGTGCAATTTCTTTTTTTTACTACATCATGTGTTATACACAATGCCTTCTTTTTTGCTGGCCATATCTCCTTACCCACGCAAGCAATTTCCATCAAGTGGTCTTCATGATTGGAACCAACAATTTAGTATGAAGAATGAAAACCTGTAACATGTGTTGCTACATTTATTTGCCGGCTATATATTAATTAAATGGACCTGGCATCATTCCTTTCAGGTTAGAACAGACATGATTGGAAGTGCATGTGAAACTGCTGAGGAAGTAACTGCTGAATGCCATAAGGGTTATGGGCTGCGAACCCGTCAAGAAACAAATCCTGGTCGTACGTTATTGGACAATGCACAGGCTGCAAAGATACAGGAGCAGGAAGGCCTACTTAGAACAAAATTAAATTATGGGGAAGGTGGAAGGCATAGTCCTTTTACTTCTATTTTGTGTTACAATTTCAGTACTTACAGCTTTACTAGAATTATTTGATTGCCCGGATTACGGGTCCCCGGAGGTCAGAGGCAGCCATCATCTCTGGCAATCTGATAGCAGTACTTCCTTTAGGAGACGGTGCACAAAATTTTAGTTGTACTTCTAGTATGTAGATTTTTTTGTGTATCTAATCTGTCTTATTGAACCTCTCCTTTTGAGTTTCGACATCTATGGATTGTCCATTTTCATCTGCCATAAACCGAACTCCTGTTGTTCTAGGATTAATGTTTATCCTCAATCGCTAAAATCTTGGCCATTTGCATTGGAGATGTATGCTGTAAAAGTTCCTCATATATATGTTTAACCTTTTGCCATATTAATTGGAGATATGTGACGTATTAATTGGAGATATGTGACGTAACAGTTCCTTGTATGCTTAACTGTTTGGCATTTGCATTGGAGATGAGTTTCACAAGAACACATCTAATTATTATTTGTATCTGCTGATAGCTATCCCAAACATATGTCACCATTTGCACCTAAAGGTGTCAACAGCCAGGGAAATCAGGTCCAGGTTCATGTTCTATAAATTGTTACAAAATTATAACGGAGTTCTTATTACAATATTAGGAGAGGTATATCTTCTATTGTTATTGCTCTTTCAGTTCGAAACATCTTAAAAAAAGAAGTTGATTGACTGGCATGGTTCATTATGTTTTTCATGAAATAAATCATCTCCCCATGGTGTTGGTAGGATGTCTATATATAATAGGGAATGGGCGAATGGCAGTAACCAAACTCGGATAAATGTTTAATATTTTGTCTCAGTTTCAAATTTGTTGCCTTCATACTGCTTGCAGGCATCCGGAGGATAATTACTTGGAAGACCTGTGCCATCACCTGGAACCACATGAACTCCTAACTTCGATGGTGTGTTCACTCCTCCAATGCCATATGCGCTGTCGTTGGTCAGCCACCAATATGATGAATACCCCTTCTCCCCAACAGCGTCTAACACCACAATAGCAGAGGCAAAAGTTGATGCAGGCATTTCAACAGCAACAACTGCAAGCTCAACAACAGCTGAGCCCATCAGCTGCTGGGTTGCTAGCACATGTAAAGATAGGTTTACATTTGGGGCTTTGGATGTGCTTTAGATTTATAGATTTTTTGTAGCCTGTGCTTCCTGAATCCCTTCTTGATCTTGTTCTGAATCCACATTATTCCCTATAGAGTGCACTTCCTTAGCTACAAGATTTACAAGGGCAGGCTCAACTAAAACCACAGTCAATTACTGACTCCCTCTTTTCTGCTGAAATAGTTCTTTCGCCTGAAAACTTAAATTTCTAGAGAAAGCCTTTTGTAGGTCCCTGCTCAACAGCAGATGCAGTACAACCAAGCCTTGTTGATAGTTTCACAACAGACAGATGCAACCTCGACGTATGCAACAAGGTATGGCTCAGAGTCAATTGAATCAAGCAACTCAGCTGCCAAGTCATTTAGGCCAATTTATTAGATCTGCAAATAGTGCAATGTTCACTGCTGCACAGGCATCATCAAACTCACAAATGGTTAGATATACCTTCTCTTGATAATTTAGTGACGAAAAATAAGTCATTTCATTTTCCTGTGCTGCTGGCTGAAATATTTGGTGTCAGATTTCCTGTGTTGCTGGTTGAAATAGGTCTTTTTTATTTACTGCGTTCCTTTTTTTTCCTGTTCTATAACTATAACCAAGTCATCAGCAAGCACAGGCCATGCTGAAGGACCGAAAACGGCAATCAAAGAGGGGGTGAATGGAAGCCTCAAATTTCTTGCGAAATATTTGGTCACTATCACAAAATCACCGCCAAACACTAGCGAGTTCACGAAACTAAAATACTCAAGCCAACTGGTGACGAGAGTACCTAGGTCGATCGTTGGAACGTTAGAAGACCAACGTAACAGACGGAATACGATTTGGATCACGAACGACCAAACTATGCGCGAAACAGAAAATTAGAGCTGGAAAAAATTGTCAGATGATTCAAAGGCAAGCACATACGGGCTGCTGCACTTGCTGCCTAACCACCGACTGCAAGAGTTTGATCAGAAAATCACAGACGAGCAGGCACTGCTGCACCAAACGAACAGGAAGAGCACACGAACTGACTGGAATGCTCGCAGAACACAAGAGGCCGGCTCGGGTCTACACGAGCACGGCACCGAACTGAATACGCGGACGAACGGGAAAGAGCACGATGAGCGCCGGTCGGTCGGCCACCTTCCCAGAAAATTTTGCAAAATTTTTCAGATTCCCCGTCACATCGATTCTTTGGACACATGCATGAAGCATTAAATATAGATAAAAAATAAAACTAATTACACAGTTTAGACAAAATGGACGAGACGAATCTTTCAAGCCTAATTAGACCATGATTGGACAATATTTGCCAAATAACAACGAAAAGAGCTACAGTGCTGTTTTGCAGAAATTTTTACATCTAAACCAGCCCCTAGTCAAACAGCGAGCGCGGCTCTGAAGTGTGTGCACGGCGCCTGGCACCGGCGTGGGTAGCGCTGCCACTGAACCTGCTCCTGTGCTCGGCTTCCACAAGATGTACAGCTACCAACAGAAAGTAGACCGACGAACACACAGAGAAAAGGAGCGACCACCAAATCGACAAAATCCGACTCAAAACTCCATGAAACGACCCCAAACTTGGCCTATATGAAATTCAATGTAGCACGAACTCATCCCAATAAATCATCACTTGGGACAGCCCCAAACTCCGGGAAATCGAGATCGAAGCCAAGCACGAAAATGGGAAAAAAACTCATGAACACAGTGACGAAAATCACAGATAAAATATATGAATCCCGGAGGGCAAATGAAAGAGGTGAGGGAGATGGGGCTCCCTCATCCTATTTAACATGCCTATTACACAATCCTAGTTTTATCCTTAGATATTTTAAGTCGAACCACCTAACCCAAGATCGTTATGGTCCAACCCGAGGTAATCTTTATCCGACGGCCACCGCGCCCTTCATGAGATAGCTTTGCCTCGACGCGAACTCCTCGATGCTGGCACGTGCCGTCCGTTCCTCCTCGGAACCTCCGCTCGGGTTTTAAGGCCCAAACCCGTAAACCCGTCCATCCGATGGTTTTGATGCCCAAACCATCAAACCGTCCGTAAGTAGTGTGCTCCATATGCGTCCCCCGTCACTCGACACATGTCACCGCCGTCCTCGACCGACCGTTCGCTAAGTCCTCCTAAGCCCCGCTCGACTCGCACGTCCACGGTCTTGACTTGATCAACACGGTCACTCCCATGTACACTTGTGCTTGTCGATGTCCCAAATGTCAGCCACCACGGCTGGTCACCTGGCCTCCTGTTCCCTCGGTCCAAGCCTCACGTCCGCCCTTCACCGCTCTAGGTCCATCGGCACGGCACGTCTCTACTTGATTTTCACCTCGCCGTCGACCACTGCCTCCGAGCTGCACACCTGCACACCACAAGCTAAGAGACATGTCGCACAACGCAACTCACACCATGATTAGTCACAAACTCAACCTAGGTCGTAGATCACATTGACAATTACTCATTACAAAACGAACTACAAGGGCACATATCAACCTTGTATTCGCACATGCTTGTAGGCACCTCTTCTAGAAAAAAATGACGATGAAAAAGTACCTCATTAACACTGACCTGGTTAGTTTCTTTACCAGGGCCTTGTTTAGATTGTGAAAAGTTAGAATTTTTCTAACTGTAGCACTTTCGTTTGTATTTGATAATTAGTGTCCAATCATGGACTAACTAGGCTCAAAAAATTCGTCTCATGATTTATAACTAAACTGTACAATTAATTATTTTTTATCTATACTTAATGCTTTCATGCATGTGTGCAAAGATTAATGTGATGGAGAGAGTGACAAAATTTCAACTTCTTGCCTCAATCTAAACAAGGCCCAGATTACCATTCCAATCCGAGGCAAATGCACGTAACCCCAAAACAGACTCATTATACCTCACAGCACATTCTTGGATTTCTTCACAGTTCAACGACTAATAAACTATTTAGTCTTCATTCTGCAAAAGGAGGTACCTGTGCGGCCTCCACAAGCCACAACCCAAAAGAGGTCAGGTTCAAACAGATTCTAATGGACCTAACCACCTACCTCTTGACTTCATCTTCTATGCATGCATAACAAACGCTGATTACCAATGTTATAAGCCAGAAACAGATTTAAGTGTTTATTATGGTCATTAACACATACATGAATCCTCTATGATTAATTTTTATTATAAATTTATGTAGTAATATTCTCATCCTTTATTGTGTTTTCAATTCACTGTTTCATTTGTTTGGGAAATCAGTACAAGTGTACAACTGCATCTTGAAAACTAGCCTGTCTTAGGTCTGATTGGTAATTGCCATAAATAGTGCCATTTCCCAATCTACCATTGTGATCTAAAGGTTTTGGTTACGCTAGGATACAAGAAAGGTTCCTTTTCCTGCCATATCTAGCACCCTCGGTATTAGAGTCTCATGGCTCATCTCGACAGAGGAGTGTCAACATAAGCACTGTGCAACCTGGTGAGTTCTACTCATCCATCTTGCGTGCTGTGTTTCCAATCATGACTACTATTAATCTTACGAAATCAATCACTAAATATAAATGTCAGTGCAATGACTTTTGAATTATCAGGGTTTCTTCATTTTTGGGTGATACAATTAGATTCAATATATATTTCTATCGCTCCTCACTCATTGTTCTGATTGTTTTTTTGGGCGGCCAAACGATTGTAGCATGTACCATGGTTTTATATGGATTTTTGCAAGCTTATAGATTATAAATGGGCATTGAGATTTTAGATTCCCGGCTTAAGTATTCCAAAACATACTCTAATCTACGCTTATACAACTTTTTTGTTGTTGTCATATAGTTCAGTCATACATAGTTATGGCAGGAACAGAAGATAATTTTAGTGATGCGGTTAAATAAAATCTTTGTGAAAAAGATGCATCACCATCCTGCACCAAAGAAACCCGTATAGACTAGAACAATTTATTTACCTGGGCTACTGTTTGCCAACCCTTACTGTAAAGTATACACAGCTTCTAGGTAAAAACAATTGCCACCTAAGTTAGAGTTACATCCATCAGTCAAACTATTACACAGCCCCTTAGTTACATACCCTCTCCTGCCTCCTATATATTGCTTTTTTTGGTGCGTCACCTGCAACACTCTGCAACATTGTTTCTTTGCAACAAAAAAGGGAATTATAGTTCATCTATTTCAGCTCCATTTATTGATTGGAAAAAGTCTAATTGACCCCCAACTATTGGGGGTAGTCTAGTTTACTCCCTCAACTATGAAACGGTCTAATTTACCCCGTGAACTTTGCAAAACCGGCCAAATCACACCCTCGAGCGGTTTTGGACGGTGGATTTACTACAGTAATAACGGTTGCTACAGTAACGGCGGTTTTGCCCTTTTCTTTTTTATTTATTTTGTCTGAATCTTTGAAAAATCATAGTAAATCACAAAAAAACCATAAAATGAAAAATTCAATTTTGTTGGACTCCACATGAGTAGATCTACACAGTGAACATATAATATAGTATGTTTTAGTATAAAGTTTTTGCTGTAAATTTTGATCTATTTTTTCTGTAATTAATTTGAATAATTCATACAACAAAAACTTTGTACTAAAGCATACTATATTATATATTTACTGTGTAGATATACTAATGTGGAGTCCAACAAAATTGGATTTTCCATTTTATGATTTTTTTGTGATTTACTACGATTTTTTAAAGATTCAGACGAAATTTTAAAAAAAGAAAGGACAAAACCAATGTTACTGTAGCAAAACCGTTGTTACTGTAGCAATCCACCGCCCCAAACCGCTCTAGGGGTGATTTGGCCGGTTTTGCAAAGTTCAGGGGGTAAATTAGACCGTTTCATAGTTGAGGGGGTAAACTAGACCACCCCCAATAATTGGGGGGTCAATTAGACTTTTTCCTTTATTGATTCACTATGTTGTTTCTTATACCAGGTAACGCCACCCAACAAGATGTCGGCTTCACCGTTTTTGTGACATGTGCAGGGTTATATTTCGCACATGCAAGAATCCAGCGTTTCCTTACCATGCCAATCCTGTAAAGCTAAGGGTTCCAGGCCACCTCAAGAAAAGGCCATCCTGCGAAAAAAAAAACACCCGTTCCTTAGCCTTTTGTTTGTATATTAGCCAGGCTATTGTAACTTCAGCTATAGTTAGGTAACTATTGGTGTGTAATCTGGCCAAGAATTTACTTGCAGACATATTTCCAATTATTGATATACTATATACGAGGTTGAATGTGCTCTGATTGCTTTTTATGCCTTTTCAGTCTGTGCACTTTCTTCATATTTAAAATTTTACGTATCACTGCACACGCGTGTGATGGCGCGCGCCCTTCACTAGTTGGTTTAAGTTTAGGGTTAGTAGATGCATACAATTTAATACTCAAAGTTAGCTAAAACCAATTCAGAAGCGGTTGTTTGCTCCAACTATAAGGGTCTCTGGAAATGGGTGGTTTAACAATTAGTATGATATTTATAATTCTGGAGTGCACAATTAAATAAAATATTATTGATAACTCTTATTCATTATAAAAAACAAATTTCTGCAAACAACTAAAATTGATTTCCAGAAGTGGTTAATTGGTCCAACTCTAAGGGCCTTTGGAGATGGATGGTTTGGTTTCTACAAACAGCCGAGCAGCCGCCTCTAAGAACATATCTTTTCTTTGTTTTAGAGATGATCTCTTAATCAGATCATTTTCAAAATGGATCTCTATAGGTGGTTACATAAGTTGGTCATCTCTAGAGATCGGATTAAAATTTCACAAATTTTTTTTTAAAAAATTATCCTAGACTGTAAATGGTTAATTTGTGCATACATTCTTACTACAAACACAATTCCTAGAAACCCCCTACTTTTCTTCACCCGCATTTAATTATAGGTCACATATGGAGGTTTGAACCGCCCCATGGAAAAACATTTTGAAGGACTTTGTGTTGTAAACCATCTATAGAAATGAATTAATTTTCATAGATGTTTCTTATAGGGAACCGCATGTGAAGCATTTCAAGAGGTGGTTCTTTATGTGATCTGCTTGTGTATCCTTTTAATTGAGTTAGGCAATGAAATATCATTCCCAACTATCAAGGTACTAAATAGTGCATACCAGGTTGGTAGCGGTTTGGTGTCGAGGTAGTAGATCATGGATAACAGGTGCTATTGCGGACGCTAAGTCCCAATAGCGGCATATGATAATTACATGCAAAATTAAGCATATATCACATGAATAATAGGTATAAATAGACATTTAATTGTATTCAAACTGAGGTTTCACATACTGAAAATAAGAAAAAAAACATAGTGTTTCATATAAGCCATCATATATCGGAGTTTATAAAGAAATAGATTATGGGAGTCATAAATAGTTCATAAGACCATTATTCCTTATTATTGTAAACAAATAGCAACCTCATCAGTCTCATGATCACTTTAAACTATCTGTGTCTCTTAAGTGGGCTAGAATAATTAAATTATTATCACATACCATACTATTATGGTCGCTACAAAGAATTGTGCACCGCTATAGCAGCCTGCTAACCCCAATAACGTCCGCTATATTCTAACTTGCTAAATTCAGTCCGCTACACCGCAGGTAGCTATATGAGACGCTACCGCTATTGTGGCTGCCATAGCGGCCGCTACAACTGCTATTTAGTACCTTGGACCCTGAGTGGTCATGTAATGTGTGCGCGAGCATGCCCATGAGCAAAGGAGATAAGTAGGATGGCGTGAGTGGGATGTAACAACTTTGAACCACACAATTCTAAACTTGAATCTCCCCAACCAGACCTCTGTCGGTTCCTTAATTTATCTCGCTCTTCCTGGCCCTGTTTGTTTCACTGAAATTTGGCTTAGGCTGACTTGTTGTGAGAGAAAAGTACTGTTTATTTGCAGAAAAGTATTGTTGAAGTATTGCAACAGAACATGACGTTTGTTCTTCTCCTTCCCCTTCTGCCTTCTTCCTTCTTCCTTAGCGGCGGTCGCTGGTGCTAACAGGACTGGCCCAAGGGTGCGGAGCCTGCGCCCAGCGGGGCAGGTTCCGGTGACGGGCTGGCGGCAGAGGGCGCTGCTCGTCCTGAGCACGGCGATGCCGCTGGGGGTGTTGTGGTCATGAACGTATCCACAAGTGTTTTCAAAGCAAACGTAATAACAACTAGGACTTGTTTAGATGCACTCCAAAAGTTGAAATTTTTTCACTCTCTTCATCACATCAATCTTTGGACCCATGCATGAAGTAGTAAATATAGGTAAAAAAATAACTAATTATACAGTTTAGTTGAAAATCACGAGATGAATCTTTTGAGCCTAGTTGGTCCATGATTGGATAATATTTGCTAAATAAGACGAAAGTGGTACTATTTATCGGTTTGAAATTTTTTCAGCATCTAAACGTGGCCCTAGTAGTACTGTAGTAGCGCAGCAGCAGCACTGGGAGCCACCAGCAGAGCAGCGCAGTGTGTGCAGGCAGCCGCAGCGCAGTGGGTCGCCACAGCAGCACAGTGAAGAGCACAGAACAGGGAAGAGCAACAAATGATTATACGCTTCCTCTGTTCCTAAATAACTGTCGTTGTTGGTATACGTGCCACAAGTTTGACTCGATTTATATAAAATACATACAACATTTATATCTCCAAATAAATTTATTAAAAAACTAGATTTGAAGATCTTTCCAAATAAATATTAATATACTAATTATGTCCCTAAATAACATTTAGTTATCTGTTGACACTTAAAAGTGTCCCTAATGGATCATGGGCATCTCAAACAAGTTATATACTCTAATCCACAGCGCTGACGCCTACACAATGTCAGCGCTTCATTTTCAGCCCTAGTGGCACCTGCATTTTTTCCAATCTCGCTTTCGCACGGACTTGCAGCGACGCGGCCAGCACGCACGGCGACTCCCCGCCGATGGAGTAAGGCCCTGTTTGGCTGAATCATTCCGTTTAACTTCCATCACATCAATATTACGGTAAATACATAAAGTACTAAATATAGACTAATTGCATGCATGTCGACACAGATTATGAGTAATTTACGAGACGAATCTATTAAGCCTAATTAGTCTAAAATTAAAAATTTTTTATCAAATAAAACGAAAATACTACGGTGTTTATTAAACTTTAACCTCTCTAACAAACACGGACTAGAGGGCATTTTGCGTGCCACACCACAACCGGGCGAAACGGGGAAACGTCCAGAAGCTAGCAGCTAGGTAGCCCTGCCCCGGGGACGGGGCTTGCGTCGCATCACACTCGCACTACGACGGCCTCTGCTTTTGTGGGGGATCGCGCGAGATCTTTGGCCTGCGTTCGTGGGGGCTAGCTGGCTGCTGGATACATCGCTGGCGTGCGCCGGACGTGATCCCCTACGTGATCCCTCAGGCCTCGTTTACATCTCTGATTCGGGGTGGCCGAATTTACACAGTGCCACTCCGAACACTGTAGCATTTTTGTTTTTTAGTGTAAAAAATTGTCCAAAAATTGATTAATTAGACTTAAAATGTTCGTCTCGTAAAGTACAACAAAACTGTGTAATTAGTTTATAATTTCATCTACATTTAGTACTTCATGCATTTGCCGATATTTTGATGTGATGAGGAATCTCCTTTTTTATAGGCCTTGTTCACTTCCCCACCCCAACCCAAAATATTTCCTCTTACACCCATCACATCAAATCTTTCGACGCATGCATGAAGCATTAAACGTAGGTAAAAAAGATAACTAATTGCATAGTTTGTCTGTAAATGTCGGGACGAATTTTTTAAGCCTAGTTAGTCCATGATTGGATAAATTTTACCAAATAACAACGAAAGATGCTACAGTAACTTTTCATCTACTTTTCACGAAGTGAACACACCCATAGTGAAATTTAGGGGTGAATTTGGGTATCTAAACGAGGCCTCATTCTCCACGTCGTGCACAGGGCACAGACGATATTTTCGGGTGCCCATCGCCCGCGGGATGTAGGCTGTGTTCAGTTCCTCAAAAAAAAAAAAAAACACTGTGCAAACAAAAGATTTCCCGTCACATCAAACTTGCGATACATGCATGGAGTACTAAATGTAGATGAAATCAAAAACTAATTGTACAACTTGGTCGTACTTTGCGAGACGAACGTTTTGAATCTAATTAGTCAACGATTGGACACTATTTACCAAATAAAGCCAAAACGTGCTACAGTACTTTTTTTTACACCTTTTCGCGGAACTAAACACACCCGTAGTGTCAACTGTCAAACCGTCTTCTGGACTCTCAAGTCTGAAGTGCGAGTCAGAGGGCGACGGCGACGGCGACCGCGAACGCCTCGTGCTAGAGCCGTCTGCTGATCGGGTGGCGCGGGCGGCGACGCTCGGGGAATCGTGGATCGGATGTACTCCCTCCGTCCATATACGTATGTCGTCCGGGAAACGTATTTGTGAGGGAAACACGATTTTATAGAGATAAACATTTAGGAACAGAGGGAGTAGTACATTGTACTACGGTCATGTTCCCAAGAAGACACTCGTTGACATCGTTCTACTACACGGGAGGCAGCAGGCAGGATTGGCACGACCGTGCATTTTGACTTTGGTGATACACTAACACTGATACTCCTGCGTCGACTTCTCGATCGACATCGTCTTCGTCACCGGCTTAGTCCGTCATAGGAGAAAGTTTCTCCGAGGAATTTCGTTTGTCACTATCTGAAACACACACATGGTCAATCTATGCTGTTAGGGATTCAGTCCGTCTTATATTCTTATTATACCGTCATCCGATTGCATCACTTCGAGTCCGGTCCACGGAACGCTGCTAGACTAGTCATAGGGATGCTGGATGCAAATAAAGATAAGGAGAAGCGACCTATGCTCCGTGTGAATCTATCTAGACTAGTTGGCGGGGTTGCCCGCTAAGCTGCAAATAGGTTTGAGCTATGTTTGGTTTATAGTTTCTAAAAAGTGCTTTAGCGGTTAAAATGTAGAATGTCAAATAAACAGGTAAAATCAGAAACTGCTTTTTCAGAAGCAACTGCTCCACCCCCTGCCCGCGCTGCTCGCTTCACGTGCCCCTCCCGCCCGCGCCGTTGCTCGCTCCC
Organism: Saccharum hybrid cultivar R570; assembly: GCA_038087645.1. Lineage (NCBI taxonomy): Eukaryota > Viridiplantae > Streptophyta > Magnoliopsida > Poales > Poaceae > Saccharum > Saccharum hybrid cultivar. The sequence goes on from JAQSUU010000304.1 coordinate 2,667,450, forward strand.
GCCCGTGCGGATTCGCCCTGGCCGTCACGTGCCCGCCTAGCGGGGACGTCTCGTAGGGCCTCCCCCGTGCCAGTTTGTCGCGCCGCCCGCCCATGTTGCACTTAAAGCATATGTTGCAGACGTATGTGTCAAGTGTTTCAAAGGCATGTTGTAAGGGTTTTATATGCATGTTGCAAAAATAGATTAGGATCTTGTATATGTTCCAATGACCGTATGTTGCAAGTATCTATTCAAAATGTTTCATCTACTTCAGACGTGTTTTGCATGTTTTATTTTATATTGCATATGTTGCAAGCGTATGCTCCAAATGTATCATGTTGGAAGAAGTGATTTTATGTTGCAAGTGTTTTATAGCAGGTGCATGTGGTCCCATGTGGGTGATACGGAGCAGGTGCAGGCAGTCCCTACCATACGACAGACGCACCAGCAGAGCAGGCAGCAGCAGGCAATATGGCGTAGCAGCAGGCACGTGTAGCAGAAGTTTTATAGTTGTTTTGACCAAAGAATTTATCAGATTTTCGCAACATACATTATATAACTTTTTTATAGCAAACTTTTTCATAACTCATAACTGAAACATACAGACCTTTAGTTTCACATGTTACTCATAGTAACCACAAAATTTTAAACCTATTTATAAGTTTATACGCTACGTACATCTCTTTGAAAGTCACATAGGTTTGTGTGGCTGGCCAGGGCACTTCGCATGCATGCGAGCACTCACGCTTGGATGCGTGGGGATCAATGGACGTGCCGTGCGTGTCAACCTCGGGAAAAGTACCATCTTGGAAGAGTAGCCTGGTCGGGAGGCCTCCGCGTCGTCCGTACTGGGCGACTCGAAGGCGATTCAAACTCCACCGCCCCAAGCCCCCACCGGAGCCGTTCCTGGCCGCCGCCGCCGCCGTCCTCCGTCTAGCGGTGGCGGCGGCCAGCAGGGGCGCCTAACAAGGCCACCCCTCGCAGCAACCTCCACCACCCCCTTCCTCTCCTCCCCTCCTCTCCACCATCCTTGAGCTCAGGATTATCCGGCGCTGGAGGTGAGCAGGATGACCGGTCGACGCCGAATCTGTGTCCTCCGAGGCCAGATCCGTTGACCCCCGCCCTGGATCTACCGTCCCCAGGCGTCTCACCGCTGGCCATGTCGGGACACCGCCGGCCATGTCAGGCTCACCGCGTGGGCCTGCCGCTCGCGGGGCGGAAGCAGCGCCGCGTTTCTGGCCACCAAGGCATTCGCCGTCGGGTCATCCTGGCCATGGGGTTCGTCCACATGCTGCACGATGCCCAGCAGGCGCTGTCCAGCCCGTGCCTTCCCGCCGCGCCGTGGCGGTGGTTCCAGGTACCCGGGTTCGTCGCCATGGCCGCCGCGCTCGCCACGCTAGTGCTCGACTTCCTCACCACCAGATCCTACGAGGCCAAGCACCGCGACGGGGCCGCGCGTGTCAGCGCGGCGGCCGCCGCCGCGCTTGTTGCCACATCATCCGCGGTGCCGGCAGACGCGGATGCAGTGGCGGCGCACCAGGGCGACCCGGCCTCATCGGTGCTCTTTGGAGGGCGAGACCTTCTACGCGGGGGCACCTGCGGGCCCCTTGGGTCTGGGTCTGCCGTCAGGCATGTCCACCCCACCAGCGCCGAAACTTGCTGGAGTGGCTGCGGACACCCCCTCTTCTACCATGACCCGGTGACCTTCTCTGTGGTATGGTGTTCTACAGGTGCATGTGCAGGAGCCCGATTTGGCCGCGGGCATGCCGGCGACGGGGCTGTGTGCTCTTGGTTCCCTTACTACACGTGCTTGCGCGGTGCGCGTAGTTTGGCCGCGAGCATGCTGGCGGCGGGGCTGCTTGTCCGCGCGAGCCCTCCCCCTATGCCTCTTGTCAGGGAGGACAGAGCACCGTTTCTTCAGAGTGACGGCGTCGTCCCTGCCTGTGCCTGCGGTGGCAGTGACAGCGTGGTGGTGGCACCGGGGCGTCAGCAGCAGGAGCGCTTGCGAGGATTCTGGGCGAAAGTTCAGTTCAGCTCTCGGCTGGACCAGCGACGATGATTTCCTTCTTGAAGGCGTCGTTGAAGAACCTCGCACTGCCTCCTCTCCTCAGTCTCTAGGTCAATGCGGTTTTCCACGGCACAAGACTTGGGTGAAAGCCTCGCTAAGCTCCACGCTTGACTGACAATGATTACGTTCTGGCGTCATTCACCTCCTTGGAGGCATTGTTAGAGAGCTCTTGTTCCATGGTGTTCTTGTTTTTCTCCTCGTTTGTTGTATTTGTGGGTGTGCCACCTTTCGCCCTTACGCTGGGGCGTGTTGTTGTTTTTTCATACTCGTGGATATGCCACAAACTCACCTCAATGCTGGGGCTGTTGTACTGGTTTTAGTCCGGTTTTCCAAAATTAATTGGACGAAAGGGTTTCACCTCGTTCCCTAAAAACGAGGTTGTTGTTTTGTCTCGTTTTAAAGAAACAAGGCTATTGATTTCATATCAATATATATGCAGGTGGGGATTCTCTTCCCCCCGTGACAGATAAAGGAAAAAACCTCGGGAAAAGTAGGCTCTGGCGGCCGATGCAGGTGCAATTTTGTGTGGTAATTCTATGAAAATTTGTTACACAAATTAGCTTGTCACTACACTGACATAGTGAAGCGGTTGTTAATAACTACATCCTCCCTCCATAAATTAAATGAATTTTTGAGTTATCCTAAGTCAAACTTTCTTAGTTTATTTGACCTGTTTTATATAAAAGAATATCTTTGCCAATAAAAAAGTATAACATAAAATATGTTTTATATGGTATCTGACTATATTAATTTTGTGTCATAAATGTCTTTTCCTATGAAATTCGGTCAAATTTAAAAATGATTTCACTTAGAGCATCTCTGGAAATTTGTCCCTTGCTCAGATATTATTAGGTCCCTAGACAAGGTATTAAGTGGCTTCGGCTCCTCCTCCTTGCTTACTATTCACACCATTGTTCATAGAAACTTCTTTTATCTCTTTTGTCCAATGAACTAAAAGTTGATGGGCTTCTCATGAAACTGTAGCAATTAGCTCAAGCTGATTGCTGCCAAACAGGGCTTATAGTTCCCCCAGCTAGCCCGATAGATAAACAAGGTTTTATTGTCATCTATTAAATCATTCTCCTCATAGCGTGATTACGTTGCTTGAATGAAAATAGTGCACTAGAAATTACAAACATTGTCTTCCTCACGCGGGAAGCGGCAAGTCCAGAGGCCTGCATCCTCATTAAAAAAAATCGCAAATTTGCAATAGACAACAACTACATCTTTACATCCATACAAACAAAAGTTCATGCACACAGAGATCACTAGATCAGCACCAATAATATTGGCAAATCCGTACAACTATAATATAGCGCCGGCTTCGGCTGTGCAGTACCGCATCAAGATGCCATTGCTACTGACCTAGTCCATGTTGGTAGCAGAGAAGGAAGGTGAGGAGGCCTCATCGAAATCTACATGGAACATCTTCTCAACGGTGCACTAGAGGAATGTTCACATCCCGAATTTCTAGTGACAAATCAAAATCGCGTCACAGAACAACACATAACTATGACGAAATTTTATGTTCGCCATAGATCAATTGGCGACGGACCTCAGCCACTGCCTATTATGATGAAGCCTAATATCTTTACAAATATCGTCATTGAACAACACATGATATCATCACAGATCATACACACCGCTCAAATTGCTCATTTGTGATGCTCTGTTTTCGAATGGTATCGAACATGACTTTTGCATACCAATTACTTATATGTAACGATCTATTTTCGAACGGTAATGAGTGTCACTTCGTCATAAGTCTCTAGGCACCTCCTTGTCCTTATCATGTATTACTGTGGGACCAAGTCCATCATGCCACACGTGTAATGTGGGACTCGTTTGACTTATATGGCAACCACGTGTATACACCATGTGTAGCTATGGGACCCAATAGCTTGTGTGGTAGTCTCGTGTAATAGTGGGTCTCGTAACCGTCTGCCAAATGTATATGTGTCGTGTAACTGTGGGATCTAACGGCTTACGTAGTCTGCCACATGTATATGTCAAACCGAACGACCTATGTGGCAGCCACATGCAACAGTGGGACCCACTGCAGTTCGCCACGTCACATGTAATTGTGGGACCTGACGTATTACATGACACCATGAGTAACAGTAGGTTCCGCGATGTCCTGCCACGTGGATAGACCATTTGTAGTTGCAGGTAGGGAATGAGATAGTTTGTATGAGCCTTAGCGAGCCTATGTTAATCGAGTTGTGTCAGGCTGGCACCACGAGCCACGAGAGCATCCTAGGCATCAAACGCCCCATGGACTAGACCAACACGAGCACAATTCACATTGGGTCAGCACCACATAACTAATTGGCCCCAAAAAGAATTATCTTATAAGTTTGGCCAAAGTCAAATTATCTTAAGTTTTACTAAGTTAGTATCAACATTTATAATACCAAATAGTTATACTTTGAAACTATATTACAAACAAATTGACTTATACTGATATGATATCATAAATATATATAAATATTTTTATACACTGGTCAAACTTACAATAGTTTGACTTTGATTAAACCTATAAGGTCATTTTCTTTGGACTGAGGTAGTAGATGCTAAAAATTATCTAGGGAGATTCAAATGGGCGTGGCTAATTGGCCACCTAATTATTAGCTGGACACCCATCTAACAACTATTTCACTAGCTATCATAACCCAACAAACAACAGCTAATAGATTGATAAAAGACATATTTGCTCCCTCACACCTACCCTACCACATGCCCTCCCAGCAGTACCTAATATATTCGCGGCCCTTCTAATAGTAGCTAAAAGAGGAATGACATTATAGACAAACCATCAATGCATCCACATTTTGTGCGCTAGATTCAAATAACAGCTAAGCTAATAGTTAGCCAACCAATAATTAGCTAGCTAATATTAGTTATGAACTATTATCCAACTAACTATTATATGCTAGTGGATCCAATGACACCCTTACGTTTACTAGCTAGAAATATATGTATACCTACCAAAATATTTTCATTGGAGCAACAATTCCTTTTTCATACCCGGTATAATAAATGAATTAACAATTAAGCATGGCTGCTGTTATTTATCTAGTACCTTTTAGGTTCCTTTTTATCATGTGTTGGATGATATATTAAAACTAGCAATAAGATGATTCATGCAATATATCATTCTATTTTATGTAATTTAGTTTGCATCCTTCTAATCCCTTTTGACTCATGCATGGTTCCTACTCTAGAGTCTATGATTTCATTGGTGTCTATTATCACAAGAAATAATTTTTACACCATGAGATATCTGATCTTTATTAGTTTGTTAACGCCATGACCTTGAGTTATATACACGACTACAGAAACCATTTTTAGGTATGCCTCCCATTTTGGTAGAGGCTGCTCTATCAAAATTCGCATCTAAAAATGGTTTCTGAGCAGGCCAGTATCTCTAGAAAAATCAAATTTTATAGGTCGAGGCGGCTTTCCAGCCTTTCTAGAGGTGGATGCAATTTGGTTTGCCTCTAAAAATAGGTGAAACACAATAAATTCATCACTTTTCTAAATCAAGCTAGATGAAAGGCAAACTTTATCTCAAAATTGTAGTACTAGACGATTTCTCCAACTTTTCTAAATCAAGTTTTTTTAAAAAACGTATTATTTTTATTGCAACACATTTACACAATATTCAAATAAAAATTATGGTCAAATACAAAGAACATATGTGACAAGAAAAAATAATTTTGCAACCGTGCCCCGCTCCACTACGAACTGGACCGCTTCATATGAAATTTAATTCACTGAGAGTGAGGAGTGAGCTATCACTATATATGCCAAAAATCCTCCAAGAAGAAAGGGCTTACCTAATAACAAGTCAAACTTCTGTTTTTCCTTCTCTTTTATAATTCGCAAGCGAACAAAAGACTTTGAAACACACACAAGGAAAGGGCAAGCATGACGAGTGTGATTCAGCGCATACAGATCAGGACTAATAGCAATGACAGACTTTTGTTTAAATAGTCGCGTCCCAACAAAAAAAAATGGTGGAAGTGCGACAAGAATGCCTAAAACCATTTTGTCTGCATTATTTTGTTGGCTTCAAATAAAGGTTTTTGCTCGTCCCATGAAAACGAGCCAGAAAGTCAAATCTTTGTGGCGCAGTGCACGAATCATAGAGGAATTGAGAGGACGGGACATTATTAGAAGTGTGCCCTTGTTACCTTGTACTCATGGTAAAGTGTGCTCTGTTTCTCGTCATGGCAAGTTTACAACCAAGTCAAAAGCGCAACATTTGCATTTTTGTTTATGCACAAGGAACGTCAGAGCTTCAAAATCCAGAGTACAGAGCGACAGATTATACCACAGAAAGGAGGCAAGAGAAAAAAGGCAAAAGGTAGGCTATGATGAAGTGTTTAGTTGTCTGAAAAGGGTGAAAAGTGTATTGTAGAATGTTTTGGTTTTATTTGACAAATATTGTCTAACCGTTGACTAGGCTCAAAACGTTCGTCTCGCAAAGTACAACCAAGTTGTACAATTAGTTTTTTATTTCATCACATTTAGTACTTCATGCATGTATCACAAGTTTGATGTGACAGAGAATTTTTTTTATAGTGCTTTTTTCATGTAACTAAACACAGCATCATGCATCCATCGTCAACGAAACGCCAGTTTTACCAGATGTCGAGGATGACGACGGGCATGGCGCCCGCAGAGACGGGCTCACACGTACGACGCGCATCGCCCTCGCTGGCCGCCACGTGGGCCGCCGCCCCAGCGATCGAGCACTAGCAGGCAGGCTCCTCACCTTCCCCTCAGGCGCTACCTCCCGCGCCTCTATAAATGCGAGCCTGGCACTGCGCCGAGCTTACCTCATTACCTGGAAGGCTGGAACAGAGACAGGCAGGCCGCAGGCCATCGCAGAGAGGGTAGCAGCACCTGAGATTGACGGCCGGCCCGGCGGGCTTCTCGGGCGGGTAGAGCGAGAGATGGGGAGGCAGCCGTGCTGCGGCAAGCTGGGCGTGAAGAAGGGCCCGTGGACGGCGGAGGAGGACCAGAAGCTCGTCGGCTTCCTCCTCACCCACGGCCACTGCTGCTGGCGCGTCGTCCCCAAGCTCGCAGGTGAGCGAGAATTTTCCCTGCACTCCACCATGTATGTGGTTGTGATGTGACTGGCCAGCCATCTGTGCTCCGCCGCTCCGGTTTAGGCTTCGGCTCCATCCCTGACACTGACGTTGTGCGGTTTGTTCGTGCGCTGCCGCAGGGCTGCTGAGGTGCGGGAAGAGCTGCAGGCTGCGGTGGACCAACTACCTGAGGCCCGACCTCAAGAGGGGCCTGCTCTCCGACGACGAGGAGAGGCTCGTCATCGACCTGCACACGCAGCTTGGCAACAGGTGCGTGCGAAATTCTTCGTGGTTTTCTTGGGCTCCGTTTGTCATCCAGCGGCTTCGGGTCGTCTCACCGCGGACTACTGGTCCTCTGTTTCCACGCACCTCACCGCACCGCATGACGCAGGTGGTCCAAGATCGCGGCGCAGCTACCCGGGAGGACGGACAACGAGATCAAGAACCACTGGAACACACACATCCGCAAGAAGCTCCTCCGGATGGGGATCGACCCCGTCACCCACTTGCCACTGCAGCAGGAGCAGGAAGAAGAACCGCAGCAGCCGCAGAACGGCGGCGAGCTCATGCAGGAGGGCGGCGCGGGGGAAGACGACGACATCACGCCGATGGTCCAGCCGCACGAGATCATGGCGCCGCCGCCAACACCACCGCCGACGGCGGCGGCAAGCAACTGCGGGTCTGCTGTCTCCTCTGCCTCCGCGGGGTCCGCGTCCGTGGTCTCGCCGTCCTGCTCCTCCTCGGCCTCAGCCCCGGCGGCGTCCGGCGTGGAGGCGACGGAGTGGCCGGAGCCCATGTACCTGTTCGGCATGGATGGCATCATGGACGCCGGCTGGGGCGGCCTCCTCTTCCCCAGCACTGGCACGGGCGCTGGCGGCGGCTTCGGCTTGGGCGCCGTCGATCCGTTCGACCAGTACCCCGGCGGCGGCGGCGGCTTCGATCAAGACGACGACCACTGGATGTGACGCGCGCGCGCGATCGTCGTCCTAGCAATGCACATAGATTCGCCGCTTCTAGCTCCTTCCATCTCGCTTAGCAGCATAGCGCCATAGCCTAGCCTAGCCTAGCCTCCATGTTTTCTTAGCTCTCTTTGGACTGTGCGTCGCCATGGCCGTCGATCCTTGCATTGCTCGGTCCTTCAACTTTAATCCAATCCAGTGCTGATAAACAAGGCCCTTGTTTAGATTGGGAAAAAATTTCAAAGCGATGAATAGTACCACTTTCGTCTTATTTGACAAATATTATCCAATCGTGGATCAACTAGGCTCAAAAGATTCATCTCGTGATTTACAACTAAACTGTGTAATTAGTTATTTTTTTTACCTACATTTAATACTCCATGCAAGCAGTTAAAAATTGATGTGATGGAGAGAGAGTGAAAAAACTTGGAATTTTGATGTCATCTAAACAAGGGGAAGAATTGACAAATTCGTTCGGGTGTGCGAAAACGTGACTGTTGAGTTGACGTGACGCGTCTGATTCAGCCATCTAGTTCGGTGGATTAATGCCAGTCTCCAGAGCTGAGTGACTCTGCGTGACGGCGTATGCGCGTGAGGACGTGAGGTGGTTTGTGTCAGCTTCCGACTTCTCATGCGGCGGTGCTCCAGGCTTTCTCCGGCCGGCTGATGCCTGATGGTGCCGGTTGTCGCGACGCGCCGTACGTGGCGAGCGGCAGCGCGCGTCGCCGCTTCTTTGACCGCTAGTACCTGGTACACGCATGCATGCCAAGATCGTGCTTCGTTTCCGGTTAATCCGCGCTAGTACATCGTTTTTACATGTTTAGAAAGGAGCGCCGGAGCCTATCTACGGGTCTCTGGTCAAACAAACATGGCATCAATTCGTCGGCATACAAACTGACAGTAGCAGTCGCATGTTGCAGTCAACCTTGCAGTCCCAGCATGAAATTGCTGTATTGTTTTCATAACTAACACATCAGCAAAAGCAACATCTTCTAAGACTAGTCTCAACGAAGGTTTCTTTTAAACACTAAATAAGTTGATGTGGTATAGTAATGCGAAAAGAGATATGATAAAAGTTTTATGAGATGAAACATGGAGATGAAACTTTCTACACTATTTTCAACGTATGGAAGTCTTGGAAACAGTGAGTTTGCTCAAAAGTTCTTAGTTTGCCTATCAAAACAGAGAGTTCTCCGTCTCCTTTTTCTTCTTTCCATCATCCTAGTGCCAAAATGTCCATCCTTAATGACTTCCTCCTTTTCCTCAGCTTTCCTCCCGTTGCCAGCATGGACACTCAGTTCCATCTTGCTACATTGTCACATTGCATCAAAATAAGAACACAACACAGTTGAGATAGCTTAGTTCGAGAAGATTTTGTCAAACTAAACTTACCTGATGATTGGGGCACGTGTAGAAGATTTTTCCAACCGACCATGGTTGCTTCGACCTTAACACTTTCCTGCAGTTGCAATCTGGGTAGGCAATCCTGTTCGACCTGTGCCTAAACAATGATGATGAGCTCACATACCATGCCATTTACCCCACTCCACGAATGTAGGTCGCAAGGTTTGGACAAAGATACTGATTTGAGCCACGACAAACACGATCGGGTTCTCGATTTGAGGGCTAGGGTTTGTGCGCTGCTGACAAACAGGGGATGGAGGAGGAATAGAAAGGGAAGAAGCAACATGCGAGAGAGGAGATGAGGTAAGAGGGTTATTCATCTTAGCAAGAGTACAAGAGCAATTTGCAAAAATCCCCACCTAAGAACAGGTGCCAATTTTCCGGCTAGAACTAACATGAAGTGCCAGATCAGCCACCGGATGGGGTGAATGGCATTTCTTTGACCAGGATGGTACACCAAAATAGATTAGGGTGCCATTAGAGAACCTAAACTGCAGTTTGTTAATTTGATGGCCTTGATAAAAACTCAACAATAATTTAGGACCAGCACTTATATAATTTACTCTATGAACACCAGATAATAACCTTTTTCGCCATGCCGTAGGGCCAACAGCTAGCTGAGTGGCCCATGTGTAGCAGCAACGATAGGCCCAAAATGAACTGGTGGTGGACCATCGCTAACTAAACATCGAGCCCAAGGTCACTTACTTTCAATCTATGACAGGCTGAACGCGGCAACACCACGTAGCACACACATTTTGAAAGGTGTGAATGTTTTGTCAACATACTGACCGGAAGACACAGAGGTCTACTGGACTGAAAAAATCAAGCCTTTGCTCACTGATTTCTAACTGGACTGGAAGATAATCTTCCTCTTCATTCTAGTGATCTTGTATGTGTGGTCAACATAGAATCGAAAATGTAACCGCCCACGGTCTTGCCACCAGAGCGAGATTATCTTCCTCTTCTAGAATCAGCTTCTCTCGCTCACTTCCTCTTCATGCTAGTCAATGTTTAGTTAGAAATTTAATGCAAGCTGCAACCTGGGAACCTTTTGAACTCCATATAAAATGTACCTCATTTTGAATACATCGCCAATTTTTTTTCTCGAATACGCAAAAGACTTGCGTATTATTGTATTAAGAAGAAGAGTTTGACAAACATACAACGCGCTTGTAAGAGCGCCGGAGGTCAACACAGCCGTAGCTGGACCATCCTAACGGGGAATAACTAGGTCGATATTACATAAAGAAACAATCGAAGTTGGCGCCAAGCACGGCCTATGAGGTGGCCTTGCGCCTTCGCGGCTGAGCGGCCGGGAGGAGCGCGTCCAGTGCCTCGGCCTCTTCCGCAGTCATGTCGCCACTGAGGAGCTTTTCATACTTCTCGATCGCCGACGCGGAAGGAGCTTCGCCCGGCTTGATATAGCCCATACGCTTCATGATCACGACCTCCCCCCGCTTGGAGGCAGGAACTCGAGAGAGGGGTTGAGCTGCCAATCGCCTGCTCCGCTTTGGCAGTCTAGGCATAACGGGGGGCTGCTTTGGAGGCTCACGAATAAGAGGAGAGTCCCTCTTAGTCATCACTTCGCTGGTGAATACATCGCCAATTATTATAAAAATAATCGTTCTTGTTACATGTTGGTATCTGCATGCAGTACTCCATTTTTTTCTATCAGGCATCGCTTGACACTGACACAGCTTCAGACAAAAGAAGCCCCACGTTAATTAGCAATAAATTGAACTACTGTTGAACATAATTCCATCAGGCAAACCGCCTCTGTTCTTCCATCTCTACAAAATCAACAACAATTTGAATTCGCAGAGGCGACTCGGAACATGAGCCGCTTCTAGAAATTGATTTGTAGAAGTGGTTGTATTCTAGAAATCTTTCTTGGTTAAAATAGAATCACTTGGCTACAATGGTTAGAACTGTTGGCTATTCATCCGAATTCTCTCCTTAAAATGAATTAGAATCACCGTGAGACACCTATTTGAGTACATTCATCATTCATTAAGGTGTACAATGTGGGTCTTTGGATGGACATAGGAAATTCACAAGAATAGAAAATCTTGGAAATGTAATGATCCCTCGAATGCATTGGTTTAATATTTTGTCTCTGAGCTGTTACGTCAACATCTTCGTTCAAACTGGTCCTTAATTACAAACTTGCGGTCCTTTTGATTGAGTACATGATAGTTTTTTTTTCATTAGTTAAAAAAAGAAAGATACATAATAGAAAGAGCGAGGACAGCAAAAGACTGAGGTCGAAGTAGATGTTTTTTCATTAATTAATTCATTAAAATAAAGATATATTTTGAACAAGTACATGATTATACTCGGCCTAATACATAATGGACATAAACTATTAAACCTAATAAATCTAAACTACTTAGACTTTTGATGATTCCTCGGCCATTAGCGGGAGGCTCGTCATCGTCGTCGGTGCCCTCCTCGGCGTCGCCACTACCGCCATCACCGTTGTCGTTAGGGGCGAAGGCATCCTCGATGCTCTCCTCCTCGGAGGTCCAGTAAGGACTCAAACAGGAGAGTTGTAGTCGCTGGAGCCCTCGTCGCTGGTGGGTCAGCTTTGCTGGACCTCGTCCTTGTTGGTGGACGAGTCATTGCTCAGAAGCCTGAACCTGTTCGGCGACATGCTTGAAGTTGGATGGAAGAAGCGGATGAACAAGGAAGAAGGGTGACTTCAGAGGACATTGGCCATGAAGAATATGTAGAGCACTGGGTGAGCCTTCGGCATCTCCGGGCAGAAGTAATGGTGATGAAAGGGTGTTGGTAGTTGGGACATTACTCAACAGTCACAAAGAATGTTGACTGCTGGTCCACCATTGGTCATTTATGGCCGACAGTCATAATGAGTATCTCAGGCAGCCCGTCATTTGAGCTAACACCTGGTTGATGTTAACACCTGGTTACACAGAGATCAAAACAGACATCATCATGTACCTCCTCTTGTTACACAGCCAGGGTGGAAGGTTATAGATAGTTAACTACACAGGCCAGACACTATTTGAGCTACTCATGTTACCAAATGGGTTCATGTCATCTATGCTCAGTGCAAACCGAAGATTCCTTGGCTCATCAGCAAAAGATTTATGCTTGAAATCAATGACCTGCCACTAAATACCATCTCCTAGATGCCATATATAATCATCAACCATCCACCCATCTAACTGCTAGCTCAACAATCGTGCATCCTTGGAGGTTGCAAACAAATGTTTTAAGTGAGGAATTATAGGGAAGTACCATGCATCCTTCATAGGAACTCTATGGCGCATCTCCTTGTTGTCATCACCCGCATTTCTTCTTCATTTGTAATGAGAGGTTCCACACTTAGGGCATTCAGTTAGAGCTTCATTGTTACCACGGAACAAAATACAACCATTCTTGCAAGCATGAACTTTCTCAACCTTCAATCCCATTAGACAAACAATTTTCTTGGCCTCATATGTAGTCCTAGGTATCTCATTCCCCTAGGGAAGCATATCCATAATCAGTTCTTTGAAGCTCTTGTCAGTCCAGTGATGTGTTGCCTTCAATTGGAGAAGCTTTATTGAAGCGGACAACATCATTTACCTCTCCTTGAAACTATGATAGAGTGGAATCTTCATATCTTTCAATAGTTATTTTAGCTTCTTGAACTCCTTAAAGCCCAAGGCATCACACACCATCTCCTCTAGATTCTTAGCTAGGTGGACATCATAGTTGGCAGCAATATCTGCTACATCATCATCAGAGAGATCCTCATTGCCAAAGGTTGCTTCCTTGCCACCAGCATAAGTTTCATGGAGTCCTTCCTCACCATCCTGCTGACTAGTAGCCTGCGCCTGGTCTTGGTCATTGACACCTTCTCCATGTTTGTTCCAACATCTATAGTCATCCATGAATCCTCAAATGATTAGGTGGGCATGGACTGTCAATGAATTTGAGTATTGCTTTTCATTCTCACTGTCAACACATGGATACCATATAGATGACTTCTGTCCATTCAACATATCTGCCTCTAAACAGTTAGGAAAGATTTCAGACCACCTAAGTAATCATCACAAGTGCGGTTCTGAAGATACATCCAGCAGCTTCGATCCTCCATAGTCTACAAAACAAAATTGAAAATGGAAGAATAAGTTAATCCATTCAAGAAATTGGCACAATTCATCAGCGCCAGCACAGTAAGACTAGTCAATCTACTTGATTAATCACAGTTCACAATACAAGTTCACAAATTTCACAAAAGCAAGTTCATCACAATTTCACACAAGCTCATCGAAGATGCTAGTTTTCACAAGTTCTTGTTGAGAGCTCACCTCTATATGTCTGACACTACAGGGAGACAAGCACTGCTGGAGGATGGCAATGGCTAGCGGATCGAGGCGATGGCAATTGTGAAGCACGACCGGAGGAGATGGATATGCTATGCGCCGGCTGCCCCCCTATTGGTATTTAGTAACGCACACAGAAAATTCTGCAAGCGCACGGATACCGTTATAGCTTTTACCCTGGAGTATTCTAGAGTATCGTATTTATCCACAGGGAAGCAATGGTTAAAGAGATTGATAATTCACCATCATATATCTACTAACTTAATACACCAACTAGTCTAAAGTGAAGGTAAATGGTAAATGATATGAGTTATGAATAATGAACACACTTAGAAGAATTCCATGAATAAAGAGTAGATGAATTAAACTGAGAGGACAATGGGAGAGTTCAAGGTTCCTAAATACTTCTCTATTGCTTTGGTTCTATTCTAGTCTAGACTAGATGATAACTGAAACATGGATAGATATAGTGATCACACAATAACACTTCGGAGCAGCAGTACCTTTTTGACTCTTTAGGGGGGTGAGAAAGCGTAGTTGGGGGAAGGCTGCCTAAAGCTCTACGAACACCAATCCGAACGTTGTGGATTACAAAGGCCTGGTCAGAGCTGTCACCTCTGGGGCTACCACAACTATCCGTGGGATTGGGCGCAATCTCAGGTAACCCGTAGCCTAGACACCATGTCTACACTATTGTTTACTACTCTAATCACATATAATAACTAGAGCATTCAATACGAGCGGAGATCCCATGCCAAAGTATAATAACTATACTAACCATACGCATGAAAGGCATATAAGCAAATAGAGAAGATAATATATTAAAACATAAGTCTTGCAAAGGTAAAGTACTAAGATATACTAGACCTCCGAAGATTTCTCTAGAACCATGACTCAACTCTCCCTAACTCTCAAGTTCCTAATCTACTACATTAGAGAGTTTAGCTCTAATCCTCCTGGTGTGATCTTGATCCAAAGAGTTGAATATGAATTAGGGTTTCAGGGATATCTTCAGGGAGGGGGCAGGGGCCTGCTTATATAGGCCGGAGCTTGCAACGTGAGCCCTTGGATCAACCCGACTTAAGGAACGGCGTAGATGCAACCCTAAGAGGCGGTGGAGGAACATTCTAGAAGGTGCTGATGAGCGGGACCCACAGAGGGCTGGCTGGCCTGTAGGTGGGGCTGCTCGGCCTCACCTAGCGGTGCTTCGCCCTCCGCTTCGTGTGGTGTCCTTTGGAGTCCTCTAAATCTTTCCCACATCGGTTTCGCAGCGGATTTGCATAATTAACCCTGACGTGTAGGTCCTCCTTGACGGTTTTTTGGATATACCCTGCAGAAATCACAGATTCACCAAAACTCGTGAAATTTGTTAGTTTAAGTCCCTAGACCTATGTTGGTGATCTCAAATGTGCCCTTATGCATGTTATGTTGACGATTTAATATGGTTGTTAACTACCGTCAACACCCTCTACTGCCTTGGCCACGAGCACGCGCCCATGGTAAGCACGAGCGCGCGCACACGCCTAGCCACATCAGGCCCCTTGCTGCCCTAGCTGCCGGCGTCGCTGCCTGAGCCACCCGCCTGTGAGTGCCACATGCTCCCACGGCTATCGCCCGCCTGCGCCGCTCACGCCCACGGTCGCCTGAGAGACGCTGGCGCCCTGGCCACCGCACGCCTTAGCCACACGCGTATTGCAGTGAGGTCCAACCTGCCAATTAGCATGTGCCATCGGCTAAGTCCACAGGGTGAGTACTCCAATTCTACAGATATGCCTTCACAATAAGCATCTGCTCCAATTACGAATACTACAAACGTGTCTCCACAACATGCGTCTACAAGATAACACAGACATGTATAGTGAAGCACGTGCCTCCTCCAATAAAGAATACTACAGACGCGTCTTCATAACACGCGTCTGCAAGATAACACACATCTGTAATATGGCAACTTCGCATAGACGCGTCTACGAACACGCCTTTAGTACACGCATCTGTAGGTATTCAACTTGTTATCTGAGAAACAGAAAACACAACACACGTCTGTGACATGTCATCTAGCATTCCAGGTACAGACATGCCTTATGAACACACATCTACGCTAATTGTATAGACACATGCTTTGAAGATGGGTCTGTAGTAAGCGCTTATTACAGACGCGTGTTTACCCCGCCGGACCAGCAACCCCGGTCGGTGCCTTACTATAGATGTGTGTTGTGGTCAGGCATCTGTAGGGAGCGCTAGCGGATATTACACTTTTTTACATAGTGGCACCCCAAACCAAGAGACATGTCGCACAACTCAAACTTATGCCTCAGTTAGTTCAACAATTCAACCCAAAGCGCTACTCACGTTAACTATCACTCATCACAAACCGAACACCATAGGTATATATCGACCATGTGTCCACAACTTGAGAACACAGCCTGGCCATATCGACTTCTTTGTAAAGCGCGCAAGATGTGCGCACTTCTGGATTTTTGTTAAAAGTTTCGTATACGAATGTGATGACAAAAAATTCGCGCATAAATTTTGTGGAAAAAATCGACCACACGCATTCGAAGAAAAAAAACAAAGTGCAGCTGAACAATCACCGGCAGTACTGTACATCACGAAATGTGTTGTTTTTTCACATTATTTCAAGCCATCATTTAATTATATATATTTCTTATATGCCTCGTGATCCGTTTTTTTATTTTTGCATACGATGATCCACCAAACAACTTGAC
This sequence comes from Saccharum hybrid cultivar R570, assembly GCA_038087645.1. Taxonomy (NCBI): domain Eukaryota; kingdom Viridiplantae; phylum Streptophyta; class Magnoliopsida; order Poales; family Poaceae; genus Saccharum; species Saccharum hybrid cultivar. The sequence continues at coordinate 2,684,019 of JAQSUU010000304.1, forward strand.
GACACAAGAAGCTCACATCAAACAGATGCTATTTGATTGAGGGCAGTTTTGAGAAGCCAATCTGGCTCTATCCGTCGACGCGCACGGCGGCGAAAGCGTCCAGTTTGTTGGTGCGCAGAAGCATCTCCGGCTTGTAGCAGAAAACGACGTACTCGCCGTACTCGAAGGGCCTGTAGACGGCGGGATGCTCGGCGTCCACTGCCCCCTCCATCGCGCGAACGACAACGTCGTCTTTCGGGGAGGAGAAGAGGATGGAGGAGTAGCGCGTCTTGTCGCCGGACATCACCACGCGGTGCAGCGGGTTGAACACCCGACCGTTCGTGAGTACCCTGAACGTGTCACCGGCGAAGATGAGGAATGAGCCGGGCAACAGCGCGGGGCGAGCCCAGCCGCCCTCGCCGCGGCCACACTCCACCTCCACGCCGTCGATGTCGTTCTGCGTGAGCACGGCGAGGAAGCTCGTGTCCCGGTGCGCGGGGAGGCCGACGACCCTCCCGTCCGCTGTGCCCGGCGCCGCGTACTCCGTCAGCCGGAGCTTGAACGACGTTGCCTTTGCCTGCTCTTCGATGTACTCGGCGGTTGCGCCCACACTCTCCAACACCATGCGCCGCAGCACGGCCTCCAGCACCGCCACTTTCTCCGCGTATGCGTGCATCGACTCGCTGCAACAGAATTTTCATCAGTCGTTACTTCCTCTCGAATCAACGTTGTTCTAACGACCACGTACGAGAAGGGTTTTGGACTTGATCGATCAAGTGTTCACCAGAAGGATTTGTTGCCGGTGTCGGGCCACATGAGGTCGGCGAAGGCGCGGACTGCGTCGGGGTTGAGCGGGTCCACGATGGCCAAGCTCTCGTACGGCAAGCCGGGGACCGAGCCCACGTAGCCGCGGTACGGCATCTGGCTGGTGTTGCGCGCCTTGGCGCTCACAGGCAGAGAGAGGAGGGACTCCACCGCGCCGCCCGGGCCGAGAACGGCCGCGGTGAGCTCCGGAGCGATCAGGCCGTCCATGACGGCCTCGAAGCAGCCGTGCTCGAGAAGCGCGTCCATGACTGCCGCGCGCACGGTGGTCCACCGGGAGTCGCGGGGACCTGCGGCTGGGTCGATGCCCGTGAGGTCGATCCTGGGGATGCTGCCCTGCAGGTTGTTGGCCATTTCCGCAGCAGCGTCCGCGCGGCCGGCCTCTGGGGGCAGTTTGCGGCTTTGTGAGTCGACTGATTGTTCTGAATGCTCATGTTCCTGCTAGCGCGTCTTTATAAAGGTGGATTACTTGACTCCATTCAACAATTTGAAACAAGTGAGACAATTTTCACATCGTACTGATGCTGAACCTCAAACGACAAAGCGGATATATAATTTTGCATGAAGTTTTGATGTCGCCAATGTTTCTTTTGTGATGGACAGGGAGATTCCGTTGTCTCAGATGCTTCAGCTTGCGATATGCTCACTCTGTTCTTTCTGTTTGGTTTTCACCCTCGTAGGAGTACACATGTTTGATGCACTAATAACAAATAAGAAGGCCTTAATAATCATCTCTTAATAAATAGGAAGAACCATGGATAATAAATTGACCAGGGATATCCTCACGTGATAATGACAACTAAAAGCTAAGAGCATCTCCAACAGTTTGACATTTTTCATTTCCCAAATCATGTTGTTTGCCAACTCTCAAAATAATGAGGAAAAAAGGGCACATCTTCAAGAGTTTGGCATAATTGACTTCTCAAAATCAAAATTTGATCCCACAGACTGGGTTTTTTTTCGCGGGTACTGGGTTTCCACGCGAAACCCTTCGCGGACGCGCGCCAGAACGCCGCCGCCGCATCCTTCCCTTCGTCTTGCGTTCTCTTTTCGTGCACGCAGAAACCTGGACATCCGTGCCATATGTTTGTGCAAGTTCCGTGCTAGCTGTTGGCATCTGCAGAGGGGTATCGTATCGGCGTGGCATCCGCAGGGTATGGTATCGGCAGGTATCGTATGGCATCGTATCACTCTATCAGAGCGGTTCGGTTCTGCAGGCAATTTTCAAGCACAGCCAGCAGACAAGACACGCAGAGCAGACAGGCAGCGAGTGCATCTTTCGCTCCATCACAGCAGACATCGCGGCAGAGCGCTCCATCACGGCAGACATCACGGTACACATCGCAGGGCAACCGGGCGCAGGGCAGCGAGCAGACATCGCAGCGCTAGCAGCAGGTCTTTTCAGTCTCTGAGCAGGGCAGCGAGCAGCGGATCCTTTGAGCGAGCGGCGCGGAAGGAGAGCAGATGTGCGCTCATGACCCGCGCGCATATATGCGCGCTGTAGAGGGATTTTTGCGAAGTTGTAAAGATGGAGAGGAAGGATGTCAAAGTATTGGAGAGAGTTTTTTCTTATTTTGCCAAAAAATTAAAGATGACAAAGCTGAAAGGCAAACGGTTGGAGATGCTCTAATACTGAGCAGTATGAAAACTGGATATTTAACTGTAGCAACACTGGATTGTATGAAAATTAAAGTTATTACATATTTATGTTTAAATATTTTTGTGCTCTGCGAGGGCAGAAAAAAACAAGCGAAACCGTGCAAAAGTGAAGTACCACAAGTCTACAGGATCTCGCTCCTATGTTGTCCAGCTGCAAACATTTATAAGTGATGGTTGTGTTTTATTGTTACTCTTGCCTTTATATAAATAGAAATAGAAACTCATGTGCAATGTGAATAGAAGGAGAACAAGAGGAAGGTCATAGAACACGATCAAAGACTTGATGAACAACATGATGATCTAGGACTTGAACAACATGGTCGACCTGATGAAGATGTTAATGCTGTAGAAGTTTTCAAGGATTCCATACTAGTATGAAAAAGGGCTTGAACGATGCTATAAGAGTAGCAGTTGTAAGTACCTTCATTTGCTTTCCTTAAAATCTACTGAACCCATTGCCATAAAAGAAGAAAAAGCAGCAGGAGCCTAATGTGGCAACATCATTTAATTTTGTAGTTGCAATTTTACACCAATCAATATGGTACCTGTACATTGTGCTGATGTAATCTCTATTGGCAGTAGGCTACAAAAGACATATGCATTGTGCTTATGTAATCTCTATCAACAGTAGGCTGAGGAAGTCCTATGTATTACTTGTTATGAACTAATCTCTTGGATTTTTAATTGAAGTCCTCACTATCTGTAACCTAATGTTTTACTGATTGAATTTCTTAGGAAGCTATGGAAGCTATGCAAGCAAAACCTATTGCAGATGGGCAACAACCAATGACTAGTGCTAATATTGTTTTCAAGGTCCTCTGCCTCTACTAGGGCAAGCCCCCCTCCCAGGCAAGCAGTAAAAACCTTTTTTGAAGAATGCTAGTATCCTGAGAAGCTCCACCAGAGCAGAGACATTGGCAGAGATAACACTTCAGAAACAACTTGCTGGTGAATAGGAAAGTACCGCCGACCTCGTCGAACTAGTGGATGAATGGAAGAGGAAGATAGAAAAGTCTGAAAGGGAGTTTGAGGAATTCAAGAAATAGCAACAGGAGGAGTATGATAGGCTCTGTTAGCAAGTCATGCGCTTAAGCTCTCCTGGTAATTAACTCTCAGTTTTCAACTCCTGTGGCTTGATATGGTAAACATTTGTGGTCTGTTGTGTGGACTCATGTGATGGTTTGTTGTAGTAATACTTTATCAGTGGCCTGTTGCTAACGTGTGAAATGTTAATTGTTGATATTTGATTGCCAGCTTGAATAATTATGTTGTCAATCTGTGCAATAGTGACGATCTCGAATTACTTTTCTGATGTAATTAGTCCTGCACACGGTAGAACCAAGACAGGCCACGTGATCAAATAAAAATGTGACACGTGGACCAACCAATACATGACACGTGAATTGGCCAGGGCACTACACTTTGGCTATTAAAAATCTGACACGTGGAAGGAAATCGTCAAGCCATGTGGATGTATAAAAATACGACACGTGGACCGACAGCATCGTGACGCATGGTCAAATAAGAAATGGACACATGGACCAATAAAAATATGACACATGGTCCAATGAAAAAAGTGACACGTGATACAACAACAACATGATACGTGTGCCAGTAGAAAACTAACATGTGGAACAATAGGGATCCAACATGTGGTCCAGTAAGAACCTAAAACATGCAAGAACTAGAGATGGACACGTTGTGTAATAAGGTGACACATACCCGAACCAGGACCGGCTATAGCATGTACACGTGGAAAGCATCTCCAATAGAAGTGCCTACCAGCGTGGCAGCCCCTGCCATGTATGCCAAAATAGTTCTATGATGGTCTGTTTTCATCACAGATCAAGCCACTTTTATGATGATTTGTTGGATCCGTCATAGAAGTTCAAGTATGATTCAACTTCTGTGACGAACCATTTTTTGTCATAAATTCATCATAAAACTAAAATTATGATGAATTTGGCTTCTTCAATGACAAAAGTTGTTTGTCATAAAAGTGGATATTCCTAGTAGTGGCCTCTGGTCAGCTAAAGTCAACTGAAAGATCACCGTCAGTTAAACGTCTCATGCATGAGAACTTCGACAAGGACTCCTTATCTTCTCTGAAGTTGAGCAAGGAATGTGTGAATCCTAAGATGAACTCAATGCCAGGAACACTGATCCTTAACATAATTGTCAAAGACAGAGATTTATCATACAGACCACCAGAATCACCAGACCATCCGATTAATTGGCAGAGACAACAGAATGAGTGGAAAATGAGCTATTACCATTAAGGGACATAGCCCACATGTCAGCATGAAATGGAGACATTTCTCAACAGCTGAGCCTTAGCTCCACTCACTCCCCTTTCATTCCCCTCACTCCCTCTCTCTCTCTAGCATGAAGAACAAGAGAAAGGAAAGGATGAACTAGAGTGAGAAAGTGAAGAAGAAGATGGAGAAGAGAATCAAGTTTGCAAAGGGCAGCAAGATCAGCTCTAGATCAAGACCTTGAGCTTCAACAACCTCTCATCTCATGGTTAGCTCAAGAAATCTCTTCTCATTATCTTAAGATCAATCCTCAAACCCTTATCTAAGTTTCTTCCTTTGCATGGATGGATCATCAGGATTGTTTGGTGTTTATCATCTCAAGGGTAAGAATAAGTATGCTACAACTCAATCCTCTCAAGATTATCCCTAGATATTCTCTCATTTGGATTTTTGGGATATTTTGCAAGAAATGGTGGAATCTCTCTTTAGCTTGGAAGCATGGATGTTAAGTGTTTAATCTCTGACCTTGGTGACAAGGAACTCACCAAAACCCCAAGCTAAGTTGTGATGCTTAGTCTCAATCTCTCAATCTCCTTTAGGATTTTAAGTAAAATTAAGGAATCACTAGTTGCACTAGCTAGCTCAGGCCAAAACCCTAGGTATCCTAAGCCTAACAAGCTACCCAAGTCACCATATGATTATCTTGCACATGCATGGAGGCCTTAACCCAACATCTAGATATGAATCCCCAAGCCTTCACCCAAGAACACAAGAACAAGGTTCTATCGCCCCACTGACGGAGAGTACATCAAAGTTATCGGAGCATCTGTCATCCCTTTAGTCTAGTTACCAGAACCTTATATACCTTTGGTATGATTTAGCGGAGTGTCCACGGTATGCGTCGGAGTGTCCATTGAATTATATAAACCAACACCTAGAGAACCCAAGAGCACCTAGTTCCTACCGGAGCATCCGCAGAATCCCACGGAGTGTCCGTTGAATTTTTTAAACAACAACCAGAGAACCCAAGATTCACCCAGTTCCTATCAGAGCGTCCATCAATTCGCATAGAATGTCTATCAACCCTAAACTCATCAAAGGTGCCTATGTCCCAAACCACCGGAACGTTGTACGAAACCTTCTGTGGGTAACGGAGAGTCCGTCACCCATGACCGAGCATCCATCAAACCAAACTAGAGTTGAAACAGAGACTGTTCACCTCAGGGGCTAAAGCAGCGGAGCGTCCGCCACATATGTCGGAGTGTCCGATGGTTCACAAAGACTGTATGAAGTCTAGAACCCTGCTCTCGAGTTAGTAAACCCAAGCCACACTAGATGATAATTAGTACAACAGTAGAGCATAGTTAGATGTCTCTTCCCAAGTTCTAAATCAAGTTCTCGATCTCTATCTCTTCATCGATTGCGCGGTTATCTCCAATTCTCGAATCCCTCTCTTTCAGATTTGGTTGTCATGTGAGGATCGTGCGTGAGTCATCATCGTTATCCCTAATCGTCAAGAATGACAAACCAAGCAGGGACCCCACTACTATAAACCCTATTTTGGAAACTTATCGTGTTTCATTATGAGTTATGCAATTCATGTAGATTTGGTTAATAACCTAATGATGCTCCATTAACTTAGAACTATTCACCAAGTAATTAGAGCCTTTCAGTTAATCAACGAGAATGGAAACACTTAATTGCTTACTTGCTTAGGTAACAGTAGAAGTCAAGTATGAGGAAGGGAACTCATGCTTGCGCGTGTAGGATGCTACACCAGGATAATTAGTCACTAAAACGAATGAGGGTTACAACTTATCCACTTCCCTAATCTTGACTAAGGACTCATCTCAATTTGATATATAAACATGATGACCAATTTGGTAATTCTTGCTCATGCGAGGGGTAGGTCACTATGAGTCTAGGATCTCAAGTGTCATAGCTCGTGGAGCAGTTAAGGACTGTGCATGAGGAGATGTGAGTCCGAGTAACCACCTGTATAGACCACATGTCGCGTATGGGGGTGACAAGCCTAGTAACTAATTGCGACCGATCTATCCATGAAACTGGCAAGAAGGTGGCACCGGTTAGATGGTGGTAGCATTAACTGGGAACCAATCGAACCTTTCATGTGACATTCAGGCCGAATTGGGGAAAGGATGGAAAACGTGAGGCAACCCTTACTTGGGCATGAGTATGGGGTTAGTCCTGATATCCGTGTAGATACAGTTGTACACCTCTACAGAGTTTGAAAGCCTGAAGTTCCTCGGGATGGAATCTTTTCGGTTGTTCTTACTTTCTATGCCCATGGTAGTGTTGATGTTTATATGAATTATAAATGTTGATCACTTTACTCGCTATCATGTATCTTCTGCCACTAAGCAATTTAAATATGAATCATGAGCATATCATTATAAGAAACGCCATTGTTTTTTTTTGCAAATGTATAAATGCCTGATGATACCTTTGCATCCACCAAATATTATATGTTGGAATTAAGTCCTGCGAGTACGAAATGTACTCACGATGCTGCCATTAAGTTATTTTGCAGGTAATATTGTTATGGTCGGTTTGAGCCAATGCTCTATTCACTGCTGCATAGTAGTAGTGGGCGATTCCAAGTGGGCTACAAGTTAACTCCCACATTCACGTATGAGTGATCTTGAGATGTTAACCTTAGTGGGATTAAATTTTATATTGAACTCTTGTATTTTGATGTGAAATATTTGCCAAAGATTTCCGAATCCTTAACCATTATTGTATTAACCATGTACTATCCATTAGGTCATGAGCTAGTTTATTACTTGGATTGTTGTATGCTACTCAACCACATAAGATCATGAAGAGGAGGTGCGGATGGCGCCCTCCTAAGGGGTCCGTGTCACAGTTGTTAGCGGCTCAAGTTGATCAAGAGGATGACACCTGTGTCGTCCCAGCCGGTACGGAGAAACCCCCCTCACAGTTAGCTTTTAGAAACGGCTCATAGTATGATTAGGCCCTCATGACATTCTCACATGATCTTGGACCATGTGTAAGAGCCTAGCTCTGGATCAAGAGCTAGCTTTTCTCTCTCTTCTATTAGAATATAAAAAATTGTTTAGAGCTAGCTCAAAAGTCGATTGTTGGAGCTGCCCTGAAGGTAACAACGATTTTCTTCTCTCTTTGTTTCTCTCCTCAGATGCTGACGATGTGGACTCTTGTAAAGAGCATATACAGCCCCGTTGAGAGTGCTCTTAGGATGTCTCTAATGGTCTAGCTTAAAGCTAGCTCATAAATTTTTTAATCATTAAATAGTACAAAAGACGAGAGACTAACGTGGACTCAATAGATAGTTTCACATGCTCCACGATGTAATCCTCTCACTATCATAATCCTAAATTACCTTGAGTGCTAAAGATTTCTTTGATTCCTTGGCTGCGGACATACACTGCTAGCGTTTGGATTTTGAGAAATTTCTAACAGGTGCGGACGCCGCCAAAATCTCCTGCTGCCGCATCTTGGCTTCAGCTTCAACAACATGGCTTTTGACATCAATTTTTTTTAAACACATTGCAAGAAAGCTCTTCTTCTTCTTCTCCTTCTTTTTCTTTGCTTACAAAAGCTGCGGGTGCCGCCATAATCTCCTTCTGCCGCATCTTCGCTTCGGCTTCAACGACGTGGCTCTCGGCATCAAATATTGGCTTCGGCTTCAACAACATTGCTTTTGGCATCAAGTTTTTTAAGCATACGTACTGTCAGTAATTTTTATATTTATCACAGCAGGTGCGGGCACGCAGCCACTCTCTCCTGCTGCGGCATCTTGGCATGGGCTTCAACGACGTGACTTTCGGCATCAATTTATTTAAGCATAGTGACATAGTGTAACGAATCTGGCATCATTGTTTTCCTAATTATATCTTCTCATGGTTTGTTGCATTATCAAAGGGTTAGTTTTGAAATAAATAAAGGGTCTGTTTGGTTCAGACATGAGTTGTGAAAAAATTATTGTGAGCTATGTGTTGTGGCTGTGAAAAAGCTGTGATGAGTCACATGCTGTGAAAAAGTTTTAAGTTGTTTGGTTAAAACAACTATGAGACATACTGAAACGATCTCGATTTTCCTCGAAGGGAAAATCCACAGATATGATTTATAATGCAGTAGATCACGAGAGCAATCATCACATTATCAATTATCAGCTGATATCATAGTCATACATCGTAGATTTACAAGTTACAAGGCTTTACAACACTGGTTAACACACCTATTACATCGATTAATCTAGCGGAAACACACACATCTTCATCAGAGTCGTTGTAGCGCATCGGCGGGTGAAGGCTCCTCCACGGCAGTCATTAGAGTTGGCGTAGAATGCCAGCGGGCGTAGACTCCATCTTCTCAACCACACTTGAGCGTAGGCACGAGACCATCAACTCTTAATCCAAGTCCTCGTGGTCACCGTAGATTTCGTCCAAACCTGTCCAAAATCTATCAGTACGATTTGTACTGGCCACTGTCTCCCACCCTATGCTTTTGTGTATGCTTTGTGGTAAGTGGAATGCAAGGGTAGAAGAAAGTCCTATACATGGCTTTATGTTTCCTATGCAAGTTCAATAATATTTTATAATAAGTTCATCAAGTTTTAACACATCTCAACCACACGTTCTCCCAACCCAAACACACATCTCATCTCACTCTCTCTCTAGGCGGCAAGGTCGACTCCCGCTCGTACCTTGCCTCAACGACCAAAGCTAGATCCAACACCAAAACCAGGGGAAAGGTAGAAAGGACTCCTCTCACTAATCAAGTGAAGCGTAGGTCATAGGAATGTCCATATCTACGGACGTGGCTATATGTATAGATCGATCAACTCTGCAGAGTGTGTACACCTGGTAATCCACAAGGTCACCATCATCGGTGGTGCCCTGCCTAGGCTGATGCCGACTGCCTCCCAACTGGTACGGTACCACCCTACCACTCAGCCCTGGGCCACCTCGGCATCCACCGAAACGCTGAGACTGTGAGACGTAGTACCGGGCCCCAAGGTCACTACGCTGTCTTAGGACGGTGTGAGGCCCCATGCCCGTACCTCCCTACACTATCACCTTTGAACCTAGTAGTAGTGGCACCGCCCTAGTCAGTCGGGTAATCGTCTCCCGCCCATCGGGAGCGAGTGGTGTGTACGAAGGGTCCTATGATTCCGGTTCTCCAGACATACTAGTCCTTAAGGGGACCGAACAGGATATCTTCTCAAGGGGATAACCAACACCCCGTGCCTCGATGGCACCTCCATCGGGGATAACCAACACCCCGTCTGCTCTCACATGCACCCGCCACAGGTACCTCTCACGAGGGATGCCCAGGTCGCACCCCTCCGGCATGACTTGCCCCAAAGACTTGTCGTAGGATCCTGTCTGATCGACTCAACCCTCACCACACATCCAAGACGCACGCCAAGCTCTCCCCAAGTTCATTATCCAGTTTTACCAAGTTATCGGCACCACATGCCTTATCGACTCACGTTATTCCTTCACCAAGCATCACATCACAGGTATAATGCGTAGTGAAAGTAAAACAGTAAGTAGAATGCGAGCATCTAGCCTAACAACGGGTGTGCAGGGGAATAGGTTGCGACAAGGTAATGGCTTACAAGCAATCTACCATGCAACCTATCATAGTTCAATTGCAAGAAAGTAAAGCACTAGCATCTATATGTAGCATGTCTAATAGGTTCTACAAGGTTGGGTGGGACGTGGAACACCTGTTAAATGTCATATCCGAGATCTTCGGTGCACTTGCAGTCGTACTCCTCCATGGTCCTTCATCTGCATGTTCTTTCTCCAACGGGTTCTGATCCGTTCAACGCTAACCTCGACGCAATTACCTCGATACAACGACAAGCAAAAGAACAATCAGACCACTAAACCTAGAAGAACTACGGAAAGAGAGGCAACAAGGCACAGAAAGAACAACTACACTGAAATAATGCAAAAGGAAGAACGACTTAGCCCTCTTGGTGGATGTCCGATCCCTGGGACAAAGAACAAGAGTGGTGATTTGCTAAGTACAAGCTTAAGCCTTAGCCTAGCCAGTACTTCCCGGGTCGATCGTGTTGACCTGTATGGCTTAAATAGAAATGGCATAGGCCTTAGCTCATCCTAAGCAAACACCACGACTCGTGACTTCCGATCCGAGCATCATGGAGGCTGACGAGAACCGAAAGGCTACAAGCAAGAGAAGTCCCGTTCTCTCTTAATCCGAACACCATTATAACTTGACAAGAACCAAGAGAGGATGGAACAGGGGAGAAGAGAAGAGAGGTGGTCTACCTCTTCCAATACACACGCCATGGCAAGAGACAGGGCATCGGAGGAAGCGACGCACACAACAGAACACAAGTGTCCAAACAACTTGTAGGGTACCATGACCTAGGTGCACTAAATGCACTGAGACATCCCCTGGGTTCTTAGCGGTGCGGTTGTCACTGCAAGAACTAAGGAGACACCACGGTCTACAAGGTACAAGCATACAAGGGTTTAGCATGACAACCAAAGTACAGGTAAAAACACAGGATTCACTCTCCTTTGATCCACATGCCATAGTAACGATGAGAATCAGAGGAATGGAATCAAGGGAGCAACAAACACCGAACAAGCGAAGAGGCTCAACCCACATCTTATTGGATCAACGGGGGTTGAGAACAAAAGAGGAACGAAAAGAATTGGAATCCGCACTCTTTCAACCAACTCATCATGGAACAGGCGAAGGTTGAAGAAAAAGAGGCACGACCCCACAATCCAAACCCACTCATAGGGCACCACGACCGTGCAACTAAATGGCACAAGACTTTTCCTACGGCTCATAGTGATGCGGTTGTCATCGCTAGATCCGAAGAAATGCCCTAATAGAAGTGGCACAAACATACGAGATGGTTTGGATAAAACAAGCGAACAAAGGAGGTAAAAGCCCAATGGTCATGGCGAGGCGACTCGCGTCCATGAGCTTTACCCAAACGAGTCGGCCTCCAACAGTCTTACAATGGTCACCTCCTAATCCTTATCCCACTAGGGTAGGTCATAGAGGACTCAGTGGTGCGGATAATAACCGCATAGGTATCGATATCGAGTCCCAATGACCACATCCTAGGGACCAAGATAGGATCTAACGATCATATTCTGACGGGGTCAACCAAAGCATGAGAGACAAGACATGTTCGGCGTTACGGCCATGGCGAGGTGAGCTCGCGATCGCAACGTTCGAACACTTGTTCTCTCGACCGGCTCGAAGGCACGGTACTCACTCAACAACCAAAACACATCAGACTGACGACCCAAACACGACCGGTAGACAAGAACCAAACCACATGACCACAATGGACGGAGTAGCACATACCCCTAGCGACCAAGAGAAATACATAGATGATAGACCGGCGGCGAAGGCACGGCACATGATATTTATAGATGATAATGATCAAGTGTGATAGGGTATACAGGAACAAATAAATGGAGAGCTAAGAAAAAGGGATTTCGTCGACGTCGGAAACGGCGTCGACTAGGGTCCGACCTTGCTGCAAGGAGGTGGAGGGCTGCTGCGGCTTGCCCCGAAACATGGCAGCAGGCGGCCGAGAGACGATGGAGCTCCAGTGTTGCAGATCGGGGCAGCCACACCAAGGGAAATGGGGCGTAGCCTCCCTGCAAGGCAAAATTTCATGGCACGAAGGCCGGACACAAGGATGGAACGGCGAGGTGTTGCTGCAGTCTAGACATGGCCACGGGCTGGTCGGAGTCGACGAAGGGTGCGGCAGGGCCGGCTGCTTCCCTATGGCAGTGAGGGATGATGGCACGAAGGCCAACTGTCAGATGCGAACGGCTACAGGAAATGACAGGGAAGGAAGGCAGAAGCTTGAGCTCTTGGGCTCACCGGCTGTGGTGGGGATGGAAGCAGAGCGCGTCGAAGGGAAGGCCCGACCGTGGAATCATCGTGGCCACGGGCGGCTGCATGGTCCCGGCAAGGCATCGAGCAGGAGCGCAGCTTGATTGGCGCTCATGGCTTCGTCGAGGCCGTGGTGTCGGGGTAGAGGCAATACACATCATCCTTGGCGCTCGTCGGTGAGAACGCAGCAGTGCTCGGTGGTCCACACTCGGTGAAGCCGGGGCTGGTGGCGGGCATGACTGGCAGGGACACGACGCTTGCGGGGCGACATGCGCGGCGTTGGGGCTAGAACGGCTAGCTCGTTCGCTCTGGCATGCTTGTGTGGAGAGGGCGAAGACCAACGGGGCACGATGAGGCTCCACGCGTCGTGGTCAACGGTGCGCGACGCGTCGAGCTGCTCAAGCTGGAGGTGCCACGGCGGGGTCATGCGCTGCCGGTGGAGTGCGAGGTCGAGGGAGAGGGTGGCGGCGGCTGCTGCTAGAGTGGAGAAGGGAGCAGAGCGGTGGCGCCGCCTTTGAGGAGAAGCAGAGGGCGACGGTGGTTGGGGCTTTATAGGCGTGGCGAGCTAGGGCTTCATGGCACGGATGGTGATGCCTCGACATCCGTACCACGGCAGGGTACGTGGCCGGCATCCACGGGCGGTGTTGGGCGCGGACACCCAAAAGCGGCGTGGGGTGCATGGCTCCTCAATCAGGCAGCGGCGGCGGCGTCTAGGAGTGCCTGCTCCCGATAGGGTTCCCAGGGGCGAGGCGGCTTGGGCCGCGACCGGGGCCAGGTAGGGAGGAGGCAATGCTGGGCCTGCGGCTTCCGCGTGGGCCGGTGGAGAGGAGCTGGGCCGCGGAGTGGAGGGAAGGGCCTTGCGGCCGGTGGGCCTAGCAGGCCGCGTCTTCTGCTGGGCCTCGCGTAGGAGATGGACCAGAGGAAGGAGGACAGAGGCCTAGGCGGGCCTGCTAGGGCAGCTGGGCCGGCGGGTGAGAGATAGGAAAGGGAGGGAGTTTGGGGGTGCTGGACCGAAATTGAGAAAGGGTGAAGGAAGGGTATTTTCCTTTTTGTGGAACAAGATCTTGAGAAATTTCAAAAGGGATTAAGGTAGGGATCAAAAGGGGGTTGAGACAAAATGATAAATAACTTCTCCTGTTACGATTTTATGAATTTTGGATCAAGAAACCTGAAAAGGGTTGAAGGTTTTCCTTTTCATAGGATAGTGGTTTCGAGGAATTCGAGACGAGAACAAAAGGGGAATTTGAAAGGGGAATCTCCAGTGGGGATTATGGAAATTCCAATTGGAGTTTGGTAGGCTTTTGAATGGGGTTCGAAAAGAGATCGGAAAGAACTCACGGGTGATTTGAGAGATATTCAATGGGAAGGTTGAGGAGGGGGTTCAAAAGCGATTGGAGGTAAATTCAAAAGGAATTCGATAGAAGATTTGCTACAGATTTGTGCACTCCAACACAAACAAGACTCAATCACCGAACAAACTCGAGAGCACCGACACACTCCTACACTCAACTCTATATGAATGCAATGATTTGTTCGTGTGTTTGTCTTACGTTTGACCTACATCTACATGCTTCACACATTTGCAGGGAAAATTTTAAAAAATTCATATTTTTGGTTCCTCGAAAAACTAGGATGTTACACATACTCTCTTTCTTTGTTTTCCTTAAAACAACAGTAAAATGTCTCATTATTTTTCCTAACTTGAAAAAGCAGAAAGCTAAAAGTCAAAAGTAGAAAAAGTTTTAAGTTGTTTGGATAAAACAACTATGAGACATACTCTCTCTTTATTTTCCTTAAAACAACTGTAAAATGTCTCATTATTTTCACTAACTTGAAAAAGTAGAAAGATAAAAGTCAAAAGTAAAATTTTACGTTGCAATGATAATTTATATAATTATACTACGTGAAAGCAGCTGTTTATGAAAAGGTGTTGTTTGGGAGAAAACGGTTCAGCGTATATATCAGAAATGCAAAGCTAGTCCTTCACTCATCTCTAGTACTAAAAAGTAATGTTTTTCTCTCTCTAGCTTCTAACACAATAGAACAAAAAGCACAGCGTAAAAATAGTCTTTTTTTTAATTCGCATAAGGTGCAAACTAGAGCACTAACTACTAGCATTTTTTAGCACTATCTGCTCCAGCATATTGCACCATGTCTAGTATTTTCTCTTTCTTAGCATCCTAAAAGAAGCAACGCTACAGCTGCTGTAATGTTAGCTCAATCAACTCTTCAATCTCATCCCCTACACGTAGTAGAGCGATTAGACCATCCTCACACCATATCAACACCTGTAACATGCAACAACGTCACACTTGGCATATGGCCAACCCACATATCAGCCTATGTTTAACACCAGCAGCACCATCCCTCTCTTTGACTTACTCCTTGCCCTCGACCTATCTCACCATACAAAAAGAAGGAAAGAAGAGGAAAAGAGAGCTCACCCGATCCTCCTCCACCTCGAGCTCGCCAGAGAAATCATAGGAGACACCACTCCCAGCCACCCCACGTTAGCTTCATCACCATGGATTGGGGATAGATGTGCTCCCTCTCTCTCTCTCCAAGTTACTTCCTCCATCCATGAATAAATTAATTTCTAGAGTTGTTTTTAAGTCAAACCTTTTTTATGTTTGGCCAAGTTTATAGAAAAGAATACGAATATTTATGACACCAAATGAGCATATTATCAAATACATATTACTGTGTCACAAATTTTGGTCATCTTTTCTATAAATTCAGTTAAATTAAATATAAAAATATTTGATTAAGACAACTCTAAAAACTGATTATTCAGGGACAGAGGTAGTACAGTAACAAGAGACAAGAGCTACAACAATACCATCTAGACCAACTTGGGACCCTAGCTTGAGCTTTCACATCTCGTGATAAGCTTTGATTCTTTGACGAAATGTCCATGAATGACTTAAATCTTAGATATACCCTTGCATGGCGAATATACTTGGTTAGATATGCTCTAGACCTCCCTAGCAACCTTTAGAAACCCACCACTTAGTAAACTGTTGCTCAAGTCATTCGGCAAGCCTATGAATTTACCTATACCAAATTGTAGAAGCATATAGTTCACCCTCCTATGTGGCCAGTCAAGCCATCAGCTCCAGCATACGCCGATGAGTTAAACCAACATTGTTTGTTCGACCATGACCCAATTAGGTTTGACCACCAAGTTCTAGAATGACTCACCATGGTTTACCTCAACCACTATTTGATGCCCACACATATGCATGCTACCCTTGTGCTATATGTGCCCCACAACGTCCAAATTATTTGTAATGGTAATGATGTTTAGTTGTACCTAATGGCATGTATTAAAGCATATTTCAAACTCACTTGTGGCATCCTCAAAGCTTATTATTCATAATAAGCACTTGTATTGGTGCTGAAGCAACCAAGGTGGTGAAAGTTGAACCCGAGCTTGAGTTTGCTCTCAAGCCTGAGTTTGGATGTGCAAGTAGAACCTCATAGCTGGCTCTTATGCATCTTGATACCTTACTTTTGGAAAGATAATTACTACAGTATGTTATACTTGTGCATGAGCTTCATCACTATATATAGTTGTCAATGACTTAGAAACCAACTTATGTGCATGATCATCATCGTTGTTGTTTAACCTAAAACTTAAAGTGTGTTTGCCTACGGGTAGCATGTAAATGATTATTCATGCATAGTTATGGGAGTTGTAATGTTTAGTCAACAAACTAAAATGCGCCAAAATCTGGACAACTAAGAATGATGAATCGAGGCCCATCGTACGGTAGGGTTATGTTGAGAGTGGACATTAGTAGCATAATCTCGCTTGAGCTAGTTAAGGACCATACTTTTTGTGTCAAACTTGTGAACTCTCTCATACAAACCACATGTGATATATGGGAATGATAAGCCTAGTACCATTTTGTGAAGCAGTTCACTCGCTAGATTCGGTTCTTGGTGTGTGATAATGTGTACCAAAGGTGAATCCTAGTACCACTATCCATCTTGACAGTTCATAAGTGTCTTGGCCAAATGTGCAAAAGCTTGGCATGTGAGTTAACTCTTACAAACTAAGTACACCTTTGATTATGAATGCAACAGGCACCTAAGGAACAATGAGTGAGACAGGGCCGTGGAGACCGCTCCAACGGCGACCTCGTGTCCCAGTGGTTCTGGATCTTGGCCGGCAAGTGGCGGAGCAGGTGAGCGATGCTGAGGTAAGCATTTTGGGGGATTTGGGAGAAGAAGATGGGATGGAGGATTAGGATGGCAGATGGAAATTTGTCGTGGACCATGATGACCGGCTTACACCCAACCCTGCGGTGGACCTCCATTCCATAGGAGTAAAATCCAAGTTCTAGGCGTTGACGGACGACGATTCCGATGAATAGATCGTATCTCAGTCGCCCTATATGTCAGACTTGGTACGACAGGTAGCCGTCCATGGTTTCACCAAGGATCAATTGTATGAGACGGAGTTAGCGTTGCAAGACTCATCGGTTCGCCAGCAGGTAGAAGAAACAATAACTTCGGTGTCGATGGACATGAAGGTTGAGCTTGTGCGTAATATCATGAAAGCCTTGATAGATGTTCATCGGATAACCATGACACCATGGTTGGGCAAGCTGCCGTGGCCAAGGGAGTCACCGCGATGACCCTTGGTGATTGCGCAGTTAAGGACAAGCGCGGTAGACGGCAGATGACAGGGGGCACTCTCACCGAGGCCTTATGGTCTTCATCGTCACTGGCGATGTTGGAAACTCCAGATGCCCTCGGTGGTCGGCGAGCTATGGTTCAAATTCGAAATGGGTTTGATTTGGTTTCTGCGCTGCACTCCCGATCCGAGTTAGTCGCAGGGACGGGTTGGCCTTCTGACGAGGTCCAACATGGGCCTTGCACACTGATTAGGCTCGGACGCAGGAAGTTCCGCGGTGGAAAACTGGCAGAGCATTTCCTACTCGGCACCTGTGATCTCGACGCAATCAACAAAAAAAACCTAGCCACCACTCCCTACTCGATTTCGCCATCCTACATCCAAGTTTTGCATGCAGGCATGGCGGTAGCGAGCGTGGGTGGCGTGGGGAACGGCGACATCGGCATTGATGGTGGTGGTGGTGGAGGAAGGGGATACGGAGTTGGGCGTGGTGGAGGATGCACAGGTGGTGGTGGCGCTGCGCGCGATGGTCGCCATGGCTACGGTGCCGAGTACGGCTACAACCACCACAACGACGACAGCGTGCACTTCAACGGTACTCGCTTCAACCCTAATCTCGGGGTTCATCTGCCAAATATGGCCCCAGGTGGGAGTATGAGTGGGGATGAAGAGGACAATACAGAGTCAATGGAGCTCACGGATGGAATGGCGGGTACGACAGGGTCGCAGTTATCAGCGGCAGCGGATGCCGCCTCAAGGGCCATCGCAGCAACATATGCCACAGCGTGTCCCACAGCAGCATGTGTCAGAGCAGCATGTGCCACAGCATGTGCCGACTCCCCCTTAGGTGCCGATTCAGCAACTAATGAATCAGCAGCGACACATACCTTAGGCTCCTCCGGCATCTTCCGGCATGGAGGCTCAGCCATCACCGGCACAAATAGGGCTAGGATTGGAGCAGCATCAAGGAACCAATGTGGAGCAGCAGCAGCTAGCAGGGAAGGGGACATCAGGGACTGAGCATGGTGTGTTCAAGGCTGACAAGATGCAAGAGTCTCAAATTTTGCAGGGCTCCTCTTCAGCTACTGGAGCAGGTGATGTGCGGGTTGAGAGCTCGGTGATTGGAACAACTGGTGCTGGGGCTGTGGGTGTGATTCAAAAGAAAGTTACAACTAAAATGTGCAGACGGTGTGGAGTGAAGGGACACTTGATGTTCGAGTGCACGGTGACAGTGTTTTGTGAAATTTGCAGAAGCACTGACCATGACATGAGTTGGTGCCTGATTCTCAAGCAACCGAAAGTAGTAGCCCAATTGGTTGGTCAGGCTACAGATGCACTTGCCGGTTTTCATATTCCGCATGCACCAATCCAACCAACAAAGAGAGATCTAGAATGGCTCTAATCTCGACTTCTGGCAAAAAAACCTAACAGAGGAGGATGTTGCTGCATTTTTATGTGTGTTGGTTTCTGACACTTTTGCTTGGGAAGTGAAATGGCACAGTGGTTTTGAATTCAAGGTTCTTTTTCCTACAAAAGGAGATCTTACAAAGATGACAAGGTTCAATGCAGAAATGAAGGAAGGAGTGACTCTAGTTTCAAGAATTTAAGGAAGATGAAGAGTATTTTGGACATGCTCTACCATCGGTCTAGATGCGAGTCATGAACCTCCCAACAATTCTAAAGGAATATGACATTATGTGGGCACTAGGAACTCTTTTTGGTGTCACTCAGGATGTAGATATGGTGACTACCAGAGCGAGCAGCTTTGGGAGGTTTTGCAGTGGTAGTGCTAGAACCCGAAGCAATTCTGACCAAGCTAGACGTCATCATTGGCAATAGATACTTCCAGTTGATTTTTAGGTTGAACCTTATTTGCCAAATATTGGGCTCCGGAGCATTTGGAACACCCAGAATGATGGGAATGAAGATCATGGCAATGGGGGCAGCAAAGGACACCGAGATGAAGGAGACACAAATTAATGGAGGCAATATTATTTCAGATGCAAGTGTAGGAAATGCAGGGAATAACAGCATAAACGGAAAAGAAGTTAATGCTCCTGAGGCATAGATGGACATAGATTTTTCAAAGGATGATTTGTTAGGCGAGGAGAATGAACTTAGTGAGGCGGCACATGATTTTGTAGGAGTGAAAAAGGGTCGCTCGGTGAATGTGAGGAGTGCAGCATCATTGGCAGCTTCAGGCTCTTTCGGGGCATCATTGGCACCAGCATGTTTGCTGCAGCGGCCTTCGCAGCCGGTTAGGTCGGGCGGGAAGCCGATCATGGTGAACCAGCCGAAGATACAACAGGAGGGATTGACTCCAGACAGCGTCGTGGGCCAGACGCAGCAGCCCAAAAAGGGGCTGGTGGTACAGACAACGGGTGCAAATCAAAAGCGAACCCTCAATTTGGGAAAGCCGACCGCGACGGCTACTGTGGCTGCAGCTTTGGATTCATAGAAAAATTTCAAGCAGCCAGCTTTCATGAATGAGGAGGAACAAGTGGAGGTCAGTGGGGCAGTCCGACAGGGCAGCAGAGGGATCGCAGATGGTTTTCAACACCTTGGGGCTCTTCTTGATGCCATGATAGAAGCCGGAGTGTCAGCTGATGGTGGGTCAAAGAAAGAACTAGGGAGTGTCATGACAATGGCGGTTCTGTCAGATGGAGAGCTTACCCCAGTGCGGCATAGCAAGT
This sequence comes from Saccharum hybrid cultivar R570, assembly GCA_038087645.1. NCBI lineage: Eukaryota > Viridiplantae > Streptophyta > Magnoliopsida > Poales > Poaceae > Saccharum > Saccharum hybrid cultivar. Next base: position 2,703,977 of record JAQSUU010000304.1, read on the forward strand.
GGAATGCGAATGTGACTGATGTAGACTCTCTTGAGAACGCAGAAAAAAAGAGTTACTATCAAGAATCTCGAGGAAACCCAAGGTAACGCAAAAATAAATTCAGTTTGTTCATTCTCTAATGTTTGTATTGAGCAAAACTTAGGGGAGTGGGGATCAGTTTGGGTGACAAAGAAAATTTAATTCTTAGGTCTATAGATTTAATCAAAGATGTAGGAAGGGAAAGGTTGAAACCTTCTATTTCTTGTACACATGACATTGAAATTGATTCTGAGGAGGATGAGATCGATACTGACATCTCCACTATCAGTCGACTCTGTGGCGACTTGACGGAGGAGGTGATGGACGATAACAATGCGGGCCTTGGTGGAGTACTTGTTGATATACCCATCAAAGTGGCAAGAAGTAAGAAGAAAAAGAAACCCCTCAGTAAGAAGGTAGCTACAAAGAAAAATTGGTCTAATGAAAGGTGTGTTCTGAAATTGCAGAGGTCTGCGTGACCTAGCTAAACATACTTTCTTACATGATGTGGCCGATGATAATGAACTTGATTTTATAGCTCTATCAGAAACCAACAAAAATAGTTTCTCGACTCAGTGTCTGGAAAATTTTTGTGCGGGGGCTGATTTTGTTTGGCATTGGTGATGTCCTCGGGGTATGTCCGGGGGATACTAATGGGGATAAATAAAGGATGGTTTGAAGTAGAAAATATTATCGACAATGATTACCACATAAAGTTTGTCTTAAAAAATAGATGGTTTTCAATGGGCCCTTTTGTCTGTATATGGCGCAACACAAGGGGAGCACAAATAGCACTTTCTATAGTACGAGCGTGTACTATTTGTGGGTATCTACCTTTCTTAGTAGGGGGAGATTTCAATATCATCAGGAACCCGTTGAAAAAAAACAATTGAAGATATAATAATAAGTGGCCACTTTTGTTTAATGCTATTATTGAAACATTGAATTTAAGAGAACTAGAGATGACGGGTAGAAAATACATGTGGGCTAATTATGTAGAGGTTCCAACATATGAAAAGTTGGACCGTATCTTGGTAACAACAGATTGGAAACAAAAATTTCCGCTGGCTTCTGTCCAGGCACTCACCCGAGAAATATCAAATCATACACCACTTTTGCTAGATGGAGGGGAACCATCCCACAGAGGCAACGTTAGGAATTTTAAATTCGAGCTAGGGTGGCTAACAAGGGATGGTTTATTTGAGCTGGTGAAGGAGGTTTGGGAGTCTGAGAATAGGGGTAGATCACCAATGGAACGGTGGCTAAATAAGATTAGAAGGCTACGACATTTCCTTATAGGATGGGCTAGGAATTTGGATTCCCAAAACAAGAACTATAAATCAGACATGTTGGCTAAGATAGATGCCTTCGATAGAAAGGCAGAGACAAGTTTTCTTTCACCTCAAGAGGAGGAGCTTATACATCATCTCAAAGGGCAATTAACTAACTTGCAGAGGAGGAGATCTATTGGCTCCAATGATCAAAAGCAACAAAGTTATTGCAAGAGACGATAATACTGAGTATTTCCATCTTGTGGCAAATGGGAGACATAGGAAAACAAAAATGGTACAACTAGAACAAGAAGAAGGAATTATTATTGGGGATGTGAATTTGAAAGGTTATATAACTGAGTGTTATAAACGACCGTTTGGACCTCATGTACAGAATTCTTTCTCAATGGACGAGACTTTGAGGCATGACATACCTCAAGTATCGGAGGAGGAGAATGAAGTATTGGTGGCTCCATTTAGTGGGGAGGAGGTTAAATTGGCAGTCTTTGATATAGAACATAACAAGGCACCTGGTCTGGATGGCTTTTCCATTGAATTTTTCCAATTTTTTTAGGAGGTTGTGAAGCCAGATTTGATGAGCCTCTTTTACGAATTCCATGCTGGGAGGCTACCTATTTATAGTTTAAACTTTGGGGTAATTACACTATTACTAACATCACTGATGTGATACGGATACAACAATACATGCCTATATGTCTCTTAAATGTATCCTTTAAGATTTTCACAAAAGTGCTAAACAATAGAATTTTGAAAGTGGCTGATAAGCTGATAAGACAGTCACAAACGGTCTTTATTTTGGGTCGCTATATAATGGAAGGAGTTGTAATCTTACATGAAATAATTCATGAGTTGCATAGAAAAAAAACAAGATGGTGTGATCTTAAAACTAGACTTCGAAAAAGCATACGATAAACTAAAGTGGCCTTTTATACAACAAGTCCTCAAAATGAAAGGATTCTCACCAACCTAGTGTGAATGGATTTTAAAAGTCTTGACTAGAGGAAGTGTTGCAGTAAAGGTCAATGATGATATAGGCCATTGTTTCCAAACAAGGAAAGGAGTGCGTCAAGGGGATCCGTTATCTCTGATCCTGTTTAATATAGTGGTTGATATGCTGGCTATCCTTATTTCACGAGCAAAAGAGGATCAACAAATCCAAAGGGTTTTTTCGCATTTGGTAGATGACGGACTCTCAATCCTTCAGTACGCAGATGATACTATTATCTTTATGGACAATGATCTAGAGAGGGTCAAAAATATGAAGCTCCTACTTTGTGCTTTTGAACAGTTATTAGGACTCAAGATCAATTTTCATAAGAGTGAATTGTTTTGCTACAGAGTAGCCAAAGCTAATCAAAATGAGTATGCACAAATTTTTGGATGTAATGTAGGGTCGTTCCCGTTTGGATACCTAGGAATTCCTATGCACATAGAAAACTCATGAATAAGGACTGGAAACATATTGAAGAAAGATTTCAAAAGAGACTGAGCTGTTGGAGGAGTAAGATGTTATCGATAGGAGGGAGGCTGGTTCTAATTAACTCAGTTCTGAGTAGTCTTTCAATGTTCATGATGTCATTTTTTTAAATACCAAGAGGGTTTTGAAGAAGTTGGATTATTTTAGATCACGGTTTTTTTGGCAGAGTGATGAACACAAGAAAAAAATATAGATTTTTTTTGAGGGGGAAAAATAGATTGACTAAGTGGGAGGTAGTATGTACACCGAAAGACCAAGGAGGGCTGGGAGTCCTAAATTTAGATGTTCACAATAAGTGTCTCCTAAGCAAATGGCTTTTTAATTTGATAAATGAAGATGGAGGTTGGCAAAAATTGCTTAAATATAAATATTTAATAGACAAAACTTTGATACATGTTCAATACATGCCCGGGGACTCTTAGTTTTGGGCTGGCCTCATGAAGGTCAAAGGGGAGTTCCTCTCGGTGAGCAAGTTTGATCTAGGTGACGGGTCTCAAGTGTGTTTTTGGGAAGATTCGTGGATAAGTGAAAGGATCTAAACAATACCTAGATGGGGGTGAATAGGCATATCTAAAAATTTGTACACAAACTCAAAGTCAAATATCAGCAAGAGTCAGAAGTTCTGATAGTTTGGGCCGGAACTTCCGGTAGCTAGAAGTTCCAACGCAAACAGCTGGAAGTTTCGACTCCTACGTGGAAACTACTACAAGCTCGAAATTGAACTTTGAGAATCCGATAACTTACAACCCCACTCCCTATGGTAAGGAGAAGTGTTGGGGTTGATCCTTTGACGTTGGAAGGCCACCAATCCGTAGATCGAGTTCAAACCCTAAGAAAAGCTTTGGGGAGGGAGAGAGACAAATAAGAACAAATATGCAAGCACAAGTCTCAACAACAATAAGCATGTGGGACACATGGATTTATCCCGAGGTTCGGCAACCCCACTAAGGAGCTCCTACGTCCTCGTTGTTGAGGTGACCACCAAGGTCGAAGTCTCTTTCACCTCCTTGCCTCCCTCAAAGCAACCACAAAGATCACTTGAGCTTTTCACTAAGAAATCGAGGGTAATACAAACTTCCCAAGGTTCTTCCACAAGATGGAAGCTCTTGGGCGATGCCTAGCTAGCTAGGGTTCTAAGAAGCCAAGAGTAATAGACGCAAATCCAACCGGCTTGATGAAGAAATCAAGTACTCAAGCTTGCCAAAGTGATTCTCTCACTCAATCCACTCTCCTTTCACTCAAAACCCTAAGGGAATCGAAGATTGGAGCAAAGGGGAGAGTTAGAGGGTGCCTTGAACGCTTGGGAGTGTTTTGGACGAAGGTTGGTAAGCAATGAATGAGTGGGTAACGGTTGAAAGAGAGGAGAGAGCTATTTATACTCATAGGAGAAATCTAACCATTCAGATTTGAGTCGGAAGTTCCAGCCCAGATCTTGGGACTTCTGGCTCTACTGAAAACACTGTTCACAAGAGCAGTCTGTTGGGCTTGCTTCACAAAACGTCAGAACTCCCGGTGGGTGCCGGGACTTCTGGCAGTCGGGACTTCCGACTTCCGTCGGGACTCCCGATAGACATGTGAGCTAGGCGGCTAAGTCCCAAGGTGTCGGGACTCCCGGCGGGAGTCGAGACTTCTGACTACTGGAACTTCCGGCTCACGCCGGGACTTCCGGCCAGTGAAAGTCCACCAACTAATTCTAAGTGTTCGTGAGGTGATTTAGTATCTCTCTTTTGATTTTATTTTTATGTTTGAGCACTCTATCTTCCTCAGACAACCTAAACTTGCATTCCTCTTTATAGTACGGCATACCTAGACCCAAAACAAAATATAAAAGCTTTGGAGAGCGCTTTGGGTTGGTCCGCCTTTTGCACTTGAAGAATTGAAGGATACCATTTCATCTTAGATCAACTCTTTAAGACTTTTAAGGGACTAAAGCTGCAATGTATCTCATTAAGATTCCATTAGTCCCTAATTTAGATGTCATCAATACACCAAAACCCACATATGGGGCAAATGCACCTTCAATAAGACCATGCCCAATAAAATCGCTCTTCCCTACACTATATAACATTGTGATGAGAAAAAGTGCATCTGTATGGTCAGTGTTGTCTACGACATCGTTAAATGTATATTTCAGGAGATCTCTGATGGGTGCTAATTTGTAAGCATGGCACAATATAGTGGCTATGGTTGCAGATGTACACTTAACAAACCAGAGAGATCGCTTTGCATGGGGCTACATCAGAATGGGTTGTTTTTAGTCAACTCCATGTGGAGAGCTTTGTTAGGAGCAGAAGCTATACCGTATAATACTTTAATCTAGAAACTTAAACTACCTCTCAAAATCAAAGTCTTTATGTGGTACTTGTACATGGGAGTAATTTTAACAATGGATAATTTAGCAATGCGGCAGTGGCAAGGAGATAGAAAGTGTTGTTTTTGTTCTTCAAACGAGTCCATACAACATTTACTCTTTGAGTGTCATTATGCTAAATTCATGTGGAGAATTGTTCATGTTTCCTTTAATCTAATACCTCCAACTAGTGTACACAATTTGTTTACAGGTTGGTTAGAAGGGATAAATAGGAAACTAAAATCTCAAATTCTTATGGGTGCAAGTGCCATTTGTTAGGAGATTTGGTTAACCTGGAATGACATTGTGTTTGACAAGGTCCTAGCGCCATATTATTTGCAGGTAGAGCTAGGACTTGGGTTGTGCCATTTAAGGGCGGGTCATGGCATGGTCTTCTGGCACGACCTGAAGCACGGCACGACACGAAATATTTTGGGCCATGCCGGCACGACACGCATACAAGGGCCATGCTGTGCCCAGGATCTCGGCACGGCGGGCTACATGGCCTGGCCCGCATTTTAGGCCGTACTTGGGCCGGCACGGCAAGAAAATGGCACGTACACACTTTTACAACTATACAATACAATTTTTTAGCATTTACTATACTATGTATCATCTAATTCTTGAATAGATTATGAAAGTGACTAAAAATTTCATTAAAATAGTACACACAAAATATATATATTTCATATCACGACCGGAAAAAAGAAAATTAGCATATACATTTTGAGGGTCCTGCTTGGGCCAGCACAAGCACGACTCGAAGGCGTGCCGACGTGCCATGGGCCATGCTTGGACCGAAGAAAAGATTTACCGTGCCATATTGGCATGGTCCGACGTGCCTTCCGTGCCTAGAAGGCACGACCCGAAGCGGCACAAAGCACAAGAGGGTCGTGTCATGCCGGCCTGGTCTGGCCCAAGTCCCACCTCTATTTGCAGGTTATCTTCAGGGAGGCTTACTGGACCAGGTCCTAGTCCCTACTACAGAAGGAGGAGGATCGTCATATGATAAAGATGGGATGTAGGACTATTGAGACAGTTGCGATGGAGATGTTTGCAAGACACAGCTAGAGATTTAGCAACAGGCTTGCTTTTTGGTTGTGGTTTTAGAAACTTTTTTTGATGTCATTATAGCTCAAAACTTTGTTTTTGAGATTCCCTGAACCGTTTTACTCTTGATTGTAATAAGGAACAACCATATGCATTGGTCGATGCAGAAGCTAGGATATTAATATATTCTCTTTTCTAAAAGGAGTTAAATGGGCAGTGGCCTCATGACCATGTGTGTCAAGTTGTACACTCCTATAGAATTATTAATCAGTTTGAATTAACATCCATGCTCTTAGTTATGAGCATGGTCTTGTTGGTGGCTTAAATGTCAAGTTTTAGAATTTGGCTTATGAAATACTAATCTCTTTTCTCATGATTACTCCACTCATGTCATTATTCAATGCAAGGCTTAGAGATCATAGAATACTATATTTTTTTCTTACTCTCATTTTTGCAAACTTTATTTATGCAAAATCATTATCAAAGTGTCATACCTTAATAAAGAAAATTGCATAATCATTTGACATGGGCAAGACCAGTGGAGTACATTCTTGTACCCATGATGCTATTTTAAGTTGTTGTGGGTGAACCGAAGCTTCTCGATACACATGATTCATGGGAGGTCATTCATCACTAATGACACACGTTAGTGACGGTTGACAAATGGAATGTATTACTAATGACAATCATAAGTTATGGATCACCTTGCCAACCACCACCAATGCCTAACATAAGTAATAGTTCTATCTTGTGTACCCGTCACCTATGACTGTCGTTGGTGATAGACCTGTGCAATACTATATCATTTCATTATATGTTATATACTTCATGTTAAATCTAACATACTTATTTCTCTCTAGTCTTATGCCATATAGTACAAGGCAAATTAAACGAAATACATTAGTTTGTGTACTAATGTACCAGGAACTTGTTCCTAGCACTCCATCATGCTCCAAACAGAGTTTCAATGAGATGTACCATGTCATCACCAGTCGTGCTCTCTAGTTCTATTATCTTCTCACATATTATCCATCCAATATTGCAATTCTAATCATATTATCTTCCAAGTAGACAAACTAAAATCTCTAAGCGCTTGTACCATATATAACACAGAGATGCTCTCACGCGGATATATAGGCGCGCGTATCCATCGGGCAATCCGAAGGTGGAAGGACGTGGGAAAGAATAAAGAGTAGGACATGCTTCTAGATGTAAATATACAAAAGAAAAGAAAATATAAAATGGTTGGGGTGATCTAGAAATAGCCCGTGATTCCTATGCAAAATTACCTTATATATCTTTTAAGAGCGAGATTTTAGAAACAGTTGAAGGAAGCCAACAAATATGCTTCCAACTTTTTCTTAGTCGCCTAGAAAACTCATTAATTTGGCAAGTAATTTTTTAGAAACTATTGGAGATGCTCTTAGACATGGGCATCTAATTCCTCCAAGCGTTACAACTCTATCTATAAATATACAGGCTGAGGCTGAATTTACATACACGTTCGTTATATTAGGCCAGTTCCTCGTCTTGTTTACATCATTAACATCATAGTGGAGCAAAGCCATGGAGCTACTACTCCCTTGGTGCATGTATATGATTATTCTGCTCTTCGTCCTCCTAGCTCTAGTATTTCTCGATCTGCATTGTCTACGGACTCCACCTTCTGCGCCGGGGACAAAGTTGCCGCCGGGACCGTGGCGGCTCCCGGTAATTGGCACCCTCCATCACCTAGTGACCATGAAGAACCCACGGCTCGTGCACCGTGCCTTGGCCGTCCTCGCACGCCGCTGGGACGCCCCCGTCATGTACGTCCGGCTAGGCGAGCTGCACGCCGTCGTCGTCTCGTCGGCCGACGCCGCACGCGAAGTTATCAGGGAGAACGACACCAACTTCGCCACCCGGACAATGACGGCGACCATCAGAGCCACCATCGGAGACAAGGTGGGGCTCGTCCTGTCTCCCCACGGCGCCATGTGGCGGAGGCTCCGCAGGATCTGCACGACGGAGCTCCTGAGCGCAAGGCGCGTTCGATCCTTCCGCTCCATCCGGGAGGATGAGGCCGCGCACCTCGCCCGCGCCATCGCCACGGCCACGGACGCGCGCTCTGGCGAGCGTCGTCAGGTGTCCCGGTACGTGTCCGACACCGTTCTGCGCGCCATCATGGGCGAGCGGTTCAGGTGGCGGGACGAGTTCATGGCCACGCTGGCCAAGGCCATGACGAGGGGTGGCGAGTTCAGCGCGGGGGACCTGTTCCCGTCGTCGATGCTCCTGCGAGCCATTAACGGCACGGTGAGCGAGTCCAAGGCCCTGAACGCCAAGCTGTTCGAGCTGGTGGATCGCGCCATCGACCAGCGCCGCGGGAGGAAGGCTGGAGCGGCTGCCGAAGACGGCGCCAACGACGCATTGCTCGATGTGCTTCTGAGGCTGCAGGAACACGATGATGATCTCGACTGCCCTCTCACCATGCCGACCATAAAAGCTGTCATCCTGGTACCACCTATATCAATCAATCTTTGGCATCACTATCTGACTTCTCTACTGCTACTACTTTTTACTCAGTTTTAAGTCATAGTATAATTTAGTCTTCTCATAAGTCAAAATTTTCTAACTTGGTTAAGTTTTTTGAAAAATATATTAATATCTACATATTCAAATAAATACACTGTTGAGGCATATTTAATGGAGAATGTAATGAAAACTATCCGAGCCAAATTGTGAATAATAATAGGATTAGTTTAGCAGTGTCTACACTCTAGCTACTGCAAATTGCATGCTTTGCAACCTTCCAAAACACGAGGGGAGATATATTATTTTTCATTTTTCATATATTTCAGGTGTCTGAATTTTAAGATGACACTAGTACAAGTAAATTATTATTTTGTGATTTATTTTTTTGTCTTTGAATCATAACATATTAAAAAATTTTCCTTTCTAACTATAGAAACAATTGTAAATTATTAATTGTCTTTGTGCCGATCCAGATTGGATTTTGTCGATGGTTTTTTTTATTCTTGGAACAAAAAATTGTAAATTATGCCTACATAAATTACAATGAACTAAAACTGTGAATTTAGTTTAAAATATATGCAATAACCGTTGAAAAGAAACACCTGAATTTTAGCAAGTCCCTTATTTTTTGTATGGCCTCATGAATTGTTACGCGACACGTCTCTGCAGGACATGTTCGGCACTGGAACCAGTACAACATCGACAACCATCCAATGGGCCATGTTAGAGCTGATGAAGAATCCGAAACTGATGCGCAAAGCGCAACAAGAGATACGCCATATCCTGGGATGCAAGTCACGGGTAACAGAGGACGACCTGACCAACCTGAAGTACCTAAAGCTTGTCATCAAAGAGACACTACGGTTGCACCCAGGAACATGCGTGCTCTTCCCAAAAGCGAGTCAGGAATCTTGCAAGATCCTTGGGTATGACGTGCCCAAAGGCATGCTCATGATCATGAATGTCTGGGCGATTAACAGGGACCCAAAGTACTGGGATGATGCCGAGGTTTTCAAGCCAGAGCGTTTCGAAGGAACTACCGTTGATTTTCGTGGCACGGACTACCAATTCTTACCGTTCAGTGGAGGAAGAAGGATGTGCCCCGGCATAATGCTGGCACATGCCAACATTGAGTTGGCACTCGCGACACTCCTGTATCACTTCGACTGGCAGCTCCCACCGGGGGTCACACCCGACAAGGTAGACATGGCTGAGAAATTTGGTGTCGATGTTCGCCCTAAGAGGGATGTTTACCTCAGCCCAGTCCTAGTTCTGCAACCGAAAATAGAGTAGCTGTGTCCTAGTAGCTGGCTCACAAGTTGTAGCATCAGGCCCTGTTCAGCCAGCTTATAATCTGTACTTTTCAACTTGTTTTTTCAGCGGAACAGTGTTTTTCTCTCACACAAATCAGCCAGAACAGTATTTCAGCTCGTTTTTTTAGCATAAGAGAACGGGCCCAATATGTTTCTTGTGCACTTGTGTAACACGTTATTACAATCTAAAGTGTTTATATTTGCAGACCCAAAATTCCTTAAGCCACCAGCCATCTTAATTAAGGGTCACTATGAATTACTCCGTCCGTAAAGGAAATGCAATTGATCTAGCATTCCAAGGCGAGACTAAGATAGAGACGAAATGACGCATGTGCCCCTATGAAATGAATTCTCTGTTGCACATACAGCTGACATTGTAGACATGGAAATGACATGCGAGCTGCAGAACGCGTGGTGATGAAAGTGATGAGGGAGGAGATGGTGGGACCAACAGACACGAATAACAGCTACCTGGCTCACGTTCATAGACCTGGCACCCTACAATTGCATTCTTTTGTGGATAACGCTTCCACCCTACAATTGCACTCATTCACAGGCAGAGGGAGGACTAGGTAGTCTTATTTTTCTTAGCTACAATCTGGAGTACTTGTGACTAGAAATTATGGATCATTAATTATAAATATTGCCCAAAATAGGTATAAATTACATATGAAACATATCAGGCTCTTGTCCTTTCTGTTGTGGATTCCATAACCACCATTGAGAAATAAAACATGTGTAGATATCCAAGACAATTTATCATGTTTCATAAAGGAACAAGTTTGTTTTTGGCCCCTTACCTCTTACGTTTGTCTAATTTTAACCCACAAACTATAAAACCTGATAAATTTGACAGGTCAACTATTAGTACCAATCCTTTAACCCATTGGTCTTCTTTTGGTGGTTTTCAAGTATAGCTTGGGCCTGCCTACCATCTGATCCATCTTCCCGATACCTTGACACCTCCCTCCTCCCCATTGCCACCTTCCAATAGTTGTCTAGCATATACTAGCTTTTGTGCCACTGCTACTGCTCACTCGCCTCTGTTGTGTGCGAACCACCAAGCCACCTCATACTTTTGTGATATATCATAGATAGTATATTCTGAAGAGATGGAGGGATACAAGAGGCTTTCCATGGCCGAATCTCGACAATAGCCCCTAGCTACACCAATTCAAGTTTCTGGCTGTGGGTTGCATGCCTTGGCTAGGGAGGGGGATGATCATGTAGACAGAGTGAAAGGGCACCACCACACCATGGAGCATCGTTGGATATGGAGAAAATTGCAAGGGCAATCTCGGCATGCACTAGATGAGCGAGAAGACGCGGCAGAGGGGGGAGATGATGGAGACACGGCGTAGGGGAAATTCAATGTGAAGAACTCAACATTCATGATCTAGGTTTCTAATAATCAAGTATGATTTTGACCCATGCAACTTGTAACCACTTCTCCGTTGGCTATCAACCACGCACAGCACGATTGACCTCATCTAAAAGGCTTTTCCTACAAGCGAATTGTGAACACAAGCAAGAATGTAAAGAACACAATCTAATATTGCAAATAGAGTTGAAGTTTATCAAACTAATAGGTTCAAGTTTTCAATTGAAAGGACTAATCGACACAATCAAATAAGAACAAGAACAGGGCCATGGATTCACTGCAGTCAAACTCAACATTACAAGTGCTATGAAGAATGTTTGTTTTACGAGAAAAACCAGAACCCAACTAAACACAAACCCTAACGAAGTGGTGGCCATGAATTAATAGGTCTTAGGGGGCACATAACCCTAGGGGGGCCCTTTTGGGATCTAATATGATACACCTGCCAACGACCCAAAATACGGTGACGCATCACCCGGATAGATTCTGGACGTCCACTTGTTTCTATGATTACCATTGGCTCTAAAGGAATTTTGACGTGAGACCATTGGCATTGGAAAGGTTATCACCTTAGTTTTCCGCGCATAGGTAATAAGATGTCAAAAATAGAGTCTATATGTGTCCTAGATGATGTTTTTAACTGGGACTACTCCTAGAGTCTGAGGTGGACTCCAACTTGAGTTGGACTAGACCTCCGTTGTGACTTGGAAGCCCAAACTGGTCCTCTTTGCCTCCAAGCCTTCTATCCAAAAAAGCGATGACCTTCATCACAAGGTGTTGCAGTGGAGGGGCAGCAGAGAAGGTAAAAGGGGAGGTGGAGGGCGGCTTTGAGTGCAGTCTTGCTTTAGTGTGGTCAGGCGTGGTGCCGTGGACAATAGAGTGGGAGGGAAGCGACAGTGGGGAAGAGAGAGAGAGAGAGAGAGAGAGAGAGAGAGAGAGAGAGAGAGAGAGAGAGAGAGAGAGAGGAGGGGAGAGAGGGAGATGGAGGCGACAATGGTGAGGAAAGGAGGGAGAAAGAGTGTCTTACATGTGGGATTGTTCCAGAAAAAACACTGGAATTAAGTTGGCGTGGGCCTAAACTGAATGGTATTGGTAGCGGTATCAAATTTACCTATTTTTGTAGTTATGGAGGTAAAAACTCGAAGAAAAATCATTGGCGCCTAGCACTGTTCCAAGGCATAACATGAATATTGTTCTAATCAATAATTATATATGTGATCTTGTCTCCATAAGGCCATAACGGTCTATTTGCATGGCAGAGAAAATTCTTGTCGGTGTGTGACTGAGAAATTGGTTAGTTTAATTTGTGTGACTTAGAATTTGGTGTGCACGTTCACCCAAATAGGGATGTTTTTACACTTGTCCATCTGTAGTTGTGCCACTTGAAATTCCTAGGTTCTAGCTTGTGCCAGCTCTATGATTTACTTTATTGCTCCTTGAGGCCTTGTTTGGAAGTTGTCGGATTCACCTCAATCCACATGCACTAGAGAGGGTTGGGTGGAATTTGGTTTAAGTTCCACTCCAATTCACCCCAACACATGTGGATTGATGCGAATTTGACTATATCCAAACAAGGCCTGAGGTGGATTACGAACTCCATTGAGCATTTTTAACCAATTATTACAATAATTTTCATGTTGAACTGAACCTTATACAAAGTTGACATATATATTTTTTGACAGGAGACCTGCATGCTTTTATAGTAAGGAGAATTAAAATTTGAGTACAATGCATGCCGGCGGAAGCCGAAGCCATAGCAGATAACTGGCCTATTAGTATATACATTTTGCAAAAGTTGTGGTGCCCGGCATATACAGGAGTTCAGTGATTCTCGAGGGATCACAGTCACAGGGAGATGCTGTTTTGTAGGAGCTTCCGCTTGCAATATACTCCCTCTGTTCTTTGTGTTTGTTTTTTACCCTCGAACACATGTTGTAAGAAATGTTTTGCAATTGTATCGAGGGAGGAAGCTGGGATACTGAGTTTTGCATTCTAAAAAACCGCATGCATATGGTACAAAGTGTTCCTATCCATATGGTGAATTTTCTCCTGGTGTGATCATGATGACACTGTAGCACAACCAAAAGTAGTGTCAGACATGAGTCGATTAAAGTACCAAAATACCGATGGGCAATCAGTCGGTAAAAAATCCTAATAGACGATCAATTGGCATTCCTAGTTTATAATAGGCCTCAAACTATTAGTGTGTATATCTACGCAATAGCATCCAAGAGTGGATCAGTATAAGTGGTTGGTTGATATAACTCTATACTGACACCACTATCAGCCACACGTAGGGGGAGTCAGCATAGATTTATACTGGCCGGCCATAGATCGCTATAAAGTCCTATACTGATCACACAAAAGGAAACGTTATAGATGGATTGTGGTATCGTAAGAAATAAAATAAGCCAGGTAAAATACAACGGTAATCAGATAGGAACTATAGATATGGCGTCTCTTACAGTAATCCTCCAAGAAAAGAACAAACAAGAAAAAAAACATGTAATTATGCCTCTTATGATAATCCTCCCAAAAGGAACAAACAAAAATAGGGACATTTTTTTAATTTCTACCGAGGCCAAACAATAGAGAACGGATCAAATGCTCCAATTGTTGTAGCTTAGTCTCTAGCACATGGATTATACCACGAAGAGGTGGTTCAGGTTGCATCCAAGGCTTACCAAAATTTTTATGCACGTCAAATGAGCTACAAGTGCACTCACATCAAATTTAGTTATGCCCTAACAATTCGGTAGCAAGCATGTTAAATATGTCATGTACTTTGTGGTTTTGATAATTAAGGTGACAACATGTTCAGCTGAACTAATATGTGTGCTTATATGTGTTGACAACCAAAATTTTCTATTTTGTGAAGTTGTCAAAATGTGAAACGGACTTTACCACTGCGTTCCTCTCGTCGAGATGGTTAAAAAACATGTATGGAACGCCTAATTCGGAGTTTGGATGAAGGAGTAAATTGTCATTTGGCTTTGTGCGGAAATTAGAACTTCTGACTCTCTACCAGAACTTCTGAGTTTTACATAGGAGTTCTGGCTTTGCGCGAACATCTAAACTTCTAACCCCCTACTAGAGCTTTTGATTTCCGCGGTCCGAATCAGGGAGAGTCCAAACTCAATCCCAACTCTTCCGAACTCGTGGAAACTTGTAGATTAAGTCTTGGAGATATTTCTTATTAGGATAAGACCACCCCCTCTATATATACAAGAGGATCATGGCCGATTGAGTTCCCATCTATCCAATCATCAAAACACAACAAATATACTACCTCTACTCCAATCCTTTTACCCTCTTCTTCAACCCCATGTTGTTCATCCCTTGATCTGACGACCAAGGATGGCGCCCTAGGCTCGCCGGCCGACCTAGGGCAACCCGGCGACGTCCTTGGCCTAACAGGGTTCCTCCCAGGCGAGAGCTTCGATGATTTCTTTGCTAGTTTGCTTGAAAACTAGCCGGTTCTTCGTTACGTAAGCACGTTAGTTATCCTTTGGTGATTTGCTTGTAAACCTCTCCTTTCATGACCTCCTCACTGCGTTCTTAGCCGATTCTTCTTGCCCTAGCCCTACTCCTCGCTGATCTATCTTCTTCAGTTTGCCATTACCGTTGCATCTAGCCCAAAAGGACGATAGCATCTGGTTTTGACCCCTTGTGATTTTGTTTGCGATTTTGCAACAAGTTGCGCTGCTTATTGAAAAATTTAGCAAGGCGGTCAAGTTATAAATCATAGAGTACCAAGATGTTGCATCACAATATTACTATGATCACCTCAAGGTATAACTTGCAAATGCATCTTATGATCCCAATAGTTATTTTGCAAGTTCTATGAGTTCTTATGTTGGTGTTGCTAGCTGTAATGATACTAGATATGTTGCATCGGCTGATTCTTTTGATAATGCTTCTCATCATACACATCATAATTATGGATATTGTGGTCAAGAGCCGATGTCAATTATAACTTCTTTGAGTTTTGATGCTACTAGCAACATACAACATGTAAATCCTTATTCATCGACTATAAGTTCACAATATGTGGCTCCACCACATGACATGCCGATGAATAAGAGAATTAGCTATGACAATGCTAATTACTTAGCCAATTGCTCTCAAAATTGAGCACCATATGCCAATGTTCCTACTTATAATTCGGCTTCACATGTTACTCACAACTCGAGCTGAATTAAAAAAAATTAGCAAGGTGTTTAAGTGCTAATACTCATGATTTGGCTTCATGTGTTACTAGTAACCATAGCCGAATCAATGAAAATTCAGCACCATATGCAAAGATCAATGCCCACAATTCGGCTTCGTATTTCGCTCATGATCATAGCCGAATTAGTGAAATTTTAGCAAGGCATTCGAGTGCTAAAACTTGTGATTCGGCTTTATATGTTGATCTCAAATCAAGCCGAATCGAGGAAGATTTAGTCCATACTAGAAATCCGTATGGCTCCTCTAAATGGAAGGTGCCCACTTATCATAGACCATACTCATTATGTTATAATTACTTGAAAACTCCTAATGGTTGGTGGATACCTGATTTTTAAGAATTTAGTGGTGAAGGTGATAAGACCGCTGTGAAACATATTAGTATATATCTCTCACAGCTGGGTTTTGCCGGTAAAGAAGACTATATGAGAGTGCCAAATTTTCCTTTATCTCTTGCTGGTATTGCCTTTGCATAGTTTACATCTTTGCTCCGGTGCACTGTTGGTTCATGGTCTCAATTAGAGGAGCAATTCTATGAATATTTTAGAAAGACCAATAAGAAAAGGTCGATTATAATTGAGTCATCGGCTAAAAGAGGATTGCTAGTGGGCATGAAAGAAAGAATTGATTCGGATATAAGCAAAGGTTCAGCTATAAAAGCCAAACAACACAATATCCTTATCAAATCAATCACATCTCAAAAAATAAGTCTTGCTACATAAAAAGCATGAGAAGCGCAAGAAACCAGCTAGACTTGATTTTTTAGGAGCCAAAGAGGTTATACATTTATCTAGTGATTACCGCATCATTGATGGAGATCAAGCCCCTACGAGCAACAAAGGAGGGTTGCCTGCCTGTTTAGAATTGGTTGGGCTAACTTCAAAGTCGGCTGAGCTGATTACTGCTTGCCCTAAGCCGGCTAGGCTGACTTTCCAATCGGCCAGGCCGACTGCCTCTGTTGTCTGCCCTGAGTCGGCTAGGCCGACTGCCCCTGCTGCTGTTGTGCTTGCTAGTGCCCAAGTCGGCCTAGCCTAAGCCGACTTTATCAATTCCAGCAGTCGCCGATGCATCTTCGGATGATTCAGCACCTATTGTTGATCACTCTCTAGAGATGAAGAGCAACATCATTCAAATCAGGGGCGTACACTGCTCCAACATGATCAACAAGGTAGAAAACACAAATATTTTGCTTAAATTTCAATCTAGTCATACTATATCAATTTTTGCATCTATTAGAGATATTCGTGCTAGTAGTTGTAAAAGACCGATTGAGAATGGCATAATATTTGTTGGTGACAAAATAAATTTAGATCCTATCGGCCAACACATTGTGCCATATGGCAAGGCCGATGGTAGTAGTTCATCAAAGCTAAAGCTTCCTATAAGTAATTGCAAAGGTGTGGTCGAATGGATTGATGTCATATCTGATCCATTCGTTTGCCTAGCTCTAAAGCCAACTCCACAAAAGAATCAGATAAAGAAATCCAAGTACACATTCGACTTTACTTTTTGTGATCATGTCTTTGATATTTTGCTTAAGAATAATTTTATTAGAATCATTGATCACAATACTTTGCCATCTATTCAAAACTTAGAAGAGCTTACATATTACAAGTGGCATAATTCATTTGATCATAATACTTCTAATTGCAATGTGTTTCGTCGAGTGATCCAATCGGCCATTGATAATGGATGATTGAGATTTTCTGAAGCTCAACAAATGGACCATTGGATTCAATTGGTCTTGATGGCAAACAGGTTTTGAATCGTCTTGCATTAGTTGATTCACTCAAAGTTCAAGGCTCCAATGCCCAAGAGAGAGATGTAGAGCCCTCAAGTGGAGATAAGGTTGTTGTCCAAGAATTGCAAATTGAAGATACTTAAGAAAATAATAATGTTATCACAATTTGAGAAGACACTAGGGGACAGGTGAAATCTCTTCAGCTTAAACAAAGGTCGATTGATCCTGTTGAGCAAGGGAAATTAGCTTAGGGTCCTCCTTTAGAGCATGTCTGTCAAGATGGGAAGAAGGAGGAGGATGTTCATAAAGCTGATGGAGGTAAAGGCCGTGACAAGCTAAAGAATAGAAGGTCAAAGCCTAGCTTCAAGGAACTTCTAGCTAAATATAAGAAAATAGCAGAGGCAAATGTCACCAATCAGCCAAAGAAAGTCCAAACATCAAAATTACCTCAAAAGCACAAGTCTCAAGAGTGGAATTAGCAAGGAGGTAGATCTCATGCAACAGCAACATATTCTCCTTTTGAGCATTCAATTCCCATGTCATATGAACCATAGCCCGTATATTTTCATCCTTATTCATCTTGGGGCTGGTTTGATCAAGAGGCACATGTTCCACCATATTTTAGGCCACAATATATAGAGTATGCAGCTCCTAAACATTCAGAGAGATCATCATCTTATAAAGACCATTTTGATCAAAATCAGTCTGGAGCTCAACCAAAGAAGAAAGTGGTAAAGCAAGTTTACCGCGTGAAGTATGATGGCCAAAGAAAAGTTCAGATCTGAATTCAACTATTGAAAAGCCGATTACATTGCTAAAAAATCTGGCTATTGATGGCAAAGTAGGGAAATCATCTATTGATATTGTAGGTGCCAAATCTGAACAAAAGAAGGTGAGAGTGCCTAAAATCAAGAAAGATTTGCTTCTGTCCAAAACAGAAATAAAACTGATATGCTCAATTGGTTTACCAAAGTGGCAAGAAAACAAGTTACAAAACTTAGTGCAGAGAAGCTAAAAGAAAAGGGCTTGGCATGGGTTCCTAAAGGAAGTATTCAAGCTCAGAAGGATGATGCTCAAGCAAGTGGTGCAACAAAGGCAAAGGAGAGAAAAAGATTCAAGAAACAGTTACTAAATTGGAGGTTTGTACCAAATCATCAAAATCAGTGGGCATGGCATCATCCCTACTCTCTGCCTATGCCTATGTGGAATTCATCCCCTAGTATGCATGGTTATCCCTTAGCTCCTTATTTTTTCTTGGTATGGATCTTTATGTTTCGGAGGGTTGCCAAATTATTTTGCTTCGATGATCAAGAGCTGAAATATTTATTTTAGTTATGTATACTTTTGTGGATGAATTCATATGGCCGATATTTTGATATCGCCCTTAGTATAAAAACATAGCCGATGAATACTTGCAACCATCGTGCTATTAGAAAAAGCCCCCATGGAATTTTCTTTGATGACTTTCAGGCTCGGGGGGGCATGATATATGCATTTTGATTTACTTCATGGATGTGACAATATGATTAATCAGCTTGCAAATAAGGCCAGGTGTTGGCATGATTCTTATTTCTCCCAGTGGTGCTGAAATTGGAATGTCAAGCCGATTAGATTTCCATTGCACTAACAATCAAACCGAATATGAAGCTCTGTTATTCGGGTTGATCATGTTGCGATCTATGGGAGTAAAACATGTTGAAGCCTATGGTGATTCCTTGCTAGTGAGTTTCAATGTTTAGAAGGATCACTAAGAGCTTGATGCTTGCCTTGATGTTATTGGTTCTTTTGCCGAATTTTAAAATCGGCATGTTCCAAGATATGAAAATTGTAAGGCCAACATGTTAGCTTAACAAGCATTTGGCTATGACGTCGGTGGGCATAATTTTCATGTTCAAGAAAAGCCGATGCATAAAGATTTATATTTTTTCATGCAAGTACAGACCAGTCGGCTAAGCCGACTAACCAAGTTGGCTCAGCCGGCTCCCCTTCTACTGTGGCCAAGTCGGCCAGGCCGACTCCCCTGTGACTAGCTCGATCAATTCGCTCGAGAAGCTTCCAAATCGGCCCGACATAACTTCTAGTGATGTTGGGGCTGATTTAGATGATTGGAGGACTCCCTCGCTGAGATATCTACATGATCCAAGTGCTAAAGTTGATAAGAGTGTTCGGCGAAGTGCTTTTAAATATGTTGCATAACGATGAGCTCTATCAGAGAATCGTCAAAGATTTGTTGTTGAAGTGCTTGGGATCTGATCAAGCAAGAGTGGCTATGGGAGAAGTCGATGAAAGTATTTATGGTACACATTAGTCGGCCCCAAAGATGAAGTAGTTATTGCATAGAGCCGGTTTCTATTGGCCTACTATGATGGTTGATTGTTTTTGTTACTACAAGGGTTGCGAAGAATGTCAGAGGTTTGGAAATATTCATCTTGTGCTTGCTGCTATGCTTCATCTTATCATCAAACCATGGCCTTTTCGTGGTTGGGGGCCAGACTTTATTGGCCAAATTCATCCCCATCTTTCAAGGGACACCGATTTGTGTTGGTTGCTACGGATTACTTTATTAAGTGGACTGAGGCAGTTCCTTTGAAGAATATGACACATAAGGAGGTGATTGAGTTCATTACCAAGCATATCATTCATAGATTCGGCATTCCCCAAACATTAACTACAGATCAAGGGACATCATTTATGTTCAAGGAAGTGAGGGATTTTGCCAAATTATATAAGATCAAGATGTTCAAGTCATCGTCGTACTATGCTCAAGATAATGGTCAAGTTGAGTCTAGTAACAAGACTTTGATCAAGCTTATCAAAAATAAAATTGAGGATAATCCAAGGAGGTGGCATGAAGTTTTGTTTTAAGCTCTGTGGGCACATCGCATATCAAGACATGGTGCCACTAAAGTTACTCCCTTTGAGCTAGTGTACGGTCAAGAAGCTGTGTTGTCCATTTAAGTGAATTTAGATGCATATAGACTTGCAAAGCAAAATGATCTATCCGCTGTTATGTATCATGATATGAGGATGAACAATATTGATGTGATAAAAGATTGAAGGCTCTCAAGGAGATTGAGAAAGACAAAGCCTGAGTTGCCATGGCATATAACAAGAAAGTCAAAAGCAAATCATTCCAAGTTAGAGAATTAGTGTGGAAAACTATACTATCAATTGGATCATAGAGCAACAAGTTTGGCAAGTGGACGCCAAATTGGGAAGGTCCCTACAAAGTGGTCAAAGTTATATTCGAAAATTCATATGTGCTAGAGACATTGCAAGGTGAACGTCTCACGAGAGCATTCAACGGGATGTACTTGAAAAGATACTTTCCAAGTGTTTAGCAAGAAGCCTAAGTGCTCTCCAAACAATGGCCGATACATATATCGCCCTTAGAACAAAAATGGTCGATGCATACATCGCCCTTAGCCACTGAGCAGCCGATGAGATGGGTATCGTCGCTGTTCTGTTTGTCTTGACAGGTGTTTTTCAAGTCCATGCATCATTCACCTAAAAACAGGGGGGCATATGTTGACAACCAAAATAGTCCATTTTGTGAAGTTGTCAAAATGTGAAACGGACTTCACCACTGCGTTCCTCTCATTGAGATGGTCAAAAATATATATAGAACGCCTAATTCAGAGTCTGAATGAAGGAGTAAATTATCCTTTGGCTTTGTGCGGAAATCAGAACTTTTGACCCCCTACCAGAACTTCTGAGTTTCGCATAGGAATTTTGGCTTTGCACGAACATCAGAACTTCTGACCCCCTATCAGAACTATTGATTTCTGCAGTCCGAATCAGGGAGAGTCCAAACTCGATCCCAACTCTCCTGAACTCGTGGGAAACTTGCAGATTAAGTCTTGGAGATATTTCCTATTAGGATAAGACCATTCCCCTCTATATATACAAGAGGATCATGGCCGATTGAGTTTCATCTATCCAATCGTCAAAACACAACAAATCTACTACCTCTACTTCAACCCTTTTACCCTCTTCTTCAACCCCCATGTTGTTCATCCCTTAATCCGATGACTAAGGATGGCGCCCTAGGCTCGCCAGCTAACCTAGGGCAACCCAGCGACGTCCTTGCCCTGACGGGGTCCCTCCCGGGCGAGAGCTTCGACGGTTTCTTAGCTAGTTTGCCTGAAAACTAGCCGGTTCTTTGTCACGTAAGCACGTTGGTTATCCTTTAGTGGTTTGCTTATAAACCTCTCCGTTCTTCACCGCGAAAGAGTGACCTCCTCGCTGCATTCTTCGGTCCGTAGCAACCTGGGCGTCTAAGGCCCTTGCTGGTGTGTGATTCGGACCACCTCTAACATCAACAATATGTGATTCACATGATTGCTTGTTTTGTTCCTACGAATGTAAGGGAGCAAGTGATGTAAAATCTGAAAAAGCAACCAAAGGAAAAGAAAGAAAACAATAAAAATGTGAGAAACAAATGGTACCACTCTTTAGATTTTGAATGAACTATACATACGAGTTTTTTTTATTGTCTCAACCTTCGATTATAAGTTGTAGTATCTGAACTCATGCACCAACTCACACCACACGCACGCACACACCCTAACACACTCACCCCTAGTGCGTAAGCTAGATCAACAACCTATATCTAAGGCTAGAAGTACACGGCTTAAAGGTATGACAGTGGTGACACATCTGTGTGAGGCACCTGCAATTTATTATAGGGACCCCCAGTGAGGAAACGCAGAGATCCTAGGGATTGAACCGCACCCAGCTGCTTGCACACTGCGAAAGCCAGCCAACCGAGCTAGCGCTCGTCCTCAACTATACATACGAGTTAGTACCAAACAAATAGGATCATCTTAGAGTATTATAGTCCAAACTATCTAGTGGTGGAATAACATGACAACCAGACAATCAATAAAGAGCCTAAATTTTGTGAACACAGATGATTCGGCACCCTTTTTTGTTTGTCCGATAGTTCAAATTGCAGATATGTTTTGTGGAATCTTGCAAATATTTCATACGGTTTCCATGGAGTATAAGATATCATCAAAATAAAAGTTCAGAGCAAGGAGATATATCTAAATACCAACATATTGGTGTGCTAAAAAATATTAGCATAGGACTACCACAAATCTTAACTGTAGAGGCGGTTGGGATGCCACTACAGAGGTGGCTGTCCCAACTTCCTCTACTCTTTCGCCTTCATAAATCACCGATTTGTAGAGGCGGAGGCCCAGCCACCTCTAGTATTGTTATTTGTAGAGGCGGCTAGGAACAACACTCACATCTACAAATGTCTTTCCAGAGAAGCGATTGGGATCTATAGCCACCTCTACAAATAAGTTTTACATAAGCAGAGCCAACTCTATTATTGAATTCTGACATGGTGAAAGGTCCTAATGGCTAGAGGAGGGTGAATAGCCTATAAAAATTTCTACAATAACACTAAGCAAAGCGGTTAGACAAATATGAGGCGAAGCGAATGTTGCGCTAGCCTACTAAAAAGGCAAGCCACCTACCACAATTCTAGTTTCTATAGCCTCTAAGCACACAAAGGCTATATCACTACACTAAGTTAGTGAGCTCTCAAAGACTAACTAAAGAGCCTCACTAACCACTAGACACGACATAAGCTAGCTCTTAAAACTAATTACACTAAAGAGCTTAGCTACACTAAGAATGTAAAAACACGAGATGGATAGTGAGTTGTACCGCCGTGTCGAGGAATGAACCAATCACAAGATGATGACAATCAATCACAATGAATACTAAGAAATCCTCAGAGACAATGATGACACAAGATTTTTTTTACCGAGGTTCACTTGCTTGCCGGCAAGCTAGTCCTCATTGTGACGATTTACTCACTTGGAGGTTCACGCGCTAATAGGCATCACACGTCTAACCCACAATCGGGTGCCACACAACCAAAACAAGATGAGGATCACACAAGTCACGAGTAATCCACTAGAGTACCTTTTGGCTCTTCGCCAGGGAAAGGTCAAGAACCCCTCACAATTACCATGATCGGAGCCAAAGACAAGCACCTTCCTCTGCTAGATGATCCTCATTGCACTAAGCCATCTAGGTGGTGACAACCACCAAGAGTAACAAGCGAAATCCATAGAGAAACACAATCATCAAGTGCCTCTAGATGCAATCACTTAAGCAATGCACTTGGATTCACTCCTAATCTCACAAAGATGAAGAATCAATGATGGAGATGAGTGGGAGGGCTTTGGCTAAGCTCACAAGGTTGCTATGTCAATGCAAATGGCCAAGAGAGTGAGCTTGAGCTGGCCATGGGGCTTAAATAGAAGCCCCCACGAAATAGAGCCGTTGACTTACATAAGTGACCGTCGGACTCGTAGACACTTGCAAATGCCTTCCAAGGCCAACCACGCGCTGCCACCCGTCCTAGTCAAATGAGCCGACCATTGCCGTCAATGGTCCAATAGTCACGCCTAGAATCACTACGGTTGGACCCAGACCATCGGACCCACCATCGGACTCCACTCAAGGAGGGTCCAACGCAGTCCGATAAGGTCTAGAGAGGGCAAAACCGGTCGGAACCCGGTCCGACGCCCACCGTCAGACCTAGCCGCGAGTCCGACACTGCTACGTGTCAGCTCCACATCAAACCTCTCTTTTCCCACGCAAATGAATAGGGCACGCGACCTGTCCGATGCACCTGTGCTAGGGTCCAATGCCCTTGTGTTAGTGCACCTAAGTTAGGGTCAGCCATCGGACCCGGTCAAAGGCCGGTCCGACGCTTCGAGGATTAGGGTCTGACGCCCCTGTTTCACTTCTCCTCAAGTGCAACTTCTCCATCCTTGCTCAAATGTGCTAACCATCAAGTGTATCACCTTCGTGTGTTAGCATATTTTCACAAACATTTTCAAGGGTGTTAGCATTCACTAGAATCTAAATGCATATGCAATGAGTTAGAACATCTAGCAGCACTTTGATAACGCATTCCGATACGAGTTTCACCCCTCTTAATAGTATGGCTATCTATCCTAAATGTGATCACACCCACTAGGTGTCTTGATCACCAAAACAAAATGGCCCTATGGATTTCACTTTTGCCTTGAGCCCATTTTGTTTTTCTCTTTCATCTTTTCCAAGCCGAGCACTTAATCACCATGGCCTCTCCACCATCACCATGATCTTCATTGTTTGCTCCACCACTTGGAATGTGCCACATATCTCATAATCACTAGAGCAAGTAGGTTAGCACATATGGTTTCATCAATTCACCAAAACCAAACTAGAGCTTTCACATAGCCCCTATTATATTCATTTGTTCCAGACATCATGCAACATTCTAGACATACACATAGATAGAAACATACACCTTTCTAGAGACATATACATAAATAAATAATCAGTTAAGCAGTTAATAGATGGCATGAAAGCTACCATCTACAAGTTCCACATAAACAGGCATGGTATAGCTGCCATCTACAAGTTTCAAGTTCTAGCCACTACTTCCACACTACCAAGTTGGATACACATCGCTTCAAGATCATGCAGCTACTACTTCCGATCCATTTGTACAAGCAAAAGGAACCAACACACAACCATTGTCACTTCATTTCTTGCGAGATCCCATCTTGTCTTTGCTGAACTTCTTCTCCGCCTCCAAGTCCTCAGCAACCTAGTTGTATAGCTTGTCAAACCTCATACATGCCATGTGCTTCATGTCCTTGCAATTTTGCTTGAAGAGGTCATTCATGTCATCCCTCACCAGCATGAGCCTCTAGCGGATGTCACGCAAGCCATCGTCGTCCTCTTCGTCGGAATCCTCCTCTTCTATATCATTAGAATTGTAGTCTTCAAATTCCTTGGATCCTTGTCCTCACTCTCAATAGCTACCTTCATTAGAAAAATATGTGGTCAAAAACATATATCAGTCCTAACTTTCCATATTCAAGACATAAGCTAAGTTGACATCCAACACTGGAACAATGCAAGCACAAACATAGCTAATTAACACACTTAGGAAATCTAATGCAAGACATAAAAGAGCAAAGTAATTAGTGGCCTCAAATACATGAAAAAACAACCTTAGAACATCAACTTTATGTAGGACTCACCGGTGGCAGTAACAAATAAAACCCAAGTGTTTAACATAGTAACAACTCAGACAATGAAGTAATTATATATCCATCTTCATATATAGCAACTCTCAAGTTAGGATACAGCTCAGGCAAAGAAGCATTCAATTTTCATATGAAGATACAACCAGCAAAGATTGGTCCTCATAAAAAACAACAAAGAGAGGAATGAAAAACTCATTGCTTATTAAACAACCTAGCATTTAATTGTCACAAGAGCTAAATCTTCTAGCTGCACAACTTCAGACACATATGAATATACCATCACTGGCAGAAGAACAATACCAACATATTAGAAGTTAATGAAACAGTTATAAAGTCTGTCACAAAGGTGAGGTAACACCAAGAGGTAACAAAACAATCAAGAATCTTTGACACAGAAGTTGAGGAAACTACTTGTATCAATTTTCACATGAGGACAATGGAGATTGCAGGGCTCTAACTTAGTATACCAACTTTCACAATAGCTAACCCACGAGGGCCATAATGAGCCTTTAGGGTGGAATTCCATTAATTAGCGGAGTTAATATATGAGGTACTTCTAGGATTGACACGTAGTTCGACCATCTTAAAGCCCAAGTCGCCACCTCTTCTCGCCCTCCCATAAAACCCTAGCCACGTGCATGGCACTAGCATATCGAAGCATGATGTTCCATCCACATACGTGTGGATACTGTGGAGACGTTACTCACTACTAACTTCTAACCCTTGTGCAATGACGAAAAAACGTTGCAATAGGCCCAATTTGGTTGCAAAAGGTAGAAGTTGCAACCAAATCACGTTCGTTGCCAATGGTTGCAAAAAGTCACGTTGCAATAAGGTATTGCAATCGTTGCTAGTTTGTCATTGCAACTGTTGGGGTTTCTTGCAACCATAGTTGTCCGTTGTCGAGCATGGCAATAGGACGTTATCTCAACATTCATGATCGTGACAATATAAGCACTTGCCACGCCCGTCTTCGTAGCAAGAGGTGGTACATGTAACGGTTGATAGCGTAGCAATAGAGACATTTGCCATGAACAGCGTCATTGCAATAGTCTGTATTGCCATGCCATGATTTTGTTGCCAAAAGCGTTGTTGCCACGACGGTCATAGCGTGGCAATAATACATTTGCCACACAATGTTATTCGTTGCCAGAGATCATATATTGCCACGCAATGTTATTCATTGCCAAAAATCATATATTGCCACACAAGGTAGTTCGTTGCCATGGATCATATTGCCTCATGAATGATTTCATTGCAATAGAATCTCATCACCAAAATTTTGTTGCAAAACAATTAGACCATAATAGAATCAATTGCACACACATATATTAATCTCAATCAACCATTCGTTAGATAGAAAAACAATTGAAATAGTATCTAAAATCACAACCAAAAGTACAGAACACTCAGAATTTCACAAAAACTCAACTTGTAGCGGTACAAGACTTTCTAACATCTATTTAGCACTTGTGGACTTTCTGGTGGTATTGTTGCTTGCTGGTTGTTAGAGCTCGACCTGGCGACGGAGCATCAAGAGGGAGTGACATAGACGGAGCACATGGCATAGTAAGGATTAGTCACCACATGATGGCTTGCTTCCATTGGCGTCTAAGGCCACGTTTAGATTGCAAATTTTTCTAACTCGATGAATAGTACCACTTTCGTCTTATTTGGCAAATATTGTCTAATCGTGGACCAACTAGGCTCAAAAGATTCATCTCGTGATTTCCAACTAAACTATGTAATTAGTTATTTTTTTACCTATATTTAATACTCCATGCAAGCGGCTAAAAATTGATGTGATGGAGAGAGAGTGAAAAAATTCTAACTTTTGGGTGCATCTAAACCAGGCCTAAGCATGGATGGAGATGGAGCAGCCACCATTATGCTGCAAACCTCCACGAGAACAAGGACAAGGACCGAGCAGCTTCTTTATAATGCCCTTCAATGGCCAAACAGCAGATCTGGTGGCAAAACAACAGATCTAGTTAATTATGACAAGTCATTCAGACCCATAATGTATTGAATTTTGGCATGTGGATCAGCAATTTCAAAAAATTGGAAAGAAATCAAAACAACATACAAGAAAATTTTATTATTTGAATTAAATCTAGCACCCACCAACTAAGCACCACCAAATTTCAGCAACATAGGCAAACAGGAAAGATGAAATAAACAAAGCAACATGAAGGAAAATAATCCTATATTTCAAATGTTTAGGCTGTCCACGAGTTAAGCTCATAAACGATGATCTATTCATAATTTTGCTTTGGTGTCCATTATTAAGCAAAAGGGGCTCCAGACCTTGCTAAGGCGTGAGAGCAGAGTGTTGTGGTCTTACTCAATCCCTTCCTCCAACCTAGTGTCTTTGGAAAGTCTACCGATAATGCAGAAGTCAGAAGGTATGCATTGGGTCCACTTCGGTTCTGAAACTGCAAGAGAAGACATACAGGAGAAATCAGTGTTTGTTTAAAGACATATACAGTCATTGTGGCATAAAAACCCCTCTTACATTGCATTTCTCCCAAATATAATGATTATTTTTCCTCTATGGCTTCTCTGCGTGTAGCGTTTTTTTCCCCTTCTTCATGGAAATTCATATAATTTGGATAAACTGCAGTCATATACATAAATAGCTTCGTAGCTTAGTGGTATGGTTACTCCAATTCGAATCAACAGGTCTAGCTTTGAGTGCCCTCAAAGTGTTTTTTTTTCTGTTTTTTCTTAGGGCTACATTAGTTGCATGCACCGTTTGTTATCTACTTCACAAATAGTTATCTAGCTCATTGGTACGGTAGGTTCCCCTTCAAGCAACAGGTCACAAGTTTAACTACCCGTGGTGCACCTTTTTCCACCTCCCGTAAAATTCAATTTATCTATACTTATATATAATAATAAAGAGGTAAAATTTCTACCATACTTTTTTTTCTGTCTACCCCTTTTCGTATTTTTTTTGTCCTATCTGTATCTTTATTCGCTCGGTGTCCGACAGGGTGTCCATGTTTTGTTCTGCTTTTTTTTTTTTGTCATTGCTTCCATACGTTTTCACTTGCTTTTTTTTTCCCTGGTGCTAGGAAAGAATGTTCGAATTCTCAAATCTTACAGGCCGCCGATCTTTGTTTTTTTTTTTTGCATCAACAAAGTCTCGCTCAAACATGTTGATCTGCAAAATTTATGCCATACTTTTTTTTTTCTGCCTAACCCTTTCCGTATTTTTCTATCCTATCCGTATCCGTATTCGCTCGGTGTCTGGCAGGGTGTCCGTGTTTTGTTCTGCTTTTTGTTCTCATTGCTTCCACACGTTTTCACTTGCTTTTTTTCCCAGGTGCTAGGAAAGAACGTCCGAATTCTCAAATCTTGTAGGCCGCCGATCTTTGGGTTTTTTTTTTTTGCATCAACAAAGTCTCGCTCAAACATGTTGATCTATTATTAATGACTTTTCCAATGGTTGAGATGTAACAAACATGTCTTCAAAATAGCATTGTGCCGACTAATCATCAAATCTTTTTAGGACGGTTCCTTACTAAAAAAAATATCAGCATTTCTTTGGAATTTTACTCTTTTCCGTGCACGTACAAGTTAGAGCACCGTGTCGAGTTGAAGCATAGCATGAAATCCAACCCTAAGATAAATTGATCCTAAGATAAATTGATCACATGATTCGGTCATTGGATAAATCCCCAAAGGTTTCTTGTCTATACGAGTTAGAGTAGTTTGCATACAAAAGCAAAACAAAGTCTCATTTTAAGATGAATTATAATACAATGCTATATAAAATAAATTTCTAAGTCACATGTCGTTCAAGTACCGCAGCATACAATATATGTCACATTGCAACGCACGAGTATGTTTGCTTAAAATATATGTCCCCTTGCAACTAGTCTTAATAAAGTCTTAATAAAGTGGACTACATTGTTTACAATATATGTCAGCATACAATATATGTTTGCTAGTCTTAATAAAGTGGACTACATTGTTTACAAATAGATACATATGCACTTATATTATATTTGACTTCCCATTAAATTTCAATTTATTTTAATAAAGTGCGGGACTATACCTTGTTTACAAATAGATACATCTCTCTTAGAGAGTTACAAAACATATATGTAGTACCACTTTGTTGACATCATTTAAATTTTTTGGAGTGATTATACACCAAAAATATACTGTTATGCAAGTTTTTAAAATTATCTAACCAAATATATATTTATTATTATTATGGTCATGCTGTTGCATTTCTATGTTAACTTATTATACAAAGAGTTTGCTATGCAAATACAGACACAAAGACCTTCATAGTCTACTGGTCAGGCCTACTTGGTGTGAGTGTGGTTGGTCTGAAGTTCTAAACCCATAGTCATTTTTTATTTACTTTCAACGTTCCCTGGTCGTTAATGTATTAACAGTTAACTTATAATACAAAGAGTTTTTTTATTATGAACAAACTACCATAAAAATAAATATAACGTAGTGGTGATTCTGCACCCAAGGTGGGAGGGTCCGAGGTTCGAGTCAGACCTACTCCCTCTGTCTTATAATACAGTGCATTCTAAGAATTTTAAGATAAATTAAGAGAGAATATAAAAGTCGTATGTATCCTTATTTTATTTCCTAATCAGACGCTATCATCAACGTGATTTATGGTGATTGGTTGATAAATGAAAAGTATTTAATGTAAATTAGTTTTTGTCTTCTAGAATGCATTAAATTTTAGGATAAATTTTGAATGCTAGAATGCACTATATTACAAGACGGAGGGAGTATGTTACTAAACCTGCAACCTTAGCTATTGCAACGCTGTAGTTTTTCGTTGTTATATGTACAACCCTATTGCAACACAAGTGACTATTACGTACAATGAAACATTTTTGTTGCAATATAGGCGCACTATCGCAACCATTAGCTAAAAAGTTACAATATCTTATAAGTATTGCAACACCAATAGAACTTTTCACAACGCAACTCAAATCGTGCCAACAGTGATCACTTATTGCAACCGTTCTACAATTGGTCACGATAACACTTACTTTTCATAACGGTCTCCATACTTAGGGTCACGAAACAATTTGCGTGGCAAAAATACCATCTATCGCAACCGAAAGTGCAAATGTTTGCGATAACACCCTCTGTTGCAACCAAATCTTATCATGCGACAAAAAAGTATGGCATAAGGGTCAGAAGTTAGTAGTGACTGCGGTTGCGTTGATCAACGATGAACATGAGGAGGATCACCTACTTCCTCTATATCAATGCGCATAATGTTGGACCAGATTGCTCAAACTCTTCTTCCGCTAATGTATGATTTTATCAAGTGCTAACGATTTCTGATCTTCTACTCATCGAAATTCTTTATTAATACATATTTAGACATAATATATATCTTAGTGTATAGCAAAAGCTATACATCTAGGAAAATCAAAACATCTTAATACTTTTGAAATGGAGGGCGTACTGGGGTCCTAGCAAAGTAGCAATCAGTCTCCTACCCTACGTACCACGCGCGTAGATGCATTATTAACACATCGAGCTTTTGTGCACATACCACATGCGCAGATAGCACGGGCGTATCAAATGGATATGTCGCTAGTCACCAAACTTTTGTGTAAAAGATAGTATTGTGGAGTTGTGGACCAAGGGTGTGTTCACTTCGCGACAAGTAGGTGAAAAGTTACTGTAGCATCTTTTGTTGTTATTTGGCAAAATTTGCATGGACTAACTAGGCTCAAAAGATTCGTCCCAACATTTACAGACAAACTATGCAATTAGTTATCTTTTTTACCTACATTTAATGTTCCATGCATGCGTCGAAAGATTTGATACGATGAATGAAAGAGGAAATATTTTGGGTTGGGATGGAGAAGTGAACAAGGCCCAAGCTGGCAGCCGATCTTGAGCATACTCCGTCACAGTGGACGCCACGTCAGATCTCAACCACCCTGACCGCCTCGCGGCAGAATAGAAAAAGGTTTCCCGCGCGTGATCAGCTCCAGAATCCAAGCAGCTTGCTTGTCGTCATCGTCTGGCAGACTGGCCCTCGGGAAAGGTCCCACCTGCCAGTGGCACAGATAACCCGAGAAAAAGTCTCCAACAGTGGTAATCCTCATCCCACGACTCCCACTCCCACCTGCCACTTCGCTTGCCCACTCGATCTGCTTTGCTCTGCTCTCGGTCTCGGCTCTGCTTCGGGTTCGTCGCCGGCGGGAGCATAGCACCCACCCGCACGGTGCATCGTTGCGATGTCGTCGACCGCGGGCCCCGTGGCCTTCATCGGCGCGGACGAGCTCAGCGTGGAGCTCGCCGCCTCCTTCCTCCGCTCCGGCGCCCGCGTCCGCTCCTTCGTCCCCGAGGTCTGTCTCTGCTCGCCCCGATCGCCAACCTTCCGCTCTTCCTCCTCCCCTAGCTTCGCGCTGGAACTTCTCCGGGATGATCACGCGCGTGTCTAATGAGTGACTCCTGCGCAGGCGGAACGGTCGCCATCTGCGGCGCTCGCGGAGTTGAATGGCCTCCTCCGGTGCGCGGGCCCAGTGGAAGCCGCGCGAGGTGAGCCTGCGCTCTTGGGCTCCAGTACTGGCTCCATTCGATCGGTTGTGCGTGATGCGTGCTTATTTGGGTTGGTGGGGGTGTGGAACTGTGGAGTACGCTGCTATGCTTCCTGCGTGGCTGCGATGCATTTGTTGGAATGCCGAGGTGATCGGGTCATCGGGCTAAGGCGCTAAGCTGATCGCATCTATCGTTAACTGCAGATGCTGCGCTGGTCGTCGTGCTAAGCGATGCTGGTGGGGTGGACGAGTTGTTCTTCGGGGTTGAGGGTATCGCGAAAGGTACGTGTGCTTGAGTCGTTCCGTTCAAGGTACTGTGTAACTTATATATACGGTTTGTTTGTGCATTTTAGGATTATGCGCGGGTTCTATTGTATTGATTCGTTCGACATTGCTGCCTAGCCAGTTGGAAAAGCTGGAGCAGAAGCTTACAGGTAAAATACTTTGCATGCCATGTCATTCGTTTCCCAGCCTGCAAGGGCTACTGTACCAAGAGCTCTAGGTGCATTTTTATGTATTAGACATAGCAAATCTGCACATTTAAACCATCAAATTTTCACGTTAAATTGTTTGATTTTAAACGTGACTAGATTTTTCGTGTGATATATTTGATGATTTGAATGCTACCACTTATATACCCATTGAGATCATGGTCACATGGAGGATCTTAGCTTAGTGGTACTTAGCTAACTTAATTTACTGTGCAGATGAGAAGAAGGATGTCTTCCTTCTGGATGGATACATTTTCAGTGGTTTATCTGATGAACTAAAGCAACAGATTGTTGTAAGCAGTACAGCATATTGAGAATCTGAATATCATGCATCTTTGTTTTCCCTTTCTCTTATCACTACTTACTTTGTATATGCCAGATTGTTGCATCTGGGAGACAGGACATAGCAGAAAGAGCTAGAAAGTTTTTCCATAGTAAGTCAAAAGATGTGTAAATTTCTTTGCCAATATTTCCATCTTCTTTTACATCTTATGATGTGGCAATAATGTTGAAATTTTAATTTACCTGGTGATATTTTCAGGTCTATACAAAACCATTTACTTTGCTGAAGGTGAACTTTGCACTAGCAGGTTGCTCACCCTTTCTGAGAATAGTAAATAGTGTTCTATTTCAAGAATACGTAAGGATAATTACATATCATATCTTATAGAAGGACAAACAGTCCAATACTACCCTATAGCCATGCTATGGAAGTTGGAACATCAACAGTAAAAATAGTATCCATACCATTACTGCAACTATTATACGGCAGTTTAAATTATGTTTTATGTCTGCAGCAAACTTAGGGTGGTGAATGATTTGCTGGAGGGCATTCATTTTGTTGCGTCTATTGAAGCAATGTATCTTGGTGTTCGAGCTGGGATTCATCCATCAATTATCTATGACATAATATCGAATGCTGCTGGGAGCTCAAGGTTATGGGAGTTTCTTTATTCTTTTGTGTTCGCGAAACAAATAATGCCTAACATTCTGTTCAGTAAAATTTTACTACACTGATTACAGGATATTTGTGGAGTTAGTTCCAAAACTTCTGAATGAGGATCCTTTGCTTATTGATTTTCTAAACTCAGCAAGGAAAAATGCAGTGAGTTCCTATTCCCTTTTCTGATGAGAGTTGTAAGGGTTCCATTCTTACTTTCCACATTCTTGGGTCCTCTTAATTCTTTATATTTGCCATCCTGGTAGTGCTAACAGGAAAGAATTATCTCTATTGCATCGCTAAATGCTTCTCTTTCTGAATCTCTAATAGTTTCACTTTTACAAATCATAGAGCCATGTGATGTATACGGCAAAATCAGTAACATTTCCGCTGCCACTTCTGGGTGTTGCCTATCAACAATTGATACATGGTATGTCTAAAGCTTCTTTACATGTTGACCCATTTGCTAGCCAGTGGCAAACACTGACCTGATATCATTAATGTTTGGAATCAAAGGCTTGAGATTATCCATCCACGTTTACTATCTGTCTTAGGATATCTAGAAAATTGGATCCTTTGCATGCTTGCTTATGTGTTTTTGGTTCATCCACTCTTCTTTGTACTTATTTGCAGGTTCTTCAGCAGTAACTGCAGATGGATCTGCCTCACCGCTGAAGGTGTGGAATAGCTGTTTGCATTTAAAACCTGCTAACAGGTGCTCTTTTTTCAAATCTGTCTTAGAATTTGGAATTTCACATTTCAGGTTTGGGAAGCATCATTTGGAGTAAATATTGTAGATGCTGCCAGTCAACAAATCTATGATGCAAGCAAATTAGCTGATCAGCTTGTTATGGAATCTAAAGCAGCAAAGCAGATTGGCTTCATTGGTCTTGGAGCTATGGGCTTTGGAATGGCATCCCATTTGCTGAAATCAGGGTTTTGTGTTGTTGCTTATGATGTGAGAACTCTTCTGACTTTCTTATCCTTCCCAACTCCATAATTTGCCCTTTGTATTGTTGCAGTAAGGTAAAAGAACTGTACACAGCCTTTTCTTTTCCAATTGCACATGCGTTTCTTTAACATTTTTTGGCATCACAGAACTCTGACCAATCTCTTGATTTTACTGGATTCAGTCGCAGATTATAGTCTGTTGACTGTTACCCGTGTTATAAGTAACAATGAATGCATTAGATTTAATCCCAAAGCAATAGAAAGACCAATATCTTGAATCAATTTTTTTGTAGTAACTTTCTATAAATTTGTCTATGATCCTAGGGCTATGTCATAGGACATCCTGCTCTCCTTTTCTTTTTCTATTCTTCTTTGTTTTTGTGTATGTGTGTACATGCCCTCAATGAATATCTTTTCTCCATTTCTGATTTAGGTCTACAAGCCAACAATGGCCAGGTTTGCTGATTTAGGTGGATCAACAAAAGGTTCTCCTGATGAAGTAGCAAAAGGTGACTTACAAAATCTTTCCATACTGTCTACATTATGCATCCAATAAAGTTTTCTGGATAATAACTTCATAAGTTATTGGCTGGACATAGTAGCTATGACCGGTTCGGGCTGTTCTCATGTAAAAATGTAATACTATATTATTTAATCTTGCAGGATAGATCATTTGTACCTTTTTTTTACTGATCCATTTAACCATGTATTTTCATTTCATGAGGAGTATTCATGTAAAGATCACTGATGTAAATGAGTGTTAGTACTGCTCCTTTCCGTTCAACTAGAAGAATGTTATAGTTGTTACCTTGCACAAAGATTGAGCTAATTAGTTATTATTTGTTAGTGGCACCATTGATGATGTATTAACCATGCAAGCTCATTGCAGATGTGGAAATACTTATTATCATGGTTGCAAACGAGTCTCAAGCTGATAGTGTTCTTTTTGGAAATGCTGGTGCTGTACCAGGTAATCTGTACAAGCTTACCCCTTATGTTCTGACTTTGCAAAATAAATTCTTCTACCAAGTTGGTTTACTGCTGATGAGCTTTAATTCTAGTGATGTCAATGTCCTTTTTCAGTGTTATCTGCTGGAACATCTGTCATGCTTTCTTCTACAGTTTCTCCTGGATTTGTGATCCACCTCAACAGAAGATTAGAAGGTAACAGCTCTTAGCATATTTTATTTTCGAAAATAAGGTTCTAGATTGTCCAAACTGTTTGCAAGGTTCATTTATTTATCTTGATGATTTTATCTTCTAGGCGCACCAATGTTTATTTATTCTGCTTGATAAAGAAACAAATTAAACATTTTTTTTGGAGAAGAATTGTAGTAATTTGGTATTCTTTTTTATCAAAAGACTGTTATAGTCATGGAAGCCTCAACTTGTAGAAGTGTTGACGATGCTGCGAACTGCTTCTGTGATTTAAAAGTTTAGCATGATGTGTTCTTTGTGTGATAAAAAAGTTAGTATCATTGACTATGCTTCCATATAGCTGAATGTCGACAGATAAAGTTGGTTGATGCTCCAGTATCTGGTGGTGTCAAAAGGGCGGCAGATGGGACACTAACTGTATGATTACTTACTAATACATCAATTAGATATGGACATGATGTTGCAACCCTAGTTGAAATAACTCTGTGCATTATCTTAACAGATAATGGCTTCAGGGACAGATGAAGCTCTGCATTGCACAGGTTCTGTTCTGTCAGGTAATAAAGATGACTACCTGAACACCATCATATTTTACTTTCAAGACAAACATCCAGAGATTGTCCAGTGGCTTATTAGTCTTACATAACAGCGCTGAGTGAAAAGTTGTATGTAATCAAAGGAGGATGTGGAGCTGCAAGGTGATATATACATCTTAATGTCTTATAGTTATTTTCTTTGATTCTTCTTACCTTGCAGTTTTCTGTCATCATTGGGTGGCTGTACGTGATATACTTTTATAATGAATGGTTACATTTTGGCATAAATGTGTATCTATTTCTCATTCTTTCCAGTTCTGTCAAGATGGTCAACCAACTTCTTGCTGGGGTTCATATAGCCTCAGCAGCTGAAGCCATGTCATTTGCTGCTCGACTAGATTTGAGAACGAGAAGAGTCTTCGAAATTATGCAACATGCAAGAGGTTATTCATGGTATATTTCTTTGATTGCCCTTGCTCACTTTAATCACGTCACTTCTCAATCATTCGGTATCTAAACTTAGATTGCTTTTCATGTTGGTTGACTAGCAAACTGATAAGGAAAGAAATGCACACATGCAATTCAACAAATTTTGCTAACTGCTAGCTCCTTTAGATTCCATACTTTAATGATCTTCTATAACTCTTTATGCGATGTGTGTATGCTTTACAATGTGTTAAGGTGGCAATGTGATTGCTTAATCAGTATCTATCGTGCAGGATGTTTGGAAATCGTGTGCCACACATGCTCGATAATGATTATACACCTTATTCTGCAGTGGATATATTTGTCAAGGATCTGGTATGGATAAATGACCTTTTATTTGCTGATGTTGTTAGCTACCATCAATATATTATAATGCTTGCATCTTGTCTTTTCCAGGGTATAGTATCTTCTGAAAGTTCCAATTCGAGGATCCCAGTGCATGTCTCTACTATTGCCCACCAGCTGTTTATTTCAGGTTGTTTTTTTCTGTAAGAAAACAAAAAAACTCATTTCATTCTATTCCAAATGGTGATCAATTCAATGTTGTATTCTTGCTTTTACATGAAAAATGTCCTGAGTAATGGTGTCGCACAGTATTCTAAAAAAACTAACCATCAAGCAATATGTCTTCTTTGGAAATAAAGTTATAAATGTGGTGCTACTATTCAGTTTTGGTGATGCATTTGCAACAGGATCTGCTTCTGGGTGGGGTAGATATGACGATGCTGCCATTGTGAAGGTGAATATTTTCTTTTTATGATCGTGCTGAAATATGAAAACCCTCATTTGATCACTCATTTGGTCTTTCATAATTTACTGTGTAAATTTTAGATTGATCTGATGAGGATTGTGATTGCAGGTCTATGAGACATTAACTGGTGTAAAAGTTGAAGGGACGGCTCCCATGCTCAGTAAAGAAGATGTCCTTCGTTCTCTTCCTGCTGAATGGCCAGAAGATCCAATTGATAATCTTGTATCTATTGCATCTCATAGTAGCAAAAAGATTCTTGTAGTTTTAGATGATGATCCAACTGGGACTCAAACAGTTCATGATATAGAAGTTTTAACTGAATGGTAAAGTCAGAATTTAATGTTTTCTTTAATCCATATACATGTCCCACTTGCAAAATTTAATATATGAGCTTCATTCATAAATACTTGGTTTCTTAAGATTAGCATGCGTTTAAAAACTGCAGGCCTGTTGAAGCCCTTGTCGAACAGTTTCTCAAGCTACCAACTTGCTTTTTTATTTTGACAAACTCTCGTTCCATGACTGCCGATAAGGTAAGGGAATGAAGTTCTAAGCAGCTGAGTAGTTATATTTAGAGACCCTTTAAATATATATTTAACATTTTTTTACTTAAATATGTATTTAACTGTTTTCACTATAACAGGCCATGCTGCTAGTACAAACTATCTGCAGAAATCTTGAAGCTGCGGCAAAGAAGGTCCCTGGTGTTAGTTATACAGTAGTCTTGAGAGGCGATTCAACTCTACGTGGTCATTTCCCAGAGGTTAATATCTAAAGTCACTGATGTTTTGAGTTTTCTTCTCTTTCATTTTCCGTGGTCATCTTGTGTTCTGCTTTCAGGAAGCTGACGCTGCTGTCTCAGTATTAGGTGAGATGGATGCTTGGATAATCTGTCCATTTTTTCTTCAAGGTGGGAGATACACTATTAATGACGTCCACTACGTCGCAGACTCTGATAGGTAATCTATGCAAGATATTTAAATAAATTATATCAC
The DNA here is from genome assembly GCA_038087645.1 of Saccharum hybrid cultivar R570. NCBI lineage: Eukaryota > Viridiplantae > Streptophyta > Magnoliopsida > Poales > Poaceae > Saccharum > Saccharum hybrid cultivar. The sequence goes on from JAQSUU010000304.1 coordinate 2,742,262, forward strand.
AAAAGGTTGATGGTCCAGATATTATCTACAGATTAATTCCTGCTGGTGAAACTGAATTTGCCAAGGATGCAGCTTTTGGCTATAAATCTTCCAATCTCAGACAGGTAAGTTTCTAGAGGAATTATTTTGGTAAAATGAAGAGCAAGACCTAAGAAATTTGCTTTGTACTTGAATGTGTAGTGGGTTGAAGAGAAGACTAGAGGACGGGTTTCAGAGGACCAAGTTTCAACAATTTCCATAACTCTCCTGCGTAAACAAGGACCAACTGCTGTCTGTGAGCATCTCTGTAGCTTGGAGAAGGTATTTCATAAAATGATACTTCATGTGCAAGTTAATTTTTTTGAAGGCATCATGTGCAAGTTAATTTGCTATTGACATAAAACAATCAGAAAACAGTCGTCTAAATTTAGCGAACCCTTTGTATTATGCATTGTGAATGCACCTGTCATGGTTAGTATCAGACCATGACAAATGGGCTGGCCTTGAGATGATTTCACCTAATGCTGACACTGGGAGTTTCTCTAGCTGGTGGAGTCGATCTCTCAAGGAAGTAGATAAGCTACTGGAGAAAGGGATTAATTCATTGATTCTTCTTGTTGCCTTGAACTTTGGAAACAACGTAACGATGTTGTTTTCAATTCTGCTACCCCAGATGTCAACAAAGTGGAATCGTGAATCAAAGAAGGCACTCTTTGGTGTCATGGCCGGTGCTAAGGAGCTCCAGGGCCTTCTCCTGGGAATAGGCTAGGTGCTTAGTTGTTGCCTAGTTTGTTTCCTTGGTCCGGTAGTGTTTTTTTTTCTGTGTCACGTCTGTTATAATCTCTCTGGGCTAGTGTAAGAGTCTGGTGTTGTACAGTCTTTCTTCTACTTTAATGAAATGATACACAGCTCTCCCCTGTAAAAATGGTTAGCACCAAAAGAAAAAGAACAAAATGGCTAATGACTATTATGATTTTCCCTAAAAACTTGCACTATACATCACAATGAATCACAGTGGTACCATAACCCCAATTTTCTTGTTCTACCTTCTGTTCTTGGTTCACTTTGAAATTTTCTGACAAGGAGTTTGTGTGTTTGTAGGGCTCTGTGTGCATCGTAAATGCTGCTAGTGACAGGGACATGGCCGTCTTTGCTTCTGGAATGATCCAGGTACAATTTTCTCATAGTATCAAGTTCTTGTCAAGTAATATGTGATAATATGTTTTATTCTGTCACCAGTGCTCTATTTTGATATGCCATTGTTCTTTTCCTATTGTTAATTTGGCAGGCTGAATTGAAAGGAAAGCGGTTTCTCTGCCGCACAGCTGCAAGTTTTGTGAGCGCAAGGATTGGGATCAAGCCAAAGCCACCTATCTGTCCAAATGACCTTGGCTTAAAAAGAGCTTTAACTGGAGGCCTCATAATTGTTGGTTCGTATGTGCCAAAAACTACAAAGCAGGTCAGACTTCTAGCGATTTAAGCTTCTCTCTTTTTTTTTCTTTTCAGATTCTATCTTCTCATGTATATTACTATATTTGTGTTTATTAGGTTGATGAGTTGCGATCACAGTGCGGGCAATCTCTTCGAGTAATAGAGGTAAGTTATATTTGTTGTCATGCCTAAACATGAAACTATGGCATCTCCCTGGATAAGATCTAAGTAGTTTATTTACATTTTCTGTTTTGAATTTGGACTACTTATGTTGATATCTTTTCTATCCATTGTGGTCTCTTGCTTCTTTGTTAGGTGTCTGTGGAGATGGTTTCAATGAAATCAGTGGAGGACAGAGACCAAGAAATCAGCCGAATTGTTGAACTAGGGAATGCTTATATACAATCCAGAAAAGACACTCTAGTTCTCACCAGCCGCCAACTCATTACTGGAAAAAGTTAGCATCTTTTCAATTACTCTGCATCCATTTATATTTTCTGTTTATTAGCATAATAGTGATGAGCTGAGGCAATCTTGATATAATTATCTATTGCACTATTATAGTATGATATCATGCTTTGTTGGCACATCTGGGGAGATGCTTTTACCCATGTTTAAGTATGAATAGAAACACTATAGGAAGGCGAACCAAAATTTGTCATGGATAAGCTGAAAGTGCTGATTATGTCCAAGTCAACAACACTCCTTGAGACATGGAGTTCTGTACAACTTTTTATTCGTTTGGGAGTTGTGAATAAGCAAGTTAATCATCCAAATCATCTAAAAGAACATCTCTAGCATGCATAATAGCCTTATGTAACGTCTGGAGACTATCCAAATCAACTCTCTCTAGAATTCTGTTTTGGAGTCTTATCCCACCATGTCTAACTCTAAAACCAGGGACATGACCATCCCATCCTACCATGTACTAAAACCAAGCGCATGCTAAGTTTTTCAAAATATGACTTATAGCTACTGATGTTTTCTCATTGATCTGGTAAGCATTAGCAGCACACTACTTGGAAACTGATGACTCTATTTTCTTTTTAGGCCAATTCAAAGTAATGTTTTTTCTTCCTTTGATGTTTGTCCTAAGTAGTTTGCTCCTGCGCTGTTCGAGAAAAAAAAACCTCCTAAGATCTAAGAAGAGTGTACCTAATATGTTGCAGCTCCTGAAGAAAGCTTAGAAATTAATTATAAAGTGAGTTCAGCACTAGTGGAGATTGTGAGAAGGATTGATAGTAAACCTCGTTACATCATTGCAAAGGTAACAGTTTCACAGTTTTTTCCCTTTTAACTATATTGGCTTGTTAGTTGCACTCAAGTTCATTATATTGCACTTCATATGCATATAGATAATTTATTACAGCTTTTCAAGAATTGGCCATTTCTGGAATGATTGCTGTTAAACCAAATTATTGGTTTTGTTTTCTTTTTTACTTTTTGGTGCAATTTTGAGAGAGAATTACACCTACATGTTTCCTTCAACGAAAAAAATGTATGCAAGTGCTGCTGTACTAGTTGAGAGAAAAGAATGAGCTCACATGTTGTGAACGAAATTGACTTCTGAAATTAATTTTAATGTGACTCACACAGGGAGGAATCACTTCATCTGATATTGCTACAAAAGCTTTGGAAGCTAAACGTGCCAAAGTCATGGGACAAGCATTAGCTGGTGTACCATTGTGGCAGCTTGGTCCTGAGAGTAGATTTCCTGGGGTCCCTTACATTGTTTTTCCTGGTATTAAACATTCAGTTTATATTCCACACTAACACAGAAATAATTTAACCTTTTGACTCAAGGTAACATCGTGCCCCTCAAACAGGTAATGTTGGTAATAACAGTGCTCTTGCTGAAGTGGTGAAAAGTTGGGCTTCCCCATCTAAAAGTTCTACAAAAGAACTTCTTCTTGTAAGATTCTCGACATTTCAAAGTCTTGTCAAGGCTAATTTCTGGACTGCTTATTGGATTTAAATTTTCCTTTAACTATTTTCTTGTTGTAAAGAATGCGGAGAAGGGTGGTTATGCTGTTGGTGCTTTCAATGTGTATAACCTTGAGGGAATTGAAGCTGTTGTTGCAGCAGCAGAGGCTGAAAAGAGTCCTGCTATCCTGCAGGTTAGGAACTTCAATATGCTTATTTTCCTGAAATCACATAATGCAGAAAACATAATTAAACTCGTTAGGTTCTCATGCCTTTTCTTTTCTTTTCTTTTCTTTTCTTTCCTGCATTATTCATGTTCATAATTGTTAGATGAATAAATGTAGCTTATTTGTGAGTAGCGAGTCTATGTTCATTGTAGTGTTCTGGTGATGTTCCTTGTAGTTCGGTGCTCTGTACTCTTTCTCTTCTTAATGAAATGAAGCTCCTGCTATCCTGCAGGTTCTTTCAAAGCAGTACCACGTAGCTCTTGATTATGAAAATATAGTATATAGCATTGTTAATGAATATGAAAAATTAGTATATCACATATACTATCTCGAGTCTTTATCTTAATTGCTGTGGTTGCTATTTAGATTCATCCCAGTGCTCTGAAGCAAGGTGGAGCCCCATTGGTAGCATGTTGCATTGCTGCTGCAGAACAATCCAGTGTAAGAGAAACTTGAGAATCTACCATTTTCAAAGAGCGCAAATTCAACTATCTGTACTCCTAAACAAACCACATGTTTAATAATTATCTGAATAAATTGAATACTCTAGCGTTCACATTCTGTGATTCTCTTATCACAGGTGCCTATCAGTGTTCACTATGATCACGGCATTTCCAAGTCAGACTTGCTTCAAGCTCTTGAAGCGGTATGTGAAGATCCATGGTTTCCTCAAATATGCATTATCAAAGATGACATGCAAGTGCATTTCCTAACCATTAATCTTGAGTTTTTTCCTGGTCAATATCGTAACCCTTGAATTTCCAGGGATTTGATTCAGTGATGGTGGATGGTTCGCATCTAACTTTAAGGGAGAACATCTTATACACAAAGAGCATATCTTCCTTGGCTCATGCAGAAGGTTTACTTGTTGAAGCTGAGTTGGGTAGGCTCTCAGGCTCTGAAGATGGCCTGACCGTAGAAGAATATGAAGCAAGATTTACTGATGTTGCCCAGGTGCGATTCTTCTTCTACAACAACGTTAACTGAGGGGCCTTCTACCATGATACTTGTGCCTATTTCTAAGGATATCTGTGCCTTCGTGGTACATATTTACAGGCTGAGGGATTTATTGATGAGACAAGCATTGATGCTCTAGCAGTTTGCATTGGAAATGTTCATGGAAAATATCCACCTAGTGGACCAAACCTCAGATTTGACTTGCTAAAGGTCAGACAAATTCAATTACACTTGACTGTGGAACGTATCATGAAAAATTCTTTGAGAGAAATTTGCATTGTTCTGTTGCCTGCTTTTTTTTAAGTTTATGTTGCCTGCTTTCAATTGAGTAATCCTTACAGAATCAGCATGTTTTTAATTGACCAATGACAGGACCTTCGTGCATTGACCTTAAAGAAAGGAGTTAGATTGGTTCTCCATGGAGCATCTGGTCTACCTCATGAGCTTGTAAAGGTTTGTTAGGTTCTTTCAGTTATTTATTTATTAGATCAGTATAAATCTGTAGTTTGTAGCTATGTTGCAGTGTTTCCTGCACCAACTCAGCCCAAATGGTTAAGTTAGAGTAAACGAAGGCAATCCATCCTTCTACCATTTTCTAGACTTTCTGCTAAGCTAGTTCATTCAAGATGCTCAACGCGGTATTGGAGCCTAGGGTTGTTTGTCGAAGACTTGTTTAAGGCATTTACGGTGGAAATAACCGCATTACCTAAGCACTGAATTTATTTTCCTGCTGCAAACCTGCAAGGAAATCATGAATGGTAGATTTTAAGCTCTAGTACTACTACAATGTTGAGGTTAGTAAATTTTCCATTGTTCCTGGATAAAATATACTGCAGACCAATTCATGATTCAGTACAGAATCTTATGCTATTGATGAGCCCATATCTCAAGTATTATTAGGATAAAACTTATTGTGCAAGCGTAATAACCATGCATTAATTTCTGGAGCAGGAGTGCATAGACTTGGGCGTGAGAAAATTCAATGTGAACACCGAGGTTCGGAACAGCTACCTGGAGTCCCTTAGAAAGCCAGAAAAGGACCTGATTCAGGTCATGGCGTCTGCTAAAGAAGCAATGAAAGCTGTGGTAGCAGAGAAGCTGCGCCTCTTTGGATCTTCTGGGAAAGCCTGAGCGAAGTACTTGCGCCGGCAACATGCAGTACGGGGGGGGCATGGCTGCATCATAGGATTCGTGATGATGATGTTAAGCTGCAGTTCCTTACAGTTAGCTCATTGCGGTATGTATACATAACCTGGAGAGCTCATTACAAATTGTTGGCTGAACAACTGAAGTACTGATTGTGTTTTGCTATGTGGCGAGGCTACTTCGTAAATCGTAATAATGTATGCTACCCCGCTGTAAAATGCTCCATCGTTAATAAATGCGACCGTGTTCGCTGTGCCTTTATTTACTCTTTTATTGGCACTTTTCTTATCGGTAATGCTCGGACCTGTGCATCCGCCCCGTGACTCCCATCCGGATGAGCCTCATCCACTCATCCACGAACCCATCCTTATCCACGCCTCCGCTCGGACGGACTCCGCCTGCGCCGCTTGCTGGCGCCGCCCCCACCCACCATCCGGACTCGGGTCTCCCGTCGTGGCCGCGCTTCATCTGCTTGCCGCGGCCACTGCCGAGGTCCGTGCCGCCGACAAGCTCTGCACGGCGACCTCCAAGCACTCCGTAGCATATACTCCGCGCTGGCGTCGAGCTCCACAAGGACGAGCTCCATTTATCCGAGCAGCAAGATGACATTGCGCTAAAAGCACATGTTGCAAGCGTATGTTTCGAGTGTTTCAGTTGTTTTAAAGATATATTTCAAGGGTTTCATATGGATGTTGCAAAAGTAGATCGGGATGTTTCATATGTTGCAATGGTTGTACACTTATATTGCAAACGTCTGTCCTCAATGTTTCATCTATCTTTTTCAGACGTAAGTTGCAAGTGTGTGTTTATCTGAAGGTTGCATATGCTTCACGTATATGTTGCAAATGTTTTTATCTGGATGTTGCGTACGTGTTGCAAAGGTTTTCAAGTGTTTCTGTGTTTTTTTATGTGTTCCAAACGCATGTTTCAAATATTTCATCTGTCTTCAAACATATATTGTAAATTTTTCATCTGGATGTTTCAAAAGTCGATCGAATATTGCACATATTGCAATGGCACCGGTCGCTGGCGGACAGCGGCTTGCCACAGAGCTTCGGCTCCTACTTCACGCCTTCCTCGCGCAGAGCGCCTCGCTCTCTCCTCTCCCTCTCCTCCCTTTCCTTCCCTCCATCTCGCTGCGGTAGTTCGAGCTCGGCGGGAAACTCTACCTGACGAACACGCAAACGCCCACAGAGGTGGTGGCCCTGGGTGGGCCGATGGCGAAGCGATGCTCGCATAGTGGCCCCAGAGCAAGCTGAGGTCCGCGCCGTCCACTTGCTACGCGCAGGAAACAAGTAGCCACATGCGTCCATCCAGACGTCCTGGCGCTGTTAATGCCTCTCGATTGAGTATCCTAACATGTAATCTCAGTTGTCCTATTTCACGTTTTAGAATCCAGTTCGCAACGCATTTACTGATTCCAGTAAGATTGAACTATTGTAGCGCTAAACAAGACGGATGTAGGTTAGAAACATGAACCTACATCATTACATAAATTCTGTCGCATAAAAAAGGTGCACGTACGTTCCTTATAACAATCAAACGGAGATACAAATGCAATGCGGATGGTGCCTTTTCTGCAGTGGACAACGCTGGAGCGACGGGGGTAGTTGTTCCTTGTTCGCGATCATGATGGCAGATTCCTGGCTGGGCGCGCAGCATGGCATGGTAGGTGCACTGATGCTTTGATGATGGAAGCGCAATGGGCTGTTTCTGGCAAGGCAGTGCGGTGCTTCTAAGATCTGCCTAGAGACCGACTGCATGGTGCTAGTGAAGCTTTGGGAAGCGCTGGATGATCAGCGCTCTGCGATTAACCTGATCCTTCGTGATATCAGCGGCATCTCTAGGAGCTCCGATGAGTTTACCTTTGTTTTTGCAAATAGAAATTGTAATAGAGTAGCTCATATATTTGCTAGACAAGTTTCATGTGATCGGGTGGCGGCGGAGTGGCACGATAATCCTCCGCTGGCCATCCGTGAACTGCTAGCAAAGGATTGTAGCTCTGAAGCTATTTGATCAATGAAGATCCTCCCATCTAAAAAACAAACGGAGAACTTTTCTATTTTTCCACCATGCCATGCACTGTTATTGGAAACGGAAATACTCCCTCCATTCCAAATTATAACATGTTTTAGCTTTTGTTAAGCACTTAAATATACACTATGTTTAGATACCTAATAAAAGTAATATATCTAGAAAAGCTAGAAAAGTTTAAAACGTCTTATAATTTGGAACGGATGTAGTTGCATGCTTCAGATCTCACAAAGCAACAATGAACACAGCTTCCAATCCACAAAACCTCAAAACATATCACTGGTAAGGAACTCGCGAGTTCACGTATTTTCATTTCCTTTGCATTTCATGTTATAGTGTAGGGTATGTACACGTATTCACGCCTAACCTCTGCCTGGATGGACAACAATCGCCACAATCCTCCAGAGAGTTCATCCTGCCTGTTGTGAACAAAAACAGCATACAAGAGGCATAGATGGATCGATTGTTCTAAGAGAAACAGAAGGGAGAGAAAAAAAGGAAAACCAAAGTGTCTTCCCTGTCGCGCTTGGAATGGCCTGGGGCGTTACGGTGACCATTGGTCAGGGAGAGCCAAGAAGTACTTCGACATGGCCTTCCTGAACCTCTTCTTGTACTGATCCGGAGATATGATGGTCGGCAGAACATCCTTGGAGCCACCTAGAAATCCTGTTGCCTTCACCCAAGTCTCTAGTTGTTTGTCCCAAGTGTATTGCCGAAGATAGTCGATAATCCCCATCACAAGTTCTTTTCTTTCTTCATCAATGCCGACTAGGAGAGAGTAGTCCATCACATCCACCGACTGAGGAAAAGGGAAATGCATGGCAGCAAGAGTTAGATAGTGGCAACAGCCGCATCTTCATGCGCCTTGGTATTCTAAATGAATATGCTACAAAATCTGTTGATCTGACCAATTTACTCAAATAGTCACCATCTATATAAGCTGAACCATACTGACAAGATAGGTTTAGATACAAGTTGTCAATTAGAATGGCAACAACAAAAAGAGCCAGGAATCGAATCACCATATCCAAGTAGCCGGCATGAATAATACCTATCTGAACCATCGACAGTAGCAATGTGGACTAACCACTAAGTCTTGCTACACTGGCACCAAAATCACTCATCTGGCAACAGTGTATTTTTCAAAAACCAGTGCATTCAAGCTACCTCGACCCAGCAACCCCGCAGCTTGTTGCCTGCCCGGCCTGCCCCACACCAATCCTAGCTACCAATTACAGTTCATAAATTGCCACTGTAAATATGAAAAATAGACAACATTTGCCACTATTTATATATTATGCACTTTTCATGCTGACCTTGCCCATCTTTTGATTTCTTTGCATTTCCTTCTCCTGAAACTCTTCTCTGCTAGCTGCCACACTATACCCTGGCTAGAGACTACTTTCTGCTGTCTCTCCCTCCATACCACTCTCTGACCCCTACACTTGTGCAACCTTACCTCTACACGTGTGCAACCTTACCTCAATTGTCTGTCAGGCTTGTGCCTCCAAAAAAAATGGATGGATAGATCCTCCCCCTCTTACTCATTTTTGTAGTGCTGCTTCTTCTACATCTCTCCGCGATGTCACGGAAGAACTGAACAAAGGTTTGCCTCTTGTGTGTATGGGTGTGTGTATGTGTGGTTTTGATTTATGTGCTATTTGCTCTATTCACCTCAAAAATTCCAAAATGAAAGATTGTGGCTTCTACATGTTTTCACAACTGAATTTCAGCTGTGTGGCAAAAGCTGTCTATTTCTATCTTTGTAGAAGCAAATATGAATCACAACAGAATCAATAGGCAAAGCCTCAAGTAGCATGTCTAATATTGAGCATTCAATATTTCCCATATCAATTGGCTGCTTAGGATATCTTGGAATCTTGAAAATGGTGGGGGAAGGTAAGTGGGCTTTTCTAATGTGTGTGATTGTCCGAAATTCAGATGTCTGGGCACATATTATAGGTCATAGTACACCAAAAGAAGGATTTCTTTTGTTGGGATCATTGGGTCTTGTCTGTTACTGAGTGAGGAGGGAGAAAGGGATGGGGAGCTGAAACACATCACTCAGGATTGGAGAAAAATTTGTGCAGATCAGGCTAATCAGAACAGGGAAGCCAGCAATGGTGCCAGGGTCAAGGTTAAGGTTCATACTGAAATCCGATGTACCGCCAGATGTCCAGGGTAGATACTGGCATACTTTTCATGTCACGTGATATAAAAAGATTACTACTTCATAGTACCAATCATGATGAAGTGGAAATGAGTGCATGAAACAGTTTTTTTTGGTAGTGACACCTCATATACAGACGAGGTCAGATGGGGCGACGATGTAAAATTAGCTATGCAACCAAGGTCACAGTCCAGGTAGCTCACAGGGAATATGGTATATATAACCTTCACCAATGAAATAAGATCTCACAGCAAGTGAGTCTACTTACTGCCAGAAAAGAAGTATCATTCCAGACAGCTCGTTCCAGCCTTCTTTTTGCTTTGCTTCCAAGAAAAATGGGCTTTGTGTGAAGTGTCTCTAACAGATTAAGATCCAAGAGAACCTTGTTGTTCCCTGAAGTATCTGGGTTGTAGCGCGAACGCAAAGAGCCCTTTAGGTCATATATTCTTGATACCTTCCTCTTGAAAAATAGGTTTTCCATGACCATTACATCCATCTTCAGCTCCTTTCCATCTCTCAAATTCTTGGCAGTGATCTAGTGCATAAATGCACAGCTATGTTCATTATGTAATCTCACAGGATTTGATAAACACAAGTAACAAAGTAGTAGTAACACGAACCTGGTAAAGACCAAGGACTTTAGTGAGGCAAGTTGGGCTTCCAGATGATACAGAGTCTGTCAAATATTTGAAGTAATCAACAGCATAATCCTCAAATGAATCTAATTCTGTCCGGGTCACTTGCTTTATCACAAATCTGTCATCCAGTGTTTTGGCAAAGTAGACATTACTCTTGCCACCTTGAGCACTCCATCTCTTGCAGCGACTTAAGGAGCGGATATAGTCTAGCTCATCTGCACAGCACTTTCTCCTGATTGCATCAAACTGCTTTGCAAAATAACATGTCACAGAAAATTTTGCTTTATCAACAGAATATGAGTCTTCATCCTCAAAATAAACAGTCAAATGGTTATCCTTAGAGTCATTTCCAGTTATAGGTTGAGGCTGATCAGAACCACAATTCAATAAACTAGATTCAATATTCTGATCCAGAAGTGGCAACAAGAAGCTGCGGTATTCTGGAACAGTCATGGCATGGGCTATCATGCTAGATGGCTCATCATCATAAATTGGAACAATAACATCCGAATCATTTTGTGATAGTAGCAACCGACTCTCGCCATCAATCATACCAGGAAGAGACAGCTTGTTCAAGAATGTTGGTGACAGACCCTTACCAGTTCTCTCAATAGCCTTTGGGGGCCTTTGAGAATAAGATCTTCTTATACTAGCATTTGAATCATCAACATTTCTGGAACTGACAGCAGAATCAAACGATTTGATTCTAATTGGTGCTATGACCTTCTGGTATGCAGGATCATCCTTCAGACTAGCAGGTATGAATGAAGCTGCCTCCATGCTACTTGATGAATCATTAACAAACTGACCAGAACCAGTCCATGCTAAGTCAATTCTGTCAGAAAGATTGGAGGCAGAAGATTGTGAATTCTGCAAAGTCTTTCCAACTTCTAGTTCAGCCAGCACTCCTTCACTCTGCATTTCACATGGTCCTGGGGCGAAGCTGATAACAGTTGAGCCAGAATGCATGGATACATCACCCATAATGTTGGTTTCCAATCCCAAATGTGAAACACTAGTGTTGGTTTGTTCCGTCATAGGGGATGATTTCACTGAAACTGCAGCCACTTCCAACGTACTTGGTTGATTCTGTTCTAGAGAATTCTCAAAATTCAAATGTTTACCAGATGTCACATCCTTTGATTGTTCTAATAAGCTTTCAGTAAACTTCTCAGAACATTGTGTATCATTTGGCACAGTACGACAGTTTTCTTTTGTGAGGGAGTGCATCATGTACAGTCTGCGATCCCATACGTGAATATCAAGTACAAGCTCTCTCCTCAGGCGATTGAGCTCTAGAACATCTATATATGGTTCAAATGTCTGCAAGTCATCTATGATAGAAAACCCTGATACGACCTGAAAAGGTAAAGAGCAATGTTCTGGTCTTTAACTATCTTTTTGATAGCAATCTACAAGACAAATATACAACTTTGTACAGTTCAATAGCAATCTATAAAACATGTAGCATTTGAACTTACGTCATACTTCTTCCACTCAACTTTAACCAACTCCTTAAGATCAGCAACAAGTTTATGCAAGCCTGACTTCATACCAATGTTCTGGTCTTTAACTATCTTTTCGATGCAGTCAAGTTTAACAACAATTTCCCTATATAGATGTTCCTTCCTAGAGCATACCTGCAAGTTAGGTCATAAAAGCTTACCAAGGGCAATACATCTCCCAAAATGATGCCAATGGGTTGGCTTTTAGATCCAATTTAGACAAGCTTAGATAAAACTAACACAAACATACATCAACAGCTTCTTTGATGACCCAATCTTGAGCTTTTGGATAAGCAAAGTCCAGTACTGAGGATGGCAAGTTGACAGAAAGAATGTCTACTGGTGAATAACGGAAGACAGCAACCATGCTCCCAAGCCTGTTTAATTGAGAATGTGAACTATTACGTTGGTCATTATTAGATAAGAAACTCAAGAGTATACAATAAGAAGCTACAAACCCATAAAAACGAAGGCAGTCCCTCTGGAGGGAGTGTCCACAGCAGGCAATTCGATTGGCTGTTGTGTGATTTGAAAAGCTAAGTTCCAGAAACTTCCCAAAAGATAATCCGCGTGCTGCATCCGACATGACTATCCTTTGTGTGGCTGGAGGAATTCCATCTTTTGGTTTGCACCTGAGACACCTGTGCCACATCCACACCTTCCCATCAAGCTCCCCAGGTAGCTTGACAGATGGAAGAGTTCTGACACTGATTGTCAGACTGCCTTGTTGATGAGTGTAACATCGCACATGAGATTCTGCAGGCTCCTTGCAAGATTCGCAGCATGAAGTCTGAAAATATAGGGTGGATGAAAATTAATAAGGAACTGTAAAGCCTATAATAGTAAACTAGCAGATTATGGATGACAACGCAACTACCTGAACAAATAAATCTTCACGAAAATACCTTCCAAGCGGCTTATCAAAAGTACCATAGAACTTTATCCGAAATAGCTGAGATTGCTTGCATACAATTCCTCTCAGAGGGCATGCAACTGACAAGGAAACCAAAATGCTCTGTGGACTGTCAGATGTTGGGAAATATTCGTTGTGATTCCCATTGTGATCACGTATTGCTACAGAATCTTCATCTGAGATATGATTCCAACCATTATCCAAGCCAAGGAAGTCACTATCAACCTTTGACATTCCACCACCTGCTTCATCTATGTGACCATTATGGGGAAAATATAAATTTCCTGGTGTTCTTTTTCTCACACTGGCAAGTGAACTTTTAGGTGTCTGAACAGTCATGCATACAGGTGGTACACAGCTGCCATACATTGAAGCTTCTGTGGAATAAGGGTATACCTTAATGGTTCCACGAGTATATTCTTCCTGACTTAAGTCAGCTCTTGAATGACAGTGTGCATGTTCCTCATGAATTATGTCATCTCTTGAATGAGATTGATTTGCAGAACCATTAAGGCAAGGCATGATGCACCCACTTCCAAAAGTTTCCCCTTCAATGGTTTGAAATTCATTCAAATTCTGCTGATAGTATCTTGAGGAAGCATTCTGCTTCTCAAATTGAAGATCTGAGGGGACTTTTGGAAGCGTTGCACCCTCATCAGCAAGATATGAGGTCTCAAGTGACAGGTGGTATGCTGCAAATAAAGCATACTGCACAGCAAGTTTAACTTTCTTTAGCTCTTCACATGACTTTCCTCTTAGAAGAACCTAGGAAAAGCATGCCATTTTTATCAGATATATGACATGATCACAGTATAAATAAAGGCATAACTTTTTATTCTATGCGACAATCACAATATAAAGGAAGGCCTTCAATTTTCCATCAACCAAATAAAATCATATTGTTGAAGGTGTAAATGCATGCCATTTTTTCAAATATGGCATAATCACAATATAAAGAAAGAGATCCAAAATAGTAAGTTCCAAATATAGTAAAGGATTAAGAGACTATTGAAACAAAGCATTTGCTATTCACCAAAGAAAATCTGTTGCAATGCACAATTGCACATAATACCTTCAGGTGTAAAATAATGGACAGAAAAGACAAATGGCAGAAGAATTTAAACTATTTGGGCCAATTAACAGTAATACTGAATAAAAGCTATCTTCGAAATGCAATTAGATTAGATAATTTGATTATTACCGTGCACCCCAAGCGTCTTGGACAACCATCAAAAAACATCAGTGTCTTGACTGTTTTTTTGTTTGAGACCTTTGGTGATGAACATTCTGTAACTTTCTCAATCCAGAATGTTTGGCATTGTCCAACTCCTGTAGAAGTGATATTTTCAACAGAAGACGCAATTTGAGCACCTGTGCAGCAAGATATTCTTTCCAGAAGTGATCTCTTGACGTTCAATACTAAAGAGATATCTTTTGCAAGAAGCTGTTGCGCATGCAATGGCACACTTTTCTCGACTAGCAAGACATGTGGGCGTTGAGCCTCTATCTTTGCAACAGCATTCTTAAGATACTCCTTCTCCTGTACACATTGCATTTGAAATCAATATTAAGAACATATTGAGATAAATCAGCATGAACATGTAACTGGAAAATGATGATATGACCTGTTCAAGAATGCTGTTTATTGAAGCTAGTTTGTTCGTGACTTTCTGGTATTCCAGTGCTCCTCCCAAAAGAAGCAACCTAGGGTTCTCATGTTTTGACACCATGCGTTTATGTTTTACATTCTTAGAACAGACAACACCTTTAATGAAAGCACTGCAAACAGTTGAACAATCATTTAGCGCCAAAATACCATAGCGGAAATTTCATGTAATTCTTCAGTACAAGTTGTAGTCAAAGGGCATACCTATCATTTGGATTTCCTGATGCTACGCATTTGACTTTGACATAGTCTGTGGGATCCATGCTACCACCCTTGCTCGTGTCTGGCCTGACAAAGGTAGCTGCTTGCCAAGCTAATGAGGCTACTATGTCTGGCCAGCCATCCACGGGATCGATGCCATGTCCTAGGAGCAATTGCGACACGAGAGCCCTGAAATGCCCATGTAAAGCACTCCTCAAGAACTCTTTGTGCGATATACTATGTTTTCCTTTCATCCATAATGAATCATCATCATCATTATCATCATCATCATCGCCATCGCAATAATCATGGTTAACATGTCCAAAGACCTTCCCATCACAAACATCGTTGTCATCGTCCTCATCATATTGAAAAGTACCATTTTCATCCTGAGGTGGTGGAGGATACCAGATGTGTCTACTCTCAAAATCAATTGGTTGCACATCATCTTTCCTCTGTTCATCATCATGCCGAGGTGAATTCATAAAACTAGAATCAACATCATCTGATCCCCGGCAAGAATTCCAAGGATAGCTAGGAGAATGGCAACCCCTCCTTGAGGGAGGACTTGTGTCTCCTACTCCCAATTGTTTGATAGGACTATCTAATGGGCTCGAAGTCCCCAACCGGAAGGTATACATCCTACTAATACTTGTGCTCATCGAATCCGTATCAGAAGTGTCTTGAGAAAACTCGCTCTGTGGGGAAAAGTACCGATCCAAATCCTCACTATCTTCACACCCAATGCTCCTGCATCCACTTATTTCATTCAGTGAAAAGTCTATCAACAAGTTATCCCCTCTAAGCAAACAAGAAAGTCAATTGCTCACCTCGGGGTTGGGCACCGGAGAGGACCAGGCGACGACATGCGCCGCCAAGCAGCCAGACTCAGCGCAGGCGGCCTACAAACACGCTCTGGTGGGGACACTGGAGGCACGTTGTCGCCGAGCCCACGCTGCTCCACGGCACCCCCTCGGCCTCCGTTAATAGGCCGAACGCCAAGGCCGCCGCTGTCCGCCATCGCAAGCACAGTCACCCAAGAATCGGACTTCTGCGCGACGGGCACTCCCATAAAAGCCCCAGAACAGCTAAAAAAGGCTACAGGAAACCCCAAGTTGGAAGTTCTTGATATCTTTCTAAACTCTACACCAAAGCCACCCAAAAATCACGGGACACAGCCACACCAAACCGCAAACCTACGATTCGTTAGAGGGGAACTAAAAGGGACCCCGGGAAGCGCCTAATCCTAGCGTTTCTTGGCTCCTGTGCAGACGAGGAATTCCGTCGAGCACGTGGCGCGCGAGAAGGAAACATGCTTCAAACCTCTCCAATCCAGCAGAGATGGCACTGGGCTGGAGGTAGCGAAGGACGAGGGGGCGGTGCCCATATGGGAAGGAGGAAGCTTTGTGCGAGGCCGGGAATGGAGGTAGGTAGTTATAGAGTAGGGGAAAAGGTGAGCGAGGAGAAGAAGGAAAAAAAAATAGTCCGGTGGGTGCTGCGGATTTTCTTATTGTTTTCACTTTCCTCTTGATTCATTCGTTTCCTTTTTCCTTTTTCTTTTTCCTTTTTATTTTATTATATTATTACGTTTTTATTATTGGTCAAATCAAAACCCATGGACAATCGACCGATTAATGGAGACATGAAATTACATTGATACTCCTATTTATTAGGGCCTCCTTTGTAACGCTAGATTTTTTCTATTTCTATGTTTTTTCTGTGAAAAATAAACTTCTTTTTGTAAAATTCATATATATTTTTTATATAGATTCTTGTGTTCCAAAGAGGCCTTAGAGCAACGCAATGGGATAATACCCACTACTACCTCGTGTTGCATGTAGTGGAAGATTTGTTGCCACATGAGGAGGATGATATGGGCCCAGCCTAATGTCTAAGGGCGAAAACTAAAAATTCTTGAATAATTTCTAAATTCTAAAACATCAAGTTTTCTAAGATGGAGAAGTGAAGTATCAAGGTAAAAATCAAGGAAAGTTTTTCTATTTATTTATCATTTTTTTCTTCTATATACTCCCTCAATATTGAAATGATAAGCATATTTTGTATAGAAAAAAGTCAAATTGCACACTTGAATCAATAATTAGTCAAATTATATACAAAATTAGAACATAAAAATTATATCAATAGATTTGTATTTAAAATGATTCTAGCATGATATTGATTCTTTAGCAAACAACATATTATAAGATAAAATAATACCAAAACTTATTTTGTATGTCTTTTTCTAATCAAAGTACTATATATATATATATATATATATATATATATATATATATATATATATATATATATATATATATATATATATATATATATATATATATATATATATATATATATATATATTCTAGGACGGAGGGTGTGTTTATATTAGGTGGTCAATCCATTCGGCACGTGAATGTTGATTTTCTTTCTATTACTAAAAATGGGTCGAATTGCTTCGGAATGGTACATCATGATCTCAAATATTAGTTAATTCGGACATGGTTACAATAATATTACTATATATTATTAATTTTTGATGTGGGAAGAAATGTGGTGTTGTCAATTCACACTACAAATAACAAAATTTACTAATTATCATTATAAAATTACACTTATTTATTGTAAGATACCTTAACAATTATTTTATTTATTTATTAGATTTCAAGGAGAGAATGTGTGAGGAAAGTCTTTTATAGTTTTATGTCCTTTTCTTCAACCTCCTCTCCTCCTCAGTCCTCACATGCTCCTCGTCCTCACTCGGTGTTGCCCGCCTCTGACGTGTCCTTGGGCATATTTATAGAGGTGGGCTTTTAAGAGGTCCGCCTCCGAAAATGACCTCTATTTTTGGAGACGGATCTCTTCAAATGCTCGTCTCCGTAAATTTATTTTTGGAGAATTGTAATTTTTGACAGTCTCCGTAAATCTATTTTAGGATACGGACAATTTGTGTCTGTCTTCGTAAATAAAACGTCGTCTCCGAAAATCCTTAGATATTTTAAGAGATGGTTAGATGTTCGCTACACGGACTGCGTCATTTCACGAGGTGAAAGAGACTAAGAGCAGTGGGTGTGCTCCATGGTACTGCTCCATGGTACTGCTGTTGATGTTAGGGATGGATATCCGCGTTTCCGAGAAGCAACGGATGTAGTCGCGCAACGGTTCGTTTGGATAGTCTCCGACTTTCTCCAAATCGTACTTGTTGCCAGACTACTGACAAGTGGCCATGTAATCGTCAATGAAAGCCCTCATGAGCTGAGCCCAGATGTCGATGGAGCCTTCCCTCAGGCTGAGGAGCCACTGGTTCGCAGACTGGTTGATGATCACAGGCAAGTAATTGGTCATCACGTCTTCATCGCCGTGCGCTGCTCGGATAGCGATTTCGTACAGTGTTATCCACTGTTCGGGATTGGCCTTTGAAAGCCCAAGTTTGGTTTTGGTAATTAATGACACCAAGTTGCTAATGCCATGTGTTAAGTGTTTTGAGTTAGGCATAAGCAACACATGTGATGAAAGTGTATGTGGCAAGGAGTGATGGCCACAAGATCACAAAGAGATGGTGCATGGACATGAAATGATGATCATGGTGGAGATGCACATAAAATGAAGGACATTATGATCAAGTGAAAGAGAAGGATCTAAGAGCGCAAGGCAAAGGTATAACCATAGGGTTTTCCTTTTGCCGGTCTAAGATGAGTAGAGAAGTGATTGACCGGGTTTAGGATACATAGCCGACTATCAAGAGGGGCAATCACGGTTAGCTCGGAAATCAAGTGCCACTAGATCAATGTCTTGAGCATATGCATTAGGATCTAGTAAAAAGCTAACATAACGCCTTGAGAAATGATTTATGAAATGCTAACACACATGCACATGGTGGTGTACACTTGGTGGTGTTAGCACAGTTTGTGAAGGCGATGGAGTTTAAGCGGTAGAGAGGGGTTTGGGTTCCTCTCTCCCTCTCGCCGAGCTTGCGAGGCGGGATTCGGCGCTTTTTGAAGAAGTGAAATGCCTATTTTCTATTGCGCCGAAAGTCGGAAAAGAAATGGAGGCGAACGGAGGTCACAGAGATGACCGGACGCTGGACCGGACGCGGTCTCTGTATGACCGGACGCGTCCGGTCAGTGTTCAGCGTCTGCGCGGTTTTTCAGTTTGATGATCGGACGCGCAGCGCGTCCGGTCACTGATGACCGGACGCGTCCGGTCATCCAGGGAGCTTACTGGACTCTAATCGGACGCTGGCACTGTGGCGTCCGGTCAGTTCAACAGCGCGTCCGGTTAGTTCTCCTGAGCGAATCAGAGCGCGCGACCGGCGCGTCCGGTCCCTCACATAACCGGAGCGTCCGGTCAGGCGTCCAGAAGGGTAGAGCGAAGCGGAGTAACGATCGGACGCGCGGCGCGTCCGGTCACATGCGATCGGACGCGTCCGGTCTCAACGGGAGCATACTGGAATGCGACCGGACGCGGGCACTGTCGCGTCCGGTCAATCGGTTCAGCGCGTCCGGTCACGGCAACGGCTAGTTCTGACACGCACTGTTTCTTGCTGTCGTGTAGTGACCGGACGCGTCCGGTCACCCTGACCGGAGCGTCCGGTCAGTGCGTTTTTTTTTCGCTGCGTCGTCTGTAACGGCTAGCTGCGTACCCCTTCGTTATAAATAGACGTTGGCCGGGGTTTGAGGGCAACTCTTGCACATTTTGAGATATAGAGACATACTTTGAGCTAGAGAACAACCCCTCCACTCATCTCTTTGCATAGTTGCACATCTTGAGTGAGATTGAGTGAGATTCAAGTGCATTGCTTGAGAGTTGCATTCTAGAGGCACTTGATCTTCGAGTTGCTGCGGATTTCTTGTTACTCTTCCGTGTTTCCCGACACGGTAGACGGCTTGGAGCAGCGGAGGTGATTGAGCTCGCAATTGGAGATTGTTGGAGCCTTCACCAAGTGTTGTAAGGGGTTCTTGATCCTTCCCCGCGGGAGTTCGCAAATTGGATACTCTAGTGGAGCTCGTGCCTTGGAGGATCCCCATCTTGTGTGCGGTTGTGCGGCGCCCGCCGAGGGCTCGACTCTTGATAGTCGATTAGCTCGCGAACCGACAAGTGGGTGTATCGCCACAACGGGGAGTAGCTTGCCGGGAAGCAAGTGAACCTCGGGATAAATTCTTGTGTTATTCTCTTCCCGAGGATTTCTCTTGTATGATTGATTGATTGGTATTTCTCTTCTCTTCACGGCGGTATAATCACTCGAAGCTCTTCTCTCGTATTATTTCTCGTTTCTAGCTTATAGTTGTTGTTGTGTTTAGTGAATAGCCTTGTACTAGACTTGTGTAGGTGGCTTGCTTAATTAGTTAGAGCTAGTGCTTTTGCTTCGCCACCTTTCGTACTAACTCGTGGTTAAGTAATTCTTGTAGAAGTTTTAATTAGGCTATTCATCCCCTCTCTAGCCTATTTGGACCTTACAAGTGGTATCGGAGCCAAGGCACCGTTTATTTGAGGCTTAACAACCTACGGTGAAAAAGGAATGGCTCAATTAAGCTTGCACATCAACAACACCAAGAAGGCACCTCACTTTGATGGCACAAATTATGCATATTGGAAGGTTAAGATGACCGCACACCTCAAGTCAATCAATAGAGAAGTGTGGAAGGTCACCGAAACAAAATTTGAGGTTGCTAATCCGGAAGCACCTACACCGGTGGAAGAGAAGAAACTCCAATGCAATGACATTACCATTAGTGCTCTTCATGAGGCATTAGATGACAAGACATTTGAGCAAGTAAAAAACATAGAGATTGCTCATGATGCTTGGGCCAAGCTAGAAGAAACATTTGAGGGCACCGAAGGCACAAAGACCGCTAAAGCATATATCTTGCAAGAAAAATTTTCAAGCTTCAAGATGCAAGATGATGAGAGTGTACCGGAGATGTTTCATAGGTTGCAAGTCATTGTTAATGAGCTCAAGGCACTTGGTGAGGAGGTCAAGGACAATCAATTCTCTATGAAGTTCTTGAGAAGCTTGCCCAAGAGATTTGATACATTGATCACCGTGCTAGTGAGGACTACATTGAAGGATTCAACTCCTCAACAAATATTTCAAGAGGTGATGACCGATGATTCATATAGAGAAGATGATGAGAAGGATGAGTTGGTCAAGAAGAAGAAAAAGGAAAATGAAAAGAAAGATGATGAAAAGAAGAAGAGTGTGGCATTCAAAGCCACCACATCCAAGGGCAAGTCCAAGATTGAATCATCAAGTGATGAAGACTCAAGCTCTTGTGATAGTGATGACATTGATGAGAAGATGGCTCTCTTTGTCAAGCAATTTGGCAAATTCATGAAGAAGAAGGGCTATCGTGCAAGGAGGAGGAAGAACTCATCTAAGAAGAATGAGCATAACATGAGATGCTTTAGATGCCATAGCAAGGATCATCTTATTGCAAAGTGTCCTTATGATAGTGATGATGAAGATGCTATCAAGAAGGAGAGGAAGAAGCAAAAGAAGAAGCAAGAAAAAAAGGAGAGCTCTCATAAAAGGAAGAATGATTCTCATGTTGCTACATGGGATAGTGATGATTCCTCAAGTGATGATGATGATGACTACAAGAGCAAGAAGAAGGGACATGCTAGCATTGCCATCCAAAAGAAGGTTTCCCTCTTCGACACTCCATCATGCTTCATGGCTAAGGCCGCTAAGGTATCATCCGATGATGAGAGTGATCATGATAATGCTAGTGATAGTGATAGTGATGAAGATGAATTCACTAAAGATGAACTAATCACTATGCTAGAAGATTGCACTCAACATTTTAAAGAATCTAGAAAGGAGTGCAAGGGCTTGCTTAAGGAAAAGAAAAACCTTATGCAAGAACTTGATGAGCTTAGGGCATCTTATGAGAGTCTAAAGGAAGACCATAAGAAGCTTCAAAAGTCTCACATTAACCTAGAAGAAGCTCATTCCTCTCTAGTTGAAAAATATGAAAACATACCAACTAATGTTGAGAAAGCTAAAACTTGCAACATAGGCATATCATGTGATATAATTGATGAAACTTTTCATAAGCCTATTATTGTTGCTCCTACTAACCCTTCATGTAGCTCATCTACATCATCCTCATCTAGTAGTGATGGTTTCACTTGTGACTCCACACTTATAGTTGAGAATGAAAATCTCAAGAAGGAGGTAAAAGAGCTCAATCACACATTAGCTAAGGCTTATGGTGGTGAGGACCGCTTGCTTATGTGCTTGGGTAGCCAAAGAGCTTCTCTCTACAAAGAGGGATTGGGCTATAACCCCAAGAAAGGCAAGGCCGCTTTTGCTCCTCACAAGACTCGTTTTGTGAAGAACAATGGTAGCTATTGCAAAAGCTGCAAACAAGTTGGTCACATAGAGCAACATTGCATGAACAAGAAATCCAATGCAAATGTATCCTCAATCAAGTTTAATTCTTTCTATATGCTTACCAAGGGTACAAATGGTGTTCATGCTAAGTTTATTGGTACACCATGGATGGGCTCAAAGAAGAAAGCCATTTGGGTACCAAAGAGCTTAGTCTCTAACCTTGGAGGACCCAAACAAGTTTGGGTACCTAAAAAGAATTGATCTTGTCTTGTAGGTCAATTACAAAGCCGGAGGAAGGCATTGGGTGCTTGATAGTGGGTGCACTCAACATATGACCGGAGACTCTTGTATGTTCAATTCAATTGATACAAGTCAAAATGGTGGTTTTGATGCTATCACTTTTGGCAACAATAAGAAAGGCAAGGTCAAGGGGCTTGGTAAAATTGCTATCTCAAATGACATGAGCATATCTAATGTGTTGCTAGTTGAGAGCTTAGATTTCAATCTTTTATCGGTGGCACAACTTTGTGATCTTGGCTTCAAGTGCATATTTGGTAGTGATGATGTTGAAGTCATAAGTGTTGATGGATCAAACTTGATATTCAAAGGATTTAGACATGGTAGCTTATACTTGGTTGACTTCAATGATAGTGAGACACAATTGACATCATGCTTGCTTAGTAAATCTAGTATGGGTTGGTTGTGGCATAGAAGGCTTGGTCATGTTGGAATGAAACAATTGAACAACCTTTTGAGGCATGACTTAGTTAGAGGATTGAAAGATGTCACTTTTGAAAAGGATAAACTATGTAGTGCTTGTCAAGCCGGCAAACAAGTTGGAAATTCACATCCTAGTAAAAGTGAAATGAGCACATCAAAAGCATTTGAGCTATTGCACATGGACTTGTTTGGGCCAACAACATACACTAGCATTGGTGGCAACAAGTATGGTTTTGTGATTGTGGATGACTACACTAGATACACTTGGGTGCTCTTTCTCTATGACAAGAGTGATGTTTATGATCTATTCAAGTCTTTTGTCAAGAGGGTGCAAAATGAGTTTGAGACTACCATCAAGAAGATTAGAAGTGACAATGGTAGTGAGTTCAAGAACACAAGAATTGAAGATTTGTGTGATGATTATGGTATTGGGCATCAATTCTCACCAACATACACTCCTCAATCCAATGGTGTAGTTGAAAGGAAAAATAGAACCTTGATTGATATGGCTAGATCAATGCTTAGTGAATACAATGTGAGTCATTCATTTTGGAGTGAAGCCATCAATACGGCTTGCTATTGTAGTAACCGTCTCTATTGCCATAGGAAGCTTGGAAAGACACCATATGAACTATTGAATGGAAGAAAGCCCAACATTGCATACTTTAGAGTGTTTGGTTGCAAATGCTATATTCTCAAGAAAGGCACTAGATTGAGCAAGTTTGAAAAGAAATGTGATGAAGGGTTCTTACTTGGTTATTCTACCACAAGCAAGGCATATAGAGTTTGGAATCTCACAAATGGCACCTTGGAAGAAGTTCATGATGTTGAATTTGATGAAACCCAAGGATCTCAAAATGAAGCTCAAAACCTTGATGATGTGAGAGGAGATCAATTGTCAAATGCAATGAAGAACATGGACATTGGTGACATAAAGCCAAGGCAAGTTGATGATGATGATATTCAAGTGATCAACCAAAGTGTGCAAATTGATTCAAATCAAGCAATCTCAAGTGGTTCTCATGATGAAGTGCTAGTTCAAGGTCAAACAAGTGGAAGCAATCAACTCCCAATACTCCAACCTACTAGCATTGCAAGAGATCATCCATTGGACCAAATCATTGGTGGAATTCAAAGTGGTGTTCAAACTAGATCAAGGCTAGCATCCTTTTGTGAGCACTACTCATTTGTGTCACTTGAAGAACCTAATAAATTAGAAGATGCTTTGAAGGATTCCGATTGGGTAAATGCCATGCATGAAGAACTAAACAACTTTGCTAGAAATCAAGTTTGGAAACTTGTTGAGAGGCCAAAGAACTACAATGTGATTGGTACTAAGTGGGTCTTTAGAAACAAGCAAGATCAAGATGGCATGGTTGTGAGGAACAAAGCAAGATTAGTAGCACAAGGATACACTCAAGTTGAGGGTCTTGACTTTGGAGAGACATATGCACCCGTAGCAAGATTGGAGGCTATTAGAATCTTATTAGCATATGCTTGTGCACACAACATCAAGCTCTATCAAATGGATGTCAAGAGTGCATTTCTCAATGGCTATATCAATGAAGAAGTTTATGTTGAGCAACCTCCCGGTTTTGAAGATAACAAGAGGCCCGACCATGTTTACAAGCTAAAGAAGGCATTGTATGGTTTGAAGCAAGCACCTAGAGCATGGTATGAGAGATTGAGGGACTTTCTTCTCTCTAAAGGGTTCAAGATGGGAAAGGTTGACACCACTCTCTTCACCAAGAAGCTTGGAAATGACTTGTTTGTGTTGCAAATCTATGTGGATGATATTATCTTTGGATCAACTAACCAAGACTTTTGTGAAGAGTTTGGAAATATGATGGCTAATGAGTTTGAGATGTCTATGATTGGAGAGCTTAGTTACTTTCTTGGACTTCAAATCAAGCAAATGAAGAATGGCACTTTTGTAAGTCAAGGCAAGTACATCAAGGACATGATCAAGAAGTTTGGATTGCAAGATGCTAAGCCAATGAGCACACCAATGGGCTCTAATGATCAATTGGGTATTGATAATAGTGGAAATATGGTAGATCAAAAGCAATACCGGTCCATGATTGGAAGTTTGCTCTATGTCACCGCTTCTAGGCCGGATGTGATGTTTAGTGTGTGCAAATGTGCAAGATATCAAGCTTCACCTAGAGAAAGTCACTTGAAAGCAACCAAGAGGATATTGAGATATCTAAAGGGCACTCATGATGCTGGATTATGGTATCCCAAGGGGTCTAATTTTGAGTTGATTGGATATTCGGACTCCGACTATGGTGGATGCAAGATTGATAGAATGAGCACAAGTGGCACTTGTCAATTGCTTGGAAGGTCTCTTGTTTCATGGTCATCAAAGAAACAAAATAGTGTTGCACTATCTACCGCCGAGGCCGAATATATTAGTGCCGGTAGTTGTTGTGCACAATTGCTTTGGATGAAGGCCACTTTGAATGACTTTGGAATTAAATTCAAGAATGTGCCTTTATTTTGTGATAATGAAAGTGCTATCAAGATGACACAAAATCCGGTTCAACATTCAAGAACCAAGCACATTGACATAAGGCATCACTTCATAAGAGACCATCAACAAAAGAGTGATATTAGCATTGAGAGCATTGGCACCGAAGATCAACTAGCCGACATCTTTATAAAGCCACTTGATGAAAAGAGATTTTACAAGTTGAAGAATGAATTGAACATACTTGACTTCTCCAAATTGAAATGAGTGCACCCCCTACATTCTTATATGACATGCCTCTCCTCCAATATAGCAAGGTAAAGTTGTTTGGCATATCATTCATACTTTGCTAAGGACATGTTTAGAACATATAGACATATTTGCATGTCAAATAGGCTCATTCATGAAAATCAAATGATTTTGATGTATATATGGTACCACTATTGCTTCTATGTTTGTTTAATCTAGTGGTAGCATATGACATGTTTATGGGCTTGCAAACCTAGTGTTGAATCTAGAAAATGAGCTCATGATGTGTAATTCAACATGGTCAAGATAACCCTTATACTTCATGAGGTGTGAAAAAGCTTGTCCTTAGATCAAACCGAATTACATATTCTAGGCAAGTGATCTAGATTAAACCATAATTTGGACTCCCTCATATTGATTGACTTATCTCTCACTAAAATTGGCACCTTTTTGGTGATTGTTGACAAAGGGGGAGAGAAAAGTCACAAAGATAAAAGGTTAAGTTACTAAGGGGGAGAGAATAGTCAAAGGGGGAGAGAATAGTCACAAAGAGGGAGAAAGATATAGTAAGGGGGAGAGAAATTAAAATTGAGCACACAAGTAGGGGAGCAAGCTCATGGATTATCTGTTGCATTTGTATGTGCATTAACAAGATGAATTGTTGCATTGCAAAGCTTAAATTCATATTCATGATTGTATGGCGATTGTTAGAAATAGAACTTAAATGATGATTTGTTAAGAATAGCTTTACAAGAGGTATCTAGACACCTTTGCTTATAATGTTGATCTCACGGGGTACTTTAGTGTTTGAGATCTTTACAAGTGATGTATTACAAGTGGTGTCTAGCTACATCGATGCTAAGGATGGTATATAAAGGCAACTCCGATTGGTATCACGCTTCAAAGGTCCATTCTATATACCTTAGCATCAATTTGATAGTAGCAACTCTCCCAAAATTCATATCCATACATATGTGCACAATTGAACCAAACTCATGGAAGCACATATGTAGGGGGAGCTAATACTATCGAAATTGAAAAATGATTTCATTTCATATCTTTGTGATGGTTGTCATCAATTACCAAAAAGGGGGAGATTGAAAGCCCAAGTTTGGTTTTGGTAATTAATGACACCAAGTTGCTAATGCCATGTGTTAAGTGTTTTGAGTTAGGCATAAGCAACACATGTGATGAAAGTGTATGTGGCAAGGAGTGATGGCCACAAGATCACAAAGAGATGGTGCATGGACATGAAATGATGATCATGGTGGAGATGCACATAAAATGAAGGACATTATGATCAAGTGAAAGAGAAGGATCTAAGAGCGCAAGGCAAAGGTATAACCATAGGGTTTTCCTTTTGCTGGTCTAAGATGAGTAGAGAAGTGATTGACCGGGTTTAGGATACATAGCCGACTATCAAGAGGGGCAATCACGGTTAGCTCGGAAATCAAGTGCCACTAGATCAATGTCTTGAGCATATGCATTAGGATCTAGTAAAAAGCTAACATAACGCCTTGAGAAATGATTTATGAAATGCTAACACACATGCACATGGTGGTGTACACTTGGTGGTGTTAGCACAGTTTATGAAGGCGATGGAGTTTAAGCGGTAGAGAGGGGTTTGGGTTCCTCTCTCCCTCTCGCCGAGCTTGCGAGGCGGGATTCAGCGCTTTTTGGAGAAGTGAAATGCCTATTTTCTATTGCGCCGAAAGTCGGAAAAGAAATGGAGGCGAACGGAGGTCACAGAGATGACCGGACGCTGGACCGGACGCGGTCTCTGTATGACCGGACGCGTCCGGTCAGTGTTCAGCGTCTGCGCGGTTTTTCAGTTTGATGATCGGACGCGCAGCGCGTCCGGTCACTGATGACCGGACGCGTCCGGTCATCCAGGGAGCTTACTGGACTCTAATCGGACGCTGGCACTGTGGCGTCCGGTCAGTTCAACAGCGCGTCCGGTTAGTTCTCCTGAGCGAATCAGAGCACGCGACCGGCGCGTCCGGTCCCTCACGTAACCGGAGCGTCCGGTCAGGCGTCCAGAAGGGTAGAGCGAAGCGGAGTAACGATCGGACGCGCGGCGCGTCCGGTCACGTGCGATCGGACGCGTCCGGTCTCAATGGGAGCATACTGGAATGCGACCGGACGCGGGCACTGTCGCGTCCGGTCAATCGGTTTAGCGCGTCCGGTCACGGCAACGGCTAGTTCTGACACGCACTGTTTCTTGCTGTCGTGTAGTGACCGGACGCGTCCGGTCACCCTGACCGGAGCGTCCGGTCAGTGCGTTTTTTTTTTCGCTGCGTCGTCTGTAACGGCTAGCTGCGTACCCCTTCGTTATAAATAGACGTTGGCCGGGGTTTGAGGGCAACTCTTGCACATTTTGAGATATAGAGACATACTTTGAGCTAGAGAACAACCCCTCCACTCATCTCTTTGCATAGTTGCACATCTTGAGTGAGATTGAGTGAGATTCAAGTGCATTGCTTGAGAGTTGCATTCTAGAGGCACTTGATCTTCGAGTTGCTGCGGATTTCTTGTTACTCTTCCGTGTTTCCCAACACGGTAGACGGCTTGGAGCAGCGGAGGTGATTGAGCTCGCAATTGGAGATTGTTGGAGCCTTCACCAAGTGTTGTAAGGGGTTCTTGATCCTTCCCCGCGGGAGTTCGCAAATTGGATACTCTAGTGGAGCTCGTGGCTTGGAGGATCCCCATCTTGTGTGCGGTTGTGCGGCGCCCGCCGAGGGCTCGACTCTTGATAGTCGATTAGCTCGCGAACCGACAAGTGGGTGTATCGCCACAACGGGGAGTAGCTTGCCGGGAAGCAAGTGAACCTCGGGATAAATTCTTGTGTTATTCTCTTCCCGAGGATTTCTCTTGTATGATTGATTGATTGGTATTTCTCTTCTCTTCACGGCGGTATAATCACTCGAAGCTCTTCTCTCGTATTATTTCTCGTTTCTAGCTTATAGTAGTTGTTGTGTTTAGTGAATAGCCTTGTACTAGACTTGTGTAGGTGGCTTGCTTAATTAGTTAGAGCTAGTGCTTTTGCTTCGCCACCTTTCATACTAACTCGTGGTTAAGTAATTCTTGTAGAAGTTTTAATTAGGCTATTCACCCCCCCTCTAG
The DNA here is from genome assembly GCA_038087645.1 of Saccharum hybrid cultivar R570. Lineage (NCBI taxonomy): Eukaryota > Viridiplantae > Streptophyta > Magnoliopsida > Poales > Poaceae > Saccharum > Saccharum hybrid cultivar. The sequence goes on from JAQSUU010000304.1 coordinate 2,770,950, forward strand.
CCTATTTGGACCTTACAGCCTTCCCGTCGTAGGTGTCCAGATCGTGGAGCTTAAAAGTTCTTGGCCAAATGACAGCACGGAGCCAATCAGTGAATGGCCAGAGGCCAGGGATATGGCCATGCGTAGCCACGGCTGGATGCGCCATGTGCTTCATCATATTCTCGTCTGCGCTGCATCTCAGATGCATGTCGCTCCTCTCGATGCGATCCCTAAGATTTAAGTTGGCACTGAGATGGTCACGGAGGTCGCCTCCGGGCTGCTCCACTTCCTGGTCGGCACCGCGTTGTCGACCATGACTGTAACACCCCGGGTGTTATAGTTGCTAATTAATCTGCCATGTCATCATATTGCATCGCAAAGCATCCATGATTAGGTCAACCCTGTTATGCATTAACTAAAATGAGTTTACCTTTCTAGATTGGATGTGCTTCTCAGTGGTGTGATTAGAACCGAAAACCCTAATTTTGAATGACACCGTAAATACTTAGTCCATGCCCTGCGTAATTTAAGGTGTGTGACTATGTTACACACTAGTGTCAAGTGTAGGATATGAACTCAAGTACAACACATAAAAGAAAGCTCCAAGATTGAGCTTGAATTGCAATCCAAAACTTGTCGTAAGTTTTTCGATTCGAATTTGAATTCAAATTTGGGAAAATATTAAAAGATTTTCAAAAGCTAAATTGGTCAACCAAGAGTGGCATTTGGTCAACCATGTCATGCTTGTCTAAATGATGCCCTTGGATGATGGTTTGATCATTAAGTAATCACCAATTAAGGTAGCAACAAATTTCAATTGAAAATAATTCTAAAAACCCTAAAATCCAAAACCATGTTTTACCCCTTTTGAAATAATTCAAAATCTAAGAAAAATTTGGGAAAAAGTTTAAAACCAAGTTTGTAGAACTTTTCAAGGGCTACAACTTTGGTGTTTTTAGTTTTCAAAGTTTTAGTGAAAAATGTGGAGCAATTTTGAAAATAAGCAAATTTCAGATTTGACCCCTTTTCATCCCCAAACTCAAATTTCAAAATAGAGGCAGAATTTGAAAATGTTTTGTTTAGCAAAGTTGTAGGTCTTGGTTAGATGTACAACTTTGGTGTTTGGAGTTTTTGAAGTTTCAATACAAAAGCCAAAGTAATTTCTAAATTACCAAATTTCCAAAAAGTGTCCCCTTTTGAATTTAAACTAAAATTTCAAAATCAAGTTCGAATTTGAAAAAGTGTTCAATACAAAACTTGTAGAGCTCGAAATTCTGAAGATTTCGTATCTTGGGAATTTTTCGAGTTGTTACATGAATTTGAGAGTAATTTGAGAAAACAATTTGAATTTACAAAGTTGGAAGGGGGAGCTACAGTAGCCGACCAATGATCGTCAGACACCACACGGCATGGGCGCCGCCGAGCCACCGGGCGGTGTCCAGGACCTTCTGGCGTGCGCCCAGAAATGCCAGCGTGATGACGCGCGCCTTCCAGTGACCGTCACCGTGGCCGTGCTTATATATATGACCGGGGTCACCGTGGCGTTTTTCGTTTTTCTCTGTTTTGCCACCGCCGCCGCCGCTAGCTCCGCCGCTCGCCGCTGCCGCCGTTGAGCCGCCACCAGCCACGCAAATCGCACCAGCAAGTTCGCCTCGCCCTCGCGCATCTCGTGGTCCAACTGGTTTAGCCGTTTTCTCGCCCGAACCACCGCACCACCACTTCCCGCGCCCAACTCCGGCGACCGAGCCGCCCTCACGTGGCCAGCATCCACCACCGCCTCCTAGCGCCTCCTTGTGGCTTCACTGCGACCGTTGTAAGCTCTTGTTGCTTCCCGTGCTTTTGCTTTACACGTTACCATAGGAGACCACCGGGACGCCGGTCACTGTGACCGCTGGTCCGCCATGGCCGTCGGGACGGTCCTCCCGAGGTCGTAGCGTAGTCGTTAGGTGTTAAAATAGAGTCGTCGTGAAGTGTTGATGCCGTTGAACAGCTCGGTTGGGCGACCGATGCTGTGATCACCGACCGGCCACCATGCGGGCATGGCCGAGTCACGGGAGAGAGCCAGGGAGACGGAGGAAGGCGATGACAGGTGGGGACCGTGTGTCAGCGAGAGAGAAGGAGAACACGCGCGCGAGCAGGCCGCGAGGATGGACCGCGATGCTGGGCTGCGCGAGTGGGCAAGCGTGGGCGCAAACGCACGAGCGGGCCGTTCGGCTGGGCTGAACCGGAGAAAGGAGAAGTCGGCCCGAGTTGAGTTTTTGTTTTTCTTTTTTAAAAATGTGAATAGTATTGATATTTGTTTATTTCATTTAAAATTCTGTAGAGCTCCAAAATTAATGAGAAATTTTGTGTAAGCTTTTCAAGGTGTAAACTACTTAGGAAAAATATTAAATGCTACATTTGATTAGTTTTTGCAAGATATTTAATTAGTTCAATTAAATATTAAATGCAAATTCCATGAATTTTAATAATTAAATTATTAATCCAAAATTCATGAAATTTATTTTAATACTGTTTTAGGCCATGGTTAACTCATAGAAAAAGTTTGAGCTTATTTAGATAAAGTTTGATCTAATATTAATTATGCCTTAATTAATTAAATGTTAAATAAATGTTGAATTGATCACTTTAAGTGTTGTGTGCTCTTTTGATTGAGTGATGTCCTTGGGTCACTAATTCTTGTGATCCTTGGCACCTTAATTACTTGTTTGAGCTCATTAGTAACAAGTTCAGTAAGAAACGTTAGTGTTGCTTAAGTACTCGCTATTAGTTAGTAGGTTTTACTGTTTTGCGACTGTACCGCGAAGGAAAGTTATACTCAAATCGTAAACCATGGCATTTTATCATCAAGCATCATGTTTATCACCGCATCATGTTAAGACATGTTTTATACTCGTGTAGTTCCCGCTTTCGAAGAAGTTGAAGTTGGTGAGCAAGTCTCCGGAGAAGAGTTGTCGTCGGTGGGTTTCGGACCAGAAGTCGGAGTCTTTGAGCCCGAGTCAGTCGTCGCGTCAGAGCAAGGCAAGCCCCGGTGCATTTAAACCTTTCCTTGAGTTTTATAAATTGTTATCACTGGTACTATGGTTTATTGCATTAAGTAATTAGGAGTTGAGTGATGACCCAATTGCTGCATTATCATCCTTGATTATTACGATATCACCCTTGATATCTGTTTTACTGAAAATGCGTAGTATGCTTTGTTATGCTTATGAGTTAAGCTTTTTAAATAAAATATTTACATAGCCATGATGACATACTTTATGAATATTGAAATATGAGAATGAATTAGAAGATCGGGCGGGTGGTTTGGCCACTGCTAACTTGCATTGGGAATGGAGTCTCAATGTAATGTTTCCGCCTTGTTAGCTAAGGACCGTCCGTTGTAGGCTCGCTTGTGTTTCGAGACTTTGCAACTAGCCTCATGCCTTCGGTAAGCCCAAAATGTTGGTGATTCCATTTCGAGAACGTCTAACCTCGCACTGGGAGTGGAGAGATGGCGGGAGTAGCGTGTACCCTCAGGGCTAGAATCGAGCCGGGTTCGAGGAGTACTATACTCTCGGGTGGCGATGGACACGTTATGGTTTTGGGAGATCTAAATGAGGGTTGAAGTTTGGAATCGGGCCTTGTTGCAGGTGCGGTCCATGAACAAGTCTGCTTTGAGACTTGTTGCATGACCGTTGTGGCTGAAGAAAGTGAGGAACATAAGTACGGCTGTCAGAGGTCATTATGATGATGATAGGTACATGTGGGCCATCATAATTAAGAGGTTCTGTGACAGCTGGTACCAGAGCATAATTACTGGAGTTATTGTAGTATTACTTTGCAAAACTTCAAAATGTTTTGGATCGAACAAAACTTAATATTAATATTTTGGTCCAAATTGCTTTTGGCTTATCCTAATCTACTCTTTGTAGTTTTCTTAGACCATATTTGAAAGCTTCGTAGTGAAGTATCATGTTATTTTGCCCTATGTTATAAATGTTATTGCATGTGTTACTTAAACTTTTCTGTTAGTTCGTAAGTACGATGCATGCATCATGTTTAATTAACCTGCTTAAGTTACCTTCCCTTTTAAAGTGGTTTGGGTTAAGTAAGGTTTAATCCTGTTCATGCTAACCTTCAGATCCCTCCCATCTGTTCTCATTGTTCTAATTTTGTCTTGCTTTAGGATGACACGTGTGAAGATGACTCCTCGTAAGAAAACTGGTCCGCAAGGAGTGCCACGTCATCAGTTGACCACCAGAGGTGATGGAGCAAGTAGTAGTCGTAATCCGAACCCGGATTCACAAGCAGAGGTCGCAAGGCTTACGTCAGAGATAGAGCGACTGAAGCGCAACATGCATTTTTAGAAGCAGTGCTAGAACGAGTCTTTGGAAAAGGAGATAGAAGCCAGGGCTCATGTTCGAGAGTTGGAGCTTTTGCGACACACCTGGAGCAGTACAACACAATTCTGCATGAGGAAGTCCATAGGCTACATGATCTGATAAATCCCAATCATCAGCCCTAGGCGGTAGAAGATGATGTCGGTGCCATGATCGTTCCTGGTGGAGAGGATAACGAGGAAGAGGATTCGGAAGAAAATGAACCCATGATGGAAAGTGGGGATGAGGCAAGTCATGTCACTGGTATAAGTGCTCCAAAAAATGAGGATGGAGTGATCGTGATCAGCGATGATGATGAGGAGTGAAGTGTTGAAGTGGATGGTTATGTAATATAGTAGTCTTTCCTGTTTTATAAGAACCTTAACGGGTAGTTGCTTGCTTGCGAGCAAGTTTGTAATAAAAATAATGTAAGATAAGTTTGATGTGTGTACTAGTACTATACTAACTGCTTTTTAATTCAATAAAGCAATGTAAATAAAACATGGTTTGTGTACAACAGATGGACGATACTGGAACTTCTCAGGCTGGGGACAATGCTCCAAATCCCCCACCATTTCCACCTACTCTGGCAGAGGCTGTTGCAGCACTGGTCAATGCCACTACTCTGTTGGCTTAGAATCAGAATGGAAATCGGGGTCGTCGAGGCCATAATAATGGAGGAGAAACCACTTATGTAGATTTCATCGATACCCGTCCACCGGTGTTTTCAAAGGCTGAGGAGCCGCTAGAGGCGGATGACTGGCTCCGAACAATGGATCAAAAGTTTGAGCTTATCCAGTGCACGGAATACCAGAAACCCGTGTTTGCAGCACAACAGCTCAGGGGTGCCGCAGGGGCGTGGTGGGCGAATCTGGTAGCCGCACAGCCTGCTGGCCATCGTATTACCTAGCAAGAGTTTCATGATGCTTTCAGAGCACACTACATCCCAGATGGTGTCATGGCCATGAAGTTAGAAGAGTTTCTCTCTTTGAAACAGGGAAACCAGACAGTTCTTTAGTATGTGGGCAAATTCAATCATCTGTCACAGTATGCAGCCGAGTATGTGAACACTGATGCAAAGAAGAAGAGTTGTTTCATGAGGGGTTTGAATACTAAGATCCAGGCAGCATTGGTCACATGCTTTAATGCCACATATCATGAGGTAGTCAATGTCGCTATCGCTTTAGAAGAGAAGTCCCGCATTCACAAAGAGTCAAAGAAAAAGAAGCAAGTGTTGTCTAGCTCGTCAGGCTGCATTAAGAAGCACCAAAAGTTTATCTACTACCCTCAGAATCATTTTCGCCCTCCTTATCGTCCACCGCAATACCAAGCTCAGCCGCAGACGTTTATCCGTCGTGCCACAACCCAGTAATATCCACAACAACCGAATGCCCCTGGTATTCGAAATCAGATCCCAATAACCCATAACTTTCCCTGCTACAACTGTGGAAAGCCAGGCCACTTCTCCAAGGACTGCCCGTATCCAAGGCAGTACAATCCTAATTATCCAAGAGCTCCCGTACCGCAACAACAACAGTCTCAGAGCAAGAATAATAATCTGAATGTTCAGAAGGGTAAGGGTGAAAAGAAGAAGACGGGACGTGTATTCTACACCCAAGCAAGTACAATTCTAGAGGGAGAACCTGTTATGATGGGTATGTTCCCTGTTGCTAATCATCCAGCAGTACTGTTATTTGATTCTGGTGCATCGCATACATTCATAAATCGCACCTTTGTTACAAAGCATGACATTTCAATTATGGGAACACAAGAGGATTTCTTTATTCAGTCACCCGGGGGACGACTGTGTACTAAGGAAATGGTACGTGATGTACCTATAGAGTTGGGTGGGCATATATTCCCTACCTCAATGATAGTATTACAGAAACAGGATATAGATGTAATCCTGGGTATGAATTGGATATACCAACGAGGAGCTATTATAGATGCACTACACAGAACTATAAAGTTGAACTTGCCAGATAATAAATCTCATCTTCTTATCCAACTTCCTATTCCAAAGAGAATAGTTGAGAGGATATGTGCAACCTCAATGAAAGAGATTTTTGATATACCGGTAGTCTGTGAAGATGTGTTTCTAGATGATCTACCTAGTCTGCCACCAGATAGAGAAGTAGAATTTATAATTGAGTTACAACCTGGTACTGCCCCAATATCCATAAAAGCTTACAGAATGCCACCAAATGAATTGGCCAAACTTAAGGATCAATTGCAAGAGTTACGCGACAAAGGTTTCATCAGACCCAGTTCATCACCGTGGGGATGTCCGGCTCTTTTTGTCAAGAAGAAGGATCAAACTTTAAGGATGTGTGTTGACTATCATCCGTTGAATGAAGTAACCATTAAGAACAAGTACCTGTTGCCTCGCATTGATATACTTTTTGATCAACTTGCGGGGACAAAGGTATTTTCAAAGATCGATCTTCGATCGGGGTACCATCAAATCAAGATTCGACCAGAAGATATTCCAATGACTGCATTCACTACCAGATATGGAATGTATGAGTATTTAGTTATGTCTTTTGGCCTCACCAATGCACCAGCACATTTCATGTATCTAATGAACTCAGTTTTCATGTCAGAGCTTGACAAGTTTGTGGTTGTCTTTATTGATGATATTTTGGTATACTCCAAAAGTGAAGAAGAGCATGCTGAGCACCTCAGAGTTGTTCTGACTCGTCTGAGAGATCATCAACTGTATGCCAAGTTCAGTAAATATGAGTTTTAGTTAAGGGAAGTACAATTCTTAGGACATGTGTTGTGAGCCGAAGGAGTGGCAGTAGATCCTTGTAAGGTGAAAGATATCTTGAATTGGAAACCACCAATCTCAGTTCATGAAGTTCGAAGTTTTCTGGGAATGGCGGGTTATTACCATCGATTCATTCCTAACTTTTCAAAGGTAGCCAAGCCAATCACGGAGTTGTTAAAAAATCAAACCAAGTTCAGCTGGTCTTCAGAATGTGAGAAGGCTTTTAGAATTCTAAAGAAGTCACTAACAACTGCTCCAGTTTTAGCACAGCCAGATATAGAAAAGCCATTTGATATTTACTGTGATGCCTCTGGTATTGGCCTTGGTTGTGTATTAATGTAAGAAGGCAGAGTCATTGCTTATGCCTCGAGACAGTTGAAGCATCACGAAGAGCATTATCCAACTCATGATCTTGAATTAGCAGCTGTGGTTCATGCATTGAAAATCTGGCATCATTACTTGTTGGGTAATACTTGCCATATTTATACAGATCACAAAAGCTTAAAGTATATCTTTACTCAGTCAGAACTGAATATGAGGCAAAGAAGGTGGCTTGAGTTAATAAAAGATTATGATCTAGAAGTGCACTATCACCCTGGAAAAGCAAATGTTGTTGCTGATGTACTCAGTAGAAAGAATCATTGCAATTGTATGACTGTGAAGCCAATGAATTATAGTTTGTGTTATGAATTGGAAAAGTTGAATATTAAAATAGTCCAACAAGGTCAGTTAACCAATGTCACTATGGAATCAACAATCAAAGATCAGATTATATCTGCTCAGAGAAGTAATTCTGGTATTGCCCACATCAAAGAAAAGGTTAGAACAGGTCAACAGACAGATTTCAGTATTGATGATACAGATGTATTGTGGTTTAAGAACCGGTTAGTGGTTCCAAAGGTTCCAAAGTTACGTCAGCTCATTCTTGATGAAGCACATAGTACAAGGTTTTCTATTCATCCAGGGAGTAATAAGATGTATCAGGATTTGAAACAGAGATTCTGGTGGACTAAAATGAAAATTGAGATTGCTAAGTATGTTACCAGATGTGATACTTGTCATAGAGTGATGGTTGTACGTCTGAAGCCGGTAGGGATGTTGCAACCATTACCTATCCCATCTTGGAAGTGGGATGATATCGGCATGGATTTTATTACCGGATTACCCACAACATCAAGGGGGTTTGATTCAATTTGGGTCATTATAGATCGACTTACCAAGTTAGCACATTTTCTTCTAGTAAAAGTGAAACATTCTACAGTGACACTTGCAAAATTGTACTTTGAGCGGATTCTGAGTCTTCATGGGCTACCAAGGACCATTGTATCTGATAGAGGTCCACAATTCGTCTCCAAATTCTGGATGGAGTTACATAAGTCATTGGGCACCAAAGTTATACATAGCTCAGCCTATCATCCTCAGACTTCAGGACAGACTGAAAGAGTAAATCAAATTCTTGAAGACATGTTAAGGTCTTGTGCTCTCACTTATCATGATCAATGGGATGAATGTTTACCGTTAGCAGAATTCTCCTATAATAATAGTTATCAAGAGAGTATCAAAATGACACCGTTTGAAGCACTGTATGGTCGTAGGTGCAGAATTCCATTGAACTGGTCAGAACCGGGAGAAAGATGGTTTTTCGGTGTCGATATTGTAAAAGAAACTGAAGCAAAAGTCAGGCAGATCTAGAAAAATTTGAAAGTGGCTCAGTCCCGACAAAAGAGATATGCTGACAAAAGGCGTAGACCCTTGGTATTCGAAGTAGGAAATTATGTTTATTTGAAAGTATCACCCATGAAGGGAGTTAACCGATTTGGAGTCAAAGGCAAAATCGCACTGCGTTATATTGGCCCATTTCAAATCATTGAAACGTGTGGAAAAGTGGCATATAAATTAAAGTTGTCTGAACAACTGTCAGCCGTGCACAATGTATTTCATGTATCGCAATTGAAGAAGTGTCTTCAAGTGCCTGATCAAGTTGTTGATGTTGAAGGAGTTGAACTTGAGCCTGATTTGACATATTCTGAATATCCTGTCCGAGTTTTGGATCGAAAGGATCGTGTTACCCGAAGTAGAACAGTTAAATGGTACATGATACAATGGAATCACCATTCGGAAGAAGAAGCCACGTGGGAATCAGAAGATTACCTGTTGGAGAATTTTCCGGAGTTCTTTGCTTCTATCTAGGTTACAATTTCTTCTTTAAATTGTAACATGTCCTTTTTCAAATTTTTGTAATGTAGAAAACCCCCTACCTATTTTGTAGATAAGTTTTGAACGTGTTTGCTTGACACGTTTCCTTTTTCATTACTTAACTCAAGGCTTTAAATCTTGGGACGAGATTTCTTTAAGGGGGAAGGGCTGTAACACCCCGGGTGTTATAGTTGCTAATTAATCTGCCATGTCATCATATTGCATCGCAAAGCATCCATGATTAGGTCAACCCTGTTATGCATTAACTAAAATGAGTTTACCTTTCTAGATTGGATGTGCTTCTCAGTGGTGTGATTAGAACAGAAAACCCTAATTTTGAATGACACCACAAATACTTAGTCCATGCCCTGCGTAATTTGAGGTGTGTGACTGTGTTACACACTAGTGTCAAGTTGTAAGGTCCTAGATGGCTAGAGGGGGGGTGAATAGCCTATAAAAATTTCTACACAAGCCACTAAGCAAACTTGTTAGAATAACAAACGGCACAAAACGAGTTTTGCTTAGCCTACGGTTGTGATGCAAGCCTCCTATCCACAAGACTAGTAGATTATGATCTCTAGATCACACAAGGGCCAAGTCACTAATCTTGCACTAGGAAGCAAGCTAACAACAACTAGCAAAGCCACTACTAGAGATACACAAGATAATCTAGTAAATGTAAATGCAAGAGAGAGGATTGAGTATCTTATACCAACGGTGTAGTGAAGATGTTGCCAATCACCAAGATGATATACAATCAATCAATATTGACAACAACACAATATGAAGACCAATCACCGGGAGACAAGAGACATAATATTTTTGTTCACCCGGTATTCACTTGTGCACCGACAAGCTACGTCACCGGTTGTGTCGACCAACACTTAGATGGTTCCTCGGTGTGACCCTCAAGTCACTTGCCCCTCAAGGCACGCCCCGCAAGGCACCACAAGGCACCACTCTCAAGTGAGGTAACTCAATGACACGCGCAATGTAATAGAGTTGCTTTTGGCGTCCCGCCGAGGAAAGCACAAGAACCTCTTACAAACAACCGGAGGTGGCCAAGAACAATCACCTTCTCTTGCCAACGCCTCCAACAATCTCCAAGCAGGCTAGGAGCGGTACTTCTCCAAGGGTAACAAGAAATCCACCGGCTAAACCACCCACAAGTGCCACTAGATGCCCTCAAGCTATGCAATGCACTTTGGGATCACTCAATCTCACTTTTGATTTGCAATCAAGCAAGAGAGATGAGTGGGAGGAGATGCTCTAGCTCAAAGGATGCACAAGAATGTTAGAAATCATGAGAGACCTCCCCAAGGGCCGGCCAACAAGTATTTATAAGCATCCCATCCAAATAGAGCCATTATACCCCTTCACTAGGTTTTTTCAGGATGACCGGACGCGCCGGTCATAACTGACCGGACGCGCTCGACCGTGTCCGATCCTCCAACGGTCACTGCGTCAACGGTCAAATCCCATGACCGGATGCGCCTCTCAAAACGACCGGACACGCCGGTCCCGAGTGACCGGACGCGCTCTAGTCAACGACCGGACGCGCCGATCGCACAGCACCACGCGCCCACGAAGTAACGACCGGACGCGCCCCTCGCAACGACCGAACGCGACAGTGCCCGCGTCCGGTTTGAGTCCAGTAAGCTCCCTCAATGATCGGACGCGTCCGATCACGTGTGACCGGACGCGCCTCGCGTCCGATCGTCCTCGTGAACCGCAGTTCCTTTTGGGCACCTGACCGGACACGCCGGTCCTGCGAGTGACCGGACGCGCCGGTTGCAAACCCTAGCACCCGCGCCTGTGCTGTACTGACCGGACACGTCCGGTCATACCATGACCGCGTCTGGTGCAGCGTCCGGTCACCTCTGTGACCTCCGTTCGCCTCCATTTCTTTTTCGACTTCCGGCGTAGTGGAAAATAGGCATTTCAAGTTCCCAAAAACGCCTGAATCCCATGCTCGCAAGCTCGGCAGGAGGGAGAGAGAGACCCAAACCCTCTCTACCGCTTAAACTCCAACGCCTTCGTAAATGTGCCAACACCAACAAGTGATCACCACCTTGTGCATGTGTGTTAGCATTTTCATAAAACATTTTTGAAGGTTTTCCAGTTAGCTCACTAGGCCCTACATGCAATGCACTTCATGAATTCACCTAGTAGCACCCGTGCATCGAATAACCGATAAGACTTCCCCTCTTAATAGTTCGGCTATCGATCCTAAACCACTCACACCCTCTATGGTGTCTTGAGTGCAAAACAAAATGACCCTATGGTTATACCTTTGCCTTGAGCCCATTTTGTTTTTCCAAAAGATATGATTCACTTCATATCATCACATGACCGTCTCGATCCATCGACCTTGACTTCACTTGCTCTTCGTCGTTGCATCGGTCCGTCGGCGCCAAGTCTTGCTCAAGCTTCACCATCGCATGGTCCTTCGCTTCGAAGCCTCGACTTGCCCTTCACCTTCACAACTGGTCCATCGAGCCAAGCATCATCTTGGTCTTCATCATCTTGGTCACATGAGTCAATGTCATGTTTCATATTCAATGACCACCTTTATCTAAATCATCCACTTAGATACAAAGGTTAGTCCTAGGTTTCATCAATTAGCCAAAACCAAACTAGGGACTTTCACAAGTGTAGGGTATGAACTCAAGTACAACACATAAAAGGAAGCTACAAGTTTGAGCTTGAATTGGAATCCAAAACTTGTCGCAAGTTTTTCGATTCGAATTTGAATTCAAATTTGGGGAAATATTAAAAGATTTTCAAAAGCTAAATTGGTCAACCAAGAGTGGCATTTGGTCAACCATGTCATGCTTGTCTAAATGATGCCCTTGGATGATGGTTTGATCATTAAGTAATCACCAATTAAGGTAGCAACAAATTTCAATTGAAAATTCCTCTAAAAACCCTAAAATCCAAAACCCTGTTTTACCCCTTTTGAAATAATTGAAAATCTAAGCAAAATTTGGGAAAAAGTTTAAAATCAAGTTTGTAGAACTTTTCAAGGGCTACAACTTTGGTGTTTTTAGTTTTCAAAGTTTTAGTGAAAAATGTGGAGCAATTTTGAAAATAAGCAAATTTCAGATTTGACCCCTTTTCATCCCCAAACTCAAATTTCAAAATGGAGGCAGAATTTGAAAATGTTTTGTTTAGCAAAGTTGTAGGTCTTGGTTAGATGTACAACTTTGGTGTTTGGAGTTTTTGAAGTTTCAATACAAAAGCCAAAGTAATTTCTAAATTACCAAATTTCCAAAAAGTGTCCCCTTTTGAATTTAAATTGAAATTTCAAAATCCAATTTGAATTTGAAAAAGTGTTCAATACAAAACTTGTAGAGCTCGAAATTTTGAAGATTTCGTATCTTGGGAATTTTTCGAGTTGTTATATGAATTTGAGAGTAATTTGAGAAAAGAGTTTGAATTTACAAAGTTGGAGGGGGGAGCTACAGTAGCCGACCAATGATCGACGGACACCACACGGCATGGGCGCCGGCGAGCCACCGGGTGGTGTACAGGACCTTCTAGCGTGCGCCCAGAAACGCCGGCGTGATGACGCACGCCTTCCCGTGACCGTCACCGTGGCCATGCTTATATATATGACCGGGGTCACCGTGGCGTTTTTCGTTTTTCTCTATTTTGCCACCGCCGCCGCCGCTAGCTCCGCGCTCGCCGCTGCCGCCGTTGAGCCACAACCAGCCACGCAAATTGCACCAGCAAGTTCGCCTCGCCCTCACGCACCTCGTGGTCCAACTGGTTTAGCCGTTTTCTCGCCCGAACCACCGCACCACCACTTCCCGCGCCCAACTCTGGCGACCGAGCCGCCCTCACGTGGCCAGCATCCACCACCGCCTCCTAGCGCCTCCTTGTGGCTTCACTGCGACCACTGTAAGCTCTTCTTGCTTCCCGTGCTTTTGCTTTAGACGTTACCATAGGAGACCGCCGGGACGCCGGTCACCGTGACCGCCGGTCCGCCATGGCCGTCGGGAGGGTCCTCCCGAGGTCGTAGCGTAGTCGTTAGGTGTTAAAATGGAGTCGTCGTGAAGTGTTGATGCCGTTGAACAGCTCGGTTGGGCGACCGACGCTGTGATCACCGGCCGTCCACCATGCGGGCACGGCCGAGTCACGGGAGAGAGCGAGGGAGACGGAGGAAGGCGATGACAGGTGGGGACCGCGTGTCAGCGAGAGAGAGAAGGAGAACGCGCGCGCGAGCAGGCCGCGCGGATGGGCCGTGATGCTAGGCTGCGCGAGTGGGCAAGCGTGGGCGCAAACGCGCGAGCGGGCCGTTCGGCTAGGCCGAACCGGAGAAAGGAGAAGTCGGCCCGAGTTGAGTTTTTGTTTTTCTTTTTCAAAAATGTGAATAGTATTGATATTTGTTTATTTCATTTAAAATTTTGTAGAGCTCCAAAATTAATGAGAAATTTTGTGTAAGCTTTTCAAGGTGTAAACTACTTAGGAAAAATATTAAATGCTACATTTGATTACTTTTTGCAAGATATTTAATTAGTTCAATTAAATATTAAATGCAACTTCCATGAATTTTAATAATTAAATTATTAATCCAAAATTCATGAAATTTATTTTAACACTGTTTTAGGCCATGGTTAACCCATAGAAAAAGTTTAAGCTCATTTAGATAAAGTTTGATCTAATATTAATTATGCCTTAATTAATTAAATGTTAAATAAATGTTGAATTGATCACTTTAAGTGTTGTGTGCTCTTTTGATTGAGTGATGTCCTTGGGTCACTAATTCTTGGTGATCCTTGGCACCTTAATTACTTGTTCGAGCTCGTTAGTAACAAGTTCAGTAAGAAACGTTAGTGTTGCTTAAGTACTCGCTATTAGTTAGTAGGTTTTACTGTTTTACGACTGTACCGCGAAGGAAAGTTGTACTCAAGTCGTAAACCGTGGCATTTTATCATCAAGCATCATGTTTATCACCGCATCATGTTAAGACATGTTTTATACTCGTGTAGTTCCTGCTTTCGAAGAAGTTGAAGTTGGTGAGCAAGTCTCCGGAGAAGAGTTATCGTCAGTGAGTTTCGGACCAGAAGTCGGAGTCTTTGAGCCCGAGTCAGTCGTCGCGTCAGAGCAAGGCAAGCCCCGGTGCATTTAAACCTTTCCTTTAGTTTTACAAATCGTTATTACTGGTACTATGGTTTATTGCATTAAGTAATTAGGAGTTGAGTGATGACCCAATTGCTGCATTATCATCCTTGATTATTACGATATCACCCTTGATACCTGTTTTATTGAAAATGCATAGTATGCTTTGCTATGCTTATGAGTTAAGCTTTTTAAATGAAATGTTTACATAGCCATGACGACATACTTGATGAATATTGAAATATGAGAATGAATTAGAAGATCGGGCGGGTGGTTTGGCCACTGCTAACTTGCATTGGGAATGGAGTCTCAATGTAATGTTTCCGCCTTGTCAGCTAAGGACCGTCCGTTGTAGGCCCGCTTGTGTTTCGAGACTTTGCAACTAGCCTCATGCCTTGGGTAAGCCCAAAATATTGGTGATTCCATTTCGAGAACGTCTAACCTCGCACTGGGAGTGGAGAGATGGCGGGAGTAGAGTGTACCCTCGGGGCTAGAATCGGGCCGGGTTCGAGGAGTACTGTACTCTCGGGTGGCGATGGACATGTTCTGGTTTTGGGAGATCTAAATGAGGGTTGGCATATGCAAGATTTGGTTCTACATATGTCATGAGGTTAGAGATCCCGAGCTAGGTATAATCGGTTCGAATCGTGTTGCTCCTCGGTTATGGAGACTCGATTACCTGTCCTGCAACGTAGTTAAGAACTAGAATTAAAAGAAAGAATGAGAAAGGTCTTGATGAGAATTACTTTGATCTAGATTAGGATCACTTAGAATTGGTTAATGAACCATCAATGGTAAAAGTAAAATATTGAAGGTAAGGATTTACTTTAGTAAGCTTTTCTGCAAAAGAAATTTTGATACTTGAATACCCGTACCTTGATTCCCTAAAGTTAGCATGCCCTTGGAGTCTTTTTCTTAGTCGGGTAAGTCTTGTTGAGTACTTTTGTACTCAGGGTTTGTTAACCCCTTGTTGCAGGTGCGGTCCATGAACAAGTCTGCTTTGAACCTTGTTGCATGACCGTTGTGGCTGAAGAAAGTGACGACGAGTAGACTATGTGGCCTCTAGGTAAGGCACTTCGCTTGTGTGTTTGTAATTAAGTTACTACTGATACTTCTCTACTACTGGTTTGTAATAATGCTACATAAGGTTTGAAGTTTGGAAACTATGGTTTGTAAACTTAAGTTATTGTAAGACTTCCGCTACTTTACTCTGATGGTATTTTGAATAAACTGTTGTAATATTGCAATGCTCCTGTGATTGGATCCTGTTCGGAGGAAAGCAAGCCTTTAAGTTATGAGGAACATAAGTACGACTGTCAGAGGTCATTATGATGATGATATGTACATGTGGGCCATCATAATTAGGAGGTTCTATGACAACGACCGCCACCGCAGTTTGCAGCACGCTCTCCTCCATGACGTGCGCCACTTCCATCTTGCTGGTTGCGTTTGCCCCCTTGGTCAGCATCATGATCGCCTCGCCAGTCGGCATTGCGTCTTCCGCCTTGATCTTGGGGGCGGTGCGCCTCATAGTTTCCGTCGTGGCCCTGGTAAAGATAGGGACCACCCTATTGCCTGGAACCTCGTTGTCGATGACTTTGGGTGGCGGAAGTTGATGGAGCGGGGGTACACCTCTTGTTGACCTGGACTGTGGCCGCCTTCAGATAAGCCTTGACAGCGTCGAGTGTCGGGGATTCAGGGAGTTTATTTAGTTTGTTTTTGGCGACGGCAATGTTGGCGCTCAGCATCTTGAAATCTTGCTGGTTGTCGCACATGTCGAATGCGTCGGTCAGATCATGGCGGATATCGCGCTGGCCACCCACACCTACGTCAGCCGCATCCTCTTTGGCATTCTCTAGGTCGACTCTCCAAGCCCTATGATCGGCATTTCTCTCCTCCCGAGCAACCCTCTCTTGATCGGTCTCCCCGTCGCGAGGGGGCTCGTCGTTGCTAACGGCGAAGACGGCGCCTCCAAAGCCAAGTGGAAAGGCTGGGAACTCCTGCCCATATGGGTCAATGAGGGTGTGGGTATAGCTAGTCCCATGAGATTCGGTAGACCCGGTACTTTCTTTCAGGATTGTAGAGAGCGAGTTCCCTCCAATCTGCCTGATCTCTACCACGTTAACGGTAGGCGCGGGGTGGTCTGGTTTAGGAAAGTCTATTAGATAGAGACCCAAAACATGGTTGCACTCAGCGGGATCCAAGAACAGATGTGGCATGCAGGCGGTGTACTCAGACGCCACGTTCACCAGCCTGTGTGGGTAGGTGTTAGGTGAGTGCTCCATTAGGGCTTCGAAATCTCACGACCTCAGGTCGGTCGTTGGTGGTGGTCGATAACAAACCGTCCACCCCTCTAGAGTCACCGTAATCATGAGATCAGGGTGAAGACGCCTCTGGTGACCAGCCCAAGCAGGTCAAGAACAGCAGGTGGGTCCATAGCCATCCTCAGCAGATCGATCTCTGATCGAATCTACTAGGGTTATAGTTTCAGCCAGGCCCGTGGTGACCCGATCGATAGACTTGATCAAATCAGTGTTGTCGAGACGCCTCCCTTGATAGCGGGGAAGCGAACGACGAGTGGTCAGAGGAAGCAACCTCGAGAGTAGTCCCGAGATCGAATCTACCGTTATCGATGTAGATTCGGTTAGCGCAAGAGGAGCCTACACTGCCTCCACGACTTCAGCGGGGCCATCAACGTCGGTGGTCCAGGTGAACGTCTCGATCGTGAGCGTCAGTCCCGTCGGAAGGACCATGGAAGCAGGAAAGTTGACCATCTGGCTCGCCATAGAGTCTGCACGCACACCCCCTACCCGGCGCGCCACTGTCGATGAGATGTGGTCGGCAGTCTACCGAGGGGTATGCCCGTGGTAGTAGATTATCGGTGGAGGTGTGTAGGACAACAAACTAGATGGTGACACAAGATGAACATAGGATTTATCCAGGTTCGGGCCACAAACTGCGTAATACCCTACGTCCTGCGTATCTGTGGATTGTATTGATGCGTGATGATGATGATGTTTTGAGGGGAGGTCCTTGCACACCTTATATGGTACGGGGGGCAAGGTTACAGATCTAAGGAATCTAATCCCAGCCGATTACAACTGTTGTATCCGCGGAGGATACGATATCTATTCTAACCAACTTTGTTTCATTGATCATCAAGTAGTCTCTGCTTGCTCCGCACGGTTTGTCGAGCAGTTTGGAGATCCACACGACCCTTTCTGGCGAGTTGGGCCACCTTGTCTGGTGCGGCCCATGTGGAGCCATAAGGGTATACGGGTCTATACCCCATAGAGACTAAGTGTAATGAGACATGGGTTTGTAAGGGCCTGTTTGGTTGGGCCGTGGCTTTTGGAAAATCTATTGTGAGTTGACTTTTGCAAAAGCCGCTATGGAAAAGTTGTTGTGGGATAGTTGAAAGGCCGTTTGGTTGAACACTTATGGCTTTTAGAAAAGCTTCTCTCACTTACGAGCAAGCCCCACATGTCATGGACAGACCGGATCTTCTTCCCCCTCTCGACAAATCTAGCCACGCCGAACCTACGCCTCACCAGACCCACACCTCTCCGTACGCTGCTAGTGCTACCGCCGGAGATATGCTAGGGCTCGCCGGGCAAGGCCACTCGCCGGAGTTCCTGAGCAGAGCAGGTCGTGGCAGAGAGAATGAGAGGGGGAGAGAAAGGAGCACACTCGGCTTCCGCGCGACGTGCCCCGCGGCAGATGGCTGCACGGCCACGGCGGACGTCGCGTGCGCACCCGCAGTGGATCTCCCACAAGCCGCGAGCAACCGCACCAGAGCAGGAGCAGAGGCCCACGCTAGCAGTCCATAAGCAGCCATGGGATGAGGGTGGCAGAGCTCGGGTGACGGAGCTCGTGCCACCGGTTGACCACGAGGAGAGAGAGCGGGGATGGATCTCGTCGCGCCGGTGAGGTGAGGTGTCACGTCATCGTGGTAAAGGGCGGCGCCGCTGGTGAGGTGAGGCGCCACCGCTCCGCAGGTGCCGTGCCGAAGCGGTGAGGAGCCACCACTACAGGTGTCGTGCGAACAGAAACATAACAAAAAAACGATTCGTTTCATAACCAGTGGCAGGTGGGTAATTTTTTCCCCCAAAAGCCAGCGGAAGCAGGGGTGGAGGTGCTTTTAACATTTGTACTATACTAAAAGCTGCTTTTGGGCAAAAGCACATATGGCTTTTGGGCCCTTTAGTTGAGCTTTTGGCTTTTGAGGGCAAAAGCCACAGCCAAAAGTCCAACCAAACACCCCATAAGGACTTCATTATCTAGCTACCTATTTGTTAAATTGTCCTTTGTAGTTATA
Source organism: Saccharum hybrid cultivar R570 (assembly GCA_038087645.1). Classification (NCBI taxonomy): domain Eukaryota; kingdom Viridiplantae; phylum Streptophyta; class Magnoliopsida; order Poales; family Poaceae; genus Saccharum; species Saccharum hybrid cultivar. The sequence continues at coordinate 2,789,698 of JAQSUU010000304.1, forward strand.
TGTGATGTATTGTACCTTGTGAGAAATGAAATGGCAATGAGAATTGTTTGGTGTGTGTACAGAAATGAGAATTGTCGGGTGTGATATTGGACCTGCATTGGCATTCAACAATTCGTTGCCGGGTGAGCACTGATCCATAGTGGTATCATGAGGGCCACTGTCGGGTCATGGCCTAAATCTGTAGTGACACTCATCATATCACTGTCGGTTGATGATCTAATCCGGGAGTGATAATCACGAGTATTACTGTCGGGTGATCTTTTTGACCCTGTCGAGTCGCCATCTTGGCAGTGATATACCACTCCTATCACTGCCGATTAACCTCTGCCGGCATGAACTCCGTTAGTGATAGTTGCATCTGACCCAGCAGTGATTATCAATTCTGGCAGAGTTTCATAAATCAATTTTCCTAATTGTTGTTCCATTTGCTTTTGAAAATAAATTTCTATAAATCAAATTTTAAGGACAGTTAAATACTCACGCCTACTTGATTTCTAGAGAACCTTGAGTAAGCCTAGGGGCAAAATATTAGTTAGGGAGTGGAAATACGCTCCCTCAAAAATATAAAACAATGATTTTAACTAAATTTCATTATACATGCACTTCCTAAGTAAATGTCTATACACCCATAAGACAAGAGTACTCTCCTCTAATTCAATCTAGCTTTACCACTGGTAGAGACGGTCGTAAGAAAACGCACAAATGAAATCTGACCGTGATTATAAATACTAGTGTTTTGACGCACCCTAAAAATTATTTGTGCAGTGGTGTATCTGGCAACAGTCCAAACATGCATGTAGGCTACATCAGCAATGACGCTCCCTGACATCCAGTTCCAGACATAGCAACATCAGCAAAAGGGTGTTTGAGAATATGAAAACTCTTAAACGTCACTTTGAGCCACATGACTCACGATCGAGAATTATACTCCTTCGAAAGCGACACATTTGATTGGCATCATATCATATCACACTTAGAGTGCATATTATTAAAGATGTGCTACCTCTTATTAGAAGAGCTTAGCACCGCAACAGATGTGTCTTACTGGTTGCGGGATACCTGCTGAGGTCTTTTTAATCCATTGGGGCCTTTTCAGGAGGTTGGAAAGCAAAATAATGAATAGACAAACTAGAAGTTAGAAAATAATTCAGATGCTAAGTAGAAAACTAGAGGATATGAAGAACATAATAAACTCTAGAATTTTGCAGCGAGCAATCTTTGTGTTTTTTTTCCCTTTTTTGCAGCAACAATTTGTTAGCACTGAAGATAGAGCCTATACTGCGTATCCATGATCTATTCATATCGCGCGTGCCACGAGTAGAAGAAAATAATTAAGATTAATTTCTCAAAACCATTATCCCTCTGGTATGTTCTATCACCTTGGTCCCAGACTGAATGCAACTATACCTCAAGCTTGATCAAATTTTTATTATAAAAAATAACAAATATATATTATACTAAATAAGAATTATTAAAATTACCATGAAATATATGTTCATAACATAATTGTTTGGAGTAATAAATGTTGATAATCTTTTTTTTCTGAAAGTCCTGTCAATTTTAAAAAAAGTTTAAGTAGCAAGGACAAAACTAGAATTGCATTCTTTGTGGGATGGAGGTCTCGTCCACGCTGGACGCTCTCATTAACACCTGCCACCCCACCCCTATGACGATCACCATGCCCTGCCTCCTCGCCGACCAGTCTCTACAAACTCTTTCAAATTTAGTAGACCATGTTCGATGGTAGTATCCATCCATCGAACATGATCTACTAAATTCAAAAAGGCATCCCGAATGATGGAGACGGTAGCAATAGAGATTTTCGCCACGAATAGATTGTTGCTTTCTAATAGATTTAGAGCTTAATTTGCTTATACAGTCTCCCACATTTTTTACACTTTTGAGAGCTTTTCTTTATTAGTTGGTGGCTGAAGTATGTAATAATGAATGGTTGAATACAAAACTCTTGTTGAGGTCGGAATAAAATTCGTTTATCTAAAAAATCGAACATGATCTACTATATGAAAAATGTACTTTAGAGACACGTCATGAAATAGGTATAGGGTCTGATCTCCATTATTCAGTAGCTGGGACCCATATGTTCGCGGGCACATACATGACAATTGACACTGTTTTTAGGTCAGATGTTTGGGTCATTGGGTGAGGTGACCTTAGACAGGAACGGGGCGGCCGCAAAGGTGACTGGCGGATACTGCACATAGATCGTGGGGATTTGTTCATTCCGTATCATATCATTTCTCTTGACAGAAAAGGACCTCGTGATGGCAGCGGCAGCTGGCAGGCACGGAGCAACCTGCGTTATTTTTTGTTTAAGTAAATCAAGTTAACAGTCAGCGTAACACAGTTCAACCTGAGGACCGCTTGAACCAAAGAAACGTACTCCCTCCTTCTCAAAACAAGTGTAATTTTAAGATTCAAATTCAAAAATTTTATCCTAAAATAAGAGCACATATAGCTATTTTAGTAAACTTTTTTAGCTCTCTTCTCCTAAGGTGCAATTATTACATGTTAGCATAGGCTTTATATATAGAGATATAAGTACATGTAATACTACTAATAGCATTGGTATCTCCAACCAAATTTAGAATTGCATTGATTTTGGGACTGAGAGTAACGATTTTTTTTCCAGCATTTTCTCTCTCAGAACATAGTACAAGCATATGTTACCTCTATAAATACATGCTATCACGTCCGACCCTTACAAAGCCGACAGGACCTATATAACTCAACATTAACAGAGTTACCTTAGGCATATCACCCTTGATGAACACGTTGTTAATGTTGCGCAAACAATTATTTTTTGATCCTTATTATCGAACATGTTATAATCTGATACCTCTAGTTATGCGAAGTAGTCCTCAAATCTTTTTAAAATATTGAGAATGTGACACAAGCTTACACCATATTAACAACGATGTAGATGAATCTCGTAGAAAACCCCAGATGATGATGTTGAAGCAATCGCGACAAGAAATTATGATTTTGGCGAAGCTGACTGCGAATTCTATAAGCACGACTCTAAAGAGTATAAGTGATTGTCGCTCTCTCACAACCTTACTTGATTCAATAGGATTCACTGATTCTTGCCCTATAAAAGAATCTAGTGCAATAGATCTGCCTATCCTAATAATGCTCTTGAGCACTCCTAATTTCTCCTTACAAGCCTTGGATGAGACCCTTATGTTGGCTTGGTTGATGCATATGGCCTTTACCCTTTGTTTATATAGCCCCCTTCAAAGCCCTCGTACATGCAAGTAGGAGTCCTACTACTAGTAGAATTGTTCTACACTCAAGTCCTAATAGAACTAGAAGTCCTAATAATGAGTCCTAGTCTAAGTATGATTTAAGTCACCATACAACAATCTCCACCTTGACTCTAATGCTTTGAAGTCACTGTGTTCCTCCAAGAATTTGCTCTAAGTTAGTTCTTTTTTATTTATATACTTTCACCTTGAGAGAGTGCCCCCACCATAGGGGCTCATGCACATCACCACAATGTGTGTGTCAAAGCCTAGGCTAGAGTGCCTAAACCTTCCACCTAAGAGCTTCTTCGTTGTGTACTTTGGTTAACCACACCACCTTCTCGTACCGCCTTCGAGCTCTACCTACTCGCTAGTATTGTGTGGGTCTATCCCACCACGACTTTCTTCTTTCAATAGCTCGTAGCTTCGCCTCTACTACTATTAGATTTGGCAACCATTTTTGCAACATTGCACTTGACTGTGATTGAGATTTGAGTACCTGCCATTGACGAGATGACTTGCTAATATGACAACATAATCATTGTGACAAACATGTGTTTTGCATACGCAATTCAAATTAAGTCACAATTATAGTTGATGATTGGGCAATCAATGGTTTTCATGCCCCTATCGATGGATTTCATTTTGGTTTCTATTGGCGGTGCTTAACTCACATACGTAACCAACAACACTTGCATGAAATTCTAGTATACAAGCACTAAACCTAGAAATAGGACTTTAGAACTAACAATCTCCACACATTTTGGTGTTTGACCATTTGCAAGAGGGCATTTATGGAATACAAGGAAAATACATTCAAAATGCGCAAAGACACAAAGCGTGACACCATATTGCGCAAGGCAAAAGAGCCCAAGGGGAGAAGGCCTACTACCAGGCCAAATCAGGGCCAAGTATATGGAGAAAAAGGGCCCAAACATAAACCAAACGATCTCCAAATGGCGTGAAACTTCACAGGCATGGCCCACACATCCCCAGAGGCCCACCAGACAAAACTTGGGCCGAGATGGTGTCTCCAGGGGTCGATCGACCCCTAGGGTCGCCCAGCCCCGTATGGGCTCGCCTTGGGCCCAACCTTGACTAGGTGCTTCTTACCGCCTCTCTAAGGTCGGTTGCGGCGGGGATCTCCTAAAAATAGCTGAGCAAACCGCCCTTAGGATGCTATAATAGGAGGGGGAAGGCTCCCATTCTAAACACAACAACACACAAGGAAGAAGAGCACACCTCACTTGAGTTAGAGCAACACTTCAAAGGGCTTAAGCCCTAATAGAGACGGAAGTTCCTGGCCGTCGCTAGAGTAGTAACCAATAACATAGGCGTGGTGTCTGAGCTAGAAGTTACATTCATTGCCTCGTTCCCCACGGTTGAGGGTTAGAAGGTAGGTGGTGACAACCTTGTCCGTCCCTTGTACTCCCCCATATCCGGGTTCGACGTAGAGATACAAGCCAGAGGTGCCTAGCAGACCAGGTATAAGCCAGTGCCCGAAGTAAGTAAGTAGAAGTAAAGTTAATCTATCCATAGACTCTAAAACCATAGGAATCCATCTCAACCTCTATCAACTCTACCCTTGTGTTGTCCTTGGATGAATTAGCTAGAAGAGTACCTTCGTTTCCTGTGGAAAATACGATACCCTAAATACTTCTGGGTGAAGTGCTACAATGGTAATTCCATGCACTTGTGGACTTTTCTACTTACACTAAGAAATACCAATAGTTTTCAAAGGATATGCGCCAAGGCTAAGAATGGACTAGTTCTAAGTGTCATATGGAGTTAAGAGACACTTAGAGTAGTTTAGAACTTTGTTTTTCCTTTGGCCATACTATAAAGGGGGTATGAACTAGTATCTTGACCTAAGTGAGTCTAGTGAGTTAGTGTGGTGCACACTTGTAAAACTTAGTACTAGGTAACTCAGAAGAAGCCCAAGAATCAATTGGAAGCAAGCCATTCACATAGATGGTTGAATTGGAAGTGAATAGAGGCATTTCTATACCACCAGATTAATTCAGTGCTATGGAGAGCACCAAATTATGCGTTAGATGCACCTTGCTAGGCACCAGTGTTGTCCAAAGAGCTACTAGAGAGGAAAATTGGCCACCGGATTATTAGCACCCGAACTATGCACTACTAGTGGACTTTGCCATACATAGTAACGACTAGTGGGGAACTAGCCGTTGGACAGACACTAGTTTAGTCCGGTGCTCTATCCAAATGGGCACCAGATTAAAGATGGCAATGGGTATTCGAAACCTGATGGGTTTTTACCCTATTAGGGTAAGGATATGGGTTGAATTTTCTACCCATGGGTTTGTTAATGGGCAAAGAGTCAGACCCAGTGGGTGTTGGCGGTCCTTAACTACTATTTTATACCACCAACATTTGTATAAAATTCATCAAAAACAACACCAAACCAAGAAATAGGGCTTTAAACTAATGATTTCCATAGGTTTTGGTGAGTTGTGCATTTGTAGGGCATAAACATGGAATACATGTAAAATGTGATCAAAGTGCGCCTTCAGACAAAGCGTAAAGCTAATTTTATGCCAAGGAATGAGAAGAAGGCCCAACCTACTTAAAGAATTTGGGCAAAGCACCTACATGGCCTTGATCTAAGTCCATCCAGCAGACCACTAGGCGAAGGCGGTGTTGAGGCGGCCTAGCCAGGGTGGCCGCACCTAGGCTGGCCCTATTTGGCCCGAGCTTTGGTCGGTTGCTTGATACTGCCCTTGCAATGACAGTTGCTCAGGTGCTTGCCAGATTCAATGTACCTACATGGCGGTTTGCTTCTTCCATATGGAGATCAAGCATATTCCTTAGGATCCTTCCCTTCTCCACCTATAAAAGGAGCTCCCCTCTCCTCATCAGTCATTCATCATCAAGGACGAGTAGACACAATGTAGCAAGAAGAGTAGAGCTCCATTTCATATCTTAGCTCTCTAGCTAGTTATAGCAGGGAATGAGTGAGTAAGAGTGGAGAAGTGCCGGAGTTGTCGGCTACATCCTCTTGTGTACTTAGGGCCCCGTGTACACTTAGCGGAAGGAATGCTAGGAATGTCGGCTCCCTCTTCACTTGTATCTCGGTGAATCTAGTACTATTTGGAGTACAAAGGTTCGTGTTCTTCTACAGTGGTGAGCTCTTACTTTAAGTTAGTCTTGTTTACTATTTACTTATGGGTTCGTCGTCCGTTTCCGTGGCAGATACTCTAGTAAAGGGCTTCTGATAAAGACGGATAACCCTGTACAGCGCTAGAGTAGTAGTTGATAGCATAGACGTGGTGTCTAGGCTAGAGGCTACTGTAACAGAACTGACCAATTATACGAAATTAAGTAAGAAAATCACCCGTGTAAGGAGATAATTTAGCTAACTTAAGCCCGTATAACCCGATAGTCCGTGAAATCACGACGGATTTCAAACCAACGAACATACAAACCAAGATCGTACAAGTTTAGCAGCCACAGTCATATATTACATAAAGTTCGCAACATCATTGAAATACATCGGAGTTTAAAACATAAAGTTATTACAAACCAAGTTCATAATAAAGTAGCGGAAGCAAATAGTCTGAGACTTCATACACACACACGTAGTTCGAAATACAGTGCCAACTGATAGTCAAGTCCAAGAAAAGCATCATGTTAGACGTATGGAGCGACCATGCCTTTGGTCCTAGTCACCACCCATCGCATGATACAAGCAGTTGATACAGTAGCCATAGTACATCTGCCCATCTGCAACAAGTGGGGACAAACCCTGAGTATGAGAAGGTACTCAGCTATACTTATCCGTCTTAAACTAAAATAAAGTGACACCAAGGAGTATGCAAGGCTTTCTTTTAGTGGACTAGTTGACTCATTTGCAAAAAACATAAGTTATCATGAATAAACCATTTTAAGTATTTTGCATCATATTCATCATAACCTATCAATCTAGGTAAGCACCTATGCTATAGCAATCACTTGATTAACCATTAACATCCAGTTACCATTTTAGGTTTAGCAATTCCAACATTATCCATATAACCATCCGTGTTCCATTATCATTACTACGATGTTGTAGCTCAAGTCAAGTGCTCACTATCTAGGAGCGATGACGATTCGAATCGATTCCTAACCAGCTGGTGATTTATTCCTCACACAAACCACACTCATCGATCAAGTGAGCTACAGATCACCAATGACACCATTCCGGTAAACGTCATGGGATAACAATCATGGACTGCACTACCTAGGGGCCTCCCGACTGCCAGGAATCAGGACCCAGCCTGCCCTTAGGCTTACTCTTCGTGCTCCCGTCTTACTCCCTTCGGCACCAGTCTGTTAGCCCGAGTTTATCCCGGCTCGAATAGTGTCACGAGCTTCGCGGTCGAAAGGTACGTTATTCGGCTAGCTAAATGTGAGGCATGCGTTCAACATGACAAGAGGGACAAGTAATGATCGGTCCTTAATCGACACAGACAGAAAACTACAAACACCCTAGAACCCTATCTGGTTGCATCACAACTATTTCGTTCGGTCTCCAACTATCTATCAATACTTGGTTAATTCCAGGATATCATCTATTTCATAGCTCAAGTATTCCGGTAATCACCTCTAGTTGCTGGTGACAGAAAATCACCGACTGCTACCGGTCTAAGCAGGGCTAAGCATTTATTCGATCATAAACCTAACAGGGTAAGGATATAATGAGGTAGTCAAAGATAATAATAAATGCATCAACAATTTCACACAACTCCTATAACATAATGCAACAATATAGATACCATATAAATTTAATTGCTTTTATAAAGTAGGAGACTTATGATGCTCCGGGGCTTGCCTCGCTCAAACGAACTCAGACAGTGGTCGGGACACTCTTGAAGTTCGTCAACGGCGTCCTCCTTGGCCTGCACCTCCTGTGCAGGATTCTATTACGGGACTTTCTCGGTTGCTTCCGGTTCGACTGCTACCGATTCCTCCTACGATCCTGTTATGATGCATAGGTGTAAGTGATTATGCAAGTGGTGCATCATATGAGATGGCATATGATGATCATGATTGCATGAAATGTAGATGAATATGTTTAGCTTTGTTAGACAGAGTTGATGTAAAACTCTTCTACTAGGTAGTCAACGTCATCCAAGAACATGTACCACAAGCACATGTCATCTACTGTATTCTCTTCTACCACTAACTACCACCGTGCATCCTAACTACTATAAAGCCACACACAGGTGCTACTTATACTAACACCGTAACAACTATCCTAACACGGCAAGTCATAACAGCAAGTTAAGATGCTTCAAAGATACACCAAAACTACACAATTCAACTAATCATGCAATAAGAATCCTATTTTTATATCACCTTAATCTAGGGCTACAACATCAACATATATATCTGTTGCTCAAAAAAATCTAAGAAAATTACAGTAGCCTAGTCATGCTGAAGATAGCCTACCCTAAAATTTTATTACATTTGGATAAGTATGATAGCCTACACAAAAATGACAAGCTATGATGAATAAATAAGCATGAAAATACTTTGTACTATGAAAAGTATCAAACAATAGATTTCATATTTTTCTCAAGGTCTACATAGTATAGGAACATTATAGAAAAAGTTTCACCTACATGTATTATTCATATTTTTGGCTCTAGCAATTTTACAAGAAAGAGCAAATGAATGCACATAAATGAGATAGCCCTATTTTTCTACAAAACATGCATGACATATATTTTTCATAGAAAGTGCATCACATTACTAGACCAACAAAACAAGTTTCATATTTTTCTGACCTATATTCTATTTACTATGCATTTTCTAAGAAATCAGCATTTAAACAAATTAAATAAAGCCCTATATAAAAGTACCACAAAATCCACATGCAACATTTTTAAACTGTAGATCTATTCATAAGGAGTCTAGCAAAATTTGTTTCAACAAATTTGAAGCAAATTTGAGCAAGTTATGAATTTTTGAAGCATTTAAACAACTCTAGAAATTCATTTCTTATTAAATCCGAAAATCTACCCGGTCTTATTTGCTATGCTCACCCCGCTCGGTACCCCAGAACCCTCACACAGACACTGCAAAGGGGGACCCACGGTCAACCGGGCCCCACCTGTCAGCCAAACAGGGCAGAGGGGCGGCGCTGACTGCCGGCTTCTCCCCGACAGCGAGGTCATCACCGGGAGATTCCCTGTGGCGAGGCGAACACAACGGTGGGAAAAACGAGGGCGGAGGTGTGCGCTAGTGAGGATGGCGGGTGCCGCCAGCGAACGGTGGTGCTGCTCCACCGAAACCCACTGACCCTGGCCATGGCGAGGTCAGGCGAGGGGTGCTCGAGCCTCGTGGTGTCAGAGTGGAGCCGCGTGCGCGAAATTAGGAAGAAAAAGGAGCGGGGTTGGTCGTACGCGCATTGCGCCACTCCGGCGAGCTCGCCATGGCGGACCGTGCGGGAAGAAGAGGAGGGCCCACGGCCTTTACCTGCCTCATTGGCGATAAGTGCACGCGAGCGCAAAGCGGAGATGCAGGCAGAACGATGGCGCGCGGAGCAGCGAGGCGCTGGCGGTGAAGCTCGCAGCGTTGGCGGCAATGGCGCCCACGGAGCTGCGGTGGCATGCGGTTGCAGCTGCTCTGCATGGGGAGGCAGCACGAGGAGGAGTGAGTGGAGCTGAGTGGAGAGGGGCGCGTCCAGACCGGCCTTGAAGGCGTGCGTGGGGCCACCGGGCGCCACCCGGCCGGCGTACAGCCACCACGCGGCGATGCACGCGGGCGGGGAGGCGAGCGCGGGGGTGAGCGGGCTGGGCCGGCTTGGCCAGCTAGGCCAGAAAGGAGGGTGCGGCCCATTAAGAAAAGAAATTGATTTTTCTTTTTATTTTTCAACCAAACAGCCCCAAAAATTCCTTTTTGAGCAAGAAAAACTCATTTTTAGGGCATGACCCAAAAACAAAAGTTGTCCAAAATTTTATTCTGTACAGCATTGCTTTAGGGTATATTTTGAAATTCCAACTAGATTTTGAAATAGGGATTTAAAGTCCATTTTAAATCAAAACTCCATTTTCTAAGATTATTTTTAAAAGCCATTTTTGAGAAAATTTTGAATACCAACCTTGCTCCAAATTGCTTACTAAACATTTATAAGTTGTCTAATCACTCAAACAAACACTTACCGAGCATAACATGCATCAAACTAGCCTTGACCTAGTGAAAACAGGTAATGCAACATCTATGTTTCAATTACATGTTTCCTATGTTTCAAGGTTAGGTGTCACTTATAATTCATGCTATACTTATGAATGCATGATGATTGTTATGCACATGATTTGCAAATGCTAATGCACGCTTAACACCGGGGTGTTACAGCTACCTTCGTTTGCCTCGTGCCATACGGTTGAGGGGTAGGCGGCAGGTGGTGACAGCCCTGTTCGTCCCTTGTAATCCCCCACGTGGTGGTTCGGCGTAGAGCCGTTGGCCGGGATCGGCTGGCAGACCAGTTGTGCTCCGGTGCTCGAAGCAAGTCTGTAGTGGCAAAGCTATCTTAGCTTAGGATCTCTATCCCTAGAAAACCTGGCGACCCATGCTATCTTTCTTCTTGTTACCCTAGGTGAACTAGCTAAGAGACATTTACACTTCCGTTTCTCGTGGAAATACGATACCCTGAATACTTCCGAGTGAAATGCTACAACAGTAATTTCGTGCGCTTGCGGATTATTTCTGTATGTGTTAAGAAATACCAACAGGGATTTATGGGTGTGGGGCTAGGAGCGTAGTACCCATACCCGTAAACCCATGGGTTTTTAAACCCGGTCCATAACTTTGAAATATTTTACTGTAATATCAAAGAGTTTGTATATTGTATATTTTAATTAATTTCAGCATATTGGATTGGCCTCAATCTAAATCTTACAAAGAAATATGAACAATTTGAATACATTACTGTAGTATTTTGAAAGAGAGAAAAAAAGAAAAAAAATTTGAAACATGGCTCTACGTGAAAAGTAGCCAATGCACGTGACTACTAACTCTCTTGGTAGTCTTCTCTAGTGGCTTGCCTGTACTGTCGTGGCTTCTAAATTAGCTATAGCAACAAGCAGCCCACTATAGCCCAACAAGCAAGCAGTAGGCACCTTGCTTCCAGTGGCGAATCCAGCCAACAAATTGACCTAGGGCGGAGCTCCGAGCGGCCGGGGGATGGGGGGATGTGGGGAGGCGAGGGAGTTGCCAAAAGCCGGGGCGGCGGCACCGAATCGGTAGGCGCCGGACGCGGACGGGATCGCGGGATGCCGAGGGAGAGATTGTAGGCCATGGCGGCGCGGCGGTCACCTGGCCGTGGGAGCCCAGAGCTAGAGCGGGCGAGGGCGAGCGGCTGTGACCTGTCGTGGTGCCGCCTTCCCAGAGCCACTTAGCATGGGCGGCGGAGTGTCTCTTGGGCTGTTGCAAACGCCGCGGCCCAGTCTCATGCAATGAGGCCCATGACGCCCTCTATCTCCACCTCGTCTCAAACTGAATGGAAGCAGCGCCGCCGTCGTCTACAACCTCGGCTCCTCACCTCCTCAGCCTCCCCGCCCTCGCCGGTCGCCAAATCCGGGGATAGGGAAGGGGTGCCCGGCCGGAGGGACCTAGGTCGGCCGCCCTAGCTCGCCCTAGTGGTGGCTCTGCCTCTGCTTGCTTCTGTGTAGAAGAGAGAAGTATATAGGTACCTATATAAATAGATCAAGGGTAGCACATATAAACTATAAAAATGAGGTCTTGTTGTGGTTATGGGCACCCCGATGGGTACCCGTGACCTGAATGGGCATGGGTTTGGGTACAAAATGAAACCCGTGATGGGTCATGGGTTTTTTAGTGGGTAGATTTTATGTTTGCGGCCATGAGTTTGGGTGGGCAAAACCCAGTGGGTTTGTGCCCATTGCCATCTCTACACCGGATCATTCGGTGATGCCGATTTCTGTGTAGTGGGTTTCCAACGGCTAGCTCTTGGTGTTTGTTGGCATTTCCTAGCAACATTACTAGAATTAGCAATGTCACCAGAAAAAGCCTTGATAGATCCTTAAAAATTTTAGATATTTATCCACAAGCGCACGGATCTATCATTGTAGCATTTCACACGGAAGTATTCAGAGTATCGTTATTTATATTTTTTCAAAGGAAGGCATATTTATTAAGACTCTAGTATGGATATGAACAAGTTAATAGTGCTTGTAAAGTGAACCAATGTTTATAACAGGGGTAAATATGATATGATTTAAGATAGTGGACACAAACTTGGATCAACCTCAAGGATAAAATAGAAATAAAGAATAAACGAATGCTCCTAAGTAGAGCAGGATTGTTCTAATATAGCCATGCAAATAATATTGAATAATCATATAAGTTATATAATCAGAGTTAGATCTAAGTGCAAGATAGGTCGAGAGGCCACCGAGTACGGGTCTGCTAGCAACCTCATGTGACAATTTAGACTCTTACACCCCAAACGAACGTGGGGAATTACAAGGGATGGACAGGGCTATCACCACCTGCCGCCTACTCCTCAACCGTGGAGTAGGAAATGTATTCATCTGTTTCCACATACCCGGGCACCATGCTCATGTACAGAGAAACTACCCACGTCCCCCCCCCAAGACTCTGACCCTACAGAACGACAAGCATAGGACACGGGCACACCCGAAGGCAAGATGAACCGCCACCTCAACTTAGCTCTATTTCTAATCATATAAATTATATGGATGATTAAGCATAAAGTCATATATTCTAATCTCATAACACAGAAACTATATGCTAGTTCATATGCTAAGATTATAACATAAAGACTATACTCTAGTTCATAAGTATGACTATAATGATAAGTAAGGAACAAGACTTTGGAGAAACGATTCGTCTTATTCATACCAAGATCTCTCTCCAAGGAGTCAAGCCCTCCAAGGTAGCTTTGCCTTGCTCTAAACAACTACTAAAATGTAAAAGTACAAGAGAGGTATTGAGGTGTTGCTCCAAATGGTGTGTGTTGAGATGGGACTCTCCTATCTATTTATATCAATGCTAAGGGCGGTTGCGGAGCATATTCTTTGGAGATCCTGCTTATTGAACCTCAACAACGACGAAGGGGGGGCCCGAAAGGCGGTGGTGGGGGTGTAGGCGCACCCAGGGTGCGATCGCACCCTGACTAGCCTCTCTAGCCACTGCCTTTGGCAGGTGGGCTAAGGGCTTGGCCCATGTCACATCTCCGGTGGTACTTCGCCCAAATTATCTGGGTAGATGGGCCTTTTTATTATTCCTTTGCGCAATTCTGCATTACGCCTTGTTGGAATGCGCCTTTGGATGTATTTTCCACTGTATTTGTGTTTAAGTCCTACAAAACAACAATCTCCAAATACATGTGGAATTTGGGTAATAGTAAAGGCATATGTGCATAAGTATGTCAATTTCTCTTCTTTTTGTGTCTTAATTGATGGTCGGTTTTGGTCGTTAAGGACCGCCAACAGTGTTGGGGCTACTTATAACCCTCCATCTTGGCCATGGCAGCTCTCTTGCCACTATAAACTGATGGTAACACATATTGGAGATCAAGTGGGAGTTCAATCTTAGTGGAGTGATTGGGAATTGCTAATTGCAAGATTAAGGACTCCATTACTATTTAGGGAGTAGCAAGTGTGCATCCACTCTTTCTCATTAGACTTGGTTAGGTCAAGTGAGAGTTTGTGCTTGTTACTCCTCTTGGTGATTGGTATCACCTAGATGGCTTGGTGGTGATTGAAAGCTTGGTGATCTCTCGGTGGTGCTTCTGAGAGGGTCAAGTGATGGTGTGAGCGGTTGTGGGCGATTCACCGTACTAGAGTGACAAAGAATTAGGCCTTAGAGAGCACTTGGTCCTTGCACGAATCAAGGGGAGCTATATACCCCTTTGTGGGTGCTCCAATGAGGACTAGTGGGGAGTGCCGACTCTCTAATACCTCAAGAAAACATCATGGTGTTCCTAACCCTCTCTTTACTTTGAGCATTTAAATTTGTGCAATTACTTTCATGTCTTTATTGCCATGCTAGTATAGGGTTGGAACTACTCCCTCCATTACAAATTATAAGACGTTTTGGCTTTTCTAAATTCATAGCTTTTGCTATGCACCTAGATATATGTTATGTCGAGATATATAGTAAAAGCTATGAATCGAGAAATGCCAAAACGTCTTATAATTTGGGACAGAGGAAGTAGGTCACAAAACTTTATGGTATGCTAGAAACACAATCTAGGCACAAAGGGTGAAATGCGCTAAGTAGTAGGTTTTAAATTTTTATGATAGTTTTATATTCGCACAATTCACCCACCCCCTCTCGGTCATCTTGATCTTAATGCGCATATGGTGAAGGAGGATCTTAATGCACCTAAGGAAGGCATCAAGCAAGAATCTCTTATAATTGGCTCCATAGAGGTCATTGAAAATCAGGCTCGACCCACTATGCAAAAAGTGGAGGAAAGCAATGCTGCTAGTAAAGATAAAGTTGAGAGCAGCAAGTTGGAGTCCAAATATTTTCAACCAAGGTGGTGCCCTTTAGGTTTGACCAAGACACAACGATGCAAGCTTCAGCGTGCTTGTTGTAAGAAACTCAAAAAAGCTTGTGTAACAGTCGATATACACATATCTCCCTTAGAACAAATGGTTGATATATGTATCACCCTTGGAACAAAAATGGCTGATGTATACATTGTCCTTAAATGCAAAGTAGCCGATGGGATGGGCATCGTTGCTATTAGGGCACTTTATGTTTTTAGGTTCGCATAAACCTCACCTAAAACAGGGGGCATGTGTTGACAATGAGAATTGGCCATTTTGTAAAGTTGTCAAAAAGTATAATGGACTTCACCATTGTATTCCTCTCGTCCTGATGGTCAAAAAATATATATGGAACATTCAATTTGGAGACTGGACGAAGGGGTTACGCTCTCAGGAAGGTGTCACTATATTGGAAGTTCCGACCCCAAACCGAAGTTCTGACTTTCGTATGGTCCACTTTTGACTTTTTCCGGTCTAGATCCACCAGAGTTCAAACTTGATCCAAACTCATGGGAAACTTGCGAATTGCGTCTTGGAGAGGTTTCCTACTAAGATAAGACCACCCCCTCTATATCTATTGGAAGATCATTGCCGACTGAGGTATCTGGCATCCAATCGTAAAAAACACAATGCCTACCTTACCTCTTATCTTCAAACCCTAGTTTTTTTCCAAGCCCTTACGTCTCTCGACGAGATTTATCAGCATTCTAGCTAGGCGGCCTTGCCGATCGTAGAACACCCCCACCGTGCATCGCCACTGTGTATGTAGGCCGTGTGCGGCCTTGGACGATCTAGCACCTATCGGTGTGTGACCTGAGTCGGCATCAACATATATGCATTTTTTATAATTATATAGTACAGACATAGTTACTCATATAGGTATGTATATTTATATTTATACACGCACATACTTTACCCCTCCACGCCGTCC
This sequence comes from Saccharum hybrid cultivar R570, assembly GCA_038087645.1. Classification (NCBI taxonomy): domain Eukaryota; kingdom Viridiplantae; phylum Streptophyta; class Magnoliopsida; order Poales; family Poaceae; genus Saccharum; species Saccharum hybrid cultivar. The sequence goes on from JAQSUU010000304.1 coordinate 2,805,438, forward strand.
AGTCTTATAAAGCATATTTTTGATCTGACAAATAAAAAATAGATCAAATTTTTTGTTTGTTCTAATCAAAACATATAGGAATAATAAAAATGAAAGATCGTGTAAAACTTGTCATCCTATGTGAATTCAAAATGCCGGAAAGTTTTCAATATAGTTTTTGAATACAATTAATATAAAAATATTGAAATATATTCAAACAGGGAAACACACAAAAGAAAATGTTGACGCCAAGTCACTAGCAAGGGCTAGCCCGGCCGAGGTTGCACGTGGCCTAGCACGCAGCAAGAACGTGGTAGAATCAACGAGACTGACCAGCTAGTCGGTCAGACCGATTCGTCACCTGTTCTTCGTCTGATAGACTCCTGAACTCTTCCCAGGAAGACCTGTCGGGGAATGGCACAACGAAATTGTTTTAGATTGGCAAGACCGCCTAGAACGTTACCAAATCTTGTCGAGAAACATGGCAAACAGTAGAGGTTGAAAAATCTGGGACAAAAGTAAAAGGGTAGTAGATTGGTTCATTGACAAGTGAAAGTTGAATTTCTTAATTGACTGTGATTCTTCGGTACATAGAGAGGGGTGGTATTATACCAATAGACATGTCCAAGACGCAAGCACGATACACAAGCTCACAAACAATCAAGTCACCGCACACTCGGCTGCTCGTCCCAGCAATGTTGCGCCCGGATTCGATCGCGCATCAGTGCGTCACACACAAGGTCGACCGCGCAATACGGAGCGTGCGATTGAAATAAAAATAGCCAATCATGAAGCTTTCCTTGTTTATCTTATCCACGATGCATTATTAAGTTATCATCATCATCTCAGCAATAATGTAATGCAGCTATTCCCACCTGAATTTTGTGTCTTTTCCGGTTTTCTCTCTAGAAGTGTTGACATGATATTCGTGCAGTCAAACTTTCTTAAGTTCGACTAGATTTGTAAACAGTATCAACAACATTTGTATCTTCAAATAAGTTTGTTATGCAAATAGATTCAATGATCTATCTAAGATACTAATTATGTACTATAAACATTAATATTTTTTATATATTTATTTAAAGTTAAAAGGGTTGGACTCTCGGAAAAACAAAACGACACTATTTTGGGACGGAGGGAGTATATCCAACTTCAAATCGGGTTCCCTTGGTAGCCCCTTGACTGGACGGGCCAGGATTCCACTGCGCCTACTTGTCGTTGGCGATTCCACGTCCACAAATTAATTAGAGGGAATGCTGCCACTGATTTATCGTTCTCTCCTAATCCACGTTTTTTTTCCTGTGGGTAAGTGTGTTTTAACTTTCAAGCCTTTGAGCCACACGTCTCGTAGCTGTAACATGTCGAGTCACATCAGGCGTCACAGGTGAAAAAACAGAATTTTCCTATTGGTTTTCTATGCACCGACAGGAAAATATTACATTAACCTGTTGATTGAGGAAATAATTTATTTCCCTATCGGTTAACATATCACACACAGGAAAATGAATGCATTTACTGTTGGTGACATTTTCTCCCTTGTTGGTGTTTAGCGAACTCACGTGAACCGAAAAATCATACATGCCAAAATCACTTGTAGGGCCAAGCGTCAAGCGCCAAACAAAAGCCCAAAATCTGGGCGAAAGTTTTCTTTTAAGTACCGAGGGGTTCCTTTATACTTTGATAAGTTGTCCAGCGATGATATTCAACCTATAGTAGATAAGTTACTCAAAAGGATAACTAACGTGTGAAAGAATGGCTGAAACGAGATACCTTAGGCTCTCAGTTCGTGTTAGCATATATACCCGATGGGCTTGTACATGATACATCTCAACAGAATGAATCTAGCCTATGCATGTGTATCTACATCGAGATCTACTCCAGGCATGCAAGCCAAGGTTGTTACAACAGACTCTATCTCAACAATAAAATCCTATCGTCTAACACTCTCCCTCAATCTCAGCCACTAACAAGGTTGAGATTGTGTCTAAACTCCTTCATCTTGGACGCTGCGATAGGTTTGGTGAAGCCATCGGCGAGCTGATCACTAGTTCTGATGAACCGTATATCCAGAAGCTTCTGGGCCACCCTTCCTCGCACAAAGTGGAAGTCAATTTCAATGTGCTTGGTTCTAGCATGGAACACTGGGTTAGCTGACAAATATTTTGCTCCTATGTTATCACACCACAGCCATGCAACAGGTGAGTGTGGAACTTGCAGTTCAGTCAATAGCTGCTGAATCCACATCATCTCAGTTGTGGCATTTGCCAAAGCCTTGTATTCTTCCTCAGTACTAGAACGTGACACTGTGGGCTGCTTTCGTGCACACCATGACATAAGATTCGGTCCAAAGAACACAGCAAAGTCTCCCGTTGATCTCCTGTCATCCACGCAACCGGCCCAATCTACATCAGAAAAGGCAGTAACCAAGGTTGAACTAGACTTCATAATCTTCAACCCAGTGCTCATTGTTCCTTGCACATACCGTAGTATTCTCTTCACAGCGCTCTAGTGCACTGTAGTAGGGGAATGCAAGAATTGACACACCTTGTTCACCGCATAAGAGATATCTGGTCTAGTGAGCGTCAAATATTGGAGAGCTCCAACCAAGCTTCGGTATTTGGTGGAATCCTCCAGTCCAAGACTTACACCATCTGCTGCACTTAATTTATCAAAGGCTGATATTGGCATGTCAACTGGCTTGCTCTTATCCATACTGGCCCGTTTGATAACATCAGTGGCATACCACTACTGTGATAACACCAGCCCGTCAGTTGTTCTCTTCACCTCAATGCCAAGGAAGTAGTGAAGGTCTCCCAAATCCTTCGGAGCAAACTCCCTCTATAGATCCTTTAACAAGGCATTTGTCGCATCAAGAGAAGAGCTGGCGACAATGATATCATCAACATAAACGAGAACAAACATAGTGTGTAACCCTTTGTTGTAGTAAAACAGCGACGTGTCACCTTTTGATGGCGAGAAGCCCAACTGCACCAGTTTGCTGCATAGATGAGCATACCAGGCTCAAGGTGCCTGTTTAAGCCCTTAGATTGCATTGCCAACTTACACACAAAATTTGGCCAACTTCTATCTTTATACCCGGGAGGTTGATGCATGTATACCTCTTCTTCAAGAACACCATGGAGAAACACGTTCTGTACATCCAATTTCCTGAGACACCACCCTTGGGAGACGGCTACTGACAAGATGAGCCGAATCGTTGCAGCTTTCACTACCGGACTGAATGTGTCCTCATAGTCGATCCCATAGTGCTGCTTGAAGCCTTTGGCAACAAGGCGTGCCTTGTACCTATCAATGGTGCCATCATCCTTCTTCTTCACCTTGTACACCCATTTGCAACCAATGACATTTTTGCCTTTAGGTGGAGGAACTAAGTGCCATGTTTGATTCCTCATCAACGCTGAGTACTCGTTGTCCATCGCCTTGACCCAGCGCTCATCGCCAAGTGCCTCTCCAACAGAGGTTGGTTCCTCTGAATTTGTAACACTTGCCATACCCCAACGCACTGTGTCGTCGGTGTACACTTTTGGTTTGCTTATACCATGTTGCAACCTAGTCGCCGGCCACTATGTAGTTAGAGGAATATGCAAAGTTGTATCTCCACTGATGCCACCTGAGGCCACACGTATAGTTTCCGTAGTTGATCCGGATGAGGAATCTAGCTGAGGTGACACCCCCCAGCATCCAAATCGGGTTGCACCGCCCCACCGAGTGACAGAGACATAAGCGGTGACAAGTTCGATGTAGAAGATCCCCCCGCTGCCTCGCTGCCTCAGAAGCGGATGCGCTGTTGGCTCGTGCGGAGGAAGCAACCGGTGGGGGCGATCTCGATGATGATTGCGCCGCTGGTTCAGTATGAGGAGCAGGTGAAGGAACCTCGATTGCCATGCCCGTGTCCAAAAACTCAAGACACATAAAATGATGCCTGTTTGGCGCCGTTTCTTCAGCACTCTGCACTGAATTTTCTCCTGTAACTTGTACAACACCTGTAGCACTTGACACAAGGTTAGTAGGTAGTGAATTAACCGATGACCGATCATGCAAAATTGCACTCCCAAAATTAGTGGATGGATTCTTAAGAACATCTGGTAGAAGGGAAAGCTCAGCACAGAGGCGTGCTCCGGCATTGGGATGAAGCAGGGAGAATGGGAAGACATGCTCGTCAAACACAACATCGTGGGAAATATACACCTGACCATCAGAGGGATCAAGACATTTGAAACCCTTGTGCAAGTTGCTATAGCCAAGGAAGACACACCGTTTGGATCGAACTCCAATTTCCTAGAGTTGTATGGCCTGAGATTTGGCCACACTACACACCCAAATGTTCAAAGGATAGTGTAGTCTGGTGAGGAACCAAACAAATGCTCAAATGTTGTATCATTATTGATGATGCGAGAAGGAAGGCAATTAATAAGAAATACCGCCGTTAGAAACGCCTCATCCCAAAATTTTAAAGGCATAGATGCATGCGCCAAAAGAGACAACCCTACTTCAACTATGTGTCGATGCTCTCGCTCAGCAGCCCCATTTTGCTGATGAGCATGGGGACAAGAAACTTGGTGGGAGATCCCTAAGTGCCTAAAGGATTTGAGGGATTGATATTCACCTCCCCAATCAGATTGTACAGCGAGGATTTTACGGTTAAATTGATGTTCTACCATGGTTTGGAAATCACAAAAGCATGAAAAAACTTTTGATTTATGGCGCAACAAATAGATCCAAGTGAACTTGTTGTAATCATCCATGAAGCTAACATAGTAAGCACGCCGGCCAACCGAGGTTGGGGCCAGTCCCTAGACATCAGAGAAAATAAGCTCAAAAGGATTAGATGAAACACTGTTTGATTTGGGATAGGGCAACTGATGGCTCTTCCCTCGCTGACAAGCATCACAAATCACATTATTCTCCTGATCTCTAACAAAAGAAAGTTTGTGGTGGCTATGAATCTGCTGAACTATAGAAGTAGATGCATGACCTAGCCTATGATGCCACAACGACATGGTGGGCTTGAAGACGCCAAGCGCTTGCTTATTCGATGGAGGCTGTAGGTTTGGATGTGGCTTCAAGGGATAGAGACCACCCTCAGATCGGCCTTCGAGGAGTGTCATCCTCATCTCCTGGTCCTTAAGAGAAAAATGGTTTGGGTGAAATTCTAGAAAAGCATGATTATTACGAACAAGACGATTAACAGATATGAGATTTTTGTTGGCATGTGGAACATGAAGAATATGTTTTAGATGAATATCACGAATTGGGAAATGCAAAATGCTATGCTCGACATGATTAATTCGCATACCTGCTCCACTGGCCGTGTGTACCTGATCTCCTCCATGGTACTTGTCATGGACGGAGAGCTTCTCTAGTTCACCAGTAATGTGGTCAGTGGCACCAGAGTCCACATACCAGTTTGTGTCAACTCCATAGGACGATGTGGTCGCCGATGCGCTCTTCTATGGTGGACCGGTGAAAGAGGCATCAAACCTCTTGAAGCACTTGAGGACGGTATGCCCTTCCTTGCCACAAAGCTGGCACATGACGCCAGGGATGAAGTTGCTGCCGCGGCCACTGCCGCTGCCACCGCGTCCGCCCTTCATATCGCGCCCAAAGCCACCGCGATTGCCACGGCCGCCTCCATGACCGCCACCATTTTTTCCGTTGCCACGGCCACCCTTTGCAGCTATGTTGGCAGATGACTACAAGCCCCCACCATGGAGCTCCATCCTCTGCTCGAAAGACACGAGCTGAGTGAACAACTCTTGGACAGTGATCGGTTCAACCTGCGCCGTCATAGCAGACATGACCGGGTTGAAGTCGAGATCCAATCCTATCAGGATGTAGGAGACTAGCTCCTCATCTTCTAGCTTGCATCCTGTAGACGCCATGTCGTCTGCCAGAGACTTCATCTTCACAAAGTACTCGCAGATCATGGACGTCCCCTTGGACGCTGTAGTAAGAGCCATCCGGGTACTAATGACACGGGCATGCGATTAGGAGGCAAACATGCCCTCTATCACTGCCCACGTTGTCGCAGCAGTCACGGCGTTGAACACTTGGCCGAGAATCTCCTTCGACAGATTGGAAAGGAGATAATTGTAACAGAACTGACCAATTATACGAAATTAAGTAAGAAAAATCACCCACCGAAGTAGATAATTTAGCAAACTTAAGCCCGTATAACCCGGTAGTCCGTAAAATCATGACGGATTTCAAACCAACCAACATACCAACCAAGATTGTACAAGTTTAGCAGCCACAGTCACATATTACAAAAAGTTTGCAACATCATTGAAATACATCGGAGTTTAAAATATAAAGTTATTACAAACCAAGTTTATAATAAAGTAGCGGAAGCAAATAGTTTGAGACTTCACACACACACACACACACTTAGTTGAATTACAGTGACAACTGATAGTCATGTCCAACAAAAGCATCAGGTAAGACGTATGGAGCGACCATGCCCTTGGTCCTAGTCATCACCCATTGCAGGATACAGGCAGTTGATATAATAACCATAGTACATCTGTCCATCTGCAACAAGTGGAAAAACAAACGTTGAGTACGAGAATGTACTCAGCTAGACTTACCCGTCTTAAACTAAAATAAAGTGACACCAAGGAGTATGTAAGGCTTTCTTTTAGTGGGCCAGCTGACTCATTTGCGAAAAGCAGGAGTTACCATAATGAACCACTTAAGTACTTTGCATCATCTTTGTTAACCTATCAATCTAGGTAAGCACCTATGCTATAGCAATCACTTGATTAACCATTAACATCTAGTTACCATTTCTGGTTTAGCATTTCCAACATCATCCACATAACCATCCGTGTTCCATCATCACTACTACGATGTTGTAGCTCAAGTCAAGTGCTCACTATCCAGGAGCGATGGCGATTCGAATCGATTCCTAACTAGCTGGTGATTTATTCCTCACACAAACCACACTCACCGATCAAGTGAGCTACAGATCACCAATGACACCATTCCGGTAAACATCACAGGATAACAATCATGGACCGTACTACCTAGGGGCCTTCCGATTGCTAGGAATCAGGACCCAGCCTGCCCTTGGGCTTACTCTTCGTGCCCTCATCTTACTCTCTTCAGCACCAGTCTGCCAGCCCGAGTTTATCCTAGCCTAAATAGTGTCATGAGCTTCGCGGTCGAAAGGTACGTTATTCGACCAACTAAATGTGGGGCATGCGTTCAACATAACAAGAGGGACAAGCAACGGACGGTCCTTAACCGACACAGACGGAAACTACAAGCACCCCAGAACCTTGTCTGGGTGCATAACAACTATTCCGTCCGGTCTCCAATTATCCACCAACACTTGGTTATTTCCAGGATATCATCCATTCCATAGCTAAAGTATTCCAGTAACCACCTATAGTTGCCGGTGATAGGAAATCATCGACCGCTACCGGTCTAGGGCTAAGCATTTATTCGATCCTACACCTAATAGGCTATAAGAATATGACAAGGTAGACAAGGGTATAATATATGCATCAACGGTTTCACCCAACTCTTAAAACTTAATGGAACAATATATATAACATAATATATTTAATTGCTATATAAAGTAGGAGACTTATGATGCTTCGGGGCTTGCCTCGCTCAAATGAACTAGGTTGGTGGTCCACGCACTCGAGCAGATCCTCTCCTTACTCCTTGGCCTCGGGCACCTCCTGTGCCTGGATTTCCTGTTGGTCGACCCCAGCCTGCTCCTCTAGCACTGCTACTAGCACTTCCTCCTGTGATCCTGTATGATGCATTTGTATAAGTGAATATGCAATTGGTGCATTAGATGAGATGGCATATGATGATCATGATTGCATGCAATGTAACTGAACATGTCTAACTTTATTTGACAGAGTAGGTGTAAAACTCTTCTATTAGGTAGTCAACATCATCCAAGAACATGTACCATAAGCACATGTCATCTACTGCATTCCCTTCTATTACTAACTACCATCATCTACCGCTAACTACTATATAGCCACAACACAGGTGCTACTATACTAACACCACAATGACTACCCTAACATGCCAAGTCATACCAGCAAGATGTTTGATGCTTCAAAGATACATCAAAGCTAACAAATTAAAATAGTTATGCATAAAGAAGATTATTTTATTCCAATTTAAACTTAAGGCTACAACAGCAACATATAGTTTTTTTCAGAAAATTATGAGAAAATTACAGTAGCTTCCTCATATAATAAGTAGCCTACCATAAAATTTTCATTACATTTGGATAAGTATAACAGCCTACACAAAAATGGCAAAAAGCATGGCATAAATACACATGAAAATACTTTGCACTATGAAAAGTATCAAACAATAGATTTAGTATTTTCCCCACAATCTATATGGCATACAATCTCTGTACAAAAAGTTTCATCTACATGTTTTATACATATTTTTGGCTCTAGCAATTTTACAAGAAATAGCAAATAAATGCACCTAAATTACTTGGCCATATTCCACAGAACATGCCTGTAATATATTTTTTTTCTAGAAAGTACAACACATGAATAGAGCAAAAAAATTGGAACTATATTTTTCTGAGATATATATGATTTATTACACATTTTCTAAGATATCAGCATATATCAAGATTTAAATAAAGCTATATATAAAAGAATAACCAAATTGATATGTAACATTTTTAGTATGTAGATCTGATAGCAAGGATCACAAAAAATTTTGTTTCATCAAATTTGAAGCTAATTTGACCAAGATATGAATTTTTGAAGCCTTCTCACAATTTCTAGAAAACATTTAAAAATCCCTTCCTTTACAAATCCGGATTGGGAAACGCTAAGTGCACATGGCACCGCGCACCCAGACCCAGCTCCTACCGCTGCAGCTGGGCCCGTGGCCCCACCAGCCAGCCAGACAGAGGCAGGGGAGGAGCTACACCGGCCGGAGCTCACTAGCGGCCAGCCCTCCGATGGCATGGGTGGCGCCAGCGTGCTCGGGACGCCGAGCCGCACCGATTGGTGCCCCTAGATGGCCGGGCGGCTCACTAGCGCAGGCATGGCACATGGCAGCACTGCTGCTCGGTGGCCATGCCACTGTGAGCCGCGACGAGGCACTAGAAGTGGTGCAAGAGCGTCGCGAGGCTAAAGCGGATGCCCTGCTTGCGAAAAGAGGGAGGGAGAAAGGAGCGGAAAGGCCAGCCATGACGAGCCATGCTCGCCGGCCATGGCGGCGGTGGTGGAGAAGGGAATGCCCGATTGGGCTTTACCTGGGCTCGAATGGCGGTGAGAGCGAGAGCACAAGGAGGAGGAAGGCGAGGCGGAGCAGGAGCCGTGAGGAATCGGGTGCAGAGGGAGCAACGGTGGCGCTACATGGCGGTAGAGCTGTGGCAGCGCTCGGTGGCGAGCTCACCCGCACGCTTGAACTGAGAGGAGAAAGCGAAATGAGGAGGGGGAGTAGGAGTGGGAGCAGACGGCTCGGGCGGGGTGTAGGCGCGGCGCGGCTGCAGCGGGGCCCGCCGGAGCGCCACCCGGCCGGCCTCGCCGGCGTACGGCCGCCACGCGGCGGCCGTGGCCTGAGCGCGGTCGGGACGGCCGACGTCCACGCGCAGGAGCGGGAGTGGGGTGGAGGCAGGCCAGGCCGGCTTCGGCCGTGTGCCGAGATAGGAGGGGCGCGGCCCAATACTAAAAGAAATTCATTTTTTATAACTCAAATGAAACAGCATAAAGTCCCCAATTTGAACAAGAAAAAGACATTTTCAGAAAATGACCCCAAAACAAAAGTTAATCTAGATTTTTAGCTCTTCAACTTTGCTAAAAGGAGTCAAGCCAAAATCCAATTAGATTTTGACCTAGGGATTTAAAGTTAATTTTAAATCAAAACTCTATTTTTTAGATTATTTTTAAAAGCAAAATTTGAGAAAATTTTGAATACAAACCTTGTTCCAAATTGTTTGCTAGACATTTCTAAGTTGTTCATTTACTCAAACAATGACATACAAGTCCTAACAAGCACCAACACAATTTTAAATCTACCAAAACAACACACTGCAACATGTATGTTTCGTTAACATGTTTCAACTCTATATCTCATGTGATGCTTATGAATGCATGATGATGTTTATGCAAATGCTAATGCACGCTTAACACCGGGGTGTTACAACCCTCCCCCTTATAAGAATCTCGTCCTGAGATTTGAGTTACAAACCATTTGTTATAAAAATCTTTATAGGTTTTTTGCAGATAGTCTCCTATTTCCCATATCACGTCACCGTTATCATGATGACTCCATTGTATCTTATACGCTCTCACCACTTTATTCTGAGTGACTCAATCCTTAGTGTCCAAAACTCGAACCGGTTGCTCACGATATTCCAAGTCTGATTTAATCTTAATGCCCTGAGGTTCTATCCTTTCTTCCGGAGCATGCAAACACTTCTTCAATTCTGACACGTCAAAGACTGAAAAGATCAAATTCATCGCTTCTAGTAGTTGTAATTTTATAAGCCACTGGACCCTTCTTTTCTACTATTTTATACGGTCCTACGAACCTAACAACAAGCTTCTTCTTGATTCCAAACCGTTTCTTCTTCATTAGTGTAACCTTCAGATAGACATAGTCACCAACTTCAAACTCAAGCGGTCTTCTTCTCTTATCCGCGTAATTTTTTCTAATGTGACTGTGCAACATTCTTGTTTTGTTGGATAATACGTACCTTTTTCTCAGCCTCTTCAACAAAATTAATTTCATAATACTTTCTTTCTCGAGGCTCAATCTAATTCAACGGTGTCCTACACTTCCTGCCATACAAGGCTTCGAACAGAACCATCTTGATACTCTCTTGATAGCTATTATTGTAAGCGAACTCGGCCAAATGTAACCATGATTCCCATGAACCCTTAGAAGATAATACACAAGCTCTCAACATATCTTCTAGAACAGCATTAACTCTCTCTGTTTGGCCATCGGTCTGTGGGTGGTAAGTAGTACTATGGACTAAACTGGTACCCAAACATTTATGTAGATGTTCCCAAAAATGAGCTGTAAACTGTGATCCTCTGTCAGACACTATAGTTTTTTGGTATACCATGCAATCGAACGATTTCTACAATGTACCTCTCAGCATACTGAGGCGATCGAAACGTTGTCTTGACTGGTAGAAAATGAGCTAACTTGGTAAGATGATCTACAATCACCCAAATTGAATCATTTCCTTTCTGAGTGGTGGGAAGACCTAAGATGAAATCCATACTTATATCATCCCATTTCCAATCCGGTACTGACAAAGGTTGCAACAAACCCGTAGGTCTCATATGAAGAGCTTTTACTCTACTACACGTATCACATCTAGCAACATAAGTTGTAATCTCTTTCTTCATCTTTGTCCATCAATAACGAGGTCCCAGTTCTTGATACATTTTGCTACTTCCAGGATGGATGGATAGCTTAGAAAGATGAGCTTCATCCATCAGTTTGTTCTTGAGCTCTCGATCTTTAGGTACAACAAGACGGTCATCGAACCATAACACTCCTTGTTCATCCACTCTAAAAATGCTTAGTCGGTTCTTTCTTCATTTTCTCCTTGATATGGAATATCCCCTTGTCCATTTTCTGGCCTTCTATGATCTTGCTCTCCAAAGTACAACTAATCTGAATATTATGCAATACAGCAGGATGCATCAGGTTGAACCCATCCTCAAACAACGGTTGCACAGCAAGAATATGTGACTTCCTACTTAAGGCATCTGCTACTACATTAGCCTTTCCCGGATGATAGTGTACATTCAGGTTATAATCCTTGATCAGCTCTAACCATCTTCTCTATCGCATATTCAATTCAAATTGAGTAAATATGTATTTGAGACTCTTGTGATCTATAAATATATTGCAACATTCCCAAGCAGATAGTGTCTCCAAATCTTTAGAGCATGCACAGCAACAACAAGCTCTAAATCATGTGTTGGATAGTTAACCTCATGTTTCATCAATTGGCGTGAGGCATAAGCAATTACTCTTCCATCTTGCATAAGAAAACATCCTAAACCATTTTTGGATGCATCGCAAAACACATCAAACGGCTTTTCTATATCAGGTTGCGCTAGAACAGGAGCAGTGGTTAGTAATTTCCACAAGGTGCGGAAAGCTGCTTTACACTCCTCCGTCCAAGCAAACTTATGATCCTTCTATAGTAGACTTGTCATGGGTTTGGCAATCTTAGAGAAATCTGGTATGAAACGACGATAGTAATCAGCTAAACCAAGAAAACTCCAAACCTCATGAACTATAGTTGGTGCCTTCCAATCCATAACCTCTTGTACTTTGTTAGGATCTACTGAAATTCCATTTTCTGACAACACGTGACCAAGAAAAGAAACTATCTTTAGCTAAAATTCACACTTACTAAACTTGGCATATAACTAATGATCTCTGAGTCTGGTCAAGACAATTCTTAGATGCTCTGCATGATCTTTCTCGCTCTCTGATTATACTAGGATGTCATCAATGAACACAATCACAAACTTGTCCAATTCTGGCATAAAGACCGAATTCATCAGATACATAAAGTATGCAGGAGCATTTGTCAGGCCGAAAGACATGACAAGATACTCGTACAACCCATATCTGGTGGAAAACACGGTCTTAGGTATATCTTGTGGCCTAATCTTGATCTGATGATACCCTGATCTTAAATCTATCTTAGAAAATACTTTGGCTTTTGATAATTGGTCAAACAAGATATCAATCTGAGGTAGAGGATACTTATTTTTAATTATCACTGCATTAAATGGTCTGTAGTCCACGCACATCCGCAAAGAGTTATCCTTCTTCTTCACGAACAGTGCAGGACAATCCCATTCAGACGAACTCGGACGAATCAGACCATTGATCAACAGATCCTGAAGTTGCTTCTTTAACTTAGCTAACTCGTTTGGAGGCATTCGATAAGGTCTTCTCGAGATCAGTGGTGTTCTAGGGATTGAATCAATGGTGAACTCAACATCCCTATCTGGCGGAAGACCGGGTAAGTCATCTGGAAACACATCCAAAAACTCACATACTATAGGAATCTTAGCCAGAAGAGTGGCTTGAACGGCACAGGTCATACTTGCCAGATCTATTCTATGAGGTATCACTACTTGAAAAGTGCCTTCTCCAACAGGTTCCTTGAGGTAAATAGTTATACCCCTAACATCAATCACTACCTCCATCTTATTCATCCAATTCATTCTCATAATTACATCCAAAGCTAACCCTGGTATAACTATCAAGTTTAACTTATACTGTCTATCTGCTATATTCAGGGTTGCCCTCGAACTATCTGATTAGTTAACAGATTAGCCCTAGTTGAACTTATTCATAAGCACATTCCAATTCAACTATCTTTTGCTCATGCTTTCTTGCAAATGCTTGACTTATAAATGAATGAGATGATCCAGAATCAAATAAAACGACTGCAGGGTAATTATTGATAGAAAACATACCGGCTTGGTGGTATAGTGCACACGTGCTGGATACGGGCCCTTCTGTTTTGGGGGAAATGGGCAATACCTAGCGAAATGCCCAGACTGGTTGCAGTTGTAGCATGGTCCTCTCACCTGAGTAGTAGCTCCAGATGAACTGCCTTGTCTTGTCTTGGTCTGTGGTACCACCATCTTAAACGGTTTCTGATTCCTCTTAGGTTGCTGAACGTTCTGATTCTTTCTCTGCGGCGGCCTAAACCTTGCACCTGGCGCAGGTAGACAATATGCAGAACGGTTAGCCATAGGAGCTCTAGACTGCGACGGACCTGACTCAAAGGTCCTCTTGTGAGTCTTGGATGCAGTATACACATTGTTGTTCTTCCCTTGCTTCAAGCAGTCACTAATAAAGTCATTGAACCCAGTTCTTGTATTGGTACCCACATGCTTCATCATTTTAGGATTCAGACCTCTCTTGAAACTCGCAATCTTCTTGGCATCAGTGTTAACCATGTCAGAAGCATAACGGCATAAATTGTTGAAAGCATGCAAATACTGAGTCACAGCCTTGGTGCCTTTATTTCAGTGCTAGGAACTCTCCCAATTTCATTTCTGTCAGTCCTGATGGTATGTAAACTCTATGAAAGGCATCAGTGAATTCCCTCCATGTAATGTGAGCATTAGGAGGAAAAGTGGTGTGATGATGCTTCCACCACATCCCTGCAGGTCCTTGTAATTGATGAGCTGCATATTCAATTTTCAACACTGTCATTCTCAGCACACGAAACTTGTCTTCCATGGTATTTATCCATTCCTCAGCATCTAGTGGCTCTGTCACTTCCTTGAAGATCGGTGGCCTGGTGTCCATGAATTCCTTGAAACTGCTATATTGATTCACTTCATGTCCGCCCTGGTTTAACCCATGGTGGGTGTTGTCAGTAAAGTTGCGCAATGCAACTTCCATGTTTTGCTACATGTTCTCCATGTTACGCTGACTTCTCAGGAATTACGCGAAGAAATGTTCTGTGGTGTACGGTGGAGGAGGAGGTGGTGGATCACGGTTATCATTCCCAGTAGCACAGCCACCTGCCTTAGTGGCGTCATAAATGGCACGACGAGTGTTCATCATCTACATATTTCAGCAACAGTAATTATTAGGCGATGTTGTAGTATTGCAAGTGAATGAAAAATTATGTCGTACTAAATTCACTGGAGAGAATAAATTCATACAATAAAACAGAGGCACAATAAGTCATTCTAATTAACACAACATCACTAATTAGATTACTTAAGCGCAACTTATCGCGTCCATTACAACTAAATTGCCAGCATACACATACTGGACTTTTCAACGTTCAGATACCGCCATAAACACATCCAAGTTTTCTAACATTACATCAAAGTCTTAGTCATCCTACTCATTAATACATGCCAGATATGCCAACCATGCAAAAGATCATCGCAAAAGAAACCCTAGTAGCTAGCGTAACAACTACTAGCCTACTCGCCGTGCTCACTGTCTAAGTTGGAGACGTTGCCATTGTCACCAACAGCATCATCATCATCATCCTCAGCTGGTGCCTCAGGCTCCTCGGGATTCTCGTCTTCGTCCAGATCCATCTCTGCTGCTCCAGGAGGAACGTAAGGGTGGAGCTGGTTATGCAGCTGGTCAACCTCCTCGTGCAGGTTGTGTTGTATTCTTTGGCATTGGCCAACTGCTGCTCTAGCTCAACCTATTGAGCTCTCAAACCGTTTTCTTCAGACCAGGCTTCATTCTTTTGATGGAGCACATGGATCAACATGCGCTCACCGTTCCTGTTAGCTGTGGTCAGACGCTCAAGCTGCTCTCTCAGCGTACGAATGTCTCCCTCATACACTCCAGTCCTCTGTGTTGCCTGATCTCTCTAGCGAGTTAGTTGAGCCATCTCTACATTGAGTCTCTCGATTTCAGCGTCGTGGTCCCTCTGAAGCTGACGCCTATCATCGCAGGCCTGGCCAAGTGCACCAGACACGCACCTCAGACTGCCCTCTACTCCATCAAAAGACTTCATTACTGCGAACATGGCGCTCATTGCAGGGTTGTCACTGTGCTGCTCCTCAGCTGCTCCAATCTCTAGAGATCTTCCCCTGGCCTGCTACCAAGAGTCCGTGGAGGTATTGCCCCTCAGAAAGACCCCAACCATAGCAGCTGCTAACTCTTGAGGGAAATGGTCCATAATGTCCCTCAGTATCCCAAAAGCAGCTCTGTTAGCCGCTTCCTCAGCAGTCCTGCCAGTTGACTCATAGCGCCAACCTGTCCACTCAGAACCATCACCTCTAGGGCGAACAACAGCCTTCACAGTGACCAACAAACCTTCACCCAACTGATCGTTTCTCCAAAAATAGCGAGGCTCCATCCCATCAGGATACGCCACAAAGCTGAGCATTCTCCATAACAGTGTAGGCATCCCAAACTCTCATAGGAAGGTGTGTCGCTGACGGGTACGAGGAGCAAGCTGGTGACGAGGAGCTCTACCTCCGGCAGACTTGCGAGTTGTCTGCTTCGTACGTGTTATCTGTAGCAAAATTTTATTACTCTCATGAGAACGAACATTAATTTGTCATTTTTGTCAAAATGAGATAATCAACTTATAAGGGGAGGAACAATGCCATGAATGATATGCATAAACAATATGATGCATGCACCTTCCGTACGTCCTCACAAACTTAATAAACAAATAAATTTTAGTGATATGGACAGTGGCATACAACGGTCTCTCATATATACGTAACTAATACGTACTATATGATAGCGCTGTTACGTACCTGCAGAAGAATTATTTTAGCCCACATCCCACAATATGAATGCATTGCGAAATTAAAAATTATACACTCCCACATAGGTGTATTCCCAAATACACATACATGTAGTGCTTACTACCCGAACCATCGTCCTATTGATGGCATCGCCCCAACGGACGGAATCACCCACACATGGGACACTTTCATATAAACATGTGTATAACATGGAGAATATTCAGCATCACATAAGCACTTCCCTAGATCGGCAGTGTATCCGATCATGCTCTCACAACTTACACTTACCGAGGCATAGAGGCAAATGATCCATACATTACTACTCAAGCGAATGGCACTCATACAATAGCACGCCGTATGAACAACAAAATAAAAATATGATGCAAGGACCCCCCAAGTCAGTACTTAAATACGCCACCTAGAGTCCTTAACTGGGCATAAAGGATATGACCACTGGCACACTATTAAGTTTTAAATCATAAGTTTAAACACTCTTTTGTTTTAAATACACATGTAAACAGTAACATGCTAAACCTTGCTCCGATGCTAGCTATAACAGAACTGACCAATTATACGGGCTTAAGTTTGCTAAATTATCTGCTTCGGCAGGTGATTTTTCTTACTTAATTTCATATAGCCGGTCGGTTCTGTTACAATAATTGAGGACATGCTGGTCCTTGGCCACCCAGTCTTCATACTCTGGGTTTGGAGTCGGAGGCACCTCCTTCGCCTCCTTGGAGTCATCCTTCGGTGGAAGGAACTCGTCGGGCGCCTTCACATTGGCGCTGATGAACTTCGATAGCTGGCCCCCTTGATCGCAGAGACCACTTGCGACTTCCATTGCTAAAAGTTGGAGCGGGTCAGCTTCTCACTCAGAGGGCAGAAGCCGAGGGATGGAGCATTGGGCAGCATGGAGGAAGAAGCCATGGTGGAGTTCTTTGTCTAACCTAGCTCTGATTACCATGAAAGAATGGCTGAAACGATAAACCTTAGGCCCTCGGTTCATGTTAGCATATATACCTAATGGGCTTGTACATGATACATCTCAACAGAATGAATCTAGCCTATGCATGTATATCTACACCGAGATCTACTCCTGGCATGCAAGCCAAGGTTGTTACAACAAACTCTATCTCAACAATAATATCCTATTGTCTAACAACGTGAACCGAAAAATCATATGTGCCAAAATCACTTGTAGGGCCAAGCGTCAAGCACCAAGCGAAAACCCAAAACCCAACACCGTACCACGGACAGCTAGGTGGCCAAAAAAAATGGCAAATACCCTAAACCTTATCTTCCAGCACCTCCAACTCCCATGCGTCGAACACACACTCGAGCCACACCCCCTCGGCCAGGCTGCCCACCTCCGCCTCCTCCTCTGCCGCTGGCAATAGTGTACATCCTTTGTTGTTGACGCTCCTTTGAAGGACGGTGCACCACCCATCCTAGTCCCACGCACCACCCACCTTCCTAACCCCAACTAACTACTCGAACTTTCAGTCTCCAATCAGACTGGCGGCATCCCCTCCCCTGACCTTCACTCCTTACCCCCAAGTGACACCATCTACTCTAGCCTCCTTTCCATCCTAAAGGTAGTACCCGCTCTTTTGGCCTCCACGGCACAACCATCCCCCCCATCCTCGGTGTCCTCAAACTGGAACCAAACAGAGCCTTACTCTAAACCCAGCTACATTGTGGACCCAACAAAATTGAATGCCCATCCAGACTACAAGTTAAAAGAAGATCTGGAAGATGACACAAATTTTGCAAGTGCCATGCTCTACCATATGTTGATCATATTTAGCCACAACATATTTAGTCATTGCAACTAGTATGTCATTAGTAGCAATCGAAAAACAATTTTGGTCATCCTAACTAACATATTTGCTACTCTATTTCTGAGTATGGGTTCGCGCCAACCTGTATATTTGATTGAAATGGATAATGGGAATGACTAGGAGCGATAAAATACTAGCACCGCCAGAAAAAGGATTTGAGAAGATAACCTCTTTGATTAATAGATGTGGCCACATCTAGGAACTACCTCTGTAATTAGTCAGGCGGCCTCCACGCAAACATCCGCCTCTATTAATCATTTTAGAGGCAGACATCTTAAGGCGACCACCATTGTTAATTGACTATTAGCGACATCCGTCTCTGTTAACCGATTAAAAGAGACGAACATCTTAAGATGTCCGCACTTAAAAATGACTATTAATAGAGGCGAGCATTCTAAGCATCCATCTCTAGTAAACAATTAACAAAATCGGACATCTTAAGAGGCCCGCCTATAGAAAAGTTGCATAAAAAATAATTCACAATTTTTTCATATGAAATTAGATGAAGAGAAAGTTTATATTAAAATCTTAGCTATTGATGTGATCTACAAATTTATAGTTGAGATTTTTTTTATTTGAAGTTGTTTAGAGTCCCAAAATGTTACTTTAAATCTTGGATGTTGAAATATAAAATATAAAATTTAAAATTTTCAAATAACCTTGGATGTTGACAAGGTTTACACCAAAGCTATAGTTCTCAATATAGTCTACAAATTTGTAGTTAATTTTTTATTTGAAGTTGTTTAGAGTCCCAAATATGTGTTTTAAGTTTTTATATTTTGAAATTCAAAATTAAAAATTTGCAAACAATCTTGAATATTCACAAGGTTAATATCAAATTTAGTGGCCGACCTGATATATAAGTTTGTTGGTGATAATTTTTTTTATTTGAAGTTGTTTGTATTAGAGTCTCAAATGTTTGTTCTAAATTTACATATTTTGAGATACGAATTTTTGAATTTTTTAAACAAACTCAAATGTGAATACATGTTCTATATCAAAGTTGTAGTGTGCTTGATAAGTTAAAAACTCTGTAGTTGAATTTTTTTCCATTTAATAAGTTCATTTAGTAGCTAAAATATTCAATACAAGATTATATGAAATGTTGACATAAAAAGATAGTATCTTATATATAGTATATTCATAAAAGAGTTGTAGTAACAAATGTTGCTTCCTGTGGTAGTGTAGGAAACACAAGTAAAAATAAGATCCAAGTACTAACTCTTAAGAATAATTTTGGTACCAGATTCATATTTTTCTGTAACACCCAAATTTTAGAGATAACAAAATTGGAATAATTTAGATAACAAATAATGTCCAATTTAAAATAATAATAAAATAAATTTTATGTTGCATTCATGCTGTTGCATCTATTTTCTTCTGTGTAGTGGATTTATTTTATTTTGTGTTGGCTTGAAAGATTTTATTTGGAATAGTTTGTTAAATAAGCAAATAAAAAAAAAGAAGAAGAAGAAGCTTACCTGGTGTTGGCGGCCTGGAAAGTCACCTGACCGGCCCGTTTTGTTTTTTTTTTTTTCTCCTTTCCGCGCCATGGGCCGAATCGACCGAGCCAGTCGGCCCAATCCACGCGGCCTCAGTCGGTCCAGGCCGGATGAGCCGCAGCAGCCGTTCCCCCTCTCATGAGCCGCTGACCATTGGACCCCACCTGTCGGTTTTCTCCTACCTCCAGACGTGACCGAGCCGGACTCGAGTATCCCAACCACCGAATCTCATCACCGCCTTACCTGGGATATCTTACCCGAAAACGACGATTTGAGGCTATAAAAAGGTAGCCGGGTACCTCTAGTTTCCGTTTTTCAACTAAAAAGCTAGGGTTGCCACGGGAGAATCGAGCTTTAGGGTTTGAGTTGTTGGAGGCCGGCGGTAGATTGGGGAGGGAGCTTTCGGGAGGCATCGAGGCCGATTTCTTTATTTGGGTGAGCTTATTTTCTTCTCCTCTTGCTTTCCACGCTTTCAATTGAGGTTTTGGTGAGGTAAATCGAGGTGTTGGAGCTCACCGTCGGGTCGGCCATGGAGCCGCCGCCCCCTTGTCGTCGCGTGTTGCGTTCGGTGACCGTAGATAGTTTGTTTTCGGGTACATGAGATCGCGTGGAGCTTCTCCACCGATTGGAGTTGGAAGGGGGGTGAGTGGTGGTCGGTTTTTGCGGGGCCGACGAACTCCGGCGAGCCGGCCATGGCGGGTACGGCGGCCGGTGGCCGGATGGGAGGAAGAAGGATCGGATTTGTGACTGTGTAGTTGCTGGTGATCGTGAACCGTCCGATTCGAAATCAACGATCGAGATTAGATCATACCCCTTCGCGGGGTATATTTGTTAAAGAGCCCCTGCGTTTTCTAGTAATCAACCCGCGGTCCCAAGGCGTAAAGCTGAGATTACGTTTTTGTATTTTGAAAGCGTATTTTCATCCGGTTAAATCAAAAATACGTTTTCAGCAATTTACAGTTTTGCCACTAGAATTGTTTTAGTCATAAAATCTTCGTTTTAACTCCGATTTGATCCGTTCAAATTGCGTTAGGTTCGTATTTGCGAACTCTACATGTTAGTATAGATTTACAGTTAGTTTTGATAATTTATTTTTCGAGTTTATAATTAAGTATTTATTTATCTATAGGAAATCTTAGAAAATTCATAACTTCTACGTTTTAACTCCGATTTTGGTGATCTTTGCGTCTGTGTGATCGTAGAAACGTGTAGAAGAGTTTTATAAACTTTTATTACTGTTTTGTTACTGTTGGTGTACTGTTCTAATTATATCTATTTGTTTGCTTCGTGTATGTTTGATTGGATGCATGTATGTTGTTGATTGATGATCAAGTATAGAAGGTGAGCAGTACTTGGACGATTCGGAGTATTACTTTGAGCCAAGTCAGCAGTATCATTTGGAGAGCTTTGATCAAGGCAAGTATAACACAGGACTATCCTTGCTACCTATTCATCAAAATGATCATACATATGCATGTGCTTACCTTGACAACCTTAGAGATTATAACTTAGTGCTTGATGTCATGATTCCTTGTCAACCTTGGGTATGCATATGGGTAGCTATTGCTAGTGCTTAAACTAAGAACAATGATCTTGTAATTTGATTAATGGATTAAGCAATCAACTATTAAGATGATTTCATTGTTGTTAAAAGGGGGCTAGAGCTTGTGTATTATTTTTGATGCTCTGGTTTCTCTCCTTAAGGACTTATCTGTAAGTGATAACCGGGATATACAGTACAGCTGTGAGGGCTATATGGCTCTGGCTTTAGTTGTTCAAGAGACCTTTTCTAGCTTGTTAGTGGTTACCTTAAATGGCGTAAGAATGGCTTGACACTTTGGGTGTAGTGCGAGCCCCTGGCCTAGTGTGTATAGGCTGCGGTTGTTGTGCCACAGGGAAGGGGGGTTCTACATCTGCCTGCCGAGTGAATCTAATGGCCCTAACTTGTTAGACGAACTCTTGAGTGGCTTAATATGGTTTTTTTGGGTGTTTGGGCTTGATCTCCCCACTCATTTGGAAATCATGACTTACAGTGAAAGTGTACACCTCTGCGCAGAGTTAAAAACTGGTATACTAGCCGTGCTCACGGATACGAGCGGCCTTGGGGATTCTTATGGAATAGTTGATCATAACTGTTATATCATGCTAAATTATTGTTGATTATTATTTGCTCATGTTAATGCTATTCATTATCCTTATTACAATTGATCATTGGTTCTTTAATGGGAAGTGGATTATCTTGATGCTACTCAATTGCTAATATATGGTTAAAAGCTAAATGCAGTTAAACAGTGTCTAGCCTTTTGAGCCACATGAACCCTGTGTTATATTTGTGGAGTTCGACATGAACTCACTCTTGCTATTTCCACCATAACAGATGAAGATAATGAGGAAGATTATCGGAATGAGTACTAGTCTTGATGTCAACCAGTCAACCGTGTCCCTGTGTGGAGTTTCCGCTGAAGAATTATTATTAGTTATTATTATCTATTGTTCAAGACTATGTCTTAAATACTTATTCGTTATGTAATAAGCACTGTGATGATACTTTGTAATTTGTCAACTTATATGTGCGACTGTTTCCTGGGGTGCACATGAGTCTTTTATACATCCTATTTTTATCCTTAAAAATGGGTGTGACAGATTGGTATCAGAGCCGTGTTGACTGTAGGACGCAAGCCTAGTTAGAATGGTCGTTGATAGCATCCATACCTCACTTAATTCATGCTTCGTCTTTCACCTTGTTAATTACTAAAGTTTTATGCTTCCTCTACTTTATTCTATTGCGAAAATACATTGATTCTACCTAATCTATGTCTAAATCTTGTAGATGCCTCCTCATCCCCGTTTGTCAGCTGCACAATATGTTGCCCGTTTCAAACCCCAGGAGCCAAAGGAAGAGGGCAATCAAGAGCTATCCGATGCTGAATCAAGAGTTGGTGATACGCCTATGGAGAATGTAGTTATGGGATGGACTACAAAGTTTCATATCATGGTTCCTAAAGCTGATGCTTTCTTCCATGACATGTTGACAAGAACCCTGGACAACTACTACTACGACTGGGAAGCTACGCTGGAGTATCGTAGTGCAGAGTATAGTCATCCATGGATGGATTCCTATTGGGAAACGGAGTTATGGGTTAAGAAAAGGGATCTTACCACTAAGGAGCCTAAGGTGGAGTCAAAGTTCATTACCCGAGTGAGCCGGGCAACTGTGGAGACAAGCATGGAGGATGTCGCTTTCAATGCATTTGTTTACTACCATGGTCTACGCTCGGACAGGACGCTAAAGGGTGCACTTCGGCATTTTCCTTGTTTCTTGCATGACAAGGGAATTTGGACCGTGCCGCCTGCAGATGATTCCTCCTTGACTTTACAAGCTACGGTGGGGTTAGCTCGTGAATTGGCTATCCATGAGGTGGATTTGAAGGATGAGTTGCTAAAGGAAAAAGAACTTAAGGAGCAAGCTTACAAGGAGATTGACCAATTAAGGGCGGAGTTAGGTCGTCCCAAGATTTATGAGAAGCTTAATTAGGAAATAGGAAAAATCCCTATGCAATAAGAACGATAGTAGTTGCGAGTTAATTTCGAGTTTGGATTGTTTTAAGAGTCAGTTTGTGGTGTGAACAATTGTGTGATTGATGGATTGTTATTATGATAATGTGTGATTTGGATCTTTGTAATGTGTGCTGGAGTTTTGTAGACATGTCTACAAATTCCATGGTTAAGAATATTAAGTTTGATCAAGATATATTAGTTGAATATGAGGTTAAATTAGTTCTGTCCTTTGCTGATTTTTGGATCAGTCTAGGATGTTTTAGAAATAACTTAAAATCCGTTCATGAGAAATTTAAGAAATTTTACTGGGAATAGTTAGACTTCTATATCTTTCCAATCCCACAAGAATCACCTTAATATCTATTATGAGTTAAGAGATATACCTGTTTCAAGTTGGAGTTACTGCACAGTCTGGAAATCTGGAACAGTTTCTGTTAAGTTCAGTTTTGACCAATTTATTGACAGAATCAGAAAAAGTGTTGTGAATACGAGTTGTAGATAATTTTATAAGCTTTCCAACCATGTAAAGATCATCTGAATTGGACGTCTGTAGCTCGAGATATGACAGTTTTACTGAGTTGCTGAAATTGGAGCTTGTCCAGAAAAATCAGATTTTGCTTATCTATTGAATACATCATCTCGGATCGTACTGAATTTCAATTTCTGTGTTTTTGGAAACAGATGTCAGGCAGAGGTCGTGGCAGAGGTCGTGGAGGTGCTAATATACCCATTACTATGGAGGAACTTATACAAACTCAGAATCAGATGATGCAGATGTTTATGCAGCACATGCAGAACAATCCCCCTGTTGGAGGACCACCACCTGTTCAAGTAAGGGATAAGCGTGGAGAATTTTTAAAGGGACGCCCTCCAGTGTTTTCTCATGCTGCTGATCCTTTAGAGGCAGATGATTGGGTGAGGGCAGTGGAGAAACAGCTGAATATAGCTCAATGCAATGATATGGAAAAGGTGTTGTATGCATCTGGTCAGTTACAAGGGACAGCTCAGACTTGGTGGGAGTCGTACCAGGCTGCACGCCCTGACAATGCTCCTCCTATCACTTGGAATGAGTTTGTTAGAGATTTTCGAGCTCGTCATATTCCTGAAGGTATAATTGAGCTGAAGCAGGAAGAATTCAGAAACCTGAGGATGGGACAGATGAGTGTGAGTGAATATCATGACAGGTTTACCCAGTTGGCTCGCTATGCTCCCAATGAAGTTAGGGAAGATGCAGACAAGCAGCGTCTTTTCTTGAAGGGAATATATTATGATCTTCGCTTGCAACTGAAGGGGAATAACTATGCTAGTTTTCAAGAGCTTGTGAACAAAGCTATTGTGCTTGATAATGAGCGTATGGAGATGGATAGAAAAAGAAAGATGAAGGTGCAAGGCTCAGGAAGCAACAACCGTCAACGCACAAATTCTCAGCATGGCTTTCATCAGAAGTTTCAGGGACCGGTTAGCCAGTGGAATCGCAATTCAAATCAGAGGTGGTCACAAAATTGGCAAAACAATCAGTCGCAACAGCGTTCATCATATCCACAGCGTCAACAGTATCAGCAGACTGGGCAACAGACTCCTCGCACTGGAAATCCCAATGCTACCCCCATAAAGAATAGTACTCCCAGCACTCCTATTAGATGCTTTGTCTGTGGTAAAGAGGGTCATTTGTCTTATAATTGTCCTGAGAAGCAGAACCAACAGACTCCTCAGAGCCAGAAGAGCAACCAGAGGCAATCTGGTGCTGGAAGGGTGAATCACGTGTCTTCTGATACAGCTCATAATGCACCAGAAGTTATGATTGGTACGTTCAATGTACATTCCACTCCCGCAACTGTTCTTTTTGACTCTGGAGCATCTCATACATTCATATCCAATATTTTTGTTAAAATGCATAGTATACCCATGCTAGCTATGAAAGAACCTCTCTTAGTAAATTCACCTGGAGGTACCATGCAAACTAGTAATCGTTGTCTTCCGATTAGTATGGTATTAAGGGGGGTAGAGTTTAATATAACTCCTATAGTGTTGAGAACATCTGGGATTGATGTGATATTGGGTATGGACTGGATGATGCAAAATCAGGCAGAGATTCAGTGTCAGCAGAAAGTGGTAGTTGTGACTGCGCCTAATGGAGATAAAATCATTGTGGATGTAGCAATGCAGAAGCAACCAACCGCGGTGGTGAATCAGATTGAAGATACTATTAAGGAGAATCCAGTGATTGAGGAATTTCCGGATGTCTTCCCTGATGAATTGCCAGGTATGCCACCTGACCGAGACATTGAATTTCTTATTGAATTATTACCTGGAACTGCACCTATAGCCAAACGACCATATAGGATGGGAGTAGATGAATTAGAAGAACTTAAGAAACAAATTAAAGAATTACAAGAAAAAGGTTTTATTCGACCTAGTTCATCACCTTGGGGAGCACCAGTTATTTTTGTTGATAAGAAAGATGGTGGTCAGAGGATGTGTGCTGATTATCGGTCACTAAATGAAGTAACTATCAAGAATAAGTATCCTTTGCCCCGGATTGATGACTTGTTTGATCAGTTGAGAGGTGCTTGTGTGTTCTCTAAGATTGATTTACGTTCTGGATATCATCAGTTGAAGATTCGTGCCTCTGATATTCCAAAGACAGCTTTTACTACAAGGTATGGATTGTATGAGTATACTGTTATGTCGTTTGGATTGACCAATGCACCTGCATACTTTATGTACATGATGAATAAGGTGTTCATGGAATACTTGGATAAGTTTGTGGTAGTGTTTATTGATGATATACTGGTATTTTCCAAGACAGAGGTAGAGCATGCTGAACATTTGAGGTTGGTATTGCAGAAACTTAGAGAGCATAAACTGTATGCGAAGCGAAGTAAATGTGAGTTTTGGTTGAAGGAAGTTTCTTTCCTTGGTCATATTGTTTCTAATGGAGGGATATCAGTGGATCCAGGTAAAGTAAAGGATGTATTAAATTGGAAACCACCTACTGATGTTAGTGAGATTCGTAGTTTCTTGGGATTAGCTGGATATTACAGACGGTTCATTGAAGGGTTTTCTAAACTTGCTAAACCTATGACATCTCTGTTAGAGAAGAATGCCAAGTTTGTGTGGTCAGATAAATGTCAAGCTAGTTTTGAGGAGTTGAAAAAGAGGTTGACTACAGCGCCTGTTTTGGTTTTGCCAGATTTGAGTAAGAAGTTTTCTATTTATTGTGATGCTTCTCGTCAAGGTTTGGGATGTGTTCTTATGCAAGAAGGCAGAGTTGTGGCTTATGCATCTAGACAGTTGAGAAAGCATGAGTTGAATTATCCTACACATGATTTGGAGTTAGCAGCTGTAGTTCATGCTTTAAAGATTTGGAGACATTATTTGATTGGACATAAGAGTGATATATACACTGATCATAAGAGTTTGAAGTATATTTTCACTCAGTCAGATCTGAATTTGAGGCAACGCAGATGGTTGGAGTTGATTAAGGATTATGATATTGAGATACACTATCATCCTGGTAAGGCTAATGTAGTAGCTGATGCTCTTAGTAGGAAGAGTTATGCCAATGAGATAAGAACGTTGTCTATGACTAGTGAGTTATGTGCTGAATTTGAATATTTGAACTTGGGAATTGTTACTAATGCAATGGAATTAGTAATAGAGCCTACTTTAGAGCAAGAGATCTATAAGGGTCAATTGAAGGATGAGAAACTAAAGAAGATAGCGGAGGATATAGTGATTGGTAAGTCACCAGGCTTTAGAATGGATGATAATGGAATTTTGTGGTTCGGAAAGAGGCTGTGTGTACCTGAGGATCAAACTGTTAGACAAGCAATTCTTCGCGAAGCTCATGAGTCAGCTTATTCTATTCATCCTGGTAGTACTAAGATGTATTTGGATCTGAAACAGAAATATTGGTGGGTTGGATTAAAGCGAGATGTGGCTGAGTATGTGGCATTGTGTGACACTTGTCAGAGGGTGAAAGCAGAGCATCAGAGACCTGCTGGATTGTTACAACCAATGAAGATTCCTGAATGGAAGTGGGAAGAAGTTGGTATGGATTTTATAGTAGGGTTACCGCGTACTCAGAGAGGTTATGATTCTATTTGGGTGATAGTAGATCGGTTAACTAAAGTTGCTCATTTTATACCAGTAAAGACTACTTACCATGGACCAAAATTGGCGGAGTTGTATATGGAGAGAATAGTCTGTTTGCATGGAGTACCAAAGAAGATTGTATCTGATCGAGGATCGCAGTTTACATCGCATTTTTGGAAAGCTGTGCATGAATCACTGGGAACAAAATTGAATTTTAGTACAGCATATCATCCACAGACAGATGGACAGACTGAAAGGACCAACCAGGTATTAGAGGATATGTTGAGAGCTTGTGCATTGCAATATGGAACTAGTTGGGATAAGAGTTTGCCTTATGCAGAATTTTCTTACAATAATAGTTATCAACAGAGTCTCAAGATGGCACCGTTTGAAGCTTTGTATGGACGTAAGTGTAGAACTCCATTGTTTTGGGATCAGACAGGTGAATCTCAGGTGTTTGGTACAGATGTTCTTAGAAACGCAGAAGATCAAGTGCGAGTGATTCGAGAGAATTTGAGAGTAGCACAGTCTCGTCAGAAGAGTTATGCTGACAATAGAAGAAGAGATCTAGTTTTTGTGGTAGGTGATTATGTCTATTTGAAGGTGTCACCTATGAGAAGTGTGAAGAGATTTAACATGAAAGGTAAACTAGCACCAAGGTATGTTGGACCATTTAAAGTTATTACTAGACGTGGGGAAGTTGCTTACCAATTAGAGTTGCCTGAGAATTTATCTGGGGTGCATGATGTGTTTCATGTTTCACAACTTAAGAAGTGTTTGAGGGTGCCTGAGGAGCAGATACCTTTAGAAGAGTTGACTGTTAAGGAAGATCTTACATATGAAGAGTTTCCGATCAAGATTTTAGAAACTGCTGAGAGAGTTACTCGAAGTCGGGTTATTAAGATGTGTAAAGTACAGTGGAATCGATATTCAGAGGCAGAGGCAACTTGGGAAAGAGAGGATGAATTGAGAAAATCATATCCGCAGTTGTTTGAGTAAGCAGTCCAATCTCGAGGACGAGATTCTTTTAAGGGGGGTAGAATTTGTAACACCCAAATTTTAGAGATAACAAAATTGGAATAATTTAGATAACAAATAATGTCCAATTTAAAATAATAATAAAATAAATTTTATGTTGCATTCATGCTGTTGCATCTATTTTCTTCTGTGTAGTGGATTTATTTTATTTTGTGTTGGCTTGAAAGATTTTATTTGGAATAGTTTGTTAAATAAGCAAATAAAAAAAAAGAAGAAGAAGAAGCTTACCTGGTGTTGGCGGCCTGGAAAGTCACCTGACCGGCCCGTTTTGTTTTTTTTTTTTTTTTTTCTCCTTTCCGCGCCATGGGCCGAATCGACCGAGCCAGTCGGCCCAATCCACGCGGCCTCAGTCGGTCCAGGCCGGATGAGCCGCAGCAGCCGTTCCCCCTCTCATGAGCCGCTGACCATTGGACCCCACCTGTCGGTTTTCTCCTACCTCCAGACGTGACCGAGCCGGACTCGAGTATCCCAACCACCGAATCTCATCACCGCCTTACCTGGGATATCTTACCCGAAAACGACGATTTGAGGCTATAAAAAGGTAGCCGGGTACCTCTAGTTTCCGTTTTTCAACTAAAAAGCTAGGGTTGCCACGGGAGAATCGAGCTTTAGGGTTTGAGTTGTTGGAGGCCGGCGGTAGATTGGGGAGGGAGCTTTCGGGAGGCATCGAGGCCGATTTCTTTATTTGGGTGAGCTTATTTTCTTCTCCTCTTGCTTTCCACGCTTTCAATTGAGGTTTTGGTGAGGTAAATCGAGGTGTTGGAGCTCACCGTCGGGTCGGCCATGGAGCCGCCGCCCCCTTGTCGTCGCGTGTTGCGTTCGGTGACCGTAGATAGTTTGTTTTCGGGTACATGAGATCGCGTGGAGCTTCTCCACCGATTGGAGTTGGAAGGGGGGTGAGTGGTGGTCGGTTTTTGCGGGGCCGACGAACTCCGGCGAGCCGGCCATGGCGGGTACGGCGGCCGGTGGCCGGATGGGAGGAAGAAGGATCGGATTTGTGACTGTGTAGTTGCTGGTGATCGTGAACCGTCCGATTCGAAATCAACGATCGAGATTAGATCATACCCCTTCGCGGGGTATATTTGTTAAAGAGCCCCTGCGTTTTCTAGTAATCAACCCGCGGTCCCAAGGCGTAAAGCTGAGATTACGTTTTTGTATTTTGAAAGCGTATTTTCATCCGGTTAAATCAAAAATACGTTTTCAGCAATTTACAGTTTTGCCACTAGAATTGTTTTAGTCATAAAATCTTCGTTTTAACTCCGATTTGATCCGTTCAAATTGCGTTAGGTTCGTATTTGCGAACTCTACATGTTAGTATAGATTTACAGTTAGTTTTGATAATTTATTTTTCGAGTTTATAATTAAGTATTTATTTATCTATAGGAAATCTTAGAAAATTCATAACTTCTACGTTTTAACTCCGATTTTGGTGATCTTTGCGTCTGTGTGATCGTAGAAACGTGTAGAAGAGTTTTATAAACTTTTATTACTGTTTTGTTACTGTTGGTGTACTGTTCTAATTATATCTATTTGTTTGCTTCGTGTATGTTTGATTGGATGCATGTATGTTGTTGATTGATGATCGAGTATAGAAGGTGAGCAGTACTTGGACGATTCGGAGTATTACTTTGAGCCAAGTCAGCAGTATCATTTGGAGAGCTTTGATCAAGGCAAGTATAACACAGGACTATCCTTGCTACCTATTCATCAAAATGATCATACATATGCATGTGCTTACCTTGACAACCTTAGAGATTATAACTTAGTGCTTGATGTCATGATTCCTTGTCAACCTTGGGTATGCATATGGGTAGCTATTGCTAGTGCTTAAACTAAGAACAATGATCTTGTAATTTGATTAATGGATTAAGCAATCAACTATTAAGATGATTTCATTGTTGTTAAAAGGGGGCTAGAGCTTGTGTATTATTTTTGATGCTCTGGTTTCTCTCCTTAAGGACTTATCTGTAAGTGATAACCGGGATATACAGTACAGCTGTAAGGGCTATATGGCTCTGGCTTTAGTTGTTCAAGAGACCTTTTCTAGCTTGTTAGTGGTTACCTTAAATGGCGTAAGAATGGCTTGACACTTTGGGTGTAGTGCGAGCCCCTGGCCTAGTGTGTATAGGCTGCGGTTGTTGTGCCACAGGGAAGGGGGGTTCTACATCTGTCTGCCGAGTGAATCTAATGGCCCTAACTTGTTAGACGAACTCTTGAGTGGCTTAATATGGTTTTTTGGGTGTTTGGGCTTGATCTCCCCACTCATTTGGAAATCATGACTTACAGTGAAAGTGTACACCTCTGCGCAGAGTTAAAAACTGGTATACTAGCCGTGCTCACGGATACGAGCGGCCTTGGGGATTCTTATGGAATAGTTGATCATAACTGTTATATCATGCTAAATTATTGTTGATTATTATTTGCTCATGTTAATGCTATTCATTATCCTTATTACAATTGATCATTGGTTCTTTAATGGGAAGTGGATTATCTTGATGCTACTCAATTGCTAATATATGGTTAAAAGCTAAATGCAGTTAAACAGTGTCTAGCCTTTTGAGCCACATGAACCCTGTGTTATATTTGTGGAGTTCGACATGAACTCACTCTTGCTATTTCCACCATAACAGATGAAGATAATGAGGAAGATTATCGGAATGAGTACTAGTCTTGATGTCAACCAGTCAACCGTGTCCCTGTGTGGAGTTTCCGCTGAAGAATTATTATTAGTTATTATTATCTATTGTTCAAGACTATGTCTTAAATACTTATTCGTTATGTAATAAGCACTGTGATGATACTTTGTAATTTGTCAACTTATGTGTGCGACTGTTTCCTGGGGTGCACATGAGTCTTTTATACATCCTATTTTTATCCTTAAAAATGGGTGTGACATTTTCTAATTTAAGAAAAGTTAATTATGAATTTTAGAAAATATATCAGTTTTTGTTGTTTCAAAAAAGCAAAACCACTTTTAAAATAACTTAGATAGAAAATTTTGTTTAGTATTGATATTTTGACCAATAATCAGAGATAGCCAAAAAAATGTGGTTAGTAGACTTGCTTTGACATTCGTGTTTGGAAAATCGAAAGAGCTGCGACTTGTCCCGGTTGAAAGCTGGAACAAAGTTCCGGACCTCTGCCATCCGAAATAAATGGTATACAGCTGCCATTTGACCTTCCGCTAGAGTTTACTTTCATGCGTATACGTACGTACTCGATCTACGTGAGAGCGGTTAAGAAGTATAATAGCAGACTGTAAGTGGGCTGAATGCTGAGGTGGAGGAGAGATGATAGAAGAGAGAAGATAAACAAACTATAAGTTTACAGTCGGCTTAGACACAAGAACTAAGAAACTTTACGAGAGAAATAAGTGTGCTATTAACAGTGAAGAACTGGCTACTACATAGATGGACTGAGAGAAACTGCAGCCTGCTGGCTATATTATTAGCCTTGTTCTATAAGGCTATCGCGCGCGGATACACATTACGAGTGTCATGACGAAGGCACCCTACGTCTACATGATCGCGCACTGCGCAAAACATACCTGCTACCAAGGTCAGCACCAAATGGTCCGCCGACACGCAGCTCCAAAGCGCATCACTGCCACCAAAAACTACAACTGCCTCCTGTCATAATCATGTATGTATCGCATGCGTACGTACGTATGAAACCTGAACTAGTAGAAAAACAGAAGCCTATATATGCATGCATCTTCATCATGTTTTTCTCCACGGTGATATGGCAAATCGCACAAGTGGGGTACGTCTTGCACTGTTGCACATTTTCACGACCGCTAATCGCCTGCTTTAATCTTTTCGCAAGTCAACAACTAATGACCCCGCGACACGCATATATATCTATCTCGGAAACACATCATTGCTTGCGATAGGATTTGAAATTAACCGCACTGGAAGCAAGTCTGTCTACTATTATCAGTCGTTCTCAAAAACTCTACCTAAAGGCGGCTAGTAGACTATAGGAACCATAGCTGTTTTCATTACTCAAGCTAAATTCTCTGCTACCCTTCTTTCTGTTAGATAAGTTAAGTAGACAAAACTTCATGATTAATTCTAGAAAATAAATCATGCCAAACTCATATACTAGCATGCAAACATACTAGGTAAACCGAACATCACCAACATGATAAGCAGCATAATTAAAATAGCAAATACATTGAAATAATAGATTAGATCACGATATGTAAACCAACGAAAAGAATCAAATTTGGGTCAATTTAGAGCAAGTTGGGCCAATCCTTAAAAGAAGACTGTTTTGGAAACCTGCTAAGTTGGCACCGTGGCTACATAAACCGGTCTCCAGTTTTGCCTGTCCGAGTTTGTTTGTTTCCAAATTTGATCCAAACTTCTTTAATCTCGTGAAAAACTTGCAGTTTATGTTCTGAGAAGGTTTTCTATTGGGATAAAGACCACCCCTATCTATGTTTATCAGAGGGTCATAGCTGATTGAGGTGAATAATAATGCACAATCCATCAAAAAATCAATCTACTATGGCTTTTCTCCATTTTATCTCTTCCAACCCTCTGCTGTTCAGCATATTTCTCAACGAGATTCATCAACATTTTCTGGGTTAGCCTAGCGATCCTAAGAGAACCTCATTGTGCTTCTCCTGACAGGTCTTTCCTGTTTCCTGGAGCTATTCATGAGCTTTTCACTGACGAAGATTATAGGCGTCAAATCTGCATGGCCTTCCTGTTGGTCGGCTTCACTGCGTTTGAACTTTTTCTGCTGCATGCTAGGCCGTGTGCCGACTCAGACGTGCTAGCTTTTGCTGATGTGTGATACTAATCCGCATCATCAGTTAGAGACGTGTGACTTTTAGAAATCACAATAGATCCAATCATCCAATACGGATAACGACTCTATCTAATTGATGGACAAATGTCTTTGATTTTTGTGGAAATTTTCCTGCGCCTCTTGCAATAATTAATAGGAGGCTTTAAAAAAAGTTTAGTTTTTTCAACAAAGAAAGAAGTCTCGGGTTGCTATTCTACATTTGTAGTCATATCTTTTCAAAAGTATTTGTAGTCATTACTTGCGCAGCATTTCATCTGTTATATGTCTCCCGTGGGAAACACTGGCGGAACTCCAGACATCACGCCCTAAAGCCTTTGTCTTGTTGTTGGGCTGACGATGGACGCCTTTGAGAGCTGTATTTCTTCTTGGAGGTGATTGTCAATGCACCCCCTCCTCTCTCGATGTGGATCTTGCTAGTGAAATCTCAGTCCATGTTGGACGGGCAGCGGCGGCGTGCCTACTTTGTGTTTCTTCTCGAAGGCGTTGTCTTTGTAGTTCCACGTGCGATTCTCACTTTGGTGTCTTCATTTTGACATCAGAAATTCTAAGTAAACAAGGATGTGAAAGATCGTAGCGTACAAGATCAAATTTTGAGGCCAGGCATCACAAGTTTTTAAGTAAACCTGAATGCGAGGATTGCTACTGCATAAGTTTAAAGCAGTTTTAAAGCAAGGGCATATAAGTTGGAAGCTTAGTCTTTCTAGCTCTCTTAGTTTTAGTTTGGGAAAGACTAGCGTCCGGAAGTCCGAACGCGGCATCCATCCGGACGATGAGCCTACTGCCTGCCCACACATCTGACGCGCTTCCTCTGCATGCGGCACGAAACGGCACAGACGGTGCACTTCCCTGGATGCATGTAGCCAACGGAAGGGACGTGTGCACTGCGCCTCTGCCTCCCACTTTGCCTGGGCGGGCCCCACAGTGCATGCATGCAGCTCCTGCCCGACCGCTGACATGCTGTTGCCGCACCTGTCCACGCGCTGCTGCTGCTGTTGTCGCCGAGTGCTGCTGCTGCCTCGCATGTCGGCCCAGCCCCGCCTGCTACTGCGGTACGCATGCATGTGGGAGGCGTCGCGCCCGCTTCACTTCCCGTGTGCACGCGGGGACAACTGCACCCGAGGGGATCACCTCCGTCTGCGCCCACTTCCCGCACCTGGTCATGCAACACTTGTAACATACGTCTGAAACAAATGAAACATTTATAAACATACGCTTGCAACATATGTTTGAAACAGTTAAAACATTTGAAACGTACACTTTCAACATACTTGTATAGCCAGTGCAACCTATGCAACATCTAGATAGAACACTTGCAATATACGTTTGAAACAGCTGAAACATTTGAAACATGCACTTGCAACATACGTGTATAGATGCCAGATTTCTATCTATCTATCCCTAATAATAAAGAGGCAAAATTTCTTACATAAAATCTTTCGTCCAACTAAGACATCAACTCGGCTACGGTTTATGTTTTTTTCCATTTTCATGTGCGAGCCCTTTTTCTTTTCATGGATTTTTCTTTTTCCCGAGCCTCCCCTAACTAGATATGTGGATGGTGGTTTGACAATGAGTTAGACACGGAAACGGATCAAGTTCAGCCGCCAAAGATTTTTCCAAATCGAATCCGCCACGGACAGATCTCCTGATGTGGTACATTGACGGATTGATGATGGGGACGAAGTTGAGATGACGTTCCAAAGCACACTAGATCATCGAGAGGATGCAGATGGCAATCGCGACGCAGTTGAGTTGCAGAGATTCGCTGCGCGGCATTGGTGCAGGTTCCTCTAAAGCTTGGCAGCTGTGCGGCACTGGTTCTGCTGCACATCGTGGTGCTGGGGCGGCTGCGCGGCGCGGCGCCAGCGGCGGCGAGCGGCGCTAGAGCCGGAAGTTGGCAGTGGAGCGGTGCAATGCTGGGGCCAGGTGCTTGCGGCAAGCTACGATACTCTGGTTTCTCCTCTACGACAACTCTATGTTCTATGCGTCAGATGAATGGGTAGAGTCGATGGGAGAGAAGAGAGATAGGCCTGCAGTCAACAATCAAATGGGCCTGGAGTCCGATGAGCCATATCCTAATAATGAGACAGTCAATGCAAATTGACCTACAACCCAAACGCTAGAATGTATTTGTACTTTTTTATCAAATCTATAAACGATCAGCATTAGTATTCTCTGTGCAATCTATTTTTTAGGGAGAACATGTAATCCAAAATTATAGTACTAATAAGTATTTATGTAAATAAATATATCGGAATCATGTTTTCGTTTTATAGCTACGTTTCAAGTATATCCAAATTATCTAGGGACCATGTTCCACTCTTCGATTCAATCGTTCCAAAGAGATATACCCTCACAAACTAGGAACTTAAAATTTTCAATCCACGTACCCGTTCCTCTTACCCTTCGTATCGAAACTTTGTGACACCGGTATGAACCAAACCAAAATAAATTGAAAGTAGCAACGTGTTCGATCCGCTGTCCCTGGACTTCTAACATATACAAATTAAGTGAACAATTTGTAAAATTATATTTACATAAATAAATGTTTTCCCTTTTTTTAACGTAACTTTCATGTACAAACATTTATTTCTTTTTTGTTGCAGTGCACGGACATATTTGCTAGTTATAAAAAAAAGCTGCTCAATCGCGTGCAATTGCGCGCGGCATGGGCACCGTCGCACGGCACTGTGGTCTACGGTTAGGCCAGTCTCAATGGAGTTTCATCAGAGTTTCATGGGCATTAAATGTGCTGATGTGGCACCGTATTAATGAAGTGAGAGATGATAAGAGTTTCATGAGAGTAGAGAGAGTTTCATCCCCATAAAACTCTTCTACACTGTTTCCAAAATATAGATGTATTGGAAACTGGGTCATGAAACCTCCATTGAGAGTGGCCTTAGGCATCGGGTCGCCTCCAACTTCGATCCGACGCGGATACATGCGCGGCCAACTCGGTCCCCGTCCGGGGTCGCCTTTCGGCGGCGCCCAGGGCCCGCGGCACGCTCTGCACCAGGTCATCAGAGACGTGCACGCCCGCGGGGTCTGTCTCCAGACGTGCAAGCGCGACACCGCAGGCCAGGTGGCGCTTCGGATACCAAAGGAATGTGAAACCTCCTGCGAAAACGATTCTTCTTCTGGGTGTTGGGTGTGTTCACTTCGCGAAAAGTAGGTGAAAAGTTACTTAGCATCTTTTGTTGTTATTTGATAAAATTTGTCTAATCATAGACTAATTAGGCTCAAAAGATTCGTCCCGACATTTACAGACAAACTATGCAATTAGTTATCTTTTTTACCTACATTTAATGTTACATGCATGTGTCGAAAGATTCGATGTGATAGGTGAAAAAGGAAATATTTTGGATTGGCATGGGAAGTGAACAAGGCCTCTGCAGCTTTTTGCTCGTCGTCATCTGACTTTTGTTTTCCTTGACACTTGTTGTAGTCGTATTCTCTGTTTTTTTTTTCATTTCTTTCGGGAACTTTGTTTTTAGCATTATTAGTACGTTTTAGGTTTTATTTAAGATCCCGCGATTTGCAATCATTGAGGAGATGACCGTGAACTCAACAAGGAGGGTCATCTATAAAGATCTTTATTCATCCACAGTACCTGGTCCACAGTAACCTGCTGCTATAGTGTTTTCTTTTTTTTTTGGCCTCCTCCTCTTCTCATGCTGAGTTGCCCCGCGCGAAGCATGGGGCTCCGGCTAGTTTCTTTTGTACTCGTAGGCGCACTTTCTCGTGCCCTCCAGATGCATTCCGTAAAAATACATGGAAGTTAGACCAAAGGTGGATTGAAAGGACAATGGAGAAACATTTTTAAAATTAATTATGTGGTTTCATTGTAGGAAGAATAGAAGTGAAAATATTTTTTTTACTAATTACATAGTATAAACACAGATGCTCACAATACACACGAGACTCAACTTACGAAGAAATGCATGCAGCACGCAAAACTTGCGCCCTATTAGCACCTCCGAAAAACTAAGCTTCGACAAAGTCATCACATACGTCTCGTTGTCGATGGGCATATTGCCTATCACTGAAAGAATAACGTCATTAGACCATGGAATAATTCCAGAAAAAACATGAATACCTATGTCAAGACTTGAACCCAAGTGGGTTGGTTTCACCACAAGAAATCTGACCACCTGATGAACTAGTTGATTATATTACTGAGCCTCATGGGTAGATTATATAGGAGTATAATGCTTGGGGAAAGGAGCTTTCCTTAGAGATAAGGTGACCTAGGATTACATGATGCTAATTTATTATATCTAGAGATATTCTAATACTATACTCTAACATCTCCTCTTCCCCCACCCCGCTTCACAGTGGGAGCGACACAGATGGTAAGACTGGAGAAGAAGTTGAAGGTTATCAGATGGTAAGACTAGAGAAGTGTAACACCCCAAAATTTGCAAATTTTTCAAATAGGATTCAATGAATTAATATTGTATTTTGATGCTCATAAAAACATAGGGAGATAATATTTTCCTTAAAGTTAAAATTTATCACAAGAATTAGAAACATGTTTGATGCATCCATGCTGTTGCATTTATTTTATTTTGTGGTGTGGATATATTTGTTTTATTTGATTTGGTTTAGAAAAATTTGATTTGAAAATGTGTTTGGAAAATTAGAAAAGAAAAGAAACAAAAGAAAAAAAAAACAACTTACCTTCTTACCTATTCGGCCTGGAAGCCCGCTCGGCCGGCCTCCTCTCCCTTGGGCCGTCGGGTCGGAAGGCCTGCTCGCCCAGCGCCGCAGCGGCCCAGCAGCCGAGTCCAGCAGCCGAGCCGACCGCGCGCGCCTTTCCTCTCTTTCGGTCGCTGACAGGTGGGGCCCTGATGTCAGTCGTCTCCTTCCTTCCCGTCGTGACCGAGCCGGAGACGAGTTCGTCCCCAACCGAATCCACCCGAGTAATCTGGGATTTCCATCCATAGTCGTCACGTTTTGGGGCTATAAAAGTATACCCGTGTTTCCCCTCTTCTCTTTTCCTATCATACCTCCGAGCCAAACACCGTCAACTCGAGCTTAGGGAGTTGAGAACCCTAGGCTTCGCTGCCTTCCATCGGTGGAGCTTGTTGTTCATCCCGTGCCTCTCTTCTTTGCATTGGTGAGCTCGCCATCTTCTCTTCTCCCTCCCAATGCTCTTCTTTTAAGTTTTTGTGCTTTAAAATCGCGGGTTTGGAGTTCACCGTGGCCAACAATGGCGCCGCCGTCCCTCTCCTTGCCGCGCTCTCTCCTCGGTTGGTCATAGCTCACCAAAACCGTCTAGGATAGATCGGGTTCACCTTCTCTTTCGAGTTGAGTTGATGGCGGGTTGAATGGTGGTCGGAAAAGGCGGAGCCGAAGCTCTCCGGCGGGCTCATGGCGCCGGCAATGGCGGCCACCGGCCGGACTTGATAGGGATGGCCGGATTTTTCACTGTGCACTTGATGATGAACACGAGCCGTCCGTTCTCAGATGGACGCACGAGATTAGAAGATACCCCTTCGCGGGTAAAATTGATAAAGAGCCCCTAGACTTTCTCAGATTAAAACCCGCGGTCCATAGCGTATGTCAGAAAATCTGTTTTCGCGTTTTGAAAGCGTATTTTCTCCCGGATAAGTCAAAAATACGTTTTCAGGTATTTACAGTTTTGCCACTAGAATTGTTTTGGTCATAAAATCTTCGTTTTAATTCCGATTTGATCCGTTCAAGTTGCGTTAGGTTCGTATTTGCGAGCTCTACATGTTAGTGTAGTTGTACAGTTAGTTTTGATAATTTATTTTTCGAGGTTATAATTAAGTATTTATGTATCTATAGGAAATCTTAGAAAATTCATAACTTTCACGTTTTAACTCCGAATTTGGTGATCTTTGCGTCTGTGTGATCGTAGAAACGTGTAGAAGAGTTTTATAAGCTTTTATTACTGTTTTGTTACTGTTGGTGTACTGTTCTAATTATATCTCTTTGTTTGCTTCGTGTATGTTTGATTGGATGCATGTGTGTTGTTGATTGATGGTCGAATATAGAAGGTGAGCAGTATCTGGACGATTCGGAGTATTACTTTGAGCCAAGTCAGCAGTATCACTTGGAAAGCTTTGATCAAGGCAAGTATAACACAGGACTATCCTTGTTACCTATACATTGAATTGTCATACATATGCATGTGCTTACCTTGACAACCTTAGAGATTATAACTTAGTGATTGTTATCTTGATTCCTTGTCAACCTTGGGAATGCATATGGGTAGCTACTGCTAGTGCTTAAACTAAGAACAATGATCTTGTAATTTGATTAATGGATTAAGCAATCAACTATTAAGATGATTTCATTGTTGTTAAAAGGGAGCTAGAGCTTGTGTATTATTTTGATGCTCTGGTTTCTCTCCATAAGGACTTATCTGTAAGTGATAACCGGGATATACAGTACAG
Organism: Saccharum hybrid cultivar R570; assembly: GCA_038087645.1. NCBI lineage: Eukaryota > Viridiplantae > Streptophyta > Magnoliopsida > Poales > Poaceae > Saccharum > Saccharum hybrid cultivar. The sequence continues at coordinate 2,844,953 of JAQSUU010000304.1, forward strand.
CTGTGAGGGCTATATGGCTCTGGCTTTAGTTGTTCAAGAGACCTTTTCTAGCTTGTTAGAGGTTACCTTAAATGGCGTAAGAATGGCTTGCCATGTTGGGTGTAGTCCGAGCCCCTGGACTAGTGTGTATAGGCTGCGGTTGTTGTGCCACAGGGAAGGGGGGTTCTACATCTGCCTGCCGAGTGAAATCTAATGGCCCTAACTTGTTAGACGAACTTTTGAGTGGCTTTATATGGTTCTCGGGTGTTTGGGCTTGATCTCCCCACTCATTTGGAAATCATGACTTACAGTGAAAGTGTACACCTCTGCGCAGAGTTAAAAACTAGTATACTAGCCGTGCTCACGGATACGAGCGGCCTTGGGGATTCTTATGGAATAGTTGATTATAACTGTTATATCATGCTTAATTATTGTTGATTATTATTTGCTCATGTTAATGCTATTCATTATCCTTATTACAATTGATCATTGGTTCTTTAATGGGAAGTGGTTTATCTTGATGCTACTCAATTGCAAATATATGATTAAAAGCTAAACGCAGTTAAACAGTGTCTAGCCTTTTTGAGCCTCATGAACCCCGTGTTATATTTGTGGAGTTCGACATGAACTCACTCTTGCTATTTCCACCATAACAGATGAAGATATAGAGGAAGATTATCGGAATGAGTACTAGTCTTGGTGTCAACCAGTCAACCATGTCCCTGTGTGGAGTTTCCGCTGAAGAATTACTATTAGTTATTATTACCTATCGTTCAAGACTATGTCTTAAATATTTATTCGTTATGTAATAAGCACTGTGATGATACTTTGTAATTTGTCAACTTATGTGTGCGATTGTTTCCTGGGGCGCACATGAGTCTTTTATACATCCTATTTTTGTCCTTAAAAATGGGTGTGACAGATTGGTATCAGAGCCGTGTTGACTGTAGGACGCGAGCCTAGTTAGAATGGTCGTTAATAGCCTTCATATCTTACTTAAATTCATGCTTCCTCTTTTCACCTTGTTAATTACTAAAGTTTTATGCTTCCTCTACTTTATTCCATTGCGAAAATACATTGATTCTATCTAATCTATGTCAAAATTTTATAGATGCCTCCTCATCCCCGTTTGACAGCTGCACAGTACGTTGCCCGTTTTAAACCTCAGGAGCCGTATGAAGGTGGTGATCAAGAGCTATCTGATGCTGAATCAAGAGTTGGTGATACACCAATGGAGAATGTAGTTATGGGATGGACTACGAAGTTTCATATCATGGTTCCTAAAGCTGATGCTTTCTTCCATGACATGTTGACAAGAACATTGGACAACTACTACTACGACTGGGAAGCTACGCTGGAGTATCGTAGTGCAGAGTATAGTCATCCATGGATGGATTCCTATTGGGAAACGGAGTTATGGATTAAGAAAAGGGATCCTACCACTAAGGAGCCTATGGTGGAGTCAAAGTTCATTACCAGAGTGAGCCGGGCAACTGTGGAGATAAGCATGGAGGATGTCGCTTTCAATGCATTTGTTTACTACCATGGTCTACGCTCGGACAAGACGTTAAAGGGTGCACTCCGGCATTTTCCTTGTTTCTTACATGACAAGGGTATTTGGACCGTGCCGCCTGCAGATGATTCCTCCTTGACTTTACAAGCTACGGTGGGATTAGTTCGTGAATTGGCTCTCCATGAGGTGGATTTGAAGGATGAGTTGCTGAAGGAAAAAGAACTTAAGGAGCAAGCTTATAAGGAGATTGACCAATTAAGGGCAGAGTTAGGTCGTCCCAAGATTTATGAGAAGCTTAATTAGGCAATAGGAAAAATCCCTATGTAATAGGAACGATAGTAGTTGTGAGTTAATTTTAAGTTTGGATTATTTTAAGAGTCAGTTTGTGGTGTGAACAATTGTGTGATTGATGGATTGTTATTATGATAATGTGTGATTTGGATCTTTGTAATGTGTGCTGGAGTTTTGTAGACATGCCTACAAGTTCCATGGTTAAGAATATTAAGTTTGATCAAAATATATTAGTTGAATATGGGGTTAACTTAGTTCTGTCCTTTGCTGATTTTTAGATCAGTCTGGGATGTTTTAGAAATAACTTAAAATCCATTCATGAGAAATTTAAGAAACTTTACTGGGAATAATTAGATTTCTATATCTTTCCAACCCCACAAGAATCACTTTAATATCTATTATGAGCTAAGAGATATACCTGTTCCAAGTTGGAGTTACTGCACAGTCTGGAATTCTGAAACAGTTTCGGTTAAGTTCAGTTTTTGGCCAATTTATTGACAGAATCAGAAAAAGTGGTAGTTGTGAATGCACCTAATGGAGATAAAATCAATGTGAATGTAGCAGTGCAGAAGCAACCAACCGCTGTGGTAAATCAGCTTGAAGATAATATTAAGGAGAATTCAGTGATTGAGGAATTTCCGGATGTCTTCCCTGATGAATTGCCAGGTATGCCACCTGACCGAGACATTGAATTTCTTATTGAATTACTTCCTGGAACTGCACCTATAGCCAAACGACCATATAGGATGGGAGTAGATGAATTAGAAGAACTTAAGAAACAAATTAAAGAATTACAAGATAAAGGTTTTATTAGACCTAGTTCATCACCTTGGGGAGCACCAGTTATTTTTGTTGATAAGAAAGATGGTGGTCAGAGGATGTGTGTTGATTACCGGTCACTAAATGAGGTAACTATCAAGAATAAGTATCCTTTGCCCAGGATTGATGACTTGTTTGATCAGTTGAGAGGTGCTTGTGTGTTCTCTAAGATTGATTTACGTTCTGGATATCATCAGTTGAAGATTCGTATTTCTGATATTCCAAAGACAGCTTTTACTACAAGGTATGGATTGTATGAGTATACTGTTATGTCATTTGGATTGACCAATGCACCTGCATACTTTATGTACATGATGAATAAGGTGTTCATGGAATATTTGGATAAGTTTGTGGTAGTGTTTATTGATGATATACTGGTATTTTCCAAGACAGAGGTAGAGCATGCTGAACATTTGAGGTTGGTATTGCAGAAACTTAGAGAGCATAAACTGTATGCGAAGCGAAGTAAATGTGAGTTTTGGTTGAAGGAAGTTTCTTTCCTTGGTCATATTGTTTCTAATGGAGGGATATCAGTGGATCCAGGTAAAGTAAAGGATGTATTAAATTGGAAACCACCTATTGATGTTAGCGAGATTCGTAGTTTCTTGGGATTAGCTGGATATTACAGACGGTTCATTGAAGGGTTTTCTAAACTTGCTAAACCTATGACATCTCTGTTAGAGAAGAATGCCAAGTTTGTGTGGTCAGATAAATGTCAAACTAGTTTTGAGGAGTTGAAAAAGAGGTTGACTACAGCGCCTGTTTTGGTTTTGCCAGATTTGAGTAAGAAGTTTTCTATTTATTGTGATGCTTCTCGTCAAGGTTTGGGATGTGTTCTTATGCAAGAAGGCAGAGTTGTGGCTTATGCATCTAGGCAGTTGAGAAAGCATGAGTTGAATTATCCTACACATGATTTGGAATTAGCAGCTGTAGTTCATGCTTTAAAGATTTGGAGACATTATTTGATTGGACATAAGAGTGATATATACACTGATCATAAGAGTTTGAAGTATATTTTCACTCAGTCAGATCTGAATTTGAGGCAACGCAGATGGTTAGAGTTGATTAAGGATTATGATATTGAGATACACTATCATCCTGGTAAGGCTAATGTAGTAGCTGATGCTCTTAGTAGGAAAAGCTATGTCAATGAGATACAGACATTGATTATGACTAGGGAATTATGTGCTGAATTTGAATATTTGAATTTGGGAATTGTTACTAATACAATGGAATTAGTGATAGAGCCTACCTTAGAGCAAGAAATTTACAAGGGGCAGTTGAAGGATGAGAAACTAAAGAAGATAGCGGAAGATATAGTGATTGGTAAGTCACCAGGTTTTCGAATGGATGATAATGGAATTTTGTGGTTTGGAAAGAGGCTGTGTGTACCTGAGGATCAAACTGTTAGACAGGCAATTCTTCGTGAAGCTCATGAGTCAGCTTATTCTATTCATCCTGGTAGTACTAAGATGTATTTGGATCTGAAACAGAAATATTGGTGGGTTGGATTAAAGCGAGATGTGGCTGAGTATGTGGCATTGTGTGACACTTGTCAGAGAGTGAAAGCAGAGCATCAGAGACCTGCTGGATTGTTACAACCAATGAAGATTCCTGAATGGAAGTGGGAGGAAGTTGGTATGGATTTTATAGTAGGGTTACCTCGTACTCAGAAAGGTTATGACTCTATTTGGGTGATAGTAGATCGGTTAACCAAAGTTGCTCATTTTATACCAGTTAAGACTATTTACCATGGACCAAAATTGGCAGAGTTGTATATGGAGAGAATAGTCTGTTTGCATGGAGTACCAAAGAAGATTGTATCTGATCGAGGATCGCAGTTTACGTCGCATTTTTGGAAAGCTATGCATGAATCATTGGGAACAAAATTGAATTTTAGTACAGCATATCATCCACAGACAGATGGACAGACTGAAAGGACCAACCAGGTATTAGAGGATATGTTGAGAGCTTGTGCATTGCAATATGGAACTAGTTGGGATAAGAGTTTGCCTTATGCAGAATTCTCTTACAATAACAGTTATCAACAGAGTCTTAAGATGGCACCGTTTGAAACTTTGTATGGACGTAAGTGTAGAACTCCATTATTTTGGGATCAGACAGGTGAATCTCAGGTGTTTGGTACAGATGTTCTTAGAAACGCAGAAGATCAAGTGCGAGTGATTCGTGAGAATTTGAGAGTAGCGCAGTCTCGTCAGAAGAGTTATGCTGACAATAGAAGAAGAGATTTAGTTTTCGAGGTAGGTGATTATGTTTATTTGAAGGTGTCACCTATGAAAAGTGTGAAGAGGTTTAACATGAAAGGTAAACTAGCACCAAGGTATGTTGGACCATTTAAAATTATTACTAGACGTGGGGAAGTTGCTTATCAATTAGAGTTGCCTGAGAATTTATCTGGAGTACATGATGTGTTCCATGTTTCACAACTTAAGAAGTGTTTGCGTGTGCCTGAGGAGCAGATACCTTTAGAAGAGTTGACTGTTAAGGAAGATCTTACATATGAAGAGTTTCCGATCAAGATTTTAGAAACCGCTGAGAGAGTTACTCGAAGTCGGGTTATTAAGATGTGCAAAGTGCAGTGGAATCGATATTCAGAGGCAGAGGCAACTTGGGAAAGAGAGGATGAATTGAGAAAATCATATCCGCAGTTATTTGAGTAAGCAGTTCAATCTCGAGGACGAGATTCTTTTAAGGGGGGTAGAATTGTAACACCCCAAAATTTGCAAATTTTTCAAATAGGATTCAATGAATTAATATTGTATTTTGATGCTCATAAAAACATAGGGAGATAATATTTTCCTTAAAGTTAAAATTTATCACAAGAATTAGAAACATGTTTGATGCATCCATGCTGTTGCATTTATTTTATTTTGTGGTGTGGATATATTTGTTTTATTTGATTTGGTTTAGAAAAATTTGATTTGAAAATGTGTTTGGAAAATTAGAAAAGAAAAGAAACAAAAGAAAAAAAAAACAACTTACCTTCTTACCTATTCGGCCTGGAAGCCCGCTCGACCGGCCTCCTCTCCCTTGGGCCGTCGGGTCGGAAGGCCTGCTCGCCCAGCGCCGCAGCGGCCCAGCAGCCGAGTCCAGCAGCCGAGCCGACCGCGCGCGCCTTTCCTCTCTTTCGGTCGCTGACAGGTGGGGCCCTGATGTCAGTCGTCTCCTTCCTTCCCGTCGTGACCGAGCCGGAGACGAGTTCGTCCCCAACCGAATCCACCCGAGTAATCTGGGATTTCCATCCATAGTCGTCACGTTTTGGGGCTATAAAAGTATACCCGTGTTTCCCCTCTTCTCTTTTCCTATCATACCTCCGAGCCAAACACCGTCAACTCGAGCTTAGGGAGTTGAGAACCCTAGGCTTCGCTGCCTTCCATCGGTGGAGCTTGTTGTTCATCCCGTGCCTCTCTTCTTTGCATTGGTGAGCTCGCCATCTTCTCTTCTCCCTCCCAATGCTCTTCTTTTAAGTTTTTGTGCTTTAAAATCGCGGGTTTGGAGTTCACCGTGGCCAACAATGGCGCCGCCGTCCCTCTCCTTGCCGCGCTCTCTCCTCGGTTGGTCATAGCTCACCAAAACCGTCTAGGATAGATCGGGTTCACCTTCTCTTTCGAGTTGAGTTGATGGCGGGTTGAATGGTGGTCGGAAAAGGCGGAGCCGAAGCTCTCCGGCGGGCTCATGGCGCCGGCAATGGCGGCCACCGGCCGGACTTGATAGGGATGGCCGGATTTTTCACTGTGCACTTGATGATGAACACGAGCCGTCCGTTCTCAGATGGACGCACGAGATTAGAAGATACCCCTTCGCGGGTAAAATTGATAAAGAGCCCCTAGACTTTCTCAGATTAAAACCCGCGGTCCATAGCGTATGTCAGAAAATCTGTTTTTGCGTTTTGAAAGCGTATTTTCTCCCGGATAAGTCAAAAATACGTTTTCAGGTATTTACAGTTTTGCCACTAGAATTGTTTTGGTCATAAAATCTTCGTTTTAATTCCGATTTGATCCGTTCAAGTTGCGTTAGGTTCGTATTTGCGAGCTCTACATGTTAGTGTAGTTGTACAGTTAGTTTTGATAATTTATTTTTCGAGGTTATAATTAAGTATTTATGTATCTATAGGAAATCTTAGAAAATTCATAACTTTCACGTTTTAACTCCGAATTTGGTGATCTTTGCGTATGTGTGATCGTAGAAACGTGTAGAAGAGTTTTATAAGCTTTTATTACTGTTTTGTTACTGTTGGTGTACTGTTCTAATTATATCTCTTTGTTTGCTTCGTGTATGTTTGATTGGATGCATGTGTGTTGTTGATTGATGGTCGAATATAGAAGGTGAGCAGTATCGGGACGATTCGGAGTATTACTTTGAGCCAAGTCAGCAGTATCACTTGGAAAGCTTTGATCAAGGCAAGTATAACACAGGACTATCCTTGTTACCTATACATTGAATTGTCATACATATGCATGTGCTTACCTTGACAACCTTAGAGATTATAACTTAGTGATTGTTATCTTGATTCCTTGTCAACCTTGGGAATGCATATGGGTAGCTACTGCTAGTGCTTAAACTAAGAACAATGATCTTGTAATTTGATTAATGGATTAAGCAATCAACTATTAAGATGATTTCATTGTTGTTAAAAGGGAGCTAGAGCTTGTGTATTATTTTGATGCTCTGGTTTCTCTCCATAAGGACTTATCTGTAAGTGATAACCGGGATATACAGTACAGCTGTGAGGGCTATATGGCTCTGGCTTTAGTTGTTCAAGAGACCTTTTCTAGCTTGTTAGAGGTTACCTTAAATGGCGTAAGAATGGCTTGCCATGTTGGGTGTAGTCCGAGCCCCTGGACTAGTGTGTATAGGCTGCGGTTGTTGTGCCACAGGGAAGGGGGGTTCTACATCTGCCTGCCGAGTGAAATCTAATGGCCCTAACTTGTTAGACGAACTTTTGAGTGGCTTTATATGGTTCTCGGGTGTTTGGGCTTGATCTCCCCACTCATTTGGAAATCATGACTTACAGTGAAAGTGTACACCTCTGCGCAGAGTTAAAAACTAGTATACTAGCCGTGCTCACGGATACGAGCGGCCTTGGGGATTCTTATGGAATAGTTGATTATAACTGTTATATCATGCTTAATTATTGTTGATTATTATTTGCTCATGTTAATGCTATTCATTATCCTTATTACAATTGATCATTGGTTCTTTAATGGGAAGTGGTTTATCTTGATGCTACTCAATTGCAAATATATGATTAAAAGCTAAACGCAGTTAAACAGTGTCTAGCCTTTTTGAGCCTCATGAACCCCGTGTTATATTTGTGGAGTTCGACATGAACTCACTCTTGCTATTTCCACCATAACAGATGAAGATATAGAGGAAGATTATCGGAATGAGTACTAGTCTTGGTGTCAACCAGTCAACCGTGTCCCTGTGTGGAGTTTCCGCTGAAGAATTACTATTAGTTATTATTACCTATCGTTCAAGACTATGTCTTAAATATTTATTCGTTATGTAATAAGCACTGTGATGATACTTTGTAATTTGTCAACTTATGTGTGCGATTGTTTCCTGGGGCGCACATGAGTCTTTTATACATCCTATTTTTGTCCTTAAAAATGGGTGTGACAAGAAGAAACTAAAGGTTATAAGTTGTTAGGCTAACATGTCCTATAGTCATAACAGTCCCAGCGTAGATAGTAAGATTGAAGAAGAAGCTAAAGGTTGTAAGATGCCATGTTGACATCCCATAGTCATAACAGCCAATACATCATGGATGTTGTGGCTGGAGTGGAAGCCGACGAGATTACTCAAACAAGACGATAGCCCTTTGTCCCATGTCAAGGTAGTTGAGAGCTAGTAGCCATGGACCGTCATACTAAAGATAGTTGTGGTCGTCATAGTCATGATTAGTTTGTCGAGGTCAAGGTGGTTGCACATGAAGCCACAGGTGTAGAAGAGGTGCCAAGATGATGACAAAGATGCATCAAGCTAGCCTTTGTGTTAGGGGCGATGTGGAGGTCGAAACAGTTAGGGTCATCGAGGACGTAGACGAAACAACAATGCACTCGAGACAGACAATATGGGAATAGGTGTCGATGTTGAAATCGATGCAGTCAAAGCCACATGGACGAAGCGTGCATCGGGGTTGCCAAGCCTGAGAACACATTGGTGAAGAAAGGCACGCAACAGTATTGCCAATACTGGACATACTAGGTAAAGTGCTTAGACCATACGCCAGTGTCCAAGGGATTAGTAGAGAAGGCCTCAACAATGGTTGTATGCAGAACGACAGGGTAGAAATTGTTGATGCATCCCGATGTTGTCACAGTAGACAAAGTAGCTAGGTGGGAAAGAGACAATGACACTAGCGACGAGGTTGTGTTGGACAAAGAAGAAACACTGCCAGAGCGGACACTCCTGCCCATTTTATTTAATTAATTTATGACATTCTTTTAAACTACCATAACACTAAAAAAAATATGACCAACCTAAGAGGAATTACGGATTTTCATTATTAACAAGAAAATAGTCATCGAAATTTGAGTTGGAAAGTATTTTCCCTCGATTAGTTGAGTTAGGCTCACTCCTGCACTTCCATAACATTAAATTGATATTCAAATATGTACCTAAAAATTATTGTGGATAAATACCAGCAGTCACTATCCACGGATGAGAAATTGAGAAAGGACACGTTGTGCTTGTGTACCTACTGCAAGGTTGTTGGCTTGCTAAGTGGTGGCCTCATGATCCGGTATATATTGAGGGCACCACTACTCATGATGATAAACGAGGAACGACTATTGTCCACAATAATTTTTAGGTACATCGTATTCCGCTCGTGATTAATGGAGGTCCTCTGTCTTTTGCTTTTCCTACGTTACCATTTTTTCTAGTTGAAACTTGAAAGTGTAAACATAAAATGCGTGGTTGGTACAGTGCACACAGCACACAAGAAACTACTATAAACAATACGTAGAATCGAGTACAATTAAGGAAAACATATTGTAATAAATTCGAATTAAGAATGTGGAAAGTGTAGCATATATAACCACATGGATGTGAATGAATTATTCAAGAGTCAACTAAAAGGAAATCCAAAAGAATCAACACGCATGAGTCATCAATGGAAAAAGAGACTGCTATGGGACTGAAAAAAGGAAACCAACTGCTGTACGTGACAAAAAATCTCAGATGAAAGCTAGTTCCACAAAGTGCAAATATCCAATATCGTGCTCGTGAAGACGCCTGCCTCGGCTATGTCGATCGAGATAGCACGTGGAAAGGTGCGAAAAGCCTCGGTTAGCACGGGCGAGGGCTTGACCACCTTCACATCTGTTCGTCGCCGCGACTAATTGGATCTATGGCCAGCTTGTCAACTTGGCGTGCGGCGGCCCATGCCTAACCTCCGACGCCGCCGACCGGTTCCCCTTCGGTCCTACACTCCTACATGTAAAGTTTGCCGTCACACGTCACCGGCCAACCGGACGGCCGCATCGGGTCGTTGTAGAGGCTGTACTACACGAGTTGAGTTCCATCAAGATTCCGTGACAATTAAATTATCGGATGGGGTGCTGGCTGGTCCCCTCCAGGCCTGGATGACGGCATTGACGAATGAAGCGAAGCGCCGCCGCCTCGTGAGAGAATGGATTAGATAGCTCCTCTACATGCCTATCTATCCGGCTTGCTTTATTATCTTCGCAAATTAGGACGGCGTGACCAAGCGTGGAAACCCGGGCGTGCGTGTGTTCACGTTCGCCTCTTTGTTTCCCGTTTATTTGTTATCTGATGATCGATCCGTGGCCGTGATATCGTGATGGATTTTGGAGGAGACATTGTGAAAACCGGGCGCGACGAGCATCCTCCTCGAACGAGAAACGTGCCAGTCACGTTCACGAAACGAAAGTACCCCGAGCAAACTGGCAGTTCCGCCGTGCCTTTCGTCGGTTGGGAAACAGAGACGCGAGCACTGCGTCGTCTCGGCTGCTCGCGCGGACGGGACGGGACGGGACCGGGAGACCAGGAACGGAGAGAGCCCACCAGAGATCTCGCGCGAGATGGATTTGGGCTTCAGAGGCGATACGGCCGAGGCGGTGCCGCTGCTGCGCGCAGGAGGCCGGGAGCCCGGGACATGAGGGCCGTGGACTGCTTCTGCTTGGCACCCAGACTCCGAGAGAATCTTTTCAAAAAATCATGATGTTGGGCCGGCCTCGTGATTTCTGCTCCGTGCGCTTTCTTTCGCACTTGCTGTTTCCTATAGATCCGCATGCAACGCAAGAGAAACCAAATTAGCTGACATTAGTATTTCATTCATGAATCCTTTTGAAAATTTTAAAGGCTGTAGTTGTCATACAAGTATCCAAATTTAATTCTGAGCACATCATTATCTTTCTTGTAATAATCTTTTCAAAATAAGAAACCACGTGAATATATTTAGAAAAATTATCGAAGAACATTTTTTCATGAAGATAGAACGTTTTCCTTTTCATTAAGCACAGCAATATTCTAGATTTAGGAAACAATGTCCACCTTTATAAGAGAAATGTTCTAGATCTAGGAGGATGATACTTCAGATGTATAGGAGAATAAAATTCTAGGTTCAGTTAAATGGTATTCCATAATATTTATGTCTAGTATTAAAAATGAAAAACATTCCATAAATAAAGGGGAACAATTAAGAGTTTTTTACTTGTGTGCCATTATAAAAGATCCAAATGATCTACGTACCATCAAATTTTTGAAAAGTTTCTCGTCACCCTCGTCTAAAGTTTCTTTTGCCTAAATGCCACTCCCGTTACCTTACCGTTTGTTTTTAACAGAGCTGGCAGGCAACTAGACGCGAAATGACTCCTTTGCCCATTACTGTGTCCGGTCAATTCCCCATCGTCCATGGGCTTCTTGTTGGACTCTCTGGTTCATTCCCCACTCCTATCCAAACCCTAAGCAGGCTAGCCACTCAGGTCGGCAGGGAGGGAGCTCGCGGGTGAGGCGTGACCGCTGCAGGTGGTTCGCGCGTGCGGGGAGGATCCACGCGGGCGCGGGCTTGCTCGCGGGGAAGCGAGTCGCGGCGCGGTGCGCTTCTGCAGGGCTTCGCGCGGGCGGGCGAGATGGCGTAGCGGCAGAGCGGAGACAGGCGGGCGCAAGCGGGGGGCACTCGTAGCCCCCAGGGCGCGAGCGTTGTACGCAGGCAGGCGGGCTCATGGGCCCTGAGGAGCAGAGGAGCAGTGGAAGCACTTGGTGGCGCTCGCCATCATCGCAATCCTCGACCTCGTCCTCGTCGCCAGCCCCTCTGGTTCGACGCCGCCCGTTGCGAAGAAGGTGAAGCCTCCCCTTTCTCACGCGCCCAATGCTTAGGAATGAGAGATTGCTGTCGGCTTGCCGCTGTGGCTCAAGCATTAGTCCTCCTTGATTGGGCTGGGGAGCTTACGGGATGGAAGGATCTGTTCATGTTTTTTCGGCTTGGTACACGGAAACGGCGTAATTTTGGTTTTGGGCCTTTCGATCTGCGTCTGTGCAGTTGAATTACGGATATATGTATCCGTGATGTGGAGGTTGGAATATTTCATTATCTGAAAATCTAGGTAGTTCAATTGCCGTAGTGATCTGCAGATTTGGAGGGAGCTGAAGTAGAATAATGTGTGCATGTACTTATTTCAAGTTTCTTCTTGCTAGCTGTACGCTGATCTACCTCGTAAGATTATTGGATGTGATTTTCTAGTATACCATATGTATCGCAACCACTGCCCGATAGACTTGTATTAGCAAAATTCAAATTAGGTCATTGTTTAACTTGTGGTCCTGAAGCCTCAGGAGATTTAGGAGATATGTGGATTCTAAGCATGGGTTGTGAAACCACATTGAGTTTGCTGTTCTAATAGGAAACAAATAAAGCATAATTTGACTCCTCATCTTATAGTGAAATACCGCCAAACATGTACGCCAAATCTTCCACGGCTATTAATTATGCCTCTAGGTTTACAGAAGTTGCAACACAATTGTCATGAACTCAAGGTACTATGTGGGAAGGGGGAGTTTTTTTTGGTCTGGGTGGAGCGAATAAATGGTTCCATTCACAAATCTATCCCTTAAAAGTGTTGACTTCAGTTGCTATCATCAATTATTATGCCCCCTTGGGAGATAAGAGAACAAACAAAACCCAAGATCTTCATTTTGTTGCTGCTGCGTGAGGGAAGTTTGTTAAAGCGATGATGTCCATTTTTTTTCACTTCTCTCAAGGAGAGGCATCGCAATCGTTTTCATTGGTTTAAACCAGTTTCTTGCATTTTCTGTAATAGTATCTGCACACCTCCACTTGGACTATATAACATGAGAATGCTGTGAGAGCTATATCTAACTTGTGATAGGATGATTTGCACTGAGTATGAACTGTTGTGTGAACAGTTAGTCAGTCATATAGTAACTGGTTGGCGTTTTTGGGTTGTGAATCTAAAGGTTTGACAAGATATGATTGGTTCATAGTCAAGTCCTATCACTACAGTGTTGCCCACTTAATTTTACAACTGACAGGGTTTAAGTAGTAGTTAGTGCCTAGTAGGAAATATTTATAGAAGCAGAGGAGGGAGGAATTGTTGTGGATTCATAAAAGATGGGTGAGTGTTCCTTTTCTTCCTCAAATGCATACATTAGTTCCATGTTTTGGTGTTGTTTGGACTGAATTGAACTGCATAGATGTTAGTAAATCGTATTTGTTCATGTGTAGGAATGACATCGAGACCAGTTTCAATCTAGAAATCAGGATAATTAGTCCAACTTTAATTGTCTTTTCACCACTTTAATTGGTAAGCCAACTGTTTTGTACTCATGTCTCTTTTTTTTCAGAGGATCTGAAACAGGATCAAATCAGCTAGACCCTTCGGGATCAAGTGAGCAGCACATAGCTGACAAGAGTGCAAGTCAGCACCAGCACAAGAAGAAGAGGGCCATTTCAAAAAAAATTTGACTCCAAACAAGGGTAGTCCAGCCATGTCAACCCGCAGCAAGGTCCTTAGTTCCCCTTCTAGTCCGGCCATGGGAACCAGAAGCAAGGAAAAACTTGATCTGTAATGAGTTTGCATCTCTATGGCATGCTTTTGTAGTGACCAGACAATGTTTAAACTAGCAGTGAGGTCAATGTGACCATCTTTTGTGTGCAAACTTGATTCAGTAGTCAAGCTGACCATGCACGTGATGATAAATTTGGACCTCTATTATGCCTGAATGTACTTAGTTTAAATGTTTATTGTGGTTGTCACAATTATCGAGTATTTTGAATGCATTTCAAATTTATTATAAGTATTAAAGTTTACCATGTGCACACACACAAGCTGTTGCCGTGAATTTTTCATAATGGTATAGAGAAAAAGGTGTAGTTTTTGGGATCAAAGGTAGTGTTACAGTGACATATGAGGAAAGAATGAAAATTTTGATGCATTCTATAACTGAGGGCAAAAGCGTCTTTTCCGCTGGCCGTTAGCTACTGTTAGAGGCAAAATAGACAGAAGTGGTACACCGGTAAAAGAAACTTTGGATAAGGGTACTGAGAAACTTTTCAAAATTTCAATGGTACGTAGGTCATTTGGATCTTTTATAATGGCACACAGGTAAAAAGCTCAACAATTAATTTACCTCATCGAAAATCACATGGATATGGATACAAGGAAAACAACTATACATACATCATAGAACATCTCGTGAGTACTGTGTGAACAATAAAAAAATGCACCATGGAGAATCCTATGCATAGTCCACGAACAACCTGAAATATATAATAGAACATCTCACACGTACTATAGGAACATTTAAAAATACACCATGTATGGAACATGCATGCTTTGAGAAAAGTCTAGAGTATATGATGGAATATCTTTAGAATACTATGAGAACAATCAATAAGATATCATGGAACATTTGATGAATACACCCCATAAATAGTATAAGAACAATCATATTATATTATGTAAAAAATTCAAGTGAATATCAACAAAACATCATGGCTACTTGGAAAAAGATTCAATGAAGTAAAAAAACAAAGTAAAGGAAAATGAATAACCAAAGTAAATAAAAAACAAATCATAAAGGAAATAGAAAAAACACAAAGAAAAAAATATAAAAACATGTCATGGAGGAAAAAATGAAAGGAACATACCAATGATATTACGTGAACAAAATATGATACACCATAAAACATTACATGGGTACAATGTGAAAAATCGAAACTATATCATAAAACATCTCATCGATACTATATGAATCGAACATCTCATAGATATTATAGGAAATTACAAAAAGCACCATATATACATGTGAATACTTTTAGAAAAACAATCCATAACACAATGGAACATCTAAATAATGCACAATACATCATAAGACATCTCATTAAATAGAGAAAAAATAAAAATAAAAAATAAAAAATGAGTAATTAAAGTAATTATAAAGGAAATGAAAAGAACAAAAAATCATGGAAACAAAAAAATAAAAGAGAAAGGAAAAATAGAAGAAAGAAAAGAAAAGAAAAAAATAATTCTTTTAATGGGCCTAAAATATTCGAGATGGGCTTTTGTGGCTGGCCGTACAGTACCTAATGGCCTGTGTTTTTTCTTAATCTGTATAAGTTGGGCTAAGAACCAATTGATGGGCCGAAAAACAGTAGAGAAAACAGCAGAGAGAAAGGATGTGTGGACGTGACTGGTCGGCGTCGCTTCCGTCCTGACCAGAAAGGCATAGGAAATTCCTCTGTCTTGGTGCAGAAATTGAGATAACTAATACTAGAATGTTTAAGGCAGGAATAGCGTTTTAGGCAATATAATAATAATCGAGTTCCTGGTCATTTATATTAAATTGATTAAAATGGAACCAAGAAATTAAGTAGAGATTACCTTGAAGAAGATGGGGTCTAGCTTTTTCTCCTCTACTAGGTGATCCAGACGTTGTTGTAGGCTCGGTGGAAGCTGCTTTTGTATCGCTACAGTCTTCTTTAATCCTAAGATGAGTATATCTGATGGGGCCCATTCGGTAAGGATTCCAGGCTTTGGCAATCGAACATGTTGAGCTGTTCGAGTGACGGGTCCTCTCCTGACATGGATACAAGATTTCTGCATCTTCAAAGGCCTTGATGGACGGAGGAAGGCTGGCAACATCTGTCAAGCCATTGCAGATTCTAGGCATGGAAAGAAGCAATGGTTACTGCTGGTTGATGATGACTGCTTCAGTAGTACATGAGCTGTAGATGCTCCATCGGACATGGACTCTGGTTTGGAATCAAGCTCCACTTGCTCTGGATGAATCAGATACAACACAAGTGTAAAACAATGTTTTCATGGTAGTGTGACATGCCAAAATAATCTGTACATGACAGAACAATTAATTTGGTAAGCAAAACGACCCGGCGAGATAATTGTAAATAAGAGAGGAAAAAAGTTTGTGATTCCCACATCGGTTTGCACAAGTGGAGGTATCAATTTTTCCTGGCGTTAATTTGTAGATGCACGAAATGTGTAGTCCCAAAAGCTAAAGAATTTAGGTGGCACAAGTGCATAATTAAGTAGAGGAATCAGTGGCGCGCTGTACTTAAAGTGAAGCATATATTTGGCCTGCTCGGCTGTACTGGCTGCAACTTATCTGCAGCTACAGCTACAGAAACTTATCTTACAATTTATTGTAGGGTCAGCCAAAAAAAACTGCAGCTGTAGTGAATGGTTGAGTAGATGTTTGTACACTTTATTATTTTAAGGATTTTTTATTTATCACTAAATCGCGTCACTGTCATCTGATAACTAATAAACTAATACTGGAATGATTAAGCCAAGGGTAGTGTTTTAGGCAACTACAACCGAGCTCCTGTTCATTTATATGAAATTAAAATAGAAACCAAGAAATTAAGTGGAGATTACATTGAAGATGGCCATCTAGACGTTCCTGTAGGCTCGGTGGAAGCGGCTTTATACCAGGACGTAACATCCAAAAATTTACATTCAAAAATCATTTATATTAAAAATTATTTTCAAAATATATTTTAAAGCTATAAATTATCTAAGCCCTATTATCTTCTTCTAACTTTTGCCTATCTTATATATCCATCCTAGTCATTGCTCTTCAATATTTATTCTGCACGTCGTGGCATCGGCATCACCCGCCCGTCCCCCACCTCTCTCTCTCTCAATTCGCTGGCCCTCATACGGTGCCCGACAACGACGCATGCGCCGACCCCACCGCTGCCGCCGCAGCGCACCCGCGCCCGGACCCCTCCTCGTTGACTGCGGCAGCTCGCACGCCACCGCGACATGTTGGCCCTACCACCTCGCCTCGCCGCTTGCGTCATGGGACCCACCTCCCACGTTTCTCTCCCTCCTTCTCCATGCATGGCAGCATGCACCACACTCAGTGTGCAAAATTAGCACACGGGCACAAGCAAGTACCAGCAGCTCATGCACTCCCCCGCGGCTCACAGATACATGCACGTAGTAGCAGCAAGCATACAAGCAAGCAGGTGTCAGTAGTGCATCCGCATACACGTACATGCATGCCTGCAAAGCAAGCAAGGCCCCAGCAACATGCACGCACGTACTCGCATGCATGCCGATCACCATGATAACTAGGCACCGGCCATGCATGTCAAGAATCCCCTATTCCCCACTATGCGCCACCGTCTATTTGCATGCCACGTACAATCACCAGGGAAGATGTCCCGTCGCTCTACCACCCAAGCATGCATCCGGCCACAGCAACGCTATTGAAGGCGAGCAAGCAAGCCGGTGGCACAACCCCGCTTCCTCGGCCTATAAAAGGGCACGCCGAGGTGCTCTCCTCCACCACCCAGTAGCACGCTCAGCTCGCTCACTCGGTCGTCTACTCTCGCTTCGCTTTGCCTCGCGTATACCGTATAAGGCCGTACGCACGAGCCGAGCTCGACCATCGTCATAGGACGAGGTGAGCAGCTCATGAGCATCCCCTCGCTCTTCTCTCTCCCTGTGGTCTTCGCTCTGCTTCCCTCCATCCAACCTGAGCTGCCCACGAGCTCGGTGAGCTCAACCATGGCGTCGTCCATGCATGAAGCAAGAAGAGCACTCGTGACCCCTGCTAGCTTTTCTCTCTCACTTTCCATGCATGTGTGTATGACACGTGGGTCCTAAGCTACCACCTCATCCAAATGGCACACGCATAGTATACGTCATGCACTTTCAAACAACCCACCTCGTAAGCACCTATTCCTTAAAATTCGGCCATCTTGTAAAAGCCACATGTCAACTCCGATTCCAATGATTTTTCTTTCTAAATTCATCTAAAATCATAATCTATCTCCCATATAAATTTCATGATTTTTAGAGCTAATTTGAATTTATGTGATTATTTATTTGTGTTTGTTTGCTTGTTGCATTCGTTGCGTTCTTTAGCTCACAGAGTGAACGAGCCCGAGGACGATGACGTCGAAGGCGAGTACCGCGAGTTCAACGCCGGGGACCCGGACTACCAGCAGGAGTTTCTTGAGGACATCGACGGAGGCAAGTCCAACCTATTCCTCTTTGATGCATGTTGATCATATTTCCATTTTAAATATTACATGTACGATTATACGTACGAAATATTTTTGCAGCTTAGTTAAAACCCATTTGAATAGCCATTCTTGAATTGATATTACCTGATATGTCTTGTTCAAACTTAGGAACAAATAATATGCTATGATAAAATATTATTATTTAGTATGCTTAGGACTTGATATTCATCATGGATACTTATTACTATGTTTCCTCAAATGCAATGATTTTAAATATAAAATGGTGTGAGTTGTGATAATAAATTGTGGGTATTATGAAAGGGTTAATGAACAAGTTATAACTGGTGATTACCCTAGAGATGGGACGGATCGGTGTTCCTTTTGTGGGATGCCGTGGTGTTGGGGCTTATACCTTTTGTGGTTAAGCATGAAGATATCCGGCTTGTCTTGATTAAGAACTGAGTTGATTCATCTTGCCTAACTCATTTATCGTATAACCACTCGTCTTGCATGGGAAAGGCTTAGTCTAAATCCCTCTAGTTGGTATGGCAATCACCTGGAGACAGGTGTGTAACGGGACACTAAGAGATGTATGTGGAAATTGATTAATATTATATGAAATATAAAGAGCTCTGTAAATTATTGTATTATGAGATGTGGCCATAGTGTTCTCGTGGTGAACGCCATTACTTAGTTATGGAGGGTAATGGCTTTGACGGATCTGTGCTTGCACGACTGTGTTAAGCTAAGGTATCCTACTTGTAGAGACAGTGTACAACCTCTGCAGAGTATAAAATTTATCCGGATAGCTGTGTCCGCGGTCACGGACGGGTTATGGTTTGGTTTCAACAACTAGATGGGTAGGGATGAGTGAAAATATGAGAGTGAGTGTGATTTTAGAAATGAATGGTTGTCCGTCATATGTTGCGGGAACAGAGGGTTCAGCAACACCTAAAATCATGATCGACCCATTTTTGAGAAATACTATTATATATGGAGAATATATGTCTTTTGCAAAGGTATTTGTAAATGAAACCCTGTATGTGTAAAAAGATAGCTTTATGCAAATAAACCAAGCCTTATCCTTGATTTATCCATATGCATATATTATTACTCCATTCCGTAGGGTAAGGTTGGATTTGCTGAGTACTTTGTACTCACCCTTGCTTTGTTGAACAGAGGAAGATCCGGACTTCAACCCTAACGTGGTGTACGAATAAGGTCGTGTCTGCACCCAACTAAGCCTGTGGCATTGGGATTCATCAGATGTGTATTAGCTATTTCTTTTTCTAGGTCTGTTGGACCTATATTATACTGTGATTACTTTTAATCGTGGCATGCCTTCATTGCCCACGCTTGTCGAGACTACTGCATTGAGACTTATCTGATGTAATAAATGTGTCACTAGCCTCCTGGGACTAGTATTTGTATCACATTTGAGTTCCTGGATAACCAGGGTCGCTTCATAGGACAACCTTCAATCCTAAGAACCGTAAGATATGAGTATGATTGAGGGCCATTCGGTATGGATTCTAGGCTTATGCAATTAGCAATGTTGAGTTATTCTAGTGAGTGACTAGCTGAAAGGGATGCACTTCTACATCTCCAAGGGTCTGATTGGTTTGCGACCAAAATTTGCCATGTCAAAGATTTGGCAAGACAAAGCTAGGTAAAAAAAGTTATTATAGATTTGGCAAGTTAAATATGAGAGGTTGGCAAGTTTTGGTAGTCAACCAAATAATAGCCAAAATCATGGCCTTGCCAAATATTTGGTTTGGTAAATTTTGGAAGCCAACCAATCAGGCTCCAAATCTTCAAGGTCTTGTTGGACGGAGGAAGGTTGCCAACCTCTATCAAGCCACGACCCCATTCTATTACTAGAGATTCAATATAGCAGTAGACAACGTGGCGTCGCTGCTGGACAACCCTACAACAATCAATGATGATGACATTTCTGCCAGCTATACAACAACCTCTCTACTAGCCCCCTCATGTCCTCCTCCTGAGGACCGAATATGATGGACCTCTTGAGGTTGTCGCATCCCTTAAGAGCAATGCTAATAATACAACCGGCTGCTGGCTGTAAGGATCTTTGCAACCCATCTTTCAGCCCACCCATATACTCCCTCTGTTCCGTTTTATAAGGCATCATAGGGTTTTGCAAAAAGTCTAGTATATAGGGCCTACAGGAGTATCAAAGAGTCCTGGACGACCAAGCATTAACCACCTTTACGGAAGCCTAAAAGTCCTAGCCAATTGTATGGCGCAAGGAAGACAAAACAGGTGAGATTTCAGCATCGCATTTAATGGTAGGCAACGGAATGGTCCTATCCTTCATGTATCCAAGCAAATCACCGAGAACATCTTGGTATTTGTTATTCACCCCGTCGCACCTTATAAAGCAGACCACAGATAGTAGTAGTTAGCTTTTTACTATTAATACATGGCCCACTTATCTCTCTCACAAAGTTTCTTAGTTCTTGTGTCTAAGCCCAGCCTGCTTCTCCTCTCTCTCTCTCTCCTCGCCTCTCTCCTCTCTCCTCCACCTCAACATTCAGCCTGCTTACAACTAGTTATTATACTTGCACTAATACGTAACATCTTGAGAGATGCCGACGATATGTTTGGGACATGTACCAAAGATTCACAATCATTATCACTAGGAACTCCGGACGAGGAAGGCCATCCTCTTAAGTTTCTAAAACTTGGATGGGGCACCACCGCTGAACAAGCAATGCAAAATCTGTAAACAGTATAAGTAAAGAAATTGCAGAGCTGGTAACTGCCAGAGTGCGGGAAGCTTCTCGAGATTTTTGCAATCACGTAACTCAAGCTCCACAATGCCTGGCAACTTAAGCATCCATGTTGGAATATCACTGCCCCAGTAGGAATACATCATCATAACAGGGGCGAAACTAGCACAAAATTTGAGTGGCAGTCTTTTACTGATGGACCTCTACAGCTACAGGAAAAAAGAAGGCATATTTTCTTTAGAAACCCAGAATTCGAGTGGGGGCACGTGCCCCCACTCCTTGTGTACTAGGTTCGCCCCTGCCTCATAGCCTCCAGACCATCATGAGGTTTAAGACCATCCAGCACCTCCTTAGCTACGAAAGGCAAAGCACTGCTGCATATGTGGCAGCAAGTCGTTGTAACTAAGCTTGAGTCATTGCAAGATTACATTTTCCACGTCACAAATTGTGCTTCAATTTAATACAGCCTTCCATTCTTGCAAGGCATTCTTGGTACATAGTATAGAGCCCAATGTTGTAGCAGCTAAAGGAGAACCAGAACATCTCTTCGTAACATCACCAACCATTTTGAGTACTTGATCATCAGGTTTTTGTGCTCACTAAATGCTTCTTTCTTGATAATTTCTTCTATGGAGCTTTCTTCCAAGCGCTTTATCTTATGGGCTTTAATTGTCCCCATTAACTGAGCAATATTTTCATCACGAGTTGTGGTCAGCACTGAGCTACTAGGGCCACCATGATAAAGGTAGGACCTTAGATTTTCCCACTTGTAGGCCTCACGGTTCCATACGTCATCCAACACGAGTAGGAACCTCTTCCCATACTGCATTTTGAAGCTTGTACTGCTCCTCCATGCCCTCCATCACCTTGTACTGGTCCAGTTGGTAGCTAGAGGCCTTCCCCTTGACCATGGATACCTAGGGGCAGACCTAGTTCACAAGGAGCGAGGGCACGTGCCCCCACTCAAATTCTGGGTTTCCAAAGAAAATATACCTTCTTTCGTATAACTATAGAGGTTCATCAGTAACAGACCGCTATTTAAATTTTTGTTCTAGTTCCGCCCCTGTGGACACTAGTGGCCCGACCACCATGGTGGCCAGTACCTCCGCTATCGGAACACCTAGAGCTCGATTAGAACACGGGCATAGGAGGCAAGGAAGCACAGCTGATGGGTGTGGAAGGGGATGGATGTGGATCTGAACAGTTGTTGTGAGGAAGATGAAACTAGTACGCTTGCGCTGACTTTCTATTGAGTTGCTATCAGCCAAGTGGCTCTGCTTGATTAGTTGCATCGATCATAGAAGCTGTTGTAGAGTTGTGGTGAGTCTGAGTCTTGGTTGATCCCTTTTCCGATGTTGCCTTTGTAACTTACGCCTTGTTTAGTTTGCCTCAAAGTTCCAAGTTTTTTCACTCTCTCTCCATCACATCAATTTTTAACCGCTTGCATGGAGTATTAAATGTAGGTAAAAAAATAACTAATTACACAGTTTAGTTGGAAATCACGAGATGAATCTTTTGAGCCTAGTTGGTCCATGATTGGACAATATTTGCCAAATAAGACGAAAGTGGTACTATTCATCGGGTTGAAATTTTCTTCAATCTAAACAAGGGCTTATTTACTAATAACAAGGTCTTTTAAATGTAATGTGATTCCTTGACCTTGATTTTATTTCAATATGGTGTACACGTGACTTAAGATGTGCAAACTGACATTCGCCTGAATGTTACTGTAATGCCAGGAGAGAGGGACAGAACTGTGCTTAGTCATCATAACTTGAATACATGCGTCTATCAATAGTGAGTGTTGTGATTCTTTGTTACGTACGTTCT
Organism: Saccharum hybrid cultivar R570; assembly: GCA_038087645.1. NCBI lineage: Eukaryota > Viridiplantae > Streptophyta > Magnoliopsida > Poales > Poaceae > Saccharum > Saccharum hybrid cultivar. Next base: position 2,867,646 of record JAQSUU010000304.1, read on the forward strand.
ATAAACAGAAGCGCTAGCCGCTAGCGCCCGGACGTCCAGACAGACGCATGTGTCCGGACGTCCGAGCTTGAACTTCGTTTCCCACGTGCCTGCACTCCGTCCCCGTCCGCGCTTCGTTCCCCATGCACGTGAGGACTCCGCCCCCCCACGCCTGCACGACCCCGCCGCGCCTGCGTTTTGCGGCCCAGGCGTCGTCCATGCCACTAGACCGTGCCCGGGGGCCACTCGCGCCCCCTCCGCTATCTGCGCTTGCTCGGCGGCGCCCCAACAGCTGTTGCAGGTGGCTGCGACATGTGGGTCCCATTGCAATATGTGCAACACCCGATCTACTTTTGAAACATCCAGATGCAGCATTTGAAACGTACGTTTGAAGGTAGATGAAACACTTAAATATATGTCTGAAACACTTGTAGAAACACATGAATGAAAACCATTGCAAAACATATGCAACATCCAGATAAAACACTTGCAACATATGTCTGAAACATATGCAACATCTAGATAAATACACATGCAACATGCGTCTGAAAAAACAAATGAAACATTAGAAACAGAAGCTTGGAACATATGTGTACAAGCATTACAACATATGCAACATCCTGATCTTCTTTTGCAACATCCATACGAAACACTTGCAACAGACTTATGGAACATCTAAAACACTTGAAACATACTCTTAAAACATGCGTTGCTTGCTCTTCTTCTTCCGGACGATGCAAAGCAAACCGGAGAATGGCTGGTTCTGGGCAGCCGACGACCGAGGATGGTGGTGCGACCTGGCAGCGGCCAGCTGCGTCTGCGCCTGACCTGGGCCCGGCCAGCAATGGACTCTCTCTTGGCCACCTGGCCACACGTAGCGGCCGGCACCTGCGCGCCTGACAGCGCTCGGTGAGCGTAGTGGAGAGGGAGGAAGGTGGGCGCCGGTGCTCGAATGCAGTGGAGATAGAGGATGGAGGATGGCGCGGGGGAGGCAGAGTGCGGCGCCGGGGAGCGGTGTGAGGAGGAGTGGGGCTCGGTGGATAGTGCGGGCATCACGGCGCGCAGGGAGCGACCGGGGAAGAGGAAGAAAATTGCGTTCGTTATTTTTAGATGGACCGTGAGGGAAAACAGGCTGGGTTGATCCATAGGCCTAGGAAACCAGCGTCTGAGGGGACTTACGCCTTGACTTAAGCAACATTCTATAAATAGCTTGTAATCAGTTGAAATGACTCAGCAATTTTCGGACTCCATTCTGTCCATTTTTTTGTTCTCCCGTTTTTCTTCCTGGTCCGATGTTACCGTAATGCGACAGTAGGACTCTCCTGCTACTGCTACGAGCTCTACAAGTCGTAAGGACGGGTCGCCTCCTCCTTCCTAATCCTACCTGGGCTTTGATAAAAAAAAAATCCTACCTGGGCTTTTCATTTCGTTCAGATGGGCTTCAGTAGCCCCATACCCATGGACCCTACCCAACCAGCCTAACGACTAACGAGGTATCGCCGGCCGTGGCTTCACAGTGTGCTCCACCCCTCTCCTCCTCGCCGCCGACTCGCGCGGCCAAGCGACAGAGTCCATGGCCGACTTGGGTGGCTTCCATTATTTGGCTGCCTTTGGTTGGATGGATATTGAGCCGAATCGAAGCAAATGGAGAGCCTTCTTCTATTTCACGTGCATCATGCAATGGCCTCCTTGTTGCTGTGATCCGCTGATATGATAGTTGCTTTTTTGAGCGGCATCCCCGGCGACCCATCATGTCATTCAGTTTCAAATAAGCATTAATTCAGTATTGTTTTACAGTTCAGTTCGGAAAGGCCACCCTTGGCTACGTATAACCAGTTCGGAAAATCCACAAATGACCACGGAACAACCAGTGCTTGCCTATGCAGAACTGCTAACTTGCTAAGTACGTAGTACGAGTTACTGATAAACACCGGCGCACGATCTCCCCCCACCCCCAAATAGAAATGCTGCCGAGGCAATTGAACCACCAAAACATGCAATTCCTTATTCCTCTTTGACGGAATATTTACACAAACAGAATCATGATCGGGATGATGACACGCGAAGCTGTTGGCTACACAGGGTAGCTGTCATCGTCTCCACAAAAGTATGTTCATATACATGTAGAACTATTTATACTCTAAGCTTCTTGAACTACCTACATCTAGGGACGACGAGCAAGAGAGCCTTACAGATACATAGACCACACACACACCATTAGAAAAAAAAAGAAGATGACCTCCAGTCCCTGTCGTCGGAGGCAAGACAGGAAGCTGCCGGCTGCCGCCACCGGCGACCGGCAGCAGGTGCTCTTCCCCATCTCGCAACCGAGGAAAACGACCATGGGACAGGGCGTCTCGGACCCTGCGGATGAGTCTACATCTTCTGGCTCTCTGACAGTCGCCACCTTGGCACAGTGCGTCTTCTGACCCTGCGGACCGCCGCCCTCATTTCATCCGATCCGGGAGAAAAAGTCACGCGATTATCTCATCTGGCAGCGCCACAAACCGCGTTCGCTTCTGCAACACCACAAGAATAATTCAGAAACCATCAGGAAAAGCGACGAACCATAAAATTTCAAAACCGCTTGCCACTCTGCACACGCATTAAGGGGATAATGATGTGCCCATAATTATGCCAGGGAAACAAGCAAAGTAAAACGCATGACAGAAGCTACCAATAATGTGGGTTTAGAAATGGGCGTTTTCATTCAGCGAAAAATGTCTTTTTATCTTGATACTGAAAAAAGATGAGCAAAGGCGGAAAAGGATTGGTGATTGATAATGATAAGGTTAATTGCGGTGAGATCATGAGATAGTGTCACGCAGCGGTCGGCCATGCTGCTTATTTAGCTTTGTTTAATTTCCTAAGTTGTTATCAATTTGACTTTGAGCTTCCAGCATGAAAGCTACACAGTACACTGCAACAGTGACGGTGACCGAAGAAAATCCGTCCAAGATGAACTTATGGATGCAAGATGAGCAACTTGTACTATTGTGATCCTTGAAACATTCTCAGTTCCGTTTGGTTTCTAACTGAAGGCGGGGACTCCCACTGCGTGTTTTATGTTGCCACCACAGAAGAATTGAAGGGGGGGAAACCCACTTTTTTTCTACTGAAATGGGAACTTATGAATACCTTTGGTTCCGTAACACAAATTGACTTCCCACCAATCTGACTTTGTGTCTTCTGTACTATTTTAGATGTTCTATAGCATCTCTAAACTTGCTGCAGCGATGTGATGGAATGAACATCCCAAGCTTGAACTACGTGAAACGCAGTTTTCTAAGGGGAAAAAAAACTAGAGGGAGAATACTGCAGAAAAGCAAGAGTTTCTACTGGAACAGGACGATGCTCTTCATGCTTGTTTGAGCCTCTACCCTCTACCGGTACTGTGAAATAACGGCTGACAACATCGAATACCCAGAGAAACTTGTTTTGAAACTTCAGCAGCAAGACCAAATCTTATTGGCTGTAAATTGAAGTATGGGACTACGACCCAGAACCAGAACCCGCAAAGAGAAACTAAAACAGAGAATTCAACTGCCGATACGCAGGAGTAGGGATGAAAACGGATCGGATACGGACGGATATCACTGATATCGTATTTGTTTTTATATTTATGTCCGGATTCAGATTCGAATACGGATAGTATAAAAAATGTCGGATATGATACTATTGGATATCGACATCATAAATATGTGATTTAAATATTCGGATACGAATACGATATCGGATGTTAAATATCCAGACTCGGATACGGACGGATTAAAACCTCTTCAAACGGATTCGATCTTGAATACGGTCGGAAAATATCCGTACCGTTTTCATCCCTACACAGGAGTGACAAGCAACTGTATTTTGCTTAGTCACTGGACCTGTCAAAGGCCGTGTTTAGTTGCCGACTCGGGGGTGGCCGATTCGGCACAGTGCCACCCCCGAGCACTGTAGCACTTTTTAATTTTTAGTGTAAAAATTATTTAAAAATGGATTAATTAGACTCAAAATATTCGTCTCGCAAAGTACAACAAAACTGTGCAATTAGTTTTTGATTTCATCTACATTTAGTACTCCATGCATTTGTCGGTATTTTGATGTGATAGGGAATCTCCTTTTTTATAGTGAAATTTGGGAGAGAATTTGGGAACTAAACAAGGGCAAAATCTTGAAAAATTCTCGCATTATACCTCGCCGCCGCCTGCAGCCTGCTGGCTGCTGCCACACTCACAACCAACAATGCGGCGCCGGATCTGACGGCAAATGAGTCCCTGCCGTGCCAGGAACGGCATCAAACAAACTGTCTGCTCAAGTGCTCGCCGCCTCTCGCTTTTTTTACCTTCACGCGATGATCGCAATATCAACGTCCATGGTGGCCGTCCTCGCTTTTTGCACTTTTTCCGTGAGGTTTCCTCCAAAAGCTTTTCAGTGAGGTGACCACCTCCGCTCGCGGGATATGTTTTTGTTCTGTACACAGCTTGTAGTGTTGCCCAGAACACAATAAAAAGGCTAAAAAGCTAGCTAGCACATCGCAATGACCCATTTTCTGAATTCTAGTGATTTTCTAATGTTATCTATTACAAGCGCAAGAAGTCGATTTTTTTTCGGTGTCTCACAAGAAGTCGAACTGGAGATCATAGATTGATCTGGATAAGGATTAGCTAGCTAACCTTATTATTTAAACTCTGAACCTAACTCGGCGAAACACAATCGCAGTTGGATTTGAGCATCAAATGGAGTTGAAATGGCGTTTTCGTTTCTTGTGATGGTCATGTTTCGGCTTGTTTCAGCTTGTTTCAGCATATTCTCTCTCACAGAACACTATTGAATCAGCCAAAACCAGCCGGCTTTTATACCAGCCGAACCAGCCCAAGTTATTGGCGATTTCTAGTGTAAGCAAGATCCAGTAGCTGATCCAAGCTAGCAGTGACCCTAGCGTATTGGACACACTCCTGAAAACATAAGCTGGAGCCCGGAAGGACACGTAAGGTATCCGAGCGGTTTCAGACAAGGGCTGTGTTTACTTCCTAAGGTGTGTTTAGTTCCGCGAAAAGGTGTAAAAAAGTACTGTATCACGTTTTGGCTTTATTTGGTAAATAGTGTCCAATCGTTGACTAATTAGGTTCAAAACGTTCGTCTCGCAAAATACAACCAAGCTGTACAATTAGTTTTTGATTTCATCTACATTTAGTACTCCATGCATGTATCGCAAGTTTGATGTGACGGGAAATCTTTTGTTTGCACAGTGTTTTTTTTTTGAGGAACTGAACACAGCCAAGGTATCCCCTGACCCCAGATTTCACTCGCTTTCATTTCAGTTTGTTGCACAATTTATACTCCACGCAGGCACGCACAGTACAAACGGTACCGTTTGACTGCTACTGAGTAAACTGAATATTAATTTTCAACGAGTGCAGTGTTTTCATGGATTCGCGCATCATGCTTTCGAGTTCCCTAGTTTTTCATATATCCTTAGACATTAACATCATTTTTATCTTTAAAAATATAGTACAAAATAAGGTTGCAAATATTTTTTATATATAAAAAAACGTGCTTTTTACCATTTTGTGCAGCCACCCCCAATTGCTGGTCAAAAGCAATAGAACTTTACCACGTGCTTCTCACACGATATTATGACATACCAAAAAAATCAGTAGATTTAATTTTAGTTTTCTGCAGACAATTGATCTCGATTTTGTGCAAAGGTATTGTTAGTCATAATTACGGGGCTTGTTTTTATTTAAAAAAAACAACAGGGACGAATGGCGAGATGCCTGTGAAATCTAGGCCGTGCATTACCTCTTTCCGGCTGGCCTTGACGTCCGGCGACGCGTACTCCGGAGCGCGGGGCAGCGCGGGCCACCTCTCCGGCGTCCTTGGCGCCGTGGCAGCGCCCGCGGGCATCATGAACCCGGTCCCCCAGTCGGGCGTCGCCGCGAACCTCGGGCTCCGCTCGGGCGTCTGCGGGAACGCGGCGGCGCCAACGCCAACGCCCCAGTCCGGCGTGGGCACGAACCGCGGGCTCCGCTCGGGCGTCCGCAGGATCCCCCTCTCGGGCGTGGCGGCGCCGCTGCCGGCGGTGTTAGCGGCGCAGAGCTGCATGATCCTGGCGGCGGCCTCGGCGCCGTCCCGGCTCTCGGCCATGAGCTTCTCGACCTGCGCCTTGGGCAGGCGCATCCGGAGCCGGACGGGCCCTCCCTCGGAGGCCGTGGAGAGCGGGGACGCCGGCGCCGTGCCGGCGCCCGCGGGGAGGGAGAGGTCGGAGGTGGACCGGCGCGTGAGCATGAGCGACTCCAGCCGCTCCCGCGCGCCGACGTGGAGCGCGCCCGACCAGGCGCGGCGCGGCGGGACGGCCGGCCGGGGCAGCGCGACGAGGAAGTAGAGGCGGCCAGGGCGGAGCTGCGCGTCGTGCGCGAGCGGGCGGGCGCGGACGCCCAGCAGCTTCACCTCCTCGGACTCGAGGAGCTGGAACCCCGGGTGGTCGCGCAGCACCGTGCCCGCGAACGCCGGCGGCTTCACGCGGAACGCCGTGCCGTCCAGCTGCATCACCTTGGCGCCCTTGCGCCGCCCGCCGATGCTGTTGCCCATTGCCGGCCGCGCGCGGCTTCTGTTCTGCCTTCTGCCTTCTGCTGCTGCTGCTGCCTCCCCGGCCCTTCGCTCCGGGTGGGTGGGTGGGTGGCGCGGCTGTGTTTCTCTTGGCTTTGGCCTCCCCTTGCTCTTCTTTCGCAGCTCGGCAGCTCGCTTCGGAGGTGTTGGTTGTGCGTAGCCGCGTAGAGCGTGAAGGAATTTAAAAGCGGAGGGAAAAAAGGCTAGGGAGGAGGGGCTTGGCCGCTTGGGGCGGGGGTCAAAGGTGATGGTGAGTATTCGGCTAAGGACAAGAGGAAGGATGTATTTTGTTACTAGTATAAATCTTTTTGTAAGGTAGTACTTCAACTTCTTTTATTTGCAAGAGGACAAAGAAACATTTGTTAGGCCACACCTCCTAGCTAGATCGCATATGACCGAAATCACTGGTTTTTCCGGTCGATATGTGTGAACGTTTCATTTATTTATGGCTTATTTCCCGGCGACATTCCTTCGTCATCGGGCTTAAACGGGGGCCGCATGAGGAAAGCTGCATGACCATGCGGAAGGCGTAGGGTGGGCGATGATGTGGTGACGACGTGAGGGCATCGCTTGTTGTGGAGAGCTCTTGGGGCGTTCGCAACGGACTAACATTGGCTGATGTGGAGCTGAGAAAGAGTAAAAAAATGAAAAAGCTTGTAGCACTTGTGGGTTTTACACTGACTCCAACAGTGTACCCATAAGGTGACCTAAACTCAAAATGAGTTATGCACAGTGTGTTAGGGGGGTATCAGGCTCCAGCAGAGTAGGCAAACGCCTAACCCATTTTGCGTGCGAGCCAACAAAGAATGCAAATGAGCGTCTCTCTTCCGTCTTCTGCGTCTCCACGCAGGGCCCACCAAGAGAGGGGAGGGGATGACCGCAGCCCAAGATCCGCACCGGAGCCTGGTCCGTCGAAAGCAGCGCCTCGGGGTCGCCGCAACGGAGGTGGCTCAACGCGGCGGGCGCGCTGGTGGCTGACCTCGCGCTCACGCTCACAGACGCGGGCCCCGCACTCATCGGAAGGGAGGACGAGTACGTCACCGGAGCGCCGCGTCCACCTACGAGACGTTGCGCGCCATGGATGGCGAGGCGCGGCCGGCACTACCAGGCAGGACCGCGCGCGGGCGTGGCCGGCTCGGCGAGGCGAGCTTGTCGTGGGCCTTGGCTGCCTCGCTAGATCTGGGACCAACGACGACAACGAGGCGGGGAGGGAGGCTGGCGGCGCTGCCAGATCTGCCCGTGGACGATAACGGCGAGGCGGGAAGGGAAGCGGGCGGCGGCGCTGGGCGGGGAGGGAGGCGGCCGGCGCTCGGCGGGGATGGAGATGGGTGGAGTTCGGTGGGGAAGAGAGGCGGGCGGTGCTCGGGGTCTCCTCCTTTGCCGTCTTGCTGTTGGAGAAGGAAGTTTTTGGGTCAGTGACCCATTTGCCGTGCAGCACCCAAATCCTGGAATGGGTCGCCCTTTTAGGTAAGGGATGTTGGAGATAGTCTTACATAGTAAAGTTTGGAAAAGCAGAGATCGTAAGTTTTTTTTGGGAAGCGAGCGAGCCTAGCAATCCGTAGCGAGTTGCTTTTCAACAACATCCTTCCTCCACGTCGGTCGCATGGTGATGTTAGCCGGCGACGTCACCAGCCCATTAGGGATGGCCTTAGCATGCATGCTTTGCTACATATAGTAAAGCTCTCAAGTTCGGTCCTCTCCTCAGTCCCAGCACCACCGGCCGCTTCCATTGTCCTGGCCAATAGCATCTCCACCACTTGCCGCTCACCTCTGTCCCTTCTTCCCCACTCTCTCGTAATTGGAACTGGAGGAGTCACCTCGTCGCCCTGCCGTCGCTAGCCACGCCCATTGCCTTCAAGCAACAACGCCATCGCCATCAGCCATGCTCAGCCATGCCGCCCACCACCCACCCCTCATCATTTCTTCTCCGCCCGACGCTAATCGGAATCAGAGAAGGAAGACAAGGTGTTCTTTGTCCCCACCACCGCCCTGTTCACCAGATGTCCTTCGTCGCTTGTTCAGCAGTGCCCCTACCGCATTTCTTACCGCCTCCGCCGCTGGGCCAGCCACTGCCACTAGCCTCCTCCCCCTTCTTTCGGGATCCATGAGGAGCATTTATTTAATCGAGACTATCTTTGTTAGGGCATCCAAAGTGTATATGATCCTATAACATGGACCCACGTCACATGAAGGCCTATACATGTTATGCTTGAGATGTTTGAGCAACACTAGCTCTTAAGATGGACCCACCTCCTAAAAAAATCTACCATTTTCAACATACCTCTGGCCTTTATCATCTTTGAGGCTGCTGCGATGTTGCCCCTCCATCGCTGCCTCCACCACCTACTACGCGCACTACCTCTTCCCCCTGCTGTGGGTTCGATTCCGCGACAGTAATCTAGTTGTTCGACAGGGGTCGTACGTGAGTCTCCGGTGGCTTAAACACCCAAACACAAAAGGGTTTATCCTAGTTCGGGCGTTTAAACCCTACGTCCAGCACTAGTGTTCTTTGTGTTAGAATGACCGATCAAGTTCTTACAATATATATATAGAGAGAGGGGGGTGTTCAAGGAAGCGCTATGCTACTATCTAGGGCTCAGTCACTTGGTCGGGAAGCTGATCCCATGCCAAGTATTTGATTTAGGGTTTGTGAGAGTTCGATCTGGGTTTGATCCCCCCTTCTACAAGAGCCCATGCCTAGCCTTATATATCTATATATCGAAGGACGACACTGGGAGTATAAGTTACGTGGTCTTGGGGGAGTTTCCTAGGGTTTCGAGTCATAAGTTGTTGTTCTTAACGGCGCCGGGTGCTGTTCTCCGTCTTGTAGTGGGGGCCGACAATGCCCCAATTGCCTCTGACATCCTCTGACGTTGTCTGGAGCTAACCATCAAGTGTTGTCTGTTGTCGCTGTGCTTTATGAAAAAAATAAATATAATGAAATATATTTAAAAAAGTACATTTATAATATAATATTATTAGATAAATTATGGAACATATTTCATAACAAATGTATCTTAAGATACATTTTGATACTATTTTCTATAAATTTAGTCGAACTTAATTTTTTATTTGGTTTCAATCTAGAATTGCTATTTTCTATGGAGGGAGTAAAGCGTTAAACTTTGGTATCAGGGAAAATTTTATTGTACTATCTAAAGTAATGAAATTTTGAATTGGTTTTCTCAAAAAGAAAATTGAATTTGTCCTATAGTAATTTATCTATCCAATTCAATCTACTTGATTTTTTTTATGGTCCCGTTCTGCCGATGGCTTATAAACCTACAAATATCACTCACTGCTCTCTCAGAATCTGGGGTATTGACTACTGACGCTTGAGTTAGGTGCCGCCGGCCGGCCGCCCTGCCTGCCTGCCTGCCATGGCGGACGCCAGATGGTGTCTCGAGAGGACTTGTTCCATTCCGCCTGTCACGGCACGGACGAGAGCGAGCGTCCGGAGCCAAGCAGGTCAATTTACGCCGTGACGGCCGGGTACAGTGCCCGGGCTGACCTGAATCTGATGTAGCCGCGCGAGAGCCATGGTCGACGCCGGGCATCGATCAGCGTCGGACCAGGGGCGCCGGGAGATCGACCGAGTTTACCGCTGCCGTGTCGCGTTTTGGGCACGCAGGCACGGAGACGAGACTCGGCCATGGTCATCTGCGGTAAGCGTGGCAGTAAGTCGGTAACCCGTGCCGCCCTCCCTGTAAGCCGATGCCAACGGCCCCGTTTGCTAGATGGTTTCTAACCAACGCTGATTTATTGTGAGAGAAAAACACCGCTGAATGGCTGACTGATTCTACCTTATAAGATTAAGCGAACAGGCTGGCTGAAAAACGCCGGTAATGCACGTGTTCCTCGTAGAATTGTGGGCCTGTGTCCTGCGTGTGCACGTCGTTGAATACTGTTCGCCTGTTCGGCCGTGAAAATGAAGTGTGTACCGTGGTCGTTTTCTTTCGGTATACTACTTCAGTTTTAATGTGTGTACAAGAGAAAGGACACACGTATCGGTATCATAACAATAAGATAAACACTTTTCGTACATAAAACGAGAGATACCAGAGGAACCGAAGTCTGGACGTCTGGTACACGTACACGTATCCTGCAGCCTTCTGTTCCGACGACCATAACCATTGCAATATACAGTGAGCAGTGTGTACTTGCTCACCTGAATTTACCTGCACTCTAGCTGCCCACTAGTTGTAAACGGAATCTCTAAATTTCGGCAGTAACGGCCGCACGTTCGTTCCTCTACCAAACGCCCTGCCGCAATCGTCACACTCACCCGAATGTATGACCTACCGGACACGAGGTGACTTTTTCTCAGGATAGATCCCAACTGTCCCTAATAAGGAAGAAAACGGTCGAAAACGGACTTACGATATAGAAAAACGAAAACGGTCGGTTCGGGATATTTCTATATTTAGCAATTAAAGAGTAAAAAAATAGTTGAAAATTGTTGTGAAACCGATTAAAACTGATAATTTTTCATGTTAAAAACGGTTCATAATATAGAAAACAAAAACGATTAATTTGAAATATTACTGTTCTGTTTTCATCCTGGTCGCTAGCTGCATACTGCATGCATGATATCTGCTGCATCGTCGAGGCACGCCTCCCGGCGAGAGCCGAGACAGAGAGCAACTACCACATGGCCGCCGCGGATGACGCAGTGCTTATGCCGGCGGTCGTTGGGTGCTTATCCGCTCTCAGCAATCCGTTTGCCAGGGAATCTGCAACCCTTTCACAATGAAACAAACCTGCAAAACAGCAAAAGCCATACTATTGCCTTGGTTGCTGCATGCCCTGATGTTTGCCTCGTCGTTTTCGCCGGTTGCACTTGCCGAGACGGCTCCTGTCGTGGCGGCAGCAGCATCGTGCCATTGTCCGCTTCCTCTTCTTTCCACTCCCATCAGGCCCTACCTGTGTGTTGTCGATAGAAATCGGCTGGCTCTTATCGCCTCTCGGGGCCTTGCATTGGGTGTGTTCGTGTGTACGCGCGCTGCAAATAATCAGGCATGCCTGATGCCATTGCTTGTTCTTTTTTTTCTCAACTCTTCAAGTATAAGCTCTAGTATGTGAACTCACGCACTAACTTACACCACCACACACAAAAACTCACACACACATATCTTAGTGCGCAAGCTAGACCTACATCTGAAATTATTCGAGGAACTACTGTTTCTAGATGGGAAAATAATGCGTTCGAGAATCGAGAGTACTCGAACCGTGACCGGCAGCCTCCCCACCGGAGGACTTGCCATCCGAGCTTTTGTCCATGTCAGCTAGTTCGTCTCCCAGATTGTATGCATGCCTTGTTAGCTTCGGGGCTCTCAGCGTCAGCGTCGCGAAACCGACTTTTGAGGCAGAGGAATGTGAACGTCCGGGCCATTGCACAGCACGCATGACCGAGACTCCGTGCGTGACCGGTCAGCCGAGCAGGATGGCGGCGGCAGGCTAACTCACGGTTGGTGGACACTGGAGAGGCCCCGAAGTCGCCCTAGCACCGTCGCACGGCAGGCAGGCAGTCAGGCACGTGCACGGTACACGGCCACCGGCACCGTATAACGTGGCGTGGCGCGCGCGAGAGCAGGTCGACGGTGACATCCGCGGAGTTTGTTCGCAATGATCGCCGTGCAGAGACGAGGCTGCATTGATTTTGCCGGCAGGTTCGCGCTGGGCCGGCTGGCCGGCGACGGCGAGACGTACGTCTCGCCTCGTACCACGTCGCCCGGCGGGGGTTCTCCTTCTGCCCGGCAAATTAAAGTCCAACCACCTGAACGGCTGAACTTTGCCGGCCCGGTTGTTGGCGGTCAAACTGTGTAGTCCACGCATGACGCGCCTGCTCCAGTTTTGGCAGTGTGCTGTGTGAAGGCCCAGTCCAAACGGTGGACTTCGTTGCAAAGACGAATAACGAATTGAACGTGCGAGTGTCGCCAAATAACGTTAGAATCACAGGAGACACAGCGAGTCAAGGGCTATTTGGTTAGGAGCTGAAAAATGCTGCGCGAGGCGTTACATTTTCATTTTTTTTAGGAAATGAGATTGTTTGCCTAGTCAGGTTGCCTTACGTCAGCTCCCAAACTCGGTGACTACAAGAAAACTTCAACAGGTAGTACCTGTGGACGCCATGACCATCTTACTGTCCTACTTCTGATGCAAGTATGACTTTATCTATCTTTCATTCAAACATTTTAATGTTGGTAAAAATATAAAAAAGGTGGGTCATACAAATTGTATGGCTAGGCACATTATGGCATCATAATCTATTTTGTTGAAAATAAAATTAGAAATATATTCGAATAATGTGGTTTTTAGACCTGGTTTCCACTAAAAAAACTAGACCGCTACCTTGTTTTTTCTTTTCATCAACTAATAAAAATAGCGGCAAAGCTTTTGCCGTCCTTTCTAAAAAAATATATTCGAATAAAGCTAGAATTTTCATTTACATAGCACGAACATCACATAACCTCAATAATAATGGCAAGCCAGTGCTCGTGGTCACCGAAAGTACCATTGTATGGTGGCTATTTGACTCGTAGACTCATGTTATTCTAGGAAATAGATAGAAGTGACATAATGAACTCTATGTTTTATACAATATTTTATCTCTATGCATGAATGATAAGCGTATTTTAATTAGGAAAAGATAAAAAAAAACCTTTTATTTCTCTTACAATATGTTGGTAATGTGTAAGTATCGACTGACCTCAAAAGATGGGGTGTTTGAATTCAGGCTCCAAATTTTCAAACTAACAAACATGCACCTATTAAAACTACTTCACGGTTTGGCAAGAACTACCCCAAACAACTACTATAAAAAGAGAAAACTGTAGTAAATTCTTAGGGCCACCAAACTAAGCCATATCCTTAGCAAGAACACACTAGCAGTAGGTCCTTAATAATTTGCAAGTAAAAACCTAGCTAGCACATCACACTAATACTAAACCAAATCTAGAATAAGATTTACATAATGTCTCAACCACATACAAAGATAAGTAAGGAAAGCAATGCTCATGAAACAAGGAGATGGACAAGAGACAACGGGATTTTCTCGAGGTGTCAAATAGTTGCCATTATCACCCAGTACATGGTGGAGCACCCACTAAGGGTTGAGACCCCTTAAGTCACAAAGGCACAATATCCACTAGGACTATCGATTCTCCATTCCATATTGGTAGGTCTCAAACCAAGCATACCCCTAAGAGCCTTCCAACAATCAACTTTACCTGGAAGGTTACCTAGTATTCAATCAGGCAGTCTAGGAGCTACTAAACCCAGCAGTATGGAGGCAGCGATGACGTCCCATCTCCTCCCTCCTTCGTTGTAGCATCAACACTCTACCAACGGCGGAGGCACTCCACAATCGCCTATGCGGCTTTCACAGGTGTCTCCTGGTCCTGTAGCAACATTGTCCCAAGTTATGCGATCAATAACTTGGGCACTTATTAGCGCGACGCAAGTAGTGTGGAGAAGTAGATGCCAAGTTCGTCTCTCTCCTAGCTTCCCTGCCTCCCCCACATGGTGTAGGTGTGAAGCAGCGGCGGCGGACATCCTGGGGTACTACTTGGAAGCTGTCATTGAGAGCTTGCCCTGGAGTACTATTTGGAAGCTGTCATTGAAGTGAGTTGTGGGTAGATAGTACCTAGGGGCATATGCGTCATTAATTTCTCTTCCCACTAAGGCCTCGTTTGGTAGAGCTTTAACTCTTCATGTGTGAAAGCATCTAGGCCCCGAGGTTTGGTTTCGGCAATTGATGACAACGCTTTATTACCATGACTAACGTGTGTTTTGCAGAAACTTTGGTAAGTTAGGTCATGGAGGTTTTAAATGCTTTGGGCACCATGGTATTCATGCCCCTTGATGGAAATCGTTTCGGTTTTCAAAAGAGTGACGTCAAGATTAAGGACGGTTAGTTCCGGATGTCGAGGTGTTGAGAGACATATGGAATAGTCGTTAGGATCTTCGTTTTTCTCTTTTGGCCGTACTATAAAGGGGGGCATGAGCGGGTAGCTTGACCTAGGCGAGTCCTATGTTTAGGTGTGGTGCACACTTGTTAAACTTGGCGCTAGGCAGCTCTAGAATACCTCAAAGTTCAGTTGGAAGCAACTTGGTTCAAGTTGTGACGCGTTTCGGAGAGTTTCGGGTTGTTTTCCCATGACCGGACGCGGTCCTCGGCATGACCGGACGCGTCCGGTCAGTTCAGTTCCGCGGCTAGGGTTTCAGGTCTGAACACCGGACGCGGTCCTCGCGAGGACCGGACGCGGTGGTCAGAAGTCAACACGTGTCACTTGAGGGAAACACCCGATCGGACGCGACCTGGGTGTGATCGGCGCGTCCGGTCACAGTCCAGTAAGGTCCTGAGATGACCGGACGCGTCCGGTCATCACCGATCGGACGCGGTCGCGCGTCCGGTGCGAGTCCAGTATGCTCCCTGCACGATCGGACGCGTCCGGTCACCCCTGACCGGTGCGTCTGGTCATTTAGGTGTTTTTCGGTTTTCGACCGTTACGAGCGACCGGCGCGTCCGGTCAGTACGACCGGCGCGTCCGGTCAGCTCGAGTTTTGCTGAGTCAGCAGGTAACGGTTCGTTTTGTCTGTGGGGTGTATAAATACATCCCCACCACCTCTTTTAGAGGTCTCTTGCTCATTTGATCAGCTGATACACACCTTTGGAGTGCAAGGGAGTGCAAGAGCACTAGTGAGGATAGAGATTTGAGAATCAAAGCTTGAGAGTTCCTCACTAGCGATTAGAGAGTAGCAAGTGTGCATCCACTTTCTCATTTGGGCTCGTAGTGGTCAAGTGAGAGTTCTAGCTTGTTACTCTTGGTGATCGCCATCACCTAGACGGCTTGGTGGTGATTGGGAGTTCGGTGATCATCCGGCGGAGCTTGTGGATGACCCAACTCATCTTGTGAGCGGTTGTGGGTGATTCACCGCGACGAAGTGTCAAAGAATCAACCCGTAGAGAGCACTTGATCCTTGCGCGGATCAAGGGGGAGCTACACCCTTGCGCGGGTGCTCCAACGAGGACTAGTGGGGAGTGGCGACTCTCCGATACCTCGGAAAAACATTGCCGTGTTCCTTGCCCCTTTACATTCAAGCATTTACATTCTCGTATTTACTTTCATTGCTTGTTTACATTCCTAGACTTGCCATGCTAGACTAGGATTGGAAACTAGGGTGCAAAACTTTGTATCGGTAGACTCTCTAGGAACACAAGTAGACACTAGGGGTGAATTCCGGCTTGTAGGATTTATTTCTTGCATTTAATTTTTAGAAAAGCCCAATTCACCCCCCCTCTTGGGCATCTTGATCCTTTCAATTGGTATCAGAGCCGTGTTGCTCTATTTTTAGGCTTTACCGCCTAGAGCAAGATGTCTAATGGGGAAGGACCACCTCCCACTTTTGAGGGAGACGATTTTCCATATTGGAAAATTCGTATGGAGGCGTACCTCGAAGCCATAGATGTTGGGTGCCTTAGAGCCGCAACCGAAGGGCTTCCCCCCATAAGGGATCCCGCTAACCCAAGTGGTGACGAGGAGAAGTTCGACCGGTGGAATGCAAAGGCCAAAAATGCACTCTACCGGGGCTTAGGCAAAGATATCTTCAATCGCGTGCGTAATGCAAAGAACGCTCATGAATTGTGGGAAAATCTTTGTGCTCTCCATGAGGGAACTAAGAGTGAGCGTGAGGAACGCTATCACATAGCCTTAAAGAAAATTAATTCTTTTGAGATGCTTCCTAAAGAAAGTGCTAATGACATGTACACTCGCTTGAATGTTCTTGTAGAGGATCTCAATGCTCTTGGGCTCACCAAAATGAGCCAATTGGATGTTGCAAGGAAGATCTTGAGTGTGCTTCCCATTGAGAAGTATGGACACATTGTCACCGTGCTTCACCAAAGTGATCTTTCCACCGCAACACCGACTCAAGTTTTAGGGAAAATCAATGCTCATGAGATGTACATGCATATCACTCCGGAAGAGGGCTCATCATCTTCCAAGAAGAAAGACTTGGCCTTCAAAGCTAGTCATGACAAGAAGAAGAAGAAGGGCCAAGCCATGATGGTGCAAGAAAGATCAAGTGAAAGTGATGTTGATGATGAATCACTTGCACTCATGGTGAGAAAGACCACCAAGATGCTAAAGAAGCTTAACAAGAGTGGCATCAAGTTCGATGGCAAGAAGAAGAAATTCTTCACAAGTAGCAAGAGAAAGCCAATCTCGGAGATGGATTGCTACAATTGTGGTGAACTTGGTCACTTAGCTCATCAGTGCCCTAGACCACCAAAAGACAAGTACAAGAACAAGAACAAGGGCAAGAAAAGTGATTCAAGTGATGAAGAAGAAGAGAAGAAGAAGAACAAGCCATACAAGAAGAAGGATGGCAAGAAGAAGGAGTTCCACAAGAAGAAGAAGGGAGGAAAGGCATACATTGTTGGTGATTGGCTCACCGACATTGAATCATCTTGTGAGTCCTCCGAAGATGAGAGCGATGATGAAAAAGAGAAGGTTGCCGCATTTGTGATGGGGCCATCATCTTCACCAACATCTTCATCACCACCTTCACCGCCTCCTTCACCATCATCGTCCACTACTCACCTATGCCTTATGGCCAAGGGTGAACGAAAGGTACAAAACCATGATAGTGATGATGATGATGATAGTGATAGTGATGATGAATATGACTCACCTTCTTATGATGAACTTGTAAAATTGCTAAACAAATACACTAAAATCATAAGAAGGACTAGAAGTGAAAATGATGATCTTCAAAATGAAAATGAATCACTCTCATCCAAGCTTGAAAATATTCAAAAGACTAGTGGTGAGCTTAGAGTTCAAAATGAAGTGATGTCTTCCACTCTCAAGGAGCTCAAAACCTCTAATAAAGAGCTTAAAGATCAACATGATAAACTTGAGAAGAAGCATGATGAGCTCATCACTAGACATAATTCTCTAAAGGACAAATACACCACATTAAAAATTGACTATGATAGTCTTGTGGTTGCTAATGAACTTGCTCTTGAGACACATGATGCTACTAACTATGTTGTTAAGTGTGATATAGCTACATCATGTGATGACTTAATCATTGAAAGCATTAAGCAAGGTTCTAGTAGCAAAGGCAAGAGTGTGGTTGAGTCAAGCAACCATAATGATTATGCCAAGATTAAGAGTGAGAATGAGAAGCTTGCAAATGAGAACAAGAAGCTAAAAGGTTTGATGGCTCTTGAGAAGCAACCAACAAATGAGTCACTCATTGAAGAAAACAAAAAGCTCAAGCAAGAAAAGGAGCATCTCAAGACCGGCCTAAGCAAGTTCACAAGAGGCCAACATTTGCAAAGTGAGCTCCTCATGAACACCGTAATGAAGATGGATAGAAGTGGTATTGGGTACTTGGCAAATCAAGAGAAGAAAGCAAAAGCTCAACAACAACAAAGCAAGTCAAAGCCCAAGCCAAAGAGATGTGTTGAGTGTGGTCAAGAAGGTCATTTTGCTCATGAATGCAAAACTCCACCACCACAACCCTTGCCCAAGCATGCTAGACCTTTCGCTTTCAATGCTCATTATATGCTAAGAAAAGATTCAAATGGAAAGATGAAAGTCATGTTTTTGGGTCCCCCAAATAAGAATAGGCCAAAGAAAATATGGGTTGCCAAGTCACTAGTGGATAAAGTCAAGGGCCCCTCTCAAGTTTGGGTCCCTAAACAAAAAGCTTGATCTCTTGTGTGTAGGTGAACTACAAGACCGGTGGATCTCATTGGGTTATTGATAGTGGTTGCACTCAACATATGACCGGTGATCCTCGTATGTTCACCACCATTGAAGAGAATGGAATATGTCAAGAGAAGATCACATTTGGGGATAATTCAAAGAGCAAAGTCAAGGGTATAGGCAAGATTGCAATATCACATGATCACTCACTCTCAAATGTGCTCTATGTTGCTTCATTGAGTTTCAACTTGTTATCCGTTGGGCAACTTTGTGACCTTGGCTTCCAATGCTTGTTCACACCAAATGAAGTGGAAGTTTCAAAGATAGATGACAAGCAAGTGATATTCAAAGGCTTTAGATATAATAATCTTTATCTTGTTGACTTCACCTCCGAAGATGCAAATTCGATGACATGTTTGTTCACCAAGACCTCACTTGGTTGGCTTTGGCATAGGAGGCTTGCTCATGTTGGAATGAACACTCTCAACAAGCTATTGAAGAAAGAACTAGTGAGAGGATTGAAGGATGTGAAGTTTGAAAAGGACAAACCTTGTAGTGCATGTCAAGCGGGCAAACAAGTTGCAAACACTCATCCAACCAAAGCTTTCATGTCAACTTCAAGAGTGCTAGAACTTCTACACATGGATTTGTTTGGGCCTACAACATACAAGAGCTTGGGTGGTAATCTCTATTGTCTTGTGATAGTGGATGACTACTCAAGGTATACATGGACTTTCTTCCTTCATGACAAATCCGAAGTGGCAAATTGCTTCAAGAAGTTTGCAAAGAGAGCTCAAAATGAATTCGAAGTCAAGATAAAGAAGATTAGAAGTGACAATGGGAAAGAGTTTGACAACACCAACATTGAAGCTTATTGTGATGAAATTGGAATCAAGCATGAGGTCTCTTCAACCTACACTCCTCAACAAAATGGTGTAGTTGAGAGAAAGAACCGAACATTGATCACCCTTGCAAGAACAATGCTAGATGAGTACAACACTCCGGAGAAGTTGTGGGCCGAGGCAATCAATACCGCATGCTATGCTTCAAATCGCCTCTTCCTACAAAAGTTTCTTGGCAAGACCCCCTATGAGTTGCTTAATGGGAAGAAGCCGGACGTCTCTTTCTTCCGGGTGTTTGGTTGCAAATGTTACATCTACAAGAAGCGTCAACACCTAGGGAAGTTTCAAAGACGTTGTGATATTGGTTTTCTTGTTGGTTACTCATCAAAGTCCAAAGCATATAGAGTATTTAACCATGCCACCGGTTTGGTTGAAGAAACATATGATGTGGAATTTGATGAATCTAACGGCTCCCAAGGAGCAATTGAGAATTGTGATGATGTAGGTGATGAACCCTTGAGGGAGGCCATGAAGAACATGCCGGTGGGAGACATCAAGCCAAAAGATGATGATGACGATGTACAAATTGTTGATCCACCATCTTCATCACGTGTGCCTCAAGATGATGACAAGAATGAGAGAGTTGAAAATGAAGACACTTATGTCTCTCATGAACAAGCCGAGACACAAACTCAAGATGTTGATGCTCCCCATCCACCTCCTCAAGTGGTTGATAGAAGAAACTCACCACTACTTCAAGCACATCCACAAGATCTCATCATAGGGAGTCCTACAAAGGGAGTAATGACTCGATCCCAAAAGCTAGCTTCTTTTGTTGAACATCACTCTTTTGTCTCTTGCGTTGAACCTAAGAATGTAGAAGAAGCTCTTCAAGATCCGGATTGGGTGATTGCAATGCATGAAGAATTGAACAACTTCACCCAAAATCAAGTATGGACACTTGAAGAGCATCCCAAAGGTGCAAGAGTCATTGGAACCAAGTGGGTGTTCCGAAACAAGCAAGATGACCAAGGCATAGTGGTGAGGAACAAGGCAAGACTAGTTGCAAAGGGGTTCTCTCAAGTTGAAGGTCTTGATTTTGGAGAGACCTTTGCACCCGTTGCAAGACTTGAAGCCATTCGTATCCTCCTTGCATATGCATCACATCATGATATGAAACTATATCAAATGGATGTGAAAAGTGCATTCTTAAATGGCTTTATAAATGAACTAGTCTATGTAAATCAACCTCCCGGGTTTGAAGACCCTAGATATCCTAATCATGTTTATAGGTTGTCCAAGGCGTTATATGGGCTCAAGCAAGCTCCTAGAGCGTGGTATGAGCGCCTCCGGGACTTCCTCATTGAGAAGGGCTTCACCATTGGGAAGGTCGACACCACACTATTCACCAAGAAGTTTAATGGGGAGATCTTTATTTGTCAAGTATATGTTGATGATATCATCTTCGGATCAACAAATGAAGATTATTGCAAGGAATTTGGTGAATTGATGTCGAAGGAATTCGAGATGTCAATGATTGGTGAGCTCACATTCTTCCTTGGTTTTCAAGTAAAGCAAATGAGAGAAGGGATTTTCATCTCTCAAGAAAAGTATACCAAGGATCTTCTCAAAAGATTCAAGATGGAAGAATGCAAACCAATCAAGACCCCAATGCCATCAAATGGACATCTCGACCTAGATGAGGGAGATAAACCGGTTGATCAAACTCTCTACCATTCTATGATTGGTAGCTTATTGTACCTTACCGCATCTAGGCCCGATATCATGTTTAGTGTGTGCATGTGTGCCCGCTTTCAAGCGTGCCCTAAAGAACCTCACCTAAGTGCCGTAAAAAGAATCCTAAGATATCTTAAGCTCACCCCAAGCATTGGTCTTTGGTATCCCAAAGGAGCTAGATTCCAACTAGTTGGCTATTCCGATTCGGACTATGCCGGTTGCAAAATTGATAGAAAAAGCACATCCGGAGGGTGCCATTTGCTTGGAAGATCCTTAGTATCTTGGTCATCTAAAAAGCAAAATAGTGTGGCTTTGTCCACCGCCGAGGCGGAATACATTGCCGCGGGGGCTTGTTGTGCACAAATACTATATATGAAACAAACCCTCCTAGACTATGGAATTGTTCTTGAAAAGGTGCCACTTTTATGTGACAACGAAAGTGCCGTTAAAATTGCTAACAATCCGGTACAACACTCTCGCACCAAGCACATTGATATCCGCCATCACTTTCTAAGAGATCACGTTGCTAAAAATGACATATCACTAGAAGGTGTAAGAAGTGAAAATCAATTAGCGGATATCTTCACTAAACCTTTGGATGAGGCAACCTTTTGTAGGTTAAGAAGTGAACTCAATGTGCTTGATTCTAGTAACTTTAAAAAATGAGCGTGTGTTGTCCCTTGCATTGCATTGTATAATATGCCATGTTTATTTTTTATCGCATTGTTTTTAGGGCTTGGCTAACACGGTTACGATAACCCTTTTTGGAGGAGTGAAAAAGCCTAACCGTGGATCAAACTTGACAAGCATTCTAGTTTTACCTTCTTGTATTGCATTGCATATGCATGGTTGTTGTTCTTGTCGTTTCTTTTCGGTTAAGCTTTGAGCAACCTCTGTGTTCGTCCATGGATAGAGAGAGCATTTTGACGCTCCTAAAGGTTCAAAAACTCTATTGCGTGGCCATACGTTGCTCCTTGGGTGTTTATTGCCTATTTTCTTAAAAATAATACTAGCCTA
The DNA here is from genome assembly GCA_038087645.1 of Saccharum hybrid cultivar R570. NCBI lineage: Eukaryota > Viridiplantae > Streptophyta > Magnoliopsida > Poales > Poaceae > Saccharum > Saccharum hybrid cultivar. The sequence goes on from JAQSUU010000304.1 coordinate 2,889,544, forward strand.
AGGCAATCTATTTTTAAAAATTTGAGGGTTTGAGTGAGGTCACTCATATCGTGTTCCAATTGGTGTTTATTTGTGTCTTTTTGAATTGGAACCTGATTGGGAGGAGTCGCGTCGTTGTTCGGAACGAAGAAGGGCGAAGAACAGTGACCGGACGCTGGACCGGACGCTGCACCGGACGCAGTGATGCTTCACCACCGCGTCCGGTCCCGGCGTCCACCAGCGCGTCCGGTCATCCAGAAGACCAACTCCAGATCTAGTGATCGGACGCTGCACCGGACGCGCCGTTGTTGACCACCGCGTCCGGTCCCGGTTACCACCACCGCGTCCGGTCATTCGCGATGAATTCCCGAGTTCCCCTTGACCGTACTCTGACCGCGTCCGGTCAGTCATCACCGGACGCGTCAGGTCACTCCAGGAGCTTACTGGAGTGTGACCGGACGCTGCACCACCGCGTCCGGTCATAACGACCACCGCGTCCGGTCATTACGTGTCGCACGGATCTAACCCCTTCATAAAACCGTTCGTCCTCGGCCGGTTTTCTTTCACCCGCACGCGTTTCCGCCGCCGCCTTGCCCTAGTCGCCGTCTCGCCGTTTCCGCCGCCCCCTCACCGTCTTCCCTGCCGCCGGCGACCTCTTGCCGTGCCCGCGCCGCTCCTTCCTCGCCCGCACGCGCTCGCCGCTCGCGCGCTGCTCGCTGCCGCACCGGCCGCTCCAGCGCCACCCGCAGCCGCACCCTCGCCCGCCGCTGCTGCGCCGCGCGTCACCGCCACCGGCAAGCCGTCCAGCCTCGTCGTGCACCTCGCCAGCAGCAGCCGCAGCTCCCCCGTGCCAACCCTAGCTCGTCATTCATCCTTCGGCCGCTTTCCTCTTCTAGGGTTTGCCCTCTCCCCTGCCTAGGGTTTTGCCCTAACCCGATCTCGAGGTGACAACTTGTTCGATCTCGATCTATTTCATTCAATTTTGTCGCTAGGGCTAACCTTGATCGTTTTACTCAGTTGTTTATCTCGACTCGGTCCTTTCAGAGCTCGTTCGTCGAATTCGGGGAATCTCGCGATCTAGGTCACCTCATCTTGTCACAGTCGTCTTGTCGATCCGAGGTAGCTTCGCGTTTCGATTCACTTCGTATCTCATATGCTTGCTATCTCTAGGTTTCTGTACCTTTTAGTTATATATGTCCTTATAGTAGATCTCTCTATTCCGTCGTTGCAGCGAGTCTGTCCGTGTGTCGGGTGAGATCAGTCTGCTGAATCCGAGGCCAAGCCTGCGGATACGGATTGAGGCCAAGCCTCTCGAGTGACAGTTCACCATCTTTCAGAGGTTTTCAGTCAGTTTGTCAGCATGGTGCGTTGCAAGAACGCCGGTGGTGCTCCTGGCGACGGGGACGACAGTCCTCCTCGTCGGTCTGAGATTGCACGTGGGAAGCGTGTCAAGATCTTGGCCAGAAAGAAGAAGAAGACACTCACAGAGGCAGAGATTGCTCAGGCCGTGGCAGATGCAGCAGAGCAGGCAGAGAGAGGTGGCAGGAGCAGTGGCATACGCATAGGCGAGCGTCGCTTTCATCTTGAAGGTCGACAGCTCGGCACAGAGGCCACTGAGGGTACTGAGGATACTGGAGCTGCAGAGAGTATGTTAGTTGATCCACCTCCAGAGGCTCCAGAGGCTACAGAGGACACAGAGGAGCAGCCAGCTCAGTCTCCACCACGTCGCCGCTCCACACGCGCACGTACTCAGGTGTCTCCTAGGCCAGAGGGCCAGCGTCGTGGAGCACGTCCTCCTCCCAGAGCTAGAGGTTCACCCCCGGTCGAGCACTTTGACTTGAGGGGTGCTACAGCACGTCAGGTGCAGGGGTTGAGGTTCGTGGAGGTCAGTCGGTGGTTTCCGCCTGTGAGGGATCCCAGAGCTTCAGAAGGATTCTATACCCCTCTTCAGGAGGATTTCTACAGAGCTCTAGTTGACAGCGGTATTGCTTTCCGACCACAGAGGGTCTGTCGACTTGAGTCACTAGTTGAGGTTGTGGGAGAGCAGCTACGTCCGCACCTGTCCTTTCTGCCAGGCTTGTCAGATCTTCTTGGACGGACAGGTGCATACTGCGGCACATGGGTCAGAGAGTTTTATGCTTCACTATGGATTGATCCTGCCCATGATTTCATTCACTTTGCATTCCGAGGCCGCGATCACCGCCTATACAGCACCAGAGTGCGGGAGATTCTCAGACTCCCAGCTTCCAACACGAAGATACATCAGCTGTGCTTTGGTCAGACTCCTCCACCGAGACGCCCTCATGGCGGTGCAGTGCCACCTACAGACCTGGTTCGACCCTGCTTCCGTGAGCCTTTTGGCGAAGGGTCTCGTCGCACGCCTGCCAGCTTGACACCTCTTGCCAGGGTTTTGGATGCTATAGTCAGACGCACTCTACTTCCCAGACTTGGCTATAGAGAGGGACTGACTCGGATGCAGCTATGGGTTGTTCACCACCTCCTCTCACAGACTCAGTTTGACATTTGGGATCTCATACTTAGTGAGATGGAGGACACCATAGCTGAGGGCTTCAAGGGTAATCGTCAGCTGCCCTATGCACACTGGATCTGCTTCATTATCAGATCATCTATTCAGCTGCCAGCAGAGATCCGAGCTGAGATATCAGATACTACCACTGCTTTTCCTGAGTATGATATCCGTCAGCTTTGGGCGTCAGTCCCAGAGATCAGGCCCCAGTGTCAGGACAGCGTGTGCGACCTGAGGTTCCTGAGACAGCAGCTGAGCAGGACGCCATAGTTGATGAGCTTGCAGAGGCAGAGCTTGCAGATCTTGACGCTCAGCCTGCTGATCTTCCTGAGGATGGGACATCTGACAGCACTGATGAGGACTACCAGCCCATCCCCAGGTACCGGTCTCCTCGGTCTCACGACCACGAGGCCGGTGGCTCTGGTTCAGCCTCCCGCACAGACCCAGCCATGGTGGCAATACTTGAGAGGTTGACCCAGACATAGGAGCAGCAGCAACAGCAAATACAGCGACAGGCTCAGGACACAGCTACAGCACTTGCATAGATTCAGGCTCGTCAGGACGAGTTTCAGCGTCAGCAGCTTGAGATCCAGAGGCAGCAGGTCGAAATGCAGCGACAGCAGTACGAGATTCAGCGACAGACTGCAGCTAGTCAGCAGCAGTACTTGGACCTACTACGCCACCTAGTCACTGTTGGGGTTCCTTCGCCTGCTTCCGTCCTGACTTCTGCTTTACCATCTAGTGATCCATCGAGTCAGGGACAGCCGGGTTTCCAGTTCACTTCTCCACAGCAGCAGGTTCCCCAGTCTTTCCAGTCCCCGAGCTTCACGCCTATTCACACGGGGTTTACACCGTCAGACCAGCCTCGCCCTCACCTCCTGACAGGCACACCTTTCGGTGATTTCAGTGCTACCTACAGCGAGTTGACTGGTCAGCCGACGCCCTCGCACACTACAGTTGCTACTTCTTCAGGGTTGTTAGCTTCAGAGGCAGGTATTCCTCCAGTGACAGGGACTAGTACTACAGAGACTCTACCTTCGTCAGTTGCCTCCACAGATCCTCCTGCTACTGGCTCTCTACAGGCTCAGGTCACTCAGACGGATCCTATTATTACTACTACGACAGTACCTGTTCCTGCCGTTCAGACCCAGACAGTTACACAGCCACATGCTTCTTCAGAGGGTCAGCCAGATAGCTCAGATTCCGAGGGCGATTCTCTACACTTCATGATTACTCCGCGCACCTCGGCACCCGACACGACTCCGTCTGTCCCCCCATCAGATCCTTAGATTTGTTTTTTTGGCGCTTGATGCCAAAGGGGGAGAGAGAGTAGTTTCAGGGGGAGTTTTGAGAGAGGGTTTTCGTTTTTTCTCCTGTGTGCTACATTCATGCATCATGTTTACTTTTCAGTCATTGCATTCGTGTGACATGTCGTTGTGAGATAAACCTTGAGTCTTAATGTTTTATCCTGTCACATTGTTATCTCTTGTCACCGTTGTTAATTATAGCTCTAAGGTTGTGCTTCCGTGCCTTACTCCGATTACTTATGAGCTATATCTGTTTGTGTACTAACGCTTTTTATCTTATCTTATGAGTACACTCTTTTGGCTTGGGACACATAAGCAATTCCTAACCCTTCTATGCTTATTGCTTTTTGCTTATGTGAACCATGCATGTTCAAAAACCTCAACTCAAATCTTTTATATCTTAGTGTTGTCATCAATCACCAAAAAGGGGGAGATTGAAAGCATCTAGGCCCCGAGGTTTGGTTTCGGCAATTGATGACAACGCTTTATTACCATGACTAACGTGTGTTTTGCAGAAACTTTGGTAAGTTAGGTCATGGAGGTTTTAACTGCTTTGGGCACCATGGTATTCATGCCCCTTGATGGAAATCGTTTCAGTTTTCAAAAGAGTGACGTCAAGATTAAGGACGGTTAGTTCCGGATGTCGAGGTGTTGAGAGACATTTGGAATAGTCGTTAGGATCTTCGTTTTTCTCTTTTGGCCGTACTATAAAGGGGGGCATGAGCGGGTAGCTTGACCTAGGCGAGTCCTATGTTTAGGTGTGGTGCACACTTGTTAAACTTGGCGCTAGGCAGCTCTAGAATACCTCAAAGTTCAGTTGGAAGCAACTTGGTTCAAGTTGTGACGCGTTTCGGAGAGTTTCGGGTTGTTTTCCCATGACCGGACGCGGTCCTCGGCATGACCGGACGCGTCCGGTCAGTTCAGTTCCGCGGCTAGGGTTTCAGGTCTGAACACCGGACGCGATCCTCGCGAGGACCGGACGCGGTGGTCAGAAGTCAACACGTGTCACTTGAGGGAAACACCCGATCGGACGCGACCTGGGTGTGATCGGCGCGTCCGGTCACAGTCCAGTAAGGTCCTGAGACGACCGGACGCGTCCGGTCATCACCGATCGGACGCGGTCGCGCGTCCGGTGCGAGTCCAGTATGCTCCCTGCACGATCGGACGCGTCCGGTCACCCCTGACCGGTGCGTCCGGTCATTTAGGTGTTTTTCGGTTTTCGACCGTTACGAGCGACCGGCGCATCCGGTCAGTACGACCGGCGCGTCCGGTCAGCTCGAGTTTTGCTGAGTCAGCAGGTAACGGTTCGTTTTGTCTGTGGGGTGTATAAATACATCCCCACCACCTCTTTTAGAGGTCTCTTGCTCATTTGATCAGCTGATAAACACCTTTGGAGTGCAAGGGAGTGCAAGAGCACTAGTGAGGATAGAGATTTGAGAATCAAAGCTTGAGAGTTCCTCACTAGCGATTAGAGAGTAGCAAGTGTGCATCCACTTTCTCATTTGGGCTCGTAGTGGTCAAGTGAGAGTTCTAGCTTGTTACTCTTGGTGATCGCCATCACCTAGACGGCTTGGTGGTGATTGGGAGTTCGGTGATCATCCGGCGGAGCTTGTGGATGACCCAACTCATCTTGTGAGCGGTTGTGGGTGATTCACCGCGACGAAGTGTCAAAGAATCAACCCGTAGAGAGCACTTGATCCTTGCGCGGATCAAGGGGGAGCTACACCCTTGCGCGGGTGCTCCAACGAGGACTAGTGGGGAGTGGCGACTCTCCGATACCTCGGAAAAACATCGCCGTGTTCCTTGCCCCTTTACATTCAAGCATTTACATTCTCGTATTTACTTTCATTGCTTGTTTACATTCCTAGACTTGCCATGCTAGACTAGGATTGGAAACTAGGGTGCAAAACTTTGTATCGGTAGACTCTCTAGGAACACAAGTAGACACTAGGGGTGAATTCCGGCTTGTAGGATTTATTTCTTGCATTTAATTTTTAGAAAAGCCCAATTCACCCCCCCTCTTGGGCATCTTGATCCTTTCAATGTGGAACAACTTCTCTAGTGGAGTTGAAGCTGTTTTGGAAAACATTTGGCAAAAACGGCTTCACTGCAATAATTTATATTAGGTTTGTGAGGAGCCAGGAGAAACCATTTTTTTTTTGCTCCAAACTCCTCTATACAAAAACGGCACCGACTTCTCCAAGCCATATATATGGAGACATTTTTTTCTAGATAGGTGTTTGACAGGGCTCCTGATAAGGAGCCGCAAGAAGCTGGAGCCAGAGGCTTGCCAAACGGGACCTAACTCTCCCTCTAGAAGATAGAATTGTAAGCTTTCCCAAACAGAGGGAGCAAGATGTAGACAATTAATTCTAAACACATAATGATATAGATAGCATATTTAATGATTAGCTATCAATATGCAATGACATTACATTAGACTTTAAGTTCTAACAACGATATAAATATCAAATAAAGTTTTTCAAGTCGGTTCTTTATCACTAATATTGTTGTTTAAACACCTTAACAAGTGTTTAAATATATTTAAATCACATTAAAATGCACCACTTAAACTATTCTTGACTGCTTCGATGAAACAATTCTTTATTTAATTTACCGTTTAGGACATAAACTACATGTGTGTTTACACGCAAATAGATGACGGTTTAAGCGAGTCTAGGCGTGAACATTGGTTACAATTTATACTGACTCTTTATTTGGGTATTTTGTTCTCCAATCAGAATAAAATTGAAATAGTACATATTTCATTAATTTTATCTCAAATTTAGTTATTTGTTAATTATACTTGGTATGATCCTTTACATAGGTAGTTTGCACCATTCATGACTTACATAATTATCCTTTGTATTAATTGTATGTGAATAATTCCTTTGGTTTAACGTATGCAATAACATGGGTTCTTTTCTAAGAAGGAATGTGATGGCTTATTTTAGCATTATGGTATTATGATAATAGATACTCCGTATATGATATATAATCTAAAATAAAAGGAATATATTACAAAAACAGTTTTTTTCATTACAAATTTTGTAATATTCAATCCTGAAACTTCAACCAATATTGAATTTATTTCTTTAACAACCGCTGACAAGTGGTCCAGCCCCTCACCGCCTGTACCATCGGGCATCGTGCCATGGCCTGCCCGCCCCTGTTGTCCGCCGCTGGCAAGTATGGTCGTCCTCACGGATTTTTTTTTATTTTTAGCCCAAATTTGAAACATATTTTGGATCTGACCCGTATTTAAAAATATTTTCAAAACTAATCCGTTTGGCCCCGCCACCATGCATGGCGGGGCAAATGAATTGTACCCCGCCATGCATGGCGGTGGGGTCCAGCTGCCATGTGGCCTGCAGCCCAGGGTGCATGCTGACGTGGCTCGGAAACGTGGAAAGGCGTACCCTTCTACGCATCATGGCGGGTTACCCTACCCCGCCCCCCATCGTGGCGGGGTACGGCCATGGCCACTTAAATGGCCGGGCCCTTCTTGTTTCTGTCTTTCCTTCCATTCCATACCCCGCAGCGCCGCTGTCCTCCAACTCCGCTCCAGCGCCCGAGCGCCCCTCCCCCCAGCGCCCCTCTCCCTAGTGCCCCTCCCCGGCGGCTGCCGCCCATCGTCGGTCCTTGTCCCGGCCACCCCTCGTATAAGGAAGGTAAAATTTCTTATTTACTTTCCGTTTCTATAGTTTAGTCATGTTAGTTTGCTTAGTTATAATATGTTTGGTTAATTTAGTTAGTAAAGTTATATTAGTTTTAATCGTATTGATACTGTGGATTATTTTTGAATTGTACGAATTATAAGTGATATGTGATTTGTGTTGAAATAATTTCATGTTTTTAGATGGAGGACTCGTATCGTGAATCGATTTGGAGGAAAAAGGGTCGTCCTAGAGAGATGTACCCCGACGTGTCTTGCAAAGATGCGCCCATGCCTCCCGAGGAACCTTTCCCTAACTGTGACTGTGGTCATCCAGCGCACGTGGGCCAGTCGAGACATCCGGATACTGCGGCACGTTGCTTCTACACATGTTATAGTTGTAGCGTAAGTAATTGTGCCCTCTGTTTTTCTTATTGGTCTGTGATGTTGTATTCGCGATGAGATAATTGAAACTATTTTGTAGCCCTACTTCCGGTGCTTTTTCTTCCAATGGATCGACGGTCCGGACAAGTTTGACCCAAGGATTCTCCTTTTCTACCCCGGCATTGATCATTGCAAGCGTGAGGTGTTTACTCGCTGGGTTCCGCCCCCTCCTAACCCTCCTCCTATGATGGAGGAAGAGAAGGCCGTAGCATCGGCACGGCGTCTCGAGGATCCTCCGAAGTGCCATTGCGGAGAGCAAGCCATGATAAACCCACGCAATGAACAAGAGTTCATTTGTCCTCTACGGCGTGAAGTAAGGTTTAAGTTAACCTTGAAATATCATGTCCTATATGTGTGTTCTAATGTTTTGATTTTGTAGGATCATGATTTTTCAAAGTGTCGTTTCGCGTAGTGGGTCTATGGTCCAAAGAGCCATTGGCCGGAGCCGGAGAAGAAGGTGGAGGTGCTAGAGTGGAAGAAGAGGAGGAGGTCTATTGCGCCTCCTGTGATGTGCAAATGTTGTGTCGAAGCTAGCTATGGCCTAGTCCCTTCAAGTCTTGGGATTGGCCACTTCTGTGGCCACATGATCGATTATGACGAGGTTTGCTAGGACTGTGGACACTTAGTGCTAATGTTTTATTTTGTTTGTTTTGGTACGCTAACTTTGTATTCATATATTTGTTGTAACAAAGCACTCAGAAATGCAAATGGGAATCATATGATGATGTGTTTAAGTTCAAGGATGAGTATAAGACAAGAGTAGCACTTCGCAAGATGAGAGGATATCCTGCAAACTACGTCACCGATTTCGTGAAGGACCATAAGAAGAAAATGCTTCAACGGGCCCAAGAGATGCGTGTTCGTAACCCGGAGAGTATTGCGTGGAAGAAGTGGTACGAGAAGAGAAAAAAGGAGGTAGAGGAGTATCAGGCAAGAAAGGCTGAAGAGGATGCAAGAAGGCTGCAGAGGAGGCTGAGAGAGCAGAGATGCAAGGCTTGAATGATACTATTGCCTTATTATGTGCGAGTGAGTTGTTGCGTTTTTGAAAGTCAAACTTCTTTGTTTCACTGGCAATAACGTCCTTGCAAACATCGTGCTAATTGTTTGCATTTTGTACTTGCAGAGATTGGATGCACTGGCAACTGGCAAGCTGATGTGGCTCGTGCTAGATACGCGGAGAAGAGGACACTAGAGCAGGACGTTGGAGTTTGACTTCAAACTGAAATGGTCACATAGATCGCTGAAACTAGGTGTGCCATCAAACCATTCTAATTCTTCATACATATCCTCAAACTGGCAATCATCTCTCCTAACACTTCCTCTATAAAAAAACTCTAACACCGTAATCCATCTACAAAACGATTTGACATCCGATTATCAACTAACCAATATGGTAGTACTAATTACTATATAACTAACTAACTAAGTACAATTATACTATATATATACAACATCAATACTACTTAACTAACTAACTAACCTTAGTACTAATTAACTATAGTAATACTACTTAACTACCTAACTAACTAACTTACTAACTAGATTATTAACTAATAACTAATATTAACTAACTAACTACAAATAATCGTTAACTAACTAACTACCTAACAATTTAAGTAACAAAAATTTAAAAAAATTACCGTGAACCGAAGGACACCGTGCAGACGGCCTCCAAGCCACGGAAGGGCGCGGGCCATGCGGCCTCCAAGGCCGCCGAGGGAGGGGGCGCTGCCCCTCTGTAGAAGGCGGCCGCGGCCGCCCCGGCCTCACACGGCTGCCGGCTAGCTCGGGGGAGGAGGCAGGGCCAGGGGCGAGGGACGGGGATGGGGCCGGGGCGGGGTGCGGCGGGCGATGGGCGAGGGACTGGGATGAGGCCGGGGCCGGGGCGGGGTGCGGCGGGCGGCGGCGCGGTGCGGAATGGAAGGAATGACACAAACAAAGAAAGGCCCGACCATTTAAGTGGACATGGCCGTACCCCGCCACACATGGCCGTACCCCGCCATGATGCGTGGCGGGGTAGGGTAACCCGTCATGATGCGTGGCGGGGTATGTCTTTCCACGTTCCCGAGCCACGTCAGCAGGCACCCGGGCTGCAGGCCACGTGGCAGCTGGACCCCGCTGCCATGCATGGCGGGGTACAGTTCATTTGCCCCGCCATGCATGGTGGCGGGACCAAGACCAAACGGACTAGTTTTAAAAATATTTTTAAATACGGGTTAGATCCAAAAATATGTTTTAAATTTGGGCTAAAAATTAAAAAAATCTCCTCACGCACGGTTCAGTGTCTGTTTCTCCTATGGACGCACGAAACGTCACGGTGACGTAGGGCCGCAGCCGCCTGACTACAGCGCTCTTAAGTGCCGCTGACATCACCGAACGATTTGACACGTACGGCATCGCGAAGGAATCAGGGCCTCGCCCACACACACGTGAGCGAGCGAGTACGTGTGCCGGACGGACGCGTCGGCCTCGGCCGTGCGTTGCGTGTGTTCGCGACGGGCTGACGCCTGACGGGGACGGGAATTCATCCGAAGACTGCCGCGACGGCCCGGAACGCGACCGCGCACCGACGGAACCGAGACGTGTGCGCGCACAAGTGCACCGCGCGCGCAGCGCGCCAACCGGGCTCCGGTTCCTTCTTTCCCATGGAGTCATGGAGAAAACCAGCCGGATCTGCGGCCGCGAGCGCATCGTCCCCGATTTCTCCTACGGTCCTTGTCAAAGCCGCGGCGCTCTGGCGCGGTCGCGTGAAGCGCGGAGCGAATGGCTCCACGGATTGAGCCGGACGGCCGTGGTCCGTCCGTGGACGCCGCCACCAGGCGTAAGAAAACCAGGGACGGCAGGGCAAACGACTTGCGCTTGTCAGTATGTATGTATGTGCGCAGCGGCAGGGGCATGTGTTCGACTTCGCGTACCTGAGAAGAGATCGCGGTGGAGTGCGGACTCAGCATACGCCACGTGCTCCGTCGGCGCCGGCGCTTGATCAACTTCATTCAGGCTGTGTTTAGATCCGAAATATTTGGGGGAAAAATTTCTGTAGCACTTTCGTTATTATTTGACAAAATTTATCCAACCATGAATTAATTAGGCTTAAAAGATTCATCTCGATCTTTACAGACAAACTATACAATTAGTTATTTTTTTTACCTACATTTAATGTTCCATGCATACGTTCAGAGATTCGATGTAACATGTGACAGAGGAAATATTTTGGAAAGTGAACGGGCCCTCACCTTGCAGGAATATTTGGTCAGGTCAGGTTGGAAGACTGGAATTGCAAAAAGAATCAAGTGTTCGTACGAGAGAATGACAAAATACGGCAGATGAACGTGCGGGTTTCGCATTTTTTTTAAAAAATAAAAATATATTAATGTCCCAACTCCTGCATCATTAATACATATAGCTGTCCCTTGATACGGCAGATGAACGTGCGGGTTTCGCATACCCGTTCCGTTCGTGCGTACTGCTGCAATCTCAGTCTCGCGCAGTGAGGTCAAATAAATAAACAAATTAAAAAGTTCCGTCCCATGTGCCCGGTCGTCCGGATTTTGCCGGAGCTTAATCCACTCCGGTTTCTATGGAAACAAAAATCCACTTCGGCTGCAGGAATCTTCGATCACGTTTGCAGATTGGAAGCGCAACGACGCAGAAGTAAAAAAATATATAGGAATTCCGGAAACAAATAATTGTATTTGTACTACTAGAATGGCACATTTCAGCAGATAAACGTGTGGTTTTTTTTGGTTTATTACTCGCTCCTTCGTGTGTGTAATCTCAGTGGAGCACGGTGAAGTCAAACGTACAAACAGAAATAATACTAACGAATTGAACGAATTATTCGAGGAATTATGTGTACCATAAACGAATTGAGAAGTTCCACCACCGTGCTAGTTTGCTAGGAGGACCCTCACTGGATTCCCCTTAGCTACATTATAATAACACACTAGCTAGCTCACATGTTTTTATATGATAAAAATAAAATGCTACATGTGTGCACAACTAGGCGGACAAAAATCAGCTCCGGTTGCAGGAATCTTCACTTACATTTTTTTGTTTGTGTGTAGAATCACGCAAAAGTACACACATTTTATATTAGATGCTACATTTCGTCAGAGAAACATGTTCTAGTTGTATATTTCAATATTTCACTGTTATTTTATTAATTCTCGAAGAGTGAAACCAAATTTACAAAAATAAGAGCGGAAGAGGTTGAGTGAATTATTTGCGGACATAGCGTAAACAAACCAAGAAGTTCCGTCGTGCAAATTTGCTAGGACCCTCATTAGATTCTTTTTAGCACACCCCAAATCTCCTTGGCAATATAATACAGACTGTCCACTCGCGAGAAAACTAGATGATATTTATACCAAATTTTCTCCACCATGTGCACCGACTGGGCTGGAGTATAGTCATCGTCTACTCTGGGGTATCTGGCTGCAGGAAGAAATCTTCAGTCGCGTACATACGTTAAAATCTCATAAAAAATCATTTCTGTTTAAGAATGATGATACACCTTGTCAATTTTTTCAGATAAAGACATTATATATTACAAAAATATTTATCTAGAAGAATACAATGTTCAACTTTGATACAAAGAATTCACTTCGCTGATGTGGCTCCGCTAATTAATATAATCAATTGGGTTACAAGAAACTTCTAGCCACGTTTTGTGTATTACAACAGCAACTTTCAGCAGATAAACATGTCAATTTCTGCATACTCTTCGTGTGCAGTCTAATCAGATGGAGCACAATTAGGTCAAATTTACGCAAAGAAAGTTGAACAGGTTGTTTAGTCACTAGAAGGCCGAACGAATTCTTCCAGTGCCGTATCCATCAAGTTAAGAGAACAACTTCTGTTGTTTTATCATGATATAGTTAACTTGTAGGACCAACGTACTTGTTCATGTAGTGTAATCGTTTTCTTGCATAAGTGCCGTCTTTTCATAGAAAAGTGTTGTTGAATGAATTATTTGAATCGGACATACTAGCAGTATAGCACAATGCACAATCAACAGATTTATTCACGCTAGCGTTGATAGACATCCTACCTTTTTATTGAAAAACATTGTTATTTGTGCCGAAAAGGTGGTGGTCTTGCTAGCTATTTTTATGATTATAAACTTTTATTATTTGAGAGTATATTTGATTATAAATCTAACTGTATCAAGTTTTTGTTATAATAATTGTAAAAAATATTGGTAAATTATTGGTTAAGACTGTAAAGTTTAAATCTTGATATGCATGTACACACCTTACAAACCAAACGGGGGAAGCACTCAAGAGCAAAATTTCAGCTAATAAACATGTTATACATGCTTTTCCATGCCTAATCCAACTCAAAGACAAAGAAGGTCAAATGGAATAATGTTTGGTCCAGAAGAACTCGTATACAAACTTTTGTGGGGGCATATCTATCTTCTATTCTATACTTATACCTAATAATAAAGAGACAAAATTTCTCACCTCCCATTTTTTCGTCCGGCCCTCTCTGACTAACTCTATATAAACGTGAAAACTATCTAAAAGTCACCCGTATTATATATGACATATATGCACATAGATAAGGTAACCTGGAGTCATGGTAGCTACAAATACTAATCGAAATAGATCCCCTCTTTCCTTAACAACATGAATAGCAATCCTTTGAAATAAAAAAGAATAAAAATAGAAATTAGTCAAAGCTTATCATAATATCAAACCACGAGGAGTTTCGGGTTTTGGTCCTTTTTGTTTTTGTCGTTTGTTTGTCTAGCCTACCCCTGCCGTATTCAGATCTATCACATTCACGTAGAGTCCATATCCCGTGTGCCCGCTGTAACATTGTTTTTGACATATCTTTACAAGACGACAAACACCGCAAGAGAGCGTGCCACGTTGCCTGTAAATTCTCGGCCGTTGGATCTCGATCGAACGTCTCAAAGCGTAGAGAAAATCGCTTTCACTAGCACTGTTCACGCACTGTTCGTCTGACAACATGGACTGTGCACACGTCAGTCTGAAAGAAATTGCTACGCGTACACAGAAACGTACCCAGAAGATTAAAATAAGCTCTTTCCCTATCAAGAAAATTTTCAAACAAACTAGAACCACTCTAGAACCTACTCAAATATTTTCCACTCCTTCTTCATCATCCAAAAATACAGAATAATTTTTCAATTCCTCTCATTCGCGTTTTGTAGATAAACTTAGCAAATTTAAATCTCATCCATCCTAACTTCAAATCTCGTAATTCTTCCACTAAAAAACTTCTAAAATAAAAACCTACATATTGAAATCATTTTTCCTAATTTTTTGTGATACCCCTTCTTCATTAGCAAAAAAAATCCAAAAAAACAATATCCAAATTCCTCTCATTCGCATTTTCCGAAAAACTTAGAAAGTTTATATCTCTTCCATCCTAACTCTGAATCCCGTAATTCTACCACAAGAAATAATCTAAAATAAAACCCTACATATTCAAATCATTTTCCTAATTTTCGGTGGTTCTCACAAATACAAATAGCCCCTAATCTGTATATACCAAAAATTTATCTCTTTTCCAACAAACTTTAGCATCTATACTCAGCTAAGACAAAATTGTAGATATATCACGGCCATCTCTTCTTCAATTGTTAAATTAACTCACAATCATATATAAATGCAAATGCTACTGTTGTTATACTGTCATTTTTCTCAACGTAAATTTTAAAGCTACATGAACCTACAAAATCACCATGCCAACATGAGATCCATCATATAGCAAATAAAATAATATCATCTTTCTCATTAGAAAATCATAAAACTGTAAAATCAACACAGACACAACAAACACGCGCGGCAACGCCGCGCCCCAAGTTTTCTAGTAGGAATACGATACATGCGTGGAGACTCCAATAATGTGTATGGCCGCACAAGGACATGATAGCAATAGTACTGGCCCGGCAGGCCCAGCTGGCACGCACACGTGTAGACGACTCCAGCTCTAGCATGGTGCACATAATCCATGTATTGCACGCCGGTTCTTCAAAAAAAAAATTAAGGCCGAAGTTGCAGCATTGAATGAACGAAATAACAACGTTTGCATAGGAATGGAATGCATCACGTGTATCCTGAAACTCTCTCCCAAAGTACAAGGTATTTTCTCATTTCTCAAAGCACTACATATGGAACTATATCCTAAGGTAGTCCCCGTGTAATATTAAAGTGATGATATAAAATTAGCTTATATTATAAATGTCATAGTCATCATAAAATTAATAAAATATAGCTTTAAAATTTTATAGAAAGAGTGAAACGTAAATATGTATCATTTCAGTTCTCGATCTCCATGGATATTTGATAGCTTGTTTCTCCCGTTGCAACGCACGGGCATGCTTGCTAGTATTATATTAATACAAAAAAACTAAAAAGATCCCTACATTCATCGAGAGAGCTTAGAAATTACGAGATAAATCAGAAAAAAGAAAAGGATTCTACTGTTGCATTTTACGATGATCTAAAGGTCGAGAATAAGTAGAGTATGAAAAAAAATATGCACACTCAGATTTTATGACAATCTAACGCCCAAAAATAAATAGAGTATCAGAAAGAAGAATATATATGGACCATTGGATTTTATAATGATCTAATGACCGAGAATAAATAGGATATCCATATCAAATAGAAGATCAAGATATTACAAGATTAATCACGGAAAAAATAAAAGAATGCACACCATTGGATTTTACAGGGATCTAATGGCCAAATAGAGTATCCTTATCAAATACAAGGCCTAGAAATTACAAGATTAATCCAAAAAAAGAATATGCACCATAGGATTTTATGATGATCTAACAGCTAACAATAAATAGATTTTCCATGTCAAATACAAGGCCTAATATTTATGAGATTAATAAAAAAAACACTATTGGATTTTACAATGATTTAACAGTCGGGAACTAATAGAGTATTCGTGTTAAGTACAAGCCCAAATTACTAGATTAATCAGAGAAAAAGGACATGTACCATTATACTTTATGATGATCCAATGATTAAGAATAAATAGACTATACATGTCAAATACAAGGACTTGAAATTAAAAGATCAATGAGGAAAAAAGAAAAGAATACCACCGTTGGATTCTATGATGATCTAATGAGAGAATTCATGTCAAATACAATTAATAAGCAACTCAATTCAATACATATACATATCCAATATGAAGAAAAATATTATAATCTAGTATATATATATATATATATATAAATGAAGACAATACACGTAGATGAAAATCAAAGCTTCTATAGACGGCAATTCAACTGCATGCAGTTAGATGATGCCAAGGAACAAATTCCGACAAAAAAAGGTACTAAGAGCATCTCCAAGAGTACCATATTTCCCTTCCTAATCCTTGGTTTTCAGCAAGATGGGAAAAAAACCTCTCTCCAACAACTCCTAATCCATGCTCGTAAAATTTAGGCACTTGGGAAATCCTCCCCCCGTCTCGCATAACTTTGTGCGTAGTCGCGGTCGCGCGGATATTGTTTTACCATGCGTATCGGTCGGTCAATCTAAAGGTGGAAGGGTGTGAGAAAGAATAAGAAGTAGAAAAGGGTTTCTGATCAAATACACGAGAGATAGAATATATAAAAGTGGTTACGATAATTTAGAAATAATACAAGATTCCTGATGTAAAATTATATTCTATATTTTAGGATTGGATTATTAGAAACTCTTGGAGATGACTTTTTTTCCTCCCAATATCTTTTTAGTTTTCGCAAAACCATATACTTTTGTAGGAAAAATAGGATACTCTTGAAGATGCTCTTATTTTTTTTTGGCTTTTATGTGCTCCTTGATCGTATCCTGGAAGGTACCAAACATTAAAGACCGACGAGCATCGGCTACAATGAACATGATTTCAGTTACTAGCACGGTTGGGCGCGCTGCCGCCACGCCCACGATGAACAGTGAGGAAAATATTTTAAATTTGACTTAGCAAAAAAATGAAAGTAAACAGTGAATGTCGATGTCATATCATGAACAATGTTGAACAGTGGACGGAGCGCGGAGGAGGCAAGAAAAAAAAACTCCTAGTTGAGGGATATCTTATATCGGGTTAACCTAAAAAACTAGACAAATAAATATATGCACCGTACAATGAGGATTAATCCATTCTAAACTTGTGTAGGTTATTTGTTACTATTGGAGGATGCCATCAAGTATATCAAACACTTGCGGTGCCCAAACAACAATGATGAGAACAAGATTCTGACTAGCATCAGTCCACTGACGAAAATCAGTTTTGAACATCTTCGGATGCTCCCATTCTGATTTAGCTATATTGCTATATGTTAGTGGTCTTATAGGTAGTCTAATGGAAAGCCAAATAGAAGATTTGATGATGTGGAGAGATAGCGAGGTGAGAGAAAGGGATCGTTGTTTCGCAAAACAACTACCTAATATGCTAAAATTTAGAACTATGTGATAAGTCTGATCGATGCCATTGTATGAGTCATGATTGTCACACAACTCACAATATTCCTTCTATTCTATGCACAAATTAAGGAATGCAGGTTATTATGAGATAGCTAAAAGGACAACTCACTGTATAAGTTATCTATTAAGCTAACTCATGATTACGTAGAACTAAATGGTGGTGTCGGGCTCCTAGTGGATGGCTCTAGGGGCCATGAAAAGCATTGTGATGCATAAGGTGATACACTGATACTATGGGGAAAAAACTATAGATGCATAATAGAAGAAGCAAGATCATCTCGAATTTGAATTATATAAGAGAGCTGAGTGAAAGCATCTAGGCTCCGGGAGTTGGTTTCAACAATTGATGACAACACATTATTACCATGACTAACGTGTGTTTTGCAGAAACTTTGATAAGTTAGGTCATGGGGTTGATAACTGCTTTGGGCACTATGGTATTCATGCCCCTTGATGGAAATCATTTTGGTTTTCAAAGGATCAACAACAAGATTAAGGACGGTTAGTTCCGGATGTCAAGGTGTTGAGTTACATCCGGAATAGTCGTTAGGATCTTCGTTTCTTTCCTTTGGCTGTACTATAAAGGGGGGCATGAGCGAGTAGCTTGACCTAGGTGAGTCTCTTGTTTAGGTGTGGTGCACACTTGTCTAACTTAGCACTACGTAGCTCAGGTAAAGCTCAAAGTTCAGTTGGAAGCAACTTGGTTCAAGTTGCGTCGTGTTTCGAAGTCGTTTGAGCTGTTTACCCTCGACCGGACGCGGTCTTTGTCATGATCGGACGCGTCCGGTTAGTACTAAAAGTCACTGCGCTTTCAACCTAGTTAACCGGACGCAGTCCCTGCGAGGATCGGACGCGTTGATCAGTCTAACACGTGTTCCAGAGGGTGAAAGTCTAATCGGACACGACTGGAAAATGATCGGACGCGTCCGGTCACGTTCTAGTAAGGTACTTAGCTGACCTGACGCGTCCGGTCATCACTGATCGGACGCGACCGAGCGTCAGGTCAAAGTACAGTAAGGTTCTTGCACGACCAGACACGTCCGGTCATCCCTGATCGGTGCGTCCGGTCACTCAACGATGTCGTTCAGTTTTTCGACCGTTACACTCGACCGGCGCGTCCGGTTAGTGCATGTTTTACTGAGTTGGTAGGTAACGGTTGGATTTGTTTGTGGGGTGTATAAATACATCACATCCACCTCTTTTAGAGGTCTCTTGCTCATTTGTTCAGCTGAGAAACACCTTTCAAGTGCAAGGTAGTGCAAGAGCCCTAGTGAGGGTAGTGATTTGAGAATCAAAGTTTGAGATCCCTCAATAGTGACTAGAGAGTAGCAAGTGTATATCCATCTTCTCATTAGGCTTGTTGTGGTCAAGTGAGAGTTCTAGCTTGTTACTCTTGGTGATTGCCATCACCTAGACGGCTTGGTGGTGATTGGGAGTTTGGTGATCATCCGGCGAGCTTGTGGATGACCCAACTCATCATGTGAGCGGTTTTGGACGATTCACCACAACGGAGTGTCAAAGAATTAGCCCGTAGAGAGCACTTGATCCTTGCGCAGATCAAGGGGGAGCTACACCCTTGCGCGGGTGCTCCAACGATGACTAGTGGGGAGTGGCGACTCTCCGATACCTCGAGAAAATATCGCCGTGTTCCTAACCCTTACTTTCAAGCATTTACTTTCATGTATTACTTTCATTGCTTGATTTACTTTCCTAGAATTGCCATGCTAGACTAGGATTGGAACTTAGGGTGCAAACCTTTTTACCGATAGAATCACAAGGAACACTAGTAGGCACTAGGGGTGAACTTTGGCTTGTATGATTTAATTCTTGCAATTAATTTTTAGAAAAGCCCAATTCACCCCCCCTCTTGGGCATCTTGATCCTTTTAATTGGTATCGGAGCCAAGTTGCTCCTTAGTTAGGCTTCACCGCCTAGAGCAAGATGTCTAATGGGGAAGGACCACCTCCCACCTTTGAGGGAGATGATTTTCTATATTGGGAAATTCGTATGGAGGCGTACCTCAAAGCCATAGATGTTGGGTGCCTTAGAGCCGCAACCGAAGGGCTTCCCGCTATTAAGGATCTCACAAACCCAAGTGGTGACGAGAAGAAGTACGACCAGTGGAATGCAAAGGCAAAAAATACACTCTACTGGGGCCTAGGCAAGGATATCTTCAATTGTGTGCGTAATGCCAAAAACACTCATGAATTGTGGGAAAACCTTTGTGCTCTCAATGAGGGAACTAAGAGTGAGCGTGAGGAACGCTATCACATAGCTTTGAAGAAAATTAATTCTTTTGAGATGCTTCCTAAAGAAAGTGCTAATGAAAATGTTCTTGTAGAGGATCTCAATGCTCTTGGGCTCACTTAAATGAGTCTATCGGATGTTGCAAGGAGGATCTTGAGCGTTCTTCCCATCGAGAAGTATGGTCACATTGTCACCGTGCTTCACCAAAGTGATCTCTCCACCGCAACACCGACACAAGTATTGGGAAAGATCAATGCACATGAGATGTACATGCACATCACTCTAGAACAGGGCTCATCATCTTCCAAGAAGAAGGACTTGGCCTTCAAAGCTAGCCATGACAAGAAAAAGAAGAAGGGCCAAGCCATGATGGTGCAAGAAAGCTCAAGTGAAAGTGATATTGATGATGCATCACTTGCACTCATGGTGAGAAAGACTACCAAGATGTTAAAGAAGCTCAACAAGAGTGGCATCAAGTTCGATGGCAAGAAGAAATTCTTCACAAGTAGCAAAAGGAAGCCTATATCCGAGATGGATTGCTACAATTGTGGTGAACTTAGCCACTTAGCTCATCAATGCCCTAAGCCTCCAAAAGACAAGTACAAGAATAAGAACAAGGGCAAGAGAAATGATTCAAGTGATGATGAAGATGACAAAAAGAAGAACAAGCCATACAAAAATAAGGATGGCAAGAGAAAAGAGTTCCACAAGAAGAAGAAGGGAGGCAAAGCTTACATTGTTGGTGATTGGCTCACCAACATTGAGTCATCATGTGAGTCCTCCGGCGATGAGAGCGACGATGAGAAAGAGAAGGTCGTCGCATTTGTGATTAGGCCATCATCATCTTCACCGATATCTTCATCACCATCTTCACCATCATCGTTCACTTCTCACCTATGCCTTATGGCCAAGGGTGAATGAAAGGTATAAAACAATGAGAGTGATGATGATGATAGTGATAGTGATGATGAATATGATGCACCTTCTTATGATGAACTTGTAAAATTGTTAAACAATTACTCTAAAATCATAAGAAGAACTAGAAATGAAAATGATGAGCTCCAAAATGAAAATGACTCACTCTCATCTAAGCTTGAGAATGCACATAAGACTAGTGATGAGCTCAAAAATCAAAATGAAATTATGTCTTCTACTCTCAAGGAGCTCAAAACTTCTAACAAAGAGCTTAGAGATGAACATGATAAACTTGAGAAGAAGCATGATGAGCTCAACACTAGGCACAACATGCTAAAAGACAAATATACTACATTGAAAATCGATTATGATAGTCTTGTTGTTGCTAACGAGCTTTCTTTTGAGACACATGATGCTACTAACCAAGTTGTTAAGATTGATATAGCTACATCATGTGATGACTTGATTATTGAAAGCATTGAGCAAGGCTCTAGTGGCAAAGGTAAGAATGTGGTTGAGTCCAACAACTATGATGATTATGTCAAGCTCAAGAGTGAAAATGAGATGCTTAGAAATGAGAACAAGTTGATGGCTCTTGAAAAGCAAACATCAAATAAGTCACTTATTGAAGAGAACAAAAAGCTCAAGCAAGAGAAAGAGCATCTGAAGACCGGTCTAAGCAAGTTCACAAGAGGCCAACATTTGCAAAGTGAACTACTCATGAACACCGTCATGAAGATGGATAGAAGTGGCATTGGTTACTTGAAAAATCAAGAGAAGAAGGCTAAAGCTCAACAACAATAAAGCAAGTCAAAGCCCAAGTCAAAGAGATGTGTCGAGTGTGGACAAGAAGGTCATTTTGCTCATGAGTGCAAAACTCCACCACCACAACCCTTGCCCAAGCATGCTAGACCCTTTGCTTTCAATGCTTATTACATGGTTAGAAAAGATTCAAGTAGAAAGATGAAAGTCATGTTCTTGGGTCCCCCTAACAAGAATAGGCCTAAGAAAATATGGGTCGCCAAGTCACTAGTTGAGAAAGTTAAGGGTCCCTCTCAAGTTTGGGTCCCTAAACAAAAAGCTTGATCTCTTGTGTGTAGGTGAACTACAAGACCGGTGGATCTCATTGGGTTATTGATAGTGGTTGCACTCAACATATGACCGGTGATCCTCGTATGTTCACCTCACTTGAAGAGAATGGGGTATGCCAAGAGAAGATCACATTTGGGGACAATTCAAAGAGCAAAGTCAAGGGTATAGGCAAGATTGCAATATCAAATGATCACTCTCTTTCAAATGTGCTCTATGTTGCTTCATTGAGTTTCAACTTACTATCCATTGGACAACTTTGTGACCTTGGCTACCAATGCTTATTCACTCCTAATGAAGTGGTAGTTACAAAGATAGATGACAAGCAAATGATTTTCAAAGGCTTTAGATACAACAATCTCTATCTTGTTGACTTCACCTCTGAAGATGCAAACTTGATGACATATTTGTTCACCAAAACTACACTTGGATGGCTTTGGCATAGGAGGCTTGCTCATGTTGGAATAAACACTCTCAACAAGCTATTGAAGAAAGAATTAGTAAGAGGCTTGAAGGATGTCAAGTTTGAGAAGGACAAACCTTGTAGTGCATGTCAAGCTGGCAAACAAGTTGCAAATACCCATCCAACCAAAGCTTACATGTCAACATCAAGAGTGTTAGAACTTCTACACATGGATTTGTTTGGTCCAACAACTTACAAGAGCTTGGGTGGAAATCTCTATTGTCTTGTGATTGTGGATGACTACTCTAGATACACTTGGACCTTCTTTCTTCATGACAAATCTGAAGTGACCAATTGCTTCAAGAAGTTTGCAAAGAGAGCTCAAAATGAATTTGAAGTCAAGATAGAAGTGATAATGGCAAAGAGTTTGACAACACAAACATTAAAGCTTATTGTGATGAGATTGGAATCAAGTATGAAGTTTCATCAACCTACACTCCTCTACAAAATGGTGTAGTTGAGAGAAAGAATCAGACTTTGATCACCCTTGCAAGAACAATGCTAGATGAGTACAATACACCGGAAAAATTATGGGCCGAGGCAATCAACATCGCATGCTATGCTTAAAATCGCCTCTTCCTACAAAAGTTTCTTGGCAAGACTCCCTATGAGTTGCTAAATGGGAAGAAGCCGGACGTCTCATTCTTCCGGGTGTTTGGTTGCAAATGCTACATCTACAAAAAGTGTCAACACCTAGGGAAGTTTCAAAAATGTTGTGATATTGGCTTTCTTGTTGGTTACTCATCAAAGTCCAAAGCATATAGAGTATTTAATCAAGCCACCGGTTTGGTTGAAGAAACATATAATGTGGAATTTGATGAATCTAACGGCTCCCAAGGAGCAATTAAGAATTGTGATGATGTAGGTGATGAACCATTGAGGGAGGCAATGAAGAATATGCTGGTGGGAGACATCAAGCCTAAAGATGATGAAGACGATGTACAAATTATCAATCCACCATCTTCATCACATGTGCCTCAAGATGATGATAAGAATGAGAGAGTTGAAAATAAAGACACTCATGTCTCTCATGAATAAGCCGAGGCACAAGCTCAAGATGTTGATGCTTGAAGATGATTGGGGAGCATCCACAAGATCTCATCATAGGAAGTTCTACAAAGGGTGTAATGACTCGATCTCAAAAGCTTGCTTTATTTGTTGAACATCACTGTTTTGTCTCTTGTCTTGAACCTAAGAATGTAGAAGAAGCTATTCAAGATCCAGATTGGGTGAATGCTATGCACAAAGAATTGAATAACTTCACCCGCAATCAAGTTTGGACACTTGAAGAGCATCCAAAAGGTGCAAGAGTCATTGGAACCAAGTGGGTGTTCCGAAACAAGCAAGATGACCAAGGCGTAGTAGTGAGGAACAAGGAAAGACTAGTTGCAAAGGGGTTCTCTCAAGTTGAAGGTCTTAATTTTGGAGAGACCTTTGAATCCGTTGCAAGACTTGAAGCCATTCGTATCCTTCTTGCATATGCATCACATCATGAAATGAAACTATATCAAATAGATGTGAAAAGTGCTTTTTTAAATGGCTTCATAAATGAACTAGTTTATACTGAACAACCTCCTGGGTTTGAAGACCCTAGATATCCTAATCATGTTTATAGGTTGTCCAAGGCACTATATGGGCTCAAGCAAGCCCCTAGAGCGTGGTATGAGCGCCTCCGGGACTTCCTCGTTGAGAAGGGCTTCACTATTGAGAAGGTCAACACCACACTATTCACCAAGAAGCTTAATGGAGAGATTGTAATGGATCAACGTAATTATACGAGATTAAGTAAGAAAATCTTCCACCGAGGCGGTTAATTTATCGAACTTAAACCCGTATAACCCGAGATTCCGTGAAATCACGAGGGATTTCAAACCAACCAATATACAACCAAGATCGTACTGATTTAGCAGCCACAGTTCACATGATACGTAGAGTTCACAATAAAAGTGAAGTACATCGGAGTTCAAAAAAAATTTTTATTACAACACAGTTCAAAATAACATAGCGGAAGCAAGTAGTTTTACACCCACACTTAGTTCAATTACAGTGCCAGTAGATAGTCATGGTCCACAAAAGCAGTAGATAAGACGAACAGAGTGACCCTTGCCCAAGGTCCTAGTTGTCACCCATCGCCGGATACAGACAGTTGGAGCAGTACCCATAGTACATCTGACCATCTGCAACAACAATGGGAACAACGC
The DNA here is from genome assembly GCA_038087645.1 of Saccharum hybrid cultivar R570. Taxonomy (NCBI): domain Eukaryota; kingdom Viridiplantae; phylum Streptophyta; class Magnoliopsida; order Poales; family Poaceae; genus Saccharum; species Saccharum hybrid cultivar. The sequence goes on from JAQSUU010000304.1 coordinate 2,913,829, forward strand.
CCTGAGTACGAGAATGTACTCAGCTAGACTCATCCGTCAAAAACTAGAAATAAAGGACACCAAGGATCATGCAAGACTTTATAGATTGGACTGACTTGACTCATTTGCGAAAAGCATAAGTTGTTATGAAAAACTATACCAGTACTTTTTGCATCACTTTTAGTATAACCTATTCAAGCTAGGTAAGCATCTATTGCTAGAACAATCACTTGATTCATCATTAACAATCTAGATTACCATATCAGGTTTAGCATTTCCAACATCATTCACTTAACCATCAGTGTTCCATTAATGTTACTACGATGCCATAGCTCGAGTCAAGTGCTCACTAACCGGGAGCGACAGCGATTCGAATCGAATTCCTATCCAGCTGGAGATTTATTCCTCACAAAAACCCTGCTTCCCCCGTCAGGGTCGCGTAGATCACCAATGACACTTTCCAAGAAGCCGCAGGATAACAATCATGGATCGCACTACCCAGGGACCGCCCGACTGCCAGGACGCACCTTGGGCTCACTCTTCGCGTCCCCGTTACACCCACTTCAACACCAGTCTGCCAACCCGAGTTTATCCCGGCTCAAAAAGTGTCACTAGCTTCGCGGTCGAAAGGTACTTTATTCGGCCAGCTAAATGTGAGGCATGCATTCAACATGACAAGAGGGACGAGCAACGATCGGTCCTTAATCGACGCAGACGGAATCACTATAGTCTAAAATCCTATAAGACTCCGCCCGGTCTTTATTTATCCATCAACACTTGGTTACTTTTTATGATCACAATTACAGCTAACCATAACCTGGTATCCACCTATAACTCACAGGTGATAGGAAATCACCCGACTTCTACTGGTCTAAGCATGGCTAAGCAATTCACCCGATCCTGACCTAACAGGGTGAAAGATAATCCGGTGGCCAAGGTAATAATGCAACAACGGTTTCACTCAACTCCTATAACTTACTGCAACTATATATATAACTATAGTTCATGTAGTAATGAACAACTTTTATAAAATAGGAGACTTAAAATGCTCCGGGGCTTGACTTTTGTGAACGAGCTAGGATGGTGGTCAACGCACTCTGGCAGCTCCTCGCCTGACTCTTCTTCCTCGGGCACCTCTTGTGCCTGGGGTTCCTGCTGATCCGTCCAAACTTGCTCCTCCTGTACTGCTACCTACGACTCTTCCTACGATCCTGTATGATGCAAGTGCATAAGTAACCATGCGAATGATGCATCGGATTGTGGTGGAGTGCTTTGATGACATGAGATGCAGATGAGCATATGGAATGAGCAGTTTGAATATAACTATTTCTTCTACAAGGTAGTCAACGTCATCCAAGAACATGTACCCTAAAACATGCACCTTATCCTTCTATTAGTTAGCCTATCATCTACACATACAAGTGAACCTAAGCTACCAAAGCTTACCAACCTAACTCATCCATAACATCAGCAAGGCATAATGATGCTTCAAAGATACACCAAACATATTTTATTTCTCTTAATTTCTCATAAAGAATAATCTTTTATTCCCTATTTAACTAGGGTTACACAGCAACACCTATTTCTGGTGTAGATAAAAATCTACAAAAATTACAGTAGATTACTCTTACCCTAACTAACCTACTACTAAATTTCCATGAGAATTGCATATGTAAAACTGCCTGTACAAAATAAACAAGTTATAGCATAATAATGAGCATGAAATTATTTTGTACTAGAAAAAATATCAAACAACAGATTTCACATTTTTCCTATGTTACTAACAGTAAACTAACATACTACAAAAATTATCACATGTATGTTCTATACAAATTTAGCTCTCTACTAAAAATAACAAAGATTATCAATTAAAAGCATTTGAACTACACTTCAAAAATTTCTCACAGAACATGCTTCACTAATATTTTTCCTAGAAAGTACATCACTAATAAAGATTAAAGCAACAAGAATCACATTTTTCCCTTGTAACACCCAAATTTTGAGATAACAAAATTGGAATAAGTTAGATAATAAATAATTACAAAACTAAAATAATAATAAATTATATTTGTGTTGCATTCATGCTGTTGCATATATTTTATTGTGTGGTGTGAATTTGTTATACTTTATTTTATATTATTTTGGATGAGATTGTATTTTAAATACTTTTGAAAACAAGTAAATAAAAAAAAACAAAGAAACTTACCTGCTGTTGACCGGCCCGAAGCCATCTGGCCGGCCTGTTGGCCAGCGGCCGAGTTGGGCTTTGGAAAGAGCTGGGCGGGGTCCTTTTGGGCCGGTCCGATCAGCAGCCGCGCGGCCCAAGTTGGCCCAGTGCCGCGGCAGCCGTTCCCTTCCCCTCTTGGAGTCACTGACCGGTGGGGTCGCAGCGTTAGCTCCTTCTTCCTCATGTCGTAACCGAGTAGAACTCGAACTGAAGAACACTGCCGCGATCTTCCGTGATATCCGGGATTTGGTAATCGTTTTCGGTCACTTGAGGCTATAAATAGGAAGAGGGGATCCTCTAGTTTCCGTTTTTCACTTAAAAAGTTAGGGTTGCCACGGGAGAATCGAGTTTTAGGGCTAGGGTTGTTGGAGACCGGTGGTGCCTTGCGGGTGGAGCTTTCGGGAGGCGTCGAGGTCGATTTCTCTACGTGGGTGAGCTTATTTTCTTCTCCTCTTACTTTCTACGCTCTTAATTAGTGTTTTGGTGCGATGAATCGAGGTTTTGGAGGTCGCCGACGAGTCGGCAATGGAGCCGCCGTCCCATTGCTGTCGCGGGTAGCATGCGGTGATCGTAGGTGGCTTGTTTTTGGGTAGATGAGATCGCGTGGAGCTTCTCCACCGATTGGAGGTGGTAGGGGGTTGAGTGATGGTCGGATTTTGCGAGGCCGAAGTTTTCCGGTGAGCCGGTTATGGCGGGCGCGGTGGCCGGCGGCCGGAACCGGGGGAGAAGAACCGGAGTCGGTGACTGTGCACTTGCTGGTGATAGAGAGCCGTCCATCTCGTGATCTAGGGTCGAGATTAGAAGATACCTTTTCGGTGGTAAATTTGTTAAAGAGACCCTCGGGTTTCTGGGAATCAACCCGCGGTCCAAAACGTAAAGCTGAAAATACGTTTTCGCGTTTTGAAAGCGTATTCTTTTTCGATTAAATCAAAAATACGTTTTCAGGAAATTACAGATTTGCCACTAGAACTGTTTTAGCCATAAAAACTTCGTTTTAACTCCGATTTGATCCGTTCAAATTGCGTTAGGTTCGTATTTGCGAACTCTACATGTTAGTATAGTTTTACAGTTAGTTTTGATAAATTATTTTTCGAGTTTATAATTAAGTATTTATTTATCTATAGGAAATCTTAGAAAATTCATAACTTTTACGTTTTAACTCCGATTTTGGTGATCTTTGCGTCTGTGTGATCGTATAAACGTGTAGAAGAGTTTTATAAACTTTTATTACTGTTTTGTTACTGTTGGTGTACTGTTCTAATTATATCTATTTGTTTGCTTCGTGTATGTTTGATTGGATGCATGTATGTTGTTGATTGATGATTGAGTATAGAAGGTGAGCAGTACTTGGACGATTCGGAGTATTACTTTGAGCCAAGTCAGCAGTATCATTTGGAGAGCTTTGATCAAGGCAAGTATAACATGGGACTATCCTTGTTACCTATTCACTGAAATTATCATACATATGCATGTGTCTTCCTTGACAACCATAGAGATTATAACTTAGCTATTGATATCTTGTTTCCTTGTCACCTATGGGTTGTGCATTTGGGTAGCTATTGCTAGTGCTTAATTATGAACAATGATCTTGTAATTTGATTAATGGATTAAGCAATCAACCATTAAGATGATTTTATTATTGTTAAAAAGGGGGCTAGAGCAAGGGGTTATATTGTTGCTCTGGTTTCTCTCCATAAGGACTTGTCTGTACGTGATCATCCGGGACATACAGTACAGCTGTGAGGGCTATATGGCTCTGGCTTTAGTTGCTTAAAGGACCTTTTCTAGCTTGTTAGCGGTTACCTTAAATGGCGTAAGAATGGCTTGACACGTTGGGTGTAGTGCGAGCCCCTGGCCTAGTGTGTATAGGCTGCGGTTGTTGTGCCACAGGGAAGGGGGGTTCTATATCTGCCTGCCGAGTGAATCTAATGGCCCTAACTTGTTAGACGAACCTTTAAGTGGCTTTATATGATTTCTGGTGTTTTGGGGAGTCGCGAACCCATGCATTTGGAAGTTATGACTCACAGTGAAAGTGTACACCTCTGCGCAGAGTTAAAAACTGGTATACTAGCCGTGCTCACGGATACGAGCGGCCTTGGAACATTTACAGATAGATGATCACCATTGTTATATCATGTTTAATTACTGTTGATATTATTATGCTCTTGTTAATGCTATTCATTATCCTTATTACAATTGATCATTGGTTCTTTAATGGGAAGTGGATTATCTTGATGCTACTCAATTGCTAATATATGATTAAAAAGCTAAACGCAGTTAAACAGTGTCTAGCCTTTTTGAGCCTCATGAACCCTGTGTTATATTTGTGGAGTTCGACATGAACTCACTCTTGCTATTTCCACCATAACAGATGAAGATAATGAGGAAGATTATCGGAATGAGTACTAGTCTTGGTGTCAACCAGTCAACCGTGTCCCTGTGTGGAGTTTCCGCTGAAGAATTATTATTAGTTATTATTATCTATCGTTCAAGACTATGTCTTAAATACTTATTCGTTATGTAATAAGCACTGTGATGATACTTTGTAATTTGTCAACTTATGTGTGCGACTGTTTCCTGGGGCGCGCATGAGTCTTTTATACATCCTATTTTTGTCCTTAAAAATGGGTGTGACAGATTGGTATCGGAGCCGTGTTGACTGTAGGACGCAAGCCTAGTTAGAATGGTCGTTGATAGCATCCATACCTCACTTAATTCATGCTTTGTCTTTCACCTTGTTAATTACTAAAGTTTTATGCTTCCTCTACTTTATTCTATTGCGAAAATACATTGATTCTATCTAATCTATGTCTAAATCTTGGAGATGCCTCCTCATCCCCGTTTGTTAGCTGCACAATATGTTGCCCGTTTCAAACCCCAGGAGCCAAAGGAAGAGGGCGATCAAGAGCTATCCGATGCTGAATCAAGAGTTGGTAATACGCCTATGGAGGATGTAGTTATGGGGTGGACTACGAAGTTTCATATCATGGTTCCTAAGGCTGATGCTTTCTTCCATGACATGTTGACAAGAACCCTGGACAACTACTACTACGACTGGGAAGCTACGCTGGAGTATCGTAGTGCAGAGTATAGTCATCCATGGATGGATTCCTATTGGGAAACAGAGTTATGGGTTAAGAAAAGGGATCCTACCACTAAGGAGCTTAAGGTGGAGTCAAAGTTCATTACCCGAGTGAGCCGGGCAACTGTGGAGACAAGCATGGAGGATGTCGCTTTCAATGCATTTGTTTACTACCATGGTCTACGCTCGGACAAGACGTTAAAGGGTGCACTCCGGCATTTTCCTTGTTTCATACATGACAAGGGTATTTGGACCGTGCCGCCTGCAGATGATTCCTCCTTGACTTTACAAGCTACGGTGGGATTAGCTCGTGAATTGGCTCTCCATGAGGTGGACTTGAAGGATGAGTTGCTGAAGGAAAAAGAACTTAAGGAGCAAGCTTACAAGGAGATTGACCAATTAAGGGCGGAGTTAGGTCGTCCCAAGATTTATGAGAAGCTTAATTAGGCAATAGGAAAAATCCCTATGTAATAGGAACGATAGTAGTTGTGAGTTAATTTTAAGTTTGGTTTGTTTTAAGAGTCAGTTTGTGGTGTGAACAATTGTGTGATTGATGGATTGTTATTATGATAATGTGTGATTTGGATCTTTGTAATGTGTGCTGGAGTTTTGTAGACATGCCTACAAATTCCATGGTTAAGAATATTAAGTTTGATCAAGATATATTAGTTGAATATGAGGTTAAATTAGTTCTGTCCTTTGCTGATTATTGGATCAGTCTGGGATGTTTTAGAAATAACTTAAAATCCGTTCATGAGAAATTTAAGAAATTTTACTGGGAATAATTAGACTTCTATATCTTTCCAATCCCACAAGAATCACCTTAATATCTATTATGAGTTAAGAGATATACCTGTTTCAAGTTGGAGTTACTACACAATCTGGAAATCTGGAACAGTTTCTGTTAAGTTCAGTTTTTGACCAATTTATTGACAGAATCAGAAAAAGCGTTGTGAATACGAGTTGTAGATAATTTTGTAAGCTTTCCAACCATGTAAAGATTATCTGAATTGGACGTCTATAGCTCGAGATATGACAGTTTTACTGAGTTGCTGAAATTGGAGCTTGTCCAGAAAAATCAGATTTTGCTTATCCATTGAATACATCATCTCGGATCGTACTGAATTTCAATTTCTGTGTTTTTGGAAACAGATGTCAGGCAGAGGTCGTGGCAGAGGTCGTGGAGGTGCTAACATACCTATTACTATGGAGGAACTCATGCAAACTCAGAACCAGATGATGCAGATGTTTATGCAGCATATGCAGAACAATTCCCCTGTTGGAGGACCACCACCTGTTCAAGTAAGGGATAAGCGTGGAGAATTTTTAAAGGGACGCCCTCCAGTGTTTTCTCATGCTGCTGATCCTTTAGAAGCAGATGATTGGGTAAGGGCAGTGGAGAAACAGCTGAATATAGCTCAATGCAATGATATGGAAAAGGTGTTGTATGCATCTGGTCAGTTACAAGGGACAGCTCAGACTTGGTGGGAGTCGTACCAGGCTGCACGCCCTGACAATGCTCCTCCTATCACTTGGAATGAGTTTGTTAGAGATTTTCGAGCTCGTCATATTCCTGAAGGTATAATTGAGCTGAAGCAGGAAGAATTCAGAAACCTGAGGATGGGACAGATGAGTGTGAGTGAATATCATGACAGGTTTACCCAGTTGGCTCGCTATGCTCCCAATGAAGTTAGGGAAGATGCAGACAAGCAGCGTCTTTTCTTGAAGGGAATATATTATGATCTTCGCTTGCAACTGAAGGGGAATAACTATGCTAGTTTTCAAGAGCTGGTGAACAAAGCGATTGTGCTGGATAATGAGCGTAGGGAGATGGACAGAAAGAGGAAGATGAAGGTGCAAGGCTCAGGAAGCAACAACCGTCAACGCACAAATTCTCAGCATGGCTTTCATCAGAAGTTTCAGGGACCGGTTAGCCAGTGGAATCGCAATTCAAATCAGAGGTGGTCCCAAAATTGGCAAAACAATCAGTCGCAACAGCGTTCATCATATCCACAGCGTCAACAGTATCAGCAGACTGGGCAACAGACTCCTCGCACTGGAAATCCCAATGCTACCCCCATAAAGAATAGTACTCCCAGCACTCCTATTAGATGCTTTGTCTGTGGTAAAGAGGGTCATTTGTCTTATAATTGTCCTGAGAAGCAGAACCAACAGACTCCTCAGAGCCAGAAGAGCAACCAGAGGCAATCCGGTGCTGGAAGGGTGAATCACGTGTCTTCTGATACAGCTCATAATGCACCAGAAGTTATGATTGGTACGTTCAATGTACATTCCACTCCCGCAACTGTTCTTTTTGACTCTGGAGCATCTCATACATTCATATCCAATATTTTTGTTAAAATGCATAGTATACCCATGCTAGCTATGAAAGAACCTCTCTTAGTAAATTCACCTGGAGGTACCATGCAAACCAGTAATCGTTGTCTTCCGATTAGTATGGTATTAAGGGGGGTAGAGTTTAAGATAACTCCTATAGTGTTGAGAACATCTGGGATTGATGTGATATTGGGTATGGACTGGATGATGCAAAATCAGGCAGAGATTCAGTGTCAGCAGAAAGTGGTAGTTGTGACTGCGCCTAATGGAGATAAAATCAATGTGGATGTAGCAATGCAGAAGCAACCAACCGCGGTGGTGAATCAGATTGAAGATACTATTAAGGAGAATTCAGTGATTGAGGAATTTCTGGATGTCTTCCCTGATGAATTGCCAGGTATGCCACCTGACCGAGACATTGAATTTCTTATTGAATTATTACCTGGAACTGCACCTATAGCCAAACGACCATATAGGATGGGAGTAGATGAATTAGAAGAACTTAAGAAACAAATTAAAGAATTACAAGAAAAAGGTTTTATTCGACCTAGTTCATCACCTTGGGGAGCACCAGTTATTTTTGTTGATAAGAAAGATGGTGGTCAGAGGATGTGTGTTGATTATCGGTCACTAAATGAAGTAACTATCAAGAATAAGTATCCTTTGCCCCGGATTGATGACTTGTTTGATCAGTTGAGAGGTGCTTGTGTGTTCTCTAAGATTGATTTACGTTCTGGATATCATCAGTTGAAGATTCGTGTTTCTGATATTCCAAAGACAGCTTTTACTACAAGGTATGGATTGTATGAGTATACTGTTATGTCGTTTGGATTGACCAATGCACCTGCATACTTTATGTACATGATGAATAAGGTGTTCATGGAATACTTGGATAAGTTTGTGGTAGTGTTTATTGATGATATACTGGTATTTTCCAAGACAGAGGTAGAGCATGCTGAACATTTGAGGTTGGTATTGCAGAAGCTTAGAGAGCATAAACTGTATGCGAAGCGAAGTAAATGTGAGTTTTGGTTGAAGGAAGTTTCTTTTCTTGGTCATATTGTTTCTAATGGAGGTATATCAGTGGATCCAGGCAAGGTAAAGGATGTATTGAATTGGAAACCACCTACTGATGTTAGTGAGATTCGCAGTTTCCTGGGTTTAGCTGGATATTATAGACGGTTCATTGAAGGGTTTTCTAAACTTGCTAAACCTATGACATCTCTGTTAGAGAAGAATGCCAAGTTTGTGTGGTCAGATAAATGTCAAGCTAGTTTTGAGGAGTTGAAAAAGAGGTTAACTATAGCGCCTGTTTTGGTTTTACCAGATTTGAGTAAGAAGTTTTCTATTTATTGTGATGCTTCTCGTCAAGGTTTGGGATGTGTTCTTATGCAAGAAGGCAGAGTTGTGGCATATGCATCTAGACAGTTGAGAAAGCATGAGTTGAATTATCCTACACATGATTTGGAGTTAGCAGCTGTCGTTCATGCTTTAAAGATTTGGAGACATTATTTGATTGGACATAAGAGTGATATATACACTGATCATAAGAGTTTGAAGTATATTTTCACTCAGTCAGATCTGAATTTGAGGCAACGCAGATGGTTGGAGTTGATTAAGGATTATGATATTGAGATACACTATCATCCTGGTAAGGCTAATGTAGTAGCTGATGCTCTTAGTAGGAAGAGTTATGCCAATGAGATAATAACATTGTCTATGGCTAGTGAGTTATGTGCTGAATTTGAATATTTGAACTTGGGAATTGTTACTAATGCAATGGAATTAGTAATAGAGCCTACTTTAGAGCAAGAGATCTATAAGGGTCAATTGAAGGATGAGAAACTAAAGAAGATAGCGGAGGATATAGTGATTGGTAAGTCACCAGGCTTTCGAATGGATGATAATGGAATTTTGTGGTTTGGAAAGAGGCTGTGTGTACCTGAGGATCAAGCTATTAGACAGGCAATTCTTCGTGAAGCTCATGAGTCAGCTTATTCTATTCATCCTGGTAGTACTAAGATGTATTTGGATCTGAAACAGAAATATTGGTGGGTTGGACTAAAGCGAGATGTGGCTGAGTATGTGGCATTGTGTGACACTTGTCAGAGGGTGAAAGCAGAGCATCAGAGACCTGCTGGATTGTTGCAACCAATGAAGATCCCTGAATGGAAGTGGGAGGAAGTTGGTATGGACTTTATAGTGGGGTTACCGCGTACTCAGAGAGGTTATGATTCTATTTGGGTGATAGTGGATAGATTGACTAAAGTTGCTCATTTTATTCCAGTCAAGACTAACTACACGGGAGTACAATTAGCTACCTTGTATATGGAGAGAATAGTCTGTTTGCATGGAGTACCAAAGAAGATTGTATCTGATCGAGGATCGCAGTTTACGTCGCATTTTTGGAAAGCTGTGCATGAATCACTGGGAACAAAATTGAATTTTAGTACAGCATATCATCCACAGACAGATGGACAGACTGAAAGGACCAACCAGGTATTAGAGGATATGTTGAGAGCCTGTGCATTGCAATATGGAACTAGTTGGGATAAGAATTTGCCTTAGGCAGAATTTTCTTACAATAATAGTTATCAACAGAGTCTTAAGATGGCACCGTTTGAAGCTTTGTATGGACGAAAGTGTAGAACTCCATTGTTTTGGGATCAGACAGGTGAATCTCAGGTGTTTGGTACAGATGTTCTTAGAAACGCAGAAGATCAAGTGCGAGTGATTCGTGAGAATTTGAGAGTAGCACAGTCTCGTCAGAAGAGTTATGCTGACAATAGAAGAAGAGATTTAGTTTTTGAAGTAGGTGATTATGTTTATTTGAAGGTGTCACCTATGAAAAGTGTGAAGAGGTTTAACATGAAAGGTAAACTAGCACCAAGGTATGTTGGACCATTTAAAGTTATTGCTAGACGTGGGGAAGTTGCTTACCAATTGGAGTTGCCTGAGAATTTATCTGGGGTGCATGATGTGTTCCATGTTTCACAACTTAAGAAGTGTTTGCGTGTGCCTGAGGAGCAGATACCTTTAGAAGAGTTGACTGTTAAGGAAGATCTTACATATGAAGAGTTTCCGATCAAGATTTTAGAAACTGCTGAGAGAGTTACTCGAAGTCGGGTTATTAAGATGTGTAAAGTACAGTGGAATCGATATTCAGAGGCAGAGGCAACTTGGGAAAGAGAGGATGAATTGAGGAAATCATATCCGCAGTTGTTTGAGTAAGCAATCCAATCTCGAGGACGAGATTCTTTTAAGGGGGGTAGAATTTGTAACACCCAAATTTTGAGATAACAAAATTGGAATAAGTTAGATAATAAATAATTACAAAACTAAAATAATAATAAATTATATTTGTGTTGCATTCATGCTGTTGCATATATTTTATTGTGTGGTGTGAATTTGTTATACTTTATTTTATATTATTTTGGATGAGATTGTATTTTAAATACTTTTGAAAACAAGTAAATAAAAAAAAACAAAGAAACTTACCTGCTGTTGACCGGCCCGAAGCCATCTGGCCGGCCTGTTGGCCAGCGGCCGAGTTGGGCTTTGGAAAGAGCTGGGCGGGGTCCTTTTGGGCCGGTCCGATCAGCAGCCGCGCGGCCCAAGTTGGCCCAGTGCCGCGGCAGCCGTTCCCTTCCCCTCTTGGAGTCACTGACCGGTGGGGTCGCAGCGTTAGCTCCTTCTTCCTCATGTCGTAACCGAGTAGAACTCGAACTGAAGAACACTGCCGCGATCTTCCGTGATATCCGGGATTTGGTAATCGTTTTCGGTCACTTGAGGCTATAAATAGGAAGAGGGGATCCTCTAGTTTCCGTTTTTCACTTAAAAAGTTAGGGTTGCCACGGGAGAATCGAGTTTTAGGGCTAGGGTTGTTGGAGACCGGTGGTGCCTTGCGGGTGGAGCTTTCGGGAGGCGTCGAGGTCGATTTCTCTACGTGGGTGAGCTTATTTTCTTCTCCTCTTACTTTCTACGCTCTTAATTAGTGTTTTGGTGCGATGAATCGAGGTTTTGGAGGTCGCCGACGAGTCGGCAATGGAGCCGCCGTCCCATTGCTGTCGCGGGTAGCATGCGGTGATCGTAGGTGGCTTGTTTTTGGGTAGATGAGATCGCGTGGAGCTTCTCCACCGATTGGAGGTGGTAGGGGGTTGAGTGATGGTCGGATTTTGCGAGGCCGAAGTTTTCCGGTGAGCCGGTTATGGCGGGCGCGGTGGCCGGCGGCCGGAACCGGGGGAGAAGAACCGGAGTCGGTGACTGTGCACTTGCTGGTGATAGAGAGCCGTCCATCTCGTGATCTAGGGTCGAGATTAGAAGATACCTTTTCGGTGGTAAATTTGTTAAAGAGACCCTCGGGTTTCTGGGAATCAACCCGCGGTCCAAAACGTAAAGCTGAAAATACGTTTTCGCGTTTTGAAAGCGTATTCTTTTTCGATTAAATCAAAAATACGTTTTCAGGAAATTACAGATTTGCCACTAGAACTGTTTTAGCCATAAAAACTTCGTTTTAACTCCGATTTGATCCGTTCAAATTGCGTTAGGTTCGTATTTGCGAACTCTACATGTTAGTATAGTTTTACAGTTAGTTTTGATAAATTATTTTTCGAGTTTATAATTAAGTATTTATTTATCTATAGGAAATCTTAGAAAATTCATAACTTTTACGTTTTAACTCCGATTTTGGTGATCTTTGCGTCTGTGTGATCGTATAAACGTGTAGAAGAGTTTTATAAACTTTTATTACTGTTTTGTTACTGTTGGTGTACTGTTCTAATTATATCTATTTGTTTGCTTCGTGTATGTTTGATTGGATGCATGTATGTTGTTGATTGATGATTGAGTATAGAAGGTGAGCAGTACTTGGACGATTCGGAGTATTACTTTGAGCCAAGTCAGCAGTATCATTTGGAGAGCTTTGATCAAGGCAAGTATAACATGGGACTATCCTTGTTACCTATTCACTGAAATTATCATACATATGCATGTGTCTTCCTTGACAACCATAGAGATTATAACTTAGCTATTGATATCTTGTTTCCTTGTCACCTATGGGTTGTGCATTTGGGTAGCTATTGCTAGTGCTTAATTATGAACAATGATCTTGTAATTTGATTAATGGATTAAGCAATCAACCATTAAGATGATTTTATTATTGTTAAAAAGGGGGCTAGAGCAAGGGGTTATATTGTTGCTCTGGTTTCTCTCCATAAGGACTTGTCTGTACGTGATCATCCGGGACATACAGTACAGCTATGAGGGCTATATGGCTCTGGCTTTAGTTGCTTAAAGGACCTTTTCTAGCTTGTTAGCGGTTACCTTAAATGGCGTAAGAATGGCTTGACACGTTGGGTGTAGTGCGAGCCCCTGGCCTAGTGTGTATAGGCTGCGGTTGTTGTGCCACAGGGAAGGGGGGTTCTATATCTGCCTGCCGAGTGAATCTAATGGCCCTAACTTGTTAGACGAACCTTTAAGTGGCTTTATATGATTTCTGGTGTTTTGGGGAGTCGCGAACCCATGCATTTGGAAGTTATGACTCACAGTGAAAGTGTACACCTCTGCGCAGAGTTAAAAACTGGTATACTAGCCGTGCTCACGGATACGAGCGGCCTTGGAACATTTACAGATAGATGATCACCATTGTTATATCATGTTTAATTACTGTTGATATTATTATGCTCTTGTTAATGCTATTCATTATCCTTATTACAATTGATCATTGGTTCTTTAATGGGAAGTGGATTATCTTGATGCTACTCAATTGCTAATATATGATTAAAAAGCTAAACGCAGTTAAACAGTGTCTAGCCTTTTTGAGCCTCATGAACCCTGTGTTATATTTGTGGAGTTCGACATGAACTCACTCTTGCTATTTCCACCATAACAGATGAAGATAATGAGGAAGATTATCGGAATGAGTACTAGTCTTGGTGTCAACCAGTCAACCGTGTCCCTGTGTGGAGTTTCCGCTGAAGAATTATTATTAGTTATTATTATCTATCGTTCAAGACTATGTCTTAAATACTTATTCGTTATGTAATAAGCACTGTGATGATACTTTGTAATTTGTCAACTTATGTGTGCGACTGTTTCCTGGGGCGCGCATGAGTCTTTTATACATCCTATTTTTGTCCTTAAAAATGGGTGTGACATCCCTTCACTATTTTATTCACTACATATTTTCTAAGATATCAGCATTTATAGCAATTAAATAAATTTGCACAGTAAAGTGTTACAAAAATAATATGAGATATTTTTAAACTGTAGATCTATTCAAGAGGAACATTTCAAAATTTGTTTCATAATTTTTGGAGCTATAAATTGTACACAAACATTTTCCAAGTATTTTCTTTTCCCAAAACAAAATAGAAATTTAAAAACAAAATTTGGAAATCGCTGAACGGGCCGGCCCACTCGGTAATACTGGCCCGCGGCCGATAACTGCTGGGGCGCCGCACGGGGAAAAACGGGGTGGCGGCCCGGCTTGGCGGCTCGGCCCAAAGCCGGTGGCCCAGCAGGCAGGGGGGGTTGGAACGCGGGGCGCGGGGAGCGGCCGCGCGACTGCGACGTCGCGGCGGCGGTGAAGCCCGCCGGCGGCTAGCGGCCGGCTCCGGTCGTGCGGGCACCGATGGAGGGGCACACAGAAACCCTGTGGGGGTGGCGAACATCGCGGGGCGGTGCGCGAGCGGCTAGGCGGGGAGAAAACGTCGGAATGGCGGGGGCGAGCGCGCGGTGGCCGGAATGGCGCCGCGGCGGGGCGCGCGAGACGGTGCCTTACTGCGGGGCAGAGACGGAGCGTGGAGGCGCGTTCGGAGAAGAGAAGGGTGAGGCAGAGTTCTTCGCGCGAGCAATGGCTCGGAGGCGGCCGGCCGGTGACGGAACGCGAGGCGGAAACACACGGCAGCGGCGGCGAGCGCGCGGAGGCGGGAGCGGCGGCTGCTGCGGCTCGTGTGAGGCCGAGAAGGGCGAAATGGAGGGCGTGCTGAGGAGGGAGGAGAGGGCGCGGGTTCAAGGCGCGTGGCGCGGCCGGTGGAGCCCACGGCTCGCCACCCGTACGCCGGAGGCGGCGAGCGGCGGCCACGCGGCGGGCGAGCCCTGACGCGGGCGAGCCCTGACGCGGGCGTCGCGCTGGCGCGGGCGCGCGCGCGGGGGGAGGGGAGCGGGGCAAGCGGGCCAGGCCGACGTCTGCTCGTGGGCCGAAAGGGAAGCCGTGGCCCGTTTGTAACGGAACCGTCCAAATTATAAGAGCACAAGTTCAAAAACAATCGCCGAAACGATCAAATTCTCAAACTTGAGCCCATATAACTCCGGTAGTCCACGAAATCACGAGGGATTTCAAACCAAACCGAGTGCAACCAGATCGTAGTGATTCAACATAACACAACACTTGTTACAACAGTTCGTAAGTAACTCTCATACATCGGACTACAAATAATTTTATTACAAAACCAAAGTAAAGATTAGCAGAAGCAACATAATTTCTGAAACCATTTTAAGTCAAATACTGCCAGTACATAGTCACATCCTGCAAAAGCATACCAGAAGAGATACTATAGAGACCATGCCCAAATGGTCTAGTCTTCACACCCACATGGCGAAGACAATACTTGCAGCAACAAGTAGGAATCTGTTACCTGCAACAGGTGGGAATAAACCCTGAGTACGAGAAGGTACTCAGCTAGACTTACCCGTCAAAAACCAGAAACAACGGTGACACCAAGGAGTATGCAAGGCTTTATAAAGTGGGCTAGCTTGACTCATTTGCAGAAAAGCTTATTACAGATAAGTAATCATTAATGCTTAAGCATCAAGTTAATCATCATTAACCTGTCATCTAGATTAGCACCTGTACTAGAGCACTCACTTTATTAGGAGCAACCAATATTAACCATAGTAGGTATAATAAGGCCATCATCATCATCATCATCAATTCCGAACTATCATTAATAATTAGTGTATCTACGCTGGAGATAACCAGTCAAGTTTCTCACTATCCGGGAGAGACGGCGACTCGAATCGATTCCAACTCAGCTGAGGGGGGTATTCCTGACACTCACCCGGCAAACCCCGCTAAAGGCAGCCGTAGATAACCTTTGGTACAACTCAGGGTGGGCCCGAACAGCGCCGCGTTCTTGGGGATACCAGTGGCCAGGATGCTCAGGACTTTTAACTCACCTGCCCTTGGACCCTCTGGCTCCCTTCCGAGGCGACTTTCACTTTTCGACTTCGCAGCCTGAGTTGAGCTACTAGGCTTCGTGGTCGGCAACCTTAGGCCGGCCAACTAAATGTCAGGCATGCGTTTAAAATGACATAGAAGGCTCCAGGTCTCGGTCCTTAATCGACACAGACGGGGATAGATCCACACCCAAGACCTCCATGCCTTGCTGCTTCACTATCGTCATCCTGCCCGGTCTCATTTTATTTCATTAACACATGGTTCACTTCCACGATAGCAAGTATAGCCAACCGTGACCTGATAAAGCCCTATATCTCGCAGGTGACAGGAAATCACCCGACTTCTACCGGTCTAATTTAGCAGGGCTAAGCATAGATACGATCCTGTCTACTTAGGATTCAAGGTTCGAATTGCTGGACAAGGAGTGTTATCAATGCAGCAAGGGTTTCCAACCAACTCCTATCACGTAATGTAACAATACATATAACATGTATAGATAGATAATTGCTTTGAAAGTAGGAGTCTTATAATGCTCCGGGGCTTGCCTTAATCGAAAGAAGAGAGATCGAGGTTCGGCTTCAAGAACGGTTCCCACGTCTTCTCCGGCTTCGTCGGACTGGACCTCCGGCTCCTGAACGGACTTCAACTTCAGGTTCTACGCCCAGCGGAACTTCGCTTGTAACACGATTCTCGGCACACCTATTGCATGTATATGCATCCAATGAATTTCATGTATGCATCCAAAAATGACATGATGATTTATGGACGTGCATGAATGAAGCGAAGATGAATGTAATGATATTGCAACATCATAAGCACAAAACCAACTTATGTGGTGCTCTATTCAAATCACTTCAAGATTAGGTGCAAATTTCCTCTCCGGTATTAACATGTTTGAACATCTCTAAGAAACCACTAAGTGCCACAAGGTTAAGACTAAACACACACATAACAAGATTCCAGCAATTTGACATTTCCAACAAGTTATTAGCAGTAGCTAAGAACATTCATAACTGGAGTTCTACAAATCCAAATGTCCTGAAAGAGGACATTCTGGAAAGTTTATAAAATTGTCTACATTTCATTTATAAACATCTAAGCATGATTTCATCATTTACCAAGTTAAAATAGCATACATACAGAATCTGTTCTAAAAGACAGAGAGCACTTCCAAAACTGAACCCAACTTGGAACAGCTGTCATTTCTAAACTATATGTCCAAATGCTACCAAAATTTACCAGCAACTAGTTCATGAAATTCTCAACAACTTTGCTATAAATCACCAAGCATGAAAACATCATTATCATAGGTTAATTCTCTTAACTAGCAAATCTGTCCAGAATGACAGATTCTCTAAATTAAATAATTAATGATGATGCAAAAGCACAATTGGACCAAACCAACTTTACTAATAGCTAGAGAATGTTAAAGTAACACCAGATCATATCATGTTACTTGCATAAACATTTATTTAATTGACCCTTTTCTATTTATTTAATTGCATAGGAATAAATAACATTACTTATAAAATATGCCTAGAAAATTCTAATAAAATTAAAGAGGCACATACATGACACTAGGAGGCTACCATAAAAATTTCATCTCAATTTGACAAGTAAAATTGGAGATATCATAATAAATATATGTATAAGCAATATAAAGCATATACAAAAAGGGAATTTATAAACGAAGCATGTGACCTCCAAAATTCATGAAAATTTAACTGGAGTAACATCATAGTATTCTTAGCATCTCACAAAATTTTCATAGCAAAAGGATCAATATATAGTAAGATACAAAATTATCTAAATCACCTAATTAAATAAAGTGCTTTAACAAAAGTAATTACCAACTTCAGAAAACATAAACTAACATGCTATATTTTATTACACTACTGCAAAGTACACATCTCAAGGATTCCATAAAGTCCTCATTTACCTTTTTATGATTTTTCTACTATTTTCTACGAATTTACAAAGTTTAGCCAACATTTAATCATTTCAGGAAAAAGAACAAAAACCTAAATCTACACGGGCCTTGACCAGCTGGCCCGCTACGGCAATAGGGCCGCCTCGGCCCAGCTAAGGCCCAATCAGCCAAAATAGGGGAGGGCGCAGGGGAGGCGCTCGCCGGCGATTTCCTCGCCGCCGGCGAGGTCTCCGGCAAAACGAACCCCAGCAACGTGACTACCTCATCGAGCCGCATCGATAGAGGTGCTTTGCGTGACCTAATGTTGGCCGGATAAAGCTCGTCGCCGGCCATGGCGGCGGTGGCGGCCTGGCGGCGGCCCGCCGTCCGGCAGGGAGCATGATAGGGTGCGGCGAGGACAGCTACGCGCTCCGGACGAAGAGGCGAAGCTGCTAGGGTCACTACAGAGACGACAGAGCAGACGGTGAGCCTTATCCTCGCGCAAGCTCTACGGCGGCGACATCGAGACCAAGGATGCGACGACGTTCACCGCTGACAAGGTTACCATCAGCGATAACATCTTACACGCTACCAGCTCTACCCCTAAGACATGCTATGCTCTCGTCAGGAAGAAGAGAAGGGAAGCGAACCCACCAGACTCGAGCTCGCCGGAGATGGCGGCGAGACGGAGCGCGCACTATGCGGTGGCATGTTCCAGCGAGGTCCGCACAGTAGAGTCTAAAAGACTTGGCGCTACACCATTGATGGCTTAAGAGGGACACGGAACACTACCAGAAAGGAAAAGAGAAACGCTGGGTCGCTCCGACCATGGTGGGCTTCGAGCGCGGCAGCGCTCAGGTGATGCCGACGGTGGCGGATCGTGAAATGCGGCCACGCCTGACTCCAGGAGACCAAGGTGGTGGTTGCACAAGCTAGCTGAAGTGATGGCGATGCGATGCGCGAGGGCACTCAAGCTCCGAGGGGGTGGAGGCATAGCCTGGCGCGGGCAGTGGGGCTCGGCAGCGTTGCTTCATCGTCGCCTGTGCGCTCAGCTGAGGAAATGAACGGGGAAGCAAGTGAGCGTGAGAGAGCAGCGACCCAGTGGCTCGGCCTTCAATCCCCTTCGTGCATGCTCGTGCGTGGCCAGCGCCCACACGACGAGGGTGCCACGCGGTGGCCAAGCTCTGAAGCTGGTCGGCCACTCCGTTGGATTCAAAAACTTACAGGATCAAAAATACTACCTCAAACATGCGACTGAAACCCAAACTTTCTCCCTCCGTAACTCCTAAACCGTGGCGATTTGGTTCAAGCCGTAATTTAGAATCTTGGAGTACTAAGTGAGATCTCCAACTTTGACAATTGGAGCTCGAGCTAGTTCGGCTTGTTTTGGGAGATACAGGGCTGGCAAGTCGAGTACATGAAACTGTTTTCAGAGCTAAACACTTAGAAAATTTCTGGGTTATTTTTTTTCAGGGCAAATTTCGTGTTGTGATCAAATTTTGACCATGACCTGCACATTTTCATAGCTTGACTCCTTCACAACTTTTGTTCCTTATAAAATTATATAAAACTTTGACAAAAGGTGCACTAACATGCAAGGCTTCTAAGTAGCAGTTTTTAAATAGTCAAACAGATTGGTTCTATGAGTTCCAACTTGGTCAACAATTACTTAGAGGCAGGATTACGCAATTTGGTTAACATGAACATTGCCCCACTAAGTACCCCAAGTGTAGTTAAGGTGTTGTAGGGCATCATTAACCACACCTCACATTGATGATGCCAAAATTAAGCATCACATGTATTGAAACAAAGAAAAACAATTGAATTGATACATTTGTTTCAAAGCCATTTGTCATATGTTTCATGATTTTGTTGCATAGCACTTGGTAATCATGTTTCACCAAAGTATGTGACATGTTTCAAGTGTGAGCGACACATGTTGCACTAAGGTGTTGCACACCACACATTCCATAAAACAAGCACACAAGGAATATAAACATAAGTTGCAATGTTGCACAATCATGTTTCAAGCAAGGATGCACATGAAATGACGATGCTTATGATAATGTCATGCCATGATCATGCATTAAGAATGCATTATGAGGCTAACTAACACCAGGGTGTTACAGCCCTCCCCCCTTATAAAAATCTCGTCCCAAGATTTGAAAGTCGTACCATTTTTCATAGAAAGCAGAATAGTTGTCCTTTAAATAATCCTCTTTTTCCCAAGTTGCATCACGTTCACCGTGATTACTCCAAACCACCTTGTATAATTTGACTACTCGATTTCGAGTCACCCTTTCCAGAGTATCTAGAACATATACCGGTTTCTCCTCATAAGAAAGATCAGATTTCAATTTGATGCGTCTAACTTCTACTCTTTCTTCAGGAAGACGGAGACATTTCTTCAATTGAGAAACATGAAAGACTGGAAAGATAGCTCCCAACTCATGAGGTAAACTAAGCTTATAAGCTACTCTTCCACTTTTCTCGATGATCCGATAGGGTCCAACATATCGAGGCTTAAGCTTTCTTTTGATCCCAAAACGTTTTACTCCTCTCATAGGGGACACCTTCAGATAGACATGGTCACCTACTTCAACTCAATAGGTTTCCTCCTCTTATCTGCGTAGCTCTTTTGTCTAGCCTGAGCAGCTGATATATTTTTCTGTATAGCACGAACTTGATCCTCAGCTTCTTTTACAAAGTCAATACCATAGAATCTTCTTTCTCCAGGTTCCACCCAATTCAAAGGAGTTCTACACTTGCGACCATATAAAGCTTCAAATGGAGCCATCTTGATGCTCTCTTGATAACTGTTGTTGTAAGAGAATTCAGCGAGAGGCAACCATTTCTCCCAAGAGCCATTACAAGAGATGATACAAGCTCTAAGCATATCTTCAAGAATTTGATTCACACGCTCAGTCTGCCCCAACGTCTGTGGATGATAAGCAGAACTACGGACCAAATTAGTTCCAAGATTCTGATGTAGGCGCTCCCAAAAACGAGCAGTAAACTATGGTCCTCTGTCAGAGACAATAGACCCAGGCACTCCATGAAGACGTACGACTTCTTGGAAGTAAATGTCAGCATATTGGTGTGGGTGATAATTACTCTTCACGGGAATAAAGTGAGCAGATTTTGTCAAACGATCAACTATAACCCAAATAGAATCAAAACCTTTTTGGGTGGTTGGTAATCCGACAATAAAGTCCATAACAATGTTGTCCCATTTCAAACCTGGAACAGACAAAGGCTGGAGTAAACTAGGCTTCATGTGAATGGCCTTAACTCTACAACAATTATCACACCTAGCGACGTAGGCTGCAATTTCCTTCTTAATCTTGGTCCACCAATAGTATGGCTTGAGGTCCTGATACATCTTACTACTACCAGGATGGATGGATAACTTAGAAGAATGGGCTTCAGATAAGATTTGATTTCTAAGCTCTCTATCTTTTGGCACAACGAGTCTATCCTTGAACCAGAGAATTCCCTTCTCATCGATTCGGAAATGCTTAGTTTCTTGCTCTTTCATCTTTCTCTTGATGTGAAATACACCAGTATCAGTCTTTTGTAACTCAATAATTCTACTTCTCAAAGAACAATCCACAGTGATATGATGGAGTACAACGGGATGCAAGAGATGAGACAAATGAAAATCTTCTTCTATCAAAGAGTTGCAGTGAGATTTTCTACTCAAGGCATCAGCAACCACATTTGCTTTACCAGGATGGTAATGCACTTGAAGGTTATAATCTTTGATCAACTCTAACCATCTTCTCTGGTGCATATTTAACTCAGGTTGAGTAAATATGTACTTAAGACTCTCGTGATCTATATAAATGTTGCATATATTTCCAAGCAAATAGTGTCTCCAAATTTTCAGAGCATGGACGACAGCAGCTAACTCTAAGTCATGAGTCGGATAGTTAACTTCATGTTTTCTTAACTGACGTGAAGCATACGCAATAACTCGGCCTCCTTGCATAAGTACGCCACCTAAACCAGTACCTGATGCATCACAATACACATCAAACGGTTTCTCAATGTCAGGTTGCGCTAATACAGGAGCTGATGTCAACAAAGTCCGTAGAGTGCGGAAAGCTTGTTCACACTCCGGAGTCCAATCAAACTTCCTATCCTTCTCAAGTAGTAGAGTCATAGGCTTAGCTATTTTATAGAAATCCTGAATAAAATGACGATAGTAGCCAGCCAATCCAAGAAAACTCCGAACTTCATGGACTGTAGTTGGTGCCTTCCAATCCAAAACTTCCTGTACCTTAGTTGGGTCTACTGAAATTCCCTCACCGGACAATACATGACCGAGGAAAGGTACCTTCTTTAACCAGAATTCACATTTGCTGAACTTGGCGTAGAGCTTATGTTCACGTAATCTGGATAAAACAATTCTTAGATGCTCGGCATGTTCTTCTTCATTTTCAGAATAGATGAGGATATCATCAATGAATATCACCACAAACTTATCCAGCTCTCGCATGAATACTGAATTCATCAGGTACATGAAATGTGCAGGAGCATTGGTCAGACCAAAAGACAAGACAAGATATTCATATAACCCGTATCTGGTAGAGAAAGCGGTCTTTGGTATGTCTTCTGGATGGATTTTAATTTGGTGATAACCAGATCTCAGATCGATCTTCGAGAATACCTTTGCTTTAGATAACTGATCAAACAAGATATCAATACAAGGCAACGGATACTTGTTTTTGATAGTGACTGCATTGAGTGGTCGATAGTCTACACACATACGTAGAGACTGGTCCTTCTTCTTCACAAAGATAGCAGGACAACCCCACGGAGAAGAACTAGGACGGATCAGCCCTTTTAATAAAAGTTCACTAAGTTGGGTCTTGAGTTCAGCTAACTCATTCGGCGGCATTCTATACGGTCTTTTGAAAATTGGTGCGGTACCTGGAATTAACTCAATCTTGAATTCTACATCCCGATCTAGAGGTAATCCTGGCAATTCATCGGGAAAAACATCTAGAAATTCACACACTACCGGAACTTCTGCAATCTCTTTTGCTTTTGCTATCATAACGTTAACTGTAGTCTGAGGACTAATGTTTCTAGGAAGTTGCACTAGAAAAGCTTGTTGATCTTTTGGATCCCTCAACATAACCACTCTCGTAGAGGTATCGATCAGAACACCGTTTCCACTTATCCACTTCATACCTAAGATTACATCTAGGCCCAATCCTGGTAATACCACGAGATCTAGATCATACAAACGCCCTTCTATCTCGATCTTTGCTCCTAAGACCAATTGGTTGGTTGAAATATTATTCCCGGCAGCACTAATATTATAACCACTATTATCCAAAGTAACGATCTTCATACCATACTTGGCTGCAAACGTTAAACTGATAAAAGAGTGGGAAGCACCTGAATCGAACAACACAATTGCAGGGTGTTGATTTACTAAAAATGCACCGGCAGTGATAATCTCACCCGTAGGAATGGATTCCACCGTGGTGTAACGAACATACCCTTTACACACATCTACATTATTATCATTTGATTTCTTCTGAGGAAGAGGACAATCTTTGGCCCAATGACCTAACATCTTGCAATTCCAACATGGTCGGTTACTTGGCGGTGCCTTAGGCTTTTCTTTCTTAATACTGCTCCTCTTGACCGGATCCTGTTTCTGATATGGGTGATATCTAGTAGATATGTCAGGCGAATAATACTGAGGTGTAATCACCACCAGAGTATGGGTCGTAGGTGCATTAGATTCATGAGATTTCTCTTGGCTCTTAGAAGCAGCATACACAGCATTACAGTTCTCTTAAAGGATAGTATCACTGACAAACTCGTTGAAAGTTGCACACTTGCTATTGCACATGGCCTTCATCAATTTAGGACACAACCCTCTTTTGAAACTTGCAATCTTCTTAACTTCCGTATTAACAAATTCCGGAGCATATCTTGACAAGTTGATGAAAGCATGTAGATATTCTGTTACACTTTTGTCTCCTTGGGTGAGCTTCATAAACTCGGTGTGCTTGATTGCCATGAGGCCAGCAGGAATATAATGTCCCTGAAATGCTTCCTTGAACTGATCCCAAACTACTTCCATATTCTCAAGCAGGGTACTCCGATGGTGACACCACCAAACACCTGCAGGTCCTTGCAATTGTTGCGAAGCATATTCTGTTTTCATATAATCTGCCACCTTGAGCACACGAAACTTCTGTTCGATAGTGTTCAACCATTCGTCTGCTTGAAGTGGTTCTTCTGCTTCTCGAAAAATAGGAGGCTTAGTATCTAAGAAATCTTTATAGCTGTTGTACTAGGCAGGCTCAGGTTCCTGATGGACATGGTTTCTGACACTCTCGTCCAAGGCACACTGACTTTCGGCAAGCATTTGCAGCAACTCAGCAGAGGGAGGTTGCGGAGGAGGCGATGATAGTCCTGTATTGCCACGACTCCGACTGCTAGAGCGAAACTGACGAGACATCTGCAAGTAGTTGGAACTAGTAAGCGTTGATGACGTCGGAAGGCTGCTGACGAATTATATAGGCAGGAGGAAGAGATTATATCCAACTATGCAAATTCCAATCTCCAAAAGAAGGAAATTTCTTGGGTTGAGGCACGGATCTTCTGACAAGATAGAGAATGACATTCAAGAAAAAGGTTCACGAGAAGATAACACATTGGTGTAGCTCCATAATGGATCATGACTAGCAATCCTTGATACCTGCGCGTGCCGAGCAGCACAACCTTGTGTCGCGCGCCACAGGAGGCTCCCGGTTTCGTCGCGACACCATGGAGTACTAATCGCAACACCATTACCGAACACACCCATGAGGAATCCTCACGTGTCAGGAATTAGGCGTGTAGAAACAGTATCATCTAAAGATGGGGTAGCAAACAAGGATGGATACAAAGGTAGAAGCAATGGAGAGGCGAATTGCAGATCAAAACACATCCCAACTCGAGGAGACACATCTTGAAATTGTCTTGCTTTCCTTCACGGCCAGGTATGAATTGGGTTTTAAGGCTGACACTACTGACCACTCCACTAGGTTGGTTGACCACCCCTAATTCTTCATGAAAGAAATACAACTATCTACGGGACAACTGTTTGGAGGGAAGAAAATTTTGAAAGAATGGGATAAGCAATTTATAAGGGAGGGAGTAATGCAGAATGCAATGTATGATGCGAACATGGTGCATGCACGAACCGTACGTCCTCACAAACCTAGGAAGAATTTCAAAATTCTAGCATATAGTTCGGTGGCATACACACGTTCTCTCAATAACGATAACTAGTCGTTCTACAGGAAACGTTGTTAGTGTACCTGCAGAAAATTGCATTTCAGCCCAACGATTCCCAATATAGCACACAAGAAAGCAGTAAACTAAATACTTTCCATATATACATCCCCCGATGTATATACTTCAGTATCAAAGCTACCCGACAGATATACCCACAATTAAGTACCCTCATAGATACATGATGGAACATGTAAGTATGCGAGTAACCACAACTACTCTCCCCTAGACCGACGGTTGGACGGTCATGCTCTCACAACTCTCACTTACCAGGGCGTAGAGGTATTTTGATCCATACATTACCACCCAAGCGGATGGCATCCATACAATAGCACGCCATATGGACAACGAAACAGAAACAAGCAAGAACCCCCAAGTTAATACTTTAATAAGCCACCTAATAGTCCTTATTTGGGCATATAGGATATGACCACTGGCACTCTTTAGATTAGAATTAAGATTTTTCACAAAAGCTTTTATTTAAATACACAAATGAAGTGTTTACTGTTGAATCTTGCTCCGATACCAGCTGTAACGGAACCGTCCAAATTATAAGAGCACAAGTTCAAAAAACAATCGCCGAAACGATCAAATTCTCAAACTTGAGCCCATATAACTCCGGTAGTCCACGAAATCACGAGGGATTTCAAACCAAACCGAGAGCAACCAGATCGTAGTGATTCAACATAACACAACACTTGTTACAACAGTTTGTAAGTAGCTCTCATACATCGGAGTACAAATAATTTTATTACAAAACCAAAGTAAAGATTAGCGGAAGCAACATAATTTCTGAAACCATTTTAAGTCAAATACTGCCAGTACATAGTCACATCCTGCAAAAGCATACCAGAAGAGATACTATAGAGACCATGCCCATATGGTCTAGTCTTCACACCCACATGGCGAAGACAATACTTGCAGCAACAAGTAGGAATCTGTTACCTGCAACAGGTGGGAATAAACCCTGAGTACGAGAAGGTACTCAGCTAGACTTACCCGTCAAAAACCAGAAACAACGGTGACACCAAGGAGTATGCAAGGCTTTATAAAGTGGGCTAGCTTGACTCATTTGCAGAAAAGCTTATTATAGATAAGTAATCATTAATGCTTAAGCATCAAGTTAATCATCATTAACCTGTCATCTAGATTAGCACCTGTACTAGAGCACTCACTTTATTAGGAGCAACCAATATTAACCATAGCAGGTATAATAAGGCCATCATCATCATTATCATCAATTCCGAACCATCATTAATAATTAGTGTATCTACGCTGGAGATAACCAGTCAAGTTTCTCACTATCCGGGAGAGACGGCGACTCGAATCGATTCCAACTCAGCTGAGGGGGGTATTCCTGACACTCACCCGGCAAAGCCCGCTAAAGGCAGCCGTAGATAACCTTTGGTACAACTCAGGGTGGGCCCGAACAGCGCCGCGTTCTCGGGGATACCAGTGGCCAGGATGCTCAGGACTTTTAACTCACCTGCCCTTGGACCCTCTGGCTCTCTTCCGAGGCGACTTTCACTTTTCGACTTCACAGCCTGAGTTGAGCTACTAGGCTTCGCGGTCGGCAACCTCAGGCCGGCCAACTAAATGTCAGGCATGCGTTCAAAATGACATAGAAGGCTCTAGGTCTCGGTCCTTAATCGACACAGACGGGGATAGATCCACACCCAAGACCTCCATGCCTTGCTGCTTCACTATCGTCATCCCGCCCGGTCTCATTTTATTTCATTAACACATGGTTCACTTCCACGATAGCAAGTATAGCCAACCGTGACCTGATAAAGCCCTATATCTCGCAGGTGATAGGAAATCACCCGACTTCTACCGGTCTAATTTAGCTGGGCTAAGCATAGATACGATCCTGTCTACTTAGGATTCAAGGTTCGAATTACTGGACAAGGAGTGTTATCAATGCAGCAAGGGTTTCCAACCAACTCCTATCACGTAATGCAACAATACATATAACATGTATAGATAGATAATTGCTTTGAAAGTAGGAGGCTTATAATGCTCCGGGGCTTGCCTTAACCGAAAGAAGAGAGATCGAGGTTCGGCTTCAAGAACGGTTCCCACGTCTTCTCCGGCTTCGTCGGACTGGACCTCCGGCTCCTGAACGGACTTCAACTTCAGGTTCTACGCCCAGCGGAACTTCGCTTGTAACACGATTCTCGGCACACCTATTGCATGTATATGCATCCAATGAATTTCATGTATGCATCCAAAAATGACATGATGATTTATGGACGTGCATGAATGATGCGAAGATGAATGTAATGATATTGCAACATCATAAGCACAAAACCAACTTATGTGGTGCTCTATTCAAATCTCTTCAAGATTAGGTGCAAATTTTCTCTCCGGTATTAACATGTTTGAACATCTCTAAGAAACCACTAAGTGCCACAAGGTTAAGACTAAACACACACATAACAAGATTCCAGCAATTTGACATTTCCAACAAGTTATTAGCAGTAGCTAAGAACATTCATAACTGGAGTTCTACAAATCCAAATGTCCTGAAAGAGGACATTCTGGAAAGCTTATGAAATTGTCTACATTTCATTTATAAACATCTAAGCATGATTTCATCATTTACCAAGTTAAAATAGCATACATACAGAATCTGTTCTAAAAGACAGAGAGCACTTCCAAAACTGAATCCAACTTGGAACAGCTGTCATTTCTAAACTATATGTCCAAATGCTACCAAAATTTACCAGCAACTAGTTCATGAAATTCTCAACAACTTTGCTATAAATCACCAAGCATGAAAACATCATTATCATAGGTTAATTCTCTTAACTAGCAAATCTGTCCAGAATGACAGATTCTCTAAATTAAATAATTAATGATGATGCAAAAGCACAATTGGACCAAACCAACTTTACTAATAGCTAGAGCATGTTAAAGTAACACCAGATCATATCATGTTACTTGCATAAACATTTATTTAATTGACCCTTTTCTATTTATTTAATTGCATAGGCATAAATAACATTACTTATAAAATATGCCTAGAAAATTCTAATAAAATTAAAGTGGCACATACATGACACTAGGAGGCTACCATAAAAATTTCATCTCAATTTGACAAGTAAAATTGGAGATATCATAATAAATAAATGTATAAGCAATATAAAGCATATACAAAAAGGGAATTTATAAATGAAGCATGTGACCTCCAAAATTCATGAAAATTTAACTGGAGTAACATCATAGTATTCTTAGCATCTCACAAAATTTTCATAGCAAAAGGATCAATATATAGTAAGATACAAAATTATCTAAATCACCTAATTAAATAAAGTGCTTTAACAAAAGTAATTACCAACTTCAGAAAACATAAACTAACATGCCATATTTTATTACACTACTGCAAAGTACACATCTCAAGGATTCCAGAAAGTCCTCATTTACCTTTTTATGATTTTTCTACTATTTTCTACGAATTTACAAAGTTTAGCCAACATTTAATCATTTCAGTAAAAAGAACAAAAACCTAAATCTACACGGGCCTTGACCAGCTGGCCCGCTACGGCAATAGGGCCGCCTCGGCCCAGCTAAGGCCCAATCAGCCAAAACAGGGGAGGGCACAGGGGAGGCGCTCGCCGGCGATTTCCTCGCCGCCGGCGAGGTCTCCGGCGAAACGAACCCCACCAACGTGACTACCTCATCGAGCCGCATCGATAGAGGTGCTTTGCGTGACCTAATGTTGGTCGGATAAAGCTCGTCGCCGGCCATGGCGGCGGTGGCGGCCTGGCGGCGGCCCGCCGTCCGACAGGGAGCATGATAGGGCACGGCGAGGACAGCTACGCGCTCCGGACGATGAGGCGAAGCTGCTAGGGTCACTACAGAGACGACAGAGCAGACGGTGAGCCTTGTCCTCGCGCAAGCTCTACGGCGGCGACAGCGAGACCAAGGACGCGACGGCGTTCACCGCTGACAAGGTTACCATTAGCGATAACATCTTACACGCTACCAGCTCTACCCCTAAGACATGCTATGCTCTCATCAGGAAGAAGAGAAGGGAAGCGAACCCACCGGACTCGAGCTCGCCGGAGATGGCGGCGAGACGGAGCGCGCACTATGCGGTGGCATGTTCCAGCGAGGTCCGGACAGTAGAGTCTAAAAGACTTGGCGCTACACCATTGACGGCTTAAGAGGGACACGGAACACTACCAGAAAGGAAAAGAGAAACGCTAGGTCGCTCCGACCATGGTGGGCTTCGAGCGCGGCAGCGCTCAGGTGATGCCGACGGTGGTGTCTCCAAATCTTTAGAGCATGCACTACTGCTGCAAGCTCCAAATCATGTGTAGGATAGTTAGCTTCATGCTTCCTCAATTGACGTGAGGCATAGGCAATGACCCTTCCATTTTGCATTAGTACACATCCTAACCCATTCTTAGATGCATCACAGAACACATCAAAAGACTTTTCTATATCTGGTTGGGCCAGAACAGGAGCAGTGGTCAACAACTTTCGCAAGGTGCAGAAAGCTGCCTCGCACTCCTCTGTCCATACAAACTTATGATCCTTCTGTAACAGGCTTGTCATTGGTTTGGCAATCTTCGAGAAATCCGGTATGAAGCGACGATAGTAATCGGCTAAACCAAGAAAACTGCGAACTTCATGCACTGAGGTTGGTGACTTCTAGTCCATAACCTCTTGCACCTTACTATGGTCTACGGAAATGCCATCTTCAGACAACACGTGGCCGAGAAAAGGAACTGTCTTATGCCAGAACTCACACTTGCTGAACTTCGCATATAGTTGATGTTCTCTGAGTCTAGTCAAGACAATCCTGAGGTGCTCTGCGTGATCTTCTTCATTCTCTGAATATATTAGAATGTCATCAATGAACACAATCACAAACTTGTCCAACTCTGGCATGAAAACAAAATTCATCAGATACATAAAGTATGCAGGAGCGTTTGTCAATCCAAAGGACATGACAAGATACTCGTACAAACCATATCTGGTAGAGAACGCAGTCTTAGGCACATCTTGCGGCCTAATCTTTATCTGATGGTATCCTGATCTCAAATCTATCTTAGAGAACACTTTGGCCTTAGACAATTGGTCAAACAAGATATCAATCCGAGGAAGAGGATACTTGTTTTTAATTGCCACTGCATTCAGTGGTCGATAATCCACGCACATGCGTAAGGAGTTATCCTTCTTCTTTTTCACAAATAGAGCGGGGCATCCCCATTCAGACGAGCTGGGATGAATCAAACCTTTCTTTAGTAAGTACTGGAGTTGCTTCTTCAATTCGGCTAACTCATTGGGAGGCATCCGATAGGGCCTTCTTGAGATCGGTGCTGTTCCCGGAATTAACTCAATGGCAAACTCAACATTTTGGTCTGGTGGAAGTCTAGGTAACTCATCCGGAAACACATCTGGAAACTCACAGACCACTGGAATCTGGGCTAGCAGAGTAGTTTGGACCATACAAGTCATGCTAGCTAGGTCTACTTTCTGAGGTAGGACCACCCGAAAAGTGCCTTCTCCACTTGGTTCCTTAAGAGAGATACTCCTTCCTCCAATATCGATTACTACCCCCATCTTATTCATCCAGTTCATACCCATGATCACATCCAAAACTAACCCTGGCATGACTATCAGATTAAGCTTATATTGTTGGTTGGATATGTTTAGGGTTACGCCCTGAACTATCTGATTAGTCAACAGATTAGCCCCAGTTGAACTGATTTTATAAGCACATTCCAATTCAACTATCTTTTGCTTATGCCTCTTAACAAATGCTTGACTTACAAAGGAATGAGATGATCCGGAATCAAACAAGACTACTGCAGGATGATTGTTGATAGAAAACATACCAGCTGTTACCAGTTCTCCTTCAGGGATGTCATACACGGTGGTGTGATGCACACGAGCTTGATACTGCGTCTGCTGTTTCTTAGGGTAGGGATAAAACTTCGCAAAGTGTCCGGGTTGGTTGCAGTTGAAGCACGGTCCCTTCACTTGAGCCATAATTCCAGATGAACTACCTTGTCCTATCTTCGCCTGAGGCAATGCCATCTTGAATGGTTTTTGGTTCCTCTGGGGTTGCTGAGCATTCTGATTCTTCCTTTGCGGTGGCCTAAACCTTGCACCTGGGGCAGGCGATCGATAAGCTGGACGGTTGGCCACTGGGGCTCTGGACTGGGACGAACCCGACTCAAAAGCTCTCTTACGGATCTTGGAAGCAGCATAAACATTGTTGTTCTTCTCTTGCTTCAGACAGTCACTAACGAAATCATTGAAACCAGTCCTCAGTATTCAGGCCTCAGTATTCACCATATCAGGAGCATAACGGCTCAGGATATTGAATGCATGTAGATATTGAGTTACAGTCTTCGTGCCTTGATTCAGTGCCAGGAATTCCCCAAGCTTCATCTCGGTCAGACCAGGTGGAATGTACGTTCCACAGAAGGCTTCGGTGAACTCCCTCCAAGTGATGTGAGCATGGGGAGGAAAAGTGGTGCGGTGATGTTTCCACCACATTCCTACCGGACCTTGAAGCTGATGAGCTGCATACTCAGTCTTCAACACTTCAGTCATTCTCAAGACACGGAACTTGTCTTTCATAGTATTAATCCACTCTTCTGCATCCAAGGGTTCTGCGGCTTCCTTGAAGATCGGTGGACGAGTATCCATGAAGTCCTTGAAACTGCTGTACTGATTTGCTTCATGTCCACCCGGGTTTATTCCCCGACGGGTGTTGTCTGCGATACTGCGCAACGCAGCTTCCATATTCTGTTGCATGCCCTCCATATTACGTTGGCTTCCAAGAAATTGTGCGAAAAACTGTTCCGCAGTGTAGGGTGGAGGAGAAGGTGGTGGATCACGGTCATCACTAGCAGCTGCACTGCCACCAGCCTCAGCGGCACCATACACGGTACGACGAGTGTTCGGCATCTGCATGTTTCAGCAACAGTAATTATTAGGTGATATTGTAGGAGTTGCGACCAAATGAAAAATCATGCTGACTGAATTTACTGGAGAGAATAAATTCATACAATAAAACAGGGGCACAATAAGTCATTCCAATTAACACAACATCACTAATTAGATTACTTAAAGCGCACACATCGCGTCCATTACAACCAAGTTGCCAGCATACATACACTGGACTTTTTGACGTTCGGATACCGCCACAAACACATCCAAGCTTTCCAACATTACATCAAAGCCTTAGTCTTTCTACTCATTATTACATGCCCAACGTGCCAACAAAGCAAAAGATCATGTAGATGGAACCTAGTAGCTAGCGTAACAACTACTAGCCTACTCATCGTGGTCGCTGTCTAAGTCCGAGACGTTGGCGTCGTCGCCATTAGCAGCGTCGTGGTGCTCCCCAATTGGTGCTTCGGGCTCTTCAGGATCTTTGTCTTCATTTAAATCCATCTCTGCCGCACCAGGAGGAACATAGGGGTTGAGTTGATTGTTCAGCCGATGAACCTCCTCATGCAGATTGTCATTATATTCCTCTGCATATGCCAACTGTTGCTCTAGCTCAAACTGTCTAGCCCTCAACACATTCTCTGCGGACCAGGCTTCATTCCTCTGATGGAGCACATGAGTCAACATGCGCTCAGCGTTCCTGTTGGCGGTGGTCAGTCGCCCAACCTACTCTCTCAGGGCACGCACATCTCCTTCGAAAGCCACAGTCCTCTGGGTAGCCTGATCTCTCTGGTGAGTCAACTGAGCCATCTCTGTGTTGAGCCTCTCAATCTCGGCGTCGTGATCTCTCTGAAGCTAACGGCGGTCATCACGAGCCTGACCAAGAGCACTAGACACACGTCTCAGGCTACCTTCCACTCCATCAAAGGCCCTCATCACTGCGAACATGGCACTCATAGTGGGGTTGTCACTGTTCTGTGCTTCTACGGCGCTAATCTCTAGAGATCTTCCTCTTGCCTGCTACCACGAGTCAGTGGAGGGGTTGCCCCTCGGAAAGACTCCAACTATAGCTGCTGCCAACTCCTGAGGAAAGCGATCCATGATATCCCTCAGGATCCCAAAGGCTGCCCTCTCAGCGGCTTCTTCAGGGGTCCTGCCAGTTGACTCAAAATGCCAACCGGTCCACTCAGAACCATCACCTCGTGGACGAACTACCACTACCACAGTCACCAAAAGTCCTTCCCCCAACCGCTCATTCGACCAAAAGTAGCAGGGCTCCATCCCATCAGGATAGCCTACATAGCTGAGTACTCTCCACAAGAGCGTAGGCATCCCAAACTCTCCAAGAAAAGTGTGGCGCTGACGAGTGCATGGAGCAAGCTGATGACAGGGAGCTCTGCCGGTAGACTTGCGGGCTGTCTGCTTGGTACGTGCCATCTGTAGCAAAATTTTATTACCGTGGTGAGAACGGATTTTTAAGTTGGCATTTTTATCGAAATGAGATAATCAACTTATAAGGGGAGGAACAATGCCATGAATGAAATGCACCACATGATACATGCACGTTCCGTACGTCCTCACAAACTTAGAAAACTAATAACTACTAACGAAATAAACGGTGGCACACAACGATCTCTTGTAACGTAACTAACACGTACTACTCGAAAGCGTTGTTATGTACCTGCAGAAAGTCACTTCAGCCCAACCCTCACAGTATGAAAATATGCAAGAAAGTAGTATAAC
Source organism: Saccharum hybrid cultivar R570 (assembly GCA_038087645.1). NCBI lineage: Eukaryota > Viridiplantae > Streptophyta > Magnoliopsida > Poales > Poaceae > Saccharum > Saccharum hybrid cultivar. The sequence continues at coordinate 2,947,505 of JAQSUU010000304.1, forward strand.
GGTAACAACTACCCGAATCATCGTCCTATTGACGACATCGTCACTGCATGACGGAAGTCCCCACCATTTGAATACCCTCATACGAACATGCGCATGGCACGTAAGTATTTCGGTATCACATAAGCACTCCCCTAGATCGGCAGTGTATCCGACCATGCTCTCACAACTCTCACTTATCAGGACGTAGAGGGAATTGATCCATACATTACCACTCAATTGAATGACACTCATACAATAGCACGCCGTATGAGCGACGAAATTTCAAATATGATGCAAACCCCCAAGTTAGTACTTAATTAAGCCACCTAGAGTCCTTATTGGGCATAAAGGATATGACCACTGGCACACTCTTAAATTTGAAAGCTTAGTTGAAAACACAATTTTGTTTTTAAATACCCATGTGAACAGTAACATGCTAAACCATGCTCCGATGCCAGCTGTAACGGATTAACGTAATTATACGAGATTAAGTAAGAAAATCTTCCACCGAGGCGGTTAATTTATCGAACTTAAACCCGTATAACCCGAGATTCCGTGAAATCATGAGGGATTTCAAACCAACCAACATACAACTAAGATCGTACTGATTTAGCAGCCACAGTTCACATGATACGTAGAGTTCACAATAAAAGTGGAGTACATCGGAGTTCGAAAAAAAAATTTATTACAACACAGTTCAAAATAACATAGCGGAAGCAAGTAGTTTTACACCCACACTTAGTTCAATTACAGTGCCAGTAGATAGTCATGGTCCACAAAAGCAGTAGATAAGACGAACAGAGTGACCCTTGCCCAAGGTCCTAGTTGTCGCCCATCGCCGGATACAGACAGTTGGAGCAGTACCCATAGTACATCTGACCATCTGCAACAACAATGGGAACAACGCCCTGAGTACGAGAATGTACTCAGCTAGACTTACCCGTCAAAAACCAGAAATAAAGGACACCAAGGATCATGCAAGGCTTTATAGATTGGACTGGCTTGACTTATTTGCGAAAAGCATAAGTTGTTATGAAAAACTATACCAGTACTTTTTGCATCACTTTTAGTATAACCTATTCAAGCTAGGTAAGCATCTATTGCTAGAACAATCACTTGATTCATCATTAACAATCTAGATTACCATATCAGGTTTAGCATTTCCAACATCATTCACTTAACCATCAGTGTTCCATTAATGTTACTACGATGCCATAGCTCGAGTCAAGTGCTCACTAACCGGAAGCGACGGCGATTCGAATCGAATTCCTATCCAGCTGGAGATTTATTCCTCACACAAACCCTGCTTCCCCCGTCAGGGTCGCGTAGATCACCAATGACACTTTCCAAGAAGCCGCGGGATAACAATCATGGATCGCACTACCCAGGGACCGCCCGACTGCTAGGACACACCTTGGGCTCACTCTTCGCGTCCCCGTTACACCCACTTCAACACCAGTCTGCCAACCCGAGTTTATCCCGGCTCGAAAAGTGTGACTAGCTTCGCGGTCGAAAGGTACTTTATTCGGCCAGCTAAATGTGAGGCATGCATTCAACATGACAAGAGGGACAAGCAACGATCGGTCCTTAATCGACGCAGACGGAATCACTATAGTCTAAAACCCTATAAGACTCCGTCCGGTCTTCATTTATCCATCAACACTTGATTACTTTTTATGATCACAATTACAGCTAACCATAACCCGGTATCCACCTATAACTCGCAGGTGATAGGAAATCACCCGACTTCTACCGGTCTAAGCATGGCTAAGCAATTCACTCGATCCTGACCTAACAGGGTGAAAGATAATCTAGTGGTCAAGGTAATAATGCAACAACGGTTTCACTCAACTCCTATAACTTAATGCAACTATATATATAACTATAGTTCATGTAGTAAGGAACAACTTTTATAAAATAGGAGACTTAAAATGCTCCGGGGCTTGCCTTTTTCGAACGAGCTAGGATGGTGGTCGACGCACTCTGGCAGCTCCTCACCTGACTCTTCTTCCTCGGGCACCTCCTGTGTCTAGGGTTCCTGCTGATCCGTCCAAACTTGCTCCTCCTGTACTGCTACCTGCGACTCTTCCTGCGATCCTATATGATGCAAGTGCATAAGTAACCATGTGAATGATGCATCGGATTGTGGTGGAGTGCTTTGATGACATGAGATGCAGATGAGCACATGGAATGAGCAGTTTGAATATAACTATTTCTTCTACAAGGTAGTCAACGTCATCCAAGAACATGTACCCTAAAACATGCACCTTATCCTTCTATTAGTTAGCCTATCATCTACACATACAAGTGAACCTAAGCTACCAAAGCTTACCAACCTAACTCATCCATAACATCAGCAAGGCATAATGATGCTTCAAAGATACACCAAACATATTTTATTTCTCTTAATTTCTCATAAAGAATATTCTTTTATTCCCTATTTAACTAGGGTTACACAGCAACACCTATTTCTGATGTAGATAAAAATCTACAAAAATTATAGTAGATTACTCTTACCCTAACTAACCTACTACTAAATTTTCATGAGAATTGCATATGTAAAACTGCCTGTACAAAATAAACAAGTTATAGCATAATAATGAGCATGAAATTATTTTGTACTAGAAAAAGTATCAAACAACAGATTTCACATTTTTCCTATGTTACTAACAGTAAACTAACATACTACAAAAATTATCACATGTATGTTCTATACAAATTTAGCTCTCTACTAAAAATAACAAAGATTATCAATTAAAAGCATTTGAACTACACTTCAAAAATTTCTCACAGAACATGCTTCACTAATATTTTTCCTAGAAAGTACATCACTAATAAAGATTAAAGCAACAAGAATCACATTTTTCCCTTCATTATTTTATTCACTACATATTTTCTAAGATATCAGCATTTATAGCAATTAAATAAATTTGCACAGTAAAGTGTTACAAAAATAATATGAGATATTTTTAAACTGTAGATCTATTCAAGATGAATATTTCAAAATTTGTTTTATAATTTTTGGAGCTATAAATTGTACACAAACATTTTCCAAGTATTTTCTTTTCCCAAAACAAAATAGAAATTTAAAAACGAAATTTGGAAATCGCTGAACGGGCCGGCCCACTCGGTAATACTGGCCCGCGGCTGATAACTGCTGGGGCGCCGTGCGGGGAAAAACGGGGTGGCGGCCTGGCTTGGCGGCTCGGCCCAAAGCCGGTGGCCCAACAGGCAGGGGGGTTGGAACGCGGGGCGCGGGGAGCGGCCGCGCGACTGTGACGTCGCGGCGGCGGTGAAGCCCGCCGGCGGCTAGCGGCCGGCTCCGGTCGTGCGGGCACCGATGGAGGGGCACACGGAAACCCTGTGGGGGTGGCGAACATCGCGGGGCGGTGCGCGAGCGGCTAGGCGGGGAGAAAACGCCGGAACGGCGGGGGCGAGCGCGCGGTGGCCGGAATGGCGCCGCGGCGGGGCACGCGAGACGGTGCCTTACCACAGGGCAGAGACGGAGCGTGGAGGCACGTTTGGAGAAGAGAAGGGTGAGGCAGAGTTGTTCGCGCGAGCAATGGCTCGGAGGCGGCCGGCCGGTGACGGAACATGAGGCGGAAACACACGGCAGCGGCGGCGAGCGCGCGGAGGCGGGAGCGGCGGCTGCTGCGGCTCGTGCGAGGCCGAGAAGGGCGAAATGGAGGGCGTGCTGAGGAGGGAGGAGCGGGCACAGGTTCAAGGCGCGTGGCGCGGCCGGTGGAGCCCACGGCTCGCCACCCGTACGCCGGAGGCGGCGAGCGGCGGCCACGCGGCGGGCGAGCCCTGACGCGGGCGTCGCGCTGGCGCGGGCGCGCGCGCGCGGGGAGGGGAGCGGGGCAAGCGGGCCAGGCCGGCGTCTGCTCGTGGGCCAAAAGGGAAGCCGCGGCCCGTTAAAGAAGGAAAAGCATTTTTCTTTTTCTAAATAATTTGCAATTTTTTTTAATTGTTTCAAATTCAAATTTGAAGATGAAAAAGAGGTTTTCAGAACTTTTGCCCAAAATAAAAGTTGTTCAAAATTTAATTCTCTACAACTTTCATGTAGGGCACTTTTCAAAATTCTAAATAGATTTTGAATTTGGGATTTAAAGCTAAATTTTTAAGTAAAAAATCATTTTTCTAGAATATTTTTAAAAGCAAAATTTGAAGGAATTTGAATTCAAGAGTTGCTCCAAAAATCATGTTTATTTATTCTAAATTATTTAAAATTGTAGCTACACAAAATTTCACCACTCTTTAGCTCTTAAATGCAGAATTTGGGTTTTGAGTAATTGTTTTTTAACTTTAAATTTAAAAGGCTCTATATTGCATGCAATGATAACCATGTATGAGATGATTATGACTAATGATTTGGATGCTAATGCATGCTTAACACCCAGGGGTGTTACAGAGATCTTCATTTGTCAAGTCTATGTTGATGATATCATCTTCGGATCAACAAATGAAGATTATTGCAAGGAATTTGGTGAATAGATGTCAAAGGAGTTCGAGATATCTATGATTGGTGAGCTAACATTCTTCCTTGGTTTTCAAGTCAAACAAATAAGAGAAGGTTTTTCATCTCTCAAAAAAACTATACCAAGGATCTTCTCAAGAGATTCAAGATGGAAGAATGTAAGCCAATCAAGACCCCAATGCCATCAAATGGACATCTCGACCTAGATGAGGGAGGTAAACCAATCGATCAAACTCTCTACCGTTCTATGATTGGTAGCTTGTTATACCTTACCACATCTAGGCCCGATATCATGTTTAGTGTGTGCATGTGTGCTCGCTTTCAAGCGTGCCCTAAAGAACCTCACCTAAGTGCCATAAAAAGAATATTAAGATATCTTAAGCACACCCCAAGCATCGGTCTTTGGTACCCCAAAGGAGCTAGATTCCAACTAGTTGGCTATTTCGATTCGGATTATGCCGGTTGCAAAATTGATAGAAAAAGCACATCCAGAGGGTGCCATTTGCTTGGGAGGTCTTTAGTATCTTGGTCATCTAAAAAGCAAAATAGTGTGGCTTTGTCCACCGCCGAGGCGGAATACATTGCCGCGGGGCTTGTTGTGCACAAATCTTATACATGAAACAAACCCTGCTAGACTATGGAGTTGTTCTTGATAAGGTGCCACTTTTATGTGATAATGAAAGTGCTGTTAAAATTGCTAATAATCCGGTACAACACTCACGCACCAAGCACATTGATATCTGCCACCACTTTCTAAGAGATCATGTTGCTAAAAATGATATATTACTAGAAGGTGTAAGAAGTGAAAATCAATTAGCGGATATCTTCACTAAACCTTTGGATGAGGCTACTTTTTGTAGGTTGAGAAGTAAACTAAATGTGCTTGATTCTAGTAACTTTAAGAAATGTGCTTGTGTTGTCCCTTGCATTGCATTGTATCATATGTCATGTTTAAATTTCCGCAATGCATCTAGAACTTGTCTAACACGGTTACAATAATCCTCCTTTGGAGGAGTGAAGAAGCCTAACCGTGGATCAAACTTGACAAGCAACCTAGTCTTACCTTCTCGCTTTGCATTGCATATGCATGGTTGTTGCTTTGTCATTTCTTTTCGGTTTTGCTTTGAGCAAACTCTGTGTTCATCCATGAATAGAGAGAGCATTTAACGCTCCCAAGGGTTCATAAACTCTATTGCATGGCCATACGTTGCTCCTCGGGTGTTTATTGCATATTTTCTTAAAAATAATACTAGCCTAAGGCAAAATATTTTGAAAAACTTGAGGGTTTGAGAGAGGTCCCACATATCAGGTTCCAATTGGTGTTTATTTGAGTCTCTTTGAATTGGAACTTGATTGGGAGTAGTCGCGGCGCAGATCGAGTTGAAGAAAGGCGCTTTACAGCGACCGGACGCTGGACTGGACGCGATGCTACTTCATCACTGCGTCCGGTCCTGACGACCACTAGCGCGTCTGGTCATCCAGAAGAACTTCTCAAGGATCTGTGACCGGACGCTGCATCGGACGTGACGTTGTGACCACCGCGTCCGGTCCCGGTGACCACCACCGCGTCCGGTCATGCGTGTTGGGTTCCCAGGCAATCTCTGATCAGAATCTGTCAGCGTCCGATCATCTCAAACCAGACGTGTCCGGTCGCGCTAGGAGCTTACTGGACTCTGACCGGACGCTGCTCCACCACGTCCGGTCAGTTGACCAGCGCGTCCGGTCATTGCGTGAAAAGCGGATTTAAGCCTATTTAACCGTACATCCCGATCTACTTTTTTCGGCCGTCTCCGTTTTCTCCTCGAGCGCTGCCGCACCTCCTCCAGCACCGCCGCACTCCTCCCGCGCCGTCGTCGACCGCCGCAGTCGCGCCGCCGTCGACCGCCGCAGTCGCGCCGCCCTGCCGCAACCACGACGCCGCGCCTCCTCCCGCGCAGCCACTGCTCGCTCCTCAGCCGCGCGCGCTGCTTCTCCTTCCGCGCCGCCGCTTTTCCTCCCCACGACCATGCATCGTCTCCAACAGCCGTAGCCGCACCACCGTCCGCATGCACCGCCGAACCCTAGCCCTAGCTCTTTACTCGCCGCAGCCGAGCCAAGCCGCGCCAGCTTTGCTAATCCACTACCAGGGCTTCGACCTAACCCTAACAGTCGCGACGTCTTTGACATCTCTCCGTGAAAGGTCTTTCGTGTGACTTCGTCTTCACAAGCGCTTGTTGGTCGTTTTCGGGGAACCCTAGCGCGTCAAGGTCTCTTACCTTCTCATCAGAGTTTCGCTCATCCAAGGTAGCTATCATGATCTATTCTTTTCTTATCTCGTATGCTTGCTTTCATAAGGACCTTGCTCATCTGGTAGTTAAAATAAAATGCTTAATAGTAGCTCTATCTATTCCATCTTTACAGAGGGTCTTGTCGGTACTCTCTGCGTGTGTGGTGATCAGCTTTGATTTCGAGGCCAAGCCTGTGGATATGGATTGAGGCCAAGCCTCACGAGTGTCAGTTCACCATCTTGTACTATCAGTATTTTCTCAGTCACAAAGGTTGATCAGTATGGTTCGCTGCAAGAATGCTGGTGGTGGACCGAGTGACGGGGACGAAAGTCCTCCTAGGGTGACAGAGGTTGCCCGTGGCAAGAGCAAGAAGTTAGCCGTCAAGAAGAGAAATAGGACACCCACTGAGGCAGAAATAGCACAGGCTGTCGCTGATGCAGCAGAGCGTGCTGAGAGAGGTGGCAGGAGCAGTGGGATTCACATTGGCGAGCGTCGTTTTCATCTTTGAAAGGATCAAGATGCCCAAGAGGGGGGGGGTGAATTGGGCTTTTCTAAAAATTAATTGCAAGAATTAAATCCTATAAGCCAAACTTCACCCCTAGTGCCTACTAGTGCTCCTTGTGATTCTACCGATAAAAGTTTTGCACCCTAAGATCCAATCCTAGTCTAGTAAGGCAATTCTAGGAAAGTAAACAAGCAATAAAAATAATGCACGAAAGTAAATGCTTGAAAGTAAGGGTTAGGAACACGGTGATGTTTTCCTGAGGTAACGGAGAGTCGCCACTCCCCACTAGTCCTCGTTGGAGCACCCGCGCAAGGGTGTAGCTCTCCCTTAATCCGTGCAAGGATCAAGTGCTCTCTACGGGTTGATTCTTCGACACTCCGTCACGGTGAATCACCTAAAACCGCTCACAACATGAGTTGGGTCACCCACAAGCTCGTCGGATGATCACCAAACTGTCTAGGTGATGGCGATCACCAAGAGTAACAAGCTAGAACTCTCACTTGACCACAACAAACCTAATGAGAAGATGGATGCACACTTACTACACTCTTGTCACTAGTGAGGAATCTCAAACTTTGATTCTTAAATCACTATCCTCACTAGGGCTCTTGCACTCCCTTACACTCCAAAGGTGTTTCTCAGCTGAACAAATGAGCAAGAGTGCTCTAAAAGAGGTGGAGGGGATGTATTTATACACCCCTTAGACAAATCCAACCGTTACCTGCCAAATCAGTAAAACACGTACTGACCGGACGCGCTGGTCGATGTGACCGGACGCGCCGGTCGAGTGTAACGGTCAAAAACCGAAAGTCAGCGCTGAGTGACCGGACGCGCCGGTCAGGGATGACCGGACGCGTCCGATCATGCAAGAACCTTACTAGACTTTGACCTGATGCTCGACTGCATCCGATCATAGATGACCGGACGTGTCAGGTCAGTTAAGAACCTTACTGGAACGTGACCGGACGCGTCCGATCACTTCACAGTCACGTCCGATTATACTGTTACCCTCTGAAACACGTGTCAGACTGATCACCGCGTCCGGTCAACCAGTTAACGATGCAGTGACTTGTTAGTACTGACCGGACGCGTCTGATCATGACAAAGATTGCGTCCGGTCAAGGATAAACTGCTCAAACGACTTAGAAACGCGACGCAACTTGAACCAAGTTGCTTTCAACTGAACTTTGAGCTTTTCCTGGGCTACCTAGTGCTAAGTTTGACAAGTGTGCACTACACCTAAACAAAAGACTCACCTAGGTCAAGCTACTCGCTCATGCCCCCCTTTATAGTATGGTCAAAGGAATAAACAAAGATCCTAACGACTATTCCGGATGTAACTCAACACCTTGACATCTGAAACTAACCGTCCTTAATCTTGTCATTGATCCTTTGAAAACCAAAACGATTTCCATCAAGAGACATGAATATCATAGTGCCCAAAGAAGTTATCAACTCCATGACCTAACTTATCAGAGTTTCTGCAAAACACACGTTAGTCATGGTAATAATGTGTTGTCATCAATTACCAAAACCAACACGGGGGCCTAGATGCTTTCAATCTTGAAGGTCGACAGCTCGGTACTGAGGCCACAGAGGGGACAGAGGACCCACCTGTAGAGCAGCCCACAGAGGACATAGAGGAGACATAGGAGCAGACCGCTCAGACTCCACCGTGTCGTCGCTCAGGACATACACGTGCTTAGGTGACTCCTAGGCCAGAGGGCCAGCATCGTGGAGGTCGTCCACCTCCCAGGGCTCGAGGTCACCCCCCAGTCAAGCACTTTGACCTGAGGGGAGCTACAACACGCCAGGTACAGGCTCTCAGGTTTGTTGAGCTTAGTCAGTGGTTCCCACCTCAGCGGGACCCCCGAGCTTCAGAGGGCTTCTACACACCTCTGCACGAGGATTTCTACAGAGCTTATGTTGACAGCGGGATTGCATTCAGACCTCAGAGAGTGTGTCGTCTTGAGGCTTTAGTTGAGGTTGTTGGTGAGCAGCTCCGTCCACACATGTCCTTTCTACCTGGTCTGTCAGACTTTCTAGGATGGACTGGAGCTTACTACGGGACTTGGGTCAGAGAGTTCTACTCCTCACTTTGGATTGACCCTGCTCACGAGTTCATACACTTTGCATTCTGAGGTCGTGACCATAGATTGTACAGCACCAGGGTACGGGAGATTCTCAGACTCCCTGCTTCAGAGACGAAGATTCACCAGCTGTGTTTTGGATAGACTTCACCACCGAGACGTCCTCATGGAGGTACAGTACCACCAACAGATATGATCAGACCTTGCTTCCATGAGCTATTTGGCGAGGGGTCCAGACGTACACCTGCCAGCTTGACACCCCTTGCCAGAGTGCTTGATGCCATCATGAGACGGACTCTTCTACTGAGGCTAGGATACAGAGAGGGCCTGACACGTATGCAGCTTTGGGTTGTTCATCACCTCATCTCACAGACACCGTTTGATATTTTAGATCTGATGCTATGTGAGATGGATGACACTTTGGCAGAGGGTTTCAAGGGTCACCGACAGTTACCTTATGCGCATTGGATTTGCTTCATCATTCGATCTGCGTGTGACCTGCCTGCAGAGATTAGAGCTGAGATATCTGATACCACTACTGCATTCCCAGAGTATGATATCTGACAGTTGTGAGCCTCAGTGACTAGAGAGCAGGCACCTAGGCCGGGACAGTGTCAGAGGCCAGAGGTTCCAGAGATAGCAGCTGAGCAGAATGAGACCGTTGAGGGTCTTGCTAAGGCCGAGCTTGTAGATCTTGATACTCAGCCAGCTGATCCAGTTGAGGATGATGCCATTGACAGCACTAACGAGGACTACCATCCCATTCCTCGGTACCGCTCTCCTCGGTCTCATGACCATGAGGCCGGTGGTTCAGGATCAGCCTCCCGCTCAGACCTAGCCATGGTGGCTATACTTGAGAGGTTGACCCAGGCTCAGGAGAGGCAGGAGGTTCAGATGTAGCGATAGGCTCAGGACACAACAGCTGCATTTGCTCAGATTCAGGCTCGTCAGGACGAGTTCCAGAGGCAGCAGCTGGAGTTTCAGAGGCAGCAGTTTGAGATGTAGAGGCAACAGGCAGCCACCCAGCAGCAGTATCTTGAGCTCCTGCAACATCTCATCACTGTTGGGGTTCCTCCACCACCGTCTGTCCTTACTCCTGCACTACAGTCCAGTGGACTTCAGAGTCAGGAACAGCTGAGTTTTCAGTTTACCTCTCCCCAGCAGCAGGTCCCTTAGACCTTTCAGTCCCCGAGCTACACTCCTATTTAGACGGGGTTCACTCCACCAGCTCAACTCAGACCTCATCTTCTCTCGGGCAGTCCTTTCCCTGACTTGAGTGCCTCCTACAGCGAGTTGACTGGTCAGCCTACACTCTCACACACCACTGTTGTGACTTCTTCAGGGATGTTGGCTTCCGAGACTGTGGCTCTTCCAGTGTCAGGGGCAGGGACTACAGAGACAGTACCATCGTCAGTTGCCTCGACAGATCCTCCTACAGTTGGTACTTTTTAGGCTCAGGTGATAGAGACTGCTCCTATTGTTGCTACTACGGCTTCAGCTCCTGCACTTGCTCCATAGACCCAGACTGCTTCACTGCCACGTCTATCTACAGAGGGTCAGCCTGATAGTTCAGAGTCTGAGGAGGATACTTCATAGTTTGTGATCACTCTGCGCTCCTCGGCACCCGACACGACTGCTTCTGTTCCCCCATCGGATCCTTAGCTTTGTTTTTGGCGTTTGATGACAAAGGGGGAGAGAGTAGATTCAGGGGGAGTGTTGATAGAGGGTTTTGTTTTTCTTTGCGTGCTACTTTGATGCATCATGTTTATTTTCTCGCCCTGCATTTTGTGACTGTGTGCTTGTGAGACTTTATTATATATCATGTCACTTGATTGGTTTAGCTCATAAGATTGTGCTTCCATGCCTTACTCCGATTTCATATGAGCTATATTTTATGTGTACTAACTCTTCATGTTTTATCTTATGAGTACACTCAATTGGCTTGGAACACATAAGCAATTCCTAACCCCTTGTGCTTATTGCTTTTTGCTTATGTGAACCAAGCATGTTCAAAAATCTCAACTCTTAAATCTTCTGAATCTAAGGGTTGTCATCAATCACCAAAAAGGGGGAGATTGAAAGCATCTAGGCTCCAGGAGTTGGTTTTGGCAATTGATGACAACGCATTATTACCATGACTAACATGTGTTTTGCAGAAACTTTGATAAGTTAGGTCATGGGGTTGATAATTGCTTTGGGCACTATGGTATTCATGCCCCTTGATGGAAATCGTTTCGGTTTTCAAAGGATCAACGACAAGATTAAGGACGGTTAGTTCCGGATGTCAAGGTGTTGAGTTACATCCGGAATAGTCGTTAGGATCTTTGTTTCTTTCCTTTGACTGTACTATAAAGGGGGGCATGAGCGAGTAGCTTGACCTAGGTGAGTCTCTTGTTTAGGTGTGGTGCACACTTGTCTAACTTAGCACTAGGTAGTTCAGGTAAAGCTCAAAGTTCAGTTGGAAGCAACTTGGTTCAAGTTGCGTCGCGTTTCGAAGTCGTTTGAGCCGTTTATCCTCGACCGGACGCGGTCTTTGTCACGACCGAACGTGTCCGGTTAGTACTAAAAGTCACCGCGCTTTCAACCTAGTTAACCGAACGCGGTCCCTGCGAGGATCGGACGCGTTGACCAGTCTGACACGTGTTCCAGAGGGTGAAAGTCTAATCGGACACGATTGGAAAATGATCGGACGCGTCCGGTCACGTTCCAGTAAGATACTTAGCTGACCTGACGCGTCCGGTCATCACTGATCGGACGCGACCGAGTGTCAGGTCAAAGAACAGTAAGGTTCTTGCACGACCAGACGCGTGCGGTCATCCCTGATCGGTGTGTTCGATCACTCAGTGATGTCGTTCAGTTTTTCGACCGTTACACTCGACCGACGTGTCCGGTCACGTCGACCGGCGCGTCCGATCAGTGCGTGTTTTGCTGAGTTGGCAGGTAACGGTTGGATTTGTCTGTGGGATGTATAAATACATCCCCTCCACCTCTTTTAGAGATCTCTTGCTCATTTGTTCAGCTGAAAAACATCTTTCAAGTGCAAGGTAGTGCAAGATCCCTAGTGAGGGTAGTGATTTGAGAATCAAAGTTTGAGATCCCTCATCAGTGACTAGGGAGTAGCAAGTGTGCATCCATCTTCTTATTAGGCTTGTTGTGGTCAAGTGAGAGTTCTAGCTTGTTACTCTTGGTGATCGCCATCACCTAGACGGCTTAGTGGTGGTTGGGAGTTTGGTGATCATCCGACGAGCTCGTGGATGACCCAACTCATCGTGTGAGCGGTTTTAGGCGATTCACCGCGACAGAGTGTCAAAAAATCAGCCCGTAGAGAGAATTTGATCCTTGCGCGGATCAAGGGGGAGCTATACCCTTGCACGGGTGCTCCAATGAGGACTAGTGGGGAGTAGCGACTCTCCGATACCTCGGGAAAACATCGCCGTATTCCTAACCCTTACTTTCGAGCATTTACTTTCGTGTATTACTTTCATTGCTTGATTTACTTTTCTAGAATTGTCATGCTAGACTAGGATTAGAACTTAGGGTGCAAAACTTTTTACCGGTAGAATTACAAGGAACACTAGTATCACTAGGGGTGAACTTTGGCTTGTAGGATTTAATTCTTGCAATTAATTTTTAGAAAAGCTCAATTCACCCCTCCTCTTGGACATCTTGATCCTTTCACTGAGGAACTAGATAAAGACTTTAAAAGTGGTTTTTATCTGCAATAGAGCTTACCTGTCAGATGAAATTGTGCAGTCATGAGATAATAATAGAAAAAAAAGAAAAGACGAGAAAGATGACAATAGCTCTTATTTAATGCTGAAGCTCATGCCAATACATAGAATAAAGGCGCATTGTGATAAAACGATTCCAATCAAATGAATAAACGAAGCTATTTGCAAAATAATATTTAAATATTCAAAAAAGACAATAAGCAAACTAGCTCCCCGCGCTATTTGCGTGGGCCAACTTCTTATCGTTCTGTTCTTCCACAATGAAGTCAATAGTTTTCTAAATTTTATTCAGGGCATAGTAGTATCTCGCATGATCAACAAGCTTCGTCGTGCCAACTTCCTAAGACCTTCATTATTATGTTATACATTATACAAAGATTTTAACATACGAAGCATAACCAAGTACATCTGCAGGAATCTTAGGCAGTTAGGCGTGTTAAGTTGTACGAGATAAATGTGTGCATTTTCGATATAATGTTTAATGTGTGAAATAGAGGAATCCATATTTCACCCAAAACGAATCAAGCGAATTATTGTGCAGAGGGTATCCTAGCTGTAAAAAGTTAATTTTCACCGTTATAACTTGTAAAACCACCTGTTCTTTTTTTCGCTTCTGACGAGATTGAGACCTCGGTGTGTTCATATAGCGCACATTTTGTCCCGATGCCTTGCCTACCAATTTCTGTTAAAGTAGGCGCACGCGAAAGACGTAACGGAGAATCCATGGAGCGAATTTGGCCTACTTGGGTTGGAGATAGTACAACACTCTTCCACAAGCACAATCATGGTTACCAATATATAATATAACTAGCATTTGTGTGGCATAAGGCTTAGACAGCTTAGCTTAAAATAAACCAGGGCCTGGCCTAAACGGGAGGGTTTCTTATTGTGGCCATGGCATGGCAAGTGTGTACTGGCTTGGGATCCTTGCGGCGCAGCAGCAAGAAGCACATGTTCAGCTCCGGCCTATGGTTTTAGGTCGTTGGTTGTGCTCAAGGTGAGGAGGCAGTTTTCCCTGAAAGGAGCTAGCGATCGAGGTGGGCATGCATGGACAAGTCAAACTAACGCTGGCTCTCAGCTGATTCAGAATGGGTCACCGGTCAATCTGTTGAGAATTTTCTTAGAAGAATTAGTTAGGTCATGTGGTAGTAGTATGAGCTTTGTAAGGACCGGGTTAGGAGCATGGTTGGTGTAGTGTAATGAAATGAACCTTAATTTCAATGTTCCTGCAGCCTCTGACCTCAGTGGTCTGTGCAAAGGCAAACAGTACTCAACATGTTGAGGAATTTCAGTGACTCGTCTCGGCGGTTTGTCAGTTAGCACACATAAGAAGCTGCAAACTGTTGCTTTCGTTAGACCACCTATAGCATAGCATTAGGCATCCATCTTTTCGGGGTTTGTACGCTTGCCGCTCCGTTCTACGCAGCACGGACAACCGTGTGTTTGTGATGATAATTTTACTCCAAATCGCTATCAAGAACGGAGACGAGCTGGAACCTGGATCAGTCTCAGAGGTGTCTTTTCTTTTAGAGAAACGTACATGGACCTTAAACTTGGTTGTGAAGCAGGATTCAGATGAGGATTGCAGGTGAGCATGCATATAACAGTAAAAATGTTCAGCACAGCATTGTGCAAGAGCTTCTGACACATACAGACATCAGCTGTTTATTTTTCGGATAATTAGATACTAGCTGATTGATCTCCGATGCAACGCAAAGGCCGGCGCACCGGGAACCTTGTCCACCATATTATTCAGAACTGCTGTGGAGTTTGGAGTTTGGACTGAACTTGAACATTGTACAGCTGCTCTTAGTCATATGCAATTGGGATTCTAGAAGGTAGGCAAATCTGCAAGAACCCAGAATTAACTGACGATCAACTGTTGAGTCCTATTGGATGGTAGTACTGTATTCGGATATCAATAGGCTGGCCATTGACAGGCTCAGCGGTAGATGCTTCACCAACCGGGAGTTTAAATGGCTTAACGAGCCTGTCTCCTTGATCTCTAGCTGCCATTGACACCCTTCATTCTCAATTGCGAGCTGCCAAGGGACAAGGGAGGGAGGGACCGCTACTAGTGCTGTGTGCTCCAACCCTCCTTCCCAATTGCTGCATGCAGTCAGTCTCTGCACAACGGGACATGGAAGATCTGCTGCCTTTGTCGCTCCCTTTCGAGCTTCAACAGTATCAAAATGGCCGGTTTTCCAGAAATTTTCCTCTGCTTGTTTTGTCTGGCGTAGCAGCAGGATCTGTGGTGCCATTGCATGTGTGTAGAAAATGCAGCAAGTGTGGTGTGCGTCGTCTGACCTTTTCCTGGACACTCGTCGCACAATATATAATGACACGACTGGTGACGAGACTCGCGCCAAATAAAAATTTGTGACACATTAGTTGGTTGGTGCAGTTTCCTCGTCAGTTTGCACCATGGTTCAACGGAGAAAGGAGAGGACAGACAGAAACGGACGTGGAACTAAATAAACCGGCCACCAAGTCTGCCAGCAACCGTGCGGGCGGGCGGACGGACGGTCGCCGGAGATCAATTCAACTCGACGAACGCGACGGACGGTAGGGTGGCAAATACACTATGCCGGACTGCATCACGGTCACGTCATTACTGGATCAGAAGTTGGGTACAAAGCTGGGCCACAAATGAAAATGGGGACGACGGCAGCTTCCTATGATTGGGCGGGCATTGGAAAGGCGCCGATGGATCCACCAATTCGCACGCCGAGAGTTGTGATTGCAAAGAGCCGGTAGCGATTGGGAAGTTGCAGGAGAGATGGAAGCATAGTTGATTGATTGATTAATTGGGACTCATTAATTGGCGATCGAGACTCGAGAGCGTCTGGGCCACACAGGATCGTATATATTCGTAGGCCAAAAAGTGTTCGAAGTGGGACTCTGGGAGTGTTTCTTTCTTGGTTGCAGAGTAGTATATGTAGTTAGTTTTCGTGTAGTCGCAGGCTTCCAATCTTCGCACGCTTCATGCTGAACGCACTACGCGCGTGTTTTTTCTTCTTCCTTCTATCTACTGTACTGGGAAAAGTAACACTATAACTACTTCCTTCCTTGCACTTGCAATTCTACCGGCAACTCTTTGACAACACAAACGAACTCGTGCATGATGCGAAATTTCTGGAGCTAACTGTCAGAACGCCAATGCCGGTGTCGAGTTGTCGTGACTCAGAAGTCGGGGCTCAAATTTAGATTCTAGTTACACTGTAAAATTGAAGGTTGAAAGTTGAAACGATGCAAATTAACAAGACTAGGACTAGGAGGGGAGCAAAACGAGCTGGAGAGGTGTGCAAATGCAATTATTTCTATGCGAAACCTGATCGATGGGCTCCTTATCATCACCATGAACAATGATGTTTTCATCAGTTCTCAGATCATGTCCGAGCCATATATGTACGCATCATGCATTTGACAATCCATATGCAACTGTTCTGGTATCTTGTGAGACTGCACTGCACGTCGGTCTCACCAATGGAGAAATGGCGGAGGGCATGCAGCGTCGTTTTTCTTCGTGCAAGGAACGCTGTGCAGTTTGATGTTTGACCCATCAGGAAACCTGACAAGCTAGCTTCCTTTCTCCCACTCCGATAGCTAAGCTCGTCTCATTGGTTTGGTTTCGTCAGCTACGAGTCATAGAATACAAGAAGGGGCGATAAGATGTGTGAACACATGATCTAAGCAGTCAAAATGTTGGAACTGATTTCGTCAAGGAATAACAAACACGAATCCTCCCCTCCAGTCCATATTTTATTCGTCACACCACCCCTCCCATAAAATACTACTAGTCCTCCACTTGGTGCTTATCGATCTTCAGGTATTAGCACGCGCCACCGGCGCACTCATCTTCAGAAGATTTGAAGAATCCTTAATGGGCAAATAAAGAGCAAATAGCACGAAAAGGTACTTAGCATCTAACTGATTAATGGAGCGTCTGTGACCCGATCATATACTATAATCGAGTCCAAACGAGTGTAGTGGGGTCAAAACATTAGGTAAGTAGGGGCAATATGACTAGAAGAAGAACAAAAAGCAGCAGTGAAAGGTCTCCAATTCTTCAAAAAAGGCAGCACGGCACGCTGGTAAAGGGGCTTGACACTTTGATAAAGCGCCGGAATTGAACTGGACCTAGATCAACACGTGCAGGGAAAACTCCTGTTTCCACTTAGTGCAACACGTGCAAAGCGCGTTTTCGAAAAAAAAACTGGACCTAGATCAGGTAAATCCTGGGTAAGTGTCTAAGCGAGTTGCATGTGAAGTCATTGCTTATGAGCTATAAGCATTGAGCAGGGAGCACAATGTGTGCTGATTCTACGGCACTACTGCAGCAACCTCAAGAGGATGAAGAAAAATTCTAGTACTATCTGGATGAGCATCAGCGGCAACAGTTTTTTTTCTTTTCTTTTTATTTTTCTTTTTCTTTTTTGGCGTCCAATGAAGGACTTTGTTTTCAGATGCTGTGGTATATCTGGAAAGCATGGCAGGAGCCAACACTTGTAGTGTAGCCGTAAGCTACTCGATCAGGACTTTGTTTCAGATGCTGTGGTTTTCGGCCACGGTTCAAATGCTAGTGACACTTAAACAAATCTTCTCGGGCAACCTAAAAATAATGACACAACACCTACTCTATGAAAAGCCGGATATTTATTTCTTTCGTTGAAAGTTAAAGGAATTAGGCAATTGGATCAGTCTTTTACTAGATCGAAAAGCCTCCTACTCTTCACGCTCAGCCTCCTCATATTTGAATGTCTAACTGTCGACGTTCAGGTTAACTACAAACAGCTTGCTGCTTCTTAGCTACCATGACCGCTATCATATGAACTCAGGCGATCAATGACCATGGACTCGTAATTCTTTTTTTTTAAAAAAAACCATGGACTCGTAATTCTAGGTGGTCATATACGTTTCCTTTTAATTGCAGGTGGTAATTCTAGCTAGGTGAAGTAGTTGGGACTGTCCATTGGCGCAACAATTGCAGGTTCGTTTGTGGGCTGAAGGGGCCGTGTCAAACTGTTCCGGCCCAGCACAGGCAGTCCATACTCAGTCCAGACTCTAAGATGAATTCTGTTGTATCTTATTGTTGCCTACTGTTTCTCTCCGAACATGGGCCGTTGTTTTGTGATAGGTTGTTTTCAGGAATGATACGGAGTTTTGAGCTAGTCCCGCGCACCTCCTCCGCTCGTTGGATTTGACCCATATAACTTGGATAACGATACCCTCAGGACATCCACTGTAACACCCCTGGGTGTTAAGCATGCATTAGCATTTCAAAGCATAAAGCATTCAGCATCATTTCATGACTAGCATTGCATGAAATATAGCTCTTTTAGATTTAAACTTGAAAAGCAAATAATTAGAACCCTAACTTTGATGTAAGTGCCAAAAAGGTAGCATACTTTTGGGTATTAGCAATTTTAAATAATCTAGAATAAATTAACATGATTTTTGGAGCAATTCTTGAATTCAAGTTTTTCTCAAATTTTGTTTTAAAAATATTCTAAACAAATAAATTTTTGAATAACAATTTAGCTTTAAATCCTAAATTCAAAATCTATTGAGAATTTTGAAAAATGCCCTACATGAAAGTTGTAGAGAATAAAATTTTGAACAACTTTTATTTTGGGCAAAAGTTCTGAAAGCCTCTTTTTCATTTTCAAATTCAATTTTGAAACAAATAAGGAAATCTGAAAACATTTTTATAAAAGAAAATTCGGTTTTCGTTTTAGTGGGCCGCGGCCTCCCTTTCGGCCCGCGAACGGATGCCGGCCTGGCCCGCTCGCCCCCGCCTTCTCCCGAGCGCCCGCGTCCGCGCCCGCGCCAGCGCAACGCCGCGTCAGGGCTCGCCCGCCGCGTGGCCGCCGCTCGCCGCCTCCGGCGTACGGGTGGCGAGCCGTGGGCTCCACCGGCCGCGCCACGCGCCTTGAAGTCGCGCCCGCTCCTCCCTCGGCTGCACGCCCTCCATTTTTCGCCCCGCTCGGCCTCACGCGACCCGCAGCAGCCGCCGCTCCCGCCTCCGCGCGCTCGCCGCCGCTGCCGTGTGTTTCCGCCCGCGTTCCGTCACCGGCCGGCCGCCTCCGAGCGATTGCTCGCGCGAACAACTCCGCCTCATCCTTCTCTTCTCCGAACGCGCCTCCACGCTCCGTCTCTGCCCCGCGGTAAGGCACCGTCTTGCGTGCCCCGCCGCGGCGCCATTCCGGCCACCGCGCGCTCGCCCCCGCCGTTCCAGCGTTTTCTCCCCGCCTAGCCGCTCGCGCACCGTCCCGCGGTGTTCGCCACCCCCACAGGGTTTCCATGTGCCCCTCCATCGGTGCCCGCACGACCGGAGCCGGCCTCTAGCCGCCGGCGGACATCTCCGCCGCCGCGACGTCGCAGCCGCGCGGCCGCTCCCCGCGTTCCAACCCCCCTGCCTGCTGGGCTAGCGGCCTTGGGCCGAACTGGCAGGCTGGGCCGCCTCCGGTTTTTCCCGCGCAGCGCTCCGGCAGAAATCGGCCGTGGGCCGTTGTTGCCGAGTGGGCTGGCCCGTTAAACAATTCCGTAATTAGTTTTTGAATTTCTATTTTGTTTTAGAAAAAGAAAATACTTGGAAAATGTTTGGGTACCCTTTTTAGCTCCAAAAATGATGAAACAAATTTTGAAATGTTCCTCTTGAATAGATCTACAGTTTAAAAATATCTCATATTATTTTTGTAACACTTTACTGTGCAAATTTATTTAATTGCTCTAAATGCTGATATCTTAGAAAATATGTAGTAAATAAAATAATGAAGGGAAAAATGTGATTCTTGTTGCTTTAATCTTTATTAGTGATGTACTTTCTAGGAAAAATATTAGTGAAGCATGTTCTGTGATAAATTTTTGAAGTGTAGTTCAAATGCTTTTAATTGATAATCTTTGTTATTTTTAGTAGAGGGCTAAATTTGTATAGAACATACATGTGATAATTTATGTAGTATGTTAGTTTACTGTTAGTAACATAGAAAAAATGTGAAATCTGTTGTTTGACATTTTTTCTAGTACAAAATAATTTCATGCTCATATTTAGGCTATAACTTGTTTATTTTGTACAGGCAGTTTTACATAGGCAATTGTCATGAAAATTTAGTAGTAGGTTAGTTAGGGTAAGAGTAATCTACTGTAATTTTTGTAGATTTTAATCTATAACAGAAATAGGTGTTGCTGTGTAACCCTAGTTAAATAGGGAATAAAAGATTATTCTTTATGAGGAATTAAGAGAAATAAAATATGTTTGGTGTATCTTTGAAGCATCATTATGCCTTGCTGATGTTGTGGTTGAGTTAGGTTGGTAAGCTTTGATAGCTTATGTTCACTTGTATGTGTAGATGATAGGCTAACTAATAGAAAAATAAGGTGCATGTTTTAGGGTATATGTTCTTGGATGACGTTGACTACCTTGTAGAAGAAATAGTTATATTCAAACTGCTCATTCCATGTGCTCATCTGCATCTCATGTCATCAAAGCACTCCACCACAATCCAATGCATCATTCGCATATTTACTTATGCACTTGCATCATACAGGATCGCAGGAAGAGTCGCAGGTAGCAGTACAGGAGGAGCAGGCTTGGACGGATCAGCAGGAGCCCCAGGCACAAGAGGTGCCCGAGGAGGAAGAGTCAGGCGAGGAGCTGCCAGAGTGCGTCGACCACCATCCTAGCTCATTCGAAAGAGACAAGCCCCGGAGCATTTTAAGTCTCCTATTTTATAAAAGTTGTTCCTTACTACATGAACTATAGTTATATATAGAGTTTCATTAAGTTATAGGAGTTGAGTGAAACCGTTGTTGCATTATTACCTTGGCCACCGGATTATCTTTCACCCTGTTAGGTCAGGATCGAGTAAATTGCTTAGTCATGCTTAGACCGGTAAAAGTCAGGTGATTTCCTGTCACCTGCGAGTTATAGGTGGATACCGAATTATGGTTAGCTGTAATTGTGATCATAAAAAGTAATCAAGTGTTGATGGATAAACGAAGACCGGGCGGAGTCTTATAGGGTTTTGGACTATAGTGATTCCGTCTGTGTCGATTAAGGACCGATCGTTGCTCGTCCCTCTTGTCATGTTAAACGCATGCCTTACATTTAGCTGGCCGAATAAAGTATCTTTCGACCACGAAGCTAGTGACACTTTTTTGAGCCAGGATAAACTCGGGTTGGCAGACTGGTGTTGAAGGGGGTGTAACGGGGACACGAAGAGTGAGCCCAAGGTGCGTCCTGGCAGTCGGGCGGTCCCTGGGTAGTGCGATCCATGATTGTTATCCCGTGGCTTCTTGGAAAGTGTCATTGGTGATCTACGCGACCCTGACGAGGGAAAGCAGGGTTTGTGTGAGGAATAAATCTCCAGCTGGATAGGAATTCGATTCGAATCGCCGTCGCTCCCGGTTAGTGAGCATTTGACTTGAGCTATGGCATCGTAGTAACATTAATGGAACACTGATGGTTAAGTGAATGATGTTGGAAATGCAATAACTGATATGGTAATCTAGATTGTTAATGATGAATCAAGTGATTGTTTTAGCAATAGGTGCTTACCTAGCTCGAATATGTTATACTAAAAGTGATGCAAAAAGTACTGGTATAGTTTTTTCATAACAACTTATGCTTTTCGCAAATGAGTCAAGCCAGTCCAATCTATAAAGCCTTGCATGATCCTTGGTGTCCTTTATTTCTGGTTTATGACGGGTAAGTCTAGCTGAGTACATTCTCGTACTCAGGGCGTTGTTCCCATTGTTATTGCAGATGGTCAGATATACTATGGGTACTGCTCCAAATGTCTGTATCCGGCGATGGGCGACAACTAGGACCTTGGGCAAGGGTCACTCTGTTCGTCTTATCTAATGCTTTTGTGGATCATGACTATCTACTGGCACTGTATTTGAACTAAGTGTGTGTGTAAAACTACTTGCTTCCGCTATGTTATTTTGAACTATGTTGTAATAACTTTTATTCCGAACTCCGATGTACTCCACTTTATTGTGAACTCTATGTATCATGTGAACTGTGGCTACTAAATCAGTACGATCTTGGTTGTACGTTGGTTGGTTTGAAATCCCTCGTGATTTCACGGAATCTCGGGTTATACAGGTTTAAGTTTGATAAATTAACCACCTCGGTGGAAGATTTTCTTACTTAATCTCGTATAATTACGTTGATCCGTTACAGCTGGTATCGGAGCCTGGTTTAGCATGTTACTGTTCACATAGGTAATTAAAAACAAACTGTGTTTTCAACTAAGCTTTTAAATTTAAGAGTGTGCCAGTGGTCATATCCTTTATGCCCAATAAGGACTCTAGGTGGCTTAATTAAGTACTAACTTGGGGGTTTGCATCATATTTTAAATTTCGTCGCTCATACGGCGTGCTATTGTATGAGTGCCATTCAATTGAGTGGTAATATATGGATCAATTCCCTCTACGCCTTGGTAAGTGAGAGTTGTGAGAGCATGGTTGGATACACTGCCGATCTAAGGGAGTGCTTATGTGATACCGAAATACTTACGTGCCATGCGCATGTTCGTATGAGGGTATTCAAATGGTGGGGACTTCCGTCATGCGGTGACGATGTCGTCAATAGGACGATGATTCGGGTAGTTGTTACCGTTATACTCGTATCTGGGATGCGTGTAGAGCGAGTAACTTACTTTACTGCTTTCTTGCATATTTTCATACTGTGAGGTTTGGGCTGAAGTGACTTTCTGCAGGTACATAACAACGCTTTCGAGTAGTACGTATTAGTTACGTTACAAGAGATCGTTGTATGCCACCGTTTATTCCGTTAGTAGTTATTAGTTTTCTAAGTTTGTGAGGACGTACGGAACGTGCATGTATCATGTTGTGCATTTCATTCATGGCATTGTTCCTCCCCTTATAAGTTGATTATCTCATTTTGATAAAAATGCCAACTTAAAAATCTGTTCTCACCACGGTAATAAAATTTTGCTATAGATGGCACGTACCAAGCAGACAGCCCGCAAGTCCACCGGCAGAGCTCCCCGTCATCAGCTTGCTCCACGCACTCGTCAGCGCCACACTTTTCTTGGAGAGTTTGGGATGCCTACGCTCTTGTGGAGAGTACTCAGCTATGTAGGCTATCCTGATGGGATGGAGCCCCGCTACTATTGGTCGAATGAGCGGTTGGGGGAAGGACTTTTGGTGACTGTGGAAGCAGTAATTCGTCCCCAAGGTGATGGTTCTGAGTGGACCGGTTGGCATTTTGAGTCAACTGGCAGGACCCCTGAAGAAGCCGCTGAGAGGGCAGCCTTTGGGATCCTGAGGGATATCATGGATCGCTTTCCTCAGGAGTTGGCAGCAGCTAGAGTTGGAGTCTTTCCGAGGGGCAACCCCTTCACTGACTCGTGGCAGCAGGCAAGAGGAAGATCTCTGGAGATTAGCGCCGCAGAAGCACAGAACAGTGACAACCCCGCTATGAGTGCCATGTTCGCAGTGATGAGGGCTTTTGATGGAGTGGAAGGTAGCCTGAGACGTGTGTCTAGTGCTCTTGGTCAGGCTCGTGATGACCGCCATCAGCTTCAGAGAGATCACGATGCCGAGATTGAGAGGCTCAACACAGAGATGGTTCAGTTGACTCGTCAGAGAGATCAGGCTACCCAGAGGACTGTGGCTTTTGAGGGAGATGTACGTGCCCTGAGAGAGCAGGTTGGGCGACTAACCACCGCCAATAGGAACGCTGAGCGCATGTTGACTCATGTGCTCCATCAGAGGAATGAAGCCTGGTCCGTAGAGAATGTGTTGAGGGCTGGACAGTTTGAGCTAGAGCAATAGCTGGCATATGCAGAGGAATATAATGACAATCTGCATGAGGAGGTTCATCGGCTGAACAATCAACTCAACCCCTATGTTCCTCCTGGTGCGACAGAGATGGATTTGGATGAAGAAGAAGATCCTGAAGAGCCCGAAGCACTAGTTGGGGAGCACCATGACGCTGCTATTGGCGACAACGCCAACGTCTCGGACTTAGACAGCGACCACGATGAGTAGGCTAGTAGTTGTTAGGCTAGCTACTAGGTTCCATCTACATGATCTTTTGCTTTGTTGGCATGTTGGGCATGTAATAATGAGTAGAAAGACTAAGGCTTTGATGTAATGTTAGAAAGCTTGGATGTGTTTATGGCGGTATCCAAACGTCAAAAAGTCTAGTGTATGTATGCTGGCAACTTGGTTGTAATGGACGCGATGTGGGCGCTTTAAGTAATTTAATTAGTGATGTTGTGTTAATTGGAATGACTTATTGTGCCCCTGTTTTATTGTATAAATTTATTCTCTCCAGTAAATTCAGTTCGGCATGATTTTTCATTCGGTCGCAATTCCTACAACATCACCTAATAATTACTGTTGCTGAAACATGCAGATGTCGAACACTCGTCGTACCATGTATGGTGCCGCTGAGGCTGGTGGCAGTGCAGCTGCTGATGATGACCGTGATCCACCACCGCCTCCTCCACCCTACACTGCGGAACAGTTTTTCGCACAATTTCTTGGAAGCCAACGTAATATGGAGAGCATGCAACAGAATATGGAAGCTGCGTTGCGCAGTATCGCAGATAACACCCGTCGGGGAATAAACATGGGTGGGCACGAAGCAAATCAGTACAACAGTTTCAAGGACTTCATGGATACTCGTCCACCGATCTTTAAGGAAGCCACAGAACCCTTGGATGCAGAAGAGTGGATTAATACTATGAAAGGCAAGTTCCGTGTCTTGAGAATGACTGAAGTGTTGAAGACTGAGTATGCAGCTCATCAGCTTCAAGGTCCGGCAGGAATGTGGTGGAAACATCACCGCACCACTTTTCCTCCCCACGCTCACATCACTTGGAGGGAGTTCACCGAAGCCTTCCGTGGAACGTACATTCCACCTGGTCTGACCGAGATGAAGCTTGGGGAATTCCTGGCACTGAATCATGGCACGAAGACTGTAACTCAATATCTACATGCATTCAATAACTTGAGCCGTTATGCTCCTGATATGGTGAATACTGAGGCCAAGAAGATCACTAGCTTCAAGAGAGGCCTGAATCCCAAGATGATGAAACATGTGGGTACAAATATGAGGACTAGTTTCAACAATTTTGTTAGTGACTGTCTGAAGCAAGAGAAGAACAACAATGTTTATGCTGCTTCCAAGATCCGTAAGAGAGCTTTCGAGTCGGGTCCGTCCCAGTCCAGAGCCCCAGTGGCCAACCGTCTAGCTTATCGGTCGCCTGCCCCAGGTGTAAGGTTTAGGCCACCACAAAGGAAGAATCAGAATGCTCAGCAACCCCAGAGGAACCAGAAACCATTCAAGATGGCATTGCCTCAGGCGAAGACAGGACAAGGCAATTCATCTGGAACTGTGGCTCAAGTGAAGGGACCGTGCTTCAACTGCAACCAACCTGGACACTTTGCAAAGTTTTGTCCCTACCCTAAGAAACAGCAGACATAGTATCAAGCTCGTGTGCATCACACCACCGTGGATGACATCCCTGAAGGAGAACCGGTAACAGCTGGTATGTTTTCTATCAACAATCATCCTGCAGTAGTCTTGTTTGATTCCGGATCATCTCATTCCTTTGTAAGTCAAGCATTTGTTAAGAGGCATGAGCAAGGGATAGTCGAATTGGAATGTGCATATAAAATCAGTTCAGCTGGGGCTGATCTATTGACTAATCAGATAGTTCAGGGAGTAACCCTAAACATATCAAACCGACAATACAAGCTTAATCTGATCGTCATGCCAGGGTTAGTTTTGGATGTGATCATGGGTATGAACTGGATAAATAAGATGGGGGTAGTAATCGATATTGGAGGAAGGAGTATCTCTCTTAAGGAACCAAGTGGAGAAGGCACCTTTCGGGTGGTCCTACCTCGAAAAGTAGACCTAGCTAGCATGACTTGTGCGGTCCAAACTACTCTGCTAGCCCAGATTCCAGTGGTCTGTGAGTTTCCAGATGTGTTTCCGGATGAGTTACCTGGACTTCCACCAGACCGAGATGTTGAGTTTGCCATTGAGTTAATTCCGGGAACCACACCGATCTCGAGAAGGCCCTATCGGATGCCTCCCAATGAGTTAGCCGAATTGAAGAAGCAACTCCAGGACTTACTAAAGAAAGGTTTGATTCGTCCCAGCTCATCTGAATGGGGATGCCCCACTCTATTTATGAAAAAGAAGAAGGATAACTCCTTACGCATGTGCGTGGATTATCGACCACTGAATGCAGTGACAATTAAAAACAAGTATCCTCTTCCTCGGATTGATATTTTGTTTGACCAATTGTCTAAAGCCAAAGTGTTCTCTAAGATCGATTTGAGATCAGGATATCATCAGATAAAGATTAGGCCGCAAGATGTGCCTAAGACTGCGTTTTCTACTAGATATGGCTTGTACGAGTACCTTGTCATGTCCTTCGGATTGACAAACGCTCCTGCATACTTTATGTATCTGATGAATTCTGTTTTCATACCAAAGTTGGACAAGTTTGTGATTGTGTTCATTGATGACATTCTAATATATTCCGAGAATGAAGAAGATCACGCAGAGCACCTCAGGATTGTCTTGACTAGACTCAGAGAACATCGACTGTATGCGAAGTTCAGCAAGTGTGAGTTCTGGCTTAAGACAGTTCCTTTTCTCGACCACGTGTTGTCTAAAAATGACATTTCCATAGACCCTAGTAAGGTGCAAGAGGTTATGGACTGGAAGTCACCAACCTCAGTGTATGAAGTTCGCAGTTTTCTTGGTTTAGCCGGTTAGTATCGTCGCTTCATACCGGATTTCTCGAAGATTGCCAAACCAATGACAAGCCTGTTACAGAAGGATCATAAGTTTGTATGGACAAAGGAGTGTGAGGCAGCTTTCTGCACCTTGCGAAAGTTGTTGACCACTCCTCCTGTTCTGGCCTAACCGGATATAGAAAAGTCATTTGATGTGTTCTGTGACGCATCTAAGAATGGGTTAGGATGTGTACTAATGCAAAATGGAAGGGTCATTGCCTATGCCTCACGTCAATTGAGAAAGCATGAAGTTAACTATCCTACACATGATTTGGAGCTTGCAGCAGTAGTGCATGCTCTAAAGATTTGGAGACACTACCTGCTGGGTAATGTGTGTAATATCTTTACAGATCGTAAGAGTCTCAAATACATTTTTACCCAATCTGAGTGGAACATGCGATAGAGAAGATGGTTAGAGCTGATAAAGGACTATAATCTAAACGTGCATTATCATCCCGGGAAGGCTAATGTAGTATCAGATGCACTGAGCAGAAAATCACATGCTATTGATGTGCAACCGTTGTTTGAAGAAGGGTTCAAATTGTTACATCCTGCTGTGTTGCATAATATTCAGATCAGTTGTACTATGGAAAACCAGATCATTGAAGGTCAGAAGATAGATAAGAGAATCTTTCATATCAAGGAGAAGATGAAGTGGGAACCCACCAAACACTTTCGATTGGATGACCAAGGAGTGTTATGGTTTAAGGATCGTCTGGTGGTACCTAAGGATAGAGAGCTTAAGAACAAGTTGATGCATGAGACCCATCATTCCAAGCTATCTATTCACCCTGGAAGTAGTAAGATGTACCAAGATTTGTGACCCCGTTATTGGTGGACTAAGATGAAAAAAGAAATTGCAGCATACGTTGCTCGTTGCGACATGTGTTGTATAGTTAAAGCTCTTCACATGAGACCTGCAGGACTTCTACAACCCTTGTCTGTACCCGATTGGAAATGGGATGATATAAGTATGAATTTCATCACTGGTCTTCCCACCACATAGAAGGGACATGATTCTATTTGGGTAATAGTAGATCGTCTCACCAAGACAGCTCACTTTCTGTCAGTTAAGACAACATTCCGACCACCTCAATATGCAGAAAAGTACATTGCTGAGATTGTCCGATTACATGGTATACCAAAAACGATCGTGTCTGATCGTGGTTCACAGTTTACCTCTCATTTTTAGGAACATCTTCATAAAGGTTTGGGTACTTGTTTGATTCGTAGTACGACTTTCCATCCATAGACAGATGGGCAAACAGAACGAGTTAATGCTGTACTTGAAGATATGCTTAGAGCTTGTGTACTATCATCTAGAGGCTCATGGGAATCCTGGTTACCATTGGCAGAATTCGCTTACAACAACAGTTACCAAGAGAGTATCAAGATGGCACCTTTTGAAGCTTTATATGGCAGGAAGTGCAGGACACCGTTAAATTGGGTAGAGCCTAGAGAAAGAAGGTTTTATGGAATTGATTTTGTAAATGAGGCAGAGAAGAAGGTCCGTATTATGCGGCAAAACATGCAAGCTGCACAATCCCGTCAGAAGAGTTATGCAGACAAGAGAAGGAGACCATTAGATTTCCAAGTGGGTGACTATGTCTATTTGAAGGTTACCCCTATGAAAAAGAAACGGTTTGGAATCAAGCAGAAACTGTCTGCTAGATATATCGGACCATACCAGATCATAGAGAAAAAGGGTCCCGTGGCGTACAAGTTGTGATTGCCAGAAGGGATGAGTTCGATATTTGCCGTCTTTCACGTATCCCAGTTGAAGAAATGTCTGCGTGTTCCGGAAGAGAGAATAGAACCGCAGGGTATTCGGATCAAGGCGGACTTGGAATATCGTGAACAACCGGTTCGAGTTCTGGATACTAAGGACCGAGTCACTAGGAATAGAGTGGTAACAACCTACAAGATTCAGTGGAGCCATCATGATGAGAGTGATGCTTCATGGGAAACGGGAGAATATCTTCAAATCGCGTATAAAGATTTTTACGATAAATGGTTCGTAACTCGAAATCTCGGAACGAGATTCTTATAAGGGGGAGGGCTGTAACACCCCTGGGTGTTAAGCATGCATTAGCATTTCAAAGCATAAAGCATTCAACATCATTCATGACTAGCATTGCATGAAATATAGCTCTTTTAAATTTAAACTTGAAAAGCAAATAATTAGAACCCTAACTTTGATGTAAGTGCCAAAAAGGTAGTATACTTTTGGGTATTAGCAATTTTGAATAATCTAGAATAAATTAACATGATTTTTGGAGCAATTCTTGAATTCAAGTTTTTCTCAAATTTTGTTTTAAAAATATTCTAAACAAATAAATTTTTGATTAACGATTTAGCTTTAAATCCTAAATTCAAAATCTATTGAGAATTTTGAAAAATGCCCTACATGAAAGTTGTAGAGAATAAAATTTTGAACAACTTTTATTTTGGGCAAAAGTTCTAAAAACCTCTTTTTCATTTTCAAATTCAATTTTGAAACAAATAAGAAAATCTGAAAACATTTTTATAAAAGAAAATTCGGTTTTCGTTCTAGTGGGCCGCGGCCTCCCTTTCGGCCCGCGAACGGATGCCGGCCTGGCCCGCTCGCCCCCGCCTTCTCCTGCGCGCCCACGTCCGCGCCCGCGCCAGCGCGACGCCGCGTCAGGGCTCGCCCGCCGCGTGGTCGCCGCTCGCCGCCTCCGGAGTACGGGTGGCGAGCCGTGGGCTCCACCGGCCGCGCCACGCGCCTTGAAGCCGCGCCCGCTCCTCCCTCGGCTGCACACCCTCCATTTTTCGCCCCGCTCGGCCTCACGCGACCCGCAGCAGCCGTCGCTCCTGCCTCCTCGCGCTCGCCGCCGCTGCCGTGTGTTTCCGCCCCGCGTTCCATCACCGGTCGGCCGCCTCCGAGCGATTGCTCGCGCAAACAACTCCGCCTCATCCTTCTCTTCTCTGAACGCGCCTCCACGCTCTGTCTCTGCCCCGCGGTAAGGCACCGTCTCGCGCGCCCCGCTGCGGCGCCATTCCGGCCACCGCGCGCTCGCCCCCACCGTTTCGGCGTTTTCTCCCCGCCTAGCCGCTCGCGCACCGCCCCGCGGTGTTCGCCATCCCCACAGGGTTTCCGTGTGCCCCTCCATCGGTGCCCGCACGACCGGAGCCGGCCGCTAGCCGCCGGCGGACATCTCCGCCGCCGTGACTTCGCAGCCGCGCGGCCGCTCCCCGCGTTCCAACCCCCCCTGCCTGCTGGGCCAGCGGCCTTGGGCCGAACTGGCAGGCCGGGCCGCCTCTGGTTTTTCCCGCGCGGCGCTCCGGCAGAAATCGGTCGTGGGCCGTTGTTGCGAGTGGGCTGGCCCGTTAAACAATTCCGTAATTAGTTTTTGAATTTCTATTTTGTTTTGGAAAAAGAAAATACATGGAAAATGTTTGTATACCCTTTTTAGCTCCAAAAATGATGAAACAAATTTTGAAATGTTCCTCTTGAATAAATCTACAGTTTAAAAATATCTCATATTATTTTTGTAACACTTTACTGTGCAAATTTATTTAATTGCTATAAATGCTGATATCTTAGAAAATATGTAGTAAATAAAATAATGAAGGGAAAAATGTGATTCTTGTTGCTTTAATCTTTATTAGTGATGTACTTTCTAGGAAAAATATTAGTGAAGCATATTCTGTGAGAAATTTTTGAAGTGTAGTTCAAATGCTTTTAATTGATAATCTTTGTTATTTTTAGTAGAGGGCTAAATTTGTATAGAACATACATGTGATAATTTTGTAGTATGTTAGTTTACTGTTAGTAACATAGAAAAAATGTGAAATCTGTTGTTTGACATTTTTTCTAGTACAAAATAATTTCATGCTCATATTTAGGCTATAACTTGTTTATTTTGTACATGCAGTTTTACATAGGCAATTCTCATGAAAATTTAGTAGTAGGTTAGTTAGGGTAAGAGTAATCTACTGTAATTTTTGTACATTTTTATCTACACCAGAAATAGGTGTTGTTGTGTAACCCTAGTTAAATAGGGAATAAAAGATTATTCTTTATGAGGAATTAAGAGAAATAAAATATGTTTGGTGTATCTTTGAAGCATCATTATGCCTTGCTGATGTTGTGGTTGAGTTAGGTTGGTAAGCTTTGGTAGCTTAGGTTCACTTGTATGTGTAGATGATAGGCTAACTAATAGAAAAATAAGGTGCATGTTTTAGGGTATATGTTCTTGGATGACGTTGACTACCTTGTAGAAGAAATAGTTATATTCAAACTGCTCATTCCATGTGCTCATCTGTATCTCATGTCATCAAAGCACTCCACCACAATCCGATGCATCATTCGCATATTTACTTATGCACTTGCATCATACAGGATCGCAGGAAGAGTCGCAGGTAGCAGTACAGGAGGAGCAGGCTTGGACGGATCAGCAGGAGCCCCAGACATAGGAGGTGCTCGAGGAGGAAGAGTCAGGCGAGGAGCTGCCAGAGTGCGTCGACCACCATCCTAGCTCGTTCGAAAGAGGCAAGCCCCAGAGCATTTTAAGTCTCCTATTTTATAAAAGTTGTTCCTTAATACATGAACTATAGTTATATATATAGTTGCATTAAGTTATAGGAGTTGAGTGGAACCGTTGTTGCATTATTACCTTGGACACTGGATTATCTTTCACCCTGTTAGGTCAGGATCGAGTAAATTGCTTAGCCATGCTTAGACCGGTAGAAGTCGGGTGATTTCTTGTCACCTACAAGTTATAGGTGGATACCGGATTATGGTTAGCTGTAATTGTGATCATAAAAAGTAACCAAGTGTTGATGGATAAACGAAGACCGGGCGGAGTCTTATAGGGTTTTGGACTATAGTGATTCCGTCTGTGTCGATTAAGGACCGATCGTTGCTCGTCCCTCTTGTCATGTTGAACGCATGCCTCACATTTAGCTGGCCGAATAAAGTACCTTTCGACCGCGAAGCTAGTGACACTTTTTTGAGCCGAGATAAACTTGGGTTGGCAGACTGGTGTTGAAGGGGGTGTAACGGGGACACGAAGAGTGAGCCCAAGGTGCGCCCTGGCAGTCGGGCGGTCCCTGGGTAGTGCGATCCATGATTGTTATCCCGCGGCTTCTTGGAAAGTGTCATTGGTGATCTACGCGACCCTGACGGGGGAAAGCAGGGTTTGTGTGAGGAATAAATCTCCAGCTGGATAGGAATTCGATTCGAATCGCCGTCGCTCCCGGTTAGTGAGCATTTGACTCGAGCTATGGCATCGTAGTAACATTAATGGAACACTGATGGTTAAGTGAATGATGTTGGAAATGCAATAACTGATATGGTAATCTAGATTGTTAATGATGAATCAAGTGATTGTTTTAGCAATAGGTGCTTACCTAGCTTGAATAGGTTATACTAAAAGTGATGCAAAAAGTACTGGTATAGTTTTTCATAACAACTTATGCTTTTCGCAAATGAGTCAAGCCAATCCAATCTATAAAGCCTTGCATGATCCTTGGTGTCCTTTATTTTTGGTTTATGACGGGTAAGTCTAGCTGAGTACATTCTCGTACTCAGGGCGTTGTTCGCATTGTTGTTGCAGATGGTCAGATGTATTATGGGTACTGCTCCAACTGTCTGTATCCGGCGATGGGCGACAACTAGGACCTTGGGCAAGGGTCACTCTGTTCGTCTTATCTAATGCTTTTGTGGATCATGACTATCTACTGGCACTGTATTTGAACTAAGTGTGTGTGTAAAACTACTTGCTTGCGCTATGTTATTTTGAACTATGTTGTAATAACTTTTATTCCAAACTCCGATGTACTCCACTTTTATTGTGAACTCTATATATCATGTGAACTGTGGCTGCTAAATCAGTACGATCTTGGTTGTATGTTGGTTGGTTTGAAATCCCTCGTGATTTCACGGAATCTCGGGTTATACGGGTTTAAGTTTGATAAATTAACCGCCTCGGTGGAAGATTTTCTTACTTAATCTCGTATAATTACGTTGATCCGTTACATCCATCCTTTTTAACAAGACGGATGCGTCTACGCTCGCACCTTGCGTTACGTGCCCCCACGCCTCGTGCCTCGTGCCAAAAGACGGGACAGACATGTCTAGCCTTGTGTCTCGCGCCCCGCGCCTCGTGCCTCGCGCAAAGGATGGAACGGACGCGCCTGCCCGCGCATTGCGTCGCGCGCCTCGTGCCTTGTGTCGCGCACCCTTGCCCGCGCCTCATGCTCCCGCCATGCCACGATCCATCCGCTCGCGATCCATCTGCCTGTCGACCGTGGGCGACCTCGAGCTCTGCACCTGCGTCGAGCAACGCGTGAACGAGCCTCCATTATGGTGCAACAAGTAGATGAGCACATGTTGCAACTGTATGTTTTATGCGTTTCAGATGTATGTTGCATATGTTTCATCTTGATATTGCAAAAGTAGATTTGGATTTGCATATGTTGCAATAACTATACACATATGTTGCAAGTATATGTTTTCAAATGTTTCGGCTCTTTTAAATGTATGTTGCAATTTTGGATGTTGCATATGTTGCACTGACTATACACGTATGTTGCAAGTGTATTTTTCAAATATTTCAGCTGTTTCAACCTTATGTTGCAAGTGTTTTTATCTAGATGTTGCATATGTTCTAAGTATATGTTGTAAATGTTTTATATATTCAGACGTATGTTGCAACAAATACTTTATTTGGCAAGTGTTTCATCAGCAGGCGCGGTTAGGGGGCGCAGGTAGAGGTGGTCCCCTTAGGTGCAGTGGTCCCCGCGTGCGCGCAGAAAGCCAAGCGGGAGTGACAGCAGGCACGGAGCAAAAAGCGGCGTGGAGCACGAAACTACATCCGTACTCGACTGCTATCTCTCTCCTTATTCTAGCCGGATGCGGCCGTGAAAGGGGCAATGTGACTGGAAGAACAAAAGCAGCAGTGAAAGGGTCTCCAATTCTTCAAAAAAAAAAAAGGCAGCATGGCACGCTGGTAAAGGGGCTTGACACTTTGATAAAGCGCCAGAATTGATTGGACTAGATCAAGTAAATCCTGGGTAAGTGAGTTGCATGTGAAGTCATTGCTTATGAGCTATGAGCATTGAGCAGGGAGCACAATGTGTGCTGATTCTACTGCACTACTGCAGCAACCTCAAGAGGAGGAAGAAAAATTTTGGATGAGCATCAGCGGCAACACTTTTTCCCCCAATTTTCTTTTTTGGCGTCCATTGAAGGACTTTGTTTCTGATGCTGTGGTTTATCTGGAAACATCCAATTCGGCTGATGATTTATGCAGCTGATAAGCCGGCTGATGTTGTTTTATTGTGAGAGAAAAATATTGTACCATGGCTAATAAGCCGAGCCGATAAGTTTAAGCGAACACTGTACCCGACTTACTCAAGACTTTTGTTTCAGTTTCAAATGCTGTGGTTTTCGGCCACGGTTCAAACTAGAAGAACACCCCGCGCGTTGCTGCGGGAACTACTGATTTGGAATGAAATTTAACTATTCATACAGTTCTTAGGAAGAGATTAACTATTATAAACTAATGCCAGTGGATAGCGAGGTACGTTGATGTAGACAACTAAATGTACGTTAGTGGATGATGTTCGCTGACGTGGATATCATAATTGCTTGTGCCAGTGAACTTTAATTGCAAGTGATAGTAGACGGCTGAGGTGGACACTTTACATGTCACGTAAAATTGATAGTAACGTTTTGCTTTATAAGAGTATATGATAGGATGCCAGTGACACTTAAACAAATCTTCTCTGGAAACCTAAAAATAGTGAGACAACACCTACTCTATGAAAAGCCGGAGATTTATGCCACTGAATCAGTCTTTTTCTAGATCGAAAAGGCTCCTAGTCTTCACGCTCAGGCTCAGCCTCCTCATATCTGAATGTCTAACTGTCAGCGTTCACGTTAACTACAAACAGCTTGCTGCTTCTTAGCTATACCATGACGGCTATCATATGAACTCAGGCCATCAATGTCCGTGGACTCGTAAACCTAGGTGGTCATATACGTTTCCTTTTAATTGCAGGTGGTGGTTTTTTTTGCACGAGTGGTCTCCAATCGAAGGAGTTGATAGTTTTTTTTTCGACGAAAGAAGAATTATATTATATGATAGATGGGTACATCAACACATTACAAGCACTCTGGATTACAAAATAGTACCCACGCTGTGAATAGCACAACTCAAAACCTAACCTGTTAGATGCTTTGCAGTATGGATGACCGCACAGGCAAACACTCGGCAAATGGCCTGAGAACAAATGCCCAACGAACAACGGCCAACATTCCTGTAGGCGGAATTGAGAAACTTCTTCTTTCTGGTGTCTTTCTTCTTCTTTCTGCCACCGAAGAGTAAGTAAGACTGATCTGAAAATTATTCTCCCTAGTCCTTCATCGTGGCCAAATCTAACCACAACAAACCGGAGAAGAGACCGGAGAAATTTATTCCATGACGGCGACATCATCTCCGCCTTGATGCCACCGTCCGGAAACAAAAGTCTCCATGTCGTCATGTCGATGAAGATGCTGATACCGATGTTGTCGCCCTCATCTTCAACGGAGCCGCCATGGAGAAAATGATTCCACCCTTCTTCACCGCTGGTCCCCCTCCCTTCTCCTCCGGCATCTCGCCGGGGGCTGAAGGGAGTGAGGATCCATTGTTTTTAATAAGTTTTTTTTTCCAGTAGAAGGAGTTGATAGTTGAGACAGTCCATTGGCGCAACAATTGCAGGTTTGTTTGTGGGCTGAAGGGGCCGTGTCAAACTGTTCCGGCCCAGCACGGCAGTTCCAGACTACTCTATGACGAATTACGTTGTATCTTATTGTTGCCTACTGTTTCTCTCCAAACATGGGCCGTTGTTTGGTGTTGTTTTCGAGAAGGAAAAAGTCTTTATTACTTCTCTCAACTTTTGTGAAAAAATATTTTTTCTCCCTGAACTCTAAAACCGGATAAACCACCTTCCTGAACTTTAAAATCGTTCGTTTTGCCTCCCTGGCAGGTTATAAGTGATTTTCAAATACGGTTTTGTCTTTTTCTTCTTTATTTATTTCGATCGAATCTATAAAAATCATAGTAAATCACAGAAAAATCATAAAATAAAAAATCCAATTTTATTGGACTCCAAATGAGTAGATCTATATAGTGAACATATAATATGATATGTTTTAGTATAATTTTTTTTTGTTGTAGCTTGAGATATGTGATTTTTTATAATTAATTCATAACTACAATTTTTATGGTCTAATTGTGGTGAAATCTTTTTGCTGAACTAATTATTGTATGCTTGAACTGTAGTAAAAATTATATACTAATTGTATCATGTATAACTTAGTTATATATTTATTTAGTTGTATGCTTGTTAACCGTCGACCTGTGCACGCGGTGGAGTGCAGGCTTCAGCGCAAAATTCCGAACACATCGCACGCGCGCGGCAAAGCGGTAGCGCATCACCTGCACCGTGCCGTGCGTCCGTCCCGGCCTTCCTGTCCGCGTCCGTGCTGCGCTACTGGTCCATGTCTGGCTACCTGGTGGGGCGTAGTAACTGCGTAGCGTTGTACGCACCTGGCCTTCCCTCGAGGTGCGCGTTCCACGTTCTCGCGGCTGGTTCGCGAAAAGTTCTGGCTTTATCTACTGCAGCAATTTTTGTGTGTATTTATCAATTAGTGTTTAATTATGGATTAATTAAGTTTAAAAGATTTGTCTTGTGATTTTCTATCAAACTATATAATTAGTTTTTTATCTATATTTAATACTCTATACATATGTCAAATATTACATTTAATACTCTATACATATGTCAAATATTTGATGTGACGGAGAATATTGAATTTTTTTTTAACTAAGGCTCTGTTCAGTTCCAAAAAATTTTGCAGAATTTTTCAAGATTATCCGTCCCATCGAATGTTTGGACACATGCATAAAACATTAAATATAGATAAAAATAAAACTAATTACACAGTTTAGACGAAATGGACGAGACAAATCTTTTAAGCCTAATTAGACTATGATTGGACACTAATTATCAAATAACAACGAAAATCGCTACCGTGTCATTTTGTCAAATTTTTGGGAACTCAACCTGCCCTAAACATTGGCCTCAGTGGTCACACACGGCACGGCTGGCTTGCCTGGACGCGGGGAGACATCGGTCCTCTCGAGTACCGCGACTGCCAGATTGGCAGATTGCACCCATGTTTACTGCCACCAACACGTTTTTGCGGTACTCCTTCCTGTTCCGGTAAACAGGTTTATACCCTGTGCCGGTGTGCCCTCCTGTGAACTGCGAACTGTGTGGCTGCAGCCTGCAGGTCCGGCCAGGCACCTGGCGTGCACGCGGCACGCGGGTTCTGTAGTGGCTGTTTGTTTGCTGCACCGAGCTGGCCCCACTTCCGGATGCCCACGCCGCTCTCCCATCCCGCGTCCTGCACCTGCCCGCCCACATCTCGCCTGCTACCCTCGCCGCAAGCACGTGGGGCCCACCAACACCAGTGGGGACTGCCTCCGCCTGTGCTCGCTTCCCATGACTGACACCGATTTAAGACAGCAGAAAGGCGAGGAGGAAGATACAACACCCGATCTAGTTTTAAAACATCCAGATACAATAATTGCAACATATGTCTGAAAACAAATAAAACATTGAAACATGCGTCTGAATACTCCCTCCGTCCACAAAAACATGCAATTCTCGCTTTTCGAGAAGTCAAACAGTTTGAACTTTGACTAAATTTATATAAAAAATACTAATATTTATAATACAAAATAAGTATCATTAGATTAGTTATAGAATATATTTTTATAATAAATTTATTTGGAGACATAAATGTTAATACTATTTACTATAAACTTGGTTGAGTCAGTTTGACTGGCACGCTTCCCATAATTGCAAGCTTTGTTGGACGGAGGGAGCACTTGCAAAAACACCTGAAAAACACTTGAAACCATTGTAAACATACACAACCTTCAGATAAAACACTTGCATCATATGTGTAAAAACATATGAAACATCCAGATAAAACACACTTGCAACGTACGTCGCAAAAAACAGATGAAACATTGAGAACATGAACTTGCAACACACGTGTACAACCATTGCAACATGTGCAACATTCTGATATACTTTTGCAACATCCGTATAAAACAATTGCAACATACCTCTGAAACATTTGAAACACTTGAAACAAACGTTGGCAACATGCAGTTTTAGCACAACATCTCCTTTGCTGCTTGGGAGAATGGATCCTCATCGACGTGTGGAGTTCTATCCCAGCCGTCGCGGACTGCACGCGAGCAAGTTCCGCCTTGGCCATGGCAAACTGGGTAGGCGGGCACGAGATGTGCGTGGGCAAGCGGCGCATGGGCTGCCGTGAGCTACATGCGGGCGAGCTCTACACCCGGCCGCACCGAGCTCAGCATGCGGAGGTGAAGGTCTTCCTGGCCGTTGACTAGGCATCTGCCCCCCCATGCTGGAGGCGGTAGCGGTCTCCCTCGCCATGGACGGGCGGCACAGCATGGCCGGTGGAGCTCGTGCATACGCGGCTAGTGGCGACGCTCGACGCTTGTGCGTATGCGGACAGCGGCGGCGCTCATGTGGACACGGGCGCTAGCAGAGCTCGTGCATATGCGATTGAAGGGCGGCAGTGCAGTGGAGCCGATACGAATGAGAAAGATAAGATGTCACTCTGATTTTTTTAATTTTTGAAGAAACCGTGTCTCGGGGGGCACATAACCAGGGTGCCCCAAGACATGCCTAAGAAAACCACTTAGGGCAGCCTGGCAGGCCACAACCCAGCCAACCAAGACCTACCTCGACCACTACTCTAAACTCGCGTCGTACGAGGCTCGCCTCAACCTTCCCGATCCTCGACCACACTCTGCGCCGCCATCTCAACCACCTCTAGCCCTGACCACTTGGGAAGGATGGAAGGTGGGTGGACACATTAAATGTACCTACCCGGACAGGATGTGCACGCGCACACATACTCCTCCATGTACAAAGAAGGATGACCACACCTCAAACTTCTAGGTCCTAGGGGCAGAGCATCACCTCTCGGGCCACACCCTTCAGATAGACATGACTACACCAAGACTCCGCTACATCACCACGCGTGGCTCAGCACCATCCAAATCCTGCCTAAGCCGACAGATAGGCGTACGATCATACCCACTGCGGGTATGGAATACACGATCGGGAGTCAACTCCCACCAAACCGGCCGGATCCAAAGATCCCCGACCCGACCATGAGAGGTCAGGGCAACAATGCCATGACCAAGAGAGCAGGCAGCCCGCAAAAAGGACGGATGCCCTCTCCGTATACTGGCGCCACGATGCCATCCTAGGATAACGGGGCCAGGACGATACCTGCTATGCGCCCATGCTACACTGGGTAGTTGGTGAGCAACCACCACTCGCACAGTATCGTGACAACATTTTGAGAATGGCACAATGCCGCCATGGTGCGCTATGCCTTGGCGTGAGGAGCAAGAACCCGGTGACCATGCCCAGACATGTCAACAGAAGCAAGGACGAGACAAGGAGGGCGACACCAACTTCTCCCTACCCTCGGGCTCTCGGCCACTCAAGTCGGGAGAACCCTTCACCTCTCACTTTTGCCCGGCCCCCAAGGCTATATAAGGGGAACCAGGCCTTCCCTAGCTTACAAACCCCACATTGTAAGCCTTTTAGAGCACTTGAACCGAGGAACAAGAACTCGCAATCTCCAGCACTGGACATATGGCTTTGTCCCGAACAAGTATAATTCCTTGGGTCTTGAGTGCCACCATCAACTCGCTTGAGTAGCATGACGCTAAATTTACTGGTCGGTCTACAAAACACCGACATCATGTATACCGATGAGGGGAGCAGGCCTGTAACGGATCAACGTAATTATACGAGATTAAGTAAGAAAATCTTCCACCGAGGCGGTTAATTTATCAAACTTAAACCCGTATAACCCGAGATTCCGTGAAATCACGAGGGATTTCAAACCAACCAACATACAACCAAGATCGTACTGATTTAGCAGCCACAGTTCACGTGATACATAGAGTTCACAATAAAAGTGGAGTATATCAGAGTTCGGAATAAAAGTTATTACAACATAGTTCAAAATAACATAGCGGAAGCAAGTAGTTTTACACACACACTTAGTTCAAATACAGTGCCAGTAGATAGTCATGGTCCACAAAAGCATTAGATAAGACGAACAGAGTGACCCTTGCCCAAGGTCCTAGTTGTCGCCCATCGCCGGATACAGACAGTTGGAGCAGTACCTATAATACATCTAACCATCTGCAACAACAATGGGAACAACGCCCTGAGTACGAGAATGTACTCAGCTAGACTTACCCGTCATAAACTAGAAATAAAGGACATCAAGGATCATGCAAGGCTTTATAGATTGGACTGGCTTGACTCATTTGCAAAAAGCATAAGTTGTTATGAAAAAAACTATACCAGTACTTTTTGCATCACTTTTAGTATAACCTATTCAAGCTAGGTAAGCACCTATTGCTAAAACAATCACTTGATTCATTATTAACAATCTAGATTACCATATCAGGTTTAGCATTTCCAACATCATTCACTTAACCATCAGTGTTCCATTAATGTTACTACGATGCCATAGCTCGAGTCATGTGCTCACTAACCGGGAGCGACGGCGATTCGAATCGAATTCCTATCCAGCTGGAGATTTATTCCTCACACAAACCCTGCTTCCCCCGTCAGGGTCGCGTAGATCACCAATGACACTTTCCAAGAAGCCGCGGGATAACAATCATGGATCGCACTACCCAGGGACCGCCCGACTGCCAGGACGCACCTTGGGCTCACTCTTCGCATCCCCGTTACACCCCCTTCAACACCAGTCTGCCAACCCGAGTTTATCCCGGCTCAAAAAGTGTCCCTAGCTTCGCGGTCGAAAGTTACTTTATTCGGCCAACTAAATGTGAGGCATGCGTTCAACATGACAAGAGGGACAAGCAACGATCGGTCCTTAATCGACACAGACGGAATCACTATAGTCCAAAACCCTATAAGACTCCGCCCGGTCTTCGTTTATCCATCAACACTTGGTTACTTTTTATAATCACAATTATAGCTAACCATAACCCGGTATCCACCTATAACTCGCAGGTGACAGGAAATCACCCGACTTCTACCGGTCTAAGCATGGCTAAGCAATTTACTCGATCCTGACCTAACAGGGTGAAAGACAATCCGGTGGCCAAGGTAATAATGCAACAACAGTTTCACTCAACTCCTATAACTTAATGCAACTATATATATAACTATAGTTCATGTAGTAAGGAACAACTTTTATAAAATAGGAGACTTAAAATGCTCCGGGGCTTGCCTCTTTTGAACGAGCTAGGATTGTGGTCGACGCACTCTGACAGCTCCTCACCTGACTCTTCCTCCTCGGGCACCTCCTGTGCCTGGGGCTCCTGCTGATCCGTCCAAGCCTGCTCCTCCTGTACTGCTACCTGCGACTCTTCTTGCGATCCTATATGATGCAAGTGCATAAGTAAACATGCGAATGATGCATCGGATTATGGTGGAGTGCTTTGATGACATGAGATGCAGATGAGCACATGGAATGAGCAGTTTGAATATAACTATTTCTTCTACAAGGTAGTCCATGTCATCCAAGAACATATACCCTAAAACATGCACCTTATTCTTCTATTAGTTAGCCTATCATCTACACATACAAGTGAACCTAAGCTACCAAAGCTTACCAACCTAACTCAACCACAATATCAGCAAGGCATAATGATGCTTCAAAGATACACCAAACATATTTTATTTCTCTTAATTTCTCATAAAGAATAATCTTTTATTCCCTATTTAACTAGGGTTACACAGCAACACCTATTTCTGGTGTAGATAAAAATCTACAAAAAATTCAGTAGATTACTCTTACCTTAACTAACCTACTACTAAATTTTTATGAGAATTGCCTATGTAAAACTGCCTGTACAAAATAAACAAGTTATAGCCTAAATATGAGCATGAAATTATTTTGTACTAGAAAAAGTATCAAACAATAGATTTCACATTTTTTCTATGTTACTAACAGTAAACTAACATACTACAAAAAATATCACATGTATGTTCTATACAAATTTAGCCCTCTACTAAAAATAACAAAGATTATCAATTAAAAGCATTTGAACTACACTTCAAAAATTTCTCACAGAACATGCTTCACTAATATTTTTCCTAGAAAGTACATCACTAATAAAGATTAAAGCAATAAGAATCACATTTTTCCCTTCATTATTTTATTTACTACATATTTTCTAAGATATCAGCATTTATAGCAATTAAATAAATTTGCATAGCAAAGTGTCACAAAATTAACATGATCTATTTTTAAACTGTAGATCTATTCAAGAGGAACATTTAAAACTTTGTTTCATGATTTTTGGAGCTATAAATTGTTCACAAACATTTTATAAAGTACTTTCTTTTCCCAAAATATAAATAGAAATTTAAAAACGAAATTTGGAAATCGCTGATGGGCCGGCCCACTCGGCAATACTGGCCCGCGGCCGATAACTGCTGGGGCGCCACGCGAGGAAAAACGGGGGTGGCGGCCCGGCTTGGCGGCTCGGCCCAAAGCCGGTGGCCCAGCAACCAAGGAGGAGAGGGCGGAACGCGGGGCGCGGGGAGCGGCCGCGCGGCTGCGACGTCGCGGCGGCGGTGAAGCCCGCCGGCGGCTAGCGGCCAGCTCCGGTCGTGCGGGCACCAGTGGAGGGACGCACGGGGATACGGTGGG
Organism: Saccharum hybrid cultivar R570; assembly: GCA_038087645.1. Taxonomy (NCBI): domain Eukaryota; kingdom Viridiplantae; phylum Streptophyta; class Magnoliopsida; order Poales; family Poaceae; genus Saccharum; species Saccharum hybrid cultivar. Next base: position 2,990,135 of record JAQSUU010000304.1, read on the forward strand.
GGTGACGAACACCTAGGGACGGTGCGCGAGCGGCTCGGCGGGGAGAACACGCTGGAACGGCGGGGGCGAGCGTGCGGTGGCCGGAATGGCGCCGCGGCGGGGCGCGCGAGGTGGCATCTTACCATGGGTCCGAGACGAAGCGTGGAGGCGCGTTCGGGGAAGAGAAGGGCGAGGCAGAGTTGTTCGCGCGAGCAATCGCTCGGAGGTGGCCGACCGGCGGCGGAACGAGGGGTGGAAGCACGCGGCGGCGGCGACGAGCGCGCGGAGGTGAGAGCGGCTACGGCTGCTGCTCGCATGAGGCCGAGAGAGGCAAAAACGGGGGTGTGCTGGCGAGGGAGGAGCGGGCGCGGCTTCAAGGCGCGTAGCGCGGCCGGTGGAGCCCACGGCTCGCCACCCGTACGCCGGAGCATATCTTCAAGTACAACATTAACTCGTTCTGTCTGCCCGTCTGTCTGTGGATGGTAAGCCGTACTACGAATCAAACTAGTACCCAAACCTTTATGAAGATGTTCCCAAAAATGAGAGGTAAACTGTGAACTACGATCAAACACGATCGTTTTTGGTATACCATGTAATCAGACAATCTCAGCAATGAACTTTTCTGCATATTGAGGTGGTCGAAATGTTGTCTTAACTGGCAGAAAGTGAGCTGTCTTGGTGAGACGATCTACTATTACCCAAATAGAATCATGTCCCTTCTGTGTGGTGGGAAGACCAGTGATGAAATCCATACTTATATCATCCCATTTCCAATCGGGTACAGACAAGGGTTGCAGAAGTCCTGCAGGTCTCATGTGAAGAGCTTTAACTCTACAACACATGTCGCAACGAGCAATGTATGCTGCAATTTCTTTTTTCATCTTAGTCCACCAATAACGGGGTCGCAAATCTTGGTACATCTTACTACTTCCAGGGTGAATAGATAGCTTGGAATGATGGGCCTCATTCATCAACTTATTCTTAAGCTCTCTATCCTTAGGTACCACTAGGCGATCCTTAAACCATAACACTCCTTGGTCATCCAATCGAAAGTGTTTGGTGGGTTCCCTCTTCATCTTCTCCTTGATATGAAAGATTCCCTTATCTGTCTTCTGACCTTCAATGATATGGTTTTCTAGAGTACAACTGATCTGAATATTATGCAACACAGCAGGATGTAATAATTTGAACCCTTCTTCAAACAACGGTTGCACATCAATAGCATGTGATTTTCTGCTCAGTGCATCTGCTACTACATTAGCCTTCCCGGGATGATAATGCATGTTTAGATTATAGTCCTTTATCAGCTCTAACCATCTTCTCTATCGCATGTTCAACTCAGATTGGGTAAAAATGTATTTGAGACTCTTATGATCTGTAAAGAGATTACACACATTACCCAGCAGGTAGTGTCTCCAAATCTTTAGAGCATGCACTACTGCTGCAAGCTCCAAATCATGTGTAGGATAGTTAACTTCATGCTTCCTCAATTGACGTGAAGCATAGGCAATGACCCTTCCATTTTGCATTAGTACACATCCTAACCCATTCTTAGATGCGTCACAGAACACATCAAATGACTTTTCTATATCCGGTTGGGCCAGAACAGGAGCAGTGGTCAACAACTTTAACAATGTGTAGAAAGCTGCCTCACACTCCTCTGTCCATACAAACTTATGATCCTTCTGTAACAGGCTTGTCATTGGTTTGGCAATCTTCAAGAAATCCGGTATGAAGCGACGATAGTAACCGGCTAAACTAAGAAAACTGCGAACTTCATGCACTGAGGTTGGTGACTTCCAGTCCATAACCTCTTGCACCTTACTAGGGTCTACGGAAATGCCATTTTCAGACTACACGTGGCCGAGAAAAGGAACTATCTTAAGCCAGAACTCACACTTGCTGAACTTCGCATACAGTCGATGTTCTCTGAGTCTAGTCAAGACAATCTTGAGGTGCTCTGTGTGATCTTCTTCATTCTCTGAATATATTAGAATGTCATCAATGAACACAATCACAAACTTGTCCAACTCTGGTATGAAAACAGAATTCATCAGATACATAAAGTATGCAGGAGCGTTTGTCATTCCGAAGGACATGACAAGATACTCGTACAAGCCATATCTGGTAGAGAACGCAGTCTTAGGCACATCTTGCGGCCTAATCTTTATCTGATGGTATCCTGATCTCAAATCTATCTTAGAGAACACTTTGGCTTTAGACAATTGGTCAAACAAGATATCAATCCGAGGAAGAGGATACTTGTTTTTAATTATCACTGCATTCAGTGGTCGATAATCCACTCACATGCGTAAGAAGTTATCCTTCTTCTTTTTCACAAATAGAGCGGGGCATCCCCATTCAGACGAGCTGGGACGAATCAAACCTTTCTTTAGTAAGTCCTGGAGTTGCTTCTTCAATTCGGCTAACTCATTGGGAGGCATCCGATAGAGCCTTCTCGAGATCGGTGCTGTTCCCGGAATTAACTCAATGACAAACTCAACATCTCGGTCTGGTGGAAGTCCAGGTAACTCATCCAGAAACACATCTGGAAACTCACAGACCACTAGAATCTGGGCTAGCAGAGTAGTTTGGACCGCACAAGTCGTGCTAGCTAGGTCTACTTTTCGAGGTAGGACCACCCGAAAGGTGCCTTCCCCACTTGGTTCCTTAAGAGAGATACTCCTTCCTCCAATATCGATTACTACCCCCATCTTATTCATCCAGTTCATACCCATGATCACATCCAAAACTAACCCTGGCATGACTATCAGATTAAGTTTATATTGTTGGTTTGATATGTTTAGGGTTACTCCCTGAACTATCTAATTAGTCAACAGATCAGCCCCAGCTGAACTGATTTTATATGCACATTCCAATTTGACTATCGTTTGCTCATGCCTCTTAACAAATGCTTGACTTACAAAGGAATGAGATGATCCGGAATCAAACAAGACTACTGTAGGATGATTGTTGATAGAAAACATACCAGCTGTTACCAGTTCTCCTTCAGGGATGTCATCCACGGTGGTGTGGTGCACACGAGCTTGATACTGCGTCTGCTGTTTCTTAGGGTAGGGACAAAACTTTGCAAAGTGTCTGGGTTGGTTGCAGTTGAAGCAAGGTCCCTTCACTTGAGCCACAGTTCCAGATGAACTGCCTTGTCCTGTCTTCGCCTGAGGCAATGCCATCTTGAATGGTTTCTGGTTCCTCTGGGGTTGCTGAGCATTCTGATTCTTCCTTTGCAGTGGCCTAAACCTTGCACCTAGGGCAGGCGACCGATAAGCTGGATGGTTGGCCACTGGGGCTCTGGACTGGGACGGACCCGACTCGAAAGCTCTCTTATGGATCTTAGAAGCAGCATAAACATTGTTGTTCTTCTCTTGCTTCAGACAGTCACTAACGAAATCGTTGAAACTAGTCCTCATATTTGTACCCACATGTTTCATCATCTTAGGATTCAGGCCCCTCTTGAAGCTAGCGATCTTCTTGACCTTAGTATTCACCATATCAGGAGCATAACGGCTCAGGTTATTGAATGCATGTAGATATTGAGTTACAGTCTTTGTGCCTTGATTCAGTGCCAGGAATTCCCCAAGCTTCATCTCGGTCAGACCAGGTGGAATGTACGTTCCACGGAAGGCTTCGGTGAACTCCCTCCAAGTGATGTGAGCGTGGGGAGGAAAAGTGGTGTGGTGATGTTTCCACCACATTCCTGCCGGACCTTGAAGCTGATGAGCTGCATACTCAGTCTTCAACACTTCAGTCATTCTCAAGACACGGAACTTGTCTTCCATAGTATTAATCCACTCTTCTGCATCCAAGGGTTCTGTGGCTTCCTTGAAGATCGGTGGATGAGTATCCATGAAGTCCTTGAAACTACTGTACTGATTTGCTTCGTGCCCACCCGGGTTTATCCCCCGACGGGTGTTATCTGCGATACTGCGCAACGCAGCTTCCATATTCTGTTGCATGCTCTCCATATTACGTTGGCTTCCAAGAAATTGTGCGAAAAACTGTTCCGCAGTGTAGGGTGGAGGAGGCGGTGGTGGATCACGGTCATCATCAGCAGCTGCACTGCCACCAGCCTCAGCGGCACCATACACGGTACGACGAGTGTTCGGCATCTGCATGTTTCAGCAACAGTAATTATTAGGTGATGTTGTAGGAATTGCGACCGAATGAAAAATCATGCCGAACTGAATTTACTGGAGAGAATAAATTCATACAATAAAACAGGGGCACAATAAGTCATTCCAATTAACACAACATCACTAATTAGATTACTTAAAGCGCACACATCGCGTCCATTACAACCAAGTTGCCAGCATACATACACTGGACTTTTTGACGTTCGGATACTGCCACAAACACATCCAAGCTTTCCAACATTACATCAAAGCCTTAGTCTTTCTACTCATTATTACATGCACAACGTGCCAACAAAGCAAAAGATCATGTAGATGGAACCTAGTAGCTAGCGCAACAACTACTAACCTACTCATCGTGGTCGCTGTCTAAGTCCGAGACGTTGGCGTTGTCGCCATTAGCAGCGTCGTGGTGCTCCCCAACTGGTGCTTCGGGCTCTTCAGGATCTTCGTCTTCATCCAAATCCATCTCTGCCGCACCAGGAGGAACATAGGGGTTTAGTTGATTGTTCAGCCGATGAACCTCCTCATGCAGATTGTCATTATATTCCTCTGCATATGCCAGCTGTTGCTCTAGCTCAAACTGTCTAGCCCTCAACACATTCTCTGCGGACCAGGCTTTATTCCTCTGATGGAGCACATGAGTCAACATGCGCTCAGCGTTCCTATTGGCGATGGTCAGTCGCCCAACCTGCTCTCTCAGGGCACGTACATCTCCCTCGAAAGCCACAGTCCTCTGGGTAGCCTGATCTCTCTGACGAGTCAACTGAGCCATCTCTGTGTTGAGCCTCTCAATCTCAGCGTCGTGATCTCTCTGAAGCTGACGGCGGTCATCACGAGCCTGACCAAGAGCACTAGACACACGTCTCAGGCTACCTTCCACTCCATCAAAGGCCTTCATCACTGCGAACATGGCACTCATAGCGGGTTTGTCACTGTTCGATGCTTCTGCGGCGCTAATCTCTAGAGATTTTCCTCTTGCCTGCTGCCACGAGTCAGTGAAGGGGTTGCCCCTCGGAAAGATTCCAACTATAGCTGCTGCCAACTCCTGATGAAAGTGATCCATGATATCCCTCAGGATCCCAAAGGCTGCCCTCTCAGTGGCTTCTTCAGGGGTCCTGCCAGTTGACTCAAAATGCCAACTGGTCCACTCAGAACCATCACCTCGGGGACGAACTACTGCTTCCACAGTCACCAAAAGTCCTTCCCCCAACCGCTCATTCGACCAAAAGTAGCGGGGCTCCATCCCATCAGGATAGCCTACATAGCTGAGTACTCTCCACAAGAGCGTAGGCATCCCAAACTCTTCAAGAAAAGTGTGGCGCTGACAAGTGCGTGGAGCAAGCTGATGACGAGGAGCTCTGCCGGTGGACTTGCGGGCTGTCTGCTTGGTACGTGCCATCTGTAGCAAAATTTTATTACCGTGATGAGAACAGATTTTTAAGTTGGCATTTTTATCGAAATGAGATAATCAACTTATAAGGGGAGGAACAATGCCATGAATGAAATGCACAACATGATACATGCACGTTCCGTACGTCCTCACAAACTTAGAAAACTAATAACTACTAACGGAATAAATAGTGGCATACAACGATCTCTTGTAACGTAACTAATACGTACTACTCGAAAGCGTTGTTATGTACTTGCAGAAAGTCACTTTAGCCCAAACCTCACAGTATGAAAATATGCAAGAAAGCAGTAAAGTAAATTACTCGATCTACATGCATCCCTAGATACAAGTATAACGGTAACAACTACCCGAATCATCGTCCTATTGACGGCATCGTCACCGCATGACGGAAGTCCCCACCATTTGAATACCCTCATACGAACATGCGCATGGCACGTAAGTATTTCGGTATCACATAAGCACTCCCCTAGATCGGCAGTGTATCCGACCATGCTCTCACAAGTCTCACTTACCAGGGCGTAGAGGGAATTGATCCATACATTACCACTCAATTGAATGGCACTCATACAATAGCACGCCGTATGAGCGACGAAATTTAAAATATGATGCAAACCCCCAAGTTAGTACTTAATTAAGCCACCTAGAGTCCTTATTGGGCATAAAGGATATGACCACTGGCACACTCTTAAATTTAAAAGCTTAGTTGAAAACACAGTTTTGTTTTTAAATACCCATGTGAACAGTAACATGCTAAACCATGCTTCGATACCAGCTGTAACGGATCAACGTAATTATACGAGATTAAGTAAGAAAATCTTCCACCGAGGCGGTTAATTTATCAAACTTAAACCCGTATAACCCGAGATTCCGTGAAATCACGAGGGATTTCAAACCAACCAACATACAACCAAGATCGTACTGATTTAGCAGCCACAGTTCACATAATACATAGAGTTCACAATAAAAGTGGAGTACATCGGAGTTCGGAATAAAAGTTATTACAACATAGTTCAAAATAACATAGCGGAAGCAAGTAGTTTTACACACATACTTAGTTCAAATACAGTGCCAGTAGATAGTCATGGTCCATAAAAGCATTAGATAAGACGAACAGAGTGACCCTTGCCCGAGGTCCTAGTTATCGCCTATCGTCGGATACAGACAATTGGAGCAGTACCCATAGTACATCTGACCATCTGCAACAACAATGGGAACAACGCCTTGAGTACGAGAATGTACTCAGCTAGACTTACCCGTCATAAACCAGAAATAAAGGACACCAAGGATCATGCAAGGCTTTATAGATTGGACTGTCTTGACTCATTTGCGAAAAGCATAAGTTGTTATGAAAAAAACTATACCAGAACTTTTTGTATCACTTTTAGTATAACCTATTCAAGCTAGGTAAGCACCTATTGCTAAAACAATCACTTGATTCATCATTAACAATCTAGATTACCATATCAGGTTTAGCATTTCCAACATCATTCACTTAACCATCAGTGTTCCATTAATGTTACTACGATGCCATAGCTCGAGTCAAGTGCTCACTAACCGGGAGCGACGGCGATTCGAATCGAATTTCTATCCAGCTAGAGATTTATTCCTCACACAAACCCTGCTTCCCCCGTCAGGGTCGCGTAGATCACCAATGACACTTTCTAAGAAGCCGCGGGATAACAATCATAGATCGCACTACCCAGGGACCGCCCGACTGCCAGGACGCACCTTGGGCTCACTCTTCGTGTCCCCGTTACACCCCCTTCAACACCAGTCTGCCAACCCGAGTTTATCCCGGCTCAAAAAGTGTCCCTAGCTTCGCGGTCGAAAGGTACTTTATTCGGCCAGCTAAATGTGAGGCATGCGTTCAACATGACAAGAGGGACGAGCAACGATCGGTCCTTAATCGACACAGACGGAATCACTATAGTCCAAAACCCTATAAGACTCCGTCTGGTCTTCGTTTATCCATCAACACTTGGTTACTTTTTATGATCACAATTACAGCTAACCATAACCCGGTATCCACCTATAACTCGCAGGTGACAGAAAATCACCCGACTTCTACCGGTCTAAGCATGGCTAAGCAATTTACTCGATCCTGACCTAACAGGGTGAAAGATAATCCGATGGCCAAGGTAATAATGCAACAACGGTTTCACTCAACTCCTATAACTTAATGCAACTATATATATAACTATAGTTCATGTAGTAAGGAACAACTTTTATAAAATAGGAGACTTAAAATGCTCCGGGGCTTGCCTCTTTCGAACGAGCTAGGATGGTGGTCGACGCACTTTGGCAGCTCCTCGCCTGACTCTTCCTCCTCGGGCACCTCCTGTGCCTGGGGCTCCTGCTGATCCGTCCAAGCCTGCTCCTCCTGTACTCTACCTGTGACTCTTCCTGCGATCCTGTATGATGCAAGTGCATAAGTAAACATGCGAATGATGCATCGGATTGTGGTGGAGTGCTTTGATGACATGAGATGCAGATGAGCACATAGAATGTGCAGTTTGAATATAACTATTTCTTCTACAAGGTAGTCCACGTCATCCAAGAACATATACCCTAAAACATGCACCTTATTCTTCTATTAGTTAGCCTATCATCTACACATACAAGTGAACCTAAGCTACCAAAGCTTACCAACTTAACTCAACCACAACATCAGCAAGGCATAATGATGCTTCAAAGATACACCAAACATATTTTATTTCTCTTAATTTCTCATAAAGAATAATCTTTTATTCCCTATTTAACTAGGGTTACAAAACAACACCTATTTCTGGTGTAGATAAAAATCTACAAAAATTACAGTAGATTACTCTTACCCTAACTAACCTACTACTAAATTTTTATGAGAATTGCCTATGTAAAACTGCCTGTACAAAATAAACAAGTTATAGCCTAAATATGAGCATGAAATTATTTTGTACTAGAAAAAGTATCAAACAACAGATTTCACATTTTTCCTATGTTACTAACAGTAAACTAACATACTACAAAAATTATCACATGTATGTTCTATACAAATTTAGCCCTTCTACTAAAAATAACAAAGATTATCAATTAAAAGTATTTGAACTACACTTCAAAAATTTCTCACAGAACATGCTTGACTAATATTTTTCCTAGAAAGTACATCACTAATAAAGATTAAAGCAACAAGAATCACATTTTTCCCTTTATTATTTTATTTACTACATATTTTCTAAGATATCAGCATTTATAGCAATTAAATAAATTTGCACAACAAAGTGTCACAAAATTAACATGAGCTATTTTTAAACTGTAGATCTATTCAAGAGGAACATTGCAAACTTTGTTTCATGATTTTTGGAGCTATAAATTGTACACAAACATTTTATAAAGTACTTTCTTTTCCCAAAATATAAATAGAAATTTAAAAACGAAATTTGGAAATCGCTGACGGGCCGGCCCACTCGGCAATACTGGCCCGCGGCCGATAACTGCTGGGGCGCCGCACGGGGAAAAACGGGGGTGGCGGCCCGGCTTGGCGGCTCGGCCCAAAGCCGGTGGCCCAGCAACCAAGGTGGAGAGGGCGGAACGCGGGGCGCAGGGAGCGACCGCGCGGCTGCAACATCGCGGCGGCGGTGAAGCCCGCCGGCGGCCGGCTCCGGTCGTGCGGGCACCGGTGGAGGGACGCACGGGGATACGGTGGGGGTGACGAACACCTACGGACGGTGCGCGAGCGGCTCGGCGGGGAGAACACGCCGGAACGGCGGGGGCGAGCGTGCGGTGGCCAGAATGGCGCCGCGGCGGGGCGCGCGAGGTGGCGTCTTACCACGGGGCCGAGACGAAGCGTGGAGGCGCGTTCGGGGAAGAGAAGGGCGAGGCAGAGTTGTTCGCGCGAGCAATCGCTCGGAGGTGGCCGGCCGGCGGTGGAACGAGGGGCGGAAGCACGCGGCGGCGGCGACGAGCGCGCGGAGGTGAGAGCGGCTACGGCTGCTGCTCGCGCGAGGCCGAGAGAGGTGAAAACGGGGGTGTGCTAGCGAGGGAGGAGCGGGCACGGCTTCAAGGCGCGTGGCGCGGCCGGTGGAGCCCACGGCTCGCCACCCGTACGCCGGAGGCGGCGAGCGGCGGCCACGGCCTGAGCGCGGCGTGCGCTGGCGCGGGGCGCGCGCGCTGGCGCGGTCGGGCGCGTGAGACGGGCCAGGCCGGCTTCGGCCGTGGGCCGAGAAGTGAGGTGGCGGCCCAGCCAAGTGAAAACCCATTTTTCTTTTATAATAAATATTTTCAGATTTATTTCATTGTTTCAAAAGTGAATTTGAAGATGGAAAAGAGGTTTTCAGAATTCTGGCCCAAAATAAAAGTTGTTCAAAATTTTATTCTCTACAACTTTCATGTAGGGCATTTTTCAAAATTCTCAATAGATTTTGAATTTAGGATTTAAAGCTAAATTGTTAATCAAAAATTTATTTGTTTAGAATATTTTTAAAACAAAATTTGAGAAAAACTTGAATTCAAGAATTGCTCCAAAAATCATGTTAATTTATTCTAGATTATTTAAAATTGCTAATACCCAAAAGTATACTACCTTTTTGGCACTTACATCAAAGTTAGGGTTCTAATTATTTGCTTTTCAAGTTTAAATTAAAAAGAGCTATATTTCATGCAATGCTAGTCATGAAATGATGCTGAATGCTTTATGCTTTGAAATGCTAATGCATGCTTAACACCCAGGGGTGTTACAAGGCCTGTGGCCCGGTCCACAGCTCAGCTAGCCGTGTCCAGACGATCGACGCGGGAACGATGCCTGTCGTGGGGCACTACCAATATGGCATGGGTAGTTCACGCAACAATCTCGCATGTTTTGATCTAGAAAAGCAAACATGAAATAAATTTAAGTGAAACTAAACATCTGAGGAAGATTGATTGAGACATGGTAGGGTTTCAATTTCGATCTTCGTTTTTTCAGTCACCCACGAAATTACTAAAATCTGTGAAATTTTGGTGATATTTTTAGAGATTTCAAGAAGAGATATGATTTTCTAAAATTTAATTTTAAGATCTAAACAAAACATCAGTATAACTTATGACTGCACATCTATTTTATTAAGGATAAGAATATGCAACATAAACAATAGAAATATGAATGAATTTTGTATATTACAATAAAGCACATGTATTGTTGTACATCGTGAAACTTCAGCGAAATTTTGAACCCAGAACATACTAGCATTTTTCTAATGAACATTATACTCCGCCTATATATTGTACCAGCTTCTTGTTAGTACTACCTCCGTCCGCAAAAGAATGCAATTATGGAATACGTGCCAGCCAAAGAAGCTAAAGTTTAACTAAGTTTATAGCAAATATTATTAGTATTTATGTCTTCAAATAGATTTATTACATAAATATATTCTATAACTAATCTAATGATACTTACTTTGTATCATAAATGTTTGCACTTTTTTTATATAAATTTAGTCAAAGTTTAAATTGTTTGACTTTTCGAAAAACGAAAATTACATTCTTTTATGGATGGAAGGAGTACTTAGCGTTGAATTACAATATGACATTTTTAATAAACACGCAGAATTGGATCGGGATGAAAATGGGGAGAGGCTGATTTGCATGCATAATGACCCATAGTTGGACAAGAGTGAAATCACATTAACTACTTTTGCTTTGGGATTCACAAAGTTATTTAGTTAGGGAGTACAGGAGCAGAACTCCAAATTCAAATTTATTAAAATATTTTAATAATCTAAAAGTAAATTGATAAAATGCAAGTGGTCGATAAAACAATTATTTTTGCTAAATAAATTTGAGAATAGTTTGATCCATTTGACAACAAAATTGAATGTGTTCTTAATATGAGAGAATTTATAGTTTTATTGTATTTTCTTGAAGCATTATGAAGAATTGAAAATATGTTTGGTATGTATTTGTTAACTTTATTCGAAGAAATATTTGTGACCGATATTATGTAGCTCTAGTTTGCCACTTATTTGGTGGATATTTGTTCATATTATAGCCATATTTGTAACCGAAGCAAATCCGCATTCACATATTCATATTCAATATTACTCGTAAGCGGCTCATACTATGAAGAGAAGTATCAAGACAAATATGGTGTGAGCAACATCTTCGGTATCCTATGATCCTATCTGATAACATCCTAGCTAGGGCTGAATGAACAAAGTGATCTTTTTTTTTGAAAGACACTCAAAAGAGTATCTCTAATCTGGTATATATATCAAAGTAAAAATAGCTCATACAAAGGACAACTTGACACAAAATTACCTTAAAAAAAGAATACATTTCAAATCGGTCATCTTCCTCTTTGATCGTCCATTGCCTGTCGAAGAATGAAAAACACACCGAAGACACAGCAAAGGAAAGAACACCTACAAACACCCTCGCCATGCAAGCCTTTGAAGACCGCAAAATCCACTCGTCGCTGACAACAAGATCTAAAACCTATTGAAAGAACATCGGCTGAAGTAACCCTCTAAAGAATACATGTTTACAATCCTTTACCATCAAAACAGCGTATTAGAGATGTAAGCCTTGCAATAGACTAAACCAAAAGAAGAGATCGAGATCGCCATGAAGAGAGCTAACTGATTGCTTCCCCTGGTAAACACACCAATCGTTAGCTTTAGTCTCACATCGGTAATTGATGGTGGGGGAGCACAACATATAAGGCGGGAGAAACTCTCACCTTTCAGGCAAGTCTTTGGGTTGAGTTAGGCACAATGCCTTGGTATGTTGTGGGCTCCGTTAGACCTAAGTCCAAGGGGTGCCAGCTCGTGGGTATAGCGAGTTGGGCTGGAATCCACTGCGCCTTCTATCAAGTGGCATCTCGAAGCTCATGGTCGGAAAAATCTGGAAAATCTTATACCAACTGCCAACAAGACATGAAGGGAACCATCTGGCAGACCAGACTCTCGCAAGGCTTTCCTCAATTGTGTTTCTCGCGTCGCAAGCCGAGACCGCCACTTGAATACCAACTGCCACCGTGATCTGAAGGAACCTCTGGTACGCCAGACTCTCGCTAGGTTCTCGAGCCTTCCTCAATTGTGTTTCTTGAGTCGCAAGAGAGGTCGCTAAAAGTGATCTTTTTGGCAAAGGATTAAGGCCCAGTTTAGATCCAGAAAATTTTGCAAAAGAACAGTAGATTTTCCGTCACATCGAATCTTTAGACGCATGCATGAAGCATTAAATATAGATAAAAAATAAAACTAGTTACACAGTTTAGACGAAATGGACGAGACGAATCTTTTAAGCCTAATTAGACCATGATTGGACACTAATTGTCAAATAACAACGAAAATGCTACAGTTGCATTTTGCCAAAAATTTTGGCAACTAAACAAGGCCTTAAGAATCTGGCTTCTAGAACTGTATATACTACAGTACTACATCCTACAGGTCAGCTTTTTACGTGTGACAGACGGATAGTAATGACAATTGAATTGTACGGCTAGGACAGTGAATTCATTGGCTGTGTTTACTTCCTCAAAAAAGTTACTGTGCAAACAAAAGATTCTCCGTCACATCAAACTTGCGATACATGCATGGAGTACTAAATGTAGATGAAATCAAAAACTAATTGTACAGCTTGGTTGTACTTTGCGAGACGAACGTTTTGAACCTAATTAGTCAACGGTTGGACACTATTTATCAAATAAAGCAAAAACGTGCTACAGTACTTTTTTTACACCTTTTCGCGGAACTAAACACACCCATTGACTAGAACCGTCCAGCAGCAGTAATGACAAGTGGCTAGCGCCTAGCTAGGGAGTAGGGAGAGCCAGCCAATATCGCAACAGGACGGCGCATGCTGCCGGGCCTTCACCGCGAAACCAATCCTGCTTGCAACTTGCATTGCATAGATTCAGATCCTCCGGCGGTCCGGCCGGCCGGCTGGCATTGGCAAAATGGCAAGCCGCTACCACTCCAGCCACGCCGGAAGCACTATACCAATACCAGCGCACATGCATACAGCATATGCATACCCCGACCCGATCGACCCATGCGCATTCTAGGTGCGACACCCGGGCTCAATAATAGCAGCCGGCAGCCCACAGCGCGATCGAGTGCGACTATGCTCAAAGGAGCAGTGGCAAGACCGGGCAAGATTCCGCGGGCATTCATGGCGCCCGTCGCGGCCCGCCTAACCTCTGGGCCATGCTGCCTCGTACTGTAACAGGTAGGGGTTGCTGCAGTACTATATGCGTGTTACTGGCCGGCCACCTTGCTTGAGCGTGGCAGAAGTACGCTGCCTTCCAGCGGCAGGGACGCAGGGTCGCGATAAATGGACGCCGGACTCGACCGAACAGCGGAAGCAGAAGCAACGCACGGCCAACGGCTTGAGACAAGGCTGGCTGGCGCAGAGGGAGCACGCGGCCAGAGTCCAGAGCCGCAGGCCGCAGCGAGCCAGCGAGCGAGGCAAGTGCAATGCAGCAGCAGATTCAGAAAGTCAAGTCACAACACGGGGCGTGCCCGTCCATCTTTGCCAGTGAGGGCTTGCTGTAGTAACTTCACTTCGGCCTTGTTCACTTCCCCATCCCAACCCAAAATATTTCTCTTCCACCCATTACATCAAATCTCTCGACAGATGCATGGAGCATTAAATGTAGGTAAAAAATGTAACTAATTGCATAGTTTGTCTGTAAATGTCGGGACGAATCTTTTGAGTCTAGTTAGTCCATGATTGGACAAATTTTGCCAAATAACAACAAAATATGCTACAGTAACTTTTCACCTACTTTTCGCGAAGTGAACACACCCTTCATCCTAAATTATTCAGGTAGAGTACAATGCTTGTGCTATAGTAATGTAATCGATCCAACTCGCAGTACATTTTGCCTTGTTTCTAAATGGATGGACACAAGTAAATTATTAGTGGTGAAACAAATTTGGTAAAGAAAAAAAGGTAAAAAAAAAGAGAGAGAAGGGTACACGACGACCTAGAGGACCACGAGTACTATACGTGTGTAAATGGCCCGGATTTAACCCGGTGTACCCTCACACAACCACCTGTCCGGGCTGGGCGCACCGCACACATGGACGCGGCCAGGCTCGGCATTCAACGCGGCCGGCCTGGCCAGCACCACAAGCAGTCCAAAACACATTTTTGTCACGTCGTCGTCGGCCTCCGAGACGAGACGAGATGCGCGAGAGAGGAAACGAACGGGACGTGACAGATCAGGCGCGGTTTCATTACCTTGGCTGTGTTCAGTTCCTCAAAAAAAAAAATACTGTGAAACAAAAGATTCCCCGTCACATCAAACTTGCGATACATGCATGGAGTACTAAATGTAGATGAAATGAAAAACTAATTGTACAGCTTGGTTGTACTTTGCGAGACGAACGTTTTGAACCTAATTAGTCAACGGTTGAACACTATTTACCAAATAAAACCAAAACGTGCTACAGTACTTTTTTTTACGCCTTTTCGCGGAACTAAACACACCCCTTACCTAGTACGTACGTGTACGTACGCTACGATCGATCGATACCAGCCAGACAGATCAGGCGGCGTGCGTCGGCACCTAGCGCGTCCTCGGCTCCTCGCTAGTGCTTGAGCACCTCGGGGATGTCCACGGGGTAGCGGCTGATGCTCTCCGCCCATGGCCCCTCGGCGGTGCGCGCCGGCGCGATGCACTCCCACGCCGCGCTGTTGCACTTGAACCCGGAGCCGAAGCCGATCATCCACACGCGGTCGCCGCGGCGCATGCGGCCCTTGGCCTCGATGTACGCCAGCTCGTACCACACCGAGCTGCTGGACGTGTTGCCGAACCGGTGCAGCGCCATGCGCGACGCCTCCACGTCCTGGTCCGACAGGCCCAGGCTGCGCTGCAGCTCGTCGATGACGGCGCGCCCGCCCGCGTGGATGCAGAAGTGCTCGAACGCCGTGCGGAAGTCGGGGAGGTACGGCTTCACGCGCCGGTTCAGCACGCGCCGCGCGATGAAGGACAGCGCGAACAGGAGCTGCTCCGACGCCGGCAGCACCAGCGGGCCGATGGCCGTGATGTTGGCCTTGAGCGCGTCGCCCGCGATGGTCATCAGGTCCTTGGACAGGTTGATCCCGCGGTGGCCCTCGCCGTCCTCCTCCTGGAACACGCACCGGTACGCGCTGTCCTGGGCGCCCGTCAGCGTGCGCACCACGCGGGCGAGCCGGAACCGGGCCCGGGCGCGGGACGTCGACAGCAGCACGGCGGCGCCGCCCATGCGGAAGAGGCAGTTGGGCAGCAGCATGGCGCGCTCCTTGCCCACGTAGTAGTTGGGCGTGATGGTCTCCGTCGACACCACCAGCGCGTGCGCGCCTTTCGGAGCGACCTGAAGGAGGTTCTTGGCCAGCCCCACGGAGATGAGCCCGGCGCTGCAACCCATCCCGGACAGGTGCACGTTGCGGATGTCCGGCCGCATCCCGTACCTGTGGATGATCATGTCCGTGAACGACGGGATGGGCGCGAACAGGCTGCAGTTCACCACCAGGATGTCGATGGCGCGGGGGCTGATGCCCGTCTTGGCGAGCAGGTCGTCGATGGCCGAGAAGATGACCAGCTCCACCTCCGCGCGCGAGGCCTCCATGTTCCGGTACGGCGGGATGTAGTGGTGCGCCGGGGGCAGGCAGGTCTCCTCCCCGAGACCGGACCGCTCCAGCAGCCGCGTCATGAACCGGACGCTGCGCTCGTCGATGGAGGCGCCCTCCACGAACGTCACCAGCTTGGCGTGCTCCAGGAAGGTGGCGAAGGGGACGCGGCAGTTGGGCCTCGTGCGGAAGCAGGCGTAGTCCACCAGGTACACGGACCGGGGACGCAGCATCACGTACAGCGTCGCCGCGGCGGCCGCGACGAACACGGCGAAGAATACGTGCACCGCCCGGAGCGCCTGCAGCCTGCCGAGCAGCTCGTCGGGACCGACGCGCGCCGCATTGACGACGGCCGCCACGGCCAGCGGCGCAGCGAGCACGGCGACGAAGTTGTTCACCACGTGCTGGTACAGCGGCTTGAGCTGCTTCAGCTGATGAGCCGCCGACGAGCCCATGCTGTTTGCTGTCTACCAGCTGGCGTGCGCGTGCTCGAGCGAGACCACTGGCACTACTGTGGAGTGTGCGTGAGAGCGGGAGGGAACGGGCAGGATTTAAAGCCGGTGGGATCAAGCCGGCCGAGCAAGGGAATTATCGACGCATGTTGGTGGGCCACGGGGGGTCTTTACTCGCCCAGGCTAGCGACCTGCTCCATCGGCATGGTTCACCGATAAATCTGATGAAATCATCATGCCGCTAATTAAAGCCGTTGCTTGTACGCACTGATCTCATCATCCCGAGACCCGAGGGCAGCAAAGCCATACGCGAATTTTAGAAACTGTCCTACACAATGGGAAGGTACAGTACTAGCAAATTGTAACATTTTTAAGGACATGTTTGATCCATTAAGACTAAAAATTATAAGCTAAAATTACTACTAGTGGATCTGTGGACAACAAAAAATGTTCATTGTATGAAGTTGTCAAAATGTGTAACGTACCTCACCATTGCATTCCTCTGGTCGAGATGGTAAAAAAAACATATATAGAACGTCTAATTTGGGGTCCGGATGAGAGAGTTATGCCTCTGAGAAAATATCTGTTTGGGCTACCGGAACTTCCGGTCCGTACTTCCGGTCCGAGATCGGAACTTCCGGTCTGAGACCGGAACTTCCGGTGTCTGGTGGAGGAAGGCGTAGTTTTGCACGAAATGAACTACTGTTACTTCCGGTCCGAGACCGAAACTTCCAGTAGGTACCGGAACTTCCGGTGGAGCCTGACCGGAAGTTCCGGTAGGTGTTTATTCCGAATCTGATTTTCAGATTTCGAACCGATTTATCTTTAGATCGGTTTTTGGACATGAGAAACTTAAAAAATAAGCCTTGGAGAGGTTTCCTACTAGATAAGACCACCCCCTCTATATATATGAGATGATCATGGCCGATTGAGTTCCTATCTATCCAATCGACATACAAATAAATCAATCTACTCCTTTTACCCCTTTTCTCCTCTCCTTCAACCTCCATGCTATTTATCCCTTGATCCACGACCAAGGATGACGCCCTAGGCTCGCCGGCCGACCTAGGTCAACCCAGCGACGACCTTACCCTGACGGGGTCCCTCCCGGGCGAGAGCTTCGACGGTTCCTTTGCTAGTTTGCCTGAAAACTAGCCAGTTTTTCGTCACGCGAGCACGTTGGTTATCCTTTGGTGGTTTGCTTGTAAACCTCTCTGTGCTTCACCACGTAAGAGTGATATCCTCGCTACGTTCTTCGGTCCGTGGCGGCCCGGGCGTCCAATGCCCTTTCTGGTGTGTGATTCGGACCACATCCGACGTCAACACACTTTTTGGCGACTCCGCTGGGGAATTCGGCTTCACTTTTTGTTGTCGAATCTCTTTGCCCTAGCCCTATTCTTCGCTGATTTATCTTTTTGTGGTTGCCATTACCGTCCAATCCGGTCCGAGAGGCCGATTGCATCTGGTTTTGACCCGCTGTGATCTAGGTTGCTATTTTGCAACGTGTCATGCTGTTCATTGGAGATATCATCAAGGCGGTTGAGTGCAAAACCATGGAATACCAAGAGAATTAATCACAATACTACTACAATTATCCCGAGGTACAACTTGCAAATGCATCTAATGGTTATAGTAATTATTTTGCAAGTGATATAAATTCTCATGTTGGTGTTGCTAGCTATGATAATCCTAGATATGTTGCATCGGCTAATACTTTTGATGAATATTATGATCAAGAGCTGATGTGTGCTAAAAATTCATTGAGCTATAATTCTTCTAGCAACATACAACATGTAAATCCATATTCGTCGGCTATAAGCTCACATTATGCGGTTCCACCACAAGACATGCCGATGAATGAGAGAATTGGCTATGATGATGTTAATTATTTAGCTAATTACTCCCCAAATTCAGCACCATATGCTAATGCTCATATTAACAATTCGGCTTCATGTGTAGCTCAAAGCTCAAGCCGAATCCATGAAAATTTAGCAAGGTATGTAAGTGCTAATACCTATGATTTGGCTTCACGTGTTATTAGTAACCATAGCCGAATTAAAGAAAATTCAGCACCTTATGCAATGATCAATGCCCACAATTCGGCTTCGTATTCTGCTCACAATCAAAGCCGAATTAGTGAAATTTCAACAAGGCATTCGAGTGCTAAAACTTGTGATTCGGCTTCACATGTTACTAATAATTGTAGCTGAATCAATGAAAATTCAGCAATGGGTGAGGAAATCCTCGTCAGGTCTACAACCATAGCTAAGCTAAAGGTAGATGGGATCACTGAAGATTCTCCTCTTTTCTATACTATGGTTAAGGTGAATTCTACATTTGATAAGTTAGAGGAAGGAATGTTTGATACTCCCATTGCTACTTCGCCTCATGTTGGACATACTAGTAAATCGGCCCCGGCTTTTAGTCAACTTCAATATGAGAGGCTGTTTTACTATTATTTTGACCAGCATGGTAGAGTGATTGCAAAGACTCAATCTAAATTGGCCTCTTCGGCGCCTGAAACCGATAGGGCCAGTTCAGGAGGGGCAACCACTATACCTCTTGGTAAGAGGTCGTCTTACTGTTATTTTGATCAAAATGGCAAACTTATTTTTAGGAAGAAACCTGTATTGGTCTCTTCGATGCCTGAAATAGATAGGGCCAATTTAGGAGAAGCTACCACTATACCTCCTAAAAAACATGAGAAGCGATAGAAATCAGCTATACTTGATTTTTTAGGAGCTAAAGGGGCTGTACATTTATCTAGCGATTACTACATTATTGATGGAGATCAAGTCCCTACAAGCAACAAAGGAGGGCTATCTGCTTGCTCAGAATTGGCTGAGCCGACTTTGAAGTCGGCTAAGATGATTCCTGCCTGCTCTATGTCAGCTAGGCCAACTTCCTAGTCGGCCAAGCCGACTACCTTTGCCACTAGCTTCAAGTCAGCTAGGTCGACTTTTCAGTCAGCCAGGCCGACTGCCTCTGCCGCCTGCCCTGAGTTGGCTAGGCCGACTTCCCAGTCAGCCAAACCGACTGCCCCTGCTAGTGCCCAAGTCGGCCTAGCTAATTTCCAGTTGGCTAAGCCGACTTTTTCAGTTTCGGCAGCTGCTGATGCATCTTCGGATGATTTGACCCCACTTGTTGATTGGTTTCTGAAGAAGAAGAGCAACATCATGCAAATCAAGGACATGCACTTCTCTAACATGATCAACAAGGTAGAAGACACAAATATTTTGTTCAAATTCCAATCTGGTCACACTATTTCAATTTCAGCATCTATTAGAGATATCCTTGCTAATAATGGTAATAGACCGATTGAGAATAGCAATTTATTTGTTGGTGATAAAACAAATTCAGATTCTATCGGCCAACACATTGTGCCATATGGCAAGGCCGATAGTGCTAGTTTGTCAAAGCTAAGGCTTCTCAAAAGCAGCTACAAAGGTGTGGTCGAATGGGTTGATGTTAAATCTGATCCCTTCGTTTGCCTAGCTTTAAAGCTGACTCCACAAAAGAATCAGCTAAAGAAATCAAAATACACCTTTGACTTTACCTTTTGTGATCATGTCTTTGATATCTTGCTCAAGAATAATTTTATTAGAATCATTGATCACAGTGCTTTGCCATCTATTCAAAACTTAGAAGAGCTTGCATATTGCAAGTGGCATAATTCTTCTGATCATAATACTTTTAATTGCAATGTGTTTCGTCGAGTGATCCAATCGGCCATTGATAAAGGCCGATTGAAATTTTCTAAAGCTCAACAGATGGACCAATTGGATTCAATTGGTCTTAATGGTAAATAGGTTTTGAATCGGCTTGCAATAGCCGATTCACTCAAAGCTCAAGGCTCAAATGCCCAAGAGAGAGAGGTGGAGCCCTCAAGTGAAGACAAGGTTGTTGTTCGTGAACTACAAATCGAAGATACTCAAGAGAACAACAATGTTATCACAATTTCAGACGACACTGGGGGGCAGGTGAAATCTCTCCAATTAGAACAAAAGCCGATTGATCCCGTTGAGCAAGGGGAATCGGCTAAGGATCCTCCTATGGAGCATGTCTATCAAGATGGGAAGAAGAAGGAGGATGCTCATAATGTTGATGGAGGTAAAGGTCATGGCAAACAAAGGACTAGAAGGCTGGAGCTTAGCTTCGAGAAACTTCTAGCTAATTATGAAAAGATAGGAGAAGCAAATATTGCCAACCGGCCAAAGAAAGTCCCATCATCAAAATTGCCTCCAGCGCGCAAGTCTCAAGAGTGGAATTGGCAAGGAGATAGATCTCACACAGCAGTAACATATTCTCCTTTTGAGCAGCCAATTCCCATGTCAAATGGATCACAGTCCGTATATTTTCATCCTTATTCATCTTGGGGCTGGTTTGATCAAGAGGCACATGTTCCATCATATTTTAGGCCACAATATATAGAATATGCAGCTCCTAGACATTCAGAGAGATCATCATCTTGTAAAGACCGTTTTGATCAAAATCAGTCCGGAGCTCAACCAAAGAAGAAAGTGTTAAAGCAAGTTTACCGCGTGAAGTATGATGGCCGAAAGAAGAAAAGTTTAGATCCGAATTCAACTATTAAAAAGCCAATTACATTGCTAAAAAATCTGACTATTGATGACAAAGAAGTGGAGAAATCATCTATTGATATTCTAGGTGCCAAATCTGAACAAAAGAAGTTGAGAGTGCCCAAAGTCAAGAATGATTTGCCGCTATCCAAAACAAAAATAAAACCGATATGCTCAATCAGTTTACCAAAGTGGCAAGAAAAGAAGTTGCAGAAGCTTAGTGTAGAGAAGCTAAAAGAAAAGGGCTTAGCATGGGTTCCTAAAGGAAGTATTGAAGCTCAGAAGGATAATGCTCAAGCAAGTGGTGCAACAAAGGCAAAGGAGAGAAGAAGATTCAAGAAACAATTACCAAGTTGGAGGTTTGCATCAAATCATCAAAATCATTAGTCATGACATCATTCATACTCTCTGCCTAAGCTTATGTGGAATTCATTTTCTGGTATGCACGGTTATCCCTCAGCTCCTTATTTTGATCCTTGGTATGGATCTGTATGTTTTGGAGGGTTGCAAAATTATTTTGCTTATCAATGATCAAGAGCCAAAATATTTATTTTGGTTATGCATGCTCTTGTGGATGAATTCATATGGCCGATATTTTGATATCGCCCTTAGTGTAAAAATATATCCGATGAGTGCTTGTGACCATCGTGCTAATAGAAAGGCCCATGAAATTTACTTTGATGGTTTTTAGGCCCGGGGGGCATGACATATGCATTTTGGATTTACTTCATGGATGTGACAATATGATTAATCAGCTTGCAAATAAGATTAAGGTGTTGGCATAATCATTATTTCTCACAATAGTGTTGTTTGAGACATCAAGCCGATTAAAATTACATTTGCACCAAAATTGAAGCCGAATGTGAAATTTTCTTATTCGGCTTGGCTTATATTGCAATCCATGAAATATGACATGTTGAAGCCTATGGTGATTCTTTACTAGTGGTACAACAAGTTGCTGGTGAATTTCAATGCTTAGAAGAGTCACTAAGAGCTTGTCTTGATACTTGCCTTGACATCATTGGTTCGTTTGCCGAATTTCAAATTCGACATGTTCTGAGGCATGAAAATCAAAAGGCCAACATGTTAGCTCAACAAGCATCTAGCTATGACGTCGGTGGGCGTAATTTTCATATTCAAGAACAACCGATGCATAAAGATTTACATTTTTGCTGTATAGGTATGGAAGAGTCGGTAACCAACCCCTCTTCTCTAGCAAGACAGCCGACTTGGTCGACTTTACTGGTCGGCCTAGCTGACTCTCCTGTGACCAGCACGGTCAATGAGCATGATGAGCTCTTAAATCGGCCTGGCAAAACTTCCAGTGATGTTGGAGCCAATTTGTATGATTGGAGGACTCCTTTATTGATATATCTACGTGATCCAAGTGCTAAAGTTGATAAAAGTGTTCGACGAAGTGCTTTTCAAGTATGTGTTCACAATGATGAGCTTTATCGAAGGTCCGCCAAAGACTTGCTGCTAAAGTGTTTGGGATCTGATCAAGCAAGAGTGGCTATGGGAGAAGTCCATGAAGATATTTGTGGGACGCATCAATCGGCCCCAAAGATGAAATGGTTATTGCGTAGAGCTGGTTTCTATTGGCCTACTATGATGGCCGATTACTTTTGCTACTACAAAGATTGCGAAGAGCGCCAAAGGTTTGAGAATATTCAGCTGGTGCCTGCTGCTATGCTTCATCCTATCATCAAGACATGGCCTTTTCGCGGTTGGGGACTAGACTTCATTGGCCAAATTCATCCCCTATCTTCCAAGGGACATTGCTTTGTGTTGGTTGCTACAGATTATTTCACTAAGTGGACCGAGGCAGTTCCTTTGAAGAATATGACACACAAGGAGGTGATTGAGTTCATCACTGAGCATATCATTCATAGATTTGGCATACCCTAAACATTAACTACGGATCAAGGGACTTCATTTATGTCCAAGGAAGTGAGGGACTTTGCCGAATTATATAAGATCAAGTTGCTCAAATCATCTCCATATTATGCTCAAGCTAATGGCCAAGCTGAGTCTAGTAATAAGACTTTGATCAAGCTTATCAAAAATAAAATTGAGGAGAATCCAAGAAGGTGGCATGAAGTATTGTCTGAAGCTCTATGGGCACATCGCATTTCAAGGCATGGTGCTACAAAAGTTACTCCTTTTGAGCTAGTATATGGTCAAGAGGCCGTGTTGCCTATCGAGGTAAATTTGGATGCATACAGGCTTGTTAAGCAAAATGATCTATCAGCCATTGTGTATCATGATTTGATGATGGATAACATCGATGAGATAACTAATGTAAGATTAAAAGCTCTTAAGGAGATAGAGAAAGACAAAGCTCGAGTTGTCAGGGCATACAATAAAAAAGTCAAGAGCAAATCTTTCCAAGTAGGAGAATTAGTGTGGAAAACTATACTACCTATTGGATCGAAGAGCAATCAGTTTGGCAAATGGTCACCTAACTAGGAGGGTCCTTACAAAGTGATCAAAGTCATATACAATAATTCCTATTTGCTAGAGACATTGCAAGGTGAACGTCTCAAAGTAGTATTCAACGGGAGACACTTGAAAAAGTATTTTCCAAGTGTTTGGCAAGAAGCCTAAGTGCTCTCCAAACAATGGCCGATACATGTATCGCCCTTAGAACAAAATGGCCGATGTATACATCACCCTTAGTCACCATACAACTGATGAGATGGGTATCATTGCTGTTTGGTTTAATTATGTTTGTTTGATCAAGTGTTTTCATGTTTATGCATCATAAACTGAAAACAGGGGGGCATATGTTGACAACAAAAAATGTCCATTTTATGAAGTTGTCAAAATGTGTAACAGACCTCACCATTGCGTTCCTCTCGTCGAGATGGTCAAAAAAACATATATGGAACGTCCAATTTGGGGTCCGGATGAGAGAGTTATGCCTCCGAGAAAATATCTGTTTGGGCTACCGGAACTTCCGGTCTGTACTTCCGGTCCGAGATCGGAACTTTCGGTCTGAGACCGGAACTTTTGGTGTCTGGCGGAGGAAGGCGCAGTTTTGCACAAAAATGAACTACTGGTACTTCCGGTCTGAGACCGAAACTTTCGATGGGTACCGGAACTTCCAGTGGAGCCTGACCGGAAGTTCCGATAGGTATTTATTCCGAATCTGACTTTCAGATTTCGAACTGATTTATCTTTAGATCGGTTTTTGAACGTGGGAAACTTAAAAAATAAGCCTTGGAGAGGTTTCCTACTAGGATAAGACCACCCCCCTCTATATATATGAGAGGATCATGGCCGATTGAGTTCCTATCTATCCAATCGACATACAAACAAATCAATCTACTCCTTTTACCCCTTTTCTCCTCTCCTTCAACCTTCATGCTGTTCATCTCTTGATCCACAACCAAGGATGGCGCCCTAGGCTCGCCGGCTGACCTAGGGCAACCCGGCGATGTCCTTGCCCTGACGGGGTCCCTCCCGGGCGAGAGCTTCGACGGTTCCTTTGCTAGTTTGCCTGAAAACTAGCTGGTTCTTTGTCACGCAAGCACATTGGTTATCCTTTGGTGGTTTGCTTGTAAACCTCTCCGTGCTTCACCACGTAATAGTGATATCCTTGCTATGTTGTTCGGTCCGTGGCGGCCCGGGCGTCCAATGCCCTTTCTGGTGTGTGATTCGGACCACATCCGACGTCAACAGATCAAAAAAGACTTGATAATAAACATACTATTTTTTAGGGAAGCCATTTGGTGCACTTTATTGATCTTCAAAAATAGTTACATCATTCACCAAGGCTTCTATAATAAAGCTAGGGGTTCATCGATCCAAATACAAGATGACTTTGATGTAATAGCTACCCTAGCTAATTCATGAGCCACTTTATTGGCTTCCCGATTACAATGTTCTATAGCTATAGAAGCAAACTTTTGCCAAAGTTGATTACATTCGTCATAAATTGGAGCACTTGCCGTAGCTGAAAATCCATCCTGCCTCATTGTTTCTACTACCTCCAAGCAGTCCGATTGGATCATGAGCTGATTGCAACCAATATGTTGTGCCAGCAGCAAGCCCTCCCTGATAGCAATCACCTCCGCCATCGATACATCCGCCACATGATCCATGAAGCACGAGCTAGCTGCTATGAAGGAACCACTAGAGTCCCTATTAATTGCTCCTATACTGCCAATGCCCCGTTCAGATTTATAACTAGCATCCACATTTAACAGTAGCTTACCTTCTGAGGGTTTCTTCTATCCCTCTGGTTTCCTAGTCTTCTTCTTCATTGCTCTTTGATAGTTTGTTGTCAATGTTGCAATCGACATAGAAGCTCTTGTCAGATTTTGAACAGTTTCTCCATGGACATACTTCCTGTGTTTGCACCTGATGTACCACCCGCCAATTAGGATTAGTTCTGCAAGACCTACTTATTCAAAGATCTTAGTGGTTTTGACACATTAATCATCTCAGCCACCACAACTGAACCAGATCGATCAACTTCCAGCAAGTTTTGAATTTCATTTGCAACTTCGAGTATGCACCAAATCTCCTTTGCTTGACTGCAGGTAAATAGAACATGTTTTATATCTTCACATCCCTCATGGCAAGATGGACAGCTGCCTGAGTTATCAATGTGACGATTTACAAGGTCCCTCGACACGGTATGAGACCATGCAGTACCCTCCAACCAAACATTTTGATCTTAGCAGGGACATCTAATTTCCATAGCTTTGACCACACTTCCTCATTACCCACGCCGCCGGCTTGTTCATTCACCTAGTTTGCTCCGAATTTATGTAGCCATTAGAGATGATAAGCTGAGCCAACTAAAAAGTACCCATTTCAATTATGATGCCATGCTACAACATCCTCTCTTCCTTGCCGAAGAGGGATTTGTAGTATTCTATTTACATCCACTGTCCAAAACAAGGCCTTGATCAAATCTCATCCCATGTTCCAGTAATTGGTTTTATAAGCTCATCGACTGTAGTAAGCAGATTATTTTCTCTTGGCGTTAAAACTTTCAGGTTATGGCTCGAAGGAATCCAGCTGTCCTCCTAGATTTTAATTTGGGATCCATCCCCTACTCTCCAAATGTATCCCTTTTTAAAACACTCTAGGCCTACCAAAATACTCTGCCAAGTATATGAGCTTCCACTTTTCAGCTTTGCATTCAAACGTTTTCCATCAGGGTAGTATCTTGCTCTCAATACTCTCGCACATAAGAACTCTAGTTCAAGCAACAACCTCCATACTTGTTTAGCAAGCAGAGCCCTATTGAAGCTTTCAAGGTCTCTAAAACCCATGCCACCCCTTTTCTTTGGTATACATAATTTCCACCAAGCCTTCCAATGAATTCTCTCATGATCATCATTGTCACCCCACCAGAATTGAGATATGGCATCTGACATCCCTTTGCAAATGTTTTTTGGGATTTTGAATACCATCATCGTAAAAACAGGCACGACTTGAGCAATGGATTTTATTAGAATTTCCTTTCCACCCATGCTTAAGAGCTCCTCCTTCCATCCCTTTGTTTTGGCTCGTACTCTATCGACAAGATGTTGAAAACAATCACTGCAATCTACCCTACCAAGGCTAGAAGACCAAGGTATTTATCGCTCAGTGACTCAGTCATAATATTTAGAGCTTCACATACCTTAGCTTTGACTGTTACTTCTATATTCTCACTGGAGAAAATGCTAGATTTTGCATCACTAATTTTCTGTCCCAAATTTGCACAGTAGCGGTCAAGCAAACTCTTTAGGTTTTCAGCATTCTCCTTGTCCGCCTGCATTAAAATCAACGAATCGTCCGCAAACAGCAAATGGGAAATCAGTGGTGCGTTTCTGCAAACACGAACTCCATGCAACTCCCCTCTACTCTCTGCTCCCTTCAGTAAGCTTGATAGCCCTTCTGCCACCAGAAGAAATAGATAGAGAGATATCGGATCCCCCTGCCTTAAGTCTCTTGTTGGCGTGAAGATTTCCATCTCCATCGAATTCACTCTGACCTTGTATTTCATAGATTTGACACATGCCATGATCAGAGTAATCCATCTTCGATCAAAGCCCATCTTCATCATAATTTTCTATAGAAAGCCCCATTCTACTCTATCGTAAGCTTTGTGCATATCCAACTTCACTGCACATAAAACCTTTTTTCCACGTTTCTTTTTGATGGTATGAATACTCTCGTAGGCTAGAAGAATATTATCCATGATGAGTCTTCCTGCAACAAACGTGCTTTGATGATCACTGATAACTTCTAGCAAAATGAATCTGAGCCTGTTTGCTGACATTTTTATATAACTTTGTACACCACGTTACACAAGCTAATGGGCCAAAATTGGGATACCATAGTTGGGTTGTTTACCTTGGGAATTAGAACAATCATTGTGTTATTCCATCCGTCAGGTATACTCGCCGTATTCACTGCCTCTAGAACTTCTTTCACTAAGTCATCACCCAACAACTCCTAGATTTTTTATAGAAAATAGCATGCATTCCGTCCGGCCCTGGCGCTTTAAGATCCCTTATCTGGAAGAGGGATTTTTTTGACTTCCTCATAAGAGAAAGGAGTCATCAGCCCTGAGTTCATGTCTGGTGTCACAAGGCATTGCACATTAGACAATACATTAGGATCCGGATCTCCCACCTCTATTGTAAACAGGTTCTCAAAATATTTCTGCACAATGTTGCACATAACCTCCCCGTCTTCTTGCATTGTTCCATTATGATCGACCAGTCCTTTGATTGTATTCTTCTTCCTCTGCTTCGTAGCAAAATTATGAAAGAAACTAGTATTCCTGTCTCCCTACTTAAGCCAGTTTGCCCTGGCTCGTTGAAACCAATGTATTTGCTCCTGCTCCAACATCAACTCGAGGCGGACCATGATCTCTTTCTGTGACGCAGTATTAGTGTCAGTCATCGGCCCCTCCGTAAGCATTCTAACTCCCTCTAGAGGTCTTTCATTCTTTTCATTGGACTTTTCAAAACTTCTTTATCCCATTTATGTAATTCATCATGCACATCATTCACTTTTTCTGCAAATGATGGCCCTTCACCCTGGGCCTTTGCTCGAGCCCATGCAGCCTTGATCATCTCCTCCACCGTATCTTCTTACAACCAACGTGCTTCAAAACGCTTCTTACCCCTCCCTAATTGAGATGGCGTAAGATAGCTGGTATCCATAAGAATAGGCCGGTGGTCAGATCTAATCATCTTACTATTGATTAAAGCCGCTTGGGGAAACAGGTTTGACCACTGCAGGTTAGCAACTGCTCGATCAAGTTGCTCACGAATCTGCCCTCTTTGCCAAATATACAGATCACCCGAAGTGGCCCATATCATTCAGTTCACACTCGGACATCACATCTTGGAATGCCTGCAGCTGTCTTTGTGATCTTGGTCTACCCCCCTCCTTTTTTGAATTATATAGAATTTCATTAAAATCACCCATCACAAACCATGGGACCGTCAAATCCCCTCTAATTGAGCGCATTGCATCCCATGTCCTTGCTTTCTGACTCCAATCTATGTGATAGAACCGCCTAATTTATACAAGCTCAAGTACGACTGTCCCCGTTTAACACATTGATGCGCACATACTTTCACTTATATAAACCCGGTAGTCCACCGAGTGTCACGAAGGACCTGGTAAACCAACTTCACAACCAAGACCGTAATAGATTAAGCAAATATACATCACATACACGGAGTTGCAGTGGAAATAATATTACAGAAGAGTGCACAATTAATAGTACAAGTAGGGGGTTTCAAAACCAATTAGTGAAAACAACATAGCTTTGAAATGATTACAATAACATAAGTTAAAATACATTACTAGCTTTAAGTGAGATCCTCCAACAAAAGCATATAGATGAGAACACCATATAGAGTCGCCAAGCCCACCGGTGGTTAGCCACCATCTTCAACAGGCTGATAACTTCACCTGCAACATGGTGGGATAAACCCTGAGTACTCGAATGTACTCAGCTAGACTTACCCGTCATAAACCAAAAATAAAAGACACCAAGGGGTATGCAAGGCTTTATGGGTGGAGCTAGCTTGACAACATTTTACATAAAAGCTTAAGAACATAACTTGCATATTATAGCTTTAGCATCAAGTTAAAACCTATTCATTTAGGCAACTCTAGATTAGCACTTGTATTAGAGCAACCACTTGATTAAGATAAACAAGTATTAGTAACCATATCCAGTGTAGTCATTAAAGAACATCATCATCATAACCAGTAAGTTCCATTAGGTGTTTCTATATTGCCACTGCTTAGTCAAGTTCTCACTATCCGGGAGAGACAGCGATTCAAATCGATTCCTAACCGGCTGGTGAAATTTCCTCACACAAACCCACACTTCCCCCGTCAGGGTCACGTTAGGTCACCATTGGTACTATTCGGGATCTGTCGTGGGTTTGCCCTGGGCCATATACTCAGGAGCTAACCGGTTGCTAGGATGCCTCAGGCCCTGCCTGCCCTTGGTCAAACCATGCCCCCGCACATACTTCCTTCCTCCAAGTATGCGCACCAACATGACGAATCTAGGTCCGAACAGAGCTACTAGGCTTCGTGGTTGGAACAATTTATCCGGCCAGCTAAGTGAGAGGCTGCGTTCAACATGACATGAGGACATATAGCGAATCGGTACTTAACTGACATAGATGGGGATAGATAGGCGCCCAGGACCTCTATGCCCTGTCGCTTCTCTATCTCAATCCCACCCGATCTCCTTTTATTTATTATCACATGGTTATTTCCATGATAGCAAATATAGGCAACCATGACCAGATATCTTTCTATATCTCGCAGGTGATAGGAAATCACCTGACTTCTTCGACTAAGCGTGGCTAAGCATATATATTCAATCTTGGACCTACATAGGGTTCAAGGTATATATATATTTGGACAAGGAAGATATATGCATCAAGTGTTTTCATCCAACTCCTACAACCTAATGCATCAAACATATATAACTCAATTTGAAGTTTATAAAAACATAGGAGGCTTAGAATGCTCTAGGGCTTGCCTAGGATCCAACACTAGGTTAGTGTTTGTTAGATAACACCCGCTTGGCTAGCATCTCCCATCCTGGCACTTGCGTAGTCCTCCCGTCTTCTAGATAGATCTCCAAACACCATCTTTGGGTCTGGCTCCAACATCACATCCTTCTCATGGTGCATCTAGTGTACCTAAATGAGGTGCAACAATGCATATGTATGAATGCATAGAAGTGCAATACAAGATGCATCACATAAAAGCATTCGAGACAAGCGTAAGCTTATGCAAGACATAGGCACCTAGAAAGCAAGTTATTTACATTAAGTCTAGCATAGAGATAGCAAACATATCAAGTACTGCATGCTAGCTAACTTAAATTCAGTTACATCAACCAAAAACTAACTAACATGTTTAGCCAAAACACAAGTAAGCTAAGGTAATCAACTTAGCACATGCCTAGAGTCCGGACAGCAACAGAGCAGCCACTGGTTCCAACCATAACTGGAGATCTAGACATCCAATGAAGGTGATCTTAGACTTTCTGAAAAGCTAAGGAAATTGTCTACAACATTGTTATTAATATCTAGAGCTATATGAAACATTAACTAATACAAACAATCCAAACAAGTAATTCTATCCAAACTGTGGATAGAACCGGATGCTAAACTTTAGTGGCTTAAAGCTGGAGTTATAGACATCAAACAAGCATGAGTCTTATCTCTCTAGAAAGCTTATTAAATTATCTAAAACATGATTATTGTCATCGCATGGGGATTCAACAGTTAAAAAGGTCAAACAAGCATAATTAAGCACCTCTGTCCAGACTTAGACAGATTCTGCCATGAAACTTCAACTAGTTGTGTCTAGAGATCTAAATCACCAAAAGGGTGTTCATAGACCTTTCAGAAAGCTTAACAAAAGCACTACAACTCTTCTATTATCACCTAGGGGTGATTCAAATCATAACTAGATCAAACACTAGCATCTTTCAGATCTGCACAGAATACAATCAAAACCTGGCAGCAGAGTTAAAAGTCATGTAACTCCTAAACTATCAAGTTTGAGATCATAAAAATTTAACACAAGAAAAATAAGATAATTATCTACAATTTTCTTATTATCATCTAGAGCTAATTATACTATTAACAAGGCCACACATTACAAATAGAAGCAATCCTATTAGGACTTGGGCAGAATCAGCCACAGGAATTTAAACAACTATAGCTGAACATCGACTTAACCAAAATTGTGATCTTTAACTTTTTGAAAAGCACAAGAAAAGTACTACAACTCATTTATTGTCATCAAAGCATTATTCAAAATTTAACTGAGTCAAATAATACAATCTTTCAAGTCTATTCAGAATATGAGCAAAGCAACATAGAGCATTTGTTATTTTTATATCTCCTAAACTATCGATCCTAAAATCCTAAAATTTTAACCAGCCATCAATCATCACATAAGTAGCACGACATAAACATTTCACATTTATTTGAGCACTACTACTGTAGTTATGAAAAAGACAATTAAGACTAGCATTAAAACCCTAACCTGCATAAACCTATTTTTATAGCAAAAAACTTTAAACTAACACATGCCATATTATAGATCTATTGCATAGATAATCTCACAAGGATTCCAAAAAGTCCTTATTTACTATTTTATGATTTTTCTATTAATTACTACGAATTTGCAAAGTTGATCATCCAAATGTGCATAAACAAAAGAAAAGGAATGTAGATCTTGCATCGGGGACCCTGCAGTTCCACAAATTAAACTCAAACAAACAGATCCTTCCTGGCACTATTTATCTGAGTCACGGCTTTGCACTTAGGCCCCTAGAGAAACTTCTATTCGCGCGCGAACTCCCTCCTCTTCCTTTCATGGAGCAGAGTAGAGGAGTCGGGCTCCGGCCGATCCCGGTGGCGGTTGGTGGCGCCGGCGGTGATGGGCGGCAGCACCGCAGCTAGCTTAGGCCAGTGCGTGCCCTAGGGTGCATACTACGTAGGCTAGGATGGCCCACAGTAGTCTGGTCGGGGCGGCAGGCGGCCTGACGGCGGTAATGCTACGGCGATGGCGGCTACAGGCAATGGCACTGTCGGGAAGGAAACGCGAGTGAGGCAGTGCGAGGTGGGGAAGGAGCTAGGGTGGTCAGTTGGGCAAGGAGGACAAAGAAGGAAGTGGCAGCGTGAGCTCGGCGACTGGTGTGGGGCTTTGCTCAGCTCGGCAATGGCAGCCATGGTGAGCGCAGCAACGATGGCGAGAGCGAGCAGGGCACAGCAGGGAGTGAGGAGGAGGCGGTGGCATAGGAAGTCGAGCGTGGAGAGAGGTAGTGCGGAGCTTGGCCTGCCTCGGCCATGGCGCAGTGAGGGCGAGCTGGGCACGAGCGGCCACGGTGGTGGTTGGCTCAGTAGCGGCAAGGAGAGGGAAGGAGAGTGCGCGGAGGAGGGAAGAGAGGAGCTTGGGCGTTCGTTACGGAGGAGCAGGGGTGCGGGGCATGCATCCAGGGAGGTGGGCGCGTGGCAGCTATGGCCAGCAATGGTGGGGTGCGCTCTGCTGCATGAACGCCACGGCAGCATACCATCGAACAGGTGGCGGGCGATGGAGTGGTCGGCGTGGGATGCGAATCTGGGCTGGCTACGGGCCGAATTGGACTTTGGGACCAAAACAAAGTTTGCTCTACACGGCCTGCTCTACATTTTCTATTAAGGCACTCATGCCATTAGGGAAACAGATTAGGAGGTAATTATATGCCAAGGTGACAATGTCAGCATAACAACAGAGGTCACAAAAACTCACTTTCGGAGGTCAAAACTCGGTCAAACTAAATCCAACTTTTTGTATGCTCTTCTCCATTGAGTTAACTCCAACTTTCACTTTTGGGTCAACTTGAGTTGCTTAACGAATATTGGGGAACACGAGACGCCAACGTCGATGTCCAAGATTCCAGACTTAGAATAATTTCTAAGTGGTGAAAACAGCGGCTGATTCAGTTTTGGAGCCTCTATTTGACAAGCTTGGAGTGAGATTTACACTTGGATCCTCAAATAACATTTGTTGTACACATCCTAATCTTCAACTTTGCTTAAAGGTCAAACCTTATATCTTGAATATAGTCTGTAGTTCCACCTTGGTTAAAGTAACATCCTGATAAAGCTCAAACTAGGGTTTTAGGTCGATTGAGGCATTTTTTGGGCAAGCTCTCAACATGAACCCTTCATGACTTTTGTTGTGGAATTCCATTAGAGTACTATGAGAAAGGTTGCAAGGTTTGGTTTATGACCTATGTTGCCATCCACTTAACAGTGCAATTCAAGCAAAGATATAGCTTATCATTTCATGTGACTTTTTGATTCCAAACTTCACGAAACTTTTTCAGTGATTACTATAGATAGAGAGTGATGTGAGACACATGAAAGAAGTTCCATTAACATTACTCAAACATATATATGAAAAGGGGTCAACATGTAAGCAAAGGTGCATTGTCCAAGTTTAAGTTGGGGCTCATTTCCATATGTTAGACCTTGACATCTTCATCACCACTTAACCTATCATGTTTGAGCTCAAATCCACTACTTAACTGGTGACAAACACCCGGGGTGTTACAATATGGCTCTCCATATATCCTTGTAAATCTCTAGCTCCCTTCATCTTCTATCAGAACGTCGATATAATTCGTTGTGGTGCCTTGTAAGCGAACATTGATGTCATCTCTCCACAACAGCAACAAACCTCCACTTTGACCGTCACTCTCATGAACGATCATTCGGTTATAGCCAGCACATCTTCTCACATTATCCGCCTTAACATTATCCAAATGTGTCTTAGATAGAAAAACACATCTGGGTTTATTCGCCTCCAGATCTCTAAAAGTGCACAAACTGCCTAGACCGAAGCTAGCCTGCAGTAGGTCTAGGCCAAGAGTTTCATTATTCCTGGCGATCCTCCTCCTCGAAGGACGCCGATAAAGAGAATTATTTCACTGCATTCTTCACCACTCCATCACTCGTCCCATCCTTCATTTGTCTCTTTTTTTCGTGCACCTTCTCCGGACTATCAACATTAGTTGTAGTTCTGCCATCTTCAAGCAAAAGATGGTCATCACTAACTTGCATAACATCTGCACCTTCTACCTCCAAACTATCCTTCTTTTTAGCTTGTGAATTCTCTATATCCTCATCCTCCCCAATAGAGGTGTCCATATCCTCAGCTTCCTCATCAAATCATTGTCCCCTTCCTCCACCAATATCTCTCCCTTTCCCACTGCCCCTTCCACTGCTGTAATCTTCCCTCCCTACCGTCATCGCCTGAAAGGGGACCCTCAGCCAATCCCCCCAATGACAACTTGCTTTGGTATGCACTCTATCCCCACACTCTGTTGCTTCGTGGTCCATGCATCCACAAAAGATACAGAAACTTGAAAGTTTTTCATATTGAACCAGATATTTCATCCTTTCCTTGAGTGTGATCGGTACCACTCGCACCAGAGGCTTGTTCACATCAAGCCACACCCTAGCTCGGCGTAGAATTAATCCTACCCTCGTTCACCAGCACATGTATGATATCTCCAACCTTCTTCGTTACCTTCTCCGCTAACTCCCTCTTCTTCATCAACCCCTCTGGTACTCCTTGTATTTTTGCCCGAACCAAAATCCTATTCAGTCTGTATTCTAAAACATTGGAGAACCCATCATACTCTTCAAGCACAATCACTGCTCCACAAAATAGACAGGGACTCCCGTCCATCACCCTCGACCAGTCACCTAGGCAATGAAGTTGGACCAGAAACAGGTTTGGCCCTAGCGCCTTGAAGGTTACCTCCTTCACCACCGCCCAGGTGTTCCTCATCGCACTAAACAACGCTGCATGACTGAAGGGCTTCGATGTGTGAACCCTAAAAAGGGCAAGCCAGCGAACATCCTTAACGAGTTCATCAAATTCACTTGAGAAATCAAGATCTTCTTCCTTCACTCCTTGCAGATTCAACCCCTCCAGCCGTCTTCTAGACTCGGCTCCCCTCCATCTTCATCCGTCTCCACGCCCTTCCGCTTCTCCTTGTTCTTTCTATCCGCCATGCAACCTGCGTGGGGAGTTCCCAGGCTCCTCGTGGAGGAGGGATCGACTTCGAAGCAGGGATTGAAGGGAGGAATCACATAGATCGCTCCTATCTTGGTGGACTCTGATGTCGAATCCGAAGGAAGTTAAAACCCTAATTTAGGGGACACTATCACTGGCCGTTAGAGGGCTATTAACTATGAGAAAAGCTAGATGGCAACCGGTTGTTTTGGAGCCATCCAACAACCGAATTTGTGGCCATCGGATCATGGTCGTGTGGCTCCAATATTGTCTCGTTACTAGCCCCTCGGTCTCCAATCGCTCGCATCGCCTCCGGCTCCCTCGACTCCTTGGCAGCGCAGGGGAGGCGCCGTAGCCTCCTCCTCCCACCGACGGTCTCCTCCCTCCGGTGCGACGTGTCCCACCGGTCGTCTCCTCCCTATGGCCTTCCTTGTCCCCTCTACACAGAAGGTCTGGCGTCCGCCCCCTCGCAGAGAAGCTCTAGGCATTGGTCCTCCGCCCCCGGAGAGAAGCTCTAGGTGTCCGCCCCCGCAGAGAAGCACCAGGCATCTGCCCTCGTAGAGAAGCTCCAGACGTCCGCCCTCCGCCTCCTCCCTGTGGTCCTCCTCCTTCCCCATACAAAGAAGCTCCAGGCTCCGCCCCCCCCCGGCAGAGAAGCCGCCTTCTATGGCTGTCTGTTTGGAATTTTGAACAATTTGATGACGTCTGTGAACAATTTGACATATATTTATCTGGTATCTGAAATCGATAGAAAAAATTATAAGTTTTTGAAAAATTTGGCATATATTTGTCTCTGCAATTATCCCCAAATTACATCACTCTGTCCAATAAATTATAATATAGAAATTATTATAAATATAGTAATAAAACGGTATAAATATAGCTATAAGATAGTGTAAGTGAATGGATAAAATTCAGTTGTTCGGAGGGGCTAAAACATTCAGTTGTTGCCTAGACAGATCCACTGTTAGTTTCATTTGTAGGTTTGAAGTTTACTAATAGGTGCTAATAGTTTATATGTACCTTCAATTCACTATCCAACTACCTAGTAGCAAAATTCAGCTATCTAAAATAATAGAAAATATTAGCTAGCTAATTTTTTACGAATGAATTTAAACAGCTTTAGTTTTGCTGCAGTTCATGTTTTGTATCCAATAATGCGCCGATGTAATTTTTCGAGTCGGGAAGAGAGAAGATGCGCTCCGAAACACGTATTGCGAGGACAGATATACTAACGCTGAACCACGTCCAGTCTGGACGGCGGCGCACTTATGCGGGGTGGAGACAAGTGGCACGTCAAGTAACTCCATTTGACATATCAAAGTACTCACATTTCAATTTCACTGCATTAAAAAGTATTTCAAATTTCACAAATATTTATAAACCTTCTCTGAAACCCAGCAAAACCAAGGCATCATCGTGAGCACGATCACTGCGTCATGCACTGAAATTTCAAATCAAGCTTATTAGAGCTAAAATGAACCCAAAAGATGCAAATGGAAGTACTTATTATTTTTTGGTCCTACCTAATTTTATCGATAGAAGAAGCCAGTTAATACAAGTACAAGTATGACTACGGCCGTGTTCAGTTCCCGATTTTGGCCGCCAGATTCGGCGCTACGCGCTACAGTGTTCCTAGCGCGTTTTGTTTTTAGTGCAAAAAATTGTCCAAAAAATGATTAATTAGACTCAAAATGTACGTCTCGCAAAGTACAACAAAACTGTGTAATTAGTTTTTAATTTCATCTACATTTAGTACTCCATGCATTTGCCGACATTTTGATGTGACGAGAAATCTCCTTTTTGCATAGTGAAATTTTGGGGATAAATTGGGAACTAAACAAGGCCTACACTGAAGTCTCACGCGTGGCTGAGCAAAGACAAAAGAAGAGGATCATAGTGAAAAGCTGCACCACATACCTCTGGAACCACTAGTAAGGTCTGATTGTTGCCCATAACCCAGTGCTGAACCAGATGCAAGCACAACTTAGACAGGCCGTGGGGATGCAACCAAAGAACTCTCTCGATCCATAAAAGAATACAATTCTATTATAGTACCAAGTTAAAACATCTTAATAATTTTAACTAATTATATAGTATGCTTTATGTATTAGCCACGAGTCTTGACTGTTCTGCTAAAAGTATGACTGTATATTATATTTGAGCTAATTAACAGTAGACATTTTTTTAGATTAAGGAACAAAATGTTTCCAGCCTACTCCATTCGCGAATGAATAAGCACACCCTCGCTAGACAACTCCCAGGATACTCAGACCCAAATCCAATATAGTACTGCAGATGGACATAGTGATATGAAAGAAGAGAAATTGTACTGCAGATGGACATACTCAGTTTTTTTTTGACACCTCTCATCTAGATACAGCTGTAGCATCTGTTTGTATACAGACACACATCTATACCACACACATGCACACCACACTCACACCACCCCGTACACAACCAGACCTACAACTATACACAGATACGAAGACGCGTCCTTAGAGAGATCACCAGAAACATCAAGGCTCTGTAGACGTCAGGCATGTCGCAGTTCCTTTGTGGCTCCACGCGCGTTGAGAGGCTCCACACAAATTTTATTATGGGGACATGCCTCGGTGAGAAACGCGAGCGATCCAGGGATCGAACTCGCGCCTAGG
Organism: Saccharum hybrid cultivar R570; assembly: GCA_038087645.1. Lineage (NCBI taxonomy): Eukaryota > Viridiplantae > Streptophyta > Magnoliopsida > Poales > Poaceae > Saccharum > Saccharum hybrid cultivar. The sequence continues at coordinate 3,028,010 of JAQSUU010000304.1, forward strand.
CGTTCGCACACCAGCGACACGACCGCCCGAGCTAACTCATGAAAGAAGAGAAACTGCTAGCACACTACTGCAGATGGACATAACTGACCAACTACATTACGCGGGGGATTTAAGCAATTTTGGACTACTAAGGCACTAATTGCAACCACAACATTTTGAAACGATAAACTGTATAGCAGCAACAATCGTAGATCAAGGAACCATGTCAATTTGGGGAGAGATGGACAGAAGGAAGGGAGGTGTGTGGAAAACCGAGAAAATTGGAATTTTGCCCTTATCAAACATGGGTTTCGCTCGTTTGCCATCAGTTTCGCTACATTGCCATTATTAAACTGGGTGTGCTTGCTAATAAGCCATTTGGCTGATTTCTTCCAAAACTTAATCATTCTTTTATTACGACCAAAATTTCATTCCCATTTCACCCCTCGTATATAGGAACCTTATATCTTTCATCCGCTTCATCTTCCTATCAGAGGTCACACTTGCACGCATGAGTCTCCTGCCCGTCTCCTCGTCCGTCACCGGTCGATGCCAGGCCATCATTGTAGCCGCTTGACCCCAGCCTGCCGCGCCGCCGCAACCACTCAACGCCAGCCCGTCGCTGTGCTGCTACCAGTGAATGCAAGCCCAACGCCGGCAAGGAATGGCCAAGTAGACCTCCACCTCCAGATCAAGCCGTCCAATCGTCGACCTCCACTTCACAACATCATAGGTAGCAGCGCCCGGATGGGGTAGCAGTGACGGCGCGCGGCAGCGGCGATGGGCGAGATGGCATGAGAGCAATGGGGTAGCAGTGACGGCGCGCGGCAGCGGCGATGGGCGAGATGGCATGAGAGCAGGTGCCGCGGCGAGCTGGCATAGTGGCGGTCGGGCGGTGGGCGAGCTGGGGTTGGGCAATGGCGGTCTCCTGCTGTGTCCGTGGAGATCTGGTGTCCGTGTGCGAATGAGGAGGAGCGTAGCTCAGCTGGTTGGGTTTCTTGTGGTGGTTGCAGCGGGTTCAAGTCCCCGACTTGACACAGGTGCTCGTATTTTTCTGGATTTATTCTAGGATTTAATGACGCTATTCTTTTAGTAGTAGGCGACGTGCCCATCGACAGCGAGGTGCCTGTGATGACTTTGTCAATCTCGAGATTTACCCGTCTAACTCAGTTCTTCGAAGGTGCTCATAGGGGTAAGGTGTGCGTGTGTGCTTTCATAAGGGTGTATGCACTCGTGTATATGAGCGTCTGTGTTTGTAACTGGGTCTCGCAAAAAAAAAGAGGCAAAGGGATAAGGTTCCTGTATAGGCATGGGTAAAACAGGAACAAAATTTTGGTTGCAATAAAAGAATGATTAAGTTTTGGAAGAAATCAGCCCAATGGCATTTCAGCAAGCGCACCGAGTTTGATAATGACAATGTAGCGAATCTCTTTTATGTGATGGCAAACAAGCGAAGCCCAAGTTTCTCGTGGAAAGCCTAAGCAGTGGTAGGTGGCTAGCAATAAACGAGCATAAGGCAAATTTCAGCACTACTTCAGCAGTACTTTTCAGTGAAAGAACAATATTTTTTTCTCATAGCAAATCAAGCATAAGCAACAGTATAAGCTAAATTTCAGCGAAACGTACAGGGCTGTTCTAGTTGGAGAAGGAGCAGACTCGGATGTCGTCCTCACTGAAGGAAATCCACGCCATCGTCAATAAAGATTGGCTGCTTCTATTAGATAGACTCAATACGAGGGATGTTCTTCGCAGGAGACACAAACACCTTGAAGAAGGTTAAAATTGTGTGTTATGTCAGGATAATGTGGAGGAGACATCTCTGCACTTGTTCTTTGAGTGCCCTTCAAGTGTTGCTAGATGGTTCTTAGTTGGCATGTAGTGGGATCTACAAGGAATAGTTTCAGCGCACTTTTCTTCATGGATCTGTTCACGATCGTGGCTGGGTGCATCTGGAAAGAAGGAATGCTCTTATTTTTATAACAAAGTACCATCCCTGGCGTCTTGGAAGCAACTTTTCAAGAGTGAAGTTAAACTAAGTACCAGCCCTGGCGTCTCTATAGGATTCCTAGCAACCTTCGTGTATTAGTTATGAATTGGCTCAATGTGTTGTAATTTTCTCCTTCCTCTGGCGGCCTTAATCGTTTGTAATTTGTAGATAGGTAAGCCTCTCTTCTCCTTTGTTAGCATCTAGCTAACTCTGCTATACTTGTCTTGGTTTTTTTAATATAGCGTTGGAGAGCAAGCTCCACAGTTTTCCTTGAAAAAAATAGAGAGGTAGAAGAGGTACTACCGAGAGGATATACGTGGTGAGCCAAGTCGAAGGGGATATGTGAAGAGATATGAGTACATGTATAACCCAGAACAAAAGGATCTCATCAAAGCTCCACAGTGTAGAGAATTGGCAACGCATGTGCTAGGGCGAGAAGCGCCGAGATAATTGGAATTTCACCATTGTAAAATTTGGGTTTCACCCGTTTGCCACCCACAAAACGGATTGGCCAAAATACCATTATCAAACTGTGTACAGTTGTTGAAATGTCCTTGTCAAATTTTTCATTCTTGTTTTACCATTGCCTCTAGAATCGTTATCTTTCATTCTCTTCATCCTCGCGCACACAGCGGCGAGGTGTAGTTCCTACACGGTGGCCCTACGCCAGGGTTCTGAGATTCGGCCTGAATGGACCAAATTTCACTGAAATTCATCCAATTCAGCCCAGCCCGAGACAAAACCAAATTGGTTAAAATATTTCGTCCCCATTCAAATTTTGAGCTTGTTTTATGGTCCATCAAGAGCCCACGAATGTTCCTCCATCAGTATGACCCTAAAAAACTTACTCACGGTCCCTAACTTGCCTGCGAGCCGCCGCCGGTAGCTTCGCTGCTGCAGGCACCACGAGAACCGTGGTTGTTTCCCAAGCTCATGCTGTGTACACTCCTCGACAGCACCCGCTTGCCATGGCCGCTCCTCAACGCTCATCGTCGCGCTGTCACTGCATCTGATGCATCGTTGTTGCCATCTTCACCCCCTGCTGCCACCACCACATGGTCATTGCCCTCTTCGCCACCTGTGCATTCCCTGCTAGCGCCGCATGCATCCTCTCCAAGTCCACTGCCATTCCTGATAGTTTGGGGAAATTTTGTTCAAATTGCTCAAATTTCATTCAAATTTTGAGTGGACACCGGTCCGAATTTTCTGAATTTTATCAATTTCGATGGGCTCCGAATTTTTTTGAGAAAAGAATTCTAGAACCTTGCCCTACGCTGCTAGGAGGACCTGCTCCTAGCTTTGGTTGTTGCATGGGTGGGCACACAACATGAGATCTAGTCAGAGCCTCGATTTACACCACATCGATCCCGCGGCCATGGCTAGAGCAGCCGACGATTGTGCGCACCCAAAGGAACCCTAAGCCATGGAGCAATGACTGCGGGCTGGCGTTGGGCGGCATCGGTGGGCTCGAGGGCTACTGGTGTGAGTGCATGTTTGAGGTGGAAGAGGATGAAAGGAACGAAAAGATAAGGTTTCTAGAGGCGGCAGGATAGAAATGAAAAATTTGGGTGAAATAAAAAATGATTAAATTGAGGGAAAATGAGGACTATGGCATTTCAGCAAGTGTACCTAGTTGATAATAGTGGTGAATTCTTTTTGTGGGATGACAACCAGCGAAGCCCAAATTTGAAAATGGCAAACTTCGAATTATCTAAGAGGTGGCAACAAAAGCCCACGATAGGGAGATAGAGGCATGAGCAAGAAACGTGGCCGCGAGTTAGGGTTATGGAGTTTTTGGGCTTGATAACAAGTTTCTGACCCAAAAAAAGGACCAACCTACTTGGGCCTTGCAGAGACGCGTATCAAATAGAAGAGTGTTTGATGTGTCTATGTAAGACTCTTCTTGGCAAAACACGTCACAGATTACATCCTTTATTATCATAGACTCGTTTAGTTAGGAAGAGTCTGATAATCATTAGTGATGTGTTTTACTTCTAGACATGGGCGACACCTAATCAGTGATGCATTTTGTTTATCCGCATCTCGAATGTTATATTAGCGGTGTGTATCATTTCTGAGTCAGTAATTAAGATGTCTCCTTTGTGCTGTGTTTGGCATACAATGTCTTTTTTGTGCTCATTTTGGCATAGTGTGGGGAGTCGCTTCCCTGTTAACTTTACATATACGTATCCATATGTTCCCACACATCTATTTCAAGTTTGCGTGCAATTTTAGAAGGAAAAAAATTAAAATTCTTATACTTTTATTACTTAATACTCTTTCTGTTCAAATTGTAAGTCATTCTGACTATTCTAGATAATAATTTTTACTATATATTTAAACCTAACCTATATCCAGGTACATAGCAAAAACTATAAATATTTAGAAGTGACAAAATAACTTATAGTGTGGAGCATTGGGGGTAATTTTAATATTTAATAATATCTAAATGTTCTCTAAAAAATCTGAAATTTGGCAGGATACCCTAAATAAGTTTCATAAAAAAAAATCTAAGTGACCTAATCGTTTCCTTTATTTGGTGTTCGTTTGAGAAGACTTCTTATTAGTACTTAATTTCCTCAGCTCAGTAGCAAGTTTCATAGTGACTAGTAGTTAACTTCACCATTTTTGCGTGAAACTTTAATATAGCCTTGGTTCCATATGTCTGTAAATGTGGGTCATTTAATTATAAATTTTGGTCACAATTTGCGTGAATAGTTTATATGACCTTGATTTTGTATGTTTGCTCATGAAAATAATTTAATTACAAGTTTTATACAATAGTATATATTTTTAGAATCTAAATATGTTTCTATGTACTTATTGCAATTTAGCTTACTATTATGCGGCCCTATAGCTAAACAGCAATAGCCTGCTCCTCCCACGATCTCTTGGCCATGATTCTTGAATCAGTGGTCGACATTGAGCCCAGGCACTATAAAAATTTGCTACCCCTTGAAACCCTAGCCCACGATCTATCATCAAGAGCTGATAGTTTGTTCTAGGTTATTATTTATATTAAAAATTGGTAATGGTTTTCTAGCTTTCATTTTACAGCCTGTTTTGTCGGTTATCACTAAAAACTCACTAGTTTGAGCATAAGAAATACCAACAACGATCAGCTAACTCCAAGCACAACGGGTTAATGATCACATAAGCAAGGCTTCTCAAATATCAAGTGGGTAATCACACATATACTAGCTCTAAGATCACACAAAGCTCCTAAAATCACATGCACCAATTGAACAAGTGATTGTGGGGCAGTCGGATCAACCTTCTTCTCTAGAACTTCATTATTATTGATGAGGAGTCCGCATTCTTCTGTCATCCTGACCACTCCTTCAAGTGGAAGTTCTCTTAAGCATAGCTTCAATCAGTGGGATATGAATGTATAGGTGCCAGAACATCTCCATAAACATGGTGAACCGCTCATCCCTGGATGTGCGGAATCAACTTCTAGGTAGGAGATTTTTGGTGTCATCCAACGGTACGGTATACCCAAGTGATAGACGTCTTCTACATCTTCTAGTGTGCCTTCTTCGGTGGGCCGGTTACAGGCATCCTCCCGCTCCTTGAGTTGGCTGGTGCCAAGCAATGTGGGCGCTGCTTGCTTTTGTCTTGCTCCAGCAGTGTGAGGAGGTTTATCAGTCTCGTTTTCAAGTGGCATCTGACGGCTTTCAACTCTTCGTTAGGCTTTAGAATCTACCGAGGAAACCTTCCATCATTCCTCTGTAAACCATCTACGAGCAGTGCAACATGAATATCCATCATCTAAGCATTTGAATCATCTGCTGATCTAGACTTCCCAACTCTGTAAGCTTTCCATCGATCTTCTCAACTACTCCATCGAGGACTCTAATCTTGTTGTCAACTTCCTTGTTGAATTTCTTCTAATCTTTCATGTTCTTACTTTTAGTTAAAAGTGGTAGAACTATGAATAGAAACACATATGACTATGTTAATGGTTATTGAATTATTTAAATTTCTATAATAGCTTATACCGGTATTTAGACATAGAGTTGATATTATTAGCGATAATGATTAGAGCAACTCCAAGGGGTAGATAAATGCACTCCCTAAATTGAATTTGGGTAAAAATCATAAAAAGTAGTCCACCAATGAGTTAGTAAAAGAACTCCCTAAAAGTAAGAAGTTGCTAAATGTCTCGTCCAAACTTGCTAATGTTGTAACCTTGCAACTTGCAAGACACTTTGCACCATAGACTAACTTCAGCAAGGGGTGAGGGACAGACCGGTGATGGCGGCATGCGATCTATTGGAGATGACGATTAAAAAACAAATTATGTGCTCTTTTTTTTAAGAAGCTAGTACAGAAAATTATTGGAGAGAGAGGGATATAATTAACTTGGTAACTTGGTAAAGTAATTAGTTTAGCAAGTGAATTTTACAGAGCTCTATGATATTTAGAATCTGTAAAATTAAAGCCTAAATGTTTGTGATGTTTATGAGAATTTATTTGTTTGTGCAACGTGTCTCGTCTTGTAACAATTAATTAGAGCTTATAGTAACATCAGCCGGAACATACTTGGACCACCTGACAAGCAGCTGCAGCTGCAGCTGTGCAGCCATCCAACAGCTACAGTGCACACAACATCTAATCAGCAGTTGCCACCTCAGCCACAGTACTTGCAGCGGCAGCCAGAACAGCCGCTTATCAGAAGCGAACGCTACCAAAATTGACTAAAAGCCCCGGATGATTTTGCCTGTCACCTGAACATCCAGTATTCAAGTGAGTCTTCAACCGCTGTTGGATGCTTTGTGGGACAACTGCACCGGATCAATGCTGGAACCTCTGGTGCTTTCTCCTTAATTGTCCCACTTAATCATCCGGTAGCTGCCGAAACTTCAATTCACTCCTTTTATTAGTACTAACAAATCACAGTGTCTACTCCTTCAGTGCACCGGCACAAGTATGATGATGATGCTCTCAAGTTTAATTGCACTTCCTAACCAGTAGCGGCAACCAGATTTAATAAAGTACTAAATGGGGGATCTTTCTATCTATCAAGCATGCATCTCCATCACAATTTTCGTTTGAAGTTCATGTATCATCGCTACCATTTTTCATTCGCACGTCATGAACCTCCATCACATGAGAGGTACGGTGACAACTGGATGGGTACGAAGCATTGGTCGTGAGCCGCACACCCATACATTGTATCGTTAATCGTTTGGAGCACACCCATACATTGTATCGTTAGTCGTTTGGAGCAGTCTAGCAGACAAAATCACAAAGAAATGAAGCACCTGACATTGCGTACCGTCAGGGCCGAGCCGGCAAAATTCAAGGCCCTGTACGAAATCCTAAACCAAGAACCTTTTTCACGTGCCTATTTTCTTTTATAATAATCATTCCGTAACTATTTTTCAAAACTGAGTTAAATCCTGATCTATTATTTGTTGTTTTTTTAAGTAGATTGATATTTGCTTGAAGACATGTCTTAGTGTTAGAATATTAGACATAATCATACAAAGGATACTAGAATTTAAATTGAAGGAGAAGATTAAAATTGCATATAGGGCGTTGTCGCTGGATCATGGTGCTACTACTATACCCATTAGAAAAGTTAGCTGCATCTCCGTGTGCTGGGCTTGATCCTAGAAAAGTTAATTGCATTGGTTTGATCTCCTAGGTCGAGTAGTCACTACGTACTCAAGAGTAGTCACTTGCTTCACGGTTCGCACACATCATGGAGTAATGAATGTAATGTAGTCAAGTAACATCAACCAGCGGCAACTACCGTGCGCCGGGTGCTCGGTACTTTTACAACATCGATCTATCACAGCGCGGTAAGGTGACGACCTGCGGGACCCCTAGAATTTGGGGCCCTGTTCCTCCGCACCTCTCGCACACCCATGGGGCTCGGTCCTGCGTACCGTGCGTTATTAGCCGAGAAGGGCGTTGCAATGCTTGGAGAGCGATCGAAGGTTATGCGACTAATGTGACATTGATGCTAGTATATGTATATCACTAGCAGTGCTAGTTAGCGGATGGATCTCTCCTACGTCAATTTCTGGTAATTCATCTGGTCTAAATGCCCCGTTTCCCTACCGAACTCCAGCACACGCAAGCGGCTGCGGCCACAACGTTTTCAGGGCGTCCCCAACCCCAACAAGACTTTCCTAGCTAGCAAAATTCTGGTCGCTAGCGCCCACCCAACCGGCGATTTAGTGCTGCTCATTGAGGACGGCCTCAGTTTGCACCACAGTACTTTGCAGGCTTGCAGCGGATAAAGAGCTATTGCAGCTGCAGCGGCTGCAGCTTTAAGTTGCTAAGCTGCAGCCAACACCACAAAATTTTAGTCGAATGAGCCGATTGATAAGTTTCCCATTACACTTGACCCCAAAATCATGAAGGACTACACACTGCTGATCTAGTGTAGTTGGAGTACTCGATAACCTATTTTTAATTAATAGTTGGAGAGAAAGTCCATCTAATGTTCTTGCATTAAGAGACTCTGAAACACTACTTTGACTACTGATGTTGCGCCGCCACATCTAGGCTCGAACTAACCGTTTGAATCATTCATGCAAATCCATCGACGACACCGCTTGCGCCCACCGGCCACCACCGTCTAACAATCAAAAGCAAGCTGCACCTGCAGGACGACTGGGCCAGGCCAATGATGTCGTCGTGCGACTTGGCGTCCGGTTTGGTACGCTGGTGGGAGTCGTCGGGCGGGACGACGGCCGATGGGCGTTGGGACGTTGGCAGGATCAGCGAAGTTGACTTGTACTGCAGCTGCAGCATGGGCACTCCATTTGTATAGAGGTCCACGTCTCCATTTTCCGTCGGCAACGTAAGCTCCAGGGAGCAGCCGGGGTGCTTCAGTGCTTGCGACACGTCGGAAGAAGAGCATGATGGCGGAAATGCAGAGCCGGCTCAGTAGTTGTTGCCGTGGCCGTGGCCGTGGGCTTCCTTTGCTTCGTGAGATGGTAGTGCGATTGGTGTGCGACCTCAAGGGCAAGATGGAACTCGAGACACTGAGCTCAAATGGGCCTTGATTCCTCAAACAGACGAGCACATTTCTGTTATTTCGTGACGCACATGGGCTTTCTTTGTCAGTTTCTCTGCTGGTGCCAACGGCCCAGCGCCCACACAAGTTCTCCATCCAAACGTTCAATACTATTCGTTTTTGTCTTTGTTATAGACAATAGGTAGACCAAGTATCTCTTAAGAATACTTAGTCTACCTAATGCCTACAATATAGAAAAAAACAATTTAATCAAACAACTTAGGTGTTGTTTTTTTATCCGCAACTGGTATTTTGTGTATCACGATAGTAGATCAAAGGGGTAGCACACGAGACATATATGGATACACTGGTTTGGTTCAGGTATACAGTACCTTATGTCCAGTGTAGACGATGACCTTTATTACTTATGCACCGTGCGCTCGAGGTCGGTTGCGAGTAGGGGATCACAACATTGCGTTTATGGGTCTATATCTAGAGGATGAGCTCGATCCATGTGGGATGCGCTGGGATGATATTGGAATGACCGATTAGGGGCTCCCTACCCCTCCTTATATAGTCCGGGGGTAGGGTTACAGATAGATTATTGATTTGTTTGTTAGTTTTCTAGTTTGTAATAAGGAAATCTAGTTGGACAGAGTTGGTTCCTAATACATCTTGATATGCCTTGTCCACTAAGTAAACGAGGTATCCTGTCCAATTTGGGCCTCTCGTGTTGCCTGCTCGGTGAACCCTAGCCCATTTTGGTGTTTTTCGTTAACATGAGGGTTGTACTGAGCACCAATATATGGATAGTAGCCTTGAGCCTTTGTGCGATTAAGAGAATTGGGCAGGCAGAGGCTTAGCCATAATGTTGAAGTTTGAGTGCAAGCACCTTTTGTGTTCGAGTGCTTCAAGTGTCTTGGATGTCGTCAACTCGAGTGCTTTTTTGCAGTCGTAATTGACTAGGTTCGCATGAGCTTCCGTACGATTTAGTGAATTTGTTGGGGGTAAACTTGAAGCTATTGTCTTCTTCTGATCCCGAGCACATGATGAGCATATCCAGTGATGATTTGAATGAGGATTGACAACGGCATGTCCGAGTGGTTGTGGTCGGAGACATGGTAAGAGGTAGCTAGATAGACTCAGGGGAGCCTATCGATGGCGTGCCCGAGCGATCACTGTGATTGTCATTGGCAGCAGTGACATGACCTGACTCAGGTGATCCTAGCAATAGTATACCCAAGCAGTCATTGTCGGAGACGTGGTCGGAGGCCGCGTGATCGACTCGGGGAGGGGGGGGGAGGAGCACATCGACACCGTGGATGAGAGGATGTAGTCGACAACGTGGTATTAGATGGCGTGAACGCTCAAGATAGCCCAACAAGGACGTACCCAAGCGATCGTTGTTGATGACGTGGTCGTAGGCGGTGTGAGAGGCTCAGGATAGCTAGATGATGATGTGCCAGATTAGTCATAGGCATGTGACCAACTTAGGATAGCCCGATGGTAGCCTGCCCTAGCGGTTGTAATCGACGATGTGGTTGTAGGCTATGTGACTAGCTTGGGATAAACTAACGGCGGCATGCCCGAGCGGTCGTAGTCAACAACGTAGCTTGTTGATGTTCATGTTGGTAGGTGTAGCTTTCGACAATGCTAGAACCCAGAGCGAATAATAGACACCATGAGGACATGGAGTTGCACTATGGGAGAATGAGAGGTGTCGCAGGAATGTCAAGTTACACCATGGGAGAACGAGAGATGCCACGGGACATCAAGTGGCACTGCAGGAGATCAAGAGATGTCACAGGAACATTGAGTCGCACTACAAGAGAAAACTAGACATGTTGTGGGGACATCAAGTCACACTGAAACCTAAAGGAATTGACAGAAGGGCACCATGCCAGGCATGGGGCTTGCTGCTTAATTTGACTCAACACGGGGAACTTAATAGGTCTAGACATAGCAAGGATTGATAGACTGAGAGCTCTTCCTTGATTCTATGGGTGGTGGTGTATGTCCGTTCTTAGTTGGTGGAGCGATTTGTCTGGTTAATTCTGTTAATGAACAAGACCTCAGCTTGCTAGCTGGCTATGCGGAGCCATCCCTCTATGGCTAGCTTCTTAGAGGGACTATGGCCTTTTAGGCCACAAAAGTTTGAGGCAATAACTGGTCTGTGATGCCCTTAGATGTTCTGGGCCGCACGCGTGCTACACTGATATATTCAATGAGAGGAGAACGAGAGATGTCGTAGGCCGTTGACTGACACCAATCAATAAAGTACATACGTTCCAGTGAGTTTTTCTTTGTCAAGAATCGATCACAAATTAAAATCGGTAGGAAAGTTAGGTGCCATCTACAACAAAATAAAAGGCAAAGTTCAGCACTATGTTTATTTTAATCTTTCATTAACAATTTAACAAAGGATTCTCCCACTATATGTTTTGCAATCGTATTCCCTCTAACAACGTATAGTGGACAAGATCCATATTCACTAAGTTCTAGTGAGCTTTAGCACCACCACTAGAAACATAATGACATAGGTAAGCACCATTTGCTAATCACATCCTATGTGACTCTTGTTATTGGGTGGCATCCAATGCCCCGGCTCCCAACATCAAGCCCAAAGCCCAAATCTGATTTGATAGTCTTGTTAAGTAGACCAACACTATCCATACAGATCCCACATCCGCCCTATTAGATTAAGATAACCAATGGCACTCTGCTTTGTCAGGCCTACCAAATGATGATCAAAATCTTTATAGGCGCAACAATTGGAAGGGCATCAAAAGGATCTCTTAATTTTTCTAAGGCAAGTTATTCTACCACATACAAGACATGAAAGAATAGTATGACAAGATAATAAAACATCACATATATCATATTAAATGTGTTATAGTATGGCCCTTTGTCATGGTTATCTCCATCGCCAAGTTCCCATCCTTCAAGCCTTCATGCTTGAGTCCTCCATGAAACCATCAAGAACTATGCTACTATTAGCTATGAATACATCAAGCATCATAGGTCGACATGCAGGCCATTATGCAATGAATGAGCAACATCAACTAGGTTGTGATTAATGCGACACGCAGGCCACCAGAAATATACACATGCATCACATATTCATTTGGGCTATACCATTCACAACATTCCCTGCAAAACCAAGTTAGGCGGAGAACCAGATACTACCATGTGATGTGAAAAGGGGTTGTCATAACAATCTTTGTGTGTACGTAAATGGCTATTTCATCGATCACATCAATGAAATCGTTGTGAAAATCTCATCGGATTGATGAAATCAAGCCAACTCCGAGACATTCCAAATGCCTCTATTTTCACTGTCAATCACATTGGCAAACACATGAGGTTGAACGATAATAGCACACACAACTTGGATCTATTGCTTCTCCCAACTTGATAGGTACACACAATATTAGCCCCGATGGTGATTCCAGCCGGTAGGCCAAGTTGTGCACTTGGTTAGGAGGGAAAAGCGAACTAATATTTTGCCCTACTGGTGATTCTAGGGGCAAACAAGTTGTGCAACTATACCGACAACTACCTCATCCGTCCCAATCCATTCTACAACAAAACCAAATGTAGATCTAATCTACTAAGCATATCGATTATATGCAATCAATCCAGATCAAAAAGTGTGCATGAACGGCTCTATTACCACTGTAGGGAAATGGCTACGCTACGCACTAGCATATTTACCACGTTCAACCAAGATAACATGCGAGTAGAGGATCATGGATCTTTACCACTTGATGCATATCGCAACGGAAGAAGAGCGCGTCAATGTAGTGGAAGTGGGTTGTACGTCCTTATGTACCAGCAGTGACACGTTCACCTGTGATCCTCATGTTCCTTGCTGATCAGCACCGTAGCAATAGCAGCAATGTCTCCACGGTATCCACACGTGCGGGGATGAAACGCCGCGATGCCTGCTAGCACTATGTGTGCAGCAAGAGGAAGGGCGGTGGATTAGAATATGGCTATATTTGGATAACCAATTAAAGAGGTTGTTGGAGGGTATTTTTTTTACCAGAATCTCTATTTCTAGTAATTAAGAAGGATATAGAGTCTCTTGGGGTTTTTTAATAGATCATGATTGCCTCTTAGGCATATGATCAACAACCCCATCCTCTAAGATGGTCATGAAACACATATATATCTCTAGCCGACAAGTTGCGAAGAAAGACAAACTTATATATTGTTGAGGGTCGTGTTAGGGCTGGTATGGCAGAAAGACGGTCTATTGTTGCCATAGGTCATGCTTGACTAATAAGAAAATGGTTTGGCCCAAGAAGATCGGTTACTGCCCAAATTCCACCTCTGGTCAGAGGCGCCGAGGTGTGTACTCCCTCCATGGTAATTAAGTCGTTTTAAATAAGGCTTGTGTCGACAAAACCTGGTCGGCAGTCTACCGAGGGGTATGCCCAAGGTAGTAGATTGTCGGCAGATAGGTGTGCAAGCCACGAACGAGATGGTGATGCAGAACAACACGTGGATTTACCTAGGTTCAGGCCGCCGTGTGGGCGTAATACCTTACGTCCTGCTCTGCTTTGTTATTGTTGTCTCAAACAATGTATTACAAGCTAGATTACCCTAGAGTATGTTTTGATGTTTTTGAGAGGGGTCCCCTGCCCTCCTTATATAGTCCGGGAGGTAGGGTTACAGATCTAGAAACTAATCTTAGCCGGTTACAATTGCCATATAGAGCCGGATAAGGATTCCTAATCTAACCGACCAAGACCTTGCTTGATTCCCAAGTCTGGTTTGATGCATTGCGTGAGACTCCATCCTGATGATCTGGAACGCGCGTCATCATGTAATGGGCTGGACCGTCTGGTCTGGGCCTGCCCATGTCTAGCCGTAAGGGTATATGGGTTTATACCCCCACAGCTAGTCCCCGAGCACTATGTATTCTGTATCGACACACTGCCTTAGTCTTCTTCAAGTTGCAAGGTTTGTCTTCAAATCACCTTGAAATGTTAGCCAAGCATGCGCTAGTGTTCCGTCTGGATCAGGAATCAGTAAACTGTGATTGTTGATGAAGATTGCAGTTGTCGGTGAAGATTGCATAGTGGTCCAAAAAGAAAAATTTTCTTTCTTGGTGAAGTGTACCCACTTGTATTTCTGAAAAGAAATGTAAGTGTGCGTACTTGATGGAAGTAACTTAAAAAAAATTCCAGAGCGTAGGGGTCGAAAAATAGAAACTATTCACCGTCAGGTGAAGTGTACCCACTTAGTCCCCAAGCCTAGTAATAGGTGATGTAGGCACGTGATGCCATAGTCTAAAAAATAATCCTCGAGAACCAATGAACATTATGCACCGTCAGGTGCATCATATATGATGTAGTCCCCGAACTTGCTGGAAGGCAAAAGACAAGCCTTGTAGCAAAGTCTAAGAATATCAAGCGTCTATCGACTACATGCAAGCATAGTACATGTAGTTGAGCGAGACGAAGGCACGGCAGGAAGTGGTGGAACAAGTCCCCGAGCTCGAAGGTCTAACGATGAGTCCCCGAGCTCGAAGATCTGGCGAGGAGTTCCTAAGCTCAGAGGTCTGGTGAGGAGTCCCCGAGCTTGGAGGTCTAGCAAAGAGTCCCCGAGCTTGGAGGTCTAGCGAGGAGTTCCCGAGCTCAGAGGTCTGGCGAAGAGTCCCCGATCTCAGAAGTCTGGTTGCAGGTTCCAGAGCTCTGGCTACAGGTTCCAGAGCACGCTGGTCTAGCGAGTCCCCGAGCTTGGAGGTTTGGCTACAGGTTCCAGAGCTCAGAGCTCTGGCTACAGGTTCCAGAGCACGCTGGCTAGCGAGTCCATCACCACGTTGTCTCTGTATCTTTCTTGATTTTTTCTTCTTTTGTTTTTTTAACTGGTCCAATCTAACGCGCTGATGACGTGGGCGGTGCTGCAGTTGCTTTCTGTCGCATCATGTGAACAGTGACCCAGTGCCTGTAACAAGACACGTTTGGGTCACGGATTAAACGGCGCCAAAATCGAAGGGATGCAATTTTTGCGGAATAAATCTGTTAGTTACCACAAATCTCACGCCACGTGCCCCATTCTTTTGGAAACTAAATCGACGTTGCCTCTTAATGACCGGGAAAGGGAACGATTCCAATCTACTCACACTCACATATTCGTAATCAACCGTCTTCTTGCTTCCACCGCCGCCGCACCATTGTCATCACAGAGCCCTCTCTAGCCCCAGTGCCACCACTGTAGTGCAATCCACAATCACCGCCGTAGGCATCGACGAAGTTTCCCCAAGTACGTGATGAGTGAGGTCAAAGTTTTGCAATCCACAATGGCCAAAGGGCATCTGCCGACCACCCAAAACGCAGAGGGCGAATCTCGTGCACTCTATGAGTGAGGTCGAGGGCAGAACTGCTCTGAGAACCCGAAAGGATTGGTAATCGGTGTACTGGTTTATTAAAATGTTGTTGTAGTTGTAGAATCAACAATATAAACAAGTGTAGTCAACTATAGTCAAGTATATATATATATATATATATATATATATATATATATATATATATATATATATATATATATATATATATATATATATTTATATTTATATATCATAATTCAAATTACAAAAGTAGTACAAAAAAGGTACATATCTGTATTTGAGAATTAGGGGTAAAAATGCCTAAGCTTGTCGATATGGACGGAGTTGGGCACGTCAGTGCCATCAAGTCTTGCAAGCCTGTACGAAGTAGGTCGTGTAACAGCCTTGACGATGTATGGCCCTTCTCATGGAGTTGCCAACTTGTGGACACCATCTTGGCTAGTCTTCCATTTCAATACCATGTCGCCGACCACAAAGAAACGTTCCTGAACATTTTTGTTGTAGTACCTTCATAACATAGCGATGTACTTGGCCGTGCGTATACAGGAGTCAAGGCGTCGTTCCTCTGCACTATTCACCTCGAGCTCTCGTTGTTCAGTAACTTGATCTTCATAGTTCTCAACCCAAGGTGATCAGAATTCAATGTCTGGTGGGAGCACATCCTCAGCGCCGTAAACCATGAAATATGGTGAGACACCAGTATTGCGACTACGCTGTGTCTGAAGTCCCCAGACCATAGCTGGTAACTCCTTAATCCACCAGTCAGGGGCTTTGTCGTTCTCTCTGTACATCCTTTTCTTCAATGCATCCAAAATCATTCCATTAGCCCGCTCGACCTGTCCATTAGCTCTAGGATGTGCCACCGAGACGTATTTCACTACATTGCTCCATTCATCATAGAAGTCCCAAAACATGTTCCTGGTAAACTGAGTCTCCAGGTCGGTAATGATGTTGTTGGGTATACCAAAGCAGTGGATGACCTGGTCGAGGAACTCGACTGCTTTTTCGGAAGATGCCTTGACCAAGGGCATGTACTCTATCCATTTGGAAAATTTATCAATCAGCACGAATATGAACTTGAAGTTACCTAGTGCTGGTTTGAAGGGTCCAATCATATCCAGGCCCCAGCACGCAAAGGGCCAGGAGGCTGGTATGGTCTGGATTTCATGGGCTGGCACATAAATTCTTTTGGAGAAAAACTGACAATTAGCGCAGTGTCTAACAAGCTTCTTTGCATCAGCTACTGCAGATGGCCAGTAAAAACCTGCGCGGAATGCTTTACCAACCAGTATCCGAGATGCGACATGATTACCACAGGTGCCAGAATGTATTTCTTCCAAGAGTTTAATACCGTCTTCTTGCTCAATGCACTTCATCAATACTTCTGCTTTTGCATTTTTGCACCACAGCTTACCCTCGACCACCAGGTATTGTCTGCTGCGGCGTATAAGGCGTTCATTTTCATTTCGATCAGAGTACCCGGTGCCATCTGTTAGGTACTTAATGAATGGAACACGCTAGTCTGCTATCTTAGTCGAGGTCTGAGATGGTCCCGTGGTGGTGGGAGATGGTTCTGTAGTGGTCGATGATGGAACCATAGCTACCAGAGGCTGGTCCGGGGGCTTCTCAATCACGGGGTCGCCTTCTTGCTTAATTGATGGTTTTAAAAGGTCTTGAACAAAAATGCCATGCGGTACTTGAGCTCTAGATGATCCTAACTTTGACAGTGCATCTGCTGCTTGATTTTTGTCTCGGACCACATGGGAATATTCAATGCCGTAAAATTTGCCTTCAAGCTTCCTAATTTCTTTGCAATATGCATCCATCTTCTCGCTAGTGGTATCCCAGTCCTTGTTGAGCTAGTTAATAACTAGGGCCGATTCGCCGTGGACATAAAGGCGCTTCATACCGAGGTCGACTGCAATGCGCAAACCATGAAAGCATGCCTCGTATTCTGCAGCATTGTTAGATGCCGGGAAGTGAATCATGAGGACGTAGCGCAATTGCTCATTAGTTGGTGATATGAATAATATGCCCGCTCCCGCACCATCAATAGTCAGTGAGCCATCAAAATACATTTTCCAGTAGTCAACGGGTACTTAAGAGGTCTGGATACTTAAGTCTGTCCACTCGACCATGAAGTCAGCTAGTGTTTGGGATTTGATAGTGTTGTGGCGTGCAAACTACAGGTCGAAAGGACATAACTCCATTGCCCATTTGGCGATGCGCCCGTTTGCATCTTTGTTGCGTATAATGGTACCAAGAGGAAACTTAGTTTTGATCACCACGTGGAACCCGTCAAAGTAATGTTTCAACTTTTGGGTTGTAATGAGTATGGCGTAGATCAATTTTTGAATCTGAGTGTACCTAGTTTTGGACTCATTGAGCACCTCACCGATGAAATAGATTGGGCCCTGAACACCATAAGCGTGGCCGGGCTCCTCGCGCTCGACCATAAGGACAGTGGAAACGACTCAATCAGTCGCAGCAATGTAGAGTTGAAGGACTTCTCCTGACTTGGGGGCAATAAGGACCGGAGGTGATGCAAGGTACTGCTTCAACTGAGTAAACGCAATATCTGCTTCCTCTGACCACTCAAACTTTTCGCCTGCCTTAAGTAACTTGAAAAAAGGTAAGCCCTTGTCACCAAATCGAGATAGAAATCAGCTTAGGGCGGCCATACACCCTGTAAGCTTCTGGACATCCTTGACATTTGCTGGTCACTTCATATTGAGGACGGCTTGCACCTTCTCTGGGTTAGGACGTATGCCATCATGACTGACGACATTGCCTAGTAATATACCAGAGGGAATGCCAAAGATGCACTTTTTAGGGTTCAACTTCCATTGATATTGATTGAGCGCTGCAAAGGTACGTGTCAGATTGTCAATCAAGGAGTGAGATTCCTTGATTTTGACAACTACGTCGTCTACATAGGCTTCGACCAATTCATCTTATATCTCCTTTTCGAGGCACTCTTGTATTGCACGCTGATAAGTAGCTCTAGTATTTTTGAGCCCAAACGACATAGTCGTGTAGCAATAAGCGCCGAAGGGTGTAATAAAGGACGTCTTGATCTGATCATCCTTGTTGAGAGCGATCTGGTGATAACCAGAGTAACAATCGAGAAAAGATAGTAGCTTGCAGCCGGCCGTGGAGTCCACGACTTCGTCAATGTGAGGTAAGCCGAAGGGGTCTTTAGGGCAGTGTTTGTTGAGATCGGTGTGGTCAACACACATTCTCCATTCATTATTCTTTTTGCATACAAGAACCGGATTGGCTAACCAGTCCGGGTGATACACCTCTTTGATAAAACCGGCTGCAAGAAGCAGTGTAACTTCTACCCTAATAGCCTCCTTTTTGTCCTTCCCGAACCACCGCAGCTTCTGCTTGACAGGTTTTTGCCTTGGGGTCGACGTTCAAGGAGTGCTCGATCCAGTCTCGAGATACACCGGGCATGTCCGATGGTTTCCAAGCTAACACGCTTACGTTCTCTCTCAAGAACTGGACGAGCGTGTCTTTCTATTTGGGGTCAAGGTTTGACCTGATTAGTGCCATCTTGCTGGAGTCACCCTCGACCAGCTGGATCTCCTTGTACTCCTTGGACTTGATAGACTTTCGTGGTGCTTCGAGCTCTAGAATCTCCAGCTGGTTTGGAGGAGTCTTCTTTGCCTCCATCGTCGTTGCCACCATGCACAGGTAGAGGTCGTGGGCTTCAGCTACGCGAAAACTATCCTCTTCATAGGTATAGGCAATGAATACATTGCCTCTGAGAGTGAGGACTCCCTTTTCCGTTGGCATCTTAAGCACCAAGTACCTGTAATGGGGTACGACCATGAATTTGGTGATCACGGGGCAACCAAAGATAGCATGGTAGGTACCCTCGAAGTCAGTGACCACAAAGTTGACGTAGTCGGTATGGAAGTGGTCTGCCGTGCCAAACTACACAGGTAGGGTAATCTGCCCGAGAGGCGTAGAGCTCTATATGGGCAGGACCCCCTAGAACTGTGCGTCGTATGGCTTCAAGTCAGCTTCAGATATGTTCAATGCTGACAGGCTATTCTTGAACAGGATATCGATGGAATTACCGCCATCAATGAGCACCCTATGAAATTGCACTTTATTGATAAAGAGACTGAGGACAAGAGCGAAACGACCTGGTTCGGGGATGGTGGCCCATTGATCCACCCTACTGAAGTTGATTTCTTGGTGTGACCAGGGGGTAGTCTTGGATTTGCAATGAGGTCATCTGTCTTGGCCATGTTCAGGCAAGCGTGGGCGAGCAGCTTCCGCTTGCGTTTGCTTTCAATAGACACCTTGCCCCCAATGATGGTTGCAACAAGCCTCATTGGTTCCTAATGCTAGTGCTTGGGGTTCTTGTTAGGATCATCCTCGTCATCGTCCCTACGGTTACGCTGGTGTGTTGCGTCATTAGGCTTGTCGGCATTTTCTAAAGCCTGTTTGCGATGGTAGATCTCCTTGAGGACCTTGCAGTTTTCCAATGTATGGTTGGACTTAGGATGAGCTAGGCAAGGCCCCTTCAAGGCTTTATCGTAGTCTTCTTCATAATTGTGATGCCCACCAAATTTTTTCACGGTGTTGACCTCGCCGTCGTCATCGCAAGCACGCTTGCCCTTGAAGTTGTCACGGCGATCATCGTGCTGATTTCTGTTGTCACGCCGATCACGATTGTCATTACGGTGGTCCCTGATGTCGCTGCGACCTCTAAAGTTGTCATGGCAGCGGTTGTCACGGTAGTCGTCGCGTCATGGAGAGTACGGTGCTTTGCCAGTGCCCTCGTTCACCAGCTTCTTGGCGTCGTCGGCATCCGCATACTTCTTGGCGGTGGTGAGGAGGTCGACCACTGTTATAAGCCGTTTATGAAGGAGCTTGTCCCTGAGATCATTGTGGTAGCACAGACCAGTAATGAAGGCTTCAATAGCCTCGTTGTCGGTGATCCTAGGAATCCTGATGCCCATATTCGAGAAGCGTTGGATGTACTCGCGCAATGGTTCGCCCCTGGCGTCCCGGATGCTCTGCAGATCGTACTTGTTGCCTGGCTGTTCACAGGTAGCAATGAAGTTTTCGACAAAGGCTTGACACAAAACATACCAGGAGTCGAAGTGGTTCTCTAGGAGGCTGACAAGCCATTGGTGCCCCACTGGGCCGACCACCATAGGAAAGTAGTTGGCCATGACATGCTCGTCGCCCAAAGCGGATCTGCAAGCGGTCTCGTAAAGTTGGACCCATAGCTCAGGATTGATCTTGTCGTCGTAATGGTTAAGCTTTTCAAGCTTAAAACCTCTAGGCCAGATGACCTGTCATAGGTGGTTGATGAATTGCTTGGGGCCCGGGGGACCGTGGACCATATCATACTCCATGCGACGACTAGTTTCATGGGATGCACGGTCCTGAGCTCTCTGTTCAATGCGAGGACGTAGGTCACGATGGAGATCATAATTGCCGTCATGGCGATCTCGTTCGTCACCGTATTGTTGTCCTTGACGACGGTGGTCCCAGTGGTCATTACGCCAGTTATCACTGCATCGGTCGTCGTCGTTGTTTTTGCGGTGGTGGCCGAGGTGGCGATTATCATCGCGGGGAGGGTTTCCGCGATAGCCATCGTTGCCTCTGTCAGCTCCTAGATTGACACCAGGAGCTATGTTGTCCATAACGTGGTGGCCTGTGCTAGCGGGTGCGCGTAAGCCACGTTGACCAGACCTGAAAGGTCGACTGGAGTGCTGGCGGCTCCTGCTAGCCGCGCCAGACACGGACGGCCCACGGCACGTTCATTGGTCTAAACCATGGCCGCCTGGAGATAAGCCTACAAATCCTCTTAGATGTTTTGGATTTCTATGGTATCCGATAACCGCTTCAGGCTTTCAATAGCGACGGCCACGTTGGCGCTTGGGGTTTTGAATACTAGTTTGTTCCCCACCATGTCGAAAGCATCATTGAGGTTGCGCCCTTGCAATCGATTACGCCTAGCTGCAGCGTTAGCTTCTTGCTGGTCGAGGTCTGCTTGATGTTGTGTTAGGCGTGCATCTTCATCTATGCGATGTTGAGCTCGGTTGGCATTGCGTTGTTGTCTCTCTTGTCATTGTTGATCGATCTCGCCTCTAGCAGGTGGATCTTCATCTTGGCTAACCACGTTGACCATGGCGCCACACCTCGGAGGGAAGGCCGAGATTCGAGGAAAGCCTGGAGGGTATAACCTCTCTTCGTCACTGCTACTCACATGGTGTAATACCACAGTTTGAGTAGTCTCGTTGGACGCAGTGCTCGATCCGGAGCTCAAATGGCTATCTGTCTGGGTGGTATGGATCGAAACTTGATCAGAGCCCACCATACTGACAAAGTTGTGTAGTCGAGGTCGAGCAGAGCGCCCTTTAGGAGTTGAAGTGACCACTAGATCTGTGCCCAACTATTAAAAACGGTGGCTCGAGCAGGTCGAGTAGATCTGTTATGGTCGTTTGAGTTCTGCTCGGTAAACTGTTCTTGGAACGAATCGACCAGAGCTAAGGTAAACGAGAGTTTGTCACCGAGCCAGTCGATCAGGTCGGTGTTGTTGAGTTTCCTCCCCTGGTAGCGAGGGAGGAGTTGATGAGCTGCCGACGTGATCGGTGACGATGCTGGTGCAGGAGAAGCTGGAGCCAGCGTAGTCGTAGTCGATGTCGGTGTCGAGGAAGTAGTCGATGCAGATCGGATCTGCACCTCCTCCGTGGCTGTGACGATGAAGTCGTTGGAGCCAGTGGTCCAGGTGATCTGGCCGATCGTGAACTTGAGGCCCGCCGCCGTGGCCATGGAATCGGGGAAGATGACCATCTCGCATGCCTGAAAAACAATACACACACCCCCTACCTAGCGCACCACTGTCGACAAAACCTGGTCGGCAGTCTACCGAGGGGTATGCCCAAGGTAGTAGATTGTCGGCAGACAGGTGTGCAAGCCACGAACGAGATAGTGATGCAGAACAACACGCGGATTTACCCAGGTTCAGGCCGCCGTGTGGGCATAATACCTTACGTCCTGTTCTGCTTTGTTATTGCTGTCTCGAACAATGTATTACAAGCTAGATTGCCCTAGATTATGTTTCGATGTTTTTGAGGGGGTCCCTACCCTCCTTATATAGTCCGGGAGGCAGGTTACAGATCTGAAAACTAATCTTAGCCGGTTACAATTGACATATAGAGCCGGATAAGGATTCCTAATCTAACCGACCAAGACCTTAGTCTGTTTTGATGCATTGCGCGAGATTCCATCCCAATGATCTGGAACGCGCGTTGTCATGTAATGGGCCGGACCGTCTGGTCTGGGCCTGCCCATGTCTAGCCGTAAGGGTATAGGGGTTTATACCCCCACAGCTTGGGTCAAACATTAGGAATATAAATCATGAATAACTTTTAAGTTGTTGAGTTTGGAAATATGAAAACCATATGAATAGATTTATCTTGAAGAGTATTTTCATAAAAATATACATATATCACTGTCCAATAATTTTTTTATATAAAAATAAAAAGTCAAAGTTATGTTTCGGAGACCGTGTTGCTGTCCAAAATGACTTGAATTACCAATACGAAGGGAGTATGCGTGCACTGTGTGCCTCTTGAAGACGGATGTGGAGGTCGACGGCAGCGAGCTGATGACGGGGCTCCTACTTGACATTTTCAGTTGGGCGTTGCACTGTGATTAAGACGAAACGACTTAAATTATGTACTGATGGTCAGCCATGCGCGTGCCAGTCATTGGGAGAAGCAAGGTTCGGTGGCCTGTCGCGCTGTTGGCCAGTGACCAAGGTACTAAATAGCATATTGTGGGTTAGTAGCGGATTGACATCGAGTTAGCGGATTGCAGATAGCGGGCGATATTGCGGACGATAAGTTCTAATAGCGGCACCCCAATAGTCCCATATAATTTTAAGCACACATATCATGAATAATGAGTATAAATAATTTTAACTACATATATCATGAATAATTTTAAGTTTCACAGCTGATGCGTGAGTTTTGAATTTGGGGTGTGAGTCATAGTGGGCTGGACTAATTAGGGATTTTTGCTTTCATGCTATTGCGGCCTGCTACGCGCAATTGCGGCCGCAATATCGGCCCGCTATTCAAAATTACGGCCGCAAAGTTCCAGGATGCAAAGTTCAGAACGCTACCTCATAGCGGTAGCGGCAATGGACCGCTACCGCTATTGCGGGTGTAATTGCGGCCGCTACCACCGCTATTTATTACCTTGCCAGTGACGTATCGAGTATCAATCAATCGCTGCACGGATTGGAGTTGCATACACAGCTTCTTTTAGTATCGACGAAGATGGTTAGAAGTCCAGATAATGATGAAATGACCATATTGTCTGTGAGTCCTTCGTTCCTTTAATTTCGATGCCGTCGTGTCAAATTACTAATTTCGTGGTTCCCAACTAGGCGCTTCACAGTGATCTGGTTGGGCGGCAGCAGAGCACAATTCCAGCATTGCGTTTCATGCACTGTGCACCGAGACGACTAGTCCGTTTTCTCATCTGCCGCGCGCACGACGTGATTAATTGAAACTATTGCAAGTGCCTATTTTCAGCACTATAATTACAATTAGAGCTAGTGCTTATAATGGCAAATAGCCAGAGCTATTGTTCTCGTGCTGTGCCTAGGTCTAGAGCTTAGCTAGAGTGTTGAGGTTTCGAATGGGTAGGCACCCTATTCGCTTAGCTACTTTTTCAGTCATGAAATAATATTTTTCTCTAACAATATTTCAGCATAATCATCATCATAAACCAAATTTCAGCATAAGTGCCAGTGTTCGGAATCACCGGCTAGTAAATTTCTGTTATTACGCGTTTAGGCTCGGATGATGTGCAAAGAGGACACGAAGATGTATACTGGTTTGGGCTGAATGTCCCTACGTCCAGTAACGAGCTGCTCGTGTTACTTGCACTTGGGTCTGTAGTAGGGGTTACAAACGGTCGAGAGATATGGGCTCCCAGGTCTATGGTGAAAGTGAAGTGGAGTTGAAGTACCTTTGGTTGGTCAAAAAAAAATCCCCTAATAGGATGTCCATCCTTCCCTTTTATAGATCAAGGGAAGGACCCGTGGTACAAGAGCGAGAGAGAGAGAGGGAAAAAGAAGAAAGAGAGAAACGATGGAGGAGACAGCCCCGGAGCTGCGTTGCCCTCCCCCCCACGGGCGGGTCCTGCGGGTCCTGCAGACGACAATGGAGGCATGCGCATGCTGTGGTTATGTCCATCTCCAGCGCTACAGGCGGGCGTCGCCGTTTTGGTCATGATTTCCCCGTCCGTCACTGGTGCTACAGACGGACGCCGCCCAGTCCCTCCCTGTCATGCGATATGGCCAACCGATCTCCTTGTTTGGGGTCGCATGAGGATCGAGCCGCACAGTGCCAGTCTGCCCGGCACTGTTAGAGACATGGGTGCCTAGGTATAGCCTGTGGCAGCCGCTGGTCACGTCGAGGCGCCCCCGCCCCCTCTAGCGTTAGGGGCATGGTCTAGGGCCCACCGCCGCATTCGTGGCGGTTGGGGGTGGTGGGGACCCTCGCAGGAGCCCGCTCCCAAGGCTGACCTCGTGGCCCCCGGGTCGGGCAGGGCGGTTCCGCTCCTAAGGGGTCGGGCGAGGTGGACCCCATGCCCTAGGGTCGGACAAGACGGAGCTTTCCCCTAGGGGTCGGGCGCGGCTAGGCCCGCGTCCAAGGGGTTGGGCGAGGCGGAGCCCCCACTCTTGGGGTCAATCGGGATGGAGTTCCACACTGAAGGGTCGGCTAGGTTCGTGATTATGTTCCTGATCTGCCAAAAGGCTAATTCTTATCGTTGTCTTCAGGCGTGGGGATCATTGATACCCGACAGTAGCCCCTGAGGCCCTGGGGAAGCTAAGTGCTCCTTTAGGGGCTTCTTTTGGTCGTCGAGATCCACTCCTCCTGTTGTTTTTTGGATTGTCCGGTGGGTGCACGTGAGCGCACCCGCCGGGTGTAGCCCCCGAGCCTTTGGGGGAGTAGCACACTCCTTCAAAGGCTTTCTTTGCTGTTAGTCGATGGTTGTGCTTCTTGGGTTTTTCTGCAAGTCCCGCCCTCGAGCCCCAGCGCACTATGGAGGCTTGATCAGTGGCCAACTGATTCTAGGTCCCTAGCGGTAGAGGAACACAGTCCCTAGGTCCGTCCGATCGATTCTGGGAGCTATCTGCTTTGCTTCAAGGGAGTCCCCTGGGCCGACAGCGGTCAGGACCCGATCACGAGCCGGGGCATCCGTGACGCCCAACTGTCCGCATATCGGCCGTAAGTGGGCCTATCCTTCATTACCCCTTACTCAGGAGTGTTCCAGGGCGGTTGTCGAATCCGTTGCTGGGCCATATCGCATGCCCTTGGTCCTTAACAGGCCGCAGGAATGTTTTTGGCTCCATACTCCCTTCATTGTTGCAGCGCCAAGAGTCTCGCCCGGTCCTAGGATGGGGCAGGAGATGAGGCACTGCTTTTGGAACAGCCCAATTCGGGCGTGTGGAGGAAACCGAAGGGGCGCGCCATGGTGCACCTGCCGTGACGGTTGGTGTCGATGCCGGTTGGGCTTCTTGTCAGCCCTCTATAAGTCATTGCTTTTGTAGTGTGTCATTGTCTATTGCCACTCTAGCCTCATCTAGCGGATCTCCGGTGCTTGCCTTCCCCTCCTCGTCGCTTCATCCATGGACCATGGGAAGCATTCGACCGATGACGCGCCTGGGGAGAGAAGGCCCCTCCGGTGTCGCCTATTTGGTTAGGGGTGACAGCAGCAGCCCCTCACTTTTGCCCACTACTGTTGTGGGTTTTCTCCTGACTTTCTCTTGTGTCCAGGGCTACTTTAGGTGTAAACCCGGTCCTAGAGTCGGAGTGGCTCTTGGAATGCCTTGAGGCCGCCCAGGCTGCACTCCGGGCCACCGGGGTGGAGGTGGAGACCGTTCGCGCCCAGCTAGTGGATGCCGACGGCCGAGTGGCCAATGAGTCTTTTTGGCGATCACCGTTTTCCTCCTTTCTAGCTCATCTAGTTTCTAACTCTTCATGTGTTTTTGCCAGAACTAGAGACGGAGCTGTAGACGCTCCGCCAGGCCACGGACACCACCACCGGTTACGTGCGCGCTCGGGGCAAGCGCCCTGAGGAGTGCCTCCTTGATGTTCCCGAGCGTGTCAGAGACGCGGTGGAATACAGTGTCCACCACAGTGCGGCCATTACCTTGTCGGTGGCTCAGGTCCGGTCAGGCCATGAGCTCCGCTTCCTGATCGGCTTCACGGAAGGCGAGGGGGCGCCGATCATGAGAGGCTCGTCAAGGACTTCGACGAAGCCGTGAACGCCATCACCGCCGAGGTGCTCGCCGAGGAGGTTATCCTTGAGGCCCTTTAGTTTGTTCTTAGGGCCCTTGTCTCATGAATAAAGGTTACCTATTTTAGTCTTTCGTTATGTGTGAGATTTTGTCCAACATGCATGCTTCGAATGATGTTTGTCGTAGACGGACCCCTAAGTCAGTGGGGTCTTAATCAGTGTTGGTTGTCTCTTGCGATTTTGGCGATTCCGACCCCTAAGTCAGTGGGGTCTTAATCATTTTTCTGTTTCTCAGTGTCCTGGCGTCGGATATTTCATGAGGCCAACCCCTGTACCCCCATGCATCGTGGGGGTTAGACCGAGGGGTCAGACTGAGGTGCGTCGTGGGGCTTGTATTGATCGCTGGCGAAGATGCCTGTTGGAACCGGCTCTTGGCCAAACGGCGCCTTTGTTAGCGTGTCGGCCGCCTCGTTGAGCCATCTTGGGATGTGATTGAGCTCGAGGCCATGGAACTTGTCCTCTAGCTGCCGGACTTCTTGACAGTATGCAGCCATCTTGGGGTTGTGGCAGCTTGACTCCTTCATCATTTGGTCGATGACCAGTTGTGAGTCACCCCGGATGTTAAGCCATCAGATGCCTAGCTCAATGGCGATGCACAAACCATTGATGAGCGCCTCAACTCTGCCACAATGTTGGAGGTAGAGCAGTGAAGATGAACCATGTACCTCATGCGCACCCTGAGGGGGAAGCGAAGACTAGTCCTACGCCAGTGCCTTCCTTTGTCACCGACCCATCAAAGTACATGATCCAGCACTCTTGGTAGAAAACCGCTGGTGATAGTTGGATCTCGGTCCATTCCGCAATGAAATTGGCCAGCACCTAGGACTTGATGGCTGTCCACAGGGCATAGGAAATGCCTTCACCCATTAGTTGAAGTGCCCACTTCGCGATTCTTCCTGTGGTATCCCGGTTCTAGATGACCTCACCAGGGGGGAACGACGTCACAACTGTCACTGGGTGTGACTCAAAGTAGTGATGCAGCTTCCTCTTGGTGATTAGGACAGCGTATAGGAGCTTCTGGATCTAGGGATAAAGAGTCTTGCAATCGAACAAGACTTCACTAATGAAGTACATGGGGTACTGCACCTTAAGGGCGTGCCCCTCTTCTTCCCCTCTACCACCAAGGTGGTGCTGACCCCTTACGTGGTGGCCGTAATGTAGAGCAGGAGCGGCTCCTTCTTGGCTGATGGGACTAAGATCAGGGCCTTCCTTAGGAGTTCCTTGACCTTGTCAAGCACCTCCTGGGCCTCAGGTGTCCACGCAAACTGGTTAGTTTTCTTCACAAGTCGGTAAAGAGGGAGGCCTCGTTCGCCGAGGTGTGAGATAAAGCGGTTGAGCGCTGCAAGGCACCTCATGATCTGCTGTACCCCCTTTAGGTTCTAGATCAGACCCATCCTCATGATGGCCAAGATCTTCTCCGGGTTGGCCTCGATGCCGCGCTCGGAGACGATGAACCCGAGTAGCATTCCCCTCGAGACCCCAAAAATGCAATTCTTGAGGTTGAGTTTGATGCCATTTGCTCAGAGCTTCTCGAAAGTTTTCTCTAGGTCGGCCACAAGCTGGTCAGCCTTTTTAGATTTGACTATGATATCATCCATGTAAGCCTCAACGGTTTCACTGATGAGCTTTTTGAAACACTTGAGCATACACCGTTGGTATGTAGCCCCCATGTTTTTTAGCCTGAATAGCACTGTGACGTAACAGAACGATCCAATTGGGGTGATGAAGGAGGTCACGAGCTAGTTAGACTCCTTCATCGTGATCTGATGGTACCCGGAGTACGCATCGAGGAAGCAGATGGTTTCACACCCTAAGGTTGAGTCGACTACTTGGTCTATACACAGCAAAGGAAATGAATTCTTCGGACATGCCTTATTGAGACTTGTATAGTCAACACACATTCTCATTTTCCCATTCTTTTTTCATACAAGAATAGGATTGGCTAACCACTCAGGGTGATACGCTTCCTTGAAGAATCCGACCGCCAAAAGCTTTGCAATCTCCTCATCGATGGCCCTGCACTTCTCTTAGTCAAAGCGATGCAGGCACTGCTTGACTAGTTTGGAGCCTGTCCTGATCTTCAAGGCATGCTCGGTGACTTCCCTCGGAATGTCTAGCATGTCCGAGGGTTTCCACGCGAAGATGTCTCTATTCGTGTGGAGGAAGTCAACGAGTGTGCTTTCCTATTTAGGAGAGAGCGAGGTGCTGATGCACACCACCTTGCCCTCAGAGCTATTGGGGTCTATGAGGACTTCCTTGGTGCCCTCTGTGGGCTCGAAGGACTTGGCCAACCACTTGTAGTCAAGTGCTTCCTCAGCAGTCCCCTCCTTGATGACTGCGAGCTCCTCAGAGGTGACAGTCTCCACGATGAGCTCGCAGCACTCGACATTGCACTCATAGGTGCGCTAGAAGGAGGTGCCACCAGTGATGACCCCATGTGGGCCTGGCATCTTGAGCTTGAGGTAGGTGTAGTTGGGGACGGCCATGAACTTCGTGTAGCACGGGCGTCCTAGGATGGCGTGGTAGGTTTCGTGGAATCCTACCACCTCAAAGGTGAGGGTCTCCATCCTAAAGTTGGATGCATCCCCAAAGGTGACGGGTAGGTCGATTTGCCCGAGTGGCTTGGCCTGCTTCCCCGGCACAATGCCATGGAAAGGCGCTCTAATCGGTCGAATGCGCGATCGGTCGATGCCCATGGCATCAAGCATCTCAGCGTACATGATGTTGAGGCCGCTGCCTCCGTCCATCAGCACCTTGGTGAGCCGCTTCGTGCTGACGATTGGGTTAACCATGAGCGGATACCAGCCCGAATGCGGGACACTCTTTGGGTGGTCGGATTGGTCGAAGGTGATGGGGGACCTCAACCTTCGGAGGAAGGTAGGCATGGCTGACTCGGCTGCATAGACCTCGTGGTGTGTGAGCTTTTGGTGATGCTTAGAGTCATAAGGCACTATTCTATCGAAGATCATGCTGCATCCTATCATCTCCGAAAAGGCACCCTTCTTCTCCTCGGCGTCATCCTCTGGGGGGTCGGGCCTCTTCTTCTAATCTCCCCTCTTGGAGCCCCTAGACAGGAACCACTTCATGAGAGAGCAGTCCTTGTATAGGTGCCTGACAGGGTAGGCATGGTTTGGGCATGGCCCTTTAGCAGCTTCTCAAAGTGGCCAGGGGTGCCCTCGGTGGGCGCCTTCTTGCCCTTTCATTCGGCAGCAGCTATGAGCGAGGCCCCATGCCATTGCTTGTTCCTCATTTTATTACCCGAGCGGTTGAAGGTGCCTTCACTAGCACCCATGTCCTACTTGGCCTTGCCTCAAGAATGGTTGAAGATCGCCCTGACCACCTCCTCACCTGAGGCGTGGCTAGTGGCGATGTCGAGGAGCTCCTTGGTGGTCTGCAGGCCCTTACATCCCATTTTATGGACCAAGGACTCACAGGTGGTCCCAGATAGGAATGCCCCAATGATTTCGGTGTCGATGACATCGGGCAGTTCATGGCGCTACTTGGAGAAGCGTCAGATGTACTCACGAAGAGTTTCTCCTAACTTATGTCAGCAGTTCTTTAAATCCCAGGGGTTTCCAGGGCACGTGTAGGTGCCTTGGAAGTTTCCCACAAAGATGTCCTTTAGGTCCGTCCAACTTTGAATCTTGTTGGGTGGAAGGTGCTCTAGCCATGTTTGGGCCAAGTTGGCTAGGAACAAGGGGAGGTTGTAGTTAATGAAGGAGTCACAATCTACACCACTAGCTTGACACGTGAGCTGGTAATCCTCAAGCCATAGTCCAGTGTTTGTTTCCCTAGAGTATTTTAGGACGTTCGTTGGCGATCGGTACCGCGACGGGAAAGGCACGTTGAGGATGTGTCGGACAAAAACCTGAGGGCTCGGTGCAGTAGGGCTCGAGCTCTAGTCCTCGGCGCTGTCGTAGCGCCCGCCGCAATGAGGGTGGTAGCTGTGGGTGGCCTCCTCCCTCTCATCCCCTCATCCACGCCAGTGGGCATTCAGGGTGTTGTGTGCATCACGGATGGGGCCAACATGCTCGTGTATCGAGACTGTGATGCGCTTCCCATTGTGGCGTGGCAGCTGGTGGACGAATATGTCCTTGTCATGTCACTATAGGTATTTATTAATGAATGCAGAAGAATCCACAAGCGTACGAAATTACCATTGTAGCTTTCACCTGGAAATATTCAGGGTATCATATTTTTACAGGGAACGAAGGTATTTTTTCTAGCTAATTCATCTAAGGACAACATAAGGGTAGAGTTGGAAAGGGTAGAGATGGATTCCTATGGCTTTGGGTCTAAGGTTAGGTAAACCCTACTTCCACTTGCTTACATCGGGCACCGGCTTATAACTTGTATGTGAATCTTAATCATAGGTGCATGAAAAGAATCTCAACATTGGTCACAACAATTTGACAAAGCTCACCATGAATACAAGTAGCATATGACTAAGGTTTTTGGATATGAATGTATCACATGGCTTTGGTAGGAATTTGACTGATCGAGGAACTTTTGATTTTAGCTTTTGAAAATGAAATCTTCGGATATCAAGTCTTTCTTATAATAAAGTCATAGCAAGGTCTATTTCTCTATATCATGTCGGCAATTTCTTAGACTAGATTAAGCATTTTGCTACCCACAAATTTCAAGTTTGTTTTTCAGGGTGAATATTTTTAAGCCAATAAACTCAAACATTGAAGAAAACAAAGCTATAAGCTAGGCATATTATGAAACATAAGACGTAGCAACTATTCATCATTTTAACAAGGATGGAATCAACATTTCTACAACACATATGTATGGAGTGAAATTATTTTATTTATTTTTATTTTATTTTATTTTTATTTATTATTACTACTATTACTATTATTTTTTTATTTTTTAGTTTTCTATGCATGATAAAACAAATATGCTAAAGAAAATAAATATGCAAGAAAGTAAATATGCAATGCATCATACCTGAGCGGGCCCTCCCCTAAGCTAGCTCAATGCCAGAGGTATGAGGTCGCTTGATGAAGTCTTCGAGGCAGGTACTTTATTTGTTTTTGGATTTTTATATTTTATTCTTGCTTTATACTTAATAGTTTTGGAACAATGATCAAATTAAGCAAATTTGTTTAATTTGGTCAAAGTAGACTAATCAACCTAATCACTATGCTTAAGTTGAAAAGTCTATAAAAACATGATTGTACACAGAACCATATTTTCAAACCAAAGCATACTAGTTTAAAAGCCTATGAAGACATGGTCATGTTAAACCATGCTTCAAACTAAAACATGCATCATATATTACTTACAAGATTAACCAAATTTTATCAATTTATAAAATATTTTTGTTTTTATTTCATATGCAAACAATTCTAACTCAATGTCCAAACTAAGAATCTTAGCATGGTAAAAGTAGGCTGAATAATCCAAGTACCATGCTTGTATTATAGGGCTTATGGGGTGATGATGGATCGAGCATCATTCCCCCAAGCTAGATGGTTTGTATAGAAATGAAATTTTTAGTTTTTGAAAACAGAAAATGTTTTTGTTGTTTTCATTTTTTATCATTACTAACTATACTAGCAATGTTTATTTATACAAGAAATAAAAAGGATAACTATAGTTTACCTGTGGCGAGGGTCCATGATTTAGAGTCCTATGAACAGGATTGTCTCCCCCCTTCATTGCTTGCTTGATGAAGGGTTCTCTGTACCCGGGGGAGTGGGTACGGGTGTCTCCTTTTTCTTGGGCATCCACACCTTCTTCTTTGGTGTGATGGTGGACTTGGGAGCTTCTTCTTGCAGCTTTCATACCTTCTTTTCAGAAGATGCGAGAACAACCTTTAGGTATTCTTTCTTGAGCTTGGGGCTATTCTTTTTCTTCTGCTCTGGCCTCTTGTTCTTCTTTTTGAGGCCCTCCACCATTCGGGGTTGAATCTCGACCTCCGTGATGCCTTGTATATTCAAACCATATTTGATCCAAACCATGGGGCATTGCTCCTCTTGTGACTGCCAAACAGGGTTGCGTGCATGTTTTCTGGTTTGCTTGCTTTTAGCTTGTTTGTACATGTAATATCCAGTGAACGGGCAGGTTAATGTTCTACCCGGAATGTAAAAGCGAGCACACCCTATCCCCAAATGTAATTCAGCATGAGTGGTAAATAGGAATGGTCTCCTGAGAAGGAGAGGAACTTCCCTATTTGGGCCCATGTCTAGGATGACGAAGTCGATAGGGGCATTGGTCTTTTATTGTTACTAGTATGTCTCTTGCTATCCCTATCGGCTTCTGTGATGATTGGTCTGCCATCTGCATTCTAAAATCTACAGGGTCGAGAGGACCTCCTAGAATTTCATCATATGATACCTTGGACATCACATTGATGCTTGCTCCAAGGTCACAGTAGGCATTGCTGATGACATGTGAGCCGATGGCACATGTGATTGTCGGGCGGCTTGGGTCTCCCTTCTTGGCGATGAAAGGGTCTACAAAGCAGCCATGCCTTTTCTGGAACCTGCGCTTGCTTTTGACTATGGAGACCAAGTCAACTGATTCGAATTGGATCTCGGGTTTCCCTAGAGTCTTCTCCGAATCAGGTACAGGATAGCAGCCACCAGTTGAGCTATTTGTTTTTCTAGATGTTTGTTAAAGCTCAACTGCGTTTGGACAGTAGCCGACAAACTTTCAAGTTTTGTATTTATATTTTCTAGTATTTTATCATTATTAATTATCTTTTTGGTGAGATTTTTATTTATTTTCACTTGGCCTAGTACCAAATCCTTTAGAGAAGGTTGATTCGAATTTTAATTTGAATTGAGATTGGATTTGAAATTCGAATTACCTTGGAATGGTGGTCGAGGTTGGTTACTCCAGCCATTATTTCCTCCTCCCTGTTGGCGAAACCTATTGTTGATGTAGGTAGCATCCTCATGGGTCTCCAAGCAGTCATTGCCTGAATGGCCAACATTCCCACATACCTCACACGTCATCTGTGAGTCTAGGGCTTTGACGGTGCTGGTGTTGATGTTAGTGGCACGCTCGTCAAACCTCTTGAGGAGTAGATCTATTTTTGCGGCAAGCATATCCGCCTCCTTCATGATGTGCATGCCTTTTTGTGTTTTAGTTGGGGTTCTGTCCTCCCCCCAGCTTTGGTTGGTCACCATCTTCTCGATTAAGGCCACAACCTCATCGATAGTGAGTGATAAGAATGCAACTCCAGCAGTGGCATCAAGGTGCCCCTTCGATATGGGTGTTAACCCATTGTAGAAGTTCTGGAGCACCAGCCAGTTCTCCATCCCATGGTGGGGACATGCTTGGATGTACTCCTGCAGCCTCTCCCATGCCTCTGAAATGGGTTCCATCTGAGTTTGCTGGAAATTGGCAATCCTTCCCCGAAGAGCATTGGTTTTGCCCACGGGAAAGAACTTGGCGAGGAACGCAACAGAGCATTTGCTCCATGTGTTAACATCTTCCTTGTCCTTGTAGAACCACTGTTTTGCCTTTCCCATAAGGGAAAAGGGAAACAGACGGAGCTTGATAGCCTCAGGTGTGACATCCTTGATGATGATGGTGTCGCAGAGTTTAAGGAACTATTGTAAATAAGCATTGGTGTCCTCACTCGACAGTCCACAGAATGGACTCGCCTGCACCATTGTGATAAGCCTGGTTCGTAGTTCAAAGTTCTTGTCCTTGAGGTTGATAGTGGGCCCAGTAGGCACGTTAACAATAGCTGGAACTGAGAACTCACGGAGTGACTTTTGGGCCATGTTAATGGTCGTAGCCAGTACAGACGTAGTGGTTCAGTTGTCGGTGGTGTGGCAGAGGAAGTTGAGGCATGAGTCCCCTTCTTTTGGACTGCCTCCGGATCTAGAATGAAGTTTTTTGGCAAGTTGAATCCACTCATACACTATCTTGTTTTCATCCACAACAAGGAAGAAAACATAGAAGATTAGCCTATATGAGCAAATGGCTACCATACATGCATGCATACTTTGAACATATCATGCTAGACATTTGTTATCCTTTGCCTTCCTCGGCAACGGTGCTAGAAATGCTTGTTGGCATTTCTTAGCGACACTACCAAGAGTAGGCACAATGGTCTACCCTTGGCAACGGCACCAGAAATGCCAGTGGAGCTGGCATCCCATAATACCACCGTTAGGACCCGGAGGACCCTAACGACAGCACTATGGAACCCCACCGGTAGGTCTTTGCATTTATAGACGAAATCCACAAGCGCACGGATCTATCATTGTAGCATTTCATCCGAAAGTATTTAGGGTATCGTTATTTATATTTTTCCAAGGGAAGGCAGGGATAACAAGTGGTCTAACATGAGTATGAGCAAAGCAAACATACGTGCATAATATCCAAATGACCATAACAGGGATAAACAGTTGTAGTTCAAGATAGTGGACACACACACTTATACTAGTCAAGAGATTCCTACACTCAAGAATAAAGAATAAAAGAATGTCCTAGTCAAGAGTAGAGGGTTCTATACAGTTAGATTGCTATGAGTTAAGTTATCATACATGTACACAAAATAGTGTTACGTATGTGTGAGGTGGATTGGGAGGCCACTAAGTACTGGTCTACCAGCAACCTCATGTGACAATTTACGTGTAACAGAACCGACCAAATTATAAGAACGTAAGTACAAAAACAATCACCACAGTGATCAAATTCCTGTACTTAAGCTCCCATAACCCCGGTAGTCTAGAAATCTCGAGGGATTTCAAACAACTTTTGACATACAAACCAAGATCGTAGTGATTCAACACAACACATCATCTGTTACAACATTTCATAAGTAGCATACGGATTACATCCATCGGAGTTTAAAATAAAATATTACAAACCAAGTTTGTTTCACGGAAGCAACATAGTTCATACATAACGTCATAAGTTTAAATACATTGCCAGATAGTAGTCATATCTACAAAATCACTTGGGTAAGATAGCTAGTAGAGATCGCGCCCGATGATCTAGTCCTCATCTCTGGCCGGGAGGAGGCAGTACTTGCAACACCCAGAATAGAACAGGTCATCTGCAATAGGTGGGAAATAAACCCTGAGTACGAGAAGGTACTCAGCTAGACTTACCCATCAAAAACTAGAAATAAAGAACAGCAAGGATCATGCAAGGCTTATAAGGTGGGCTAGCTTGACACATTTGCATAAAAAGAGCTTATGAGCATAAGTAACCAATTAAACTTAGCATCAAGTTCATCATCATTTACCTATCAACTATATTAGCACTTGTACTAGAGCACTCACTTATTAGGAGCAAACAATATTAACCATAGCAGGTATAATAAGGCCATCAACATCATATCATCATTCTTGAACCATAATTATTATTTAGTGCATCTACTTTGGAGATAAGCCCATCAAGTTCTCACTAACCGGTCAGAGACAGCGAATCGAAACGAATTACAACTCAGCTGAGGGGGTATTCCTAACTCTCACCCTGGCATACTTTGCAAGAGTAGCCATGGGTCACCTTTGGTACAACTCAAGAACCAAATTCGTGGGTTCAGTCAGCGCCAGCAATCTCAGGGATTACCCTTCTACCAGAACGATCAAGACTTTTAAATCACCTACCATTGGACTCATGCCTATGGCTCTCTTTCGAGGCGAACTTTATACTTACCGGAGCCCAACCTGAGTTGAGCTACTCGGCTTCGTGGTCGGTCTCCAGACCCGGCCAACTAAGAGAGAGACATGCGCTCAACATAAACAAGAAAGGCTCCAAGAATCGGTCCTTAATTGACACAGGTGGAGTCACTGCAAACCGGCAAGCCCTCTCCTGGTCTTTATTCAAATTGTATCAGGTTCCTTTCCACGATAGCAAATATAGTCAACCATACCATATGTATAGCCCTATAGCTCGCAGGTGATAGGGAATCACCCGACTTCTACCGCTTAAAGCAGGGCTAAGCAATCTACTCAATCCTGAGCTACATAGGATTCAAGTAGTAATATCTGGACAAGGATTGGATATCAATGCAACAAGTATTTTCATCCAACACCTACCACTTAATGCAACAATATATATAACATAATACTTAATTGCATTTCAGAAATTAGGAGGCTTATAATGCTCCAGGGCTTGCCTTTAACAAAGTTGCACGGCTTGTGATCTGGGCACTCAACCACCACGTCTCCTGGCTCCTCAACTATGAGTTGCACGTCCTGAACTTCGGGTTTGGGCTGCTGCACTTCGGGAGTTTCCTGGCTCGTCCCGTCGAACTCCAGCAACGTCACGCCCTCTGGTACACCTATTGTATGCATATGCAGAAGACGAATATAAGGAATGCATAAGAGTGACATGATGCTTATGATGGATGAATGACGGCAATTAACAAAACATCATGAGACATTCGTTGACCGAGTAGGTGCAACGCTCTATTCAAATCACTTTAGAACATGTCTCTATTCTTTCTTCTAAAGAGCAAGATTACTCACCTAACTTGCACAACCTAAGATAAAAATGTTCATCTTTAGTTAAAGGCCTAACACATGCACCTAAACTCACCTTAATCAATTTGAGCACCTAATACATCTCAACATGCTTAAGTATAGTAAAGGCACACTTAATCAGAAAGTTCAGGTTTTCCATACAAAGGAGCAGTTAAGTAAATCAATCACAACAGGAGTTCTACAAATCCAATTGGCTTGCAAGAGGACATTATGGAAAGCTTATGAAATTATCTACAATTCATTTATAATCATCAAAGCATGATTTCCAAGTTTACCAAATTGAATTAAAGCAAACATAGAATCTGCTCTTAAGCAAATAGAGAGCAACCAAAGCTGAAAGCCAACTTTAAACAACTATAACTCTTAAACTATAAGGTCAAATGCCACCAAAATTTAATAGTAACTAGATCATGAAATTCACATCAACTTTTCTATAGACCACAAGACATGAAAACATCATTTACATAGAGTACTTAACAACACCTTAAAATCTGTCCAGAATTGACAGATTCACTAAATTAAATATTTAGTGATGTAGCAAAAGCACATTTAAGCTAAACTAAGTTTATCAACTTATTACACATATCAAAGGAACACCAGAAAGTGTAGTGCCAACATCTAAATCATTTCTTTAATGCCATTTATTAATTTATTTAGATAATTAGGTCAATAAAGGAACACATATCAAAACTCTACAATTAATTCTATAAAAATTACAGTGGCTACTACATACATCTAGGAGGCTACCATAAATTGTTCATATCAATTGAGCAAGTATATTTTACTATAACAAAAATAACAGATAGAAAGACTGATTTTGGCATAAATAAGAAACCCTATTGAAAAATATCAAACAATAGATTTCATATTTTTCTTGGGTTCTTACAATCATGAAAATAATACTCATCAAATTTCACCTTTACTGGATCTATAGATAATTCATGAAAATTCACATAAAATCCACCCAAGCAAACAAAATAAATATATAACTCCACCATACAGTATCCAAAATTAGTGAAATTTAAACTACAAGCTACTCAAGGCATAAACAACACCCCATACAATTTTCAAGTCATTTGGAGCTACACAATAGTAGATACAATTTCCTCCTTTTTCCTAATGAATAAAAGAGATAATTTATAGCTTCCATTTCCATAACGAAACATAGTATATTTTATATTTTTAATAAAAACTAGGCTTCACTAGGAACACCACAAAATTACAATTACATCATTTGTTTCTACATCTTGAGATATAGAATTTTGAATCTAGCATTCAAATCTGTGAAATAATAAAAGAAAAACAAAAATGAAAGCCTAAACCGGCTACTAGGCCGGCCTGGTTAAGCCTTGGCGGCCCGCAACTGGATCCCGCCCGCCCGTCCGCCTACTGACACTCGGGGCCCGCAAGCCAGAGAGACAGAGACAGGGGAGGGGAGAGGACGACGATGAGCTCACCGCCGGTGAGTCGGCCGGTGAACCCGAGGTCACCAATGCGACCACCGCAATGAGCCGCACTGAAAGATACCAAGAACATGACCTATTCCTAACCCCAGCCTAGCCGGCAGCGAGAGCAATGGTGGCGCGCAAGGCACGGCGACGCTCCGATAGCGGCGGTCCGCCATTGTCTCGCTCGAGCTCGGTACGAACTCCACGAGACCACGGTGAAGCTTCCTAGGCAGCAAAAGAAGGGCGGGAGGGGCTCTAGCTAGCTTGACCATGACAAGCTTGAACTCTAGCAAGGTAACCTCCATGGCAGTGGAGGCGCAAATGGCCATTAGGCTCTTACCCAAGCTTGGCCGGCTCAACAGAGGGGATGACGTGGTAGAGCAGAGTTAGGCGGAGCTGCGGGCGTGATTTGGTGGGCAATGGTGCAGTGGAGAGCACGCACGAGCTTGGCAAGCTCGTGGCGGCGATGGTGCTCGGCTCCTCCGCCTCAGCGAGCACAGCAGAGAGGAGAGGAGGCGAAATGGAGGGAGAAGCGAGTGGAGGGAGGAGTGGCGGTCTTGAGGGTGTCGTGACCCGGCCGGTAGACCTCACGCCGGTGTACGGCTGCCATGACACCTCCATGCAGCGTCAATGGCCTATGACCGGTCGACCATTCCCCCCCCCCCCGTTTTCAGTTTGAACTGAAACATTGAAACACTGCCGTGCAACATTGCAACATTCCAGAGCCAGAAATAGCAGCAACTTCCTTAGACTATATCTCATGATCCTGGCCGAATCTCGAGGTGAGCCAATTAATAAAGTTGGAGCTTGAGAAATTCTCTACAACTTTGTTTTAATGAGTCAAGTCCAGATCGGCATAGTTTGAGAGATACAAGGCAAAGAACAGGAACTGTTTTGAGGAGATAACGGAAATCTAGCAAAGCAGAAAAGCTGAATTTAGAGGAGGTTAGAGAGTGATTCATGAGATGACCCAAAAATAAAGTTTGTAGCTGATAAAATTTTCCACAACTTTGTTATAGATGATTTTGGCAGATTTTGAGTCTAAGAGGAACATTTTGGACAGTTCAGCAGATGTACATCTCAAAACAACTAGGAAAACAACACTCCAACTGACTAGTGGGCCCTGTTTGAGTAGGTTAGGTCCATTTTCATGATATGACCATAATACAACTTTTGTTCCCTAACAAAAGTACTACAACTTTGTTTAAGGGTGCACCACCATGTAAGATCTCTAGGCTGGACTTTTTAAACAGTCAAACAAAAGTGCTCTGTAGGTCATCATATGGTCAAACTTCACTTAGAGGGCAAATTAGTCAATTTGGTTAACATGAACAGTGCTCCACTAATTATCCTAAGTGTATTTAAGGTGTATTAGGACATAATTAACCACTCTACATATTTGTTACGCCAACTTCTAAGTCTCACATATGTTGAAACAAGCAAAACAAGCAAGTTACTTCATTTGTTTCAAAACCATGTTTCACATGTTTCAAGCCTTGGTTGCAGCAATTAAGCTTGTCATGCTATACTAACAATATTACCATGTTTCAATGTATGAGAAACTCATGTTGCATCTACATGTTGAACCAACCATATTTCATAAGCAATCAATTATGAAACAAGCACATTTGAGTATGTTGCATACTCATGTTTCAAGCCAAACAATGCATAAATGATAAGAAAGATGCTCATGCTTATGAAATGCAAGTGCAAATGTGGAAGCCAAACACCTGGGGTGTTACATTACGTACTCCTACACCATGGCCGAATATGTGGGAATTCAAGGGACAGACAGGGCTATCACCACCTGCCGCCTACCCCTCGACCATGGGACATGAAATGCATTCACTCGTCACTATATACCCAAGCACCTCGCCCGCATATATAATGACCACCCAAGTCCCCCCGGGTCCCTGACCCTATGGATCGATAGGTAAGAGACTTAGGCATACCCAAAAGCATGATGAACCACCCCTCAACACATAAATAGCTCTACTCATGAACATGATATGAGAGTGAAGCTCCTAAGCCAACTTAGCATATACATGGTATGTAAACTATAGACTAGTCTAAATATCACATATAGACTAAGTAGACTATACATAGCCAAGTATGAAATGAGCATAACACATGAACTATATACTAGCACACATATCATGAACATGTCAACATGACTATACTCTAGTTCATAGCATCTACTATATGAATATAAGAACAAAGCTAATTGGAAGAACATGATGAATATAAGAATGAAATGATTCATCTTTATTCTCACCAAATCCTACCAAGGAGCCAAGCTCTCCTTCTACCTTCTCTTCTCCTCTTCTACTATTTCCTAATCTAACCTAAGCTAAAGAAGAGGTGGAGAGGGAGTGAGGAGCTCACTTAAGCTAGTGGAGTGTGGTATGTGTTGTGTGTGTTGTGTGTGTGTGAGCCTCCCCCTTCTTCTATAGGGTGGAGACAGGTGGTTGTGGAGGGAATATTCCCGAGTACACCCCCGCACCGTCCTCCTCTCCATCAATGCTGTTGGCACGAGCGAGGCGGGCCAAGGAGGTGCCATGGGGGGCGCGGTCGTGCCCTTGGCGAGCGCGTGCCTGGGCTAGCCCCCTCGGGCCTGTCTTCATGTGGCCACCTCTCCTATACTCCTAGAGCACCGTGGCATGGTGGGCTCAGCCTGGTTTTGCATGAAGCTAGCCTATTGCTCCTTCTTGCCCCTCTACGCCTTCCAGAAAGCGTCTTTCTGACTCTGTTTCATTGTTTCCAGCCCTTGTTTCTACAATTGTGATTATTCTACTGGTATACATGGAAACGGGTCAGTTGCACATGTATATGTGTGTATAGATGTATATTTTCCTCCTTTTTAGACTTATGTTGGCAGTATAAATCTATCGATAAAGACCACCAACAGTAACCTATGAGAATATCAAATTCAAGAATGGCATAGGTGTGGAAATCTAAGTGAACCTTGGTTTTGTGAATTTCACATCGAGGTATTGCCATAATCCTCAAATTTGATAGGGAACTCTGAAGGATGAAGTAGTTTCTCTTTCGGTGTTCGTGGTTCGGGTAGGGGCTCATGAGTCAAACCTAGAGATGTATATGTTTGGTTTTGACTAATGGGGACTCCTCCACACTTGACATGACTTTCGCCTGGAGGAGTTTGGTTCTTATGACGGAAGAAGTGTGTTTGGCTATGAAGCGCTCAAGGAATTCTACTTGTTTCATCATAGTTTTGTGTGTAAATCTACCTTCAGCAGTCATGTCTAGGCTTAGGTCAGCTATGCCAAGACCTGTACAAAAGAGACACAAAATCATGTCATCGGGTAATGACAAGTCTGGGCCAACATAAAATAACATTGAAAATCGGGCCCAGACTGCACCTATAGACTCCTCGCACTGCTCGAAATCAAAAATTACCCTTGATAGGGAGCTGATATAGGACATGGGGAAGAATGCAAGACAAAACTTGTCTTTAAGTTCATCCCAGTCCCCATTCGTACTCCCTACGGCAAACGTGTACCATTGCTTCACCTTTCCCATGAGAAAGAAGGGAAACAATTTCCACCTTAGTGTTTCTTGTGTCATGCCCGCGATGCTCAGGCACAAACATATTTCCTCGAAATCTAGCAGGTGTTGGCAGGGGTTTTCACTATCGTGCCCTGAGAAGGATAGTGCCCGAACCATGACTATC
Organism: Saccharum hybrid cultivar R570; assembly: GCA_038087645.1. Lineage (NCBI taxonomy): Eukaryota > Viridiplantae > Streptophyta > Magnoliopsida > Poales > Poaceae > Saccharum > Saccharum hybrid cultivar. Next base: position 3,070,267 of record JAQSUU010000304.1, read on the forward strand.
AAGCTAGGGTGGAGTTCACAGCTAGATGAACGATTAGGTTTTGAAAGAGGTGGTGGCTCATGGAACTCCCCCTTTAAAATGGACTGGTATTGGATAGGAGTTGAGTTCATGTTTGAAAAAAAACTATTTTTTGTTTTTATAAAATAAAGGACACAAATATGAGGATGGACTAGGCCTAAAGAAAATAGCAATCGTTCCCCGGCAACGGCGCCAGAAAGCTTGTTGGTATTTCTTAAAGAATACAGGAGAATCCACAAGCGTACGGAATTACCATTGCAGCCTTCACCCGGAAGTATTCAGGGTATCATATTTCCATAGGGAACGAAGGTATTTCTTCTAGCTAATTCATCCAAAGACAACATAAGGGTAGAGTTAGAAAGGGTAGAGATGGATTCCTATGGCTTTAGATCTAAGGATAGGTAAACCCTACTTTAACTTGCTTACATTGGGCACCGGCTTATACCTGGTTTGCTAGGTACCTCTAGCATACAGCTCTACGCTAAGCCCACACGTGGGGGAGTGCAAGGGACGGATAGGACTGTCACCACCTGTAACACCCTAGGTGTTAAGCAATGCATTAACATCCCAAATCATGAGCATGAGCATCACTTGCATTCATAATCGCATGAAATGTAAGTGTAAAGTTGAATTCAAACATTTGAAACACCATTTTGAAACATGCATGTTGCATATGCTTGTTAATTGTGTTTTTGCCCTAATTATACTTGCTAGATTAGTAAGACTTGTTTGGCTACAATTTTAAATAACCTAGAATTATTTACCATGATTTTTGGAGCAACCTTGGTATTCAAAATTTCCCCAAATTTTGCTTTTAAAAATATTCTAGAAAAATGGGTTTTTATTTGAAAAATGGACTTTCAATCCTTAATTCAAAATCTGTTTGGAATTTCAAAATGTGCCCTAAATCAAAGTTGTAGAGAATTAAATTTTGAACAACTTTTATTTTGGGGTCAAATCTTGAAAATGTCTTTTTCTTCTTCAAAAATCGAATTTGAAACAGTTTAGAATTTCTGAAAATTAAATTTAAAAAAGAAAAAGCTTTTCTCGTCTTAAGCGGCCCGCGCCCCACTTCTGGCCCAGCTGGCCAGACCAGCCCGGCCCACGTCCGCACCGCCTCCCTCCCGCTCCCGCGCGCCTCGCCTGTGCCGTGGCCGACTGCGGCAGACGCCGCGCGCCCCATGGCCGCCCTTCGTCAACGCTGCCCTCCGCGTGGACGTTCGTGGCCCCCGCGCGCCCGGCTTCACAGCAACATGCCCGTGCCCCTGCTTCCTCCCCACTCCTCACTCGCTCACCGCTCACTTCCTTTGAGAAAGCCGAGCGCCCTCGCGTCTTCTCCCCCGCTGCCGCCTGCTCCACCACCGCATTCCGACACCGGCAAGCTTTCTCTGAGCGATTGCTCATGCCTCACGCTCCGCCATCTCCTCCTCTCCTCCAAACATGCCTCAGCGCTCCTTCCCTGCCTCCGGTAAGGCTCAATCGAGAGCTCCCCGCCGCGCCACCATTTCTGGGCCGTTGAGCTTGCGCTCCACCCTTCCAGCTTCCTCGCTCTCTCTCTATCTCCGCGCGCTACCCTCCGGAGTTCGCCATCTTCTCGCTAATCCCATGTGCCTGCTCACTAGTCCCCGCTTGGCCGGAGTTGGCCGTTGGCCGCCGGTGGGCACCACACCACCGCGACGTCGCGGGCACCGGCGTTGTGGCCACGCCCCGCTCCTCCCCCTCTGTTTCCCTTGGGCCACGTCCGTGGGCCGAGCCACCGAACCGGGCCAGCTTTTCCCCACGCTGGCTGCTGAGGCCATTTTCGGTAGCGGGCCGGTGAACTTCGTGGGCCGGCCTGTTAGGGCAGAGACAAGAAATGATTTCGGTTTTTCATTTTTAGTTGAAAGGAAAAATGTTTGGGAAAAATGTTGTGTACCCATTTTAGCTCCAAAAATTGTGAAACAAATTTTATAGTGATCCTCATGAGTAGATCTACAGTATAAAAATATTGCATGTTAGTTTTGTGGTACTTTTCTATGGAGATTTATTTAATCTTTGTATTTGCTGATATCTTAGAAAATGTGTAGTAAATCAAAGAAAAATTAGAAAAATATGATTCCAAGTTTGTTACTCTTTGTAGGAAAATGTGTACTGTACTTTGTAGGAAAAATACATGTCATGCATGTTCTGTGAGAAATTATTGAGGTGTAGTTCAAGTGCCTTTAATTGATGATTTTTGTTATTTTTGCTAGAGGGCAAAAGTTGTATAAAACATGCTTATGATAATTTTTGTATAGTGATTGTTTACTGTATAGAGCATAGGAAAAATAGTAAATCTATTGTTTGATACTTTTCATAAGGCAAAGTATTTTCATGCTCCTTTTTAGGCTAGTGCTAGTCATTTTTGTGTAGGCTGTAGTACTTATCCAAATCTCATGAAATTTTTGTGGTGTGTTATTTGGAGTAAAATTATGCTATTGTAATTTTTGTAGATTTTTCTAGGCCCCAGAAATGCTTGTTGCTGTGTAACCCTAGTTTAAATAGGAATTAAAAAGATTATTCTTTATGAGTAATTAGAGTGATGAGAAGTGTTTGGTGTATCTTTGAAGCACCCAACCACCTTGCTGGTGTCACTTGAAAAGTTAGTGTAGTGGGGTTGGTCAAGTGTAGTGACACTTATGCTAGGGTTATATAATAACTATAGTATAAAGAAGATGACATGTTTTGTAGTACATGTTCTTGGTTGATGTTGACTACCTTGTAGAAAAGTTGTCTTTTGTCTATACTATAACTTTCAATGTGTTCATCTTCATACCATGTCATCATGATCATGGCATTCCACCGCATCTGATGCACCGTTTGCATGTTTACTTATGCAATTGCATCATACAGGATCGCAGGAGGAGTCGCCAGTAGCAGTGCCGAAAGAGCAGATCGGAGCAGATCCGCAAGATCCCCAGGCATAGGAGGTGCCCGAGGAAGAGGAGCAAGGAGAGGACTTGCCCGAGTGCGTAGATCACCAGTCTAGTTCATTTGAAAGAGGCAAGCTCCGGAGCATTTTAAATTCCCTATTTTATTCAAGCAATTCTTTATATATGAGTTATATATTGATGCATTAAGTTATAGGAGTTGAGTGAAACCATTGTTGCATTTATTACTATCCTTGTCCACCTGATTATCTGTTACCCTGTTAGGTCAGGATCGAATAATTGCTTAGCCTTGCTTAGACCGGTAGCGATCGATAATTTTCGGTCACCTACATTGATAGGTGGTCACTGAAAGAATTTAGCTATGAAAAACGTGATATCCTAGAATTAACCATGTGTTGATGGAGAATTGGAGACCGGACGGAAAAGTTGGAAGCAACCAGAAAGGGTTCTGGGGTGCGGTTAGTTTTCCGTCTGTGTCGATTAAGGACCGATCGTTGCTTGTCTCTCTTGTCATGTTGAACCCATGCCTCACATTTAGCTGGCCGAATAAAGTACCTTTCGATCGCAAAGCTAGTGACACGATTCGGGCCAGGACCTACACGGGTGCACATACTGGTACTGAAGGGAGTATGACAAGGACGTGAAGAGTGAGCCCAAGGTGCATCCTGGCAGTCGGGCGGTCCCTGGGTACTGCGGCCCCAGTTTATCCCGCGACGTTTACCGAAATCGTGTTATTGGTGATCTGTAGCTCACTTGATCGATGAGTGCGGTTTGTGTGAGGAATAAATCACCAGCTGGTTAGGAATCAATTCGAATCACCATCACTCCTGGATAGTGAGCACTTGACTCGAGCTACAACATCGTAATAATTATGATGGAACATTGATGGTTATTGGATTGTATTAGAAGTGCTAAATCTAAATTGGTCACTGGATGTATTGGTTAATCAAGTGATTGCTATAGTATAGGTGCTTACCTAGTTAGATAGGTAACAATAAAGATGATGCAAAATACTTAAAATAGTATCTTCATAGTAGCTTATGTTTTTCGCAACTAAGTCAGCCAACTCCACTAAAGAAAGCCTTGCATGCTCCTTGGTGTCGTTTATTTCTGGTTTAAGATGGGTAAGTCTAGCTGAGTACCTGCTCGTACTCAGGTCATTGTTCCCATTGTTGCTGCAGATGGTCAAATGTACTACGGCTATTGCATTAACTGCCTGTATCCAGCGATGGGCGACACCTAGGACCAAGGGCAATGGTCACTCCGTATCTCTCATCTGATGCTTTTGTTGGAGATGACTACCTACTGGCACTGTATCTGAACTCAATGTGTGTGTGGTTTTAAAACTACTTGCTTCCACTATGTCAATTTGAACTTGGGTTGTAATAAATTTATGTTCTGAACTCCGATGTATTCAACTGTCATTGCGAACTTTATGTAACATGTGATGGTGGCTGCTAAACCAGTACGATCTTGGTTGAAATGTTGGTTGGTTTGAAATCCTTCGTGATTTCATGGAATCTTGGATTGTACAGGCTTAAGTTTGGTAAATTATCTGCCTCGGCGAAAGATTTTCTTACTTAATCTCATATAATTGTGTTGATCTGTTACACCACCTACCTCCTACCCCTCAACCGTAGGACACGAGGCAAACGAATGTAGCCTCTAGTCTAGACACCACATCTACGCTATTGACTACTACTCTAGCATGATAGAGTTACCCATCTAGTAGGGCCCTTCTACTAGAGCATTCGTCACAAGGATGAATGACAATCCTGCAAACAAGCACAAGCAAAGATTAACTAATCAAAAGACTTAGAACCATACGAATCATGAATACTCACTTAGCGAGAAAACTCATTGAGGCACAAGTATCCGTTGAGGTATAAGGCGGGGAGACACCGATAAGTCCAGCGCTTCCTCAAGCTTCCCCTCACATCTCTCCACTCCTAACCCTACTAAGATACTAGGGCATAAGCCACTAGGGCCTAAGCCCCTTTTAAGTGGTGCTCTAGCTCAAGAGAGGAGTGCTCTTGCTCCTTGTGTGTGGTGTGTTGAGTGAGCTCCCACTCTTCTTATATAGGGATGTCTAGTCAGTTTGGGGGAATATTCCCTAGCACACCCCCACACTGCCAACCCCTAGAGTAAAGGAACTGCCACGCGAGAGGTGGGGCCAAGTGGCAGCAGGACTGGTGCGCCCGTGCCTAGGCTGGCTTGGTCCGGCCTCTCCTTCGCACGGTTGATTGCTTATTGGGCCTAGGCTTTGGTGATGAGGTGGGTTGGCCTGGTTTCTGATAATTTGTTGGGCTTCTTTCTTTGTTTTGCTTGTTCTGCTATGGGCTAGATGTAATTCTGCAATTCCTCTACTCTTTTGGCCCATGTATGATGTATTTCCATGTATGTGCTGCAAAACAGTTGAACTCACCAAAACTTTGGAAATGGTTAGCTATAAAGCCCTATCTATATTGTTTTTGGTGAATTCCCTTTGAATGTTGGCAGGGTAAGATATGAGTTAAGGACCGCCAATAGTTGCCCTGAGGGTGCGCGCTGGCGGCGTCGAGCTCACATCACTGGGACATTGAACTCTCTGCCTGCTGCACTATTGTATGCTCGAGTAGCGTGCGGATCTCGCGCTAGGCTCGGTGATCTTCGGGTGTTACGGGCTCTGGTAGCCCTCAGAGCAAAGCCGCCGCTATAGCTATGTTTTGGCTTGCCTAAGTGAAATGCAGGTGGCTGTCGTCATCCTCGGTGATCCTCTGGTTCATGTTGCGGGCCTGGAGCGCGCACACCCGCCATCTCCATGGCAAGCGACTTTGTGCTCATTCTCTGTGTGCTCCTCCTCTAGCTGGAGTCGTGCATCCTCAAGCTCCTGCTACCGCGCCCTCAGCTGCTCTAGTCATGGGTTAGGCAGGACCCTCCCATCTGCCCTGACTCCGTTGTCGGGGTCAGATGGAAGGGTAACGTCCCTCTCATGAACGTTGGCGATGTGCCCCTTGAGGGTTTCCGCACGGTGGGCGCACTCTGCCATGAAGCACTTGCATGAGGGATGATGGCTCCCCCTGCTAGGGTTGGACTCGGCAATCCCCTCAGAATCTCCTGCGAGGAGATCGTAGAAGGATTCCGTGATGTACTCCACCATCCTGATGAACTCGTCGTTCAAGGGAGGTGGATGCATGCACTGCGCTGTGAGGTGACCGACCATCCCGGCAGCGTTGCGCATACCAAATGGAAACACTATTGGGGCATTTTGGGTGAGGTATGCTAGGGAGAGCGGTTCTTCTCTGGCAAGCTGCATCATGACGTTAGCAAATGAGAAAGAAAGAAAGATTACGTAAATCCTCCTAGGATGGCTGAGGTCATAGGAAGACATCGAGATGGCGTGCCAGCCGCTCGTAGTTGAAGTTGAGAAGCTGGTCGCTCCCGGGGGCGTAGGCCTCCAAAGCATGCAGGTGCAGCTCCTTGAGGGCCTCGGTGATGGTGCTAATGTCGGCGGAGCAAGGAGGCTAGGTGAGGACGGGAGCCCACGCCGGCTCCCGCTTTGTGGTGAAAAAGAAATCTAGGTTCCCAAAATGCACATGTGCACCCGAGACCCAGCTAACACCATGGCTAGCCATCCGTCGCCTGATATGTATGATGAAACACGTAAATTTGTATTTGTGCGTTTGGCATGGTTGGTGAGCTCAGAGGACACAAGGGATTATACTGGTTCGAGCTGAATATCCCTATGTCCAGTTCGAGGCAACTCATGTTACCAGCTCGATGTTTGCAGTAGGGGTTACAAACAGACAAGAGAGGAAAAATGTCCTAAGTCTCTAGTGAGTGTGTCAAACGGGGTTGAGTTGTTTTCCAATGGCTTGAGAGTGTTAGAAATACTTCAAAGTCTTGCCCCTAATGGGGTGTCTAGCCTTCCCTTTTATAGATCAAGGGAATGGCTAGGGGTACATGAGTGAGAGAAAGAGAGAAAGAAGGAACAGAAGAAAGAGAAAAAGCAAGGAAAAAGAGTGCCCTAGAGCCATGTCGCTCTTCTTCCCCGATAGGCGGGTCCCACTGGTCCTGTAGATCGTAGCAGAGGTGACTCTATGTTGTGGTCCTATTCATCACCGGTGCTACAGGCGGGCGTCGTTAGCTGGTCGTGGCACTCCATTCCGTCCCTATGCATAGCATGGTCAACAGGCTCCCTTGACTGGGGCCATATAAGGATTTGGTAGCACAAGCCGGTCCGCCTGGCGCTATAGGCAATGTGGGGTGCCCCGGTATGTCCCGTCGAGGCCACGGGTCTCATCGAGTCATGCCCGCTCCCCTCATGACGTCAAGAGCATGGCTCCGGGCCCACACCGCCACACCCGTAGTAGTTGGAGACAGCGTGGGCCCCCACGGAGGCCTGTGTTCCCGCCCAAGGCCGGATGCGATTCCTAGGATCAGGCAAGGTGGGGTTCCCTCTCTGGGGGTCAGGCGAGACGGAACCCGCACCCAAGGGGTCGGGCGAGGTGGAGCCTGCACCCATGGGGTCAGGCAAGACAGAGCCTGCTCCCTTGGGATCGGGCGAGGCAGAGCCCGTGCCCAATGGGTCGGATGAGATGGAACGCATGCCCTTGGGATCGGGCAAGGTGAAACCTGCACTCTAGGGGTCGGATCAAGCCATGGTCACGCCCTCTAATTGTCTAGGCGAATTGATTGTTGATGGCCATTAGTTCTCCTTCTTTGAGTACCCTAATATCGGTACCTAACAATATTCTTGTGTGTTAACCCTTTCAGGTTAAGACCAAGAAGAATAGGGACATATGATGCCTGAAAACATGGGAGCTGCATTGACTACATGCCTCGATGATCTTTGGTAAGGAGACCCTGATCCTACACACTTGACTTTCACGCAAAAGTGCAAGTGTGGGGGAGGATGGTGAGAGTCCCAAAGTTCCATATACACCAATGATCATCTTGCTTAAAAAATAGTGTTAGCTCTACCTCGCTATATATGTAAAAAAAGGAAAATGATTATTATAAATAAAAGTTCACCAACTCCTTTACTCATGTTTTGTCTCCATGAAAATATAACCTGCTCATACAAATTCATGCTTCCCTTGTCTATGATGTATGCTCTGGTTTGGGTGTATCCTGCAAGGTACATCCATAGGTCTTTTAAATTAAGCATGGTGCTTAGGTTAATGACCTTCTTTAATCCAAATTTGGACATGGTGTTTAATTTTGATTAATGATCTTTGAGTAACAACCTTCATAAACAATGGAAGTAATATAAAATGGAGATGAATCAAGGCTAGACTTACATTGCATCTTTAACCTTGGCCTCGCTTGAGCTACTAAATAAAAGATAGGTGAGCACTTTAAAAATGAAATATGATAAAATAATAATAATAATAACAACAACAACAACAATAATAATAATAATAATAATAATAATAATAATAATAATAATAATAATAATAATAATAATAATAATAATAATAATAATAATAATACGATGATATAGGCTTCCTGGTGAGTAAATCGGCAAAACCCTTGTTTGTTTCCACCTTTGTTTCTTTTTGTTTGAATAAACATGTACAAGAATAAGTGTGGGGGAGATGATCCACACAAGCATTCAAAACCTACCCCACAAATGAAGCACAGCAGATCAATAGTTCCAAACTTAGTTTATGCATCCTCTCTCCCTACAATCTTGAGTTTAAGACAAACATAATCTTGATCACTTGATTTAAACTCAATGAAGCAACTATACCTCCACGCAATTTTATAAACCACACTTCGTTCAAAAAGTTCTAAAAGTGACATGTTCATAACATCTTTAAGATAGAAGCTTGCATAAAATTTGTTCCAATACATACACTTATGCTTGTGGAAAAATATTCTAATAGGACAATCATGTTGACTAAGTTGTTGTGAGGTGTGATATAGTTCTGACTTAGAAATCCTGCCACTCCTATTCGAAGCACTTGGAGAATTTGTTCTGATAAAAATATAAAATCATAGTATCACATACTCCTCAATTGGTGAGCAATTCCTACCAAAGCCAAATATGATATCTTGCAAGTTTCAAGCCTTCTACATAAACTGCTTGTTATTGTATTGAGTTTGGTCAAAACTTGTCGACCCTTGTTAAAAAATTTATCATGCTCCTAAGATCAAGATCACGTACACTCCATATACACATGCTGCTCCTACACTGGGAGTATACAAAAACATGCTTCCATCCAGATCTACTAAAAATTCTACTCCTACACTATGAGTAGACAAAATGTTTATTACGCAAATACTCCATGTTCTAAAAGATAATGATCTTTCTCTAAATATATGGTTTAGAAGAAGAGACATGGGCTATGCAAAAAATATATATGGACACATGAAGGTCTAAGTACAAAAGAAAAAAAATGATGAGCACATGAAGGCTCATGTATTGAAAAAAAGGGGAAGAAAGATAGCCATGTTTCAAAATAATAAGTTATAAAGAGAGATCATATCTACAAAAGGAGTATAGTTTTAGTTTACCTTTTTCCACACACATGCACATCTTAATATAAGAGTATGACACTTCTCTCCTTGGATCCTCGATTTGACTTTACAACATATGCAATATAAGTGTGCTATATTGTTTATCCCTACCTAAAACTCCACATAAACCTTTTTAGAAGTAGGAGGAAATAAAAGAAGGAAAAACATTGCTATGCCTTGGTAAGGATTTATACACCACTGAGTGATTTGAGAGTGCCATTTGAGGAGTATAAGTAAACTATTCTTTTTCTTGAGAAAAACCTCCAAAACTCCAAGTTGCTAAGATGAGAAATTTGGGAAGATGATTTTGTTTCGAGGACTATTCCACTTTTCAACAACCCAAGAAAATATGCTAGCTAACGCCACATAACCCACTAGTATAAAGAATGTGTTGGAATAACTTTTATGTAAGCCATATATCTTAGGATGTTGTGCCCATGACTACTTTTATCTCTAAGCTTTGCTCGAGGACTAGCAAAGGAGTAAGTGTGGGAGAGTTTGGTGGTGGTCCTTAACTTCAATTTCTAAACACCAATTTTCATATAAAAACTGCTAAAATAAACACCAAACTTAGTATTAGGGTCTATAACTAACAAATTCCACGAGTTTTGGTGATTGTTCAATTGCAGGAGGATATATCCGGTAAACATGGAAAAATAATCAAGTGCGCATTTAGACAAAGCGTAAAAGTAAATTAGCACAAAGAATAAAGGAGAAGGCCACCCACTTATCACATCTAGGCACCAAACCCACATGGACGCAGCCCAAGCCCAACAAGGAACCGCCATGCGAAAGGCTATTGCATGCAAGCTCCAAAAGGAAGCAGTCGATCCTAGGGGGTGGCCGGCCCCTTCTTCATGCCTCTCGCCTCCAGCTACCATGTGGAATTCTCTTGTAGTCTCTCCATGGTGGTTGCATGTGGGTATTCCAAGAATAGGCACCCACACCGACCTACAACTAGTATAAATAAGAGGGGAGACTCCCCTCTCACACACACCACACAAAGGAGCAAGAGCACCACACTTGAGCGTCATTCCAAGGGCTTATGCCCTAGATAGCTTGTAGAGTTAGTGGGGAGAGATGTGAGGAAGAGTAGGGGGGAAGCGTCGGGCTTGTCGGTGTCTCCCCAAGCTTGTACCTCGACGAGCATTTTCACTTCAACGGGTTTTCCCGCTAAGTGAGTGTTCGTGGTTCTTTTGGCTATAAGTCTTTTGATTAGTTAATCTTTACTCATACTTATTTGTGGGTTCATCGTCCGTCCCCATGGTGGATACTCTAGTAGAGGGCCCTGATAGAGATGGATAACCCTGCGCAATGCTAGAGTAGTAGTCGATAGCGTAGATTTGGTGTCTAGGCTAGAGGCTACCTTCATTTGCCTTGTTCCCTACAGTTGATGGGTAGGCGGCAGCTGGTGATAGCCCTGTCCATCCCTCGTATTGCCTCACGTACGGGTTTGATGCTAGCTACAAGCCGGTATTGGCTGGCAGACCAACTGCGCTCCGGTGCTTGAAGTAAGCGAGTAGAAGCAAAGTTTATCTATCCTTAGACCCAAAACCTTAGCAATCCATCTCAACCTCTACCTCCTCTACCCTTGTGTTGTCCTTGGACGAACTAGATAGAAGAAATACATTCATTTCCTGTGAAAAATACGATAGCCTAAATACTTCTGGGTAAAACTACAACGGTAAATCAGTGCACTTGCGAAATCTTTTGTTTGAAATCTTTTGTTTGCATTAAGAAATACCAACACCTAGGCGAAGATGACATTTCAGGGGCTATGTCCTCTGCAGGAGCAGCAAGCACAGGAGGCGGTGTTTCAGCTATCTAAATAATGGAGAGCGAGGCGATGAGCTCCACCATCATTAGATCATCCGTCAATGTTTTCCTAAACGCTAAACGGTAAACAGTCGGTCACCCTTCGTTTAGCGTTTAGACTGTTTAAACGGTGTTTAAACGGAGTTAAACGGCCTAAATGGTTTTGTACAATAACAATAAAATATACATATTTATGCACATAAAAATAAAATTTGCTAGAACTCATACATATTTACACATGTAAAAATCAAATATTCTACCAAATAATCTTGTTGGAAGAAATCTAAATCCCACAACACTTCATATAATTACAATGTTAATTAGTTTCATGTTGATTGTGATAGATGTTGTCCTTTAATTCACTTAATTATGAATTAAATGGTTGTTTAGCTCATTTAATCAAATTTAGTTTGATTTTGTTTAGACCGTTTAGACGAGATTGAACGGTTTAAACGGGTTTAAACAGCCTAACCGTTTAATTTACCGTTTAGGGTCTAAACAACACGGCTGACTCCTATTTACCGTTTAAACGGACTAAACGGCCGTTTAGGTGACACGTCCCAACCAGTGTGCTCTTCGTCTAGGCACAGCGATAGCATCAATGGATCGAATGCGGAGCAGGCAGGAGTCAAAACTTTAATGGTAGTGTTGGCCGGGGACACCGCTTGCCAACCTCCGGTAGCAAGTGAACCCTTGTGCTGGTCTAGCTTTCGCTTCTGCTGTCACCGCCGACGTCTATGGGGATGACCACAGACTGAGGTATTCAACGCAACACCATCAGAAACATCTACTGCGACGCTTGAGGAGGAGGTGCGTGGGGGCCATCAGAGGACCAGTGAAGAGGTTATCCATGGGCCGCTCCCCATTTACTCTAGCATAGACGTGCATGGTGACCCTCATCCCACACCAGAGGCACATGGACCGATTGCGGCAAGATGCGGCAACATGTCGGGACCAAAGCAGTTGAAGCAGTGCCCAATGAGTTTTGGTGAAACTGGACAAGCTTGAGGCCTTGGACCAGCGGGGCATGCCTGTGAATCCACGCCACCCGGCAGAATCTTCCTCCAACCATCAACGTTGGGGGCCGAGATACGGCACCGCGGGTCGAGACGCTAGAACACAGGCACCCTCGAACAACCGATTTTGAAGTTTCATGCACCCCGGTGCTCAGGGTTGCATAGGGGTAGGCCGTGGATGAGCATAGGGCGGCCCCGACACCTCCTACGGCGGCACCGACCCCTGCCACTAGCGCCAAATGGGGGGGCACCCCTACACCACGATTGAGCGCACGTTAGGTGGTGGTGGAGCCATGGCCGAAGGAGCCCCAATCTAGGGACACTCGAGGTCGAGCAAGGAAGGGCCCAGAGGTGAGAGCTCGAGGTCAGAGTCAGAGATGAGAGAGATAGAGTCCTCTTCCCAGCGACATAGCTTGGACCTTCTCGCGAAGCTACTGGTAGGAATGAAGGGATCCGCGAAGGAACATAGGGCACTTGAGGTGTCAGGGACGGCGTGGGCTTGTGCGGTGGCTATCGGCAGGCTAGAGGGATTATGGCTCTTGGTTAGCCTGCGCACGTCCACCGACCCATCAGCTGGTAGATTAGGCAGCAGAGATGACGGATCTAGGGTCAAAGCAGTTGATTTGGGTTGTGTTAGAGTGGATCTAGGGAATCCATGGGTGGAGACGTTGGGGTGGGTGGAGGGGGGCGAGACGGGGGTGGAAGGAGGTGAGGTGCTCATTTGACTGTTTCAATCGCAACCATAGTGGCTTGGCGACATTGGTGGAGTAAGGAAAAAAATATGGTTCGATAAAATCAATAAAATATATATCAGAGTAGGGTTCAAACTTTAAAATGGTTATACTCATATAGGATGCAATGATCATCAAAAACAAAATATAAAAGTAAAACAATTTAAGATAAATCAAAGACGCAAGTAAAGTTAATAACAAACCTAGCCACAGTGAAGCTTTAGTTGCATCTAGGTGAATAGATACCACCACTGGACCAAGATATCCTCAAAAACACCCACTGGAGGGGTACCGGATGCTGCAACACACCATTCTACTAGAGAGCATTGCAAATGGGGACTTCAGGGCTAACACGCACCGGAGGTGTTCAATGTGCACCGGATGTGCACACCGGGCCTTTGATAGGGGCAACAACTATTTTTCCAACCATTGGAGGTGTCTGGTGGTGAGATCTGGTGGACGTTGAAGAGGTTCGGTGTGCCCACAGAGTGCTGCTCTAGAGGGTAATGGTTGGATTTCTTTAGTGGCTTATTATAAATAGCCATGGTGACCGGCCATTGCCACTCTCTTGGACCTCCTAACACTTATGTATACCCTTCGAGAGCTGAGCAAACACACTTCACTCACTTGCATCCGATCAATTCACATTTGGGTGAGATTGAAGAGCCTCTAGTGCATTAGCACCGTCGATTTGCATCTCATGACACTAGTTAAGTGTGGCAGCTATTGAAGATCTTGCTACTCTTGGTAATTGTCGTCACCTAGTCGGCTTTGAGTTGGAGGATCTTTGAGGGGTATTGGTGATTGTTTCCACCTCCAATCAAGCTTTGTAAGGGACTCTTGTGCTCATCCCTACAGGAGATCACGAAGAGGAATCGAGTGGAATGCTCGTGGCTAGTTGTAGTGCACCACTTGATTGATTCTTTCGGCACCCAAGTTGTGGGTCTAGCTTGTCACACGCAAATCATCATTTGGGGACTCACCACAACGTGGATGTCATAGGTTGCCGGCAAGCAACCAAACCACGGAGATAAATCTTGTGTTCATCTCTTGCCCTTGGTGGTTTGCATACTACAAACTTGCTCTTTACATTCATATGTTGTGCTTGTTTGTGTAGTAGTTGCTTGTTTAGCTTGCTAGGGTAGAGTAGTGTAGTTGTTTTAGTAACTAGTTGTGAGTTGCTTTTGTTAGTAGCTCCCTGAGTAGGGGAATTGCTTTGGGTAAAATTAGAGCTAGTGCAAAGTAGTTGCTATTAGGGCCATATTTTGTACTAATAAATTTTGCTCTAGTTTTGTGTTTGTAGAGAAATTTTTGTAGGCTATTCGCTCCCTCTAGCCATCTAGATCCTTTCAAGTGGTATATGAGAGCCAAGTTACTGTTCATTTGACGACTTTTCATCCTTCGATGTAAAGATGGCAACAAACCATGTTGGCAAGCCACCACACTTTGATGGCACAAATTATGATTATTGGAAGAAGAGGACGTGTCTCCATCTCAAGGCAATGAGTACAAATATATGAGAAGTTGTGGAGGACCCTTTCATTGTGTTGGATATTAAGGACCCAACCCCAAGAGAGGAGAAGAATTAGCAACTGAATGATCAAGCTCTGAATGTGATCTGAAGCTATTGATCCAAAGGTCTTCGAGTCAATCAAAGGCTTGGTGTTTGCACATGAGGCGTGGAAGATGCTAGAAAACTCATATCATGGCACTTCGAGGGTCAAGGAGGTCAAGCTATACATCTTCAAGGACAAGTATGCCAAATTCAAGATGAAAGTGTAAATGCAAGGTGAGAGTGCCAGGAATTGGAAGTTGGAACCGTGAGAGATTTCTCTTCATGGCAGTTAATTTGGATTCCACAATTCTGCTTAGTATGGTGATTACAGTATTATTGGGTTGATGAAGTTGTAAATTTGAAGCATGAGTTTCTTGAAAATCGTAGTCTTCGCGCGAAATATATTAAATTCATGTCATTGCATATGTTCACGTAAATGTTTAGCACGTGAACATATTGAAAGGCAAGCTTTAACATTTTTATTCTTTTAATGATATATGTAAAATTCCCTAAGCTATATACTTCCTTGCTTTTTGCTAGTATTTTGTATTTTCTTTCTGTTCATTCAAGTTACATCCATTTATTCACAAATATCCAATGCTTGGATAATCTATTATTATTTTATTTTTTTCTTTCAGTTGTAATAAACTATTTGGTCAAAGCCTCATTAATAACTTGGATTGAGGAGTTCCACGATAGCTTTTCTCCACGATTGACTCTTGAAAGTAACATGTAATAACGACATATTAAATAGTCCAGCACCAGGACGTGGTTGGTATTATTCCCTCTATTGGCAAACGGTTTACATTTCGAGAAACTACATACTCTTATTATTATCTCCAGCCCGCATAGTGTGATACTAATTTTTCCCTAACTCAAACAATTTTATGTTTTACTAGCAATATTTATGATACTAAACGAATATAATTACATTCAACGTGATATATATATATATATATATATATATATATATATATATATATATATATATATATATATATATATATATTGAGAATTTTTATTATGGTTGGGGAAAATTGGAGGGGCGGTAACCAGCGATCAGCTAAAAAAGCAGAGGCACTAGGAGGCATCGAGGGAGAAACACCGGGAGGCGCTAGGTGCCTACTAAATTGGTGAGATGATAGGCACGGTGTATACTAAATTGGTAGGATCAACACCAAAAAATCTTTTTTTTATTTTATGTAATTAAGGGTAAATGGTAAATTTATAATAGAAGGATAATATTTTGATGACTAGTACAGTTGGGGTGGATGATTGAAGGACTATAATTAGATGAATATCTTTTCCCAACCACTCGTAGTTCGTTCTAGCCCCAGCACTGGACGGTCGACTCTCATGGAGAAGCTTGTCGCGTGGACCAAAGGCATGATCGACCGGCAGGTAAAGCTGCGGCAGCGTGGCCGAGCGGCCGGCGAGCCGCGAAAGATTGACTTGCTGGACGCCTCGCTTGACATCGAGGGCCAGGTGGATGGGAAGGATGGGTGACGAAGCACGTGGCCATGAGAGGAATGTTTATGGTAATATGGTAAAATTTGACTCCACAAGCAAGTATGGAGTACTGATCAAATTTATTATATATTTTGACGTCAATTTTTTTGCCAAATTACCATAAACATTCCTTAGTTCTGTCCAAACAGTTAAAATTTCAAACATTTACTGAAAAGACAAACCTCAATCAAATTCAGACATATGATGATTACCTTTTAATAAAGAAACAGATCTCAAAC
The DNA here is from genome assembly GCA_038087645.1 of Saccharum hybrid cultivar R570. NCBI lineage: Eukaryota > Viridiplantae > Streptophyta > Magnoliopsida > Poales > Poaceae > Saccharum > Saccharum hybrid cultivar. The sequence continues at coordinate 3,086,563 of JAQSUU010000304.1, forward strand.
AACCAGTACTGCACAGTAAGATTCTGACTTTCTATATAGTATACAAACAGTTTGGGTGTACACTCCTGTTCCAAGGCTTTGCCTACATGCATCATGTGATATACTACTACGCTACTGTGAGACTATAATGGAAGAAATATTTTTTCCTTATTATCAACAGGAGAATTAATTCATATAAACAGAACAGACATGTCGCTGTAAACTGTATCATCTCAATTATTATTCCACGGGATTTAATCTTAGGCAAAGCTGTTGTTGATGCTCAAGCTAGTTATTAGTGCTTCATCACGTCTGGAATGTCCACTGGGTACCTGTGGATGGACGTGGCCCAGGGTCCCTCCGCGTTGGCCGCGGGCGCGATGCACTCCCACGCCGCGCTGTTGCACTTGAACCCGGACCCAAAGCCAATCATCCACACTCGGTCACCCCTCCGCATCCGCCCCTTGGCCTCGATGTAGGCTAGCTCATACCACAGCGAGCTGCTCGACGTGTTCCCGAACCGATGCAGCGCCATCCTCGACGCCTCTACCTGCTCGTCCGACAGCTTGAGGCTGCGCTGCAGCTCGTCGATGACGGCGCGGCCTCCCGCGTGGATGCAGAAGTGCTCGAACGCCGTGCGGAAGTCGGGGATGTACGGCTTGAACTTGCCGCTGAGCACCTTCCGCGCGATGAAGGAGAGCGCGAACAGGAGCTGCTCCGAGGCCGGGAGGACGAGGGGTCCCATGACGGTGATGTTGGCCTTGAGCGCGTTCCCGGCGATGGTCATCAGGTCCTTGTTCAGGTTGATGCCCACGTTGCCGTGGTCGTCCTCTTGCTGGAACACGCACGTGTACGCGCTGTCCTGCGCGCCGGTGAGCGTGCGCACGACGTGCTTTAGGCGGAACCTTGCCTTGGCCGGGGAATTTGACAGCAACGCCGCGGCGCCGCCTATGCGGAACAGGCAGTTGGGCAGGAGCATAGCGCGCTCGCTGCCAACGTAGTAGTTGGGCGTGATGGTCTCCGTGGAGACAACCAGCGCGTGCGTGCCCTTCGGGGCGACCTGAAGGAGGTTCCTGGCAAGCCCCACGGAGATGAGCCCGGCGCTGCACCCCATGCCGGAGAGGTGCACGCTGCGGACGTCGCTGCGCAGCTTGTACCTGTTGATGATCATGTCGACGAAGGACGGCGTGGGGCAGAAGAGGCTGCAGTTGACGACGACGATGTCGATGGCGCCAGGGCTGATGCCTGTCTTGGCGAACAGGTCGTCGAGCGCCGAGAAGACGACGAGGTCGACCTCGCCGCGCGCCGCGTCGAGGGTGCAGTAGTCGTAGGGCGGGATGTAGTGGTGCGCGGGAGGCAGGCACGTCTCCTCCCCGAGCCCCGAGCGCTCCAGCAGCTTGGTCATGAACCGGATGCTGCGCTCGTCGAGCACGGGCACCTGCTTGGCGTGCTCCAGGAACGTGGAGAAGGTGACGCGGCAGTTGGACGCCGTGCGGAAGCAGGCGTAGTCCACCAGGTACACTGCGCGCGGGCGCAGCATGAGGTACACCGTGGCAGCCGCGGCCGGGACGAACGCGGCCAAGAAGAGGTGCACGGGCCGAGCCTCGCGGAGCCGGCCGGCTAGTTGTTCCTCCGGCCCGAACCGCGCCACGGCGACCAGCGCGGCGGCCGTGAGCGGCACCGTCACGACGGCGAGGATGTTGTCCAAGACGCGGCGGCACACGGCCTTGAGGCCCTTGCCGAACAGAGGTGGCGAGCTCATGCTCATGCTCATGCTGCCCCTTTTTCTTCTCTTTTTGTGCGATGCACAGGCACTCTAGTGGGTGTGCAGTGTGCTTGTGCCTGCGTGTGGTGTGGATTCCAGCAGGGAGCACAGGGTGGGTTGTTTTAAAGCCGTGGCGGCGCAGGAGCAGGACAGTCTCTTTCCTTGACTCACACGCGAGCAGGCTAGCTCACACTCACAGTAGCCAAGCCACCTCACTACTCTACCTGACAGATAAAGCTGGTGCGAGGCAGGCTATTATTAGAAAGGATTTCAGTTAGGCCTCGTTAGTTGAGTGAACTTGGAAGAAAAACACTGTATCAGAATTTCTGTAGCATTTCGTTTGTATTTGGTAAAAATTATCCAAATTTTGACTAACTAGGCTTAAAATGTTCGTCTCGCAAAGTACAACAAAACTATGCAATTAGTTTTTGATTTCATCAACATTTAGTACTCCATGCATTTGCCGACATTTTAATGTGACGGGGAATCTTCTTTTTATATAGTGGAATTTGGAGAGAATTGGGGAACTAAGGTAAGAAATAACTGATTCTGGTTCGCCGACAAGTTCACCGAGCGTTCTGTTTTAGTTTATTTTATTTTTCATTTGTATATACGGGGCAGTTCTTTTTTTTTAATATATAAGGGCATGTTTAGTTGTCCATGTAACCCAAAAAGGTTTGTACAGTACCTGTCACATCGAATCTTGCGGCACATGCATGGAGTACTAAATGTAGACGAAAGAAAAAACTAATTACACAGTTTAGTTGTAAATCACGAGACAAATCTTTTGAGCCTAATTAATCCATAATTGGACACAAATTGCCAAATAAAACAAAAAATAATACAGTAGCCGAACCCAAACTAAACTTTTTTACCAACTAAACAACCCCTCAACTATATAAGGAGGAGCCGGGAAAAGTTGGTTGTGAACTGTGATCACTGCCGGCGAGCCAGTTCAGGCAAGCATGGCGACCACCAGGCCAACCGTTACGGCCTACAGAGCTTGTACGGCACCGCTAATCACAGTGTGCAGTGACTATTCACATTAGGGCCGTTAAGTTTGAGTATGTTAAAGTTTAACTCTCATCACATCAATGTTCCCTTAAATGAATAGAGTACCAAATGTAGACTAATTGCATGCATGTCGGCACAGATTAGAAGTAATTTACGAGATAAATTTATTAAGCCTAATCAGTCAAAGATTAGAAACTTTTTATCAAATAAAACAAAAGTGCTACAGTGTTTGTTAAAATTTAACTCCTCCAACTAAACACCCCTTAGTCCGGATCACGCATTAGTGCCGATCACTGGCACTGCACGGGACTAGGGTAACCACGACGTCAGGTCAATCCGCCTGTATTGTTAAGGCAGTAGTACTGGCAAGTGGGTACTGGGTAGTGGGTACTGCTGCCATGGTTTTTCCATTGCCCTGTTCGCTTGTTTTTTTCAGCCATACTTTTTCAACGAAAGAATATTATTTTTCTCTCATAATAAATCAGCTAATAGTATTTTTTAGCTTATCTCTTCAGCAAAGCAAACGGGCCCATAAATTCCTGCTGCGGATTGAGCAAAGAACAAAGGGAGGAATTCGGTGGCAAGTTGAATGGTTTTGTTCGTCAATGACAGTACAACTTAGGTGGCCTGCCCGCATGCCTTGGCTCTGTGGCAGGCTACGAGGGAGCATTGGGCGTTGCCGTCAGAGCAGGAATTGGCGAGGCTGATCTAGATTGGATGATGATGTTGATACACAATAATTCTTTGGAGGTATTCTCAAATGTTTTCATGCTCTTTTGACATACTTGGAGTATACAAAATAAGGTGATCCATGAGGATATCTGTCCTTTTATAGCCAGCTTGGTCACCTTTCTAACCAGCTATATGTCTTCCCTGACTAATATCCGACAACAAGGTGAGTATATGAATTCAAAAGGGAAGTGTTGTGTTGAGCCTGGAGCCAGTAATATTCAGAAGCAGTCAGCAGTTCAGAGGAGGAAGCATTGGGTGCCACCACTACAGGGTACCTTCAAGATTAATGTTGATGTTGCTTTTAATCAGTTATCTAGAGATGTTGCGGTGGGAGTCATGATCCGAGAATTGCCTGGCGTATTTTATCTCATTGCAGGGATGCAAAAGAGGCCGAAGCTATAGCGTGCCTGGAGAGTGTTCACTTGGCGATGAGATGGCCGGAAATTCTGATGATCCTGGAATCGGATTGCCAAACGGTGGTCGCTAAATTCCATACTAAGGGTCGTGATCTTTCTGCTATGGCAAGTTTTCGCGGAGATGCACGACGCTGGCATTCAATTGTGTCAGCTAGAGGTGGTCAAGATTAGTAGGGATCAGAATAATGTGACCCATGAGTTGGCGCATTTTGCGATTAGGTCTTGGGAGAGTCCGTGTTTTTTTTTGCTTGTTTTTCAGAGTGGGTTGTGTCCCTCTCTTGTAACGATGTTACTTAATTTTTAATAAAGTTCTTTCTTTCGCAAACAAATAATGACAGTACACCATTTTTCTGGAAGAAAACTAGGGATTTTCTTCAACCGTTGGCTTTGTTCAAAAGCTGGACAGCGCGCACTGGTATTAGGACAGATCTCTTATCTCTGAAATATAAGCGATTGAACTGGAGAATGAATTGGTTTTCGTCCACTGGTTTTCTTCAGTTCCCTGTACTGCCATAGCAACAAATGGACAGCGAGAAGGCCCTCTGAAAGCAACGCCCTCTAAGAGGAAAATAACACGCACACCTGATACCGTTACAACGATGGAACCAATAAAGACCAAACCGTAGGTTCTCACCTTAGATAGTGTTAATGTAAAAAAACATTAGGTAGTGTTTGAGGATAGGCTGATCCCACGTGAGATATCTCACTTTCTCTACTGTTTGGTTGAGAATCAATTAGAGACAGGATGATTCCACTAGTGAATACTTCCACAAAATTTGGCGGACAGGGCCCGGTGAGATAAGTCCCGAACGCACGCATAAGAACAAGGAAGAAGAGGAGTGGAGCTATTCAGGTGCCGGAGTTGAGGAAGAAGGGGACAATGTGATGCGCCGCTCTTGGTGCAGTAGCGCATAGACGCAGTGGCCGCGTCTGGGAACGAGGCAGTGCTCCGGGGTGCGGGGATGAGGCTGCACGACCACGGCCGCAGGCAAGCTCACCATAGAAGGATCCACGGGCGCAGGGAAAGAGGAAGCTGTTGCAGGTGGCAGTGCGCAGAGGGGCCATGAGTGCTGCGCACGAACAAGCCGCAGGGCAACATTTTTACGACGAATCACGTATGGGTGCTGCGGGGAAGAAGAAACAAAAGGTGAGACGAGGGGAAAAAATATGGTTGTCTAGTGAGACCTATATGTCATAGGTTATATCCCACTTTTGATGTTTGTAAACCAAACAAAAAGTAGACCGGTTCCATCCTCAGCCAAACAAATAATGGGATATCTCATTCCTAAAGTCTAAGACAGGTCCATTCCAACTTATTGTGTCTCTCAACCAAACACTAGCTTAGAGAACAATTCATCAAACTCCACACAATGCCTCCAGTGGGTAAAAAAAGCTTCTGCAGATTGTTTCACCCATGACCTAAGCTTCGGTGGTGGTCCACTTATGCATCATCAGAGTTATCCGGTGACTGCATTCTTATTATTATTATTATTATTATTATTATTATTATTATTATTATTATTATTATTATTATTATTATTATTATTATTATTATGGAAGGAGTAGATAGTTAGAGTTAAATTTTATACATTGCGTTTGTCTATCTGAAGTCACTTAGAAAATAAAAAATTTGAAATTCAAAATATGAGAACTTATAACGAATATTTGGTACTCTAGAAGATCTTAAATCAAAATCTTGTTAACTATGTTGTAATCTCATTGAACACTACAATTTTAATATAAAGTTTGTATTTATTGGATTCCATTAGAAAGATTGACCTATTTATTTGCAAACCACCTATTTATTTGCAAGTCGCCTATTTTAGGATGTTATCAGCCGTTCTTAGAAATATCTCTATTTACAAAGACATTTGTCAACACATGGATGTTCGCTGTTATCGATCATCCTTGAAAAATAATTTTCAGGGATGGTCTATTTCTACAACCATTTGTATCTGCGATTGAAATAACAATCATTGCGGAAAAAAATTAAAGAGTGGTACCTCTATAATGTGTTATAATGGAGGTCGCAATTTTTATATTGGTTACTGCGTACACCTCTGGGCCCCTACTACTTATAGTTAGTACAAATCTGACCGTGGTTTCTTACTTAAAAACAATGACATGGATTGATGGTCATGCACAACCGCTAACTTCTCGTGCTGCCCGCTGCCCTAATAAACCCTTTCATCTTATTCTAGGGTTTAGGCCATTTTCAACTCAGAGAAACAAGGACCAATGGACACTACTAGGACGGTGCCTTACCGTCCCCCGTTTTGCAGGTGTGTGAACAGTAAAAACAACATGAACAGTGCCTAAAACGATGAACAGAGTCCCAGGAGCATTTAAAAATTTCGGGTAAACAGTATGTATGCCAGTGCTACAGTGTTACTACTATCGCCGGAGGACGCGGGCGTTTTAGGAGTTAACTATAACTATAACTATTACCTGAAGTCAATGGCGCTATGGTAGCCTAGTACTGGTAGGCAGCTAATTGTCTGCTCCATTTGACGGGAAAGTAGAGTAATCGATTTACTTGGGTAATTGATCCATCAAACCCTTGGACTCGAGAGCATACCTCTTAATGGAAGCGAAAGTAACGTACTGATGATTCAGCGCATCTTCCGGGTCGCTCATCTTTGATCAATGCAGGGGTCAGGAGGAGCACAGTACGATCGGTCTTCTAACCTACTCCCTGCGTCACTAAATACCTGTCATTTTTTCCGTGCTGTAAGTTTGACTAGATCTATAGAATTTTTTTGCAACATTTATATCTCTAAATAAATTTATTATGAAAATAGATTAAACAATTTATCTAATGATATTAATTATGTACCATAAATATTAATATTTTTATATAAAATTAGTCAAGTTATTCCTCGGGAAGCGAGAACGACAAGTATTTAGGGATGGAGGGAGTATGCGAACGAGGAAGTGCGGCCGTGGAGATGGCGTCAATGGCATCTAACAACGCGATACTCCTAGTATGTAATCTCAAGGAAAAATCAGCTTACAAATATTTATATACTCGACTTACTCCCCATTTTAAATTATAAGACGCTTTAATTTAACTTTTCTAGATACATTATTTTTTTCAACATATCTAGACATATTGTATATCCAAATGTATAGCAAAAGCTACGTATAAAAAGCCAAAACAACATTTTATAATTTAGAATGGAGGAATTATAATGTACCATAGAGCGCAATGCATCATCCAGCTTGTTTAAGTAGTAACAAAAAAAGAAACTATCTATATGCCGGCAAAAGGGTATTTTATAGGCAGTTATTAGCTCAGGGTCTATTTATATTGGTTGAAATTAATTGTTAGCCATAAAGCTTAGTTAGCCAACTATTAGTTACTCCCTCCATTTCAATTTATAGGTCATTTTGACATTTGTAGAAACACAATTTTTATTATATAGACATATTGTATATCTACAGTTGTAGAGAATCGATTTACAGTCACGGTTAGGAAACCCATTTAGTCTCGGTTTTCCCGTCGGGACAACAGAACTAGAACTAAAGCCCCTATCCTTTAGTCCCGGGTTAGGCAACCGGAACTAAAGAGACCTTCAACCCACGTCCTGAGGTGGCACCTTTAGTCTCGTTTGGTGTTAGCAACTAGGACTAGAAGTCTCTTTTTCGTTTTTCTTTCCTGCTTTCCTTTTCTTTTATGGTTTCTTTTCCATTTAATTCTTTTTCATTTCAACTAATTTTTCATATATATATTCTATGCTACTACTGTACGTCCATACATTTAAGTTCTCGTTCGAGTATGATATTCAATAATTCAAATGTATGAAACTATACATATATTTCAAAAGCTTGTATACATAAACTAACAAAAGTATGAGATCATTGCCATTCATCATTCTTATCATCTAGCGAAGGACGTATGTGTCCATTTGATCGAGCTTTCCTCCAAAACAACAAAAGTGGAAGCTGGGGCATTATTATTAGGAACCATGTTGGCGAGTTCCTAGCGGCTGCTGCGGCTCTGTTCAGTACCTATCTAGCGCTCTCCATGTTGAAGCAATTGCTTGCTTGAAAGGCTCGAAGCTGGCTTCTTACCTCGGCATGAACCAGGTGATTGTCGAAACTGACGTACAGAACTTGGCATTGGCACTAAGGGCATGCTTGGTTGGATTCTAATTTTTGCCCAACCAAAATCATCAAACAAATGCAAAGAATATCAATCTAATCTAGAGTGTCCGTTCCTAATCCAAGAGCTGAGATCCGTCGCCTGAGAAAACTAAAAAAATCAGACGTATGATATATAGCAAAAACCTTTGGTTTATCATGATTTTGGTTGGACAAGAACTAGAAGCCAAGCCTGCCCTAAAATCCAATGACTTTAATCCGAGCTAGGAGTCATCTTCAGAGAGAAGTCCAAAATAGCTTTTGATTTTAAGTGTTGTAACATCTCAAAATGTCATAGGTCTTGCAATCTTGTGGCCGACTGTTTCGCTGCTTATGGTGTATCTTTGGGTGTTGATGACACTAGTTTATGGCTACATCATCCACCGGACTTTATAAGAACACCAGGGGTGTTTGATCCAGGGGCTAAAGTTTAGTTTACGTCACATTAGTTGTTCGGACGTTAATTAGGAGGACGAAACATAAGCTAATTATAAACTAATTGTACTAATTAGAGAGATGAATAATTAAGCATAAGTAATCCATGATTAGCACATGTTTATTATAGCACTACATTGTCAAATCATGGACTAATTAGGCTTAAAAAATCATTTTACAAAATAACCTCCATCTGTGTAATTTATTTTTTAATTAGTTTATATTTAATACTCTTAATCAGCATCTGAACATCAGACGTGAAGATGCGACTAAAGTTTAGTCTCTAGTATTGCGTATTGGGCGATTTGCCTGAGGGTGAATGTTTGTTAAATGGAATTATACTTACGATAAAAAAAACTCCCTTTCCACCCGGTTCTCCACACGCTCGGTCACCAGATTCGCGCCGCCCATCCCGCCGCGTCACTGCGTCCAGGAATTAGAAGAAGACTTTGAAGCCAGAAAAAAACTTCCCAGATTAAGAATGAGGACGCCTATGTTAGTGCAAGCTAGCAAACTTTACACTCCTCCAATATTTGAAGCATTCCAGGCTGAATATGAAAGATCTATGGCTGCGTGTACCAGAGAATTGGAAGGAAACAACACATATGCTGTAGCAATTGTGAGGTCTGATGGTGATTTAAGTTCTGAAATAGAATATGTAGTTGTTGGCGATCCCTCGGAACAAACAGCTTCTTGTACTTGTGGGCAGTTTGCACGGACTGGTGTATTGTGTAGCCATGCTTTGAAAGTTCTCGACTTGATGAACATCAAGTTCTTGCCTAACCATTATGTGCTAAAGCGTTGGACAAGGGAAGCAAAGTGTGGACCTATCCAGGACAACACAGGAAGGAGCATAATTGAAGACCCGAAATTAGATGCTATGCTTCGCTACAAATCTCTATCTAAAAAATTTCTGAATTTGGCATATCCAGCTACAAGCAATCCAGAGTGTTGCATTTTGGTTGACAATGCACTTGATTGCCTTGGTAAACAACTACAAGAAAAATTCAGTGCATCTGGAGGTATCTTGGGTGATACATATAATGTCCAGCCTAACGTTGAGCAAGCTGAAGAATTGCTTAGTGCTGCAAGCTTAAAGAAAAAGGAGGTTCAGCCAAGAAGTTCAAAACGGCATAGAAGTTGGCTTGACAAGACACGAAAGTACAAAAAGAAAGTGCCAGATAATTCTAATGTATGTTGTTGAAAACTTGCAATATAGTGTCATAATTTATTACTTCTTGCTAAAAAAACAAGACTGTATGTTTTATGCAGCATGAAGTAAATGATGGTGATGCACAAACTCAAGTGTTACTGGACAGTACTCATGAAGCCCAGAATGATGGTGACAGTACTCATCAAGTGGTACTGGACAGTACTCATGAAGCCCAGAATTCTTATGCATTCACTAGCTTCACAGATTTGATGATGGTACTTCTATTGCTCCTCTTAAATTTTGTAGAGCTAGTGTTACTATTTGTCTTCGCTTTTCTAATTTTTTATTTGCCATTGCAGGGTCCTAGTGAGATTGATGACATGCCGTTCAAGAACTTCTTTTAGGTCTTTAATTCAGTAGCTGCTCACAAATATGGGATATTTTGTTCTTTTGGGATGATTGTTGAGCACCTGTGTGCTAATGGATTGCTTCAATAGACGTATTTTGGTTTTTTTAGCCTTGATAGTTCTCTGGCTAAAGGCAAACATTTATATGGTGCAGTGTGATGATTGATGGGGTCTATTTATTGAAATGGAACTGTTAAAAATATTTCATATCTGCACTAAACTGCCTAGACTGAAGTATGTAAAATACATGTACGTCCCTCAGCCACGAAATGGGCCTTTACTTGGGCTGCTTTTCATGTCTGGGCTGGGCAGGCTGGAGTGGGAAAGCTAGGATGCACAGCCACCGTTGGATCGTAAATGGACGGCATCAAGCATAGAGAAAGTCCCCTGTGACTTTTGTGAAGAAAGTCAGAGAATCTGGACCAGCGCCGCCCGCGCGGAGCCGGAAGCCGCGCCACCGGCCGCGGAGCCGGCAGCCACCTGCGTCGCCCGCCACCCGCACCGCCCCGAGGCCCGAGCCTCCACGCCAGCAACTTTGTCGTCTCTGACTGCTGCACCCAGCCACCCGCCAGCCGCCACTAGCAGCGCCGCCCCGGGACACCACGCCACTACGCCGCTGCCGGCCATCCCCCAGGCAACAGCCAACGGCACTGTCGCACGCCGTCCTTCTGGCAGCAGCCCCAGCCCCCTCCGCCGTCGTACGGTGCTGCCTCTTTTCTTTTTCTTTTACGATTTTGATTTATTTTCTATGGATTTGTCCTATTCAGATCCTCAATCAATTTGTCATCTTATATTTTTCCTTTCCGCCCTTGTTGATTGATGCGCTCATCTGACTTGATTTCACTTGCCGTGGCATTTGAACTGCGGTTGGGGGCTTCTTTGTTGTTGCAGCACCGGACGTCTAGCGGGAGCTGTTGGAAGTGATCTCCCTCCATTAGGCGCAACGGCCTTTTGGGCCTTGTTCTCGCGCCCTGATCGGGGGCGCCCAACCCAATATGGTTGGTGGGCTCCTGTCGCACAACGCTATAAATAGGAGGTGGGGGGCCGGGGCTCGAGGTACGAGGTTAACCACGCAGCCAGTTCCCCACCGACATTCCTAACCCTAATCCCGATCTAGAGAAGGGGCGCTGCCAGCGACGGGAAGCACCACCGAACCCATGGCGCCGGCGAATGACCCCAACACCGGCGCTTCCTCCGGATCGGCTACTCCTGCTCCCAGTGACGGTTTGCGCATTCCACTGTTCTCCTTTCCTCTTACTAGCAGTTGTGGTAGTAGTTGTTTTAGGCCTCGTACACCTACTGTAAATCGAGATCTTGCTATTCCTACTGTGATTCCTACCCGATCTAACGAACCAACGAACGATGAATCTTAACAATGGTACCGGAGCCAGGTTCACGAACTAAGAACCCTAGATCGGGTAAACCGATTTCAAATCGGAGAAGAAATAATGAAATGAAAAACAACCCGATTTTAGATCGGGCAAAGAAACCTTCATCCAAACCCTAACTAACCCTAGATCGGGGTAACAGAACAAGAGAAGGACAAGAACTACGCGCACCACCGTTGTGCGGCACGGTCGCCGAGACGCGCGTGTGTGCGAACACCGGGAACAGGGCACCGCAGCGAAGCCGCTCGATGGCGGCGCGTTCTCTCACCGGGGAACGCGCGCGCCGGCGAGAGGGCCCGCGGCGGCGCCGAACTTCCTTCCCCAAGTCCGGCCGCCATAGGTGGCCACTAGATGCTGCTGCTCTGTGTGTGGCTAACGGGAAAGGGGGGGAAGCAAGAAGAAATGAAGAAAGAAGAATCCCGGCCGCCACCCACCGAGCCGTCCCTAGCCGGTGGCCGCCGGCGGCCGCCAGCCGCCGTGGAGCGCTGGTCCGGCTGCGGCTGAGAGGAAAGAAAAATGGGGAGAAAAGAAAGGCCGGTGGCCATGCAGGAAGATGAAGGGAGCAGCTCCGGCTAGACGGCCCCTATGGCGGCCGCCACCCGCCGAGCCCGCTACAGCCGCCGGTGAAATCGCCTGTGCGGCTGTGGCTGGAGCTGAGGAAATGGAGGAAAGAAGAACCCTAGGGTTTGGGAGGCCGGCGGAGGAGGTTTTGATCTTGCGACTTTCGCTCGTGGCCGTCGGATGATGATGGATGGTTGGGATCATCCGGCGCCGATGTGGGCTGAATTCAGCCTAGGCGGGCGGAAAGAATGTCGACCTAGGCCCAGGTTACGGCCTGGGCGCGACAGTGTCCAGCCTGGGCCGCCGTTTCGGCAGAGCTGGGCCGGGCGCCTCAGGCCGAGCCGCGCGTGGGCCGGCTCCGCTGGCTGGGCCGCGGGGGAAAAGGAAGGCCTGCGGGCCAAAATTGAAGAAAAAGAAGAGATTTTCAATTTTTTTTCAGAAGCAATATTTATATGAATTCGATGAATATTTAAATGAATTTGAATGAAATTTTGATAGGAATTTTCGTGCAAATTTGTCCAACGACATTTTGCTCAGAAATAATGAAATTTTTTTAGTGCTTCTGGAAAATAACATTATGAGAATTTTATTGTTTCCGCTGCATACTTGATATAATTATTTTCATTATCAAATTCGAACCAACGGGAGAATTTGGTTTTGAAAATTGAATAATAATTGAAGATGATTGTAGTATTGTTATTTTCTGACCAACGTTGTTAATAACAATATTATAATCTTGATTCATGAAAATTGTGTATTAATTTTATTTCTGCCCAACGGTGATGTAAAATTATTGCATAGGTGAATTATATGTTTCAATTTTGACCAACGTTGAGTTAAAGCATATGATTCCATGTATAAATGTTTCTCACTTACTCTGATGTGGTTTCAGGAGACAAATGTATTGTGAACATCGCGAACATCCCGACACTCAACGGGACTAATTACCGTGTGTGGCGGGAGAAATATGAACTTGAACTTGCATTGGGAGAGGTCGATTATGCCATCATCTCACCGTGTCCCACTGAACCTGAGGATCCGGTGAGAGAAGAAAATGAATCTGACGCTGATTTCACTGCTCGAAAGCGTGATCATGCTGAGATAAGAATGAAATATGATCTTGAACATAGGCAATGGACCCTCTCCAACCGTAAGTGCTTATTGGTAGCTAAGGCCACCATAGAAGAACAGATAAGGGGCTCAATCCCTGAATGTGCTACTGCCACAGAATATCTTGATAAAATCAAGAGTCAGTTTACTGGGTCTACTAAGGCCACAGCAAGTTCACTGATAAAGAAGCTTGTGAATGAAAAATATACTGGTGGTAGCATCAGAGAGCACATTTTGAAGATGAACACCACGACATCTAAGCTAAAAGAGATGAATTTGAAGGAAGATGATTTCCTGATTCATTTGATTTTTGCTTCCCTGCCAAAAGAATATGATACTTTCATTGTGAACTATAATATGCAGCCTGAAAGATGGGGCATAGAAAGACTTATCTCAATGTGTGCTCAAGAAGAGGAGAGGATAAAATCCTCACAGAATGAGTCCGCCCATTTTGTGAAGGATAATAAAAGAAAGAACTTTAATAGCAAGAATTCTAAACCACAGGGGAAACCCAAGTCGGACAAGGCCTCTTCCTCAAACTCACAGGGAAAGAAACCCCAGGAACCTGAAAATCAGCAGAGCAACTCCTATGGTGGAGCTGAAAAGGATCAATGCAAGCACTGCTTTAAGAAGGGACACTACAAGAGAGATTGTCCTGACTTCCTGAAATCTCTACTGAAAAGAGGGGTTAAGTGGGACGAGAACCTTGCAAAGAGGAGAAAGAACGATTAAAGTGGCAAATGGAGTACAAGCCGACGTTGAAGCGATTGGAGATTTATCTTTAGAATTGAATAATGGCTTTGTACTTAGACTTAAAGAAGTGCTTTATGTTCCCTCTTTGCGTAGAAATTTGATAAGTGTTTCGAAACTTGATGATGATGGAATTGATTGCCATTTTGGTGATGGCAAATGTAAGATACTCGTTAACAATAAATGTGTTGGTCTTGCCTTCCGACAAGACAAGCTTTATTTGTTATCTCTTGATGAAAATGCGAACAATGTATGCGATGAGAATATGAATGATTCCCCATCTGCGAATGTAACTAAGAAGCGGAAGCGAATTGATGATGCCTCTTCGAAATTATGGCACTGTCGCTTGGGCCATATTTCAAGGGGGAGAATAGAACGACTAATCAAAGAATCAATTCTTCCGCACTTAGAATTTTTAGATTTAGAACAATGCGTTGATTGCATTAAAGGAAAGTATGTCAAGAAAATTAAGAAAAATGCCAAACGAAGCACAGAAACTTTAGAAATAATCCACACTGATATATGTGGTCCATTTCCTGTGAAAAGCGTGGATGGTTATGATTCGTTTATAACATTCACAGACGACTACTCTCGTTATGGCTATATTTATCCAATTAAAGAAAGATCGGAAGCATTGGATAAATTCAAAATATTTAAAGCTGAGGTTGAAAATCAGCATGATAAGAAAATAAAGATTGTACGATCAGACCGAGGTGGAGAGTACTATGGGCGACATACCCCATATGGCCAAATTCCTGGACCGTTTGCAAAGTTTCTACAGGAAAATGTCATAGTCGCTCAGTACTCCACACCGGGGGAGCCTCAGCAGAATGGAGTGGCTGAAAGACGTAACCGTACCCTAATGGATATGGTAAGAAGCATGATAAGTTACTCCACTTTGCCGATTAGTTTATGGATGGAGGCACTGAAAACCGCCATTCACATACTTAATCGAGTACCAAGCAAATCGGTGCCTAAAACACCGTATGAATTATGGAAAGAAAGAGAACCCTCACTTAACCATTTGCGTGTGTGGGGCTGTCCAGCTGAGGCAAAAGTGTTTAACCCAAACATAGGAAAGTTAGACTCTAAGACAGTCAGCTGTCATTTCATTGGCTATCCAGAAAGATCAAAAGGATATCGGTTTTATTGTCCTGACAGACATACGAAAATTGTAGAAACAAGACACGCTGTGTTCTTAGAGGATAACATGATCAGGAGGAGCATCGTAGCACGAGAAATAAGCCTACAGGAGAAACGGGTACATGTACCCACTCCAATGGTTGAAGAACCATTCTTTACGCTACCTGTTGCTATTGAGCCCACGGTGCAGGACACTATGGAGCCAACACCTGTTGCAAGTTCTCCCGTGGCGACAATAAATGAACATGAGGAACCTGTCCTTGAGGATGCTGTCCTTGAGGAACCCATAGAACCAAATGTCGCACATGAGGAAGAACAACAACAGCTCAATATGGAATAAGTGCCAGAGGCCCCTAGAAGGTCTCAAAGAACAAGAAGGTCAGCTATTTCTAATGACTATGAAGTTTATGAAACAGAAGAATTTCAGATGGGGGATGATCCCACCTCATTTGAAGAAGCTATGAGAAGCGACCACTCATCAAAGTGGCTTAAGGCCATGGAAGATGAAATGAAATCAATGAGTACCAACAAAGTTTGGGACTTGGAAATTATTCCTAAAGGAGCCAAAACAGTAGGTTGTAAATGGATCTACAAAACAAAATATGACTCCCAAGAGAACATAAAAAGATTTAAAGCGCGACTTGTGGCGAAAGGCTTTACGCAAAGAGAAGGGATTGATTACAATGAGACATTTTCTCCAGTCTCATGTAAAGATTCCTTCAGAATTATAATGGCACTTGTGGCCCACTATGATTTGGAGTTACATCAAATGGATGTAAGAACGACGTTCCTTAACGGGGATTTGGAAGAAAGTGTTTATATGGCACAACCGAAAGGTTTTGTTGTAAAAGGAAAAGAAAATATGGGATGCCGCCTAAAGAAATCAATCTACGGATTAAAACAGGCTCAAGACAGTGGTATTTGAAATTTGATAGAACGATAAAAGGTTTTGGGTTTAAGGAAAATGTTGAGGACAATTGCGTTTACGCAAAATTCAAGAATGGAAAGTATATATTCCTAATTCTGTATGTGGATGATATCCTGCTTGCTAGCAGTGATGTCAGTCTACTAATGGAAACGAAGAAATTCTTGTCCTCAAACTTCGATATGAAAGATCTCGGTGAGGCCTCGTTTGTTTTGGGAATAGAGATTCACCGAGATAGAAGAAATGGGGTACTGTGACTGTCGCAGAAGACATACATAGAAAAGGTTTTGAAGAAATTTAGTATGCATGCGTGCAGTTCTTCACCTGCTCCTATTGTCAAGGGCGATAGATATGGGGAACATCAATGTCCCAAGAATGAATATGAGATTAACCGAATGAAAGCGGTACCGTATGCTTCAGCAGTTGGAAGTTTACAATATGCTCAAGTGTGTACACGCCCTGACTTGGCTTTTGTCACCGGGTTACTTGGCAGATATCAAAAGAATCCAGGTATAGAACATTGGAAATTGGTGAAGAAAGTCCTGCGTTATTTGCAGGGTACGAAAGGCCTCATGCTAACGTATAGAAGATCTGATTCCCTGAAGATAGAGGGGTATTCAGATTCCGATTATGCGGGAGAAGAAAGAAAATCCACATCAGGATATATATTTACTCTCGCAGGAGGGGCTATATCGTGGAAAAGCTCCAAACAAACCGTAACTACATCCTCGACAATGTATGCCGAGTTTGTAGCATGCTATGAGGCAACGGGGCATGTGAATTGGCTAAAGAAATTCTTACCCGGATTGAAAGTGATTGATGATATAAATGAACCGATGAGGTTGTATTGTGATAACAACCCAGCGGTACAATATGCTTACAACAATAGGTCAAGTGGTGCTGCCAAACACATTGACATAAAGTACTATGTTGTAAAGATAAAGTTCGGGATCATATTATAAATCTTGAGCATATAAGTACAGAGAAAATGCTCGCGGATCCGCTCACAAAGGGCTTACCGCCCAACGTGTTCAGAGAACACGTAGCCGGCATGGGTTTAAGGAAAAGCCTATGATTCCCGAACATACGAAGGGCCCAGAAGAAACTTCATTCCAAACAGAGAAATGTGTTGTGGCTGTTAGTCTAACGGCACTAATTGCTGTGACGATGAAACAGTTCAATGCACTAATCTGCAATGGAATAGGATAGAAGCAAGAAAAATATGAATCAAAAGATTGAGTATGAAATTAAAGAACAAAGAAAGTGATGAGAGATCAAGGGGGAGAATGTTGAAAGTGATCTCCCTCCATTAGGCCCAACGGCCTTTTGGGCCTTGTTCTCGCGCCCTGATCGGGGGCGTCCAACCCAATATGGTTGGTGGGCCCCCGTCGCACAGCGCTATAAATAGGAGGTGGGGGGCCGGGGCTCGAGGTACGAGGTTAACCACGCAGCCAGTTCCCCACCGACATTCCTAACCCTAATCCCGATCTAGAGAAGGGGCGCTGCCAGCGACGGGAAGCACCACCGAACCCATGGCGCCGGCGAACGACCCCAACACCGGCGCTTCCTCCGGATCGGCTACTCCTGCTCCCAGTGACGGTTTGCGCATTCCACTGTTCTCCTTTCCTCTTACTAGCAGTTGTGGTAGTAGTTGTTTTAGGCCTCGTACACCTACTGTAAAATCGAGATCTTGCTATTCCTACTGTGATTCCTACCCGATCTAATGAACCAACGAACGACGAATCTTAACAGGAGCAACTCTAGTTTCTGGACCACCAACTCTGACGCCCCTGTCTTGAAGAACAATTGGGCTCTCAGTCGGTCAGCAAGGTCAGACCATGACCTCTTCCAGCCTCTAATTGCCTCGTCTCTCCATCCTGGTTTCCTTTTCCCCTACACGAATCAGTATATACTCCCTCCGTCCCATTTTACAAGACGTTTTGGGGAGGACGTGGTGCAGTAAAGATGCTCTTAACTAGGACGGTGGCTGTGTCCAGATTCATCGTTGAATATTTGAATCTAGACAATTTAATGTAGTGCTAAAAGGTCACGCATACTGGGACAAAGGGAGTAGCATATATGTTCTTGATCTGTGCTAGACTTTCTGTGGTGAGTTAACTGCTCGCTATTTGTGATCCCTGTATATTGCACTATCGAAGCTCGGTTGTAGTAGTGACCTGAGGATTCTCTTCCAATTCTTTCAAAGCTTGCATCTAAATGTGCTTTTGATTGATTTCCAGTGGCTATTTTTGCTGCTCTATATATACAGATTAATTCACCTGTCATAATTCCGTCAATGAATTTTGCTGCTCTATTCTGCACAAGTTTAAACATAACAGAAATTTCCAGTGACTAATTTTGCTATAGCTGCACTATTCTGCACTGTGATTCACTGATTATGGTGTGCTAGCTGTATAGGAAATTTGTTATTATGTCTTTTAGTGTTCTATTACTAGCTGTATAGGAATTTTTATTTTATTTGACTGAAGCAATTTGTGTTATCTTTAAATTTGTAACAGGTTTCTCACTGTGATCTGGTTGGTTGCTGCTTTATCTGCTATATTGTCAGTTGCCCATCTCGCTTCCCCACCCGCTCGTTTCTCCCCACGCCCTCGCCTCCTCCTGTGGCGACAACTTCCCTTCCTCAGAACCTTCTAGACGCGGACCAAAGGACCCGGCCGCCAGCCGCAGCATCCGTTGGCGAAGGCCAAGTAGGCAGGCTCGGGTTCTAGGGGCGGCCTTTGCTGGCCCGGTATGGACCAGAGGAAGGCCATCTTCCGCGCGAAGCTCTGCGAGACCAAGGAGAAGCAGCAGCGACGCATTGACCCCGCGCTCGGTAGGTCCTCCACTGACTCTCTCTCTCTCTCTCTCGATCTGTGTCTTCGATTTGGTTCTCGATTATCTTTCGGTGTCCTGCCGCTTAGATCATTCAGTGTCTGGGATGGCTGCCACACCTGTACAAGGTGTAACCATAGGGCATTTGGACGAACAGCCGACACGAATTCTGGCTAGTCATGTGCAAAAACTAGCCTTTCTTTTTGTTGTTTTTCTCTAACCAATACACACTACCTCCGAATTACAGTATGACTCTTGGTTCGCTGAATTAATGCTTAGCATTATCATGGTTTGGACTCTTATGGGGTGTTTGGTTCGAGGAGTTAAAGTTTAACCAACACTGTAGAACTTTCGTCTTATTTGACAAAAAAAATTTTCAATCTTGGACTAATTAGGCTTAATAGATTCGTCTCGTAAATTACTCCTGATCTGTACCGACATGCATGCAATTAGTCTACATTTAGTACTCCATGCATTTAAGGGAACATCGATGTGATGGGAGTTAAACTTTAACAAAATGAAACCAAACATGCCCTTACATATCGTTTTTCTCTAACCTATTGTTTTTCTCCCCAACGTAATATTGGAATTTTAGTTCGAGTGGATTCCAGTGAACATTTTTTTTTGAAATAATGATTCCAGTGACCAGTATCCTGCATCTGTGCATCATTTATTTATCCCGCATATGGTGTCATAGATCTTGAGAGCATAGATGTAAAGACCACAAGTAGTCGCCCTGAGTTTTAACTACAAACTGTGAATGTGTTTCAAATTGCACTCGGACTGCTGAGAGAATCAGGATCTTAGTTAAGAAATACTACTATAGTACTATGAACTATGAGACATCAAATTGACATCTTAAAGCTTCATAATCTTGTGCAGGTATAACGAATTTGACCAGCCCATATGCAGAGTATGCAATATTACGCTAAAGTCTGAAGCACTTTGGCCTGCACACCAAGTGTCATGGAAACATCATGAGGTAAGAAAGCCTCACCTGTGTTAATTGATTTACACTTGTGAGTTGGTGTTTTTGGCTGCTTGTTAAAAAAACCACCCAACTGAATATTTTACTGCAGCAATACACAATACATAACTGTGCAATCTTATCCTATATAAAACTAGGGGCTTTAGCGTTTGTGCCCCTGTTTTGAAGTGAAATGGTGATTTTGCCCTCGTTTTTAAACCTTTGTGATTTTACCCCTGTGTTTTCGAACTGAAAGAAGAGTCTGCCCCTACTCCGTGAAGTACAGTTAACGGTGTTAAGTTTTGGACGCATGGACAAGATTGCCCATATGATTTCACCCCTCTTTTGTTAGAGAGCGTTGTGATTTTACCCCTATTTCAAAATTAAAGTTTTGACATATTTTGTAGGGATGTTGGCAACAAAATTAGACATAAATTTATGGGTTCGATTTAGTATTATAAATCTAGGTAAAAATTTTCAAAGTTTGCAAAATTTGGACAGCATATGTATGCTAAAATTCAGACAAACACAATTTATTTGGACATCATATATATCTGCCAAATTTTTAAAATTCAGCCAAAAATTGGACATCTAAAATTTGATGTCATATTAAATGGACAAATAATAATTGTGCCAGCCTGCCAGGTGAGCAAAAGAGCAGCACCCAGCGGTTCGTGGCGAGACCGCGAGAGGGTCAAGGTGCATTGCCGGCAGTGCGCAGCGCAGCGTGCGGTGGCGGCGCATGAGTGGCCAAGGTGCGGGCCCAGTGGAATGGCAGCACGGTTGCAGGCACGGCCCGTTCTCTTCCCTATGTCCGACAGAGGACCATGGCCAGGGGCGCCACACTAGCTGCAGCAAGTGTATGTCCGAGCCTGAGAGCCATGGCGCCGCTGCCTGAGCGACCAAAGCACCGCCGCCGCACCGTCCATACGGGATCCGCGCTGCTGCCGTGTCGCCCGCTGGTCCTCGTGGTGGCACGTGCAGATCTCGACCGTGGGCCTCCTCGACGAGGCAGCGACTCCTGTCGAGGACCAAGGTATACCTAGTTGCTGCAACCTGCGCCCACGCACTGCCGATCGACCTTCGACTTAGTCGTGCTGCCAGACACGCCTGCGCAGCAGACCGCGGTCGCCCAGGCCCACGCCGCCGGCTGCCGGTGCCTGTGTAGCCAAGCCGCAAACCGCCCGCCCCTGCCGGCCTCCGATTGCTATTTTTCATGATGATTTGATTAAAGTTCTTGATTTGTTGTTGTAATTTCAGTGGGATGGCACTGGATCATGTGACGATTGGTACTGAGAGGAAGAGTATGTTGAGCATGTCCAAAAATACCTTGCAAAGGCGACTAAGGCGACTAATGAGAGTGCACCTTTGTATGATGAGGCAATGAACCAGCTGAAGAATGATCTATCTGTTTTAGTTGGAATTGGTCGCGAAATCCTTATTTTGCTGAAGTGCATTGTAGGTTTAGTTTGTTTAGTGCTATTTGGGATTGTCTACATTGTATCAAGGCTTTAATAAATTAATGTTCGAGAGTACGTGAAACAACTGTGTGGTATAGAATATTAATTAATCATGTTGATTAATGGATATTTTGAATCTTTTAATTAACTACTAATCATGCATGTTATATAATATGGCTTATTACAAGTTTTTGATGTGGTGTACATCATCAAATGCAGATGAACCGGCAATGGATGTACAACGCGAACTGCCGCTCCCTAGAGTTCATTAGGGGTGTGCACGAAATCATAAATGTGGCCAAGGCAAACACACGAAATAGTTTCATGTGCTGCCCATGTTTTCTATGTAAGAATGAGAAGGATTATTCTTCCTCAGGGATCCTTCACGAACACCTGTTTACGTCGGGTTTCATGTGAAACTATATTTGTTGGACTAAGCATGAAGAAAAAGGTGTTATAATGAAAGAAGATGAAGAAGAAGGGGATGATGACAACATTATTATTCATGGGTTTGCTGAATACAGTGCCTTTGATGATACTACAATGGGGGAAGCAGAAGAGGTAGCGACTGAAGAAGAGGTAGCGGTAGAAGATGAGCCCGATGATGATCTTGGTTAGGCCATCCGTGATGCAAGAGAGACTGCGAAAGTGAAAAGGAGAAGATCAAGTTCGAGCGTGTGCTAGAGGATCACAAGAAATTGCTACACCCAACTTGCGAAGAGGGGCAAAAAAAAGTTGGTACCACACTTAAATTGCTGCAATGGAAGGCAAAGAATGGTGTATCCGACAAGGGATTTGGGGAGTTACTAACTATCGCAAAGAAGATGCTTCCGAAGGCAAACGAATTGTCCACCACTACATACACAGCAAAACAGGTCATTTGCCCTTTGGGATTAGAAATAATAACCCTAAATTCTATAGTTATATATATTTGAATTTGAATCTTCATAATTAGTGTGTGACATGAATCCGCTCCAAACCCTAACCAAGGCGCAAACCCTAACCAGATCGAGTTTCGCGCATGCAAACCCTAACCAGAGTTTAGTGTAAATAATAACCCTAAATTCTGTAGTTATTTAAGTTTAAGCCCCTAGCTTGATCCATTAATTAGTATATGCATGACTACTATATGGTTTTCATTTATATATAGTTCTGGTAATTAAGATGGCTGACCTGCAAGACAACTACGAGAATGAGGTCATGATGAACATTATCAATACCGTCAGTCAATATGGCCCCAACTAGAATGAGGCCGACCCGCAGGATTTCGATGATGGCTCTCAATATTTAATAAATTTTGAAGATGAGCAAGAAAATCTTGTGCAAGAAAATGCTGGTGAGGTATATTTGTTAATAATCTTGCATCTCTTATATATATAAAATTAAACATACTTCCAATAATTCGTATATATATGTATTACTGAATCTTTGTGTTTCTATGTACGTAGCCCTTTGGATCGACGACATCAACGAAAACTAGTAAAAGTGTACAAGGCCCGACAAAACCGTTGGAGGGCCACTCCATAATCACAGAAGTCGTTCCTAATACCGACGAACCGCTCTAGCCAAAAAAACAATGCAAAGAAGTTTGTAAACCAATGTGGGGTTCTTGTTAGGGACAGGGTCCCCGATCAGCGTCCGTGGATGGAAAAAGAAGAAGGATGATCCTCTTATCAGTTTTGTCTCTGAGCAAGAGAAGGACCTTCTTTGGGATTCAGTCACTGCACATTTCAATCTACCAGCAGGTGAAGATTTAAAAAAAACTAGTTAAAAGTTGGGCTTTGAAGAAGGTGGCCACACAATTCTAGACCTGAAAGAAGAAGTTGGATAATGAATTTGTCAAGAAGGATCTGACTCTAGATTTCAGTCAAAATAGCCCATACAAAAGTTGAGGGACGACTAGCCTAAATTTGTGAGATACAAGACCTCGGAAGAGGGTGAGGAACGGGTGAGAAGGAACCAACAGAATGCACGACAGAAGGTATACCATCATGAAACGGGATCAGGTGGCTACAGGAGTGCCATTCCAAAATGGCAAAGAATGGAAGCAGACCTGTTTGCCAAAGGGATCCGTCCATTTTCACTCAAATGGCCCAAACGCTCCAAGAATTGGTTTTTCACGCATGGGGGATCACTGGACCCACAGAGCGAGGAGCCGATTATTGGCGGGGAAATCAGAACAGCAGCACAAAGACTTATGGATATTGTAGATGCTTTTGCTAGTGGTGCTTTTGTGCCCAACCGAGAGAAGGATGAACTGAAGTACGCCCTCTAGACTCCTGAACACCCTGGGCGAATGCGAGGCAAAGGGTTGATTTCATGGCGGCATGGCTTCCTTGAGGACGCTGCTACCTACAGAAGTCACCAGCGAAGGAAGGATGAGGAGGCAGAGCAGATCTGCAAGTTAGAGGAGGCGGTGCTTCGATCGTAGGAGTGAGAACTAAACATGGACGCGAGAATGCAAGAAGAAATCAAACAGCAAGTGGCACTACAGTTGAGTAGCTAGAGGCAGTCATCAACATCAAAGCATGCAGTCAACGTTAGCCCCCCTTAGCTAAGAAGTAGTTGCGCTTCCACTGAGCTCCCAAATCAAGATGACGCATTGCAGCACTTCTCCGTGGAGGACATCACCGTGCCTTTGACACCATGTGAGCTGCACATTCCCTTGGGGAATACTGGTGCCATAGTCTTGGTGGTGCACGGTATTGTTTCTCCTGTGGTCCCTGAGATGACACCAAGAAGCCATGGGAATCCAATTTCACCTGGCTATTATAGCGTCTTAGTGGATAGAGTTATCAAAGGCTATAGGGAAGTGTCTCTTGACTTTCCTGGAGGTGATGGGGAGAAGACCCTAGAACAAGCAGAGCATTCATTCGTTTTATGGTGCAAGTGCTACATCATTATTCCTAGTGCGGCAGCTAGGGTACCGTCGCCTCCTCCTCAACTACCTCATGACAGGTGCGGATGAAAGTGAACAAAACAATTTTTCAATAATCATTCTCAATTATTGGCTTCTCACGTAATAATCATTTTTGTACTCATAGGTCTCCCAACCTGAGTCTAGTTCTTCCATCCCATGATGACCATTAGAGTGCTATGGACGATGATGATGCTCTAGATGATGATGATGCGTTCCATGGCACGGCTGCATCTCCTTCTCCATCTCATCCAAGGCGGTCTCCCCCTCCTTCGCCTCTCGCGCCGCAGAGCCAGAAGAGGCCCCTGCCCCCGGTGAAGTCCTCGTTGAAGAAGAAAGCCAGCTATCATAAAACAAAGCCCCCTCCGGAGAAGCTATCTTATGAGAAGTCCGAAGAGGAATCAAAAGCGGTGGCACAAAAAGATATGGATAACTAGTGGAAAAGTTTAGCAGAATCAAAAGCAAGGAGGTTGAACTTCAGAAAATCCCACCAAAGTCGCACTACATAGCTCAACGAGAACTAAGAAAAAAAAATCTATGAGTGCGAGAAAAAGCTGCGTGATGCACGTAAGCCCTCACCATTATCAGACTATGAACGCTCTCTCGATAAGTCATATAAGGCGTCCCAAAAAGCGAAGAGAGCAGGAAAAGATGTTGTACAGCTCGGGCAGCAATCTAAGTAATCTATCGACTTGCTAGTTATTGAGGATGATTGTACAAATGCACAAGGCGGTCCAATCGATAGGGAGGCACCCCAAGACTTCATGGCCACAAGAGGTCTCATGCCTCAACAACTCATTAGGGGAGGATCGATACCAACAACCAACTTTGATATTTACCGGACGAGTATGGTAGGAGTCTTGTCAACCCTAAGTCCTTGTCATCACTGGGTACGCAAATGTTCTTGTTAAACAAGTGGTACTTAAGGGCATGTGACAATGAAGAGGCATGGCTTATTGTCAGAATTAGACCAGAGCATTCCTTCAATGGCTATGACATTTTACATATTGAGTTCAATGAATTACACCAACTATTAAATCGGGACGCTCTCGATAAATCTCTCCTCAGCTCCTGGTGTCTGTAAGTGATTCTTTCTACAATTGAAGTAACTTGCATGTTAGTTCGTTGTCCATATATAGTTATCCTCACACTATATATATATTCTTTTGTACTATATAAATGCAGATATGAGATGCTGAAACTAATGAGAAGGGTTAACTGATGTTGGTTTCATAGATCCGAATTGCACATTCAAGGACACGCTTACTCGATATAATAGATGGTGACCTCAAGTGGAGAATAATTTGTTTAGGTTCTTAGATAACCAACATGACAAGACACTGAGACTCTTCCCTTACAACTTCAAGTGAGTGTTAATGTCTTGTGGCCATTTTATTTTGCTTACTCCATGTTGACTTTAGTTAATGAGTTATGCCTACTTATAAACATGTAGCTATCACTAGATACTGCTAGTCATCGACATGCCCAGGAGTATTGTAAAGATCTTTGACTCAGCGACAAAATCCCGAGAAGATTACCAAGAAATGATAGATATTCTCCGGTGGTAATTTCGATCTCGTACATTGTATACTCTCTTATGCCATTTTATTGATATAACTCCATTTATTTATTTTGTTGGGCAATGCTTGGAAAAGGTTTGCCAAGAAATGCCATTATGGTCAATGGAAAGTACCTTTGAATGTAGTCCAATACCCAGTAAGTACTAGCTAGGTTACCGTATCTTTATTTAGTTCAATTCATTATTACCGTGCTTCATTGGTTAATAATGAATCTTTTTTCGTAATGTGGTGTTTGCAGCAGGGATCGGGGAATAACTTATGTGGATACTACGTCTACGAGTTCATTATGGAGTTCTCAAGGAGAGCAAGTGAAGAAATCCTCAAAGTACGTAAAAAATATATGTAATTTATTTATTACAATTGTGTTGATATATATAATTACATATATATTTATACTTTTTCTTTCATTCGAATTGAAGATTGAACGGAGGAAGCAAAATGTTATGCAATGTGACCAGATCAAAGTAATTCAAGAGGCATTGTTAGGATTTCTTATGGATGAGGTCATAAATTCCAAAGGCGCGTACCACTATGACCCTAAAGAATTAATACCTAGTAGCCATACGACTGAAGATTAGGGTTGAATGAAATCCCAAGGACATGAGGACAAGGTTTTTATGACTTTATTATGTACATATTCCATGCATGTACGACCTCTTGAAATATTTGTATATATGTAGTTTCATACATTTTAGTGTGTTATTTATGTATAATGCTCGAACAGAACCTTATACACTGATGTATATTAGCAGCGTAGAATTCGTATATGAAAATCTAATAGAAACAAAAAAGAATTGCATTGAAAAGAAACCATAAAATGAAAAACAATAAAATGAAAAAAAGAACCTTCGGTACCGATTAGAAACACCAACTGGGACTAAACGTGCTAGCTCTGGTCTAATGTCTAGAGGGCCATTTAGTCCCGGTTAGTAATAACAACCGGGACTAAAGGTCCACTTTGAGCCCCGGTTCCTAGAACCAGGACTAAAGTGGGGTGCCTTTAGTCCCGGATTCGCAATCCCGGTTGGGAAATCCCCTTTAGTCCCAGATTCTCAACCGGGACTGATGCTCGGTCCTGTACTAGTGAACGGTGGAAATCGGGAGAGATTAGTAGAGGATTGCATGGTGCTATCCTAGAGTTTATCGGTGTTCTTCCTTGGTCCCTCCTCCTCTGTAACTTTATAGGAGGTAATAGTTAAATATATATTTATTTATTTTTGAATTTGGTGTCACATGTCCAATTGGGATCCCCCCACGTCGGGTTTTTTCATTCACTACGTGACAGCTACAAGTTGTATTATGTTTTGGTTCCCAGTACAACGTTCTTGTAACATATTTTAATTGAGAAGACACTGCACTATAAGAGGTCAACAGGTTTGCACAAGAAAATGGAGGCCAGGTGCTTTTGTTGTCACGCATTTGTAACATGTTTTAACATCCATTCACTATAGTGTTTTCTTCGTGCTGATGCTTATCCTGATTTGTTGTGAGAGAAAAACACTGTTCGTTTATTAAAAAGTACTGTTGAATTAGTTGAAGCGAACAAGGCCTACGTGGTGCACAAACGTGGCGTGCACACCAAAAAGAGGCCAGGTCACTCAATCGCTTCCATATAATCACGGAGCGAAGGGTCTCCCACTTTCTTTCTTTCTTTTTTGTCCAGGTGATTGTGGGATTTCAGAATTTTTTTTATTTTTTCATAGATTATTTATTTATTTATTTATTCATTCATAAAATCTTATAAATCAATACTCCCTCCGTCTTGAAATATACATAATCTAGTTTTGTCATAGAATATTAATATCTACTCTATCAAAGAGGTATATTATAAAAATATGTTCCATAATATGTCTAATTAAGCTAATTTGAAGTCATATTTCTTTTTCTTCTTTTCTATAAATTTGGTCAAAGGTACTATAGTTTGACTTAGGAAAAAACTGATTTTCTTATATTTTAGAACAGAGGGAGTAGCTCAGATTGCTATGATATGAACTATTACCTCCTATCACTGCTGCACAACAGGGCTTTAGTCCCAGTCTAAAAGGACCTCTAGTCCCGAGCTGCGAGCCGGGACTAAGGTTTCGAGACTAAATGTCCCACCTTTAGTCCCGGTTCTCAGGCCCGGGACTAAAGATGCTGCCAGGCATCGACGTGGCGCATCACCTTTTAGTCCCGGTTGGTATTACCAACCGGGACTAAAGGTTCTTTTTTCCTTTTTCTTTCCAATTTATTATTAATTTCGGTTTTCAGTTATATTGTTTTCTAATTTATTCTTCGCTGCTATTATCCGTATACGTTGCACCTATACGAGAGCGTTACTATTGCACACAAATAAAGTATGAAACTATATATATATATATATTAAAGAGCTATACATATACGTACATACACATTACATTTACAATAATATACAAGTAATCAAGTGTTCGGCCGCCGGTTAATGAGTTACACAAATGTTTGCCCGCCACTCAAAGCTCATACAAGTGTTCGTTCTTGTTTAGACTCTTCAAATTCAACCTAGGGTTGTGGTGGAACTCGCCATCTTTCGGGATGACATGATCGTTGATGAAACCTGTGATCGTCTCCTGGATTGCGACGAGTATTGTGTGCTTGAACACTTGTTCTTTCAATTCTCAATCCGTCCATTTGCATTAATTAAAGGAAAAGATATTAATATACATAAGATTTATTTAGTTTCAACAAATAAATAAGATATGAATTTACTGTATACACATGTTACTTACTTTTAGCATCTCTTTAGCAGGTGTAAATTTGCTACATCGCATGTACTCGCAAACGTAGTATCCACATAAATTGGTTCCGTACGGTTGTCTGGACACCCACTTATGTAGAATAGGAGGGGGGGGGAGTGGCACTTTCAGATCCATACGATATCTTTGTTGTAGCCAAGCCCAAGCCCTGCCCAATAAGTCGGTCGTTGATTAGGTATAGCATAGTAAATTAAAGGAGCAGGCAACGATAATTAACGAATGATAGAACTTACCTCTAGATTATGTCTATCATGTCTTGGTACATTACCAACTCTTTTCTCATTGAGTCCCACACATTTATAGTTTGTTCCTTGATCTTAATCTCAATGAGTATCCAGTGATCCCTGCATTTGTTTATAGAGTGAATTTATATATATATATATATATATATTAATGTTGGATTGACTAAGACATGATATAACACAACACTTTACCCCATATTGTAAGGAAAGAGTATCATCTCCTTATGCCTTTGGTTATAAAAGAACCTTCGGAGGTTTTTCTCCATTTCCTTGATCTTTAGATTGAATGGATCTTTAGTCTTTGTGTCCTTGTACACGACATATGGATCGATAAAACCAATTCGATCGTCTTGTTTCAATATGAGTTCTCTCATCATGTGTCTGCACATTGTGAGCATAGTTATTACGAATCCGTACATATGCTAGAGTGGGATTATTGATTAAAAGGAAGAATCACTTACAGACAGTAGCAGCTTATGAGAGATTTGTCAAGAGCATCCATATAGAGAAGCTGGTGTACTTCACTAAACTGTACCCAAATCACGTCATCTCCACAGAAGTAGTGACGGTCTCTGACTTGGACGCCCAGATATTGTTCACTTTGATGTTGTGCATAGAATCTCAAGTAGTACTCGTGCAGCTTATACATTTGTGTACCAAGATTTTTTACCTTTGCAGGGTCGCATAGACTCCTGCCATACACATACTTCCTCCGCCATTCATCAACAACTTTGGTCTCTTTAACAGTTGTTAGTTCCTCCCGACCGAGAAGTTGTTCTAAGAAAAGCCCAGTCACATTCATCCACTTGGCGAGTTCATCTAAGTCCACATCATCAGGTATCGACATTTGCATCAAGTTCATGTTGGAACCATATTGATTCTCAACCACTAGTGGCGGCACTGATTGCTGCGCTTGTTGGCCGAGCAGTGCAACATCTTTCCTGGTTGCCTTCTGTTTTTTTATCCTCTTTGATTTTCTTTGTGATAGTACGCTCATAGTCTGATAGTGGCGGCGCTGGTTTTTTACTAGCGGCACGCTTCTCGTCTTGCATAGCCTACACCACTTGACGTAGCTTTACACGAGGATACATTAGGTATGGCTTCTCTTGCTTTGCTCGTGCGTTAGCTTTGGTCTTTTCGAAGAACACTTTCACTTCTGCCTTGAGTGAAGCATTAAGTTCTTCATCAGCCTTCTCGTATGGAAGCTTGGTCATCTTTGGGATCTTCGTGACCACAACTTGTTTCTTCGGCGGAGGTGGTGGGACCGATCTCTGTGGGCCAGTGGGCCTCTTGTTCCTCGATGGACCAGCCGGTGCCGATGAGGCGGCCGTTGTCGGCATTGGTGGAGGCGGTGGCGGCGCGGTTGGAGCTTGCTGTTGTGGAGGAGATTGGGCCACTAGCGGCGTTGGAGTATGTCGTAGAGGAGATACGGCCAGTGGTGGGGTTGCAGCCTTGTCTTGTATGAAATCATCATCGTCGTGTCCCATGGCACTATGGTCATGTGGTGAATGGATAGACGGACTTGGGGAGGTCTTGGATTTGAAAAAAACAAACAAGGTATATACATGAGTGAACCGTAATTAGATACAGTACATAATTATTGAAAAGCAATTGCGTTCACAATCATCCACACCTAGGGTTCGGTTGTGGTGGTGGTTCCCCAGAAATAATGATGTACTATTTCTTCTAACATATGATTGTCTTCTCCGCTTCACCTAGGGTCTTCTCCCCATCACCCCCTTTGATATCTAGAGCCACATTTTCATGGCCTTTGACCACTCTATCCACTGAGACACTAGCATATCCAGGTGGTATTGCGACCGAGTGGATCCTTGGTGTCTTGGTGGGGTCGATAGGAGATATAAACCGGTAGCCACCTTGACTGTGGCATTCCCCTCCGGAATATGCAGCTCACAGGATGTCAACGGAGCGGTGACATCATCCACCGGGAAGCGCATCCTTGCGTCATCATCTTGCCTCACAGGCACCTCCGTAGAAGCACAACTGCTTTCCAACTAAGCTGAGCTAGGGCTGATGTTGGTGGCCGGCTGTGACAAGCTCTGAAGGCGGGAACTTACAACTTCCTCCATGATCTTTCTGATTTGCTCATTCATAGTGGCCTTAAGCGCTTCCTCCCGCTCTAGTGCCTTACGAGCCACTTCATTGGTCTTCATAACAGCCTCCTCCAACTAGCGTAGCCGTTCCCTGTCCTCTTCTTTCTTTCTCTAACGACTTCTATAAGTTTCTCTGTCCTGAGGGAAGGCATGCTCCCACGACACGGAGCCATAGCCTCTCGTCCATCCATCGTGCTCAGGGCGTATGTCAGCTCATCTTTATCTCTGTTCGGCTGCCACTCTCCACTTTGAGCGATGGAGCGGGCTTGATGAAATCTTTCTGCTACAGCTTGGATGCGTTCCTCATACATGACCTTTTCGGTCTCTAGGTCCAGGCGGCCTCCGTGAGCGAAAAACCAGTGCTTGGCGCGCTCAGGCCCGTCGAGGGATTATGGCACCAATCCCTTATCAATTAGCTCTTGCTCGGCTTTTTTCTACTTAGGAATGGCAGTAGGGTAGCCACCTGATCCTATCGTATGGTGGTAGGTCTTGTGTCGGGCATTCTCTTGGTTCCTTCTCGCCCATTGCTGACCCTCTTCCGATGTCTTGAACTGTACAAACTCGTCCCAAAATGGCTGCAGTTTGACAAAGTGCTTACAGTTGAAATCTGGAGTCTTGTTCTTCTTGATATAGTCATTATACAGATTCTTCTTATAGCACTGGAATTGTGTGGCCATCTTCTTCATAGACCAATCCCAAACTCTTTCCTTCAACTGTTCATTGTTTGTGTCTAGCGTGAAATGTTGCAACACGTCACCCCAAACTAGTTCCTTATCACGGTCGGAGACATAACTGATTTCTGGGCGTTGCTTATTTTTCTTCCATTCACGGACATTGATTGGGATCCTATCCCGGGCAAGGTACCCTAAGTGGTTGACAAAGGCCCTTGCATGGGGTCCACGTGGCTGGCCTGTTCTCTCGTCGAAATCCATGATAACCAATTGGCCCTCCATCGGCTTCTTCAGGCCTCGTACTTTTCTGCTAGTCCCCGTGGTTGTTGTTGAGACAGAGGGCTATGTAGGCAGAAACAAGACAATTAATAAATGAATTTTTTGAATTTCATGTATATAAACATAGGAGGCTGCATATATTATAGACCTCGCCAACATTGTCTTGGTCATTCGGGTCGACCAAGTACTGAGAACCGTCATCGATGCCCTCAGGGTTCTCATCGCCTTCACGATCGTCATAACGACCTTCTTCAGTGCTACCGCGGATCATGTTCAACAATATTTCTTCGTCTTCTCTCGGGTCGGCCATTTCTGCAAAAATATTTAGGGTTTAGGGTTTAGGGTTTACAGTTTAGGGTTTAGGCATTACTAAGCATAAGAGATCGACTTACACATATTAGTGGGATATCATCTGAATATAAATGTAGATCAAGGTAATCATGCAGCAACGGTATCGACCAACTCCTACTAACTTAATACATCTAATAACAAGTAAGTCTATCACAAGTTGTATTTCTTAATTAAAATAGATAATTTTAACTCATGAAAAAACTATTCAAATTTTAGGTTTAATAGTTTTCCTAGATATTACACATCATAGAGAGTCTACATAAATTTTTTCATAATTTTATTACACTCCTAAAATCTTGTACAAAAATAACAAAAAGCAACTCCAGCAATAGCTCTCAAAACACGGTACCTCCTTTTTATTTGAGGGCTCCACTTTTGAGGGTCCTATTTTCTAGACTACACTCTAGCAGTGACCCTTAAAATAGAGCCCTCAAACTCATTCCAATAGATAATGACACCTAGGACCCACTTGTCATTGACTTTCTTGCCCAAAACACTGGAATCTCTCCCGGGACTAAAGGTCCTTCCACCAAATTTGGACGCCTGTTTAGGCGCCAAAATTTAGTGAATTTTATTTTTAACCTTTTTTTCTTTCATCTTTCTAAATGCATAGTAAATTAAATAGTTATCATAATTTTTTTCAAAAATACACATTAGTTTAGTTTGACTCTATTGTGCATTACAAAAATTGTAAACACTATTTTTTGCAAATATTTTATATTATCCAAAATAAATGTTATTTATAAAGAATATTATGTTAATGCAAAAATATAATGGGCAATTAAAATATATAAAATTGTTGGCTTTCGACAAAAAATTTGTTTTTGGGTCATTTGGACGTTAAATTTTGTTTCTTCAATAATAATTATCCAAATGCGCGACATTAATTGTCTAAATTTGAAAATTTAAAATTTTCAGAGATACACGTCGGTTTTTGAAACCCTAGATGGTCTCGAATGGAAAACTCATGAATACAAAGTTTGTTCCACTCATCAAGACTATATTTGGTCTAATGGTCAACTTTTCATTTGTAAAAGTTTAAACCACTCAATTTTGAATTTTGAAAGAATTCATAGCCAAACGATGATTTTTGGAACCCTGGATGGTCTCGACTAGAAAAGTCATGAATACCAATATTGTTCCACTCATCAAGATCTACATTTCATACATAGACCATTTTTGCATTTGACAAAGTGTTGGCACAGTATAGTTGAACATCCACAATTCTCACATATAGTTTCATATAGTTTGTGTGAGATTCAAGATTTGGTGAGTATTGTTTATTTAAACTTTTTTAAATAGAAAAATGGTCTATATAAAAAGTTTGGATCTTGATGAGCTCTAATAACTTGGTATTCTAAAGTTTTTCATTTCAAGTCATTTAGTCTGTCATTTGACCAAGTTTGACCAAAACCCGTCTTCGATTTTGAAAACATGTGTCTAGGACTTGCTAAAATTTATCCAGATAAAAATATGGTCCATGTATCAATTGTAGATCTTGATGAGCTCTAACAACCTGGTATTCAAAAGGTTTTCATTTGAAGTCATCAAATAGGTCATTTGACCAAGTTTGACCAAAGTCAAAACATTGGTTTTTAGAAACACACACTTTGATCGAACCCTAGATGGTCTCGAATGGAAAACTCATGAATATAAAGTTTGTTCCACTCATCAAGACCTACATTTGGTCTAATGGTCAACTTTTCATTTGTAAAAGTTTGAACCACTCAATTTTGAATTTTGAAAGATTTCATAGCCAAACGCCGGTTTTTGGAACCATGGATGGTCTCGAATGGAAAAGTCATGAATACCAATATTGTTCCACTCATCAAGATCTACATTTCATACATAGACCATTTTTGCAAAGTGTAGTTGAAAATCTACAATTCCCACATATAGTTTCATATAGTTTGTGTGAGATTCAAGATTTGGTGAGTATTGTTTATTTAAACTTTTTCAAATCGAAAAATAGTCTATATAAAAAGTTTGGATCTTGATGAGCTCTAACAACTTGGTATTCCAAAGTTTTTCAGTTCAAGTTATTTAGTCTGTCATTTGACCAAGTCTGACCAAAACTCGTCTTCGATTTTGAAAACATGTGCCTAGGACTTGTTAAAAATTTATCCAGATGAAAATATGGTCCATGTATCAAATGTAGATCTTGATGAGCTCTAACAACTTGGTATTCAAAAGTTTTTCATTTGAAGTCATCAAATAGGTCATTTGACCAAGTTTGACCAAAGTCAAAACATTGGTTTTTAGAAACACAAACTTTGACCGAACCCTAGATGGTCTCGAATGGAAAACGCATGAATACAAAGTTTGTTCCACTCATCAAGACCTACATTTGGTCTAATGGTCAACTTTTCATTTGTAAAAGTTTGAACCACTCAATTTTGAATTTTGAAAGAATTCATAGCCAAACGCCGGTTTTCGGAACCTTGGATGGTCTCGACTGGAAAAGTCATGAATACCAATATTGTTCCACTCATCAAGATCTACATTTCATATATAGACATTTTTGCATTTGACAAAGTGTTGGCAAAGTGTAGTTGAAAATCCACAGTTCCCACATATAGCAAAGTTTGAACCACTCAAATTTGAATTTCCAACGCATAATGTTACAATTATATTACACAAGATGTAAAATACACATTATTAATTTGAGTTCACTACCTATATCAAGCGGGCACAGTGGTAAACTTTTTCTTGATGTAATGCCCTTGGTTATGATCATTCCGTAACCATGGAGTGTCCTCAGCAGCGAGCAGGATGCTTGGGTCTTTGGCCACATAGAAGGGTGGGATTCATTCATCCTTTTCATAATCCTCTGACACGTCTGACTTGTCTTCAATTCCCACGATATTTCTTTTCCCTATAAGAATTATGTAGCGCTTTGGCTCGTTGGTTTTTTTTTCTCGTCGTGTTTCCCTCTCTTGGGTTTTGTAGACATGTCTTTCACATAGAACACCTGATTCACATCAGCAGCAAGGAGAAATAGATCATTTCTATACCCAATATTGTTGAGGTCCACTATTGTCATTCCGTACTCCTTATCGACTGATACCCCTCCGTTCATATTCACCCATTGGCATCGGAATAGAGAGACTTTAAAATTATATGCATAGTCTAGTTCCCAAATCTCCTCTATGCGACCATAATATGTGTTTATGTTCCCATTCGGTTCCATAGCATCCACGCGGACACCACTGTTTTGGTTGGTACTCTTTTTATCTTGGGATACGGTGTAAAATGTATTTTCATTTGTCTCGTACCCTTTGTACGTGAGGACGTGCCACGCTAGTTGCCTAGCCAACAAATACAATTCATCTCCAATAGTTTTATCACCCTGACATTTTTTGTGCAACCAATCACTGAATGTCTCCATGTGATGACGCGTAATCCAAGCCTCATTCTTCGCAGGATTCTCGGATTGTACAAAATTCATGTGTTTCTCAATATACGGTTCCACCATAGTGGAGTTTCGAAGAACTGTGTAGTGCGCTTTATTAAAAGAATCATCACCCTGGTTGATATATGTTTTCTTTCCTAGTGTACCCTTTTCACCAAGTCTCCCCTCATACCATGATTCAGGAAGACCAATCGGGTCAAGGTCAGGAATGAAGTCCACACAGAACTCAATGACCTCCTCTGTCCCGTATCCCTTGGCAATGCTTCCTCTGGTCGACCCCGCTGGTGAACATATTTTTTCAGTACACCCATAAATCTCTCTAAGGGAAACATGTTGTGTAGGAACACAGGACCCAGGATATTAATCTCTTTGACCAGATGAACTAGGAGATGTGGCATGATATCAAAGAAGGATGGAGGGAACACCAACTCAAAGCTGACAAGACATTGAACCACATCATTCTGTAGAGTAGCTAGATCAAAAGGATTGATTGTCTTTTGAGAAATTGCATTGAGGAATACACACAACTTCACGGTGGCCAGACGCACATGTGGAGGTTGAATTCCTCTTAAGGCAACCGGAAGCAGTTGCGTCATAATCACGTGGCAGTCGTACGATTTTAAGTTGACAAATTTCTTCTCCAGCACATTTATTATACGCTTTATATTGGAAGAGAACCCAGATGGGACTTTGATGCTACTTAGGCACTCAAACATGCTTTCCTTCTCCACATTGCTAAGAGTGTAGCTAGCAGGTCTTAAGTAATGACGTCCATCATTTGTCTTCTCTGGATGCAGGTTGTCTCGTTCTTTCATGCGCTTCAAGTCCTCTCGTACCTCAAGGGTATCATTAGGCTTTCCAAACACACCCATGAACCCTAGGAGATTGACACAAAGATTCTTTGTCAGGTGCATCACGTCGATCGAGTGGCGGACCTCAAGGTCTTTCCAATATGGTAGCTCCCAAAATATTGACTTCTTTTTCTACATTGGGGCGCGCCCCGAAGCGTCTTTTAGAATAGATTCACTACCTTGTCCCTTTCCAAACACTACTTTCAAATCCTTGACCATCTTGAATACCTCTGCCCCATCTCGGTTGCCTGGCTTGGACCGGTGTTCTGCCGTATCTTTAAAATGTTTGTCTTTCTTTCTCAACTGGTGGTTCTTAGCAAGAAATCGACGATAGCCATGGTACACGACCTTTCGACATTTTTTTAAATAGATAGCCTCAAGGTCACCAAAACAATTGGTGCATGCATTATATCCCTTATTTGTCTATCCTGAAAGATTACTTAGAGCTGGCCAATCATTGATTATCACGAACAACAATGCTCGCAGGTCGAATTCTTCCTGTTTGTACTCATCCCACACACGCACACCTGGTTTGCTCCATAGCAGCTGGAGTTCCTCAACTAATGGCCTCAGGTAGACATTGATGTCATTGCCAGGTTGCTTTGGGCTTTGGATGAGCACCGGCATCATAATGAACTTCTGCTTCATGCATAACCATGGAGGAAGGTTGTAGATACATAGAGTAACGGGCCAAGTGCTATGACTAGAGCTCTGGTCCCCAAAAGGATTAAATCCATCTGTACTCAATGCGAACCTTAGGTTTCTTGCGTCATCTGTAAAGTCTGGGAATTCTCTATCTATTTCTCTCCACTGGGACCCATCTGCAGGGTGTCTCAACATGTTGTCCACCTTACGATCTTCTTTGTGCCATCGCAACAACTTTGCATGCTCCTTGTTTCTGAACAGTCGTTTTAGGCGTGGAATTATTGGAGCATACCACATAACCTTGACAGGGGTTCTCTTTTTCGGACGTTCTTCATCCTCAACATCGCCAGGATCATCTCGCAAGATCTTGTACCGTGACGCGTGACAAACAGGGCATTCATCTAAATTCTCGTGAACGCCACAGTATAGGATGCAGTCATTAGGACATGCATGTATCTTCTCGATTTGTAATCCTAAAGGGCAGACGATCTTTTTTGCTTCGTATGTAGTGGTGGGCAATTCATTAGGCTTCGGAAGCATCTTTTTTTGGATCTTCAGTAATTTCTCAAATGCCTGGTCAGATATACCATTCTCTGCCTTCCACTGTAACAACTCCAGTGTCGTGCCTAGCTTTTTCTGCCCATCTTCGGTCGATGGGTAGAGTAACTTCTTGTGATCCTGTAGCATTTGGTCAAACTTAGCCTTCTCCTTTTCACTTTCACAATCTCTCTGTGCGTCACGAATGACATCACCAAGAGCATCGTCATCTTCAGCGATATTGTTTTCTACATCCGCCTCTTCTTCAACTTCCTCCATCGCGAAGTCACAGTATTGAGCAAAAACATCGTCAGGGTCCGCTTGTTCTTCTTCATCTTCTTCCATCATAACCCCGGTCTCTCCGTGCTTGGTCCAACAAATGTAGTTTGGCATGAAACCTGACTTGAACAAGTGCAAGTGAATACTTCTTGAGCTACAAAATTCTTTCAAATTCATACACACGGCACATGGGCAGCACATAAAACCATCCCGCTTATTTTCCTCTATCACTCTGCAGAATTCTCGCACGTCCTCAATGAACTCGTTGGAGCGGCGATCGGCATTGTACGTCCAATGGCGTGTCATTATCTGCATTATATGGCATCACATAATTAAAAGCCTAGCATGAGAAAAGAGCGCGGCACAACCTTGTCTAATTGAGTTCAAAATTTTATAAGTGGTTCATCATTTCATAAAATTAATTTGTGGACGTTAATAAAAAGATAGCAAAATCATAAATTTTGTATTTTTCTATTAAAAGGTGTAATTTTATCTCTAAATAAAATTAATTTGAAGAATTTTTAAAGTTAAAATAAATTTGTTTCAAAATTACAAAGAATCAACATTATTTAATATTTTAAAATGAGAACATGAACAAATTAAAGTAAAAAGTATCCTAAAAAGTCTATAATAGAACTAAACATTATATGTGTATACTACTTTCTAGGTACTATAATTAGCATCGTTCATAAAAATTAAAACATGAAAAGTGATTGGAGCTAGCAATATGAAATAAAATAGCCATATACAACATGTATTTACATATGGTGCTGCTAAAACATAGGAGGATGAAGCTAGCAACCTTTCAAACAAATCGACGATGGCGTAGAAGCGTTTGAAGTGGATTGATCGCCGGAGATGAGACAAGCAAGAATAATGGAAGAACAAGCAACAAGAACATGAACAAGAAAGGGCTCGGACTGGGAGGAAGAAGAGGGAGGTTCAATTTATAGGGGGAGGTTTTAATCCCGGTTGGTAACACCAACCAGGACTAAATCCAGTCCTATAGTCCCGGTCGGTGCCCCGGACCAGGACAAAAGCTGTAGTCCCGGTCCGTGGCACCGACGGGGACTAAAGGCAGGGCTTTAGTCCCGGTTGGTGTTACCAACCGGGACTAAAGGTCCCTCCCGACAGCGCCTGACAACAGAGCCGTTGGTGAGGGACCTTTAGTCCCGGTTGGTAACATCAACCGGAACTAAAGGTCTATTTAGTCCCGGTCGCCGAAATCGCCGAGACTAAAGACATTTTAGACGATCGACGAAAGGTCAGTTGTGTAGTAGTGTATAAGGTAACTGTAGCATTGTCCATGTTAAAAACAATGCTTTTTTTAACCTAATTGAAGGGTAATCTTTATTATAAGGGTGCAAAAAGCAATAAGATACAGTTCCGTGACATGCAATCTTTACTTTCATATACAATAAAAGACATGCATTCTTCTTTTTTTGAAACTAAAAGAGACATTCATTCTTGTAGGAGTGTGGTTTGGGGGGATTGCATGTCCCTCAGCCAACGTGGCGCTTAGTAGTTAATTTGTTTGAGCATGGTTTCACTGGATACCGATGGATGCAGTTGGCCCATGACCCATCAGCACTGTGGGGTGGTTGGATACATTCCCACACAGCGATGTTGCACTTGTACCCTGAACCGAAGGCAATCATCAGTACTCGATCACACTTATGCATTCTTCCTTTCGCTTCAATGTATGCTAGCTCGTACCACAAAGAGCTGCTTGATGTGTTCCCGAAACGATGAAGCGTCATTCGTGACGGCTCGGCATGGCTATCAGATAGACGGAGGCTATCTTGGACAGCATCAATCACTGCTGGTCCACCGGGATGAACGCAGAAGTGCTCTATCGCCACGCAGAAGTTTGGGACATACAGTGCCACCTTGCCGTTGAGAACCTTCCTCGAGATGCAGGAAAGCAAAAACCGTAGCTTCTCTGATAGCGGGAGGATAAGGGGCGCAATGGAACTGATGCTGGACCTCAATGCCTCACCAGAAACAGCAATAAGGTCCTTGGAAAGGCTCATCCCCAAGTTTCCCTCGCCATCTTCGTCCAGCATGGCACACCTATGAGCACTTTCGCTGGTGCTGGTAATCATTCGCAGAAGGTGTTTGAGTCGGAATCGCGCCTTATTCCTTGAATTTGATAGCAATGCAGCGGCGCCACCCATGCGGAATAGGACGGTGGGCAGATGCATTTCTCGTTTCTTCCCTTGATAGTTTATGTGCGACATTGACTCCGTAGAGACCACTAATGCATACGAGGCATGTGGAGTGATCTGCAACAGGTTCTTGGCCAGCCCCACGGAAATGAGACCCGCACTGCACCCCATACCAGAGAGGTGCACACTGCGGATATCGCTGCGAAGCTTGTATCTGTTTATGATCATGTCACTGTAGGTTGGTGTTGGGGCAAATAAGCTGCAGTTAACAACCAGTACATCGATGGAAGACGGGTTGATGCATGTCTTACTGAACAGGTCATCAATTGTTGAAAACAGGATTAACTCAGCTTCAGCATGGCCCTGACTAAAACCAAAGCTCGGAGGTATGTAATGGAGGCTAGGCGGCAAGGAAGTCTCTTCACCGAGGCCAGAGCGGTCAATCATACGTGTTAAGAAGTGGATGCTGCGGTCATCAAGGAAGGGCATGAATTGCATTATGTACTCTTTGAATGTAGCCAGGGGAACACGGCAGTTAAAATTTTGCTTGAAGCAGGCATAGTCGACTAGATATACATCGTGGGAGCGGTTCACAAGGTAAAAGGTAAATGCAGCTGCTGGTAGCAAGGCAGCTTGCAACAAGTAAATGGGTCGAAGGGCATGGAGATGGAAAATGTGCTCACTGAAACCAAACTGTGCAGCCACAAGGATGACAGCAG
Source organism: Saccharum hybrid cultivar R570 (assembly GCA_038087645.1). Classification (NCBI taxonomy): domain Eukaryota; kingdom Viridiplantae; phylum Streptophyta; class Magnoliopsida; order Poales; family Poaceae; genus Saccharum; species Saccharum hybrid cultivar. The sequence goes on from JAQSUU010000304.1 coordinate 3,127,282, forward strand.
TAGTGAGTGGAACGGCAACGGCAATGGCAACAAGGACATTGTTCACAATGACTTGGTACAGAGATCTGAGGAGCCTCTGCATAAGTGACAAGGCCATATTGTTTACTCTTCTAATGTTCTTGTTATTTCTGCTGCTGCCTATATTATGTATATGTACTTGAGCATGGTTGTGAAGGACAGAGGGAAGCTGGAGGCGTGAATAACTATACAGCTGCTTCGATGAGATTTCCAACTTCTTGACAATCCTAAAAGCTAACTGTTGAGTCACAAAGAGATTGAAGTAACATATATGTTGATTTGATGCATTCCACGTATCTCTAAAACATGCCCAAAAGATTTGAAGTAACAGTTGAGATTATCTTAGACATGATTATTCTAACAAAAATTCATTCATTTGAGTAAGAACGACACAATTTAATAGGTCACACCACTACAAAACATAGATATTATAACATATTCTCATAATACATGTATCAATTTATTATAGAGAAATTTCATAGCAACACAGATGTGCTACCAATGATTATATATATAGTAACAAGCAAGTAACAAAAAAAAATAATGTTACAGATATATGTTACAAAATTCTAGTATTCAATAACACAATAACTAAAACACGTAAATGTGTTACAAATACATATATGTTGTTTAATTTTACAGGCAACGTATATAAAGCCTTCTACAGTGCGATCCTTATGCCAAAAGAATTACAGTGACAACCTTATACCCGGCATGCGATCGTTTTTTTGCGACCATGCAAAGCATGTATATCATTAAGAAGAAAGAGTTTGTGGTACAAGATAACGAAATGCAGCCTAAAATGCGAGCAGCTCGCTACGGCCGCAACCCGGCCACCTGCACCTAGAACATAGTCGTAGCAAGCAAAGCAACAAAGGAAGTAGCGAAGACGAAAACTACAGAACAGAGCTACATGGTGGCTGAATTTTGCGACGTCTGTTCCTGGGCTCCCCGAGACCAGAACGCAGAGAGTTGGGAGAACCCTGCCATGGACCATCTCTCGGCCTCCTCAGCGATGAAGCCGACGAGCTGGAGGGGGGTTCGACGAGCGTTGTGGAACATCCTCTGGTTGCGTTCCTTCCATAAGCACCATGCAACAAGGATGACTAGGGAGTCGAACCCAGCGTGCCAAGCGGAGGGGAGCGATGTCCTGCACTGTAGCCACCAATCCAAGAAGAGATCACCTGGCTGTGACGTCAAACCTGGAGCGCGAAGTCTCGCCAGCACACGGAACCATATTTCCCGTGCGTAGACGCATTCCCCAGCGATGTGGGCTGCCGTCTCCTGCTCCTGATCGCAAAGCGTGCATCCATCGTCATCCTGCAAACCTCGTCGTTTCCTTCTTGCGGCAGTCCAAAGACGATCGTGTAGGAGCAACCAGAAGAAGAATTTGCACTTTGTAGGTGCTCTGGCCGCCCACAATTCAGACGCTCCGCGCAGCGTCATCATGCCCACGAAGAAGGCCCAGTAAGCTGATGAAGCGGAATATGAGCGGTCCGCAGCCCATTTCCAGATGAACCGGTCTGAGGTCAAGTCATCAAAGAGTACGTCGTCAACCTTGTGCCAGACCAGCACGTAGTCACAGAGGACGTGCGCTACTGGAGCCCCATGGATGTCCCGCACCCAGCTTCTATTCATGATGGCGTCTCGGACGGACTTACCGCGATGACGCTTCGGAATGGCATTGAATAGGTGCGGGGCGAAGCGGTAGATGGGCCTGTCAGGAAGCCACGGGTCCGTCCAGAACTTGGCCGAGTGGCCATCACCGATGGTCACTGTGATGGATGCCTGGAACATTGACTGAACGACGCACTCAGGTTTGCGCGGAAGGGCGCACCAGCTCAGGTCTGGCCGCGTCCGCCGTAACCACTCCCAATGAAGTCTCATGGCGAAACCGGTCACCCTGAGGTCTCAGACGCCCAGCCCCCATAACAGGTAGGGGCGTTCACAATCCTCCACGCGACACGACACTTGCCGCTGGCGACATTGTCCGTTCCTGCCCAAAGAAAGGCCCGATGTAGCTTGTCTATCTGACGGAGTGCCCAGGCGGACAGGCCGGAGGCAATCGAGACGTGGACCAGAATGGTGGACAGGGTGGTCTTCATCAGAGTGGTCCGCCCGGCATAGTTGAGCATGCCGGCTTTCCACGTGGGGATGCGCGCTGCAATCTTGTCGATAAGCGGCTGCTCCTCCGCGTGTGACGGCCTTTGTAGGGTCAAGGGGATGCCCAAGTACGTGCACGGGAATGGGACCAGCCGCCCCGGGAAGCTCTCCAAAGTGGTGGCAACCTCTTCTTCGGAGCAACGAATTGGGGATATGGAGCACTTCTCCGTGTTTGTTACCAAGCCCGCAGCGTCGGCGAAGAGGCTTAAGATGGCCCTGAGACATCTGAGATCCCGTGCCACAGGAGCCAAGAAGATGACCAAGTCATCGGCATAAAGCGAGGCTTGGCTGCGGATCACTGTGGTCGGCAGTGGCTGGAACACGCCACACGCGTCCGTGGCCAAGATCATGGCGTTGACGACCTCCATGACGAGCACGAACAGCATTGGTGATAGGGGAGCACCTTGCCGCAGCCCACGAGCATGCCAAATCTTCCTGCTCGGCCTCCCATTCATCAGCACGCATGTAGAGGCAGTGGATAGCAGTAGCGCTACCCATTCCGTCCAGTGACCGGGGAAGCCCAAGAAGGCCAGGAGCTGTAGGAGAAACTCCCAGAAACAGAGTCAAACGCCTTTGCGATGTCCACCTTGATGAGGACAGCCGGGCAGTGACGGCTATGCATCCAGCGGCAAGCAAGCTGAACCGCCATATAATTGTCGTGAATTGATCTCCCGTGGATGAAAGCGCTCTGGTTGTTTCTCACCAGGAGCGGAATGTGCGGCGCCAATCTGTTAGCAACGACTTTGGCGACAAGTTTCCCCACACTGTGAATCAAGCTTTTGGGTCGACTATAGTCTTTCAAACTGGAGGGCGTTGCCGTCTTCCGGAGAAGCACCATATTTGCGGTGTTTAGAGTGCTCAGACTACAGACTACGACCATCCAGTGCCCAGACGGCGTTGAAGACCGCCACGACGTCGTTTCTGATCACCGGCCACGTGTATTTGTAGAACCGGCCGGTGAAGCCTTCCGGGCCGGGCGCCCGGTCATTCGGGATTTCCTTGATCACGCCCCAGATTTCGTCGACTGTGAACGGCGCCGCCAAGGCATCAAGTTCAAGCTGCGGCAATTGTAGGGAGGCCAAGCTGACGTTCCTGGTACGCGCGAAGTATGTTCCAAGAATGGAATTGTAGTAGTGGTAGATGGCGTCAGCCTTGGCCTCCTCATCAGATAGCGACACGCCATCATGTTTGAACGTAGGAATATAACTCTTCCACTTTTGATGACAAGCTTGGAGGTGAAAGAACCGTGTGTTGGCGTCACCCTCGCGGAGGAAGCGGATGCACGATCTCTGGCGGGCAATCGTCCTGGACAGCGATGCCAGTCCGAGAATGGTTCGTTTGAGGTCCATGTGCAACTCAATCTCCTCATCCGATAAGCTCCTGGACTCCTGGGCGACATCAAGCTCCTTGACAATGAGCCTGGCCATGGTAAGCAAGAGCCGCACACCGCCGACAGATTTCGCACTCCATGCACGCAGAGCTTTGGCCGTGTATCTCAGTTTGGAATCAAGTGTGCGGCATGCATCCGCACCTCCCGGCACAGCCGACCATGCTTCAGCCACGACATCCAGAAATCTGTCGAGTGTAGTCCAGAATGCTTCAAAGCAGAACTGAGGTTTTGCCCACGGTACCACATCCAAGCGAAGCGACAGAGGTGCGTGGTCCGAGCAGTCTGAGGACATGCATGCCAGGCAGTGGTTCGGAAAGAGATCGAGCCATGCACATGTAGCTAGCATGCGATCAAGGCGTTCCAGCGTTGGTCTCCGACGCTCGCTGGACCACGTGTATAGGTGGCCATGCAGGTGAATATCCGCAAGCTGTAGGTCGTCGATGACCCTACGGAAGCGCCTCATCCAGGAGCGGTGCGGTCTTCCCTGGTTCTTGTCTTGATCCTGGTAAATCATGTTGAAGTCGCTGCAGTATAGCGCGGGACCAGGACAGGATGTCATCGTACCCCGTAGTTCGTCTAGGAAGGTGGACTTCTCGACGAGCACCGTTGGGCCATAAACAGATGTTAGCCACCAGCCCGGGGTGCTGCCATTCAGAGGCGCGAGGTGGACTGACACGGAGTATGCACGTGTTACCGCCATCGTGTCGGACCAAACGTCGTGGCGCCATGCCAACAGAACACTCCCCGCCCCCTCCCCTGCGGTGTCGATTGCCGACAGACAGGCATAATCAAAGTTAGTTCCCATAATGTCCACAATCCAAGCGGCAGGAAAATTCTAGACCTTCGTCTCCTGAAGGCAGAGAAGCAACAAGTGTTCGGACATCACCACAGTGCGAACAACAGAGCAACTGGCGCGAGAGTTAAGCCCGCGCACGTTCCAACAGAGAAGTTTTTCCTGGTCCATGAAGGCTCTTGGGCGACGGGGTTAGGGGAGGCGTCAGACAGCCACGCGCCGGGATCAATTCGTGCATGGCTTCCTTCCTGGTGGACGACAAGTTACCGCAGAAGGTCTCCCTGAACCTGCGTGCCCCGGAGGTGTCCGAGGATGGAGGCGGCACATCTTTCCCGAGCTTCTTAAGCATGACGTTGGTGGCTTGCACCTCAGGGTTACTGGCCTTTGTCTTGTCAGCCAGACTCAAACTGCGGCATGGGACGACATTGTAATCAGGGTCCTGTGACCTCCTGAGCCTAGGGGGAGATGAAAGCAGCGGGGTTGCAATGTCGTCGGTGATTGACACAATGAACTCGTCAACAACAGGGTCATTTGCGCTCGCGACAACAGGTTCAGTAGCGCTAGCGTTGGCGACCGACGCGACCATGTTCTCAGCAGGGAGGGGCGTGGCCTCATTGCGAACTGAGGGGGGGCACCGTCGCCAGTGGCTCAAGCTGGTCCTGCCCTTCACCCTCAAGGAGCAATTCATGCCCTGCAACACAGTTAACCTCTGTAGACAGGTTGCCGTCAGTAGGATGCGTCAACTCCTAGGACGCAACCGCGTTCACAGCAGAGGTGGCAAGGGTGGGGGGCACATCCACAGAACCGCGGGGGGCACCACCGCCGATTGCTCAAGCTGGTCCTGCTCACCCCCGGGAGGCAGAGCATTCCCGGCAACACAGTGAACATCAGCATCTCTGCCCATAGCATCAGCAGGCTACGTCATCATCCCCGGGGGCAAATCCTGGGTGTCAACAGGGGTAGTCTGCGGCGTCGTGGTAGTAGGTGGGTGTTCCCCTTGCAGCGCAGCTGTGGACACCTCAGGGATAGCGGCGCATGCCTGAAGCAGCAACATGTCATCGAGAAGTATGGCCCCCATGAGGCCCAGGGACTCACGAGGCGGCGATCGTCGTCCGATCAGGGAGACGTCATCATCCCAAGTGGAGGTCGCTGTTGACCCGCACGCCGCTGTTGCGAAATTCAGTTCTAGGCTTGATAAATCGCCAAGGCCCGCAGTAGCCGCGGTGACGATGTCGTCTCGGGCAAGCACAGATACAATCTCATCGGACGGACCGATGCACAGTCCAAACAACTCACTCGTCTTCGTCATCTGTTCCGCAAGATCGGCCGCCCTGGCCGTCGTATTTTGCAGATGTTGCCGAGCAGCGCCTGCGGGAGCTGGTTCAACCACGTTGGTGGGGAATGGGCAGGAGACTGAACCAATGATCACCGTCCCCCTAGCCCTGAAAGTAGGTCCCCGACGGATACCCAGGCGTGGGGTGTCCCTGTCGTCGGTGAATCGGTAGGAGCGCGGACCATGCATCCTAGCTCGGTCACCACCACCATCCATGCGTGGGTGGTTTCTGTAGTTGGAGTCACCAGAGTGCATCCCGACGCATAGGAGGCGGGTTAGTGTGTGTGTCATCTACAGGGCCGGGAAGTAGTCTTGTTTCTCCTTATGCCTTACTTTTTGTTTTTTAGTAAGATATAAGAATAAGGAAGCTCCTTTGTCTTCGCCCCGTCTGTAGCGCCATCGACCCGTCGCCCTCAGCTCGTATACAACTACATATATACAAAAGATTTAGATACGTCTAAATTTGGATATACAACCGTACATACGAAGGATTTCAGATACGTCCGAATTTTAAAACAGCCCACGCAGGTGCCCTCCTATCTCTCTGCCGCTCTACCGTCTTCCACACCCACCCCGCTATTTCAGTTTTAGCTTTTAGAGTGACAAATTAGCTAGTTCTTATGTACTTATCTTTTGCATCTAAGTTGGTTTCATGTAAAATCGAATACTTGAGTTTCATAAATCATGCTATAGTTTCATATTAAATGATGTTTCCTAGACTCCTAAATGCCTTGGAAACATATTTGTGTTCACCAAATTTCATGATTCTTATATTTTTATGAATGAAACTATTTGTAATTTTCATAGTTTTTTTTTAACCACTATCTGTCATAGCCCCGCTATATCCACGCTATAGCTTTATAGCTTCTGAAAAAACATGCCGCTATTTGCTATAGCCCACTATTTTAAACCTCGGCGACTTCGCCCAAGACGCCCAACTTCCTACTCTCATCCGCTGTGATGGCGCAGCCCCGAAGCAAGGTGCTGACCAAGGTACGTACTACGTAGTATCCAGCATCCAATTGCTATGCATTTGATCAAGACGAAAGAATAAGTGCCCCAGCTGTCCTCTAGAGGAGCACGTGAGATCCACTGCAGTTGCTCAGGCGCCGTTGTCCCCACAGCTATCGTCAGCCGCCGAGTCATGCGCGCCTCACAGGTGTTGCTGTTGCTAGCAGGGTTAGGGTTGTTGCTGAAACCCGGCTGCTGGCCCCCGCCGCAACCACCGTCTTCCTGGCCTTCGAACGGTCTTCATCTCCTCCACGTGCATCTCCTCACCAGTTGCTTCCACACCATGACCCATGAATTGAGGAACCAGTTAGAAAGCTGCGGCATGCAAACATGCTGTCATCGTGTAGGTCTTTATAGTGAGAGCTACGCGGATCATGGACGCTTAAACAAAGAATCTTTCTTTGAGACATTTGAGTATTTGACGATGTATTCGATAAAGATCATGAGTCACACAAATATTGACAAAAGTGAAACCAATTTTGTTATGTTCTTATAAACTAGATTAGATCTACACGATATAGGTAATAAAGATCATGAAACGGTCTTTGTATTTATATAATTAGATTTATAGGTTTTTTAATATATTCACCAAAACGGCAAACCACGTGTGTCGCTTTAGGTTAGCCCCGTGCAACACACAAGCATATATCTAGTCTAGTTAAGAAAAAAACTTTGAAATCATGTGTTAAAAAAACACTTTGTACATGTACTAATACAAAGTTTTACATTACATGTCAAACTATTATTACTTGGAATCTTTCTATAATATACAACATTATACTCCTAATTCTAAAACTTTGTAGTTAAAACTTCACACTCATAAACTTTGAACTATCATATTACAAATTAATTTTATACTGTGATAAGGATCGACGGAAGGGTATGTGTTGGTGGATAGGATAAAACTAGAATCACTCGAAGATCACTCAACAAGATCAACTATAGCACCTGAGATTACACTACGGGTTTCTCAAAGAAGAGCCATGCTCGATTCTCAAATCATATCAATATCAACTCCCTCTCAGACGATGGATTATATAGTTTATTTATGCTAGAAACATTTCTCCTAGTTAGGTGTAAACATAAGCATAAATAAAAGCAAGTGAAAGGTCATGTTAGTGGAGTATCTGAGGAGTCTTCATTCATTCTTGCGCAGCCACCGACAGCATGTGCAGCCTCCACCAAAATGGCCATAACTCCTAGCTCAGAAGTCCAAATGATGCACCGTTTGTTGTGTTGGAAACTAGACTCATATATGTTTCTAATAATATAGCATATGAATGCTAAAACCATTGAAATTGATGCCAGGAAGCCATGACATATAACACTAATTCTGCATGCTTCGCGCTGTCTTATCATACTGCTAGGGTCAAAACTTTACATAGAGTTTATAAACTTTGAATTATCACTTTACAAACTATATACTCCTAGGTTCAAAACTTTGAACTATCACATTATAAATTTGGTACTGCTAGATTCAAAATTTTGAACTATCATATTATAATTTTTTTTTCACGACCGGGGGATATAGCCCGTTTTTCATTAAGAGGAGTGAATTACAAGTCAGCTATGAGAGAACCCTCATAGCATAAATTACAAACCACTAAGATAGTAGTGAGTAACCTGGAATAAACATAAGAACAAAGTCGTGGTGGCAAATCATCCACCCAGAGAAGACACAACAACATCCGGCAGCAATGGTGGCAAAGCATCTGCCAAAGAAGACCAAGCGACCATGGCGGCCAAGCATCCGCCAAGAAGTGAGCCCACAGGCTCTCGACAACAAAGCATCTACCAGAGAGGGGGACCAAAGAGCCAAAAGCGGCAAAGCATCCGCCAAGACGCCCTGACGGCAAAGCATCCGTACAGGGGAGCGGCCATGACACCCTCGGCAGCAAAGCATCTGCCAGAGAGGAGGCCAGCAACAACAACGGCAAAGCATCCGCTCGAGAACGATAGACGACGATGACAATGCCAAGAGTTGCAGGGCCAACCAAAGCGATTAGAGACAAGGCACACACAGGCACAGCGAGGAGTTCCACCAGCAACCACGGACGACGGCGACCACAGGGAGGAACGATGAGCCATAGTCGAATCTCGATTCTTCAGCGACGCCTTTAGGGAGGAGGTGACCCCCAAGGGTATCACCCTGGACGCCATCGACGCTGGCCTTAGAAGCTAAGGCAGGTTTACACCCAGAAATCTGGCAATGACGATGCAGGAGCATGGGTTCAACAACAATGACGCCTCCAAGGAGGTGTGTGGCGCCCGAGGCGTCACCGTCGTCCGCCCGGTCAAGGCCGGACTGAGCTTTCGCCCGTAACCCATGCAACCACCGCCACATCACCGAGAGAGCACCCCCGCCATCACAACGCCATCCGAGCAGAATGAGAAGCCAGGCTCGGCAGGCAGCAACCTAGTAGGGTGCGACCAGGGCACAACCAGGACCCAACCACCCCAGCCGCAAGCTGCAGACAACCCAGATCAAGCAGCCGCCCGCCAGCGGCCGTAGCCCAGCATAGGCGGCCAGAAGCCCAGCAAAGCCGCAAGAATCCCAGCCGCTGGTGGCCGGCAGCTGTGGGCCCCGACAGCCACCACCACGGCCTCCCAAGCGCAGCAGCCCCAGGGGCACATCGCCCCCAGCTAGCCCCGCCGCTGCCACCGCGACTAGCCGCCGCCAAGGGCCCGGATCCAGTCATTGGGGACCCGGATCCAGCCATTGGGGACCCAGATCTGGCCGCCCAAGCAGGGACGCATCGCCGTCGACCCGCCGGACGGCACCACGGGAGGAGGGGGCACGGCTGGTCAGCCTTGGTTCGCGGACGGTAGATCGGGCCTCAGGGAGGCCGGATCCGACAGGCAGCCACCGAACGTCGTCGGAGAAGAAGGTGGAGGGGTGGAGGAGAAGGAGGAAAGGAGGAGCGACGGGGGAGGGAAAGGGGGTGTAGACGGACCCCTTTCTTCGGGGCCGCCGCTGGCCGCCGGCGCCGGCGACGGCGGCCGGAGGGGGGCGTGGTGGGGGGAACTTGAGCTCCGGCGATGGGGTGCCCCCGAGTCGCCTGAGGGCTGGGCGCTTGGGGGAGGAGATTCATATTATAAATTTTATTGCTAGGTTCAAAACTTTGGGATTTCAAAACTATACACCTAAATGCAGTAACTTTATACTGGCTCATTTCAATTTTGTACTGACATGCTATGAACTTTGGACACCTCAAATAGAACTTTGTAATTCAAAACTTCGCACTTCAAGTTGTGAAACTTTGTACTATCACATTTGAAGCTTTGTACTCCTAGATGCAAAACTTTATAATCACATACTAAATTGTTTCGAATCATATCAAACACAGCTTTTGTAGATCTCGTCAATAATGAATGTAATGGTATCAAACGGAATTAAAATAAATGCCTCACAAGTAAGTTATCAAATTTTAAACTTTATAACATGTGCATATGTCGGAAAAATGACACATAATGCACGCGCCCCCCTCCCCTCCCCCGCGTCCACTCTCCATGCTCAATCCCGCTCCCCCTTGTGCCTCGCGTTCCGTGCACTGCTACATGTTGCAACGCACGCACCAAATAGTAGTAATTGGTGAATTACAGCCCTATACAGGCATTGCGCTACAAGGCCTACTGCGCAAGTCTGCAGCATGCAAAAAAAAAAGTCCGGCGTCAAAGCCATCTCGGTTGGGGTCCACACAGTAAAAAATAAAAAACTTGCTCCTCTCTGCCGTTAGTTTCATTCGCGATAACCAAGAAATCCCCTTTGTCTGCTTTCCATCTTCATCTACAGCATAAAAAAAATCCCCAAATCCATCTCTCTATTAAAAACCAAATTGACATCCCTCCTCCGGGATCTTGTTTAATAGTTACCCCCATTTTGAGGAGGACATAGTGTACAAGTTGATTTGGTTATTGTCTATGCAATGCCCCCGCAGGCAGCTCCTGGCCTGGCAGAGGATCTCTACCCTAGCTGGCGACCCTGCCTGGCCCAAGCAAGTTTTTCACGCACAGAACCAAACAGGCCCTGCATGAGTCCTCTGCTACAGCGTTGCTGGACGCAGCCTTGTCGTGAAGGGAGAGGCTGACAGTGCCGCAACCGCCCTCTGACGTTGATGCCACCGTTTTCGCACTTGACTGTCAGGGGCTACTTACTGCAGCCTTCTCGAGGCTTCCTTGGTTGGCAAAGAGCCCTCGCTTAGAGGGGCTGACAAGTGGACCCTAGAGCCCTTCGCCCATTGAGTTGCTGAAGTCTCTTGTCCTGTTGTGTCACATCGGTTGCGTGACCCTGCCGAGAGAGTGGCTAATAGGGCCTTGTGCTCGTTGAACAGGGCGACGGCGTGGCATCTCCGTACCTGTTAGGCTTCGGGTGCCTGGCTAGTTCAGGATCCAGGCTCCGACCTGTGGCTCAGGGCATCGGTTGTTGCTCGGGCACTGACCCAAGTGTGCACTGGGTGGAAGTCGGGCTCAGGCTCGGGCCATCATCACTCAGCAGTCCAAGGCCGTCCCGAAGCCTGACCAGCGGCTGCAGGTGTGCTCGGGCTCCCCCTGATTCCTTCCAGAGGATGTGTGTGAGCGTACCTGATGGGCATAGCCCCCGAGCCCCCGGACTATCTATGGGATCAGCTAGTTTCCTCTTCCCCGGAGATTTGACATATCCCTATGTTAGACTCTCGTCGGCGATCGTCTCCCTAGAGCTATTAATAGGAGGTATTTGAAAAAAATGCATTCCAAGTGTTTGGCAAAAGGCTTAGAGTGTTGTCCAAACAATTGCCGACATATGTATCGCCCTAGAACAAGTATGGCCGATATATACATCGCCCTTAGTTGCTAGATAGCCGATGAGTTCGACATCGTTGCTATTTGGTTGTTCATGTTTTCAGGTTCAGCTAAAGCTTTACCTAAAACATGGGGGCATATGTTGATGACCAAAAGTGTCCAAAAGGCTTTGCAACAATGTTTATAATGAAGAAAGGGTCCTTGGGCATGTCTTGGATCATCATATTTGGTTTTGAAGAGCCAAAGGAGGAGGAAGCGACTTCTAACCTGGCCAAACCAGCCTGGCCGGCCTCCTTAACCGGCCAAGCCTATTCCTTGCACCAACAGCTATGCCTGGCTAGGCCTGCTGCTCACCCCCTGACGAAACTGGCCTAGCTGGTTTGGGAACCGGCTAGGTCGGTTCTACTGCGCCCGCTGCTACCCAACTGGCCTAGCTAGTTCTGTTGCGTTGTCAACCAGCTAGGCTACCCCGAGCCTGACAAAACCTGCTGACATGGCTAGGCCGGTTCCCCTACCATAGTCTGAACAAGATTCTTTCCAATTCGGTGTTTGGACTCGTTTTTACATAGGAAACTTGGAGATTACAATTTGGACTTGTTTTCTATTGGGATAAGACCACCACCTCCGTATGTATCAGAGGATCATGACCGATTGAAGGATCTAAAACTCAATCGTTTTTTACATCTATTACCCAACTTTGCCCTTTTTCCAACTCTTTTACCGTTTCGTTGCATCTCTCCGCGAGATTCATCGACGTTCTAGGTAGCCTTGTTGAACCTAGAATAACCCTAGGCATGCTCCTCGACAGGTCCTTCTGGGAGGCGTTCCTAGGCTTTTGCGGCGAACGACAGACTTTAGATTGGCCTAATTGATCTCTAGATCGGTTTAGGACATGTTTGGATCCATGCAACTAAAGTTTAGCCTACCCCTTTTAGTCACCTTTTAGCCCTCATGGATCTAAATAGGAGGGCTAAAAGTGGGGGCTAAACTTTAGCCCATCCCTTTTCTATTAGCCCCTCCAAGGTGGCCTAAAGATGGCTAAAAGACATATTACCCTCACCCACCCTCATTTAGTCATGTGCATGAGTATTAATTAGGGGCAAATGGGTCATGATAGGGTACATGGCTAATCTTTAGCCCCTGAATCTTATCAGTCCCATAGACTAAACTTTAGCCCCTTCATTCTAATGGCTAATCTTTAGCTCTAGGCTAAATTTCAACCCCATGGATCAAATAGGGCCTTAGTTGATCCCAAGGATTGCTTGCTGCGTGTGATAGGTTGATTGCAACCTAGGGCGTGGTAAACCTTGCTGGTGTGTGTGATTTGAATCTGAATCCAATGTCAACAACTTCCAAGCGGACGTGGCTATTCATGTGCCCACTGTAGCAGTATACAACTATAAAAATAAACATTTTCCCCCTCAAGGAGAATGTAACAAAGCACAACTGTTTTTGTATGCTCACTTGACACTAGTACACAAATAATTTTTACAGACGGCTCCCATTTCTAATAGAGATGGACGACTTAGGAAATCGCTCATAACCATGGCGGGGAGCACTGTAGCTAACAAATCGTTGCTAGAAATCAATTTTTAGGGGCAGTTCTATTAAGTAAACCATCACTGAAAATATATCTATTTTCAGGGATGGTCGGCTTAAAAGAACTGCATCTGAAAATAAAATTTTAAAGGACGGTGTTGCATATGTCAACTGTCTCTGAAAATGATTGATTTCTTGGGGCGGTTTTGTTAAGTCCACCGTCCCTAAAAATCAATTTTCAAGGGTGGTTGACTAAGTCAACCGTTCTTAAAATAGTTGTAGCACAAATAAATTAATATTTTTTTCAAATGACGTCGGATGAAGACAATCAAAATTGTTGAGCTCGATGAGGTCTAAAACTTTGTAGTTGATAAATTTTTTGTTTGAGATCATTTAGGGTTTCAAATATATAAGTTAAGTTCTCAAATTTTAAATTTTAATTTTTTGAATTTTTTAAATGACCTTGGATAGAGACACGTTCTTTAAAGTTGTAGTGCTCGACGAGATCTAAAATTTTATAATTGAAATTTATGCTTTTAAGATTATTTACGAGTCAAAATATTGATTACAGGATTCGTATATATTAGTACAAATAGATAGCATCTTAGGAGTAAACATAAGTCACAATGTGGTGTTGTGGTAGGGGATAGAATGCACGAGCGACAGGTTTGTGGGTTCGAATCCTGACAGCTGCACTTGTTCAAAACTAGCAAAAATTAAATGATTTTTTAAAATTCCTATTCCTAAAAATTATTTTAAGGTCGAGTTTCTGGGCTTCTGGCCACATTAAAGTATTTTTCTTATTTTAATATAATTCTAAATAATTTAAAAATTTTCTAAAAATTATTTTTAGGGATGGTTGACTTAAGTCAACCAACACTAAAAATCAATTTTTAGGACAGTTATCTTAAGAAAACCGTCTCTAAAAATTGATTTTTAGCAACGGTACGGTTTCAAAATCGCCCCTGAAAATCACTAATCTTCTATCCTACTAAAGCACATCTTTTTCTATGTTAATTCTACCTAAAAAATCTCCCCCACTGAGATGGCCTCACTCCGCACACCCTAGAAAATATACCCAAAAAAATAACTTCATAGAAATCATACAGATTGTTTGTGAGTCTTTTCTCTCCTTAGTCACTTAAATCTAACGATCAATATTGCGTGTACGGTACTCCTCAACCGCCCCCTCCCACTCCCACCCCATGCCCGCCCCAGCCCCCCACGGTTCGATTCCTCAATCCTCAGATTCTCAGGTTGTCCTTTTTTTTATTTTTTCTATCTCTTCTTCCCTTGAGAGACCACGGAAAGGGAAAAACACCACAGGATTTCCGCCGCCGCCTCCTCCTGGTTCCCGACGCGGCTAGTGTTTTCGGCCGCCGCCACGCCTGATCTGACCGCCGGCGGATAGGTCGCGTGCAACGGGTGGCCACGGCGGGAAGCTGCTTCGACAAATCACGGTGGGCAGCTTCGGCAGGCGGTGAGCAAGGAGCGGCCGCGACGGGCGGCTCCAGCGACCTGCAGTCCTGCAGTGCTGCCTGTCAAAGCTGGTGCTGCTGGTGGCGTCTGCTGGCGTCGGCTTGTGTCACTAGCTGGGGAGGGGTTCCGTCAACGTTGTCCTGAATAATCTATTTTCCGTGCTGGAGGCCGGTGGAGTTCAGGCGGCGGCTGAGCGGTGGGTGTTTGCAAGCAGGTGCGGGGCAGTGAAGCTGTTGCCGTTGATTTAGTAGTGGGCTCAAGTTTAGACCCTGAACCAATTCTGTTCATTGATCGCTTCCTCTCAATTTCATGTGTAAACAACTTATTTGGCTTTAACAACAATCATTCTTGGTATATAGCTCTACCATTTTGGTTTAAGGTTTTAGGTCTAACTCTCAATGGTTTAGGAGATAAAAGGTCCCAAAGTTTGGTAATTTTGATCCCTAACTCAGAGTTCATTCTATGACCATTTTCTGCTGATTTAGTGTATAACTAACACAATTGGCCCTAGAAAAAATAGGTTACTAGATCATAAATTTATCATTTTGTATTGAGTTGTATGTTTTATGGATAAATGATTGCATTTCAACAATTATCTTTAGTTCTTTGTGTACCTTTCTTTGGCTTTGCATTGACTTGTCATTGGCCAATTTAGAAGATGGGAGCAGCAGTGTATGGTTTAATCTAGGAGCCATTATCTAGGAATTGTTTATCAAAGGAAATTATATTAAAAGTATTTTTTGTGAGTCTTGATGCTTGTGGGTCTGTGTGTATATTATTTCTCTACTTGGTTGATAACACAGTTATGTTGTAATCACATTTTCTACAATGTTGCTTTATTCTATTCTGCAATAGGAATATTCAGGATCTGGCTATATTGCAATGTTGATGTGCATTACTTGATTCTTAGTAACTGTGCTAGTGATAAATATTCTTATTTATAATCTCTAGAGTTAACGATTAAGTGGATTTATAATCTCCCTGTGTTTGTCAGTGTTTGCAATATTGGATATTACATGGAATGAAATATGTTCTTTCATTTGCTTATCACTTGACAACAGTTTTTTGGTTGGAGAGACGCCAGATATATTAGCACTCACTGGACTTGCAATTTGAAGAGCAACCTGACTTAGCTAACAATGTGACTCTGTTTTATTTTTTACAAAGTTTATCTTGTTTTGAATTTTACCGTAGCGTTAGTATGGGCAATATACTGGTTGTTATAATCAGTGGCATAGTAGCAGTTTTTAAACCAACCCTGAAGATTGTTTTTGACCGTGTCCTGGTGTGAGCCAACCTAGCACCATTTTGCGTTGGATATAAATTAAACGGCTCATCTAGACATTTTCTGGCCAAATCTCTATAAATCAATACGGAACTCAGATAATATTTGGTTATTGTGATTTGAAATTTGACCTCTAGTACCATACCACTTTAACGAAGACAGAGTATCCTGAGATCGTGACACAACAAAGCAATCCAACGACAATGGGCATCGCTCTATCCAATGAATGTACACGTACATGAATTGCATGCGACGAAAGCAATGGCGACATGGCGTGTAGCACAATTGGTACACAAATGGGTGGCAAGTAACTGAAGCAAATTCATAATCGTTGTTGGTTATTAGTTGGTTGTCAGTTGCATATACACGTGACCAGCTAGCCCAGGAGATCTGCACTTTTAAATTCGGCCGCACACTGGGACCCTCCTCCCCATCTTCACTGTACCTCTACACACACTACTGCACGTGAAACGCCTATATACCACCGCAATGAGTTCATCACCAATTGGCAAGTACCTCAAAACAGTGTTCGCAAAAATAGTAGACAATTTCCTCTTGACAATCGCAGTGCCATTCGCCACTGCAGCTGTCATTGTGGGAGCAAGCAGATCTGATGAGTTCACCACTCTGCTTCATTCTATCAGGAACACGGACGTGCTCACAATTGGGTTCCTCTTGGGCACAGCAGCAATCGTACTCGTCGTGCGGCGCCCACGGGCGGTGTATCTCATTGACTACGCTTGCTTCCGTCCCCCAAATACCCACCGTGTTCCTGCCGCAGCCTTTGTCGAGCACGTCCAACAAGTCAGCCACTGGACTGAACGCAGTAAACGTTTCCTGAAACGTCTTTACGAGCGTTCAGGCCTTGGTGAGGAAACATGCGTGCCTCTAGTGGGCCACTACATTGACCCGTACAAATACAGCAAGTTTGAGGACGCCCGCGAGGAGGCAGAGATGGCTGTCTTCTCGGCCATTGATGAGCTGTTCTCGAAGACAAGCATTGCACCTCAAGCCGTCGATATTCTTGTCACGAATTGCAGCGAGTTCAATCCTACACCAACGTTCTCTGACATGATTATAAACCGGTACAAAATGCGCAGCGACATCCACCATGTCCACTTGTCCAGTATGGGGTGCAGCGCAGGGCTAATCTCAGTAGAGCTTGTGAAAAACCTCCTGCAAGCTGCGCCATTCGGTGCAAATGCTTTAGTTGTTTCAACGGAGACCCTCAGTGCCAATCCCTACCCGGGAAACGAGCGAGCTATGCTGCTTCCGTTTTGCCTCTTCCGCATGGGTGGAGCTGCAGTGCTGCTGTCAACTTCCCCAACCATGGCCAGATTCAGACTTAGGTGTATCATGCGTACGCTCACGGCTTCAAGTGACCAGTCATACCAATGCATCTACAAAGAAGAAGATGACAAGGGATATACTGGTGTTAATCTCTCCACCGAACTGGTGGCAGTCGCTGCTAGAACTGTCAAAGCCAACATCACGTCCATTGCGCCTCTTGTACTCCCGCCCTCTGAAAAGCTTTTGTTTGCAGCATCCTTCACCGCACGGAAACTTCTCAATGGGCGGGTCAAGTTATATATCCCTGATTTCCTCTCTGTATTCCAGCACTTGTGCATTCATGCAGGCGGGCGTGCAGTAATTGATGGTGTCCAACGTAACTTCAGCCTATCGGACGAGAAGATTGAGCCATCAAGGATGACGCTGCATCGATTTGGTAACACATCTAGCAGCTCAATTTGGTACGAACTGGCATATGTTGAGGCTAAGGACCGCATGGACAAGGGCAATCAAGTGTGGATGATTGGGTTCGGCTCTGGGTTTAAGTGCAACAGTGCAGTATGGGAGTGCATTCGACCTGTCCACGATGCACATGGACCATGGGCTGACTGCATCGATCGTTATCCAGTGCCTATTCCCTGATACGCACAAAGCATACCATAATAAATGGTGGATATGCAACAGCTAACATGCTGTTCCATCCACACATAGCAGAGATAATGGACATGCATGTAACAGATAGCATGATATTACATCCACAAAGTTACCATAATGATGTATCATGTAAGCATAAAAAGCAGGTTTGTTACAAACAACAAAACCTGCTATAAACCTGGAATCAGGCCCCTGAGCAAATACTTCTGCGCCCAACAACTTATATGTATCAATATGTTGCTGATGTGGATATGTGAAAATTAACAACAGTATGTAATGTGTGACTATTTTTAGAAACATACGCAGACCCCCACCCCAACGCGTCGTCCATATAGGTGACTCGGGTGGCGACCCAGCCGCCGCCGCCGAACCCCACCGCCGCTCCTCCTCCCTAGCCGCCGCCACCGCTCACCAGATAGTTGTGGCGACGGCCCGCTGTGGCGCCTAACAAGGCTACCCCACAGAATGCTCCACCTCCTCCCTCCTCCCTCCTCCCCTTCTCTCCTCATGATGAGGTTTCAATTTTTGGCGACAAGGACGGCTGGCGGCGAGTAAGAAGACCAACAAGGCACCAGATCTGCATCCTCTAGGTTCGAATCTGGCGACCCCTGCCCCGGATCCGGCTCTACCAGGCCGGTGGACGCAGACACGTTTCTAGCCGACACGTTTCTGGCAGACGGGCCGGACGCGGGCGTGGCGAGGCAGCGACCGAGGGTGCTAGCCTCGGCGCACACACAGGCGCTAGCGAGGGCGAGCGTGGCGCGAGCCTGAGCGATGTGGAGGCCTGCGTCCAGGTCGAGGCGGGCGGCGCGGCCGTGGATCTCCTCCGTGCCGCTGCTTGCGGTTGTGGGAACACCGCACCGACTCGTGGCTTGGGATCCAGCAGCAGAGACGTTGCTTCGTCAGTTAGCAGCAGGCAAAGGGCCCCTCGTTTGGGTGGACTCCTTAACATCGCTCGTCAAGGTGTACAGGCGATGAGGGAAGACACTACATGCTTGGATTGGCCGGATCTAGGGGTAACCTCCGGCATCGCTGATCCACTCCGTCTCCTTGTCGGTAAAGTTCTGCATGCCAAGTTGCAATTTGCCCTTGCTCCCAATGAAGTCTGGGTGAAAACCCTGCTTGGCTGTAGCTCCAGGCCAGCGACGATGACGCCTATGGTGCCATATCCCCCCTAGAGGCATCACTGAATATTTCGGTTCATGCTATCATAACAGCCCTTCCTAACTTGTGGCCATCTGCTAGGCAGGTCCCAGGGCGAAATCCCTTTCAAGTCTGTTGCTCGGGATATCAATGGTGGTGCGCCCCTGGGCGTTGCTCCCCTTCCTAAAGGCATCGATACATTCATGCCCGCATCCGTCCACGCTTCGGCGCGTCCTTGAGCTCTTCTCGGATGCTCTCACCCCCTCTTGCTATTGGTTTACCTACCCGCCTACCCATTGGCTTTTGCACATAGTCTTGCTGGCAGGTGCTCACTGTCAATGGCTTGCTCTGTTATCCTCTATGTCACTTGAGTGCTCCGCCTTATCATATGCTAGGTTGCGGGGACCTTGATCTCCTTCTTTGGATCTCCTCGTTCTCCTCCTGATGGTCCTCCCTTCTTTGAGGCTTCCTCCCCCAAAGGGCGTTGGTGGGCGTCGGTTGGCCCCTAGATACTCATAAGGCGATGCGACTCACACCTGTTACCTATTGGCTCTGACTCTATGCCTTGCAGCTCATGGCTGCCATCTGTCAGATCTGACTCAATACCTTATAGCTACATGTGGATTAGAGCTCTTCAGAGTTTGTCATTGGTGGTGACACACGTCAGTGTCGTAGTGGTTGCATCCGCTCAAGTTGTAGGCTGAGCTGATAGCAAAACCATGTTGTTTTGTTGTTGTTTCTGTTAGTGTTGTGATACATCTCTCTCCCGCTTGTCATGTACTCCTTTGGCCTTCTAGGGTCGCCCCTGTATTAGGTGCTCTGCACCCTCCATTCCTAGTTTTTCTAGTTGTTCGTATTTCTTATGACTATTGGATAATTCCGCAAGCGCATAGAATATATCACTGTAGCACTTCACCCAGGAGTATTCCAAGGTATCATTATTTATTTTATCCCAAGGGAAGGCGATAGCTACAAGGCAACGTATCAGGTGAAAACCACACCCTTCATGAAAACCCATGCAAACTATGACAAAAAAGTCATCTAAATTCACCAAAAAAATCACATATATGTAGATGATATGATGATACACAACCTTATAAAATATCTTGTCCAAACTCGACTTCGTTTGTGAGATATAAAAATAACAAATTTCGATACACAACCTTGTAAAATATCTTGTCCAAACTCGACTTCGTTTGTGAGATATAAAAATAACAAATTTCTAACAAATCATTTGGATAGCTTTCTAGCTTGAAATTTGTTATTTTTATATCTCACAAATGAAGTCGAGTTTGGACAAGATATTTTACAAGGTTGTGTATCATCATATTATCTACATATGTGATTTTTTTGATGAATTTAGATGACTTTTTTGCCATGGTTTGCACGAGTTTTCACGAAGGGTGTGGTTTCCACCTGATACGTTGCCTAGCTACAAACGATAATAAAAGAGAGATCCTTGGAGTTACCACAACTTAGTGCCAACTAGTGTAGGGGGTAAACGATATATGATAGAAAGAGATGATTCAGTAGACCACAAGTGAGATAGCTAAAGATAACTTAGCAGGTATAGCTAGGTGGGAGGACAACATGTGAGTAAAGGATTCCTATGTTTCAAACTCTATCTTGTGGACTTAACTTAATCATACAATTGAAATAACCCGATTGATACCTCACAACAAGTATGCTAGGCGATAGGCGAGACAGTAGGGGATGAAACCCTACCCGAAGTGGCTACCTTTTATGGGGGGCCTACCTTTTAAGAACTTGCCTACAACACATGGTGGACTACAAAGGCTAGACAAGGCTATCACCACCTGCAACCAAAGGCAAGATAATGTATAAGCACCACGCTTACACCTTCTCTCACTACTCTAGTTGTGTACACAAGGTGAACTAGAACACCTTATGATAGGCGATGATTGCAATACAAGTGTGTTTCCAGGATCACAACCAAATATATAACAACTATGTGACAAACTAAGTACACTACAATACTATAAAAAGTATAATATTGCACAAAGTAGGAACTAAGTAAAGTAGAGAAAGAGTAATATATTAAATAATCAAAGTCTTACAAAGAGAAAGATACAAGAGCTATACCAGACTCTCCAGAAGACAACTCCGGAAACCCCGAGCAAGCTCGACTCAACTCTAACTCCCACACTAGACTACACTACTAATAAGAAGTGGACTCCTCTACTCTGCACTTGTAGCTTGAATGAATCATGAATGGAGAGGGGGGTGTGACCCTCTTTTTATAGGTGGAGGTCAAGCCTAGCACCACGTCAGCGATCCGTGTGACCTCCATCAAGCACCATTGGATCAAATTGCCATTGAATCAAAGGTTGAGATCATGGGAGTGCATGGAGGCATGCCCTAAGGCGGTGGGTGCAAGCTGGACGTCGTGAGGCACCAACCTCCCTATGACACATGGGACCTGTCTCCTCCTTCTAGAAGGTTGGCCAACTGCCATAGTGTGTGGTTGGCCACTTTGGGTACGTCGGATGCTTCGTTGTGGGCTAATGAATCCGTGTGACTTCATCTTCCACCCTTGAGAGAAAGCACAAATGTGATCCAAGGGTGGAGAATTTCTCTAGGGTGCTTCTCCTGGATCCTGCCACCTTAGCAGGGCCTGGTGGGCCAATAGAGGGGTCGGGCAACCCCCTTATGGTGGGTCCACAAGCTCATTTTCTCCCATTTTTTATCTCCTATATGAAAACATCTCCAGGTACAAGTGGAACTTGTTATTGATAAAAATATGTTTCATGACATATCTCTCTTCCATTAAACTAAGGTTGTTGACGGTGTTTTGAATGTGTATTTTTATGTCATTTTCATCATCAACAAGATCCCCTAAGATTAACCTTTGCTCGTCCCGAGCAAACAATTAAACTTAGCCTCGGTGGATGAGGAGGTGCTACTATGCTTAACAATTCAAGAGTACCAAGTATACAACAAACATACTTCTCTTTGAATGGAAAAATTAGCAATATTGAAAACTCACCCATATTACCTTAGTCCTTCATGGGGCACATGGCCTTTTCCTTTGTCTTGGGTGGTTGAGAGATAGAACAACTTTTGACTTGAGCACTATTTTTCTTATTCCGCAGAAGTTTTTTATCGGAGGTTTTGCAACATTTTTCAAAAGAAAGCTTAATGTTCCTCAAATGGTACTCTCATGTCGCTCAAGTGGTGTATAATTTCCTTACCAAGGCACATTTTTGAAGTTGCCTTCTTTTTCATCCTATCTAAAAAGGCTTATGTGGAGTTTTGGGTAGGGATGAAAAATGTAGCATACTTACCTTGCATATTTTGTAAAGTCAGATCCTAGATCCATGGAGAGAAGTGTTATACTCTTAGATCAAGATGTGCATGTGTGTGGAACATGGTAGATGGTAAATATAATGCTCCTCTTATTTGATATGATCTCTCTCTAACTAATTACTTTGAGACATGGCAATCATCACTTTTATTTATGAGCCTTCATGTGCTCACATTTTTTTCAATACTTTTGCATAGCCCATGTCTCTTTTACTAAAAATTCCTAGCTTAGAGAGAGATCACACTTAGAACATGGAACATTTATGTTGATGGAAAATGGAGAACATGTTTTTGCATACTTCTAGTGTACAAGCAGTCTAAGTATGTGGTGTATACGTGATCTTGATCTTGGGAGAATGATAAGTCTCTCAACAAGGGTCGACAAGACTTGACAAAACTCAACACAAAGCAAATAGCTTATGTGGAAGGCTTAAGTCATGAAATGGCATATATGGCTTTGGTAGGAATTTATCATCATTGAGGAACAATAAGGTTTTTCATCATTTTAAGAAATAAAACTCCGATAGTCATCCATGTTTGGAACAATATTATAGCAGCTCTTGTCTCACTATTTCATATCTCACAATAATTTAGACTTAGTTACAACGCTTGCAACCCACAAAGTTTTAGGTTGATGGTGGTTTCATATGAGCCAATTAATCCATACTTAGAGAAATATCAAGCTATAAACTAGGTACTAAAGAAACATTAATAGAGCAACTATTCATCTTTTCCATGAGGAAGATAAACATACATGAAGCATATATATAAGCAAAGGAAAATGTTTTTGGTCTTTTTATCATATTCAGATTTTTTTGTTTTAGTATATATAAATGCAATGCAATGATGGAAATAAACTAATTTAAATGCAGCATGCAAAGATAGAAATACTTACCTTAGCTGGGGAGGGAACCTCCCTCAAGCTTGTCCTTCTTCATGGTCCCGATGGTGGATACGGTGGCGGGTGCGCATGGAATGCTGCCCACTGCTTGGTGTTGTGCTCTTGGAGGGCTTGGAGGCACTGCTGATTTTGGACAACGAGGTTATGGATGGCCCCGTGCCCAACTCGTAGATCACCCAATTGGTTGGTGACTAGGGTCATGTCCTGCCGGTAGCCACGATATTCCCTCTCTTGTGAGGAAGAGATGGAAAATCACACGCTTTGAGTGCGTGCTGCCAGCTACTGGCGCCTTGCACCTGAGCTAGAAATTTGCATTGCACTCGAGTTTTCTTCCCAATCACTATCTTCTGCCTCTCGTGATGTACCACCTTGCTGTGCGGTTTGTGCCATGCTGTGGGTTATGCGTTGTCCTGCAAAACTCCTATGCCCTGCTATTTTGTCTAAATTCATTGTTAGGCGACGGCCCCCATACAACTTGAGTCTCTCACAGGGAAGAGTAATTCTAGCTGGATGGCCATGAAACATGTAGACAATGGGGTCATCATTTTTACCACTTTCTATTATGTGAGCATGATTAAAATAATCAAGTGTTAACATTGTCCTTGGTGTGGTCAAGAAGTGCGGGTACTCATGCAGTAGCCATAGCTCACAAGCAATCTTAGTTATTATTGATGTGAAATCAAAGGGTCCCATTCTATTATGAGCGGGCATCCAGTGAGACACAATGCCTTGGCAAAAAGTAATCTCAAATCAATGTCTCTAACAATTCTCACATCATCTCTAGGAAACAAAGTTACTCCTATCCAATGATGCATAAAGAGTAGAGTAGGATTTTGGATGTCATTAGTTCGTGGGTAATGACATTCATTATTACCAATTATCTCATGCCAAAATTCAAGCCTATTATACCCATGAGTAGCATGCTCAAGTTCAGGAGTGCAATTAGGAGCAAAACCAAGGATGTGGCTAAAATGTGGCCAGGTTAAATTATACTCTTGATTCATAAGATGGAAATAGATATCATTTTTAGATGGTTGCACCGTGCTTAAAAATTCAAGAGTAAGAATTTTACTTCCCGGTTGATCAGCGAGCTTCCAAAAATTTTCCCACCCCATAATAGTAAAGACAGTGTTGAACTCCTCATCCATACCTGTCTCTTCGAGGAGCAATGGGTCAAATACCTTAGTGTGCTCAAAATCGCGGTTGCGAATGTAGTTGTGGGTGAGGAATTCTTATGGAGTGTTTGGTATAAATTAATGCACATAGAATAATCCGCAAGCGCACGGATGTTATACCGATGTAGCACTTCACCGGGAGGACCTAGTTTTATATCGAACTCGAGGATACGTGTGTGAGAATAACCAAATCTAACTTAACCCAACTTCACAATCAAGGCTAGATAATAGGAGCATAGAGGAGATTGCTAAGGTTTTCTAGTTCAAACTTCAGTAAGATTTGTCTTCTATTGTTCAATTCTAGGGATATTACTAGAGAAAACACAAGCAGAGTATTTTTCCTATAGTAACAAGATCCTGCAAGGCTTACTAACAGGAGGTGGACTACAAAGGATTCAACGAGGCTATAAGAGTCACCCTCGCAAGCTACCACCGATCCGGAAAATAGGGTACATCCACGAGTAACTGAGTCTAAGCACCACGCTTACACTACAAATACTACTTTAACCCAGGAGCTACAAGGATTAAGGTACTCAAAAGAGAGTCGCAAACCTGAAGAACAATATGAACAACATGCTTACTTGAATTAGAAGTCGATTACCAGAGAAACTCAGAAGCAAGCTAAAGAAGAACATGATTCCGCTAGGGTACAAGCCATAGAGAGAGCACTGATAGGCCGACACTTCCTCCAAACTCTTCCTTCTCACTCTATCTCTAACACAAGACTAGATCCTATGGAGGACTAATCTTCTCTTGATTGCTAGCTCTGATCCTAGTGAAAATATGGATTAGGGTTTCTAGCCCTCAAGCTCTTAGGACCATATGCCCATTGCTTCAACAGGGGGTGCAGGCAGGTATATATAGGCCGGAGCATTAATCCTGAGCCCTCGGATCAAACCAACTTGAATAAACGGCGGAGATGCAATCCAAAAGGCGGTGGAGAACCGACGTAGCGACGAGAGGCTGACAGGTGGAACCCATAGGCCGGCTGGCCTGTAGGTATGGCCAGGCAGCCCCACATGTTAGTGTCATGTGCCGTGCTTCAGTGGAGTACCTCCTAGAGTCTTCTAGTATCTTCCCACGCTGTTTACGCGGTGGAATTCCATAATTTCCTTTGACGAATAGGTCCTCCTTGGTAATTTTCTGATTAAATCCTACTGGAAACACAGATTCACCAAAACTCCTAGAATTTGTTAGTTTAAACCCCTAAGTCTATGTTGGTGATCCATTTTAATCATTTATGCAAGGTAGATTGATAGTTTATGATGGATGTTAACTACCGTCAACATGGAGTGAGAAGGAGTCCTGTCTCCGGGTCTTGCACTTTTGCGGGTTGATTATCTTCTTCTTCTTTGGGTTATTCATTTGATGGCTCTGGCTCATGATCACCAAAATGTTGTTCAACATTTGGAGATTCATGCTCATTCCCATCATGGCTACCTTCAGTGCTTTCCATGTTCACAGTCGCCCTAGAGAAATTGGCTGACTCCGCACATTCATCATGTGACCCTAAGAGGCGTAGCTCAGTGTCATGGGATGAAGCTTTTCCCCATGCGCCATTGGACTGATGAGAGCGTCTTGAGGTGCTTCTGTTGATGGCTTCCTTTGCCTTCTTGATTGTCGACTTAAACATTCCTGCAGCAAAATGAGACGAACACTACTAGGACGACAAGGGATTAACGTTAGTGTTAGTCGCCCGAATAAGCGGTTTGGGTTGCCTCCACAATGAGTTCTTGCTAGGGTGTATGAGAGGCTAGACAAGCTTAAAACACTACTAAAAACTAGAAAATATTTTTGGGTTTTCTTTGGATGACTAAACTTGAGGTTTGCTAGCACTAAACTTGAGAGAATGAGAGATCTTTGGATGTCAAAATCCTATGCAGGTTTTTGAGTATGCAAATGAGCTTCTCTGCATGGGGTTTTGTAGCCAGAGCAATGGGAGATACTAGAGACCCCATCTACAGGTTGTCCGACCCCACTAGTGCCCCGTTTTCAAATTTTGAAAGCTCGATTTTGCACTACATAGAGAGCAAAGAAGAGTGGCAGGTAGAGATGTGATGGAATGGGTCATAGTTATGTCCCCCCACTACTACAGAAAGCTAAACACCACTAGCTCCAGAACCCCCATTATTGATAGTTTTGGGCCCGTTGGTGTATGTCGGCGGTGATCGGCGACCTTTATCTTCGCCGGTTGTGCGCCAGCGGTGACAATATTTTACCACCATCGGTTCGGCGTACCATGCTATGGTGACGATGTCTTACCACCACCGGCCCAGTGTACGAACCGACGGTGAGGGTGTAACCATCGACACTGGGTTGACATACGATCCGGTGGTGATGCTGTATCCATCAATGCCGGTCCGGCGTACTATCTGACGGTGATGGTGTACCCATCGATGCTGGGTCGGCGTACGATCCGGTGGTGATGATGTAACCATCAACGCTGGTCCGGCGTACCATCCGGCGGTGATGATGTACCTATCACCGCTGGGGCAGCGTACTAGGCGGTGGCGATGATGAACATATCAACTCTGGGCCGTCCTACCATCCGGCGGCGATGACGAGAACATCAACGCCGGACGGGCATACCATCCGGCTGTGGTGACAAAAACATCAACACTAGTCCATCGTACCATCCGGCTATGATGACGAGAATATCAACGCCGGTCTGGAGTACCATCCGACGATGATGTAGGTGCCAATGCACGTGGTCGGTGCTCCCTCCGGCGGTAATGAGGGGCAGCATCACCACCGCCGTTGTGTTTGTTCCGGTAGTAATGTTTTGTCCATTACCGCCGGCGTTACCACTGTGCATCATTATTGTTCACAAGACATTATAGAACCAATAATATAGAAATTTCATGGCTTGCGCATCACCAGCAACATATATATTTTTCAGAACACCACCGAGACAAATATCCATACAAAATGACAACAACATACATAGTTTTAAACCATAGTGACATAACGTCCAAATCCAACCACAGCGAATATATAGTTTTCAGAACACAAACAGACGTCCAAAATGAAACCAACATTCCAAGGTCAGGAACTGTAGCACCTTGATTAGATAAGGTGATGGTCTCCATAATGAAACCGCCAAGATCTTCTTACAGCCTAGATATCTCCAAAATGGTCAGCACCACTAAAGATGACACTACTATCTGCAACACAAGAAAAAGGTGAAACATAGTTAAGACAAGCTTTGTTGCACAGTCTAAATAGGTCGCTAGGTTGTCAATTGACTAAAGGGCTTTAGGGGCCAACCTCTAAGCCGGAGGAGAGATCATAGATGAGGCTGCATGCACATCAGATTCATCCCACTCACGAAATCACTCCATAATGAAACCGCCAAGATCTTCTTGCAGCCCAGATATCTCCAAAATGGTCAGCTCCACTAAACATGACACTACTGTCTGTAACACAAGAAAAAAAGGTGAAACACAGTTAAGACAAGCTTTGCTGCATAGTCTAAGTAGGTCTAGGTTGTCAATTGACTGAAGGGCTTTAGGGGCCAACCTCTGAGCCAGAGGAGAGATCATAGATGAGGCTGCATGCGCATCAGATTCATCCCACACACGAAATCACTCCATAATGAAACCGCCAAGAGCTTGCAACCCAGATATCTCCAAATTGATTAGCCAAAAACAGTGAGAGTGCATTCTTGTAAGATGATGTCAAAATGGACATATATAAGGGTTCCTACATTCACAATGTCCCCATGGAAAGTAGCTGGGCTGAACCACTCAACATGTAATGTGTACTACAAAATGAGTCATTTGCAACAAACTTACATGGGATGGCTACAAGTATGGAGGATATCTGACTTGTTAAACAACAAGCCCTTTGTCAATTCATCAAAAATAATGTGCACGGGTCAACATATTTCGTGTATGAACTCTCTCTGTCAATGAACAAGCTAAGAGCCTGATTGGTTGGCTTCCAAAATTTGCCAAACCAAAATTTTGGTAAGCCATGATTTTGGCTATTATTTGGTTGGCTACCAAAACTTGCCAACCTCTCACATTTGGCTTGCCAAATCCATGACAACTTTTTTACCTAACTTTGGCTTGCCAAATCTTTGGCACGACATATATACAGTATTAGAATACACCACCTACATGTACTGAAGTATTTAATCCAAAATTAACAACAATTTGAGAACATACACAGCATTCGAAAGGGAAATTAAAATAAGACCTACAATTCCAAAGCTAATTAATTTTAATTACCTCAGAGGTATTGTGCAGGATGGTGGGCGGGTAGCCGAACGCGACTGCCACGAGGTCGCACCGGTGGATGGGAGGACCCCTAGTGAGAGGCAACATCGACGCCCCATGGCCTCTGGTTCTAGATGCTCATGTCCACCCCTCGCTGTCGAGGTGCCCCTCCACCCCACCCGCTCTCCACCATCCCTCGCGCTCACAGCACCATTCATCGGAGGCCCTTCCACCAGCGGATGGAAGGACCCTCAGAGAGAGAAGAGGTCGATGCCCCGCGTTGTCACGTTCCAGATGCTCCTGTCCACCGCTCGCCGTCGAGCTGCCCGTCCACCCCGCCCACTCTCCACCATCCCTCGTGCTCATAGCACCGTTCGCCGAAGGCTCTTGCACCAGCAGATGAGAGGACCCACAGCGAGAGTCGAGGTCGATGTCGCGTGGCCTCTGGGGCAGCTCGACGGCAAGCGGGGACAGTAGCATCTCGAACCTGAGGAGAGCATTTCACCTGAGAGGAGGGCAGGGAAAGGAAATTTGGGGGGGGGCATTTCCCCCTCTCGCCTAGCGCTATTTTATAGCTGCTCAATATCATCGCGGGTGCGTCAAAGGAGCCGGCATAGATACTTTATCATCACCGCCATTTCATGGCTACTCGACGGTGTTGCTTCATTTCCATGGCCACCGAAGGTGAACATATAATTGCATCAAGAACCCTATGATATGGCGAATATGATAGACATGGAAGAGCATACACCATGGCATAGACGTGGTGCCAGGTCTGTTTTGACTTTGGGGCATGAACAAAGACAAAAATGTCCTTCCAGTTTGCAACAGTAGAATACAACGGTAAAATCGGCCATTGGCCATTATTATATAATGGCTGCAGCTTTCTTCCCCCTTTGTGCTAGGGTTTGTCGCCCCTAACTCCAAACACTGCTCTTGTCACCCTACTCCTGTCCTCTTCGTTCCCCTGCTTCTGGCAACACCATGTCTCATTGGATGGATTGCTCGTCATCATAGAGCAGACATCCTTGGAGGCCATTGTATGTAGAAGAAGATGATATTAGGGAAGAGACAGACCTCCCTCTAATTATTTGTAATGAGTGTAGCATCAAGAGGGTGATTGAGCTTTAGTCGAACACTAACACTAATCCTAGTCGTATGTTCTTCAAATGCCCAAGGAACAATCCCTGGGTAAGCATCTGCTCATCTCTTGTTTTGGTTGGATGCAGTCACAGATTGGATTTGGTCTTTTGAGTGCATCTGTTGTTTCATTTCCCATGATTTTGTACAGGTCCGATTGAGATGCTAGTTTTATGAATGGCAACGAAACTATTTGAAAAAACTTGTGAAAATGGGTAGGGTTGTGATTCACCTAGAACCTAGACAAGCAGATTCTCCAAATTCTCATGTGTGAGTTGGGGATAATGAAGAAGCAGATTCAACTACACAGAGATTGGTTCCTGCTGAGGCAAACGTAGTGCAATCCTTGTTTACAATTATTAGGCTTTTCACACTAGTGGTTGGTGCTACTGTTGCGGTTGTAGTAATGCATCTTTTCAAATAGTGTTGTATCTGTACTTGTAATGATCTTCATCTCTGGTTACAGAGAAGCAGAACTTATTAGCTGAACCATGTTTATTCATGATTAATGTACTATTTCTAGGTCTAGGCTAATTAACTCATCCTTGTTTGTTGATGTTCAATTTGTTGTGCTCAAGGATTGATGTAATCTCCAGGCATGTTGTTTGTTGATGTTCATTGTGTTGTGCTCAAGGATTGATGTAATCTTAGGGCGTGCTGTTTGTTGATGTTCAATGTGTTGTGTTGAAGGATTGATGTAAGAGATCTCATGGTCAAATAGTGTGTGTTAAAGGATATATGGATCCTGTGGACCGATAGCTTCCAAGAGAAGTTTGTTTGTTTGTTTTTTAGTGAACAAGAGGGGCTTGCACCCCTACCGAACTTTCCTATTTGATTGCTAGCCATACTTTGCCACACTTCACCTTAGCCAAGTTTGACCAGGTTGGCAATTGTTTGTTTTGAACTAAGGTTAGGCATGATTCTTTTGGGCTCCACATGTCATAGAGTAAATAAGTGTGGCAAGATTCCCTTAGGCATGGCAAAGTGCGACAACCAATTTGCTAGCCACACTTTTTGTGGCTTGCCACACTTGGCTAAGGTTAGTTGTGGTAGACTATGGATAGGAACCAAACATGCCTAATCACAAAAAGGGAAAAATCAGGGGCGGTTAAGAGACAAAGAAGCAAACAAAAAAGATCAGTTCAATTACAATTTTTGTTCTAGCCATGAGTTAATAAAAAGATTACTTGATTTCGTTCATTCCAGAAAATCCAAGCCATTAATGTGAACAAATCCATGAATTCAACACACTATTCTTAGATATGTCTTCATTTCATTCTTTACAAAAGCTCCAAGCTACTAGATTACAAAAGTAGCACACATTGGTATTAGATTACCAAGTAATTACACTAAACTTACTAGATTGAGGATTTTTCCCCTTCTAGCAACTACATTAAGGTCTTTCCAAAATGCTCAAGCCACTGATCCATGAAGTTAAGACACTGATTGGGGATTTGTTTTTTCCCCTCCTAGCTTACTAGATTAGACTGCATTTTGATCTAACGTAATAGATTAGACTGCACAAAAGTACCAAACATAACTACTTCATTTCAAACTAATTAGAACTAACTTACTACATTAGACTGCCTAGTAGGACTACCTATACTAAACTAATCCAAATCCTTGGCACCGGAGGATCCGCATTCCTTCTTGTGCTTCTTTGCTAGAGGTGCGGCCTCATCACCGCTATCCCCGCCGCCGCCGTTGACACTGCCACCGCCGTTGTCCCCACCATCGCTGTTGTCGGCGCCGTCGCCGTTGTTATCGCCGCCATCGTAGTCGTCATTGTCCTCGTCGTCTTCGTCTTCCTCCTCTTCGTCATCCTCCTCATCCTCCTCCATTGGCTCTGACTCTTACCTAAAGAGGGTGTAGAGTTCGTCCGACCACCCCTCGTTGGGGTCGTAGTAGCTGCTTATGTCGCTCTCCGACGAGAGGAGCGGCGGCGATGAGTGTTCCTCGCTGGAGGAGTCATCCTATGGCGGCAAAAAGTCAGCCATCGCTGGAGGATCAGAGTGGCTAGAGGAGTGTCGGTGAAGCAGATTGTGGTGGAGGAGATTGGGGTTTCCTCTATAGTATGACAGAGGAGTTTGGGGTTTTCACAGTGGTGTGCAGTGGAAGAGTGGTGTGGCCGATTAAATAATCATGCGAACATTGAAGGGAAGTGTTGTGCCTTGGGGACTGCAACCACCGCCTCCTTGGCTACTGTCGCTTGTGAAACCCAAGTGGTGTGCATTTGGGCTTCGCCATTGAGATCAAATTGAACATACCACACACAAAGTGGTATAGTGCGCTTACAAACTGCATTATACGTCTCTCACTGTATAGCAGCACCGGATCACTTTATCAAAGCAATTTGAAGCAGGACGACATGATCATTGGATGATATGCACTGGGAAAGTGAAATGGTGAGTACAACGGGGAATAAAACGATGAATGTTCTGAGGACATTTTGCATACAATCTTGGTAATTCAACTTATTGCACCATCTTTGGATAAAAACAATTCCATGGTGTACAATGATTTTTATTCATCCATTAATGTGAATGTACAATGGTTGTTGTTTGTCATGTAACGAGCAATGGGACATGACCAATTCAACTTTCATGTACAATTCAACTTGGAGTGAACTCCTTATACTCCGATGAGTTAGCACTTCATCACCGTATCATACTGTAGAGAAAGCCTTTGTATTTCTCTAGGAACACGTGCAGACAGGAACTAGCGAGGAGGCGTGGAGTACTGCAGGCACCCTGCCGTACTGCATGCACGTGCTCATAGCGACCACATTGATATTTGTATGAATTTTTCAAAAATAAGTTTCCATGTTTCCAACTAGTAGGTGGTTTCCACTACATATTTCTTCGCACTTATGTTGTTTATATTACTTATATTTCTATAACTAAATTATTAATTCCATAGGACTTGTAATATTTGTTTACCGCTGAATTATGTACTCTCATGCTTAGATGTAATCTTGCGTTTCATTTTGCCGTCTCTTTGTTTCTTATTTTCCACTGTCGAGGGGAGTTAGTCACAATTAGTACAAGGATACACGTATTGACATGCGCTACTGCCTTAGCTGCTAGCTAGTGTGTTCGTCATTCGCCTTGGTTATTCCTCAACTTGAGTTAGCCAATTTAGTGCATTACTAAGTCCAAATCCATTAGCCAATTCAGTACGAAATAGACTCAAACTGAGTCAAACATCACACAATAATATCGATAAATTGCATTACATTCGAAGATTACGAGATGTACAATAACAAAGACCTATTGAGTTAGGGATTTCCCCATACCCAACTGCAACTCAGCCCTACGGTGTGGAGCATCCTCGCGAAGCTTCCACTAACATCCTACTAGGAGCAGAAGGGGCCACGAGGAGACCAACCCGCACCGGAAACCAAGCAGAAGAGAGGAACAACCGACGCAAAAATGACGTCCAAGCCTTCGAACATCACCTACGTGGGTCACGGGCGACGCAACAGGGAAGACAAGGCAGGTCATCCATTTGATTCCCTAGCACATTTCATCCTCATCTATAGCGGGGCGCGCAATATCTGGTGGACCAAAGGAGGCGCGCATGAGTACCTAGGAAGTTGGAGTGCTTGGTGAAGATTCTGTTACCCGAATACCCTCACATAGGTAAGCGTAGATACACCCAATGTTCGAAACAAGTCATCGTTAGTTAGGGCGTCCCCAACAGGGTTTTAAATAGCTAGCCAGAAGGATTGTTTATATTATTTATAGGAGAGAGATTGCATGAAATAAACTTACTAGCGCTAGGCTCGCACAGCTCCCCATAAAACCTGTGTCTACCTCTCTTGTTTATTCCCTGCCACACTTGTTTATTCCCTGGCACATTTGATTCCCTTGCAAATTTGATTCCCTAGCACAATTAATTTTCTAGACCAAAGGCTTTACTCCCAGCTTTGTATTGAAAGCTTAACAAGAGTTTTTGCCTGGGATACAGACTTACAATGAAACACGTTCGACATTTTAAAATGAGACTACCAATATCATAGCTTACTGCAATAACCAATGACATTTTTAATTTTGATCTAATTGCACATATGTTCACCGTTTGATATGGTTGTTTACCTAGACCGATCACCATTCGATACTGCTAAAACCAGTGTGATCTAATCTAATTGCGCACAAGTAAACCGTCACTTGTTCTACCCGATTGTAACTGAAAATGTTAGATTAAGTACAAAATAAACTAGAACTGAGTCAAACATTCAACAATAAAGTCGTTAAAGGAACTCTTTATTGATAAATTCAACAATACTACCAGATGTATAATAACAAAGACCTTACGCGTATGGGGGTAACCCATACCCGACGACATAGGAGAATCGAGATGGGGAACAACCTCGTGAAACTTCCTCTAACATCCCCTTGGGAGCAGTGGGAGGATGAGGAGAAGCAGAACCGCGAGGCCATCTATTCCTTCAGCCAATTACTCCACAGACCACAGGAGAGAGTGTAACACCCTAAAATTTGCTTCTTTGGAAATAGAGTTAAAATGATTTAATTATGTACTTTTGTGCTCATGAAAACATAGGAAAATAATATTTTTCATTAAATTAAAATCTATCAGAAGGTTTAGCAACATGTATGTGCATGCATGCTGGTGCATCTAAGCTTTTGTATTGTGTGTACTTTTTGAAAACACAAAAGGCAATTCAAAATTTATTTGAAAAGCTCCTTTGAAAAATTAGAAAAAGAAAAAGAAAAGGAAATTCATCTTCACTCGGAATTTGGCCCGCTAGCGCGCCTCGGCCTGTCTTCTGAGCGCGGCCCGTTTCCTCCTCCCGATCGCCCGCGTGGGCCGAGCCGTGGCCGCTGGCCTAGAACGCACGCGCACCTCCCTTCTCCCATTCCAGCCGCTGACTTCGCGGGCCCACGCATCAGTCGCGTCCCCTTCCCCAAGCCGCTGGCACGGAGCTTTCCAAAAACACTCACCGATCGAATCCGTGGCTTAATCTCCTCTTTCCATCTTTGGGGTCACCTCCGGGCTATAAAAACGGGGCTGCCGCACCTCCCCGCTCCACATCCAACCACAAATCGCAGCTACATCGCCCTGTGGTGGCTACGCCCGAAGCACCGCCCTAGCCGCCTGCCTCTCCGAGCCGCACGCTCTCCTTGCTTCATCCCCGGCCACAGTTTTGCCCTAGGTGAGATCGCGTTGATGCACTCTACACGCTGGTGTTTTTCTTTCACGAGGTAGTCCACCATAGCGCGAGATAGCCAAGTCCGGCCATGGCGCCGCCGCGGGATGTCGCCGTCGGGCTCCTGTAGCCGCCGGCTGATTCCTCCCTCTCTCCTCCGATGTGATCTGATCCATCCGATTTAAATCCAACGATCTAGATTAGAAGATACCGGTTCGTTCGTAATTTTGTAAAAGAAACCCTGAGTTTTTAGTATATCAACCCGCAGTCCTAAAACGTAAAGCTCAGAGTACGCTTTGATCGGTTGAAAACGTATTTCGTTTCGGTGAATGAAAAATACGCTTTCTGATATTTACAGTTTTGCCACTCAACTTGTTTTAGTCGTAGAATCTCCGTTTTAACTCCGATTTGACCCGTTCAAATTGCGTTAGGTTCCTATTTGCGAGCTCTACATGATGATAGAACTGTACAGTAGGTTTGAGATAATTTATTTTTGAGTTTATATTAAAGTAATTATTTATCTATAGGAAATCTTAGAAAACTCATAACTTTTACGTTTTAAATCCAAATTTCGCGATCTTTACGTCTATGTGATCGTAGTAACGTGTAGAAGAGTTTTACAAACTTTTTATACTGTTAGTGCTACTGTTGGTTAGGTTTTCTACCTTTAAGATTCGATGTTAGATTTAATCTATTATTTTACTAAAGAAAATCTCATTTAATTCATTGTTTTAATTCTGAATTAGTCCGTTCAAATTGCAATGGATTTATAACAACATGAACTACGTACTAGTATTAATGTTTTCTTTATCAAAATCTCTGGAATTTCATAGTTTAGATCTAACTTGATTAATAACTGTGCAACTAGATTTATAAATAAAATATTATTGATTTCTCCTTTAGTTTTCTAAATTTAAATATAATTTAGCCTAAGTCACTTTTGAATATCTATAAAAAGTATTTTATCCTATATATATGATTTTATATAGTTAAAACAAATGAAACCTATAATTTTCCGTTTTATATAACAAAATCTTTCGGTAGTCGTTTCTTTCACCGTAGCTCCAATTAGCGTGTTTTTCGCGCCTGTGTGTTCGTAGCAATGCGTAGAACATCTTTAAAACCTTTTTACTTGTTTCACTTGTGTTGGTGTACTGTTCTAATTATTATTCATTGTTTGCTTCGTGTATGATTGCTCGATGTGTGTGTGGTGATTTATTGATCAAGTCCAGTCGGTGAGATTTACGTGGAGATTCAAGAAGCTATTAATTGAAGATTTGGATCAGAAGAAGGATCTTGATTTAAGGCAAGTATAGCATGGGATTATCCTTGTTTCCTATTCACCTTTAATATACTTAATTCATGTGCATGTGTCTACCTTGTTACCACTAAGGATGTCCTAGTTTTTGTATATTGTACCTTGACACCCATGGAACATTGCATTGGGTAGTATTATGCTAGCGCTCAAGATAAATAACCATGATCTGTAACTTGACTAATGGTATATGCAATAAACGTTTAAAAGATGCTTTATAGAAACATGGCTCAAGAGGGCTAGAGCATATTTGGTTGTTTTTATGGTGCTCTAGTTTCTCTCCATAAGGACTTATCTGTAAGCGAAAATCCGGGATTTACAGTACAACTGTGAGGACTAAAATGGCTCTGTCTTTAGCTCAGTATGAGGACCTTTTCTAGCTTGTTAGAGGTTACCCTTGTGGCGCAAATGGGGTAAAGCAGACTGTGGATCCCTTCGTGGTGTATCACACGGACTGACTTCTGAAACCTAGCGGCCCTAACTTGTTAGATGAACCTTTGAAAGGCTTCATAGTGTTTCCCTGCCTGCTCACCTTGGAAGTGTTTTGGGAGTCGCGATCCTGGGCATATGAGTAAACATGACTCACAGTGAAAGTGTACAACCTCTGCAGAGTGTAAAACTATTATAACAGCCGTGCTCACGGTCACGAGTGGCCTTGGACCCTTACAGAATAAATGATGAACACTGATGATAATGATAACACTGATGATATTGATGTTCACTAATGATTATTGTTTCTTGCTATACATTATTCTCGTATACATGATCATGAGGTTATTTGGGCTTTATGATAAACTTGTTGCTACTCAATTGCTAAAAGATGACTTAATAAAAGCTATCGCAGTAAACCTGTGTCAAACCTTTTGAGCCTCATGAACCCTATGATATATTTGCTGAGTTCGACATGGACTCACTCTTGCTATTTCCCCCATCTCAGGAAGGGTACCAGATTTCTAGATTCTGGAATTTGTTAGGCTTGTGATCAACCAGTCAGTTTGATCCTGGAGTGAGGTCTACACCCGGTGTTCGGAGTTGTCATTCCGCTGTGTTATTCTCTAAGGTATATTTTATACTATTGAGTTATGTTTATTAAGCATTTGTCTCTTGGTATTACATTTATCTGCGGCTATATGTGAGATTTGACTCCTTTATTTCACATATAGTGTATATCTGGTTTTGTCCTTAAAACCGGGTGTGACAGAGTGGTATCGGGCAATACTGACTGTAGGACGCAAGCCTAGTTAGAAATTAGTCATGTTAAGGTTTTGAAACTGTTATAACAATCCTTGTTCTATAAAACCTTGGTATTTTCTTCTGTACTATATCCTTACCTTGTTATTCATCTCCACCTTGTTGCTTATTTTAAAAGTCTTTATTCTCATCTTCACTCCTTGATTTGGTATGCTTTTAGAACCTCATCTTACCATCTTCTTGCGTTATCAGAAGAGGAGCATTAGGATCTTTGTCTTTAATATGAAGGAAACGATATAGCACCACAAGTTGAGTCAATGCGTGATGTGTGAACCAATGTGTTAGTTGGATTGTCATTATGCTTGTGCTTATTTTGGATCTTTGTAATAATTGCAATGATTTTGTGGAGTATTCCTACAATTTCATTTAGATATAGGATTAAGGTATAAGGATTAATGAAGTAAATAGCTGGGTTTTGGTTATCTCCTGTTTTCTATATCTTGTCTTTCGGAGCAGCCTGTCTTTATCAACTTATATCTCTGTTCTTGAATGACCAAAAATCATGAGAAAATTTTGGACAAGAGTAGACTTCAATATCTTTCTCTGATCGCAAGAACCACCCTCATAGTTATTTTGGATTGGGAGATACAAAAATCACAAGACGATGCAACTGTGCTGTCTGAAAATTGGAACAGAGTCTGTTATGTGCTGTTTTCGACCAAGTTATCTACAGAATTTGGAAAAGTGTTCTATAAGAAAGTTTCAGGAAATTTCATAAGCTTTCCAACGGTATAAGGTGGAACTTCATTGGAATTACAAAACGAGAGTTGTGGCAGTTTTACCGCGTTGCTGATTTTCTGCTCGCGAGAAACATCAGATTTCTTGTTTCTACCTATGCACAAAAGAATCATTAGGATATTAGAACGTATGGATGCTAGTTAACTCATCTAGAAGAAAAAGGTTCAAAGCTACCTTATTTGGTGTCCCTTATTTTAAGGGGGGTAGCCAATGCAAATAAGGTTTATTAAGTTTTAATTCTTTATTTGGAAGTATTGGTTAGTCTCCATGATTGAGTTGCCACTCTCAAGCAAGAAATGTCTGTATACAAGGTTGATAATTCTGGATCCATGGAGGCGAGAGTTGTCCCTTTAGATAGCTCATGATTATGATCATTTGTACTTGCTCGTGTTGCTGATGTTGGTCACTTGATGTCAGGAAGTGTAGTATCTCATGACTCAGGAGTCCTATATGACGTCTCGCACTGATATGTGGGAAAAGGCTGATGTTTCTGCCATTGAAAGATGTTATGGGTATGATGAAGCTGAGCACTATCAAAACAACAACGTTGCAGAGCAAGTTGGGAGTGAACTAAGTCAGAATCCACAACGACGAAAGCGAAAAAGGAAAGTCCATAAGAAGCCTGCTCAAGGAAGCAAAGCGCAGCTAAACTATGTCAATGGAAGACTGAGCAATGTGGATATGGATAAAATTCATGGAGTTACCAATGTGGTGGGAGGTTATATTCAAGTAAGTTCAGTACAAGTTTTTGCTTTATTTGACCCTAGTGCTTTGCATTCTTTCATTTCCGCCGACATGGTAGAGACGTGCAAGATGGTGAAGAGTCCAATGAGGAGGCCTTTGCTAGTTCAAACCCCAGTGAGAGAAATACAGGCAGATCAGATATGCCCGGACGTCAGTCTTGTCATAAATAAGGAAAAATTCACCGCAACACTCATTGTGTTGGAGTCACTTAAAATTCGCGTGGTTCTTGGTAATGGATGGCTCTGTGCACATAAAGGAGTGATTCATGGTACTCGGTGCACAATGCTCTTAACAACACCGTCAGGGAAAAGAATTGAGTATCAAGGTGGTCGACTTTTACCTGAGGGAGATGAGAATGACCAATTAGAAGATAGGTATACTGAGGGATAGCAAAGTGGATCATGAGTTTACAGAAGTCATAGCAGAGGAACAAACAATATTGGAGGAGCTCAATTGGAGAGATGATCATGTTTAGGCAGATTAGTCAGTCAGGATATGAGAAACTGTCTCATGACTCTGCACGAAAGAAGTAATTTGGAAAATGAGGATCAAATAAAGACAAAGTGTCATTATCTCTTTTATCATCGTCTTCCGAATCTCGGGACGAGATTCATCTTAAGGGGGGTAGAATTGTAACACCCTAAAATTTGCTTCTTTAGAAATAGAGTTAAAATGATTTAATTATGTATTTTTGTGCTCATGAAAACATAGGAAAATAATATTTTTCATTAAATTAAAATCTATCAGAAGGTTTAGCAACATGTATGTGCATGCATGCTGGTGCATCTAAGCTTTTGTATTGTGTGTACTTTTTGAAAACACAAAAGGCAATTCAAAATTTATTTGAAAAGCTCCTTTGAATAATTAGAAAAAAGAAAAAGAAAAGGAAATTCATCTTCACTCGGAATTTGGCCCGCTAGCGCGCCTCGGCCTGTCTTCTGAGCGCGGCCTGTTTCCTCCTCTCGATCGCCCGCGTGGGCCGAGCCGCGGCCGCTGGCCTAGAACGCACGCGCACCTCCCTTCTCCCATTCCAGCCGCTGACTTCACGGGCCCACGCATCAGTCGCGTCCCCTTCCCCAAGCCGCTGGCACGGAGCTTTCCAAAAACACTCACCGATCGAATCCGTGGCTTAATCTCCTCTTTCCATCTTTGGGGTCGCCTCCGGGCTATAAAAACGGGGCCGCCGCACCTCCCCGCTCCACATCCAACCACAAATCGCAGCTACATCGCCCTGTGGTGGCTACGCCCGAAGCACCGCCCTAGCCGCCCGCCTCTCCGAGCCGCACGCTCTCCATGCTTCATCCCCGGCCACCGTTTTGCCCTAGGTGAGATCGCGTTGATGCACTCTACACGCTGGTGTTTTTCTTTCACGAGGTAGTCCACCGTAGCGCGAGATAGCCAAGTCTGGCCATGGCGCCGCCGCGGGATGTCGCCGTCGGGCTCCTGTAGCCGCCGGCTGATTCCTCCCTCTCTCCTCCGATGTGATCTGATCCATCCGATTTAAATCCAACGATCTAGATTAGAAGATACCGGTTCGTTCGTAAACCCTGAGTTTTTAGTATATCAACCCGCAGTCCTAAAATGTAAAGCTCAGAGTACGCTTTGATCGGTTGAAAACGTATTTCGTTTCGGTGAATGAAAAATACGCTTTCTGATATTTACAGTTTTGCCACTCAACTTGTTTTAGTCGTAGAATCTCCGTTTTAACTCCGATTTGACCCGTTCAAATTGCGTTAGGTTTATATTTGCGAGCTCTACATGATGATAGAACTGTACAGTAGGTTTGAGATAATTTATTTTTGAGTTTATATTAAAGTAATTATTTATCTATAGGAAATCTTAGAAAACTCATAACTTTTACGTTTTAAATCCAAATTTCGCGATCTTTACGTCTATGTGATCGTAGTAACGTGTAGAAGAGTTTTACAAAATTTTTATACTGTTAGTGCTACTGTTGGTTAGGTTTTCTACCTTTAAGATTCGATGTTAGATTTAATCTATTATTTTACTAAAGAAAATCTCATTTAATTCATTGTTTTAATTCTGAATTAGTCCGTTCAAATTGCAATGGATTTATAACAACATGAACTACGTACTAGTATTAATGTTTTCTTTATCAAAATCTCTGGAATTTCATAGTTTAGATCTAACTTGATTAATAACTGTGCAACTAGATTTATAAATAAAATATTATTGATTTCTCCTTTAGTTTTCTAAATTTAAATATAATTTAGCCTAAGTCACTTTTGAATATCTATAAAAAGTATTTTATCCTATATATATGATTTTATATAGTTAAAACAAATGAAACCTATAATTTTCCGTTTTATATAACAAAATCTTTCGGTAGTCGTTTCTTTCACCGTAGCTCCAATTAGCGTGTTTTTTGCGCCTGTGTGTTCGTAGCAATGCGTAGAACATCTTTAAAACCTTTTTACTTGTTTCACTTGTGTTGTTGTACTGTTCTAATTATTATTCATTGTTTGCTTCGTGTATGATTGCTCGATGTGTGTGTGGTGATTTATTGATCAAGTCCAGTCGGTGAGATTTACGTGGAGATTCAAGAAGCTATTAATTGAAGATTTGGATCAGAAGAAGGATCTTGATTTAAGGCAAGTATAGCATGGGATTATCCTTGTTTCCTATTCACCTTTAATATACTTAATTCATGTGCATGTGTCTACCTTGTTACCACTAAGGATGTCCTAGTTTTTGTATATTGTACCTTGACACCCATGGAACATTGCATTGGGTAGTATTATGCTAGCGCTCAAGATAAATAACCATGATCTGTAACTTGACTAATGGTATATGCAATAAACGTTTAAAAGATGCTTTATAGAAACATGGCTCAAGAGGGCTAGAGCATATTTGGTTGTTTTTATGGTGCTCTAGTTTCTCTCCATAAGGACTTATCTGTAAGCGAAAATCCGGGATTTACAGTACAACTGTGAGGGCTAAAATGGCTCTGGCTTTAGCTCAGTATGAGGACCTTTTCTAGCTTGTTAGAGGTTACCCTTGTGGCGCAAATGGGGTAAAGCAGACTGTGGATCCCTTCGTGGTGTATCACACGGACTGACTTCTAAAACCTAGCGGCCCTAACTTGTTAGATGAACCTTTGAAAGGCTTCATAGTGTTTCCCTGCCTGCTCACCTTGGAAGTGTTTTGGGAGTCACGATCCCGGGCATATGGGTAAACATGACTCACAGTGAAAGTGTACAACCTCTGCAGAGTGTAAAACTGTTATAACAGCCGTGCTCACGGTCACGAGTGGCCTTGGACCCTTACAGAATAAATGATGAACACTGATGATAATGATAACACTGATGATATTGATGTTCACTAATGATTATTGTTTCTTGCTATACATTATTCTCGTATACATGATCATGAGGTTATTTGGGCTTATGGTAAACTTGTTGCTACTCAGTTGCTAAAAGATGACTTAATAAAAGCTATCGCAGTAAACCTGTGTCAAACCTTTTGAGCCTCATGAACCCTATGATATATTTGCTGAGTTCGACATGGACTCACTCTTGCTATTTCCCCCATCTCAGGAAGGGTACCAGATTTCTAGATTCTGGAATTTGTTAGGCTTGTGATCAACCAGTCAGTTTGATCCTAGAGTGAGGTCTACACCCGGTGTTCGGAGTTGTCATTCCGCTGTGTTATTCTCTAAGGTATATTTTATACTATTGAGTTATGTTTATTAAGCATTTGTCTCTTGGTATTA
Organism: Saccharum hybrid cultivar R570; assembly: GCA_038087645.1. Classification (NCBI taxonomy): domain Eukaryota; kingdom Viridiplantae; phylum Streptophyta; class Magnoliopsida; order Poales; family Poaceae; genus Saccharum; species Saccharum hybrid cultivar. The sequence continues at coordinate 3,169,870 of JAQSUU010000304.1, forward strand.
CATTTATCTGCGGCTATATGTGAGATTTGACTCCTTTATTTCACATATAGTGTATATCTGGTTTTGTCCTTAAAACCGGGTGTGACAGAGAGGAACACCCATGCCGACGGACGACTAAGCCACCGAATCGATACACGGGGCCCATTATTGATGGCAAGATTTTGCGCTAAAGCCCTTTGACTGCCCAACTTGTCGACAAATACCGATGAGGTCTTCGACGGCTCTGGCTAGGCCCTCCATGGTATTGATTCCGCACGCTCTAACCACGAACTACGAGCAGTAGCGGGACTGTACCATGGAGGCATTCCTCCCTATCTTCGCAAAGCATCCTCTAACACCCAAAACGAACAGACATAGTCGTGCCCAGGTGATGGCAGAAGCTGATCTTGAAGGCCTTCTCCCAGTGGCGGTGGAGTCAATGGAGGACTAGGGTAGCCATGGTGATAGGACAGTTGGAGCAACTGAAGGGTTTCTCTAGTTTTTCTAATGATAAGGGATGAAGTATGGGATTGGAGTGCGCTTCAAAGGCTCACCTTACCTTTGCTTAAATAGCCCCACCTCAAGATGCGAGTAGGGAAGGAACCGTCAAGATACGTGATTTGCGCGGTCACCCACGCGGGTCACAAGCGACGCCATGGTGAAGATGATGGGTCATGGAAAACGAGGCGGTTTACATTCACTTGCACATTTCGTACTCATCTATAAAAGGCCAGTCTCGGTGGAACATTCATTTTCATTAAATAGGCATGATTACCAACTATATATGAGTCATGAAAGTATGGAATGAACATTCAACAATAAAGTCATTTGAATTTGTTTGCTGACCCTAGACCGTTTGATATGGCTGCTTAGACCGATCACTGTTAGATATGGTGGAAACCAATGTCATCTGATCTAATTGCACACATAATTGTTTATAAAACTAAAATGTTTATAGATGGGGTGTAACGAGTTTAGAAAGGAATCGTATTTGCTACCCCGTGGCTCTTTGCGAGTTAAGGCGAGGCCAAGTCTCCCACGATCTTAGTGGAGCACACTTATCCCAGAACAGCGTTGGAAGTTGGATGGAGAAAATTGACTGCACCACGTGGCTCGTTGCGAGTTCCCACGCTTCGCAGAGGGTATTTCAAGAACTCATGCTGTAGTCCTCCTCAATCAACAAACATCGATCGCGCTGCTCCGTCTCTCTAGCCCTCTGGCTCATCGCCGTCCACACGCCATAGCTCCATCCACAACCCACATGGTGGTGAGGCGGCACCCCACGTCACTGTTGCTAGCGTTCCCTACCGATATGGACATTGAGATCGCCGGTCACCTCGCTGCAACCTTGGAGTGGCCCATGGACGACCTCTGCAGCCTACGGGCGACTTGCTCGTTCATGCGCTGCATCTGCAATGACCCCACCGTCGGTCATCACGTGGCAATGGACCGGTGCAGACACAGGGCGAGGTCATGGAACGATCTCGACAACTACTACACCCTCTTTGCTAGCCTCACCCAACTCGGCAACCTGGAGGCTTGCTTCCTCATCGGGATACCAATGGTATTCATGGATAACCATAGCCCTCGGCCATGCCTCGACAATCTCTCCCGCGCAACTAATGGCGGGCACAATGTGGCAACCTATCTGTCGCCATATTGCTCTATAGGCGCAATGATTATACTGGCGACGATGACACTGCACGGCGGTACATAAGACTGGTCAAGGGCGAGGATGAATCATGGGTAGTGGACCAACGAGTAGGTGGCTACGTAACAAGGGGTGTGTGCTATGCTACCAGGCGACCGCCAAGGTGATCATCCAAACGACGTGGGGAAAGATAACGCTGCTGCCGTCAGCACAGGTGCACGACGATCTTTTGTGTGCAGGCAGTGTCAATGGCCGTGTAGACGGATGGGAAGGAAGGGCTGTGTTTTGCAGTGAGGACTGTAGGCTTTCCTGAGAATTTGAGTTGTTCACATGGGAAATGGGAATAAGAAACTATATGTAGTTAGCTATTGATTTTTATGTTGCTTTTGCTTTTTTGTTATTTTGTTTCAATATTATTTGTAGTGCCCCATAACTTAAGATGAATTAATAATAGACTATATGTACAAAGTTTTCTCTGTGTTGCTTTGCTAGCCATGTGTCTAACCTGCCACTGCACTAACGAGTGCCATTTGATCTAATAGCACATATGTTCACCGTTTGATACAGATGTGTACCTAGACCAATCACCGTTACATACTGTGGAAACCAGTGTCATCTGATCTATTGTGCACATGTAAACCATCACTCGTTCTACCCGATTGTAATAACTAGAAAATGTTAGAATAAGTACAAAATAAAATAGAACTAAGTCAAAATCTTTCATTAATATCTTGTACCCTACATACAATCTATGGGTCCAAGAAAAGTGACAGCCACATGGGCACATGCACACCGTATGACACAGCCAGGCCACAAACTAAAATGTGCACCGTATGATACGCATTAGAACACTCAGCACATGTACACCGTATGATACACATATTGACTAAACCGTGCGAGAACCGGTGACATGTGATCAAATTGCACACATAATTGTTTAAAACTGAAATGTTTCAAACTGTAGGTATAGTTTTTTATGCAACTCAAATGTTACATTCACATTTAGGTACATTTACTTGACGTAGGCGACTTCGCTCTGATCGCTTCTCATGTATGCTGGTTCGTCACCCTCCACAAACAGGGGGAGATCCACATCTGGACCAAGAGCAGGCATGTCTCGATAGCCATTCCCTTCTTCCTCATTTGTATCTTCAACACTGACCATCTTCCTTTTACCTCGAAGCACCACATGCCCACCGCCTCCATCACCTAGGTTTTTTCCATAGAATACTTGGACTACATCTTTCGCAAAAATGAAAGGCTCATCTAGGTAGGCAAGATGCTTGAAATCTACGGTACGTATACCATACTTGTCCATCATGTCGCCCTTTGGTACTCTTACCCACTTGCACTGGAAAAGAGGGACCTTCGGTTCTTCTAATTCGTAGTCTGGCTCCCAGATCTCTTCTATGAATCCATAGTATGTCTGCGCATGATTTTTGTTGTCATAAGCTTTGATTTGGACACCGCTGATTTGATTAGCGCTCTTGGCATCTTGTTTTCTCGTGTACAATGTGTACGCATTTATGTCATTTGCTTCATACATCAACACTGTCGAGGATGGTCCCATTGCCAAGTGATAAAAAACCTTTGAATTAGTTTGCTGAGCCAAAAATTTCTCCTTTAACCATTGACCAAAGTTTTCTCTGTGTTGCTTTGCCAGCCATGTGTCTGACCTGTCACTGTTTGCAGCTCATAGTTCTGCCTTGTGCTCCTCGATATATGGAGAAACTATGCTTGCTTGACGAAGGACGGCAAAATGAGCTTGCCAGAAAGCATCAACCTCAACACGTACTGACCTTTCCCCAATTGTCCCCCTGCCTTGTAGCCTTCCCTCATGTTGAGACACAGGAACACCAATTCGATTTAGACCCAAATAGTATGTGCAGAACTCAATTGCCTCCTTTGTCGACGATCCTTCCACCATGCACCCTTTGAGCCTGTACCTGTTCTAGACATACTTCCTTAGGACGCTCATTAACCTCTCAAAAGGAAACATCTGATGTAAGAACCACAAACCAAGTGTTCTTATTTGCTGAACGAGATGCGATATGAGATGTACAGACATATCAAAAAATGTTGGTGGCAAATGCATCTCCAACCTACTCATAGTATGGTGCATGTCTTTCTCTAGCTTGTCAAGTGTAGCCAGATCTATAACCTTGTGTGAGATTATGTTGAAGAATGAGCATAGCTTTACGATCGAGTCATGTAGCTTCTCCAGTAGGACACCCCTAATTACAACTGGCAACAACTTTGTCATGATAACATGGCAATCGTGCACCTTCATTAAGTGCATGTTGAATTTCAAATCTTTCATGTTCGCTAGCCTCCTAATGTTTGAGCAGTAGCCAGTAGGCACTTTGAGTTCATGGAAGAAACTTAGGAGCTTCTTTTTCTCCTCTATTTCTAGGGTCCATGAGGCTACTAGAAGTTTTTGTCCCATCAGGTTGAAGTTTAGGATGTAGCTCTGGCCTGACTTTTAATTCTTTCAGGTCCAAACGAGTGTTAAGTGAATCTTTCCCCTTGCCCTTTGCCTTCATTAAGGTGTCGAGCAGGCTTTCGATCACGTTTTTAGTGATGTCCATTCCATCAAGTGCGCGGCGAACATCCAAAAACCGCCAATAAGGCAGATCCCAGAATATCGATTTCTTTTTGAACATAGAGGAACTCGGTGCCTGTTTGCTTCCATTGCCCTTCCAAGGATGACTTTCAGTTTGTTGACTTTTGTTAAGATATCCTTCATAGGTAGAGTCTGAGGAGCTGGGGTATCCTTAGTTTTGCCATAAAAGGATTTCTTGTACTTGCGGTATGGATGATCCAAGCTTAGGAACCGACGATGACCCATGTACACCATCTTCGTACTGTTCTTCATCCATTTAGCATCTAGGTCATCCATGCAAACCACACATCCTTTGTTTCCTTTCATAACTTGTCTAGACAAGGAACCAAGGCCCGGTAGGTCACTGATTGTTACGAACAGCAACGCTTTCAGATAAAAGTGTTCTTTCTTGCACTCGTCCCACACCTTGACCTTTGATGTCCACATTTCCATTAGCTCATCCACCACTAGTTGTAGGTAGACATCAATATTATTGCTAGGTTGGTGTGGCCCTTGGATCACTAACAGCATCACAATGTAGGTGCACTTCATACACAACCAAGGCGGAAGGTTGTATATGCACAGAATCATAGGCCAGGTGCTATGATTGGTGCTGACCATGTCGAAAGGATTCATGTCACACCCATTTTTAAGGACAAAAATAGGATGTATAAAAGACTCATGTGCGCCCCAGGAAACAGTCGCACACATAAGTTGACAAATTACAAAGTATCATCACAGTGCTTATTACATAACGAATAAGTATTTAAGATATAGTCTTGAACGATAGGTAATAATAACTAATAGTAATTCTTCAGCGGAAACTCCACACAGGGACACGGTTGACTGGTTGACACCAAGACTAATACTCATTCCGATAATCTTCCTCATTATCTTCATCTGTTATGGTGGAAATAGCAAGAGTGAGTTCATGTCGAACTCCACAAATATAACACAAGGTTCATGAGGCTCAAAAAGGCTAGACACTGTTTAACTGCGTTTAGCTTTTTAATCATATATTAGCAATTGAGTAGCATCAAGATAAACCACTTCCCATTACAGAACCAATGATCAATTGTAATAAGGATAATGAATAGCATTAACATGAGCATAATAATAATCAACAATAATTAAGCATGATATAACAGTTATGATCAACTATTCCATAAGAATCCCTAAGGCCGCTCGTATCCGTGAGCACGGCTAGTATACCAGTTTTTAACTCTGCGCAGAGGTGTACACTTTCACTGTAAGTCATGATTTCCAAATGAATGGGGAGATCAAGCCCAAACACCCGAGAACCATATAAAGCCACTCAAAAGTTCGTCTAACAAGTTAGGGCCATTAGATTCACTCGGCAGGCAGATGTAGAACCCCCCTTCCCTGTGGCACAACAACCGCAGCCTATACACACTAGGCCAGGGGCTCGCACTACACCCAACAGGGCAAGCCATTCTTACGCCATTTAAGGTAACCTCTAACAAGCTAGAAAAGGTCTCTTGAACAACTAAAGCCAGAGCCATATAGCCCTCACAGCTGTACTGTATATCCCGGTTATCACTTACAGATAAGTCCTTATGGAGAGAAACCAGAGCATCAAGATAATACACATGCTCTAACCCCCTTTTAACAGTAATAAAATCATCTTAATAGTTGATTGCTTAATCCATTAATCAAATTACAAGATCATTGTTCTTAGTTTAAGCACTAGCAGTAGCTACCCATATGCATTCCCAAGGTTGACAAGGAATCAAGATAACAATCACTAAGTTATAATCTCTAAAGTTGTCAAGGTAAGCACATGCATATGTATAACAATTTGATGTATAGGTAACAAGGATAGTCCTGTGTTATACTTGCCTTGATCAAAGCTCTCCAAGTGATACTGCTGACTTGGCTCAAAGTAATACTCCGAATCGTCCAGATACTGCTCACCTTCTATATTCGATCATCAATCAACAACACACATGCATCCAATCAAACATACACGAAGCAAACAAAGAGATATAATTAGAACAGTACACCAACAGTAACAAAATAGTAATAAAAGCTTATAAAACTCTTCTACACGTTTCTACGATCACACAGACGCAAAGATCACCAAATTCGGAGTTAAAACGTGAAAGTTATGAATTTTCTAAGATTTCCTATAGATAAATAAATACTTAATTATAACCTCGAAAAATAAATTATCAAAACTAACTGTACAACTACACTAACATGTAGAGCTCGCAAATACGAACCTAACGCAACTTGAACGGATCAAATCGGAGTTAAAACGAAGATTTTATGACCAAAACAATTCTAGTGGCAAAACTGTAATTACCTGAAAACGTATTTTTGACTTATCCGGGAGAAAATACGCTTTCAAAACACGAAAACAGATTTAGGATATTGCGCTAAGGACTGCGGGTTCTAATCTGAAAAAGTCTAGGGGCTTTTTATCAATTTTACCCGCGAAGGGGTATCTTCTAATCTCAGCCCTTCATCTCGAATCCAACGGTTCGTGTTCATCATCAAGTGCACAGTGACCATCCGATCATACCCTCCATGTCCGGCCGGCGGCTCCTCCATGGCCGGCGACTCCTCCATGGCCGGAGAACTCCGTCTCCCCCTTTTCCGACCACTACTTGACCCGCCATCAACTCAAATCGAAAAAGGAGATGAACCCGATCTATCCTAGACGGTTTTGGTGAGCTATGACCAACCGAGGAGAGAGCGCGGCAAGGAGAGGGACGGCGGCACCATTGTTGACCAACGGTGAGCTTCAAAAACTCACTTCAAAACCTCTCCAACCAAAAGGAAAGCACAAGAAGATAGAGGAGATGAGTGCGGACTCACCAACGCGAAGAACACGGCCTCAAATCCACCCGCGAGCTCCACCTACAAGCAACCGAATCCTCCAACTCCCCCCAATCCCTAGCACTCGGTTTCACGTGGTTGGACTAGAGTTTTAGATGGAAAACGGAAAGAGGAGAACCCCGGCTACCCTTTTGTAACTTCACCTCATCGATTTCGGGTAAGATATCAAGGATTCAAGATTCGATTCGGTTGAAGCGTTGTGTTCGTGTCCGTCCCGGTTACGACGCGATGAAGAAGAGGACTGACATGTGGCCCCCACCCGTCAGCGAAAGGAAAGAGAAGGCGCGGCTGGGCGGCTCGGCTGCTGGGCTCGGCTGCTGGGCCGCTGCGGCGCTGGACGGGCTGCTGCGGATGCTGGCTGGGCCGCAACGACTCTGGACGGCCCACGCGGGCAGGCGCGGGAGAGCAGCCGTCCGACGGCCTTCGGGCCGAGAAGGTAAGAAGGTAAGTTGTTTTCTTTTTTTTTTCTTTTGTTTCTTTTCTTTTCTAATTTTCCAAACACATTTTCAAATCAAATTTTCCTAAACCAAATCAAATAAAACAAATATATCCACACCACAAAATAAAAGAAATGCAACAACATGAATGCATCACCAAATAGTTTTCAAAATTTTAATTCCCTTTCTCTAAATTATTTAAAATTTGTTACTTCTAAAATTTGGGTGTTACAAATTCTACCCCCCTTAAAAGAATCTCGTCCTCGAGATTGAACTGCTTACTCAAACAACTGCGGATATGATTTTCTCAATTCATCCTCTCTTTCCCAAGTTGCCTCTGCCTCTGAATATCGATTCCACTGCACTTTGCACATCTTAATAATCCGACTTCGAGTAACTCTCTCAGCAGTTTCTAAAATCTTGATCGGAAACTCTTCGTATGTAAGATCCTCTTTAACAGTCAACTCTTCTAAAGGTATCTGCTCCTCAGGCACACGCAAACACTTCTTAAGTTGTGAAACATGGAACACATCATGTACTCCAGATAAATTCTCAGGCAACTCTAATTGATAAGCAACTTCCCCACGTCTAGTAATAACTTTAAATGGTCCAACATACCTTGGTGCTAGTTTACCTTTCATGTTAAACCTCTTCACACTTTTCATAGGTGACACCTTCAAATAAACATAATCACCTACCTCAAAAACTAAATCTCTTCTTCTATTGTCAGCATAACTCTTCTGACGAGACTGTGCTACTCTCAAATTCTCACGAATCACTCGCACTTGATCTTCTGCGTTTCTAAGAACATCTGTACCAAACACTTGAGATTCACCTGTCTGATCCCAAAACAATGGAGTTCTACACTTACGTCCATACAAAGCTTCAAACGGTGCCATCTTAAGACTCTGTTGATAACTGTTATTGTAAGAAAATTCTGCATAAGGCAAACTCTTATCCCAACTAGTTCCATATTGCAATGCACAAGCTCTCAACATATCCTCTAATACCTGGTTGGTCCTTTCAGTCTGTCCATCTGTCTGTGGATGATATGCTGTACTAAAATTCAATTTTGTTCCCAATGATTCATGCACAGCTTTCCAAAAATGCGACGTAAACTGCGATCCTCGATCAGATACAATCTTCTTTGGTACTCCATGCAAACAGACTATTCTCTCCATATACAACTCTGCCAATTTTGGTCCATGGTAAGTAGTCTTAACTGGTATAAAATGAGCAACTTTAGTTAACCGATCTACTATCACCCAAATAGAGTCATAACCTTTCTGAGTACGAGGTAACCCTACTATAAAATCCATACCAACTTCCTCCCACTTCCATTCAGGAATCTTCATTGGTTGTAACAATCCAGCAGGTCTCTGATGCTCTGCTTTCACTCTCTGACAAGTGTCACACAATGCCACATACTCAGCCACATCTCGCTTTAATCCAACCCACCAATATTTCTGTTTCAGATCCAAATACATCTTAGTACTACCAGGATGAATAGAATAAGCTGACTCATGAGCTTCGCGAAGAATTGCCTGTCTAACAGTTTGATCCTCAGGTACACACAGCCTCTTTCCAAACCACAAAATTCCATTATCATCCATTCGAAAGCCTGGTGACTTACCAATCACTATATCTTCCGCTATCTTCTTTAGTTTCTCATCCTTCAACTGCCCCTTGTAAATTTCTTGCTCTAAGGTAGGCTCTATCACTAATTCCATTGTATTAGTAACAATTCCCAAATTCAAATATTCAAATTCAGCACATAACTCACTAGTCATAGACAATGTCCGTATCTCATTGACATAACTTTTCCTACTAAGAGCATCAGCTACTACATTAGCCTTACCAGGATGATAGTGTATCTCAATATCATAATCCTTAATCAATTCTAACCATCTGCGTTGCCTCAAATTCAGATCTGACTGAGTGAAAATATACTTCAAACTCTTATGATCAGTGTATATATCACTCTTATGTCCAATCAAATAATGTCTCCAAATCTTTAAAGCATGAATTACAGCTGCTAACTCCAAATCATGTGTAGGATAATTCAACTCATGCTTTCTCAACTGCCTAGATGCATAAGCCACAACTCTGCCTTCTTGCATAAGAACACATCCCAAACCTTGACGAGAAGCATCACAATAAATAGAAAACTTCTTACTCAAATCTGGCAAAACCAAAACAGGCGCTGTAGTCAACCTCTTTTTCAACTCCTCAAAACTAGCTTGACATTTATCTGACCACACAAACTTGGCATTCTTCTCTAACAGAGATGTCATAGGTTTAGCAAGTTTAGAAAACCCTTCAATGAACCGTCTGTAATATCCAGCTAATCCCAAGAAACTACGAATCTCGCTAACATCAATAGGTGGTTTCCAATTTAATACATCCTTTACTTTACCTGGATCCACTGATATCCCTCCATTAGAAACAATATGACCAAGGAAAGAAACTTCCTTCAACCAAAACTCACATTTACTTCGCTTCGCATACAGTTTATGCTCTCTAAGTTTCTGCAATACCAACCTCAAATGTTCAGCATGCTCTACCTCTGTCTTGGAAAATACCAGTATATCATCAATAAACACTACCACAAACTTATCCAAATATTCCATAAACACCTTATTCATCATGTACATAAAGTATGCAGGTGAATTGGTCAATCCAAATGACATAACAGTATACTCATACAATCCATACCTTGTAGTAAAAGCTGTCTTTGGAATATCAGAAACACGAATCTTCAACTGATGATATCCAGAACGTAAATCAATCTTAGAGAACACACAAGCACCTCTCAACTGATCAAACAAGTCATCAATCCTGGGCAAAGGATACTTATTCTTGATAGTTACCTCATTTAATGATCTATAATCAACACACATCCTCTGACCACCATCTTTCTTATCAACAAAAATAACTGGTGCTCCCCAAGGTGATGAACTAGGTCTAATAAAACCTTTATCTTGTAATTCTTTAATTTGTTTCTTAAGTTCTTCTAATTCATCTACTCCCATCCTATATGGTCGTTTGGCTATAGGTGCAGTTCCAGGAAGTAATTCAATAAGAAATTCAATGTCTCGGTCAGGTGGCATACCTGGCAATTCATCAGGGAAGACATCCAGAAATTCCTCAATCACTGAATTCTCCTTAAAAGTATTTTCAAGCTGATTCATCACAGCGGTTGGTTGCTTCTGCACTGCTACATCCACATTGATTTTATCTCCATTAGGTGCATTCACAACTACCACTTTCTGCTGACACTGAATCTCTACCTGATTTTGCTTCATCCAGTCCATACCCAATATCACATCAATACCAGATGTCCTCAACACTATAGGAGTTATCTTAAACTCTACCCCTCTTAATACCATACTAATTGGAAGACAACGATTACTGGTTTGCATGGTACCTCCAGGTGAATTTACTAAGAGAGATTCTTTCATAGCTAGCATGGGTATACTATGCATTTTTACAAAAATGTTGGATATGAATGTATGAGATGCTCCAGAGTCAAAAAGAACAGTTGCGGGAGTGGAATGTACATTGAACGTACCAATCATAACTTCTGGTGCATCATGAACTGTATCAGAAGACACGTGATTCACCCTTCCAGTACCAGATTGCTTCTGGTTGCTCTTCTGGCTCTGAGGAGTCTGCTGATTCTGCTTCTCAGGACAATGGTAAGACATATGTCCCTCTTTACCACAGACAAAGCATCTAGTAGGAGTGCTGGGAGCACTATTCTTCATGGAGGTAACATTAGAATTTCCAGTGCGAGGAGTCTGTTGCCCAGTCTGCTGATACTGTTGACGTTGTGGATATGATGAACGCTGTTGTGACTGATTACCTTGCCAATTCTGGGACCATCTCTGATTCGGATTGCGATTCCATTGACTAACCGGTCCTTGAAACTTCTGATGGAAACCATGCTGAGAATTAGTGCGCTGACGGTTGTTACTTCCTGAGCTTTGTACCTTCATCTTCCTCTTCCTGTCCATCTCTCTGCGCTCATTATCAAGCACAATAGCTTTATTTACCAACTCTTGAAAACTAGCATAGTTGTTCCCCTTCAACTGCAAGCGAAGATCATAATAAATTCCCTTCAAGAAGAGACGCTGTCTGTCTGCATCTTCCCTCACTTCATTAGGAGCATAGCGAGCCAACTGGGTGAACCTGTCATGATATTCACTAACGCTCATCTGTCCCATCCTAAGGTTTCTGAATTCTTCCTGCTTCAGCTCAATTATACCTTCAGGAATATGACGAGCTCGAAAATCTCTAACAAACTCATTCCAAGTGATAGGAGGAGCATTGTTAGGGCGTGCAGCTTGATACGACTCCCACCAAGTCTGAGCTGTCCCCTGTAACTGACCAGATGCATATAACACCTTCTCCATATCATTGCATTGGGCTATATTTAGCTGTTTCTCCACTGCCCTCACCCAATCATCTGCCTCTAAAGGATCAGCAGCATGAGAAAACACTGGAGGGCGTCCCTTTAAAAATTCCTCACGCTTATCCCTCACTTGCACAGGCGGTGGTCCTCCTGCAGCGGGATTGTTCTGCATGTGCTGCATAAACATCTGCATCATCTGGTTCTGAGTTTGCATAAGTTCCTCCATAGTAATGGGTAAGTTAGCACCTCCATGACCTCTGCCACGACCTCTGCCTGACATCTGTTTCCAAAAACACAGAAATTGAAATTCAGTACGATCCGAGATGATGTATTCAATGGATAAGCAAAATCTGATTTTTCTGGACGAGCTCCAATTTCAGCAACTCAGTAAAACTGTCATATCTCGAGCTACAGACGTCCAATTCAGATGATCTTTACATGGTTGGAAAGCTTACAAAATTATCTACAACTTTTATTCACAACACTTTTTCTGATTCTGTCAATAAATTGGCCAAAAACTGAACTTAACCGAAACTGTTTCAGAATTCCAGACTGTGCAGTTACTCCAACTTGGAACAGGTATATCTCTTAGCTCATAATAGATAATAAGGTGATTCTTACGGGGTTGGAAAGATATAGAAGTCTAATTATTCCCAGTAAAATTTCTTAAATTTCTCATGAACGGATTTTAAGTTATTTCTAAAACATCTCAGACTGATCCAAAAATCAGCAAAGGACAGAACTAAATTAACCTCATATTCAACTAATATATTTTGATCAAACTTAATATTCTTAACCATGGAACTTGTAGGCATGTCTACAAAACTCCAGCACACATTACAAAGATCCAAATCACACATTATCATAATAACAATCCATCAATCACACAATTGTTCACACCACAAACTGACTCTTAAAACAATCCAAACTTAAAATTAACTCACAACTACTATCGTTCCTATTACATAGGGATTTTTCCTATTGCCTAATTAAGCTTCTCATAAATCTTGGGACGACCTAACTCCACCCTTAATTGGTCAATCTCCTTATAAGCTTGCTCCTTAAGTTCTTTTTCCTTCAGCAACTCATCCTTCAAATCCACCTCATGGAGAGCCAATTCGCGAGCTAATCCCACCGTAGCTTGTAAAGTCAAGGAGGAATCATCTGCAGGCGGCACGGTCCAAATACCCTTGTCATGTAAGAAACAAGGAAAATGCCGGAGTGCACCCTTTAACGTCTTGTCCGAGCGTAGACCATGGTAGTAAACAAATGCATTGAAAGCGACATCCTCCATGCTTATCTCCACAGTTGCCCGGCTCACTCTGGTAATGAACTTTGACTCCACCTTAGACTCCTTAGTGGTAAGATCCCTTTTCTTAACCCATAACTCCGTTTCCCAATAGGAATCCATCCATGGATGACTATACTCTGCACTACGATACTCCAACGTAGCTTTCCAGTCGTAGTAGTAGTTGTCCAAGGTTCTTGTCAACATGTCATGGAAGAAAGCATCAGCTTTAGGAACCATGATATGAAACTTCGTAGTCCATCCCATAACTACATTCTCCATTGGTGTATCACCAACTCTTGATTCAGCATCAGATAGCTCTTGCTCAACATCTTCATACGGCTCCTGAGGTTTGAAACGGGCAACGTACTGTGCAGCTGACAAACGGGGATGAGGAGGCATCTATAACATTTAGACATAGATTAGATAGAATCAATGTATTTTCGCAATAGAATAAAGTAGAGGAAGCATAAAACTTTAGTAATTAACAAGGTGAAAAGAGGAAGCATGAATTTAAGTAAAATATGAAGGCTATTAACGACCATTCTAACTAGGCTTGCGTCCTACAGTCAACACGGCTCCGATACCAATCTGTCACACCCATTTTTAAGGACAAAAATAGGATGTATAAAAGACTCATGTGCGCCCCAGGAAACAGTCGCACACATAAGTTGACAAATTACAAAGTATCATCACAGTGCTTATTACATAACGAATAAGTATTTAAGATATAGTCTTGAACGATAGGTAATAATAACTAATAGTAATTCTTCAGCGGAAACTCCACACAGGGACACGGTTGACTGGTTGACACCAAGACTAATACTCATTCCGATAATCTTCCTCATTATCTTCATCTGTTATGGTGGAAATAGCAAGAGTGAGTTCATGTCGAACTCCACAAATATAACACAAGGTTCATGAGGCTCAAAAAGGCTAGACACTGTTTAACTGCGTTTAGCTTTTTAATCATATATTAGCAATTGAGTAGCATCAAGATAAACCACTTCCCATTACAGAACCAATGATCAATTGTAATAAGGATAATGAATAGCATTAACATGAGCATAATAATAATCAACAATAATTAAGCATGATATAACAGTTATGATCAACTATTCCATAAGAATCCCCAAGGCCGCTCGTATCCGTGAGCACGGCTAGTATACCAGTTTTTAACTCTGCGCAGAGGTGTACACTTTCACTGTAAGTCATGATTTCCAAATGAATGGGGAGATCAAGCCCAAACACCCGAGAACCATATAAAGCCACTCAAAAGTTCGTCTAACAAGTTAGGGCCATTAGATTCACTCGGCAGGCAGATGTAGAACCCCCCTTCCCTGTGGCACAACAACCGCAGCCTATACACACTAGGCCAGGGGCTCGCACTACACCCAACAGGGCAAGCCATTCTTACGCCATTTAAGGTAACCTCTAACAAGCTAGAAAAGGTCTCTTGAACAACTAAAGCCAGAGCCATATAGCCCTCACAGCTGTACTGTATATCCCGGTTATCACTTACAGATAAGTCCTTATGGAGAGAAACCAGAGCATCAAGATAATACACATGCTCTAGCCCCCTTTTAACAGTAATAAAATCATCTTAATAGTTGATTGCTTAATCCATTAATCAAATTACAAGATCATTGTTCTTAGTTTAAGCACTAGCAGTAGCTACCCATATGCATTCCCAAGGTTGACAAGGAATCAAGATAACAATCACTAAGTTATAATCTCTAAAGTTGTCAAGGTAAGCACATGCATATGTATGACAATTTGATGTATAGGTAACAAGGATAGTCCTGTGTTATACTTGCCTTGATCAAAGCTCTCCAAGTGATACTGCTGACTTGGCTCAAAGTAATACTCCGAATCGTCCAGATACTGCTCACCTTCTATATTCGATCATCAATCAACAACACACATGCATCCAATCAAACATACACGAAGCAAACAAAGAGATATAATTAGAACAGTACACCAACAGTAACAAAACAGTAATAAAAGCTTATAAAACTCTTCTACACGTTTCTACGATCACACAGACGCAAAGATCACCAAATTCGGAGTTAAAACGTGAAAGTTATGAATTTTCTAAGATTTCCTATAGATAAATAAATACTTAATTATAACCTCAAAAAATAAATTATCAAAACTAACTGTACAACTACACTAACATGTAGGGCTCACAAATACGAACCTAACGCAACTTGAACGGATCAAATCGGAGTTAAAACGAAGATTTTATGACCAAAACAATTCTAGTGGCAAAACTGTAATTACCTGAAAACGTATTTTTGACTTATCCGGGAGAAAATACGCTTTCAAAACACGAAAACAGATTTAGGATATTGCGCTAAGGACTGCGGGTTCTAATCTGAAAAAGTCTAGGGGCTTTTTATCAATTTTACCCGCGAAGGGGTATCTTCTAATCTCAGCCCTTCATCTCGAATCCAACGGTTCGTGTTCATCATCAAGTGCACAGTGACCATCCGATCATCCCCTCCATGTCCGGCCGGCGGCTCCTCCATGGCCAGCGACTCCTCCATGGCCGGAGAACTCCGTCTCCCCCTTTTCCGACCACTACTTGACCCGCCATCAACTCAAATCGAAAAAGGAGATGAACCCGATCTATCCTAGACGGTTTTGGTGAGCTATGACCAACCGAGGAGAGAGCGCGGCAAGGAGAGGGACGGCGGCACCATTGTTGACCAACGGTGAGCTTCAAAAACTCACTTCAAAACCTCTCCAACCAAAAGGAAAGCACAAGAAGATAGAGGAGACGAGTGCGGACTCACCAACGCGAAGAACACGGCCTCAAATCCACCCGCGAGCTCCACCTACAAGCAACCGAATCCTCCAACTCCCCCCAATCCCTAGCACTCGGTTTCACGTGGTTGGACTAGAGTTTTAGATGGAAAACGGAAAGAGGAGAACCCCGGCTACCCTTTTGTAACTTCACCTCATCGATTTCGGGTAAGATATCAAGGATTCAAGATTCGATTCGGTTGAAGCGTTGTGTTCGTGTCCGTCCCGGTTACGACGCGATGAAGAAGAGGACTGACATGTGGCCCCCACCCGTCAGCGAAAGGAAAGAGAAGGCGCGGCTGGGCGGCTCGGCTGCTGGGCTCGGCTACTGGGCCGCTGCGGCGCTGGACGGGCTGCTGCGGATGCTGGCTGGGCCGCAACGACTCTGGACGGCCCACGCGGGCAGGCGCGGGAGAGCAGCCGTCCGACGGCCTTCGGGCCGAGAAGGTAAGAAGGTAAGTTGTTTTCTTTTTTTTTTCTTTTGTTTCTTTTCTTTTCTAATTTTCCAAACACATTTTCAAATCAAATTTTCCTAAACCAAATCAAATAAAACAAATATATCCACACCACAAAATAAAAGAAATGCAACAACATGAATGCATCACCAAATAGTTTTCAAAATTTTAATTCCCTTTCTCTAAATTATTTAAAATTTGTTACTTCTAAAATTTGGGTGTTACAATTCATCCTGTCAGTACTCAACCTGAACCTTACATTCCGTATTTCCCTTTTAAATGTCTTGTATCTAGAATCGATAGCCATCCACTATGATCCATCGGCTGGATGTCTAAGCTTTCCATCATTCATGCGCTCTTTGGCATGCCACCTGATTAGCTCTGCTATTTTTTGTTCGCAAATAATCTCTTTAGGCGCGGCATTATAGGGAAATACCACACAACCTTCTTGGGTGGTCTTTTGTTCTGGTCAACGATTGTCATCCCCTCAGGATAGTTCTTAGACTTGTAGCGTGAGAGTTCGCACACTAGACACTAATCCAACTTTACATATTTGTCATGATACAATATGTAATCATTGTAGCTGTTGGGTATTTTAAACGCAAACAGAAAAATCTGCAAGTGCATGGATACCAATGTAGCTTTCACCCAGGAGTATTCCAAGGTATCGATTTTCCACGAGGAACATGAAGTGCACTAGTTGAGGTTTAGATCGCCTAGGGATAACTATATGTTTTTGTGGAGAGAGAGGAATTTTCCTAAGAGTTCTATGGAGTGATCTAGGAATCAGGGTTTACTTTAGGGTTACTTATTTTGGGACATCAGAACAATAACCATAGAAAGGGATGAGAAGGGGGCTAGGAAGCTCTGACGAATACGTCGACCGTTAGGGCTGTCACTATCCTAGGGCTACCACAACAATCCGCTAGACTGGGTGCAATTCCAGGTAATCGCAAGACTAAGCACCACGCCTAATCTATTAATTAGTACTCTAGCATTGCAAAGACTAGAGCACTTGATGCAAGCGGGAATCTAATAAATAACTTAGAAATAAATAAGGAAATTAAATGAAGAACTCAAAAATTATAAATTGAAGAACCTAGAGATTGCTCAAAGATGAACCGGTTACTGCAAATGTACAATGTTGAGGAAGATCCGACAGATCTGGCTCCTCCTCGGCTCTCTCCTATTCTCTCTCCCTCTTCTCTAGTTTACAACTAGATGAACTAGAACTAGAACTAGAAGACGAACTAGAAGAACTAGAACTAGACGATCATCTAGAGGGACCTCTACTTCTACTTGGATGGAGGGGTGAAACCCTAGCTTTTGTTTTGGAGATAGCTAATGCGAAGGAGATGTCCTAAGGGAGGGGGTCTACCCCTGCTTATATAGCCCGATGGGGTGAACCGCAGCCCTCGGATCAAACTGACTTGAAACAACGGCGTAGATTGGATCTTAAATGCGGTGGAAGGCCGTGAGACGAAGCATGCTGACAGGTGGTCCTGGAGCAGGCCGGTCGGCCTTACATGTGGGGCTGGCAAGCCTAGATTAATGCTAGGTCGGCCACTATTTTGGTGGGCTGATAGATCTCTTCGTTAGCTTTCCAAAGAGTCCTAGATCACTAAAAACGGAGTCCGGATGAAGGAAATATGCCCAATTTACTCCGGATTGCTCTAGAAGCCTATTTGAATTCTTCCGGAAGGCGTAACTTTATCGTCTGGACTCTGATTTGGGTGAATCAAGACTCTATTTCATGTGTCTCGACAAGCTCTTCGCAATGGTTTACTCCAATTCATCACTTGAGATACTTCTATTTAGTGATTCTGGTCCTTTTCCAGTTTAACCCCTGTAAAACATAGATTCACCAAAACTAATGGAACTCGTTAGTTTCAACCCCTACAACTATGCTTGGTAGTTCATTTCATGCTATTTCATGCAATAGTTGATGGTTAAAAATGAGCATTAGTGACCGTCAACTAGTTCCCCAAGCTTAACCTTTGCTAGTCTCTGAGCAAAGCAAATCTCAACAATGGATCAGGAGTTGCTACAATGCTTTCACGCCTCAAAAGTACACATGCGTTCAAACAAGAATTCTCCTCCGGATTAAAGCAAACCATTCTAACTTCAAACTTTCCCATTACCTTCAACTATGGAGCTTTTGGCCTTCACTTGGGTCTTGAGCAATTGAAAGACAGAACAATCAAGTTAAGCATTGTGTCTCGAATTCTTTGATCAACCATTCTGGAGTTTTTGTAGATTTTCAAAATAAAACTCAGAGATTCCTTTGTATGACCCTCTCAAGTCTCTCATGTGGTATTTGTGGATTCTCACCAAGGTAATGATGGTGTTTTGCCTTCTCTCTTTCACTATGTGGTTTTTTTTGGAATAAGGCAGAGTATCACCATGCCTCCTCTCTCTTACCCTATAACTAATAGGCTTATATGGAGCTGAGGGTATTTCAAGGATGTAGCATACTTACCCTTAGATCAAGATGTGCATGTGTGTGGGAATATTTGGTGGCTGTTGGGTGAAAAGTTTAGGTCAGACGACACAATTCACACAATCATCAGAGAAATTTCATCCAAGACAAAATTGCGTGCAAAGTTGCATTCATTTCCTTCCTCCACTGTACAAGTCAGAGGGGGTATTTATAGGGCCCCAGTCTTCGTATTTTACATAAAAATGACTATTATGCCCTCAACCTAAATATTTACAACCCTTCTTGATTATGAGAGCGAAGTGGTAATTTCCTCTTCCTAAGCACTTATTCTTCTATTTCCAGTCTCCAGTTTTCCTGATCTTCATTCAAACTTTAGTTGATTCTTCAACTCTTCAGAATTTAAGACGAAGTCGAACTTCCACCTTCGCTCCTCTTGGCTTTATTTTCTTTCGACATCTCTGGCTGACAAAGTTGATCTTTAATATTGCGAAGCCAAACTTTGTCTTCGCTCTAATTTTGGTCTTCTGATTTCTGCTCTGCTTTTGACTTCGCTGGTCAGCAAAGTTAGTTTTCATAACCACGAAGTCAAATCTTCACCTTCGCTTGAATCTTGCTTTTTGGTCTTTTACTTCTTGGCGAAGTTAGATTTAACCTTGTGGTGTGAAAGATGTCTTTGCCTTTCTTATTTCCTGCAACAAAATATTGTTATAAAGTTTCATAGTCTTTTCTACTCTAGAGTTTGGGGCTGTATTTTTGTGGCGAAGTTGAATCCCCAATAGCAGCCGCTCGTGGACGAAGGCCTGCTCCAAAGGTCTCAATTCCGCGAAGTTTGAATTTCAAACAAAGACACAAAACGCCGTCCCAAACTTTGGAGTTGGCCGTTTATGTCCGTAAGTTTGAAGGATATTTTATTTTGTAAATTTGTAACGATCAAGTTTGACCAAAGCTGTTTCGTTTGACTCGAAGCCGCCTATATATACTACGGTGACTCCTCCTGTTTTTTCTGTTCTATCGAAGATGGGGAGGTACTGTTGTTTGATTCTTTGACATGAAGTCGATCTTTGCTGCGAAGTCGGATTTGTTGCGAAGTCAGATTTGCTTTTGTGAAGGTTGTTTTGAAGGTAAATGTTTTTACTTATTTTTTATTTCTTGCTATTTGACTTTATGTTTATTGTTACTATTTATTTTATATATTATTATTATTATTATTTTGTCATAGATGTCTGATCTAGAGAAAATTGCCTCTGAAAATTCTCCGTTGGGTTCTAATCAATCTGACTCTGGAGAAGATTTGTCTGATGTTTCTACATCAGAGTCTGAACTGATTGGTGACGACACAAAATCTTTAAATTTTGGTAAGACTTTGATGGATGAACCTGAATTGGATTGGTTGGTAAAAAATAGGATGCTAGAAAAAGCTGATGCCAGGTTGCCCTCTGATGATGAAATGATTCCTAGGCCTAAAGCTCATGAGTGTGTTGTTTTTCGAGATCAGTTTGCAGCTGGTCTTCGTATGCCATGTCAAGATTTCATTGAAGAGATTCTGAAGGCATATAATATTGAAATTCATCATCTAACTCCAAATGGAATAGCGAAGATTGCACTTTTTATTTGGGCAGTGAATTTTCAAAGAGGGGACTTGGATATTGGTGCTTTTTGCTCTCTTCATGAAATGCATACACAATTCAGGAACAAGAATGTTGATGGCAGAAGTATTATGAAGTATTTTGGTTGCTGCAGTTTCAAGGCTGCTCGAGGTGCCAAACAGATTTCTCCAGCTTCAAAGAACAAGTGGGCTGAAAATTGGTATCGTTATTGGTTTTATCATTCAGTTCCTCTTGTCAAAGAAAGGGATGACTCTAGAAGGATTGTGAAAAGATATCCCTTAGCTGCGAAGATGAGTAAGAATGCCTTTGTTTGTAAACCAGAGTTTCCCAGCTCAAAGAGTTCAAGAACTTGTGAGAAAGTTTACAAAATTGCTGCTAGTATGCAAAGTGCTCGTGATCTCTGCGAAGAATACATTGCAGCTCAGATTTGGCCGTTAAAGAAAGGTTGAAATTTTATTCGTTTTCATGAAAGAATGGTGAGAGGGAAAAGTTATATTTTCCCAGATAACGAATCATTTCACCTGAAGAAATATTCTAAAGATGCACAATTCGTGTCTGCTTTAGAAATTAAAGAGTTGAGATTCTTGGTAAATTTCTGAAGAAAGAGAAAGATTTGATGGATAAGATCTTAGGAAAAGATTATAAACGGTTAAACAGAATTTTTGATATTGCACAGATTAAGTATGGTGAAAGACCTCTACCTGCTTATACTCGTACGTTAAAACCGAGTATAGAAAATGTGACGAAGAAGAAAAGAGCTGGTGGTCAACTTAGCAAGAAAATTGCCAAGAAGAAGAAGATTGCTACGTCTTCTGGTTTTGAAAAACATAGAGGAGATGGTAAAGAAATGAGTCCAGAGACTCTTAGCCAGTTAGCTCATGATGGAGAGGTGAGGATGATTAGTTTAGTTTTTAATTCTAGTGGGTTGACTCCGTTAATGTTGACTCCGCTTGTTGATTGTTTTCAGAATTTGGACGCCAATGTTCATTCTAATGTTAATTTGGGCGAAGCTATTTTGTCTTCGTCTCAAATTAATTTTGGCGAAGATGTTTTATCCTCTTTGGTTGCTGGCGTTCAAGTTCCTATTGGTGCTGCCGCCGCTGAAGATGTTGTTGTAGATTCACAAGAGGAAGGTGAGATTGCTATTTTGACTTCGTAGGAGACTACCGGGCCATCTTCTCAGAGGTTTGCAGTTGAAACGCCCTCAAGGATTGTAGGAGCTGTGTCACCTCCCAAAGTTGTGGCAGAAGGAGATATTGCTTTGGGAGGTGAACCTGTGGAGACTGGAGCTCCAGAAGTTAGGGTTCTCAAGGCTAAGGGTACCACTACTGTTAATTTTGATTTTAATGAATCTGATGATGATGTTTTTGATGAAGAAGCCGAGAATGCTCGTTCTTCTCGTCTTTCTGAATCCATTATCAATGTAAATACTGGTGAAAAAGTTGCATGTCATCTTGAAAACGGAGTTACTACAGGTAATTATTGTGTATATATATGTATATATACTTTTTGTATTTGTCTTTTTATTTTGGATATTTAAATGACTTGTGGTTTGATTTTGTATAGAGGAATTTTTCCAGACTCTTCGTCTCATAGAGAGACAACTGTGGATGCTGGGAAGATAAAGGAAGTTGCTCAGGAACCTTCTACCCCAGCTAAAATTTCAGAAACCATTCCTAATGGAGTTGATCCTGCTACTTACAAATTCTGTATGGAATACTGCCAGGCTCAAGGTGTGAATTTAGACACTTTCAAATTTATTGGGATTGGTTTGGATAAACTTCGTATTATGCCGAAGAAGCCAGAATTAAAGTTGTCAAAGTGCATTGATGATGCCTTCACAGTTCCTGATGCGGAGGCTGAACTTGTTGGTAAATCTTCGCTTGAGTTGGCAGACGCCAGTGTTTCTATGATTTATAAGGTTCGAAAAAGTTTTCTTTGATTTTGTTGTTTAAATTTAGTTAAACTTTTATGTTGATTTATGATATATATTTGACTTCGCGTATGAAAATTTTTGTTTTTGTAGAATGTTCTTTTGCAAAGGAGCTTGCATAAATCAATTGAAGATGATGCAAATAATGCAGTACTTCACGAGAAAAGTCTTGTTGAAGAGATTAAATCTTTGAAATCTCAACTTGCTGCTAAAGAGAAAGAAAGGATATAGACAGTTGAAGCTCTTCATAATATGGAGTCCAGGTGTATTTCTGTTGGAGCCAAGCTTGAAGCGAAGATTGAGGATTATGATAATTTGAAAAAGGAACTTGAGAAAATTGTGAGGGAGAAAAATTATGTTGAGAAGAAATCTTCTGAAAAGGATCAAAATTTTCATAATAAGTGTAATCGCTTGTGGGAGCTTTGCAAAAATTGTTATGATAAATTTGGAGCGAAGCCTGAAGATCCTTGTTGGGAACTTGGAAAATTTGATCCATTTTTTGCTTGGCTGTGTCATCAGTATGAAAATTTGCCGACTGTTATCCAGACTAGCGCGGATTTGAGTTGTACTTATGCAACTCGTGCACTTTTTCATCTAATGAAAGAGGCAAAGGATCCTTTGTATGAACAAATGTTGAACAAGGACTATAAGTTTTCTTCTGTAGAGCAATTGAGTCAGGTTACTTCTCGGACTCAATTGCTCTGCAAGAAATATTTTAATCAGTATTAGAATATGGGTGGGAGGGAGAATGCTTTTCTGAAGGTGAAGAAGAAGATGGAGAAGGTTGGATTGGAAATTTTATTGACTCTTCTCTTTTTTTGTTATTATATACATGTATATATTTTTTGTACTTATATTTTGTTTTTTTGCAGCAGCTTGAAAAAGAGATTGCTATTGATGAGAAGGTGCAGAGGGAGCAAGACAAACATGAAGAAGAAAATGCAAGAGATGATGATGTTGGCGAAGAAGTGATCACCCGTTTTAGTTAGTCTTGAAGTTAGTTATTTTTAGTTTTTTATTGAGGGGTGAGACATGCAATGCTATTTGACATCTGTAAATATTTAAATTTAGTAGGATGGATTAGGTGTTTTGCCATTGCTAATGTGTAAGGATAACTTTGTCATTGATCCTTCGCTATGGTTGGAGTATGCGACTAATGAGGTGGATCCTACGTTTGATACTTTTGTTAAATGTAAGCTGCTGTGATCATTATGTTATGAAGTTTTGACTTTTGGTTGTTGTAGTTTATTTGCTGATGAAGTGTTGCTTTTAGATTTTTAATGTAAAAATTTTGTTAATGGGAACAAGAAATGTTGTTTGCCACGAATTGTTGATTTCAACGGTGTTTCTCAGGTAGGTTATTGTGGCACTAGTTTTTTTTGTAGTAATAATATGTGAAGTAATTGCGGCGTTCTATATTTTCCAGTCATCATGTTCGAGTGCTTCGCCAAGTTGTGTCTCTAAAGAATTTCTATGGTGCAAAGTTGATGAAGTGTTAGATAGGGTTGTTGAAGAGTTGATTAGCGAAGCTACATTTTTTGTTGCTTCGGAAAGCGAGTGATTGTAACTTTTGTTGTGATCTTTTTTATGTAATAAATTATTTTACTTTCATGGTGGAAATAAGAATGTCTCAGAATTGTCTAGTAGATTTTGCTTAGAAATTATAATTCTGCTTAATGAATTTGAAAATGTTGTCCCCTTAACTTTTTAGCGTTGGCGACGCGTAGACTTCGTTTTTTAAAAGTCAAATTTCATCTTTGTGAATTTGAAAACGTCGTCCCCTTACTTTTTAACGAAGGCGACGCATAGACTTTGTTTTTTAAAGTCAAATTTTATCTTGATGAATTTGAAAACGACGTCCCCTTACTTTTTAGCGATGGCGACGCATAGACTTCATTTTTTAAAGTCAAATTTCATCTTGGTGAATTTAAAAACGCCGTCCCCTTACTTTTTTTAGCGAAGGCGACGCGTAGACTTCATTTTTTAAAGTCAAATTTCATCTTGGTGAATTTAAAAACACCGTCCCCTTACTTTTTTTAGCGAAGGCGACGCGTAGACTTCGTTTTTTAAAGTCAAATTTCATCTTGGTGGATTTGAAAACGCCGTCCCCTTACTTTTTTAGCGAAGGCGACACGTAGACTTCGTTTTTTAAAGTCAAATTTCATCTTTAGTGAATTTGAAAACGCCGTCCCTTTACTTTTTTAGCGAAGGCGACACGTAGACTTTGTTTTTTAAAGTCAAATTTCATCTTGGTGAATTTGAAAACGCCGTCCCCTTACTTTTTTAGCGAAGGCGACGCGCCAACTTCTTTTTTTAAAGTCAAATTTCATCTTGGTGAATTTGAAAACGCCATCCCCTTACTTTTTTAGCGAAGGCGACGGGTAGACTTCATTTTTGAAGTCTGAATTCTCCTTAGTGAATTTTGAAAATATTATTCGCTTTTTTTGGTGAAGATAATATGTGACTTCATTTTTGAAGTCAGAATTCACCTTAGTGAATTTGAGAATATTATTCGCTCTTTTTGGCGAAGATAACATGCAGAGTTCATTTTTGAAGTCAAAAATTCACCTTTGTGAATTTGAAAAATATTATTCGCTTTTTCTAGCGAAGATAATATGCAGACTTTATTTTTGAAGTAAAAATTCACCTTAGTGAATTTGAAAATATTATTCGCTCTTTTTGGCGAAGATAACATGCAGACTTTATTTTTGAAGTCAAAATTCACCTTAGTGAATTTGAAATATTATTCACTCTTTCTGGCGAAGATAACAAGCAGACTTCATTTTTTGAAGTCAAAATTCACCTTTGTGAATTTGAAATATTATTCGCTCTTTCTGGTGAAGATAACATGCAGGCTTCATTTTTGAAGTCAAAATTCACCTTAGTGAATATATTTAATGATTCTTTTGATAGGTTAGCATCATTTTTTGCTTGTTCGAATAATGATGCTACCTACTTTGGGTGTTTTGCCGATACATGAGTATTTTTAAAGTATACTCTTCGGCCGTTGATAAGATTGTTTTTAGAGGAACTAGCTTTCTCATTTATACTTTGATGAGAATTTACAATAGAGACTGCTTTGCTGATTGTTCATTATGCAAAAAATTTCTACCGAATTGAAAACAATCTGATTGCTTGGAAATCCATTATAAATTTGTGCATGTCATTTATGTGAGCCCCTCGGAGAAGTTCTAAAGACTTTCTTGTGGTATTTTTTAGAGAAGGAAGGAGGATTTGTTTTGGTGATTTGATAAATAATCCTTTGTCTAGATGAAGCCCCTAAGTGTTATTAAAGATTCTGCTGAGCTTGAGGCAACGAAGGAATTCTTCGTATTTGGTATTAACTCAAGTTTTTCCCTTTATGTATGGTTTGGGTGAGTTTGAGGTTTCATCAAATCTATTTTTGTTTTTATTTTATTTTGAGTTTTCATCAACGCCCGAAGCCTAAGGCTCTGTTAACTCGAGCTTATCAATGTTGTGTTTTTTTACAACAAATCAGCGAATAGTAGTTTAGCAATGGCTTTTTCAGCCATGCGAACAAGGCGATAAAACAGCCAGCTGAACTGAGCCTAGATTTTTGCTTTCCAACTTCAGAGTGTTTTCTAATGAATTTTGTATGGTTTTCGCAAAAAGCTTGTTCCCATCAGGGTTCGACCTTGGATCTAAAATCTCCTGCTACACCTTTTCTTGTCTTCGTTGACCAGCTAGCGCAATCAATGTTTTTGTTTGTTACTAAGTAAAGTTTTTGCTAAATATTAGGTCTTTTTTAAGAAATAATTTTAGAAGCCCCTACATGCTGGTTGTTATCATGAAATATTAGATTGCTTTATAGATCTTGTATATTATAATTTTTACCATGTTACTTTGTGCAATTTAAATTGTTTGCTCTTTAAAGACGTCGTCATACAAGCTTTTTTTATATCAAGTTCATACTTTGGGTGGTTTTGATTTTCCATTGGATTTTCAATCCATGAAGTTGTTTCTGGGAGCCTCGATTTATATTGAGTTGTTTGGCCATAGTCTTTTTCTTTTTTGATGAATGAAACAAGTTCTTTTGTGAAGATGCTCCGTGGCCTTCTTTTGTTTTCTGGTACTCTTTCTTTCTCTATAATTTGGGGTCTCTTCTTTTTTTATAGGAGAGCCACTTTGGTAGTTTCCTTATTCCTAGCGATATTTAAAGAAAGAATGATGAAGACTTTAGATGTTATTAGGTGTGTAGTGGTTGAGCAGCCCCTTAGGTTGCTTGTTGCAGATTTGCAATTATTTTGCTGCTTAGAGCTTTTTTGTTGCTTATTGCACATATTTGCTCCTTAGAGCTTTAATTTCTGCTTGTTGTAGATTTTTGCTCCTAAGAGCTTTGGTTTCTGCTTCTTGCAGATCTTTGCTCCTTAGAGCTTTGTTTTCTGCTTGTTGCAGATCTTTGCTCCTTAGAGCTTTATTTTCTGCTTGTTGCAGATCTTTGCTTCTTAGAGCTTTGGTTTCTGCTTCTTGCAGATCTTTGCTCCTTAGAGCTTTGTTTTCTGTTTGTTGCAGATCTTTGCTCCTTAGAGCTTTAGTTTCTGCTTCTTGCAGATCTTTGCTCCTTAGAGCTTTGTTTTCTGCTTGTTGCAGATCTTTGCTCCTTAGAGCTTTATTTTCTGCTTCTTGCAGATCTTTGCTCCTTAGAGCTTTATTTTCTACTTCTTGCAGATCTTTGCTCCTTAGAGCTTTATTTTCTGCTTCTTGCAGATCTTTGCTCCTTAGAGCTTTGTTTTTTTGCTTGTTGCAGATCTTTGCTCCTTAGAGCTTTATTTTCTGCTTGTTGCAGATTTTTGCTCCTTAGAGCTTTGGTTTCTGCTTCTTGCAGATCTTTGCTCCTTAGAGCTTTGGAAATAAACATAAATTTTGAATAATGCCCAAACAAGAATATTTTCTGAAGATGAGAGTGCCATGATTTTTTTTGAAAAAATATAACAGGTGACGTCTACTTAGTAACGTGATGATTTCGCAAAATTGGTAAAACTTACAAGCTTAAAAGATCTTTGTAATTATAGTCAATAGTGTATAAAAAGTGAGTCCAGCGTGCACGTGATAGAAATAAATGGGTCTCAAACTATTACAACAACAATACGTTATTGCAACTTGATGGAACTTGACAAGGTCAAATTATCACACGAGAATTTTTTATGACAAAAATGCTCATATGAAAGATGTACTCATAAGAAAGATTTGAATAGAAAATTTATTGTCTTCATGCACTTTTGTATTTTTTTAATGATCTCACGAAGTTTAGCGACGGTTCTGTACTTGCATGAACCTGTCAGCTTTTAAAAGTTCACATACAACTGAAATATGTTAAAACAATAATAATGTAAATGTAAAGTGAGTTGCTGAATCCGAACTGAGTAGTAGGTGCAAATTTGGTTGGAGTGCACTTGAATTGTTTCCTTGGGCCATGCTTCTCTCAGTTAGCCTGGCACCCTATTTTGTCCTAGCCAAATCATCGTAGTGGCCTAAACTTCGCAAGTGGTAGCTTTTCTTTCATTTTGCACAAACTTGTTGTTGGAAGAGATCCAAGTGATGTCGATATACTTTTTGTTGCATGCATTTAGTCTTGCAAAAGGGTAAGCTTGGTGTCTGGGAAGGCCTTTTGGGACATGACGCTGATCGAAGCCCCTTAGTGGGAACAAGAACAGGTGCTTGTCATTCGTTTGCGATGTGGTGTTGTGCATTTGCCCTAAGCATTCTTTCGCGACAAAGACTCCCTCGTATCGACAAGCGATTGTTGATTATTAGTGACAACCTGAAGACATGGTCTCACTTCTTGTGGTATTGGCTTCATGCTGACAGGTTTTTGTTGCCTTTTTTTAATTTTGAAGATAATTTATTGCAGTCTTGGTACTGACGGAGCCTGAAGATAATTTTGAAGGTAATCTTTGCTTGCTTCTTGAGGGAAACGAATAGCTCAAAAGATTTTTTGCATTCTATTCACTAAGACCGGGATTATATATATATATAATCCCGGTCTTAGTGAATAGAATGCAAAAAAGCTTTTGAGCTATTCGTTTCCCTCAAGAAGCAAGCGAAGATTACCTTCAAAATTCGACGATGCTTCTTTGCTTTGCGTAAATGTGCAATAGGAAGCCAGGACTTCTGTATGTTGTTCTAGTCTTTAGTGAATGGCTTCGAGTATCTCTGAACTAAGGAAACTGTTGTGGCACCCTTCACTTCACTGAATACCCAGACTTGACAGTCTTTGCTGCTATGAAATGTTATGGCGAAGACTAACCGGTCGGTTGAAAGTTTCTAATTTATTGCCCTTCTATCAATCGTGGATTGCCCTTCGCTATGCATGTGGGTTTAGCCCCTTTTGCATTTTTGGATGAACCTTTACCAACTGGGAATTCATCCGAAGCCATATCTTACTTTAGAGTTGAGACATATAGTATTCTTTTTGATGAGGTCGTTTTTGTAGTTCAGTTTCTGAAGTAGCACCTCTCCATCAATTCCCAAGTAGAGTGCAGCAGCCTTTTGTGAAGTAGAAAAACTCCTAGCGAAGGTCGAAGTGATTGTGGTTTCTAAAAGTTGACTTCTGAAGTGTGTTTGGTATATATTTTTTGCTTCTCCTCATCCTCTTCTTCTTATTTTGTTGAAGCCACCTCTTTGATGTGAATGATTTTTGGTTGTTTCTCTCTTGAGAGATTCTTGTTGCCGGATGCGATTCTTCTTGATTTATAACTTCATAGTTTGCATTTTGCGGTTGCTCATTTAAGTGCTCTTGTGCGACATTCTTCAAGTTCTTTTTGTCTTCTTAAAACTTGTTCTTCAAGTTATTTGAGTCTTTTTTTCTTCAGCTTCACCCGTTTTTGAAGAGTTTGTACCTTGGGAAATATCTTTTGTAAGACCTCGGTCTTCGCCAAGTGATGGTTCGTCTTTGGCTTCTCCGTTGACGGTCTTCTTGTTTGGTCTTGCCCTTTGATTTCTTGTGGTCGCAAGGATCTTTAAATGCACACACAAACAGTGGGCGCTAGATGTTGGGTGAAAAGTTCAGGTCAGACGACACAATTCACACAATCATCAGAGAAATTTATCCAAGACAAAATTGCGTGCAAAGTTGCATTCATTTCCTTCCTCCACTGTACAAATCAGAGGGGGTATTTATAGGGCCCCAGTCTTCGTATTTTACATAAAAATGACTATTATGCCCTCAACCTAAATATTTACAACCCTTCTTGATTATGAGGGCAAAGTGGTAATTTCCTCTTCCTAAGCACTTGTTCTTCTATTTCCAGTCTCCAGTTTTCCTGATCTTCATTCGAACTTTAGTTGATTCTTCAACTCTTCAGAATTTAAGACGAAGTCAAACTTCCGCCTTCGCTCCTCTTGGCTTTATTTTCTTTCGACATCTTTGGCTAACGAAGTTGATCTTTAATATTGTGAAGCCAAACTTTGTCTTCACTCTAATTTTGGTCTTCTGATTTCTGCTCTGCTTTTGACTTCGCCGGTCAGCGAAGTTAGTTTTCATAACCGTGAAGTCAAATCTTCACCTTCGCTTGAATCTTGCTTTTTGGTCTTTTACTTCTTGGTGAAATTAGATTTAACCTTGTGGTGTGAAACATGTCTTTGCCTTTCTTATTTCCTGCAACAAAATATTATTATAAAGTTTCATAGTCTTTTCTACTCCAGAGTTTGGGGCTATATTTTTGTGGCGAAGTTGAATCCCCAACAGTGGCTAACCTAATTCTACTTTGCTCCTAGAGAGACTCCCTCCAACTGAAGAATTTATGAAGAACTTTGTTGTGGAGGTCTTGGGATATCTTCTTTCTCCTTTCTTTGATGACAATAATGAACTTCTTAGCATAGAGATCATAGACTTCTTTTTTTCTCTTTTTTTTATTTCTTTTTTTTTACAAAGGATCTCCTGCCTCTTACAATGAACTTGGAGAAGAGATAAATCATAATCTTGGAGCATTTATTTAGAAACCTAATAATCTTTTTGGATCCTCTCCCAGGGTAGGAGATAGATTTTAGGGTGGAAAGGCATGTTTTTGCATACTCCTAGGGTAGGAGCAGCAGAATATATGTGGGTGTAAGTGATCTTGATCTTGGGAACATGACCATCCCCTCGACAAGGGTCTCATACGGTTGACCAAACTCAATACAAAGCAAGCAGCTTATGAGCTGGTTTTCCTAGTCTAGCAAGCATGTATATGATTGTGGTAGGAATTAAAGCTCTCGTTAGGAACTCATCATGTGGCAATTTTAAGTTTTTGAAAAGATAAATCTCTAGAACTCATGTTTATCTAGGAACAAGATAAACAACATCTCAGACCTTCTCATATCATATCCATCAATCACCTAGACTTAGATCAAGCATTTGCAACCCACAAGTTTCAAGTTTAGAGTAAATCCTAGGTCAAAATAATTATTTCTAAAACTCAGGAGAGTTCGAGGTTGAAAACTAGGCACTTGAAAGGAATTACGGCAGAGCAACTATTCATCATTTCCATGCATAGAGATTTGATCAGGTTCTTTTTATTTACAAACTAATTCAAGCAAACTTGACACACTCTAACTAACACACATTATTATGAAATAACATAATATAGAATAAATACTCGACTAACACACATTATTATGAAATCACACAATATAGAATAAAGTAGACAGTGAAAACTCCATAGATATATAAAGTGAACCTTCATGTGCTCACTTTTTTTTATTTTTAGATTAATTTATGTAAAAAGAAAACACAAAAGGATAAGGATACTTACCTGGATACATGGGGGTGCCCTCCCCCAAGCTGAATGTTGACGTAGTCGTTCGATCTTGTGATGTAGGAGACTGGGAGTGGAGCTATACTTTCTCTATCGAAGCATTGATTGGTGTTGATGACGGATAAGATAGTGCTCTAACAGTGGATGAAACATCCACTTGCTTGTCAGCTCTTTTTGGTTCTTCGAATCCTGTGAAACTCAAATAGACAACAAAACTTGTGGAACAGATTAAGCGTTAGTGGTTGGCCACTTAAGCCTCAGTTGTCCAAAGCTTTTGAGATTGTTTAAGTAGAGTTTTAGAAGGATCTCTTTCTCAATATTTTTGTATTTTTATATTTTCTATGATGCAAAGAAAGTTTAACAAGATAAATGCATACATATTTATTTTATTTTTATGCCACCACAGTGAATATCTCTATGGGTTTTTTACACACCACAAATTTATTCACATGGAGCTTTAGGATTTATGATGCATCTGATAAATATTTTTATTTTCTTTTTATAATGCAATGCTAAAGCAAAAAAGTAAATATGTTAAAAAAATAATTATGCAGAAAAGATAAATATGGATAACTACTGATTTTACCTCCCGGCGAGGGTTCAATGTTTCAAGTCCTCTGAACAAGACTTTTCACCATGTTTATTCCTTAGGTGACTCATCTGACCCCAAGGTGGAGACCATGATATGTGCACTTCTTGATATGGTGTCACCCATGTTCTTCGTTTGTCCAGAAGTTTGAAGTGAAGCATTAATTGTGGAAGCTAGCAGCATCTTACTCAGTGTGCGTGTTCTTGTAGATTCAGGACATTCACTTTGTAGAATTTGGGAGTTGACAAATGCCTCATGTTTTGTTCAAAGAGTGTCCTTAGGCATGGTGAACAAGATAAAGTTGAAGTCCATGACATGGGTGATAAGATCATCCTGGTCTTGACATTCTTAACAGTCCTTGTGCTCCCTTCATTATCTTGAGAATTTTCATGATGGTCTTTGTCTTGAAGGGGCTTGGTGGAGATTTGTTCACCCTCCTCCATGGAGTGAGTGCTTGATTGTAGATCTTGTCTTGTGGCACTCGTCTTCTTGTTCCATGGATCTCTCCATGATGCGTGAGCTACGTTCCTCTTGTGCAAGGTTCAAATTAATGTATCTCTTTTCTCTCCGTATGAATTCATCTCAGGACTTCCCAATTTGACTTTTGAAAGTTTTTCCTGCAGGGGTTAGTCCAACAAAATATACCAATGTTTACACAAGTAGTTTTTAGTTCAATAACCTAACCAGACTCTATGTCTAATCGGATTAAGGAAAGCTATTTAACCTAAGCACCACGCTTAATTTAAAAGCCTTTCAAACTACTCATGAAGTACTTCCAAACAAAAGCATACTATGGTAGACAAAGGTGGCATGAAGGAATTATAGAGATTTACTCAAGTGGTGATGAAAGAGAACATGGTTGATGTATAGGAATTTGAGCATATCTTAAAGGTAGGGACAACCAAGATAGCAACATGGAAGGATGTTCTTAGAAAGTTATCCCCAAGCTTGAATTTTTGTAAAATCGAGATTGGATGAATTTAATTCAATGTTGCATGATGATTGATTGGACATACCTTGTGCTTGTTATTCCTTCGATCTTTTTGCTCCAATCCTAGAGAGGTTAGTGACAAGAATACTCGAAGAAATATTTTCATAATTAAATCCCTAAACTCATTTCACAAGGGCAGCATAGCAGAAAGGTGAACACTCATGTTAGGATCTGAAAAGTGCTTGTTTTAGGACACTGAGCTTGTCCATGGGAAACCTTCAAGATGTGTTTTGGTGAAGTGGTTTCCCCTCCAACACCAACTTGTGTGTACCCATCTCAGGATTCAACACAACAAGATCTACAATATTTATGATAAACATATGCGTCGACAACCACCCTTTTGAAGTTTTTATAAATAGAAAGAATAAGGGGGTTGAAAATCTCGAATGTGATGGGGTTGGAGAGACCAATTGAATTAGGAGATGTCTCATATGAGCATGGATTTAATGAGATGGTTATGGAGTAATTTCCATGCTCATTGATGTCATCTTCATCCCCAATTTGGATGTTCAGAATTTTACTTGGATTGGTGACTCTTGAGTTGGTCTCATCTAGGGCCTCTTTCATAGATGGATGAGTCTCATCTTCAAAGGGAGTTAAAAACTCACCATTTAAAGCTAAGTCAAGGTTGGATTCCTTTAAGGCTTCTTCCTTGTCCATCCATTCTACACATTCTAGCCACTGTTGTAGCCTTTCTTGGTCGTCCTCATGGTCTTCATGACTCCTATGGTTTGGTTGTATTTGTGGATTTCTAGGATCATCATAAGACTGGGAAGAACAATCATAAAAGGGATTTTCAAAGTTAAGGATGGGTTTAGAGATGGGTCCATGATTTATGTCGTCTGTGAGCATATAAGGATAGTAGATAGGATTTTCCTTAAGGCTTAGCTCTCCTTCTATGGCATTGCTTGACATGCCATCCTTGAATTCTTTCTAGTGGGAATGCAGACATTTTCTAAGAGATCCCTTCTCATGAGGATTTGAATTATATTCCCTTGAAGGTCTCTTATAAAACTGGAAGTCTAAACCATCCCTAAAATCAGCACTAGAAAGATCACAGCTCTCCAAAGGTGGAATTTCTTCTTCCCTTGGAGGATTTTGGGGGATTAATGGTTTAGAACCGATAGCTAAATCTTGGGATTGGAGTGGTTGTGATTTGACTATCAAAACTTCCTTTTCTTGTCTAGGAATTGATTCCTTATCTTTTGGTTCAGGGCTGGGCTCGATTTCTTTTTCTTCTTCAGGAAACTCATCAAAGATGCCAGTGTAAGGGGTGTTTTCAAGGATTTTCTCAAGAATTGCTTTCCCCTCATTTATGGTTTCATGCAAGAATGAACCTCCTGAAGTAGTGTCGAGATGTAGACCAGCTGCCTTGTTAAGTCCTAGATAAAAGTGTTCTAAAAGGATGTTTTCAGGCAAGGAAAGGGTTGGACCAGAATTAGTAATTCTCATGAATCTAGCCAAAGCTGCTCCTAGTGTCTCCTTCTCTTTTTGTTCAAAGTTAAGAATTTCTCTATGAAGGGCTATTTTTTAGAAAGAGGGAAGAAAGCATGACAAAATTTGTCTTGAAGTTCATCCCAATTTCCATTGACGCCTCTTACGGAATGAGCATACCACTATTTTGCTCTACCCAAAAGGGAGATTAGAAACAATTTCTATTTAAGGGTCTCTTGTGCATGGCAGCAATTGTTAGGCAAGAACACAATATCTCAAATTCCCTAAGGTGGGTGTAAGGATCTTCATTTTCTAGCCCAGAGAAGGATTGGTCCTGAACCATGGCAATAAAGCTAGGACAGAGTTCATAGCTAGAAGCTGTGATTGGCCTTGATGATTCTGGTGGCTCTAAGAACTCGCCCTTTGGTGTGGAGAATTTATGAATAGGCATGGAATCCATATGGTGAGTGGTGGTCAGAAAAAAGTGGTAAAAAGAAAAATAAATGGACGAACTTGACTCGAAACTAGCACAGCTACCGTTCCCCGGCAACAGCGCTAGAAAGCTTGTTGGGTATTTTAAATGCAAACAGAAAAATCCGCAAGCGCACAGATACCGATGTAGCTTTCACCTGGGAGTATTCCAAGGTAACGATTTTCCATAGGGAACACGAAGTGCACTAGTTGAGGTTTAGATTGCCCAGGGATAACTATATGTTTTTATGGGGAGACATGAATTTTCCTAAGAGTTCTATGGAGTGATCTAGGAATCAGGGTTTACTTTAGGGTTACTTATTTTGGGACATCAAAACACTAACCATAGAAAGGGATGAGAAGGGG
Source organism: Saccharum hybrid cultivar R570 (assembly GCA_038087645.1). Classification (NCBI taxonomy): domain Eukaryota; kingdom Viridiplantae; phylum Streptophyta; class Magnoliopsida; order Poales; family Poaceae; genus Saccharum; species Saccharum hybrid cultivar. Next base: position 3,204,953 of record JAQSUU010000304.1, read on the forward strand.
GCTAGGAAGCTCTGACTATGGTCCTACAAACACCAATCCAAACGTGGTGGAATACGTCGGCCGTTAGGGCTATCACTACCCTAGGGCTACCACAAAAATCTGCTGGACTGGGTGCAATTCCAAGTAATCACAAGACTAAGCACCACACCTAATCTATTAATTACTACTCTAGCATTGTAAAGACTAGAGCACTTGAAGAACTCAGGAATTATAAATTGAAGAACTTGGAATTATAAATTAAATGAAGAACTCAGGAATTATAAATAACTTAAAAGTAAATATGGAAATTAAATGAAGAATTCAGGAATTATAAATTGAAGAACCTAGAGATTGCTCAAAGACGAACCAGTTGATGCAAATGTACAATGTTGAGGAAGATCTGACAGATTCGGCTCCTCCTCAGCTCTCTCCTCTTTTCTCTCCCTCTTCTCTAGTTTACAACTAGATAAACTAGAACTAGAACTAGAAGATGAACTATAAGAAGTAGAACTAGATGATCATCTAAAGGGACCTCTACTTCTACTTGGATGGAGGGGTGAAACCCTAGCTTTTGTTCTAGAGATAGCTAATGCGAAGGAGATGGCCTAAGGGAGGGGGTCTTCCCCCTCCTTATATAGCCTAGTGGGGTGAACCGTAGCCCTCGGATCAAACTGACTTGAAACAACGGCGTAGATTGGACCTTAAAGGCGGTGGAAGGCCATGAGACGAAGCGTGCTGATAGGTGGGCCCGGAGCAGGCCGATCAGCCTTACATGTGGGGCTGGCAAGGCTAGCTTAATGCTAGGTGGGCCACTCTTTTAGTGGGCTGATAGATCTCTTCGTTTGCTTTCCAAAGAGTCTAGGATCACTAAAACGGAGTTCGGATGAAGGAAATATGCCCAATTTACTCTGGACTTCTCTAGAAGCCCATTTGCAATCTTTCGGAAGGTGTAACTTTGTCGTCTGGACTCCAATTTGGGTGAACCAAAACTCTATTTCATGTGTCTCGACGAGCTCTTTGCAATGGTGTACTCCAATTCATCACTTGAGATGCTTCTATTTAGTGATTCTGGTCCTTTTCCAGTTTAACCCCTGTAAAACATAGATTCACCAAAACTCGTGGAACTCGTTAGTTTCAACCCCTACAACTATGCTTGGTAGTTCATTTCATGCTATTTCATGCAATAGTTGATGGTTAAAAATGAGCATTAGTGACCGTCAATAGTAGCATGCATGAATCTTTTGTACTTCCAGCCCCAATGGACAGATCATTTGCTTCGCCTAATATGTGTTCTCCGACAACTCATTTGGCCATGGAAGCATCTTGCTCTTCAAATGAGTTAGCAAATTATCGAATCCTTTGTCTAATAGAGCATTCCTTGATTTCATCTCAAGTAGCAAAAGGTTAGCTTCTAACTTGGTCATAGAAGAACCATTGAATAGCGGTGTTTTTGCATCCTTTCTCATTTGCTCCAACTTCTTCAAATTTCTTGCATCAAGGAACACTAGCTCCCCATCACGTATCATCTTGTCTAAAGCATCAAGCACTTCAGTATCTAGCAAAGTGCCATGTCCTATTTCATTGATGGTTTCCTGCATGGTTTCACTCAATAGTTCATGGATGGTTTCCTACATGGTTTCACTGACTATTTCATGGATGGTTTGCTATAAGGTTTCATTCGCTGCAGTCTCTGGCAAGGGTCCTTGGACGATTTCCTCAGGTAAGTTGTCACCCTCCTCACCATGCATGTTCCAAACCTTATAGTTTTTCATGAAACCCCTACTTAGCAGATGATATCGTATCTGCTTGACATCGTGGATCCTAAATGCCTTCTCATTCTTGCAATCAACACATGGGCAGTGTATGTATCCTTTACCACTCAAAACATTATTTCTTGCATACACCTTGGCAGCTTTCACAAAAGAGTCAATGCCTTCCACGAACACGGCAGTCACAGTTTCCATGTACATCCATCCACGATCCATCTGTGAATAACACAACTTTAGTGACATAGGTCAACTATAGTCATTCAATTTAATACAAGCAAACTGGAGGATACAAACTGACCATACCGTAGGGTAATCTAGTGTGCATGCAACAATCAACAATAAGAAGAAATCAATAGGCACTCCCTTAGGAAGAAGGATGATTTTCAGTCACATTTTAACCACAGGGGCTGCATTCACAAAAGAGTCAATGCATTCCACGAATGGGGCAGCAAGTACATCCATCCACACGATCCATCTGTGATTAACACAATGCAACTTTACTGATTGACATAGGTTGAACTAACTAATGTGTCATTCAATTTAATACAATCAAAACTATAGGATACATACTAACTGTAGGGTAATCTGGTGTGCGTGCAACAATCAAGAATCAGAGAAGGCGCCTCTGAAATCAAGCACTCTAAAATGAAGAAGGATGATTTTCTGTCACAATTTAACCACATGATCCAAACTAAGGTAGCTACATGAAAATGGTTGTTAATTACATACCACCCAATATAGAACATCCTTTGAAAATCAACAATCTTCACTAGCTTGGCGGCCGCCAAAAATGGTGGGGGGAGCCGCTGCTGAAGAAAAGTTAACCGAGTGAAGAAGAAGAGGAGGGAAATGGGGGTTTCATTACTCTTGCAGCACTTTATCACCGCCGAGTTAACTGGATAGCCGGTGGTGACTCTAAGTTTTTTCGTTGGATCGTAGATTATGGTATTCAGTGTCTGAACAAAACGGTAGTAAAACTTTCTTATCACCGTCGGTAGGAAAGGGCGGGAGGACGTCTTCAATTATTATGATTTCCGCCATCGGACCATACGAGGAAGCGATGGTGCTACATAAGCATCACCGCCGGATCTTACGGTATAGGGCCCATCAATCTTGGCACCGGCGGTGAAAACTTGTTATCTCTAATGCCTTCTTCACGGGTCACACATTGGATCAATTGCCAGTGGTGGTAAGCATTACATAGCTAGTTCGGCGTATGATACGGTGGCGAATCTCAGCATCTTGTTCACTGCCGAATCATACACCGAGCCATCGGCAAAAGCGTTCATCACCGTTGGTTATTCGGCTAGGAGGGGCCCCATAGGTCATAAGCTGGTGGTGATACGTATCACTGCCAGTTATCTCAAAACTGTTGGTGATGGTCCCGGTGGTGAATTGACTTTCTGTAGTAGTGCCCAACCTCCACTTGGTGGCTTTCACCGAAAATTTAAAGAGCAAAGCTCCTTGGATACTTGACAAAGCATGATGGAAAGAAGAGAGAGGGGATAAGCCTCCATTAGGGGGTTGGGCGACCTCCCTAATGCCCCTTTTTCTTGTGGTTTGTAGAGATTCCCTCGTCTAGTAATTAGTGAAAGGCAAAAGCAAAAGTTGATTGAAGGATGGGCCCATATGCAGGTCGCCCTAAGTCCTTGTGTTCCTTTCTTTTGATTTTGATCATAGATTCTTGCATGTGAAGGTTAAGTAGAATTAGTAGGAGGCATGGAGGAGATAGGAGGAGTCATATGCAGGTCGCCCAACCTGCCTTTGTCCTTTGGTTGCATTTTCATTTATCTCCCACGATCAAGAATCTAGCCAGGACATCATGCCAAAGAGCAACAGAGGAGATGGCTCCATTGTGGGGTCGACAGACCCCACCTTGGGCCCAAACTAGCTCAATTTTTCATGCTAAACTAACCTCAAGTATTTATTAGGTGTAAAACTAAGTTTGGTTGAAATTTAAATATGCATGAATGTAAAACAAAAATGCAAGATAGAGATACTAATAATTAAGATTAAGTATGAGATACTTACCTACTTACCTTTTTGATGAGAGCTCCGTGCTTTGGGTCCTTGGAGCAGGGCCCTCTCCATTTTGTTCATTGTACGGGTGCATTAATTTGTCTCGAAGATGGGGATGATGGTTGCACCACTTTCTTCCACCAGACCCATTTGGGTTTCAACCGTGGTTGTGGTTTCACCTGTTTCTTGTTAGAATAAATAACACAAGGTGGCATTACTCTTACCTTAATAATCGAGCATTGCTCAACCTTTGGCTTGAAGTTGAATTTCTCCTAGGTCCCGTTAATGTTGAATTGAATTTCTCCTGCTCCCACATCGATATGTGCATTGGCAGTGCTGAGGAATGGTCTTCCAAGAATGAGTGGCATCTTCTTATCCACCTCCATGTCTAGCACCATGAAATCCATGGGGACGAAAAAGTCTCATCTCTTGATGGGAATATTTTCTGCTATTTCCACGGGATAACGGACCGATTGATCCGCTAGCTGCAAACACATTGGTGTAGGGGACAAAGTAGTATAATTGAGTTAATCGAATACTACCCGTGGCATGACGCTGATGCTTGCTCCCAAAGTCACACAACACATGATCAAAGTGTTGTGTCCTGATGGAGTAGTTGATGGTGGGGCACCCTGGGTCCTTCTTCTTGGGCGGAAGTTGATTAAGTATAGCTACGCTACACTCTTCTGTTAGTTTGATGACTTCAGTCATGGGAAGCAGGCGTTTGTTGTTGAGGATGTCTCGTAGGTACTTGGCATAGGTAGGGACCTACATTGCATCAAGTAATGGAATATGGACATATAATCTGCGTATTACCTCAACAAATTTCCTAAATTATTCATCGATGGACGGCCTCCTCAGCTTGTTTAGAAATGGCAACAACACGTTGGTGTCATAGTACTCATGAGGAGTTGTCCTTCCATGAAATTTGACATTGTCATCTTGTGATGGAAGTTCTTCTTCATGTGTCTGATCCTCTTTGTCCTTCCTTGTGGTTTTTCCTATCATGTTAGGCTATGGCGGATCGCAAGTGGACTTGCCTCCCCTCATGGTAACCACATTGATACTTGAAACATTTTCAGACCTACTAGAGTTTTTTATTTGATCAAAAGATGGAATAGAGGCTACTAATTTAGCTAATTGAGTCTCTAACATTTTATTAAAGCTCAATTGATTTTTGACAGCAGAAGCAAGATCATCCATTTTAGCATTTAGGGTTTCAAGGGTCTTGTCATTAGCTAACAACTTATTATTCATGCTCTCATTGATTTTAGTTTGACTCATGACAAGATCTTTTAATGAAGGTTGATTATTGTTATTGAATTTATTAAGACCATTACCTCCATTACCTTGATAGTAGGGGCGTGAAGTCCATTCGTTCCCTTGAGGATGATTCCCATTGTTGTTGATGATATTCACGATCTCCCTTGTTTCGGGGCAATCGTTCCCCGAATGGTTTTCACCACACACCTCGCACCATTGCTTTTCTTTAATGGCTCGTGTAGAGGCGTAGTGTTGGATGGCCTCTCAATCTTTCTTGAAGTTTGCATGTTCCTTGAGCTTCTTCATTAAGAGGTCCATGTTATCAGAGAGTGCATCTACCTCATGAACGGCATGCGTGCCCCTCTTCTTGGGTTGGAGTCATTCTTCATTCCACCCTTGATTTGTCACCATCTTTTCGATGAGGTTTTTAGCTTGGCTGACAATGAGTGAGGTGAATGCTCCTCTTGCGGTAGCATCAAGGTGACTATGGCCATGTTGGTTAGCCTGTGGTAGAAACCTTGGATCAGGAGCCATTCTTTAATCCCATGGTGAGGACACTCCCAAGTGTACTCCTGGAGATGTTCCCATGCTTCGGGAATAGTCTCATCCACTTGTTGGAAGTTTGAAGTCTTTCCACAAAGAGAAGTGGTTTTGCCCATTAGGAAGAATTTCTTGAGGAATGCATTGGCATAGTTTTCCCAGGTGGTGACATCTTTGGGATGAGCATAGAAACATTGCTTCGCTTTCCTGAGTGAGGAGAACAAGAAAAGGCGAAGACAGATGGTGTCTGCTGTGACTCCCTTGATGGCAATGGTGCCACACACCTCCATGAAAATTTGGATATGTGCATTTGCATCCTCATGGGACTTCCCACAGAATGGGTTGGCTTGCACCATATTGATCAGTGCTGGCTTGAGCTCAAATTGGGCATCCCCCAAGTTGACTTGTGGTCCCGTGGCTACATGAGCAGCTGATCGAGCCAAGAAGTCATAGATCACAATTTGAGCCATAACTTGCTTCAGTGTTGGTGTGGAGCCTCCTTCCTTGAGTGGGATTAAAATCGAGCTGAATTTCTGAGGGGAAACTAGATGGCGTCTAGAATTCCTTCAGAATTTCTCAGGATTTTCTAATGTGGTTTCTAGGAATTGAAAACCACTCATACAATGCCTTGCTTCACAAAAGAGAAACAAAGGCAAGGGGTAAACCCCTATGACTAATTGATAACTAAATTGATGGCAAACTTCGGATTCAACTTTATTAAAATTTCTAGGCTGTGCTTTCCCTAGCAACAGTGCCAGAAATGCTTGTTGGTATTTCTTATGACTATTTGATAATTCCGCAAGCACATAGAATTTACCCCTATAGCACTTCACCTAGGAGTATTCCAACGTATCATTATTTATTTTATCGCAAGGGAAAGCGATGGTTAGAAATGACAATAAAAGAGAGATCCTTGGAGTTACCCCAACTTAGTGCCAACTAGTGTAGGGTGGTAAATGATATATGATAGGAAGGGATGATTTAGTAGACCACAAATGAAATAACTAAAGATAACTTAGCAAGTATAGCTAGGTGGGAGGACAACGACTGAGTAAAGGATTCCTATGTTTCAAACTCTAACTTGTGGACTTAACTTAATCATACAATTGAAATAACCTGGTTGATACCTCACAACAAGTATGCTAGGCGATAGGCGAGACAGTTGGGGATGAAAACCTCCATGAAGTGGCTACCTTTTTATGGGGGCCCAACCTTTTAAGAACTTGCTGCCTACAACATGTAGTTGACTGCAAAGGCTACATAGGGTTATCACCATCTGCTAGCTACCACAAACAATCCATGCAACAAGCGGTAACCAATGGCAAGATAATGTATAAGCACCATGCTTACACCTTCTCTCACACTCTAGCTGTGTACAAAGGCCAACTAGAGCACCCTATGACAGGTGATGATCTCAATACATGTGTGTTTCCAGGATCACAACCAAGTATATAACAACTTTGTGACAAACTAAGTACACTACAATACTATAACAAGTATAATAGTGCACAAAGTAGGAACTAAGTAAAGTAGAGAAAGAGTAATATATTAAATAATAAAAGTCTTACAAAGAGAAAGATATAAGAGCTATACTAGACTCTCCAGAAGACAACTCCGGAAACCCCGAGCAAGCTCGACTCGACTATGACTCCCACACTAGACTACAGTACTAATAAGAAGTGGACTCCTATACTCTTCACTTGTTGCTTGAATGAATCATGAATGGAGAGGGGGTGTGACCCTTTATTTATAGGTGGAGGTGGATCCTGGCACCACATCAGTGATCCATGTGACCTCCATCAAGCACCATTGGATCAAACCGCCATTGAATCAAAAGTTGAGATCATGAGTGCGTGGAGGCATGCACTAAGGCTGTGGCTGCAAGCTGGACGTTAGGAGGTGATAGGTGGGACTTGTCTCCTCCTTCTAGAAGGTTGGCCCACTGCCAAAGCGTGTGGTTGGCCACTTTGGGTACGTCAGATGCTTTGTTGTGGGCCAATGAATCCATGTGACTTCATCTTCCACCCTTGAGAGAAAGTACAAATGTGATCCAAGGGTGGAGAATTTCTCTAGTGCGCTTCTCTTGAATCCTACCACCTTGGCAGGGCCTGGTGGGCCCATAGGGGGGTTGGGCGACCCCCTTATGGTGGGTCCATAGGCTCATTTTCTCCTATTTGTCATCTCCTATATGAAAACTTCTCCAGGTACAAGTGGAACTTGTTATTGATAAAAATATGTTTCATGCATGTCTCTCTTCCATTAAACCGAGGTTGTTAACGGTGTTTTGAATGTGTATTCTTATGTCATTTTCATCGTCAACACTGGTATCAGTGGAAAATTATTTAGGTGGGGACTTTTCATCCCCCTAGTGACGTCTTAAAAAAACAACAGTGACGTGTTTCTGGTCCTATGAGAATCCAATAGGGTTGAATTGGATGATTGATTTCAAATTTAAAATATAGGACTCAATTTAACCTAGTAATAGACAAACTATAAACTACTACAGTGAGACAATACTACAATACCCATTTCTACAATTGGTCAAAGAGCAATAATAGAAGCGGGCACGCTGCCTGATATACCTATATTCTAGGGTCCGTGTTAATCACCGTTTCTTGAGGCGGCCCTATATGCTTGCTTTTGTTAATAAATTATTTAAGAGAAACCGACTAGCCCCACAACAAGGACAGCTAAGCCCATTGGTGAGGCCCGCCATGCCCAATGACGAGGTATCACCATGCACCCTCCTGTGCCACTAGCCTTGACTGATAGTCTCCATACTACCACAAGAGGACCATCCTTGCTCGTGCTACGTCCTCCGACCACCCAACAAATTTGGAGGCCATCGTCATCCTTTGTGCTGTCGTATCTCACCTCCACTAGATCTGGGATAGAAGAGAGAGTGAGGGGAAGCTAGAGAGGAGAGGAAGAGAGAGATAAGAGAAGAGGTGATCCCCAAGCCGGATCTACCTCTCCATCACTAGATCCAGACCTCATGACTCCCTGTGCTTTTCCTTGGGCTAGCCGTGCCACCGCACCTCATGACTTGCACTCGACCATGCCTTGGCTAGCCGATAAACATTTGCTAACGTGTTTAGGTTGTGCCTCGCCCTTGACCTACCAGACTGCTACTCTTAGGCCATGCATCATGCTCGACCATGCCTAGGTCACACTACTAGGGTTAGGGCGGAGAGGATGGTGCTGGAAATTGGAGAGGAGGATGGTGCTATTCAGTCGAGTGAAATGTGATGGATTGGAGTGGTTGAGTGGGCTAAGGTTGTCGTTATTATTGGCACTAGATACCCTCACCACATGGAAAATAGTAAAAATGGGACGAAGTGGACTGAGCATACTGAATGGGTGGCCCAAACTGGATGGGGTACCTCAAGTAACTTGTTGTAGCATTGACTTGACAAACGTAGAAACCAATCAATCTGTAAAGATCCACTTAGATCCGTCTCTCATTTCCTTGTAACAAATTAGAAAATTATTCAATATGATTAGGGTTACTCGATGTAAACACTACCCGTGAACTATATAAGGAGGGGAAACTTTCCCTGCTTTGTGAGATGTGCTCTTATAGCAATCAACCTTTAGCAACATTAGCACCCCTTTAGCCCAAACACATAGCACATATAGAAACATTATTATCCACTAATGTAGTGTGTCCCATGATGGAAAAGGGGATCCTGATTTTTTGTCAGATGGAGGTAACTATCGATTTGATGGAGATGCGATGTACCAATCTGACTTTGTATCCAAAGACCTAAACCTACAACCTTAGCACCACGTCTCCTCTAGTTATCAAGCATCTCACTCTACCATGTTGACCTCATTGAGAAGGCTAATCCCTACCCACGAATCGAAGAATACAACCAAGAACTTGAAAGAATGTAATCTAAATGAAGTGATAATTGCAGATATATGATTAAGCACTAGAAGTTTAGGTCTCATAAACCGATAAACGACAACTGTTCAATGATAGATTAATCTAAAAAACCCAAACCCTAACTTGGGCAGTAGATACTGAATATATAGTCTAAGGGATGACCAAGGACCCTATTCGTGTCCCTAACGACATAAAGACGGTGATGCAAGTATGTTCACTTGTTTTGATAATTCTCATTGATTTTGAAGGAAATTTGATGTTGGACCAGTGCCAATGGAAATCTTATCTTCTTAGTTTTACATGCATATGTAGTACATCTAAATTGGAGTTTGTATGTGATCAGGACGTCCATTTTGGTGCACGCTGCTCCTACAGTCTGAGATGGACTTGAACTTGATGTGGATTGGGCCTCCAACTTGTCTTAGACGCCCACGCTAGTCTTCTAAGGTGGTTGCCAAGGAGGAGGATGTCCTTGGACATCCTTGGGCTGTTCTGCACATCGTTGGTGCATGCTCCCAACCTACTCGGGCAAGTGTCCTAGGGCTGATTAACAGGCCATGATGACATTGTAGCAACCGATAGAAACATCAATAGCTTGTTATGATGATATTGTGGTGCGATTAGATCTATTTCAAAACTTATCAACCAAGTTTTTCATCAAGTGCTCATTGACCTCAATCACACTCACTACTATAGAAAGTCAATTCACCGTTGGGACCTTCACCAACGGTTTTGAGATAACCAGCGATGATACGTATCACCGCCGGCTTATGACCTATGAGGCCCCTCCTAGCCAAATAACTGGTGGCGATGAATGCTTTTGCCGTCACCTCGGCGTATGATCCGACGGTGAACAAGATGCCAGGCTTCGCCACCGTATCGTATGCCAAACCAGCTGTGTAATGCTTACCACCGCCAGCCATTGATTCGATGCGTGACGCGCGAAGAAGGCGACAGAGATAATAAGTTTTCACTACCGGTGCCAAGATTGATGGGCCCTATACCGTAAGATCTGGCGGTGACACTTATGTAGCACTGTCGGTTCCTTGTATGGTCCGGCGGTGGAAATCGCAATAATTGAAGTTGTCTTCTCACCCTTTCCTGCCCGCGGTGATAAGAAAGTTTCACCGCTGTTTTGTTGGAACACTGAATACCATAATCTACGATCCGGTGGAAAAACTTAGAATCACCGCCGGCTGTCCAATTAACCCGGCGGTGATAAAGGGCTGTAAGAGCAATGAAAACCCCATTTCCCTCCTCTTCTTCATCACTCGGTTAACTTTTCTTCAGCCGTGGCTCTCCCCACCATTTTTGGTGATCGCCAAGCTAGTGAAGGCTGTTGATTTTTGAAGGATGTTCTATATTGGGTGGTATGTAATTAACAACCCTTTTCGTGTAGCTACCTTAGTTTGGATCATGTGATTAAATTGTGACCGAAAATCATCCTTCTTCATTTGAGAGTGCTTCTTGATTTTAGAGGCGGCTTCCTTGATTCTTGATGGTTGTGCGCACACCAAATTACCCTACAGTTAGTATGTATCCTATAGTTTTGATTGTATTAAATTGAATGAGACATTAGTTAGTTCAACCTATGTCAATCAGTAAAGTTGCATTGTGTTAATTACAGATGGATCGTGTGGATGGATGTACTTGCTGCCCTATTCGTGGAAGGCATTCTTTTGTGAATACGGCCCCTGTGGTTAAATTGTGATAAAAAAAATCATCCTTATTCATATGGGAGTGCTTATTGATTTCTTCTGATTGTTGATTGTTGCGTGCACACCAGATTACCCTATGGTACGGTTAGTTTGTATCCTCCAGTTTGCTTGTATTAAGACCTATGTCACTAAAGTTGTGTTATTCACAGATGGATCGTGGATGGATGTACTTGGAAACTGTGACTGCCACGTTTGTGGAAGGCATTGACTCTTTTGTGAAAGCCGCCAAGGTGTATGCAGGAAGTAATATTCCGAGTAGTAAAGGATACATACACTGCCCATGTGTTGACTGCAAGAAGGAGAAGGCATTTAGGATCCGTGACGTCAAGCAAATATGATATCATCTGCTAAGTAGGGGTTTCATGAAAAACTACAAGGTTTGGAACATGCATGGTGAGGAAGGTGACAACTTACCTGAGGAAATTGTCCAAGGACCCTTGCCAAAGACTGCAGCGAATGAAACCTTGCAGTAAACCATCCATGAAACAGTCGGTGAAACCGTCCATGAACCAGTGAGTGAAACTGTGCAGGAAACCATCAATGAAATAGGCCTTAACGCTTTGCCGGATATTGAAGTGTTTGATGCTCTATACAAGATGATACATGATGGGGAGCCAGAGTTCCTTATTGCAAGAAATTTGAAGAAGTTGGAGCAAATGAGAAAGGATGCAAAAACGCCGCTGTTCAATGGTTCTTCTATGACCAAGTTAGAAGCTAACCTTTTGCTACTTGAGATGAAATTAAGGAATGGTCTGTCGGACAAAGGATTTGATGATTTGCTAACTCATTTGAAGAGCAAGATGCTTCCATGGACAAATGAGTTGCCAGAGAACACATATCAAGCAAAGCAAATGATCTATCAATTGGGGCTAGAAGTACAAAAGATTCATGCGTGCTACAATGATTGCATATTGTACTATGGCAAATATGCAGAGTTGGATCAGTGTCCGATGTGCAAACTCTCACGCTACAAGTCTGAGAACTATCCTAAGGTGATGACAATCGTTAACCGGAACAAAAGACCACCCAAGAAGGTTGTGTGGTATTTCCCTAAAATTCCATGCTTGAAGAGATTATCTGCGAACGAAAAAATGGCAAAGCTGATGATGTGCCATGCCAAAAAGTGCATGAATGATGGAAACCTCAGACACCTAGCCGATGGATCACAGTGGAGGGATATTGATTCTAGATACAAGACATTTAAAAGTTAAATAAGGAACATAAGGTTCAAGTTGAGTACTAACGGGATGAATCCTTTCAACATGGTCATCACCAATCATAGCACCTGACCCGTGACTCTGTGCATATACAACCTTTTGCCTTGGTTGTGTATGAAGTGCACCTACATTATGATGTCGTTAGTGATCCAAGGACCACACCAACCTAGCAATAATACTGATGTCTACCTACAACCAGTGGTGGATAAGGTAATGGAAATGTGGACATCAAAGGTCAAGGTGTGGGACCAGTACAAGAAAGAACACTTTTATCTGAAAGCGTTGCTGTTCGTAACAATCAGTGACCTACCAGGCCTTGGTTGCTTGTATGGACAAGTTACGAAAGGATACAAAGGATGTGTGGTTTTCATGGATGACACGGATGCTAAATGGATGAAGAACAGTAAGAAGATGGTGTACATGGGTCATCATCGGTTCCTAAGCATGGATCATCCGTACCGCAAAAACAAGAAATCCTTTTATGGCAAAACTGAGGATAGCCTGGCTCCTTGGACTCTAACTGTGAAGGATATCTTAACAAAAGTGAACAAACAGAAAGTCATCCTTGGAAAGGGCAAAGGAAGCAAACAGGCACCGAGTTCCTCTATGTTAAAAAAGAAATCGATATTTTGGGATCTACCTTATTGGTAGTTCTTTGTACTTTATGGGATGCACATCACTAAAAACTTGATCGAAAGCCTGCTCGGCACCTTAATGGAGGCAAAGGGCAAGGGGAAAGATTCACTTAACACTCGTTTGGACCTAAAAGAATTAAAAGTCAGGCAGGAGCTACATCCTAAACTTCAACCTGATAGGACACAAAAACTTCCAGTAGCCTCATGGACCCTAGAAATAGAGGAGAAAAAGAAGCTCTTAAGTTTCTTCCATGAACTCAAAGTGCCTACTAGCTACTGCTCAAACATCAGGAGACTAGCGAACATGAAAGATTTGAAATTCAACATGCACTTAATGAAGGCACATGATTGCCACGTTATCATGACATAGCTGTTGCCAGTTGCAATTAGGGGCGTCCTACCGGAGAAGCTGTGTGACCCAATCATAAAGCTATGCTCATTCTTCAACACAATCTCACACAAGGTTATAGATCCAGCTACACTTGATAAGCTAGAGAAAGACATGCACCATACTATGAGTAGGTTGGAGATGCATTTGCCACCGACATTTTTTTGATATGTCTATACATCTCATATCACATCTCGTTCAGCAAATAAGAGCACTTGGTCCTCTGTTCTTGCATTAGATGTTTCTTTTTTAGAGGTTAATGAGTGTCTTGAGGAAGTATGTCTAGAACAGGTACATGCCCGAAGGGTGCATGGTGGAAGGATGGTCGATAGAGGAGGAAATTGAGTTCTGCACATACTATTTGGGTCTAAATCGAATTGGTGTTCCTATGTCTCGGCATGAGGGAAGGCTACAAGGCAGGGGGTCGATTGGGGAAAGGTCAGTACATGTTGAGGTTGATGCTTTCTGGCAAGCTCATTTCGCCGTCCTTCGCCAAGCAAGCGTAGTTTCTCCCTATATCGAGGAGCACAAGGCAGAACTACGAGCAACAAACAATGGCAGGTCAGACACATGGCTGGCAAAGTAACACAGAGAAAACTTTGGTCAGTGGTTAAAGGAGAAATTTTTGGCTCAGTAAACTAATTCAAAGGAGCTTTATCACTTGGTGATGGGACCATCCTCGACAGTGTCGATGTATGAAGGATATGACATGAATGTGTACACATTCTACACAAAAAAAACAAGATGCCAAGAGCACCAACCAAATCAGCGGTGTCCAAATCGAAGCTTATGACAGCGAAAATCATGCGCAGACATACTATGGATTCATAGAAGAGATCTGGGAGCCAGACTACGGATTAGAAGAACTAAAGGTCCCTCTTTTCCGGTGCAAGTGGGTAAGAGTACCAAAGGGCGACATGATGGACAAGTATGGTATGCATACCGTAGATTTCAAGCATCTTGCCTACCTGGATGAGCCTTTCATTTTTGCAAAAGATGTAGTCCAAGTATTCTATGGAAAAAAACCTAGGTGATGGAGGCGGTGGGCATGTGGTGCTTCAAGGTAAAAGGAAGATGGTCAGTGTTGAAGATACAAATGAGGAAGAAGGGAATGGCTATCGAGACATGCCTGCTCTTGGTCCAGATGTGGATCTCCCCCTGTTTGTGGAGGGTGACAAACCAGCGTATGTGAGAAGCGATCAGAATGAAGTCGCCTACGTCAAGTAAATGTACCTAAATGTGAATGTAACATTTGAGTTGCATAAAAAACTATACCTGCAGTTTGAAACATTTCAGTTTTAAACAATTATGTGTGTAATTTGATCACATGTCACTGGTTCTCGCATGGTTTAGTCAATATGCGTATCATACGGTGTACATGTGCTGAGTGTTCTGATGTGTATCATACGGTGCACATTTCAGTTTGTGGCCTGGCCGTGTCATACGGTGAGCATGTGCCCACGTGGCTGCCACTTTTCTTGGACTCGTAGATTGTATGTAGGGTATAAGATATTAATGAAAGATTTTGACTTAGTTCTATTTTATTTCATACTTATTCTAACATTTTCTAGTTATTACAATCAGGTAGAATGAGTGACATTTTACATGTGCACAATAGATCAGATGACACTGGTTTCTGCAGTATGTAACGATTATCGGTCTAGGTAAATATCTATATCCAACGGTGAACATATGTGCTACTAGATCAAATGGCACTCGTTAGCACAGTGGCAGGTTAGACACATGGCGGCAAAGCAACACAAAGAAAACTTTGTACATATAGTCTATTATTAATTCATCTTAGGTTATGGGGCACTACAAATAATATTGAAACAAAATAATAGAAAATCAATAGCTAACTACATATAGTTTCTTATTCCCATTTCCCATGTGAACAACTCAAATGCTCGAGAAAGCCTGTAGTCCTTGCTGCAAAACATAGCCCTTCCTTCCCCTTCGTTTGCACGGCCGTAGACACTACCTGCCCACGGAAGATCACCACACTCTTGTGCCGGCGGTGGTAGCATTATCTTTCCCCACGTCGTTGGGATGATCACCTTGGCAGCCGCCTGGCGGCACAGCACACACCCCTTATTGTGTAGCCACCTACTCGTTGGTCCGCTGCCGCCACCGCCTGTTATTCTTCCTTGCCTTCGACCCGTCTTATGTACCGCCATGTAGTGTCGTCATCGCCGGCATCGTCATTGCGCCTATAGAGCAATTGTGCCTGCCATCGGCTACATGGGAGATCATTGAGGCATGGCTAGGGGCTGTGGTTATCTATGAATACCATTGGTATGCCAGTGAGGAAGCAGCCTTTGAGTTGCCAAGTTGGGTGAGGCTGGCAAGGAGGGCATAGTAGTTGTCGAGATCATTCCACGACCTCACCCCATGTCTGCACCGGTCCATTGCCACATGATGACCAATGGCGGGGTCACCACAGATGCCACACATGAACGAGCAAGTTGCCCATAGGCTGTGAAGGTCGTCCATGGGCCGCTCCGGGGTTGCAGCGAGGTGGCCGGTGATCTCAATGGCCAAATCGGTAGGGAGCGCCAACAACAGTGACGTGGGGTGCTGCCTCGGTGCCATCAAGGCTGTGGATGGAGCTACAATGTGTGGATGGCGGTAAGCTAGAGGGCTAGAGAGGTGGAGTGGCGTGATTGACGTTTGTTGATTGAGGAGGAGGACTACAACATGAGTTCTTGAAATACCCTCTGCGAAGTGTGGGAACTCGCAACGAGCCGCGTGGTGTAGTCAATTTTCTCTATTCAACTTCCAACGCCGTTCCGGGATAAGCGTGCTCCAGTAAGACCGTGGGAGACGTGGCCTCGCCTTAACTCGCAACGAGCCACAGGGTAGCAAATATGATTCCTCTCTAAACTCATTACACCCCATCTATAAACATTTTAGTTTTATAAACAATTATGCATGCAATTAGATCAGATGACAATTGTTTCCACCGTATCTTACGGTGATCGGTCTAAGTAGCCATATCAAACGGTCTGGGGTCAGCAAACAAATTCAAATGACTTTATTGTTGAATGTTCATTCTGTACTTTTATGACTCATATATAGTTGGTAATCATGTCTATTTAATGAAAATGAAAGTCCCACCAAGACTGGCCTTTTATAGGTGAGTATGAAATCTGCAAGTGAATGTAAACCGCCTCATTTTCCATGACCCGTCATCTTCACCGCGCCGTCACTCGTGACTCACGTGGGTGACCACACAAATCATGTACCTTGACGGTTCCTTCCCCGCTCGTGTCTTGAGGTGGGGCTATTTAAGCAAAGGTAAGGCAAGCCTTTGAAGCACACTCCGATCCCAACCTTCTTCATCCCTTACCATAAAAAAACTAGAGAAACCCTTCAGTTGCTCCTATTCTCCCATCGCCATGGCTACCCTAGTCCTCCATCAACTCTGGCACCGCTGGAAGAAGGCTTTCAAGATCAGCTTCTGGCATCACCTGGGTGTGGCTATGTTCGCTCGTTCTAGGTGTTAGAGGATGCTTCGCGAAGATTGGGAGGGACGCCTCCATGGTATGGTCCCGCTACTGATCGCAGTCCGCGGTTAGAGCATGTGAAATCAATACCATGGAGGGCCTAGCAGAGCCACGGAAGACCTCATCGGTATTTGTCTGTGAGTTGGGCAGTCGAAGGGCTTCAGCACAAAATCTTGCCATCGACTCTGGGCCCCATGTATCGATTCAACGGTTTGGTCGTCTGTCAGCATGGGTGTTCCTCTCTCCTGTGGGCTGAGGGAATAGATGGCCTTGCAGTTCTACTTCTCCGCATCCTCCCACTACTCCTAGGGGGATGTTAGAGGAAGTTTTGTGAGGCTATTTCCCATCTCAATTCTCCTACATCGTCGGGTATGGGTTACCTCCATACGCATAAGGTCTTTGTTATTGTACATCTAGTAGTATTGTTGAATTTATCAATAAAGAGTTCCTTTAACGACTTTATTGTTGAATGTTTGACTCAGTTCTTATTTATTTTGTACTTAATCTAACATTGTTCAGTTACAATTGGGAAGAATGAGTGATGGTTTACTTGTGCGCAATTAGATTAGATCACACTAGTTTTAGTAGTATCTAACGGTGATCGGTCTACGTAAACAGCCGTATCAAACGGTGAACATATGTGCAATTAGATCAAAATTAAAACGGCACTGGTTATCGTAGTAAGCTGTGATGTTGGTAGTCTCATTTTAAAATGTTGAACGCGTTTCATTGTAAGTCAGTATCCCCAGCAAAAACTCTTGTTAAGCTTTCAATAGAAAGATGGGAGTAAAGCCTTTGGTCTAAAAAAACAATTATGCCAAGGAATCGAATTTGCTAGGGAATCAAATGTGCCATGGAATAAACAAGTGTGGCTAGGAATAAACAAGAGAGGTAGACACAGGTCTTATGGGGGAGCTATGCGAGCCTAGCGCTAGCGAGTTTGTTTTGTGCAATCTCTCTCTTGTAAATAATATAAACAATCCTTCTTGCTAGCTATTTAAAACCCCATTAGGGATGCCCTAACTAACGGTGACTTGTTTCAAGCATTGGGCATGTCATATGTTTACCTATGCGAGGGTATTCGGGTAATGAAATCTTCACCAAGCGCTCCAACTTCCCATGTACTCATGCATGCCTCCTTTGGTCCACCAGATATTGTGCACCCCGCTATAGATGAGGATGAAATGTGCTAAGGAATCAAATGATTGCCCCGCCTCGTCTTCCCCATTGCGTTGCCTATGACCCACATAGGTGATGACCGCTCAAGTCATGGAGTTCACTATTTCCTTCCCCACTTGCGAGACGTGGTGCTTTTTAAGGCAAGCTAAGGGCAGCCTCTCAAGCTCACTCCAAACCTTCTTCCTCCCTTAGCATCAGACAAACTAGAGAAAACCTTGAGTTGCACGTATAGTATCGCATCACTGTTGGTGGTCCTTAACTCATATTTCCAACCACCAACTGACACATAAAATATGCTCAAAATAAACACCAGACTTAGAATTAGGACTTCTAACTAATTAATTCCATGAGTTTTGATGATTATTCATTTATAGGAGGACATGATGGAATTACACAGAAAATGAGCCTAAAGTATACAAGAAATACAACATTATAGATGACTAACATTAGCCCAATGGGAGATGGCCCACTTACCAGCAGAATCAGGGCTAGAAAGAGAAGAGAATAAGGACAAACCCAAGTCAAATCACTTCTTCTCAGCGAAAGCACCCTATAGGCCCACTCTAGAAGCCCAAAGGAGGTCACCCACCGAAAATGGGCCAATTTGGCCACATAAAGGGAGCGGCCCCTCCCAGGGATTGACCGCTCCCCTATTGGCTCCTTTTGGCCCCATCTTTCACAGGCTGCTTCCTACCACCTCTCCAACATTGGTTGCATGGTGTTTCGCTGAAGACTTGCATGGAGAATGGCGGTTTGCTCAAGATAGGAAGGCATGCAAGGAAGCACAACTCCATTCCATCTCCACCATCCAATCCTATGATGGTTTGATCTAAGGGCTATGGTGAAGAGGCACACGGATCGCTGACATGGCACATTGAGTGGCCTCTACTCCTCTCAACCTATAAATACCCCCTCACTCCCTCTCATTCAAGACACACCACACTAAGGATCAAGAGCACCTCGCTTGAGTTTCATTCCAAGGGCTTAGGCCCTAGTAGCTAGTATAGTAATAAGGGAGAGATGTGAAGGAGAGCTTGGGGAAGCCCGGGCTTGTCAATGTCTCCTTGTCGATGAAACCTGGTCGGTAGTCTACCGAGGGGTATGCCCAAGGTAGTGATTTATCGGTAGACAGGTGCACAAGCTACGAACTAGATGGTGACATAAGACACAACAAGGTTTTTATCCATGTTTGGCCGCCGTGAGGGTGTAATACCTATGTCCTGCGTCTGATTTGTATTGTTGTGTATGATGAGATGTCTTTTGAGGGGGTCCCCTACCTACCTTATATAGTTCGGGGGCAGGGTTATAAATCTAGAAACTAATCCTGCTCGGTTACAATTGCCATAGCTGGCCAGATAAGGATTCCTATTCTAACCAACCAGGATCTTGCTTGATCTCCATGTTTGCTTTCCTTCCTTGCGTGGGACGCCGAGCAGATCGATTGGGCCACGCGTGATCTTCTGGTGGGCCAGGCCCTCTGGTCTGGGCCAGCCCAAGTCTAGTCGTAAGGGTACAAGGGTTAATACCCCCATAGCTAGTCCCCAAGCACTATGCATTGTGAAGCGACACGCCGTCTTGACCTTCTCCAAACAGTAAGGCTTGAGTCCTTGACATCTCCGACCAGTCAGAACACCATCCGAGCAGCTATTGCAGGCTTCCGACCAGCTTACAATACAGCCGACCACTGTTGTTACCAAAGAAGTAGGTTGTCTGAAGAATGTATAGTGCTTAGAGAAAAAAGAAAAAGATTTCCTTCTAGGTGAAGTGTGCCCACTTGTATTTCTAAAAAGAAATGTAAGTAGGGTAAACAAAGCGTAGGGGTCAAAAAATAAACACATTCACCGCTAGGTGAAGTGTGCCCACTTAGTCCTCGAGTCTGGTAGTAGGTGACATAGGCACGTGGTGCCAGGGTCTAAAATGAAACTCCATGGAAACTTGATACTGAGATGCACCGACAGGTGCATCGTACCGATGTAGTCCCCGAGCTAGCTGGAAGGCGAAGTATGAGCCTTGTAGCAAGGTCTAAAATGTAATGATCTCTCAACTATATGTGAGTCCAATTTCACATGTAGCTGAGGAAATCAGGCGTCGAGCTGTGGTCAGAGAGTGGTCGAAACAGTCCCCGAGCATAGCGTGAGGTATGGTTGATGAGTCCTTGATCAGCATGAGACATGGTCGACGAGTCCCCAAGCCTATTCGGAGAGTATAACACGCTCGGTGGTCTGTGCGTGAGTAAACCAGTCCTCGAGTACCTCTTACTATATTCCCATTTGATACGGAGTATTCAATTGATATTTTTTCTTCCTACTTTGCTCTGACATGTTGTCACAAAAAGTTGACTGATGTGATGTTATTGGCATGCTCATCTGCTGTGTTAGTGTCACAATGGGTCATCCGTCAGGCATAGCATGACAGTGTGGGCCCGCCCACAGAGGAAACGAGGGGCGCATTTACTAGCGTAGTAACCGGGAAAAAAGGAGAAACCGAAGGGATCGTGCCACGTTTATTGCACACGTATCTCAAGAATCTCGGGGAGATGGAATGTCACAGTCAATGAGATAAATAGCCGAATCGCGGCTACTCCCATTTACGCCCAACAGTCGCATTTGCCATCTAACCGCCTGCATCCCTAGCCCGCTTGCCCTAGTTCTACTCCGCCACCACCATTAGCACACCTCGCCGCAGTTAGGAGCGACACGCTCTCTGTACACCATCAAAGCCAAAGCAAAGAGGTGAGAGAGGTAGAAGATGGCCAAGACGGAGGCAATGAAAAGAGCCAAAATGATGAGGAAGGAATGGTGGAAGTTGAAATCCACCTAATCGACCATCAACGACCTCGTCGAATTGGGCGTGCTTCACAACTGGGAGCTGGCAGGATGGCGGCCAGCAGATTATGACAGCTACCCCAATCCCCAGCCTGGTGAGATAGTCGTCTTCGAAGATTTTTTCAAGCGGGGTTTTGGGGTTCCGGTCCATCCATTTCTGCAAGGTCTCTACCTGTATTACGAGATTGGAATATGCAATCTGCATCCCAACTCGATCTTCCTTGTTTCTATTTTCATCCATCTTTGTGAGGCGTATGGGGGAATCCAACCCCATTTTGACCTCTTTAGATATCTTTTCTGCTTGAGGAAGAAAGGGTCTCAAGGCGGCTCCAAAATCGCGGGCGGAGTGTACCTGACGCTCCAGGACGGAATGAAACAAGAGTACCTCAACTGTCCTTGGAACACATCTCTCACCGATTGGTACAAGAAATGGTTCTACATCCGCGAAGAGCCCGACAGCAGCACACTATGCGACGTCGGGTACATTCCAGAGAAGAGGGTGGCCTGGAACGAGCGACCAGAGCTGACTGGGCAAGTAGAGGAGCTGATGACGCTGCTCCCATGGAATTGGCTTGATGGAGTGGCTGTAGCTAGGAATTTCCTCAGCCGGCGGGTGCAGCCATGCTAGAGGAGGGTACACGCCAGGTACGAGTACCAAGGCTCAGCCGACCAGACAAGGATGCGGTCAGAGGATCTAGACCATGATGAAGTCGTACGCCGGATTGGGGAGTTATTCAATCTGGCGGACCAGAGCTACTCCCGCACGAGCAAGATCCAGTGCGCATATAAGCTTATCCAACCAGCCCTGAAGGTAAACAATCCACCTTTTTTGCAACGAAAAAAATGTTGCCGACCACCATAAAGTAAAAAATGCCTAATTGCTCTTATCTTTGCATGCATAATAGGTGCACGACATGGAGAGGCACAACCTTTACGTGTCGTTGGCGCCTGGAGTGGAGCAACCGCAGAGCGTGGAGCCTTCCCCACTGAACGTGCATCAGTGCTACATGCACGTCAAGGACGACCACGAAGCCAGGGCCCAAGCAGATGCCGGGAAAAGGCCAGTTGCCGCCGGCCAGTCGAAGAAGAAGGCAGGAAGTCCTCAGGCAAACAAGGCCCCAAAAGACTCGACCAGGAAGCGCCGTCGCATGGTGCAAGACTGGTCAGAGGATGAGGAGGGGGACGAGGACGCAAGTGCCTACATGCTCAACCCTCGGAAGATGAGGAGTGAGCAGACAACACAGGGGGGATCGACCCCACTGGCAAAGGGGCCGCAGGAGGGCCAGACATCGCCAACGGGCCCAACACCCGATGTGAGGACAGCGGAAGAGCAAGCCAGGCCACCACCATAGGATGGAGGCCAGGGTTCCTCCGCCCAACACACAAGCCAAGGGAAGTCGCGTCGTCGTGCCTTCACAACCATCCACCAGAGCTCGGATCCATAAGTTCCTGAAAACTCATTCAAAACTACATCAATTGTGTTAGCGAGCATACAAGTAGTAAAGGTAACTATTCTGATGTCCTAGCTCAGCATCAACGGAGAGGCCCGAGCAGCTGGGCACCGCTGTAACAGAACCAACCAAATTATAAGAGCACAAGTACAAAAACAAGCGCAGAAACGCTCAAAATTTTGAACTTGAGCCCATATAATCCCGGTAGTCAATCGAAACCACGAAGGATTTCAAACCAACTCTTTTACAACCCAGATCGCATCATTCAACATACACATCACATGTTACATTTCACAAGTAGAGCAGAAGTTTGCTTACAACACCCGGAGTCACAAATTATTACAAACGGAGTTCATAAAGGAGCGGAAGCATTACACACGCATTTAGTTCAAATACTACTGCCAGTCTTAATGATCAACATCCCACAAAAGCATTAAGGAAAGTACATAACAGACGATCATGCACGAGTGATCTAGTCCTCGTCACCCGCAGGGTGGAGGCAGGTCTTGCAGAAGCCCTAATAAAGCATGTCATCTGCAACAGGAGGGAATAAACCCTGAGTACGGGAATGTACTCAGCTAGACTTACCCGTCGAAACGGAAAATAAGAGACACCAAGGATCATGCAAGGCTTTCATAAGTGGAGCTGGCTGACATTACCTTTTGTGGAAAAGCATAAGTAATTTAAACTCTTTTAACCTGTACTAGCATTTATTTTTAGCATTAACCTGTCATCTATCTTAGCACCTGTACTAAACATTCACTTGAGTATAATCAAACAATAATATTCTTATATCCATAGCAGGTATAAATTGCGGCAATATTATATCATTCACTTAACCATCTGTTCAATTTAATGAGATCTATGTTGCCGCTGCTCAAGTCAAGTGCTCACTAACCGGGAGCGACGACGATTCGAATCGAATTCCTATCCAGCTGGAGGGGTATTTCTAACACTCACCGAGTCACGCCTGGCGAGGGCTGCTCAGGTCACCTTTGGTACAGTTCAGGAGCCGCGGGTCCGACTGATGTCGCATCCCCAAGGGCGACACTCTGTCAGGTGCTAGGGACTCTAACCCCCCCTTGGACTCCCGCCAATGTCCCCAAGCACAACGTTTCTCCCCTCCAAGATGCGACCTACCAGTCGATTACCGTGCTAAACTGTATTATTCGGATTCGCGGTCGGAACGACTTATCCGGCCAACTAAGTGTTAGACTGCGTTCAACATGACTCAAGGACGTACAGCGAATCGGTCCTTAAATGACTCAGACGGGCATAGCTCCGCACCCAAGACGTGAAGTGTCTTGCGGCTGCACTATCGAACTCCCGCCCGGTCTCAAATTCATTTTTAGGCATGGTTCCGTCCACGATAGCCAAAAGAGCCACTCATGACCCATTCCTATATCTCGCGGATGATCGGAAATCACCTGACTTCTACCGGAATAAGCAGGGCTAAGCATTAACACGGGCCTAAAACTAATTTAGGGTTTAAGTATGATATCTGGACAAGGACAGGTGTAATGCAACAAGTGTTTCCATACAACTCCTACAACTTAATGCAGTAAACAAGTAAAAGGACTCAAGAATTATATTTCAATGATTGGGTCAGCATGCACCAGGGCTTGCCTTTCAGAAAAGAAGACGGGCGGTGATCTGGGCACTCAGGTAGCTCGTCAACGGCGTGTCCTTCGATGGCTGCCTCGTCGGGTTCTCCCGGCTGCTCCTGGTCCTCCTCTGGAACTGCTCCCTCGAACTCGAGGAGTGTCACCCCCTCCGGTACACCTATTGCATGAATGCACAATAAATCTCATGGATGCATAATGAATGCAATATGCTCAGAATGGAATGCATTGCAGCAAGTTAATTATTCTATTCAAATTACTTCAATCTTACGTGCAAATATCTTCTCCGGTAGAGAAGTACTTACCTAATCTATACAACCTAAGGTATAGTTGTTCCTCCTCTGTTAAGGTCCTAACACCTAACAATCACAAGAACAATTTTACTTAAGTTACCAAATCTAAGCACAAAATATCATAGCAAGACATTCTGGACAGCAGCTTAATGTTTCTAACGTAACTGGAGATTCCTAACTCCAAAAGACATAATCCAAGATAATCTAGAAAGCTTATAAAATGCTCTACAAATCCTTTTCAGACTTCAACACTTAATTCCTAGGTTTTCCTAGTCGAATTTCTAGAGTTCCAGAAATCTGTCCTCTCCAAACAGAGAGTAGCCATTTCTAGATAGCCACTTTAAACAGCTATAACTCCAAGACTAGTAGGCCAAATGCCTCCCAATTTTGACACAAGCTAGTTTATCAAGTTTACTATAACTTTGGTACTCACAAGTTTTCCAGCAAACACTTTTATTAAGGGTCAAACCCAAAAATGCTACTAGCTGTCAGTACCATTCTAACCTAAGAACAACACTCCCAAAATTTTACCTTTACAGGAACTATAGAAAAATTATGAAAATTCATTCAAGTATCTCTTAATATAAAATGATAACATCATAACTTGAAAACTACTCAAGCAATAGGACCCAAACTTTTACCAGCGCTAGTATATACATGAAAGAATATACTCACCCAATTTCATAATTTTTGGAACAAATAAGCTCAAGATATGATTTAAACAAGTTTGCATGCCATTTAAAACACATTTCAAAACCCTAATTAATTCTTCCAGAAAATAAACATCACATAAGCATTTGATATTTTTCCTAGAAGCTACACTTTATTTGTAGCCAAAAAAAATTTGGATCACCATTTTTGGATCTACCAAACCCTAGATATGAAAATCACAAACATCAGTCAAATCTGTGAAAAAGATAAAGAACTGGATTTTTCAAAAATCAAAAAGGGCACTGGGCCAGCCGACCCGCCAGCGCGGCCCAGAACTCGCGCGCCAGCTCACTTGATAGCGCGACCCAACTCGAGCGGCGTGGCCCGCTCCCGCGCGCGGCCTGCACTCGGCCTCCCGCCCCCGCGCGCGCTCTGACGAGCGGGTCCCACGGGTCAGCGAGACGAAGGCGGGGGGGAAACGGTCGATGGCGAACTCGCCGCCGGCGGCAGTTCCGGTGAGACCAAGGGCACAGGCACGTTCGCCTCTTCCTTGCGAACCTAGGGGTGCTACTAATTGGAGAAATTGCTGCGACTACGGGGGATGGCGGCGGGCATGGCGGCTCACGGTCGCGGTTTGGCTGGCTCCGGCGACTAGATGGCGGTGCGACCCAAACGGTCGGTCCCGTGAGCATCAGTGGCTCAAGG
This sequence comes from Saccharum hybrid cultivar R570, assembly GCA_038087645.1. Classification (NCBI taxonomy): domain Eukaryota; kingdom Viridiplantae; phylum Streptophyta; class Magnoliopsida; order Poales; family Poaceae; genus Saccharum; species Saccharum hybrid cultivar. Next base: position 3,230,602 of record JAQSUU010000304.1, read on the forward strand.
CGGACTCACAAAGCCAGAAAAGGAAGGCTGTGGGGTCCTAGAGAAGCACGACCACGATGACGGTGGCGCTCCGGCGAGAAACGCCCGAGGCGGACGGTGGCAGAGGTGGCAATGCGGCCTTACCTTCACATGATTGACTCAACTACGGGGTGGAGGAGACAGGGGGGTCAAGACGGAGCAGCAGACGAGGTTTGGTGGACAATGGTGCGGTGGTGAGCACGCGCGAGCTCGTCGGAGTGGAGGCGGCAATGGCGGCTCGGTTTCTCCGCTCAGCAGACGAGAGAGGGAAGGAGGAGGAGGGAATGGATGGGTGAGGTCGGGATGACAGCAAAGTCACCCTTCTAGGCGCTCGGCAGCTGGCCAAGGCGCCAGGTCACACGCGGCGTGTGGAGGACATGTGGCGGCGACGGCCTGCGGCTGTCGGTGACTGAACTTTTGTTTCAGAGCTCGATGGCGTTGACTGACAGCGCGATTTTGATTCCATTTTACTCCTAATCAGGCCTGAATTAGCAGAAGGTGATAATACCAAAATGGTAGAGCTACATGAGGACTACAATTTTGTCAATTGGAGCCTAGACTGGTTCGGCCTGGTTTGTAAGTTATAAGGTGTCAAAGTGAGGTACAGTGAAACGGTTTACAGCTCAACACTTAGTCAAAATGGCTAAGTCACAAAACAGCTTCTAAGACTGACTTGTGGGCCATTTTGACCATGTTTTGGTCATTTTCATGAGATGGCCATATTAGAACTTTTGTTCCTTATGAAATTCTCTACAACTTTGCTTAAGGTTGCTCCTCCTTGCAAGATTTCTAAGCTGGACTTTTTAATTGGTCAAACTAGATCACTCTAGGGTCCAAACTTAGTCAACAACCCTTGGAAGGGCAATTTGGTAAATTTGGTCAACATGAACATTGCTCCACTACTCACACTAAATGTAATTAAGGTGTTATAAGACCTAATTAGCCACTCTACACATTGGTTGCACAAAATTCCTAGTGTCACATACTTTGAAACAAACAAATCAACATTTCACCCAAATGTTGCAAGCTCATGTTGCACATGTTGCATGAGTGTGTTGCATAACACTTGCTAATTATGTTACACTAAAGTGGTTGACATGTTTCAAAAGGAAATTGCACATAAGGTACTTGTGTGTTGCACACTACTCACTTCTTACTTCACATGAAATATAAACATATGTGGCAATGTTTCCAAAGCATGCTTCACATATTATAAGCTCATGCATGAAATGAATGATGCTCCCACTCATGAATGAGATGATTAATGTTAATGCTCATGAAATGCAATGCAATTAAGGAAGCCAAACACCTAGGGTGTTACAGCCCTCCCCCCTTATAAAAATCTCGTCCCGAGGTTTGGAAAGCGTACCATTGTTGATAGAATTCCTTATAACCATCACGTAAATAGTCTTCTCGCTCCCACGTAGCATCACTCTCACTACCCTGATTACTCCACATTACTTTATACCACTTAACCACTCGACTTCTAGTTACCCACTCTTGGGTGTCAATCACACGGACTGACTTTTCTTCATAAGTTAAATCAGATTCTAGCCTGATATCTCCTAATGGAACTCTTTCTTTCGGAACTCGAAGACATTTCTTTAACTGGGATACATGGAAAACATTGAAAATGGCACTCAATTCTGGAGGTAACTGGATCTTATATGTGACGACACCACTCTTTCCTATGATCTAGAAAGGACCCACGTATCTCGGTGCAAGCTTCCGCTTCACACCAAAATGTTGTACACTCTTCATAGGGGAAACTTTCAGATATATGAAGTCTCCAACTTCAAACTCGATCGGTTTTCTACGGCGATCAGCGTAACTTTTCTGTCTAGCTTGAGCTTCAGCCATATGGATTTTGATGGTACGAACTTGTTCCTCAGCTTCCTTAACAAAATCAATACCGTAATACCTTCTCTCACCAGCTTCTATCCAATTTAGTGGGGTTCTACAATTACGACCATACAATGCTTCGAATGGGGCCATCTTAATGCTCTCTTGATAACTGTTATTATATGAAAACTCAGCTAGAGGCAACCATTTCTCCCATGAACTCTTGGACGAAATAACACAAGCCCATAACAGGTCTTCCAAGATTTGGTTGACTCGTTCAGTCTGACCTGATGTCTGGGGGTGATAAGCAGAGCTTCTCACTAACTTGGTTCCCAGAAGATGATGCAAGTGCTCCAAAAAACGAGCAGTGAACTGTGGACCACGGTCAGAAATGATAGTATGAGGTATCCCATGGAGTCGGACTATCTGGTTGAAGTACAACTCAGCATAATCAGTAGGACGATAGTCTACTTGGACAGGAATGAAGTGAGCTGACTTGGTTAAATGATCTACAATTACCCAAATAGAGTTATGGTTCTTGACAGTAGGAGGAAGTCCAACAATGAAATCCATACTTATCTCTTCCCATTTCTAACCTGGGATAGAAAGTGGTTGAAGCAATCCAGCTTTCATGTGCACAGCCTTAACCCTACAGCAGGTGTCACACCTGGCAACATATGCAGCTATCTCTTTCCGCATTTTGGTCCACCAATAGTATGGCTTTAAATCATAATACATCTTATTGCTACCAGGATGGATGGACAACTTAGAGGAGTGTTCTTCAGACAAGATCTGATTTCTAATCTCTCGGTCCTTAGGCACAACTAACCTATCTTTGAACCATAGTACAACCTCTTCATCTACCCTGAACTATGTAGTTTCTTGCTCTTTCATCTTACGCTTGATGTGGAATATACCCGTGTTAGTCTTTTGAAGCTCAATAATTCTACTCTTGAGAGTGCAACTAACAGTGACGTTGTACAGAATTGCTGGGTGCAGAAGGCGAGACAGATGAAAATCACCTTCCACTAAGGAGTGACAATGAGACTTACGGCTTAAAGCATCGGCAACCACATTTGCCTTGCCCGGATGATAGTGCACTTGGAGATTATAATCTTTAATCAACTCAAGCCATCTTCTTTGACGCATATTCAACTCGGGTTGGGTGAAGATATATTTCAGGCTTTTATGGTCGGTATAGATGTTGCAAACATTGCCCAACAGGTAGTGCCGCCAGGATTTCAAAGCATGAACAACTGCAGCGAGTTCTAAGTCATGCGTTGGATAATTCACCTCATGCTTCCGAAGTTGTCAAGAGGTATATGCAATTACTCAGCCTTCCTGCATCAGAACACCTCCCAAACCTATGCCTGAGGCATCACAATACACATCAAATGGTTTCTCGATATCCGGTTGCACCAAAACCAGAGCCGAGGTTAGGAGAGTTCGCAGTTGTGAAAAGCCGCATCACACTCAGGAGTCCAGACAAACCTGGTGTCTTTTTGCAGCAGCCGAGTTATTGGCTTGGCTATTTTTGAGAATCCGGGATGAAGCGACGATAATAGCTAGCCAATCCAAGAAAACTTCGAACCTCGTGAACCGAGATAGGAGCCTTCCAATTTAGTACTTCTTGTACCTTGGCGGGATCCACCATAATTCCTCCATCGAACAACACATGCCTAAGGAAAGGTACTTCTTGAAGCCAGAATTCACACTTACTGAACTTTGCATATAGTTGATGTTCACGTAGTCTTGTGAGGACTATACGCAGATGTTCAGTGTGGTCTTCCTCATTTTCAGAATATATCAGGATGTCATCAATAAATACCACCACAAACTTATCCAATTCAGGCATAAACACCGAATTCATCAAGTACATGAAGTGTGCGGGGGTGTTGGTCAAGCCGAAGGACATAACAAGATACTCATAAAGACCGTATCTGGTAGAGAAGACTATCTTTGGAACATCTTCCGGGCGGATTTTAATTTGATGGTAGCCAGATCTTAGATTGATCTTGGAGAAAACTTTAGCTTTAGACAACTGATTGAACAAGATGTCGATGCGCGGTAGAGGATACTTATTTTTGATAGTGACTGCATTCAGAGGCCTATAATCTACGCACATCTGCAATGACTGATCCTTCTTCTTTACAAAGATAGTAGGTCATCCCCATGGAGACGAACTAGGACGAATCAGCCCCTTCTTCAAAAGTTCATTCAACTGCACCTTAAGTTTAGCTAGTTCATTTGGAGGCATCCTATAGGGTCTCCTAGAGATAGGTGCCGTGCCAGGCAACAACTCGATTTTAATCTCCACATCCCGATCCGGAGGCAGTCCCGGCAAATCATCGGGAAAAACGTTAGAAAACTCACTCTCTACGGGAATATCAGCTAATGTTTTCGCTTGCACCGCATGAACTTCCCTAGAAGTTGCACTAGAAAACCTTTCTGATCCGTAGGATCTCTGAGCATAACTACCCGGGTGGATGTATCAATGAGTACCCCATTCTGACTCATCCAATTCATGCCCAAAATAATATCTATGCCTAATCCAGGCAAAACCACTAAGGTAAGCGGGTACTTTCGTCCTTCTATTTCAAACTCTAGATCTCTTACTACTTGATTTGTGGAAATATTCCCACTCGCTGCTCTAGCGCAATAACCCCCATCTTCAACAGTATGCAATTTGTGTGCAAACTTCAATGCAAACATAGGACTGATAAAGGAATGCGAAGCACCTGAATCAAATAGCACCACTGCAGAATGTTGATCAACTAGAAACTTACCAGCAGTGACTACCTCCCCAGATGGAATTTCTTCAATGCTATTATAATGAACATTCCCCTGACGACCACCTTGATTGGTATTCTTCTTAGGATATGGACAATTCCTAGACCAATGACCTGGTTTGTTGCAGTTCCAGCAAGGCATGTTGCTAGGAGGGACACTAGAGCTGCCTTGGCCAGAATTACCCTTTGGCAGAGCCACTGTATATGCCTTGTGAAACCCAGTCTTCACTGGCGCCTTCTTTTGCGGGGGACGGAACTTGGCACTTGTGGCAGGAGGGCGAGGAGGAGCCCTCGGGGCAGCTGGAGCTCGAGACTGTGAAGCGCCTGCCTTAAGTGCCCTCTTGCGGCTCTTAGAAGCAGCATAGATAGAGTTATTGTTCTCTTGAGTCAGAGCATCACTGATAAAATCATTGAAGGTGGTACATTTGCTAGTGCCCATGGTTTTCATCAGCTTTGGACCGAGGCCACGCTTGAAGCTAGCAATCTTCTTAGCATCAGTATCTACAAACTTAGTCGCATACCTTGCAAGATTGTTAAAGGCTTGCAGGTAGTCCATCAAACTCTTATTGCCCTAGGTTAACCTCATGAACTTAGTGTGCTTTATAGCCATCAAACCTGGAGGAATGTAGTTCCCACAGAAAGCCGTTTTAAACTGGTCCCAAGTAATCAGGACATTAGGAGGCAACGTGGAGCGGTAGTGACTCCACCAGATACCAGCGGGGCCATGCAGTTGGTGAGAGGCATATTCAGTCTTCAGCTCCTCAGTCAGACGAAGCAGATGAAACTTCTGTTCAATGGTATTCAACCATTCATCAGCTTGCAGAGGTTCCTCCGCCTCCTTAAAGAGCAGGGGCTTGGTATCCAGAAACTCCTAGAAATCACTATGCTGGTTTGGTGCCGGTCCCTGATGACCCTGGCGAGCATCCCGGTCGACCAGCTGGTGCATAGCTTCAGCTAACAAGCGCTGACCTTCAACCACCGTTTGCATCAATTCTGCTAGAGTGGGTGGTGGAGGAGGGGTTGGTTGTTCCTCATCCCCAACGCCACTACCACGACGGAGGTTGTACGCCATCTGCAAAATGCATAGCCAATGAGCACTGACGCTGTGGGAAATTTGTAGATGAATGGTGTAAATATGCCAACTGATTTCATTTAAAATGAATTCACAAACAATCAAGGCACAGTAATTCATCACAACCACACGAACCCATCAAGTGCATCAATTGACGCAATTATGCGATGGTCATAACAACAGATATCTTCAAATGAAAAGATGGATTTTTATTAAAGGCTCGCATGTAGGGAGCACAAACGTGACTGGACAGGTTACATTGATATCATGGAATTTCGACCTTACGTAACGGGTGTCTGGATTCACTCTAAGCTTCTAGCAGAATAGGCAGGCTAATCAAGAAATGACCACAAGGAGACATCACATCGGTAGAGTTCAATGGTGGATCATGACTAGCCACCTCGATACCAGCGTGTGCCAAGCAGCACAGCCTTATGTCGCGCGCCACAGGAGGCCCTCGGTTTTGTCACGGCACCGAAGGGTGCTAATCGTGACACCATCACCGAACACAACACAATACGACATCCAATTGTGACCGAAATTTAACACGTTCAAACTAACATCCAGGATACATAGGGTTCGATGTTACATCCCAAAAGCTAAGTTATTACAAAGCCTCACTCCCACACAAGGAGGGCACAAAAGATAACTTCAGCATCATAGCTACGCGATGACTACTCTAAGCATCGTCCTCGGAGTCAGTGTCGAAGATCTCCCCGCCATCCTCGTCACTAATAGGCTCTAACTCCTCATCTTCTTCTTCTTCTTCTTCTTCTTCTTCTTCTTCTTCTGGTGGAACATCCTGTGGTCCATTGACCTCCATGCCGTCATCGTCTTCAGCCATGAAGACTCCCGAGCCCATCTCCTCATCCTCATTATTGTCATGAGGAAGCAGAGGATTGAGCTGGTTGTTGAGGTGGTGCACTTCCTCATGAAGATTGTCATTGTACTCTTCTGCAGCTTCAATCCGTTGCTCAAGCTCCACCTGACGAGCTCTTAGAATGTTCTCTTCATGCTAGGCTTCATCCCGCTGGTTCATCATGTGGGCTAGCATGCACTGACAGTTGCGATTTGCCACAGTCAACCTCTAGACTGCAAGTGTCTCCTGATCTCTGTCATGTATCACTTGCTCCAGCTGTTGTTGAGCCACATTTCTAGCAGCAGTCACCTCCGCCAACTCGGCCCTCAACCTTTCCACCTCGGTGGGCTCAGGGTGGGGCTCACGTGGAGCGAGCTGGTGATGAGGTGCCCTGCCTCCAGTTGACTTGCGAGCAGTCCTCTTGGTGCGAGCCATCTATAGCAACAAGACATGATTTACAGTGAGGATAATTTGGGGGATACAAAATTTTTAAGGAGGGAGTAAAATGCCATGTATGTCATGAATTAACATGATGCATGCACGTTCCGTACGCCCTCTCATCCTAGTAGAATCATAAACTTCTAACGCTAGGCGGTGGCATACATACGTTCTCTCATATAGGCGAAACTACCGGTCTACTCGTTTACGCTGTTAGTGTACCTGCAGAAAATCTCATTTCAGCCCAACAGTTCCCCAATATAAGCACACAAGTAAGCAGTAAACTAAATACTTTCCATATACACATCCCTGATGTATATACTTCAGTATCACAACTACCCGACAGATATACCCCAATTAAGTACTTTCATAATTACATGGTTTGAACATGTAAGTATGCAAGTAACCACAACTACTCTCCCCTAGACCGCCGGTTGAATGATCATGCTCTCACAGCTCACACTTACCAGAGCGTCGAGGTGTTTGATCCATACATTACCACCCAAAATGGATGGCATCCATACAATATCACGTTGTATGGATGATGAAACAAAAACAAATAAGACCCCCAAGTTAGTATTTTAATAAGCCACCTAAGAGTCCTTATTTGGGCTAAGGGATGTGATCACTGGCATACTTATAGAAATAATTTTCAGATTTTTAACACTTTTTGCAAACAAACCCTTTTGTTTTCAAATACACGTATGATGTGTTTAATATTGAATTCTGCTCCGGTACCAGCTGTAACAGAACTGACCAAATTATAAGAGCACAAGTACAAAAACAAGCGCGGAAATGCTCAAATTTTCGAACTTGAGCCCATATAATCCCGGTAGTCAATCGAAACCACGAAGGATTTCAAACCAACTCTTTTACAACCCAGATCGCATCATTCAACATACACATCACACATTACATTTCACAAGTAGAGCAGAAGTTCGCTTACAACACCCGGAGTCACAAATTATTACAAACGGAGTTCATAAAGGAGCGGAAGCATTACACACGCATTTAGTTCAAATACTACTGCCAGTCTTAATGATCAACATCCCACAAAAGCATTAAGGAAAGTACATAACAGATGATCACGCCCGAGTGATCTAGTCCTCGTCACCCGCAGGGTGGAGGCAGGTCTTGCAGAAGCCCTGATAAAGCATATCATCTGCAACAGGAGGGAATAAACCCTGAGTACGGGAATGTACTCAGCTAGACTTACCCGTCGAAACGGAAAATAAGAGACACCAAGGATCATGCAAGGCTTTCATAAGTGGAACTGGCTGACATTACCTTTTGCGGAAAAGCATAAGTAATTTAAACTCTTTTAACCTGTACTAGCATTTTTTTTAGCATTAACCTGTCATCTATCTTACCACCTGTACTAAACATTCACTTGAGTATAATCAAACAATAATATTCTTATATCCATAGCAGGTATAAATTATGGCAATATTATATCATTCACTTAACCATCTGTTCAATTTAATGAGATCTATGTTGCCGCTGCTCAAGTCAAGTGCTCACTAACCGGGAGCGACGACGATTCGAATCGAATTCCTATCCAGCTGGAGGGGTATTTCTAACACTCACCGAGTCACGCTTGGCGAGGGCTGCTCAGGTCACCTTTGGTACAGTTCAGGAGCCGCGGGTCCGACTGATGTCGCATCCCCAAGGGCGACACTCTGCCAGGTGCTAGGGACTCTAAACCCCCCTTGGACTCCCGCCAATGTCCCCAAGCACAACGTTTCTCTCCTCCAAGATGCGACCTACCAGTCGATTCCTGTCCTGAACTGTATTATTCGGATTCACGGTCGGAATGACTTATCCGGCCAACTAAGTGTTAGACTGCGTTCAACATGACTCAAGGACGTACAGCGAATCGGTCCTTAAATGACTCAGACGGGCATAGCTCCGCACCCAAGACGTGAAGTGTCTTGCGGCTGGACTATCGAACTCCCGCCCGGTCTCAAATTCATTTTTAGGCATGGTTCCGTCCACGATAGCCAAAAGAGCCACTCATGACCCATTCCTATATCTCGTGGATGATCAGAAATCACCCGACTTCTACCGAACTAAGCAGGGCTAAGCATTAACACGGGCCTAAAACTAATTTAGGGTTTAAGTATGATATCTGGACAAGGACAGGTGTAATGCAACAAGTGTTTTCATACAACTCCTACAACTTAATGCAGTAAACAAGTAAAAGGACTCAAGAATTATATTTCAATGATTGGGTCAGCATGCACCAGGGCTTGCCTTTCAGAAAAGAAGACGGGCGGTGATCTGGGCACTCAGGTAGCTCGTCAACGACGTGTCCTTGATGGCTGCCTCGTCGGGTTCTCCCGGCTGCTCCTGGTCCTCCTCTGGAACTGCTCCCTCGAACTCGAGGAGTGTCACCCCCTCCGGTACACCTATTGCATGAATGCACAATAAATCTCATGGATGCATAATGAATGCAATATGCTCAGAATGGAATGCATTGCAGCAAGTTAATTATTCTATTCAAATTACTTCAATCTTACGTGCAAATATCTTCTCCGGTAGAGAAGTACTTACCTAATCTATACAACCTAAGGTATAGTTGTTCCTCCTCTGTTAAGGTCCTAACACCTAACAATCACAAGAACAATTTTACTTAAGTTACCAAATCTAAGCACAAAATATCATAGCAAGACATTCTGGACAGCAGCTTAATGTTTCTAACGTAACTGGAGATTCCTAACTCCAAAAGACATAATCCAAGATAATCTGGAAAGCTTATAAAATTCTCTACAAATCCTTTTCAGACTTCAACACTTAATTCCTAGGTTTTCCTAGTCGAATTTCTAGAGTTCCAGAAATCTGTCCTCTCCAAACAGAGAGTAGCCATTTCTGGACAACCACTTTAAACAGCTATAACTCCTAAACTACTAGGCCAAATGCCTCCAAATTTTGACACAAGCTAGTTTATCAAGTTTACTATGACTTTGGTATTCACAAGTTTTCCAGCAAACACTTTTATTAAGGGTCAAACCCAAAAATGCTACTAGCTGTCCAGCAAACCTAGAAATAAGAAGATTAAATATTTATTTATGTGTCAAACTTCCTCTATGACTAAACCAATGATACCAATAGTTCCCACATATCATAAAAACACCAGAAAGTAAGGGGTGCCAACCTAGAACATTTATTTTAACCCCTTTTCTTAATTTACTTAATTAATTAAGTTGGAAATTAAACTTATATTCAAACTGCTTATAAACTTCTATAAAAATTATAAGAGGCTCTCTGGCCTACTAGGAGGCTACTGTACAAATTTAAACTAAAGTTATTCACAGAAACTCCCTACACAAAATTCACAAGCCAAAAAGGCTGATTTTTACAAAAATAGGAATCCCTATTGAAAAGTGTCAAACAACAGATTTCATATTTTTTCTAGTACCATTCTAACCTAAGAACAACACTCCCAAAATTTTACCTTTACAGGAACTATAGAAAAATTATGAAAATTCATTCAAGTATCTCTTAATATAAAATGATAACATCATAACTTGAAAACTACTCAAGCAATAGAACCCAAACTTTTACCAGAGCTAGTATATACATGAAAGAATATACTCACCCAATTTCATAATTTTTGGAACAAATAAGCTCAAGATATGATTTAAACAAGTTTGCATGCCATTTAAAACACATTTCAAAACCCTAATTAATTCTTCCAGAAAATAAACATCACATAAGCATTTGATATTTTTCCTAGAAGCTACACTTTATTTGTAGCCAAACAAAATTTGGATCACCATTTTTGGATCTACCAAACCCTAGATATGAAAATCACAAACATCAGTCAAATCTGTGAAAAAGATAAAGAACTGGATTTTTCAAAAATAAAAAAGGGCACTGGGCCAGCCGACCCGCCAGCGTGGCCCAGAACTCGCGCGCCAGTTCGCTTGATAGCGCGGCCCAACTCGAGCGGCGTGGCCTGCTCCCGCGCGTGGCCTGCGCTCGGCCTCCCGCCCCCGCACGCGCTCTGACGAGCGGGTCCCACGGGTCAGCGAGACGAAGGCGGGGGGAAACAGTCGACGGCGAACTCGCCACCGGCGGCAGCTCCGGTGAAACCAAGGGCACAGGCACGTTCGCCACTTCCTTGCAAACCTAGGGGTGCTACTAATTGGAGAAATTACTGCGACTACGGGGGATGGCGGCGGGCATGGCGGCTCACGGTCGCGGTTTGGCCGGCTTCGGTGACTAGATGGCGGCGCGACCCAAATGGTCGGTCCCGTGAGCATCAGTGGCTCAAGGCGGACTCACAAAGCCAGAAAAGGAAGGCTGTGGGGTCCTAGAGAAGCACGGCCACGACGACGGTGGCGCTCCGGCGAGAAACGCACGAGGCGAACGGTGGCGGAGATGGCAATGCGGCCTTACCTTCACATGATTGACTCAACTACGGGGTGGAGGAGACAGGGGGGTTCAAGACAGAGCAGCAGACGAGGTTTGGTGGACAATGGTGCGGTGGTGAGCATGCGCGTGCTCGCCAGAGTGGAGGCGGCAATGGCGGCTCGGTTTCTCCGCTCAGCGGACGAGAGAGGGAAGAAGGAGGAGGGAATGGATAGGTGAGGTCGGGATGACAGCAAAGGCACCCTTCTAGGCGCTCGGCAGCTGGCCAAGGCACCAGGTCACGCGCGGCGCGTGGAGGACACGCGGCGGTGACGGCCTGCGGCTGTCGGTGACTGAACTTTTGTTTCAGAGCTCGATGGCGTCGACTGACAGCGCGATTTTGATTCCATTTTACTCCTAATCAGGCCTGAATTAGTAGAAGGTGATAATACCAAAATGGTAGAACTACATGATGACTACAATTTTGTCAATTGGAGCCTAGACTGGTTCATCCTAGTTTGTAAGTTACAAGCTGTCAAAGTGAGGTACAGTGAAACGGTTTACAGCTCAACACTTAGTCAAAATGGCTAAGTCACAAAACAGCTTCTAAGACTGACTTGTGGGCCATTTTTGACCATGTTCTGGTCATTTTCATGAGATGTCCATATTAGAACTTTTGTTCCTTATGAAATTCTCTACAACTTTGCTTAAGGTTGCTCCTCCTTGCAAGATTTCTAAGCTGGACTTTTTAATTGGTCAAACCAGATCACTCTAGGGTCCAAACTTAGTCAACAACCCTTGGAAGGGTAATTTGGTAAATTTGGTCAACATGAACATTGCTCCACTACTCACACTAAATGTAATTAAGGTGTTATAAGACCTAGTTAGCCACTCTACACATTGGTTGCACAAAATTCCTAGTGTCACATACTTTGAAACAAACAAATCAACATTTCACCCAAATGTTGCAAGCTCATGTTGCACATGTTGCATGAGTGTGTTGCATAACACTTGCTAATTATGTTACACTAAAGTGGTTGACATGTTTCAAAAGGAAATTGCACATAAGGTACTTGTGTGTTGCACACTACTCACTTCTTACTTCACATGAAATATAAACATATGTGGCAATGTTTCCAAAGCATGCTTCACATATTATAAGCTCATGCATGAAATGAATGATGCTCCCACTCATGAATGAGATGATTAATGTTAATGCTCATGAAATGCAATGCAATTAAGGAAGCCAAACACCTAGGGTGTTATAGCCGCTAGGGCACCCGCGTCGACCACCAGCAAGGCGCCGGAGCAGGTGGTGCCCGAGCAAAGCCTTCCGGGGACACCGGTTGAAAAGCAAGTCCCCGAGACCAATCAGAGCGTGCCTGAGCAAACCACGGCCCCCACATGGTCGACACAAGGTGGTCTACCTAACAACGCAGCTAGGGGGAAATTAGCGGCAACATCGTCCCTGGCCGAGCTACACCGAGAGCGAAAGCAAACTAGTGCCGAGTAGGCGGCAGAGTCCGATGACGACGTCATCGAGGAAGTCCAAGGGCACCCACAAGATGGGTGACAACACATATATGTCTACCATGAACGTGGAGACCACTATGTCTGCCACGAAGAGATCTCCATCGACGAGGAGACGAACAGAGTGGAGTGGGCAACAAGATGGCTCATTGGAGAAGTACAGGTAGGTGTACTATGTAAGTATTGTTATGTATCTGGTCAAATCTGTATTCTTGCTTATATGGTACTGTATTTGGCTTGCAGGGCCTCGTGAAGACTGCCAAGTATCGTAAACGGTGCTTTGACCAGATTCAAGGCATCTTCGAAGACAATAAGGAGCTGACAGCCGAAGTGGATCGGCTACGCAAGGTGCTAGAGACGGCTGAAAAGGACCGAGCAGAAACTGAGTCACAAAGACTCAATGCTGTCCTCCAGCTTGGCCAGAAAGAGCGGGAAAGAACATGTAACTTATCTTAGCCGTGCGCCCACAAACACTGCAAAATACTATCGGTATGTACTTATGTGTTTTCTGGAGCATGTTGTAAACCTGGCAGAGGAAGTCACCAGGCTTCAAGAGACAAACACGTGCCTAGTCGAGGAGAGTGCCCGATTATCAGCAGAGAATGCTTGGCTGGTAGAGGACCACGCACAGCTCCGAGACAAGTTAATGAAAATGACCAGGGAGGTGAAAACCAAAAACCAAGAGATAACCAGTAAGTGGCCGCTGTCCTGTTCTTTATTTTACGAGTCAAATTATGTCCCTTGGCATCATTTTGATCAGAATGCCCTTGCGCAACATTGAAGGTCAATGCCAAGAAACACATTGTGGAGCTGCAAAAAGATCGCGACCTCTGTAAGGATCGCTGCACACAAATGGTGCATGGGATTGGGCTAGTGCTCGACTTGCTCGATCTAGGATTGCCACCAGAAGAGCCTCAGGTACAACAGCGAGGAATGATAGACAAGTGTCAACTTGCTTGGGATTGGCTGCAGCGTTCGTGAAGGAGGCTAAGGAATTTGCGAGGGCCCAGGTGCTAAGCATGGTGCACGCGCATTATCCCCTGATCGACTTCACGCGCTTTGCCAAAGGCTACCCCAAGGATGTTGGCGTACAGGAAGCGGGAGAGCTGTGGGACCAACTGACGGAGCTGGCGACCACGATTATTGGCGATATAAATCTGTGCGAAACAACAACGCCACCATCGCATAGGACGCCGATGAAATCTGCTCCGAGGTCTTCGAGCCGACCACCTAGGACTGCGGTCTTGACCAGCCAGTCCCAGGCAGGGTAGTCTACAAGTAAGGAGCAGTCAGAGCTTGCGGTCATGACCAGCCAGACTCCTGCAGCTCAAGCTCGACCAGTAGAGGCAACGCCATAGCCATAGATAGGTGGTAGCGAAATGCAACCCGACCACCGATCGTCAAGTGGCTGGTTACCTATAGCTATAGAGCAGGCAATAGTTTTAGTTTATTGTAAACTTGTGCCTCGTCAGGCAAGCTTGTAATAAAGTACTATTGTAGCAATGTAAGCTTGTGTTGTTTTTGTGGAAAAACGTATAAAGCTTGTATATTGTTGTTTGATAACTAAGTTAGAACGTATAAGTGTTCTAGTTTAGTGGTATCAGTTGGTAGATGCATCATCCTGTAGAATCCACACGGCCCTAGTCAGATCTGTGGTCTGAGTGCGAGGCGTAGAGCCTGTTCGCATGTAAGAGCGCATCGGTCTGACCAGGGAGCACCCGCCGACCACCCAGAGCGTAGAGAGCGGGTCCCGTGCATGCATAGGGAAAAGCCAGAGATGGGGCTGGCTTCGAGGACTCGAGAAAGAATGGTGGGTCTATCAACTGGTCTTTGATAAAAGTATTTGAATGAAAGGAGACTCCAGATAAACACGTTAGAGTGATCAAAGGAGAAAATATATGCTTCATTGAAACAATCAAAATACAAGAAATTTACATACTTTATTGATGCGTTCTAGGGGTAGAAACGCCTGAGCTTGTCAATATGCCAGGAATTGGGTACCTCAGTACCATCTAGGTGAGCTAACCTGTATGAAGTAGGCCGAGTGACTTCGATGACTTCAAATGGTCCTTCCCAAGGAGATGAAAGTTTGTGCATGCCATCTTGGTTTGTTTTCCACTTCAAGACCAGGTCCCCAACCACAAAGAATCGCTCTTTGACATTCCTATTATAGTATGTGTGCAGTACAGCTAGGTACTTGGCTATACGCACACAAGAGTCAAGCCGCCGTTCTTCAGAGCAGTTGACTTCGAGTTCACGTGCTTCCTCAGACCTGTCTGCATCAAAGTTCTCAACACGCGGTGATCTGAAAGCGATATCTACAGGGAGTACTGCTTTGGCGCCGTAGAACATGAAGTATAGGGAGGCGCCAGTGTTGCGACTAGGCTAGGTTCGCAGTCCCCAGACCACAGCCGACAATTCTTTAAGCCATCTTCCAGGAGCTGTCATTTTCCCTGTACAACCTCTTCTTCAACGCGTCGAGGATCATGCCATTGGCCCTTTCGACCTACCCATTAGCTCTAGGATGGGCTACTAACACGTATTTCACAACTATGCTCCTTTCATCACAGAAGTCCTAGAATGCACTGCCAGTGAACTGAGTCTCTAGGTCTGTAATTATGCTATTGGGAAGGCCAAAACGGTGTATAATCTGATCAAGGAACTCAACCACCTTCTCTGATGATGTCTTGGTTAAAGGCATGTACTCTATCCATTTGGAAAACTTGTCAATCAACACGAAGACACATCTGAAATTGCTAGGGGCTGGCTTAAAAGGACCGATCATATCTAGTCCCTAACATGCAAAGGGCCAGGAGGCTGGTATGGTCTGGATCTCATGTGCTGGTACGTGTATTCGTTTGGCAAAAAAATGACATCTGTCGCAGCGCCGGACGAGTTTCTCTGCATCGGCCATGGCAGACGGCCAGTAGAAACCTGCTTAGAAGGCTTTGCCGACCAGGGTCCAAGAGGCGGCGTGATTGCCGCAAGTACCACTGTGAATTTCATGGAGCAGTTGAATACCTACTTTGCGAGTGATACACTTCATCAAAACTTCCTCCTTTGTATTTTTGCGCATCAGGACAGCGTTGACCAGTACATACTGCTTACTACGACGCATGAGCCGCTCGTTCTCTGTTTGGTCAGTATATCCGGTCCCATCCTATAAAAACTTGATAAAAGGTACTCTCCAATCTTCAGTGTTAGTGGTCGGAGGTACAACAGATGTGGTCAGAGAGGATTCTGTAATACTCGAAGGGGGAACCGCAGCCACCAGAGGCTGGTCTAGAGGCTTCTCAACCACCTGATTTGCTTCTTCCTTGATGGACGATTTAAGAAGGTCTTGGATGAACACGCCATGTGGGACTTGAGCTCGGGATTGTAACAGAACCGTCCAAATTATAAGAGCACAAGTACAAAAACAATCACCGAAGTGATCAAATTCTCGCACTTGAGCCCATATAACTCCGGTAGTCCAATAAAATCACGAGGGATTTCAAACCAACCAACATACAAGCCAAGATCGTAGTGATTCAATATAACAAGTCACATGTTACATCCATTTCTCAAGTAATTCAATATACATCGGAGTTCAACATAGTTATTACAACTTAAGTTCAAAAGTAGCGGAAGCAAAGTAATTTAAAACTAACATAAATCTTATTTCAAATACATGCCAGTACCCCGGTCGACTTCCAACAAAAGCATTAGAGATAAGGTAAATAAGAAGGATCATGCCCATGATCACACTCTGCCACAAGGCAGGAGCCAACCAACTCTTGCAGTCGCCGTGATACATCACAACCTGCAACAAGTGGGGAAAAAACCCTGAGTACGACAAAGTACTCAGCTAGACTTACCCGTCAGAAACCAGAAATAAAGTGACACCAAGGATCATGCAAGGCTAATATAAAGTGGGGCTAGCTTGACAACATTTTGCATAAAAAGCTTAATATAGATGATCAATCATTAATGCTCAAGCATCAAGTTAATTATCGTTAACCTATCATCTATATTAGAACCTGTACTAGAGCACTCACTTTATTAGGAGCAAACAATATTAACCATAGCAGGTATAAATTGAGGCAACCTTTCCATCGTGATCCAATTAACCATCCGTTCAATTTAATAGAATCTACGTTGCCGTTGCTCAAATCAAGTGCTCACTAACCGGGAGTGACGGCGATTCGAATCGAATTCCTATCTAGTTGGAGGGGTATTTCTAACACTCACCGCGTAGGCCCCTGCCAGGGTCACACAAGCCACCTTTTCATATGATTTAGGAATCACGGATCTGAATGATGTCGTGACCCCAAGGGCGACACTCTGCCAGGTGATAGGGACTCTAACCCCCCTTGGTCTCACGCCAATGTCCCCAAGCACATCCTTTCTCTCCTCCAAGAAGCAACCTACCATTCGATTCTCGGCCTGAACCAAATTACTCAGCTTCGCGGTCGGAACGGCTTATCCGGCCAACTAAGTGTTAGAATGCGTTCAACATGACTCAAGGACGTACAACGAATCGGTCCTTAAATGACTCAGATGGGGATAGATCCACACCCAAGACCTCCATGCCTTGTTGCTTCACTATCGTCATCCCGCCCGGTCTCATTTCATTTTATTAACACAAGGTTCCATTCCACGATAGCAAATATAGCTAACCGTGCCATATATGAATATCCCTATATCTCGCAGGTGATAGGAAATCACCTGACTTCTACCGCTTAAAGCAGGGCTAAGCATCTACTCGATCCTAGTCTATGTAGGATTCAAGGATTCAAATATCTGGACAAGGAATGATATAATACAGCAAGGTTTTCAACCAACTCCTACCACTTAATGCAACAATACTTATAACATATATATAATTAATTGCTTTGAAGGTAGGAGGCTTATAATGCTCCGGGACTTGCCTGGGATCCGACTCAAGTTAGAGTATGTCAGATGAGTTCGCTTGGCGAGCATCTTCCAATCTACCACTTGTCCGGTCCTTCGATCTTCGGGATGGATCCACCAACTCCATATTCGGGTTTGGCTCCACCTTAGGTCCTTCACGTGCTTCAGCTAACGTACCTAAATGAGGTGCAACAATGCATATATATGAATGCATAGAAGTGCAATAAACAAAGTAATCAAACAAGCATACCAAAATTCTCCTAAACACCTAGAGCTAATTAACTTAATCCTCACTAAGGCATAACATAGAAGATTGCAAACACATCAATCAAGACACAAGTCTTACAAGATCCTAGGGTACCAAACCAAGTACCAACAAAGACATGTGTCACACTTCAATACACAAGCATGGCAAAGTTAATCAAAGCACTAGAACTAGAAATTGCCACATTCTGGGCATCAGAACAACAGCTAAGTAATTTAATCATAACTGGAGATCTACAACTCCAAATGACTTGCAAGAAGACATTATGGAAAGCTTATGATATTCTCTACATTTCATTTATAATCATCATAGCATGATTCCAAAGTTTAATATGTCCAATTTACAAAAACACAGAAACTGGTCTAACAAGACAGAGAGCAAGCAATTCTGTAACCCAACTTTCAACAGCTATAACTCCTAAACCACATGGTCAAATGCCACCAAATTTTAACAGCAGATAGATACATAAATTATCTACAACTTTTGTATAAATAAGTTTCACAACAAAGCACATTATCATGAAGAACTTTGCTAAGTTCCCAGATCTGTCCAGAAACCTCATTTGCAAGAAATAATTATTAACTTATGTTGCAAACATATAATTAGACAAAACCAACTTTACCAACATTTCACACATGACTAATGAACACCAGAAAACATAGTATCCATTACTAAATAAATTCTTTTAATACATTTTCTTAATTTATTTAGATAAATAGGTGGAGTTATGAACACCTATCAAAAGTGCACAATAAATTCTACCAAATTTACAATGTCCTACTAATGCTCCCAAAAGTCTACTGTCCAAATTTCAAGCCAATTGGAAATGTATCTCAACCTCTATGAAAAAGACAAATAGCTATGGCAATAAATCATGTGAGAGCAAGTTAAACCTAAAACTCAATATTCTCTATAAACACAGGGCCATAGTATGAATCAACATGATAGAGCAACATCATACTAAGGTAATGGAACAATATTTTCCATTTTATCAATTATATATTATTTACAAGCTATTTATCAAGCCATAAACAAGTTAAACCAATACTTGATCATACAGTAAGCAATGACCATGAAATTTATACCACAGTACATTCATAGCATGGAAAGACTACCATAAAAATTTCACATCATTTGGAGCAACACAACTCAAGATATAAAAATAACAAGCAATATAATGTAGAATTCCTTATTTATCAAGGTCAAATCAAAACCTTAAGAAAATAGCGAAAAACTAGTGTGTTTAATATTTTTCCTAGCAAGTACATGTCATCACAAAATTAACAAAACAAGAATCACTATTTTTGGATATCTAAAACTCAAGATATGGCTCTGGTCAAGTTTATAAGCATTTTTAGAACCTTTTTAAAGCTTAAATAAAAACATCAGAAAACTTCTACAAACACCTAACATGTTATGACTCCACTGCATAGATCTTTTCTCAAGGTTTCCAAAAAGTCCAAAATTTCCATTTTTGGACTTTCCTAGCATGAGATATGGATTTTCAAAGATTAACATGAAATGGAAATTCAAAATCAGAATTAAAACAACCCTAACTAATTTTGCTAGGTGCACCCGATTCGGTACCCATTCTCTGCCACTACATAAACCGACATGTGGGCCCCACAGTCCAGCCGGGCCCGCTTGTCATATAAGAGAGAGACACAGGAGGGGATCGGCCTTCTTCTTCCTCATGCCGTCGGCAGAGCAGGGGAGGAAGGACGCTGGTCGGCCGCTAGGCTCGGCGAGCCGCCGGTGAGGGCAAGGGCAGTGCGCGGGGCAGTCGTGGCCACGCTCGCACGCGTAGGTGGTAGCAGATTGGCTAGGCGCAGCCGGTAGCAGCCCGGCCACGCGCGTAGTGGCGGCTGCGGCGGTTGCACGGCGGTGGTGGTGATGGGAGGCATGGCGGTCGCCGGAGTGGCCTCGGCGAGGTCACGCGAGCAAGGCGGGTCAGGGGCGCACCAGTGAGACGGAGCGGCTCGGTCGGAGATGGCCCGAGACGACCTGCCTACGAGTGCCGGCGGCGGTTCGGCGGCCGTGGCCGCGCAGTGATGAGGGACCGGTGGTTCCTGGCGGTTCGGGCTCTGGCGAGCCTGAGCAAGGTGCACCAAAGATAGAGGCGAAGCTAATGTCGGGCTCGTGGAGGGTGTGGAGGTATGAAACAGCGAGTTCACCGGTGGTAGCGAGGTTGGCCTGCCGACCATGGCGGAGCGCGCTCTCAGGCGCAGAGCGACTCGAGGAGGAGGCCAGCAGAGGGCGTGGCGAGCGAGGTGGAGGAGTGAGGGAAAACGCTGAGGCCATCATGGGTGCTCCATACAGCACAGGGAGGAGGTCAGGGCGCATGGAGGCAAGGCAGGAGCTTCACCCGCGCATGGTCTCCACGTCCTGGCCACGCGTCGTTCTTTGGTGCAAAAACGCGAACAGGTGGCGGGCAGTGAAGTGGACCGTTTGCAGCTCCAATTTGGACCTGATTTGGGCCGATCTGGGTCTTGGGCCTAAAACCAAAGTTGAAGCCCATACCATGCTCTACATTTTCTATCTAAAGGTCATGGTCATTAGTGTTGTAGATTAGGAGATAATCCATCCCCAAATCACCAGTGTCAACACGTTAAACTAGGGCTCGATTTTTGGGATTTTGCAATGCCAAACCTAGTCAAATTGGTCCCAAATTTTTACATGTTGTTCTCCAATGAATTATTTCCAACTTTCATTTTTGGGTCAACTTGAGTTGCTTAACGAATTTCGGAGAACGTGGAATGCCAATGTCGACGAGATGAATTTCCAGTCTTAGAAATTTCTAAGTGTTGGAAACACCCCTCAATCTGACCTGTGGGCCCTTTTTTGAGCATATTCCACACATTTTCATGACTTGACTCTTAAATGAAGTTTGTTCCTTATAAAATTATCTACAACTTTGTAAAAGGGTGCACAGTCATGCAAAGCTTCTAGGTCACACTTTTGAAATGGTCAAACAAAAGTGTTCTAGGGTCCATACATGGTCAACCATCACTTAGAAGCACATTTAGGCAAAATGATCAACATGAACATTGTTCCATTAAGTGTCCTAAGTGTAGTTAAGGTGTTGTAGAGGCCAAACATACACACCATGCATAGGTCGCACAAAGTGTAGACCTCACATGCATTGAAACATAGAACTTAAGTGAAATGCTACAGTTGTTTCATCACCAGGTTTCAATTGTCTCATGTGTTTGTTTCAAGATACATGCTACACATGTTTCACTAGGTTGTACCACATGTGTCCAAGATGTGTTGCACATGTTGCATTAACACTAGTTCACATGTTTCCTTGTTTCATATGCATGTTTCAGTTATAATCCAAACAAGCATATAACTTATCATTTCATGTGACTTTTTTATTCCAAACTCCATCAAACTTTTCTAGGGATCAATATAGATAGGTACTAAGGTGAGACACATGAAGGTATTGCAATAACACCATCCAAGCATATATCTTTGAGAAGGGACCTATATATAAAGCAATGGTGCAACATTCAACTTTAGGTTAGGCTTATCTCCATAGGTTGACCTTGCCATCGTCATCTCCACTTAATCTGTCATGTTTAAGCTCAAACCCACTGCTTAATAAGTGACAAACACCTGGGGTGTTACAGGGATGACCCCAACTTAGACAACTCGTCAGTTGCTTGATTTTTGTCCCGGACCACATGGGTGTACTCGATGCCATAGAATTTGCCTTCCAACTTTTGGATTTCTTTGCAATAGGCGTCCATCTTGTCACTAGTCGTGTCCCAGTCTTTGTTAAGCTGGTTAATGACTAGGGCCAAATCGCCATAAATGTAGAGACGTTTTACACCGAGTTCGACCGCAATCCACATGCCGTGGAGACAGGCCTCGTATTCTGCAGTATTGTTAGATGCAGGAAAATAGATCCTGAGGATGTAGCAGAGTCGTTTGTTGGTTGGTGAAATGAAGAGCACGCCTGCTCCTGCTCCATCGATGTTCAAGGAGCCATCGAAATACATCTTCTAGTATTTGACTGGCCCCTGATCGGGAGGTGCGCTGAGGTCTGTCCATTCGGCGATAAAGTCGACTAGTGCCTAGGACTTAATAGTTGTACGACTCTGGAACTCCAAGGATTAGGGGCATAATTCCATCGCCCATTTGACAATGCATCCGTTAGCATCCTTATTCCGGATGATGTCTCCAAGCAGAAAACTAGTCTTGACCACCACCCGATATCCGTCGAAGTAATATTTAAACTTTCGAGATGTAATCAGGATGGCATAGATCAGTTTCTAAATTTGAGGGTACCTGGCTTTGGACTCATTGAGCACCTCGCTAATGAAATAAGCAGGGCGCTGGACTTTGTACACGTGGCCAGGTTCCTCACGCTCGACCACGATAACTGTAGAGACCACGCGATCGGTGGCCGCAATGTAGAGAAGAAGAATGTCATCTTTCTGAGGGGCTGTAAGGATCCGAGGAGAGGTTAAGAATTCCTTGAGCTGCATGAAGGCAGCATCAGCCTTCTTGGACCATACGAGCTTCTCTGAAGCCTTAAGTAACTTGAAGAAAGGCAAACCCTTTTCGCCTAGTCATGAGATGAAGCGGCTAAGGGCGGCCATACATCCGGTGAGCTTCTAGATATCCTTGACATTTCTGGGAGGCTACATATCCAAAACAGCTTTTACCTTTGCTAGATTGGGGTGTATGCCATCGTGACTAATGACGTTGCCTAGTAATATACCAGATGGGACTCCAAAGATACACTTCTTTGGATTAAGCTTCCATTGGTATTTGTTGAGGGCCGTGAAGGTATGCTAGAGATTGTCAACCAGGGTATGAGTTTCCCTGGTCTTCACGACCATGCCATCGACATAGGCTTCGACCAGATCATCCTTGATTTCATCAATAAGGCATTGCTAGATAGCGCGGTATGTGGCCCCCATGTTCTTAAGCCCAAACGACATAGTCGTGTAACAGTAGGCGCCAAACGGCGTAATGAAGGATGTCTTGATCTGATCATCCTTTTTGAGAGCGATCTGGTGATAACCAGAGTAGCAATCAAGAAAAGAAAGGAGCTCGCAGCCGGCTGTGGATTCAATGACTTCGTCTATGCGAGGTAAGTCAAAGGGGTCTTTAGGGCAGTGTTTGTTGAGATCAGTATAATCAACGCATATTCTCCATTCAATATTCATTTTGCATACAAGTACTGGGTTGGCTAACCAATCCGGATGATACACTTCTTTAATAATCCAGCTGCTAAAAGCCGGGTAACTTATGCCCTAATAGCCTCCTTTTTGTCGCGAGCAAACCGTCGTAGCTTTTGCTTGATAGGTCTTGCGGTCTTCGAGACGTTCAAGGAGTGCTCGATCAGGTGTCGAGGAACACCGGGCATGACAACGAGTTTCCATGCGAACATACTAACGTTGTCCCTCAGGAACCTGATGAGCGCGTCTTCCTATTTAGGATCCAGGTTGGCCCCGATGAGGGCCGTCTTGTTGGGGTCATCATCAACCAGCTGGATCTCCTTGTGCTCATTGGACTTGATGTGCTCCTGAGGTACTTGGTGCTCTGGGATCTCCAGCTTACCGGCAGGAATCTTGGAGGCGTCGACCAGGGTTTGCTCCATGCGGATTGAGAGGTCGGTGGCCTCTACTACCTTAAAGCTTTCCTCTTCATAGGTATAGGCAGTGTAAACATTGCCTCTGAGAGTAAGGACACCCTGCTCGGTAGGCATTTTGAGCACCAAGTAAGAGTAGTGCGGCACGACCATGAACTTGGTAAGCGCTGGTCGACCAAGGATGGCGTGGTAAGTACCCTTGAAATCCGCAACCACGAAGTTGACGTAGTCGGTGCATAAGTGGTTGGGAGTGCCGAACTATACAGGGAGCGTGATCTGCCTGAGAGGTATAGAGCTCTGTCTGGGAAGGATGCCCCAAAACTGTGCGTCGTAAGGTTTGAGGTCAGCCTCAGTTAGTTTAAGGGCAGGCAAACTGCTACAAAACAAGATGTCAATGGAGCTGCCACCGTCGACGAGCACCCTCTCGAACTGAACACTATTGATGTAGGGGTCGAGGACGAGGGGGAAATGACCAGGTTCTAGAATTGCCACCCACCGATCCGCTCGGCTGAAAGAGATTTCGCGGTGGGACCAGGGTGGGAGTCTGGGATCAGAGATGAGATCATCGGTATTGACGACGCTCAGACAAGCACACTTCAATAGCTTGCGCTCGCGCTTGGACTCTAAGGATAGCTTGTCGCCAAAGATGGAGTGGACAGTTTTGGTGGGATTGATGTATTGGTGACAAGGATTTCTATCCTATGCGTCATCATCGTCGTTGTCACCGTCACGCCACGGCCTATCATCAATGGCTTTTGGAGCATCATCGTTAGTAAGTTGTTTGGCGTAGATGTTCCTGAGGAAATGACAGTTCTCCATGGTGTGATTATCCTTGGGATGGATCTGGCAGGGACACTTCAGGGCCTTATTGTAGTCTTCCTGATAGTCCTGGCGACCACTTTGCTTCTTAACCACGTTAACTTCATGATCGTCCTCACGAGGATGCTTACCTCTAAAGGCGTTGCGGCGGCCATGCCGCCGATCACGGTTGTCTGGGAAGTTGCGATTGTCATTGCACCGATCACGATCGTTTTGACCACGGTCATTGCGATTGTCATCACGGCGCGGTGGCTGTTCGGGGCGTAATGACCCACCCTCGTCGTCCTTAATAATCTTCTCAGCGTCATCGGCATCCGCGTAGTTCTTGGCGGTAGCGAGCAACTCGGAGACCATGGTCGGCTGTTTCCGAAGCAGCTTACTTCTAAGGGTATCATGATGGTGGAGGCCTTTGATGAAGGCCGAGACTACCTCGTCATGAGAGATCTTGGGAATCTTGAGACGCATATCTGAGAAACGTCGGATGTAGTCGCGCAGTGGTTCGCCGCTCGGTCACGTATGCGCTCAAGGTCATACTTGTTGCCCGATTGATCACACATGGCGATAGAATTGTCGATGAAGGCCTACTTTAGTTGCACCTAGCTATCGATTTGGTTCTTTGGTAGACTCATGTCACACCCATTTTTAAGGACAAAAATAGGATGTATAAAAGACTCATGTGCGCCCCAGGAAACAGTCGCACACATAAGTTGACAAATTACAAAGTATCATCACAGTGCTTATTACATAACGAATAAGTATTTAAGATATAGTCTTGAACGATAGGTAATAATAACTAATAGTAATTCTTCAGCGGAAACTCCACACAGGGACACGGTTGACTGGTTGACACCAAGACTAGTACTCATTCCGATAATCTTCCTCATTATCTTCATCTGTTATGGTGGAAATAGCAAGAGTGAGTTCATGTCGAACTCCACAAATATAACACAGGGTTCATGAGGCTCAAAATGGCTAGACACTGTTTAACTGCGTTTAGCTTTTTAATCATATATTAGCAATTGAGTAGCATCAAGATAAACCACTTCCCATTAAAGAACCAATGATCAATTGTAATAAGGATAATGAATAGCATTAACATGAGCATAATAATAATCAACAATAATTAAGCATGATATAACAGTTATGATCAACTATTCCATAAGAATCCCCAAGGCCGCTCGTATCCGTGAGCACGGCTAGTATACCAGTTTTTAACTCTGCGCAGAGGTGTACACTTTCACTGTAAGTCATGATTTCCAAATGAGTGGGGAGATCAAGCCCAAACACCCGAGAACCATATAAAGCCACTCAAAAGTTCGTCTAACAAGTTAGGGCCATTAGATTTCACTCGGCAGGCAGATGTAGAACCCCCCTTCCCTGTGGCACAACAACCGCAGCCTATACACACTAGGCCAGGGGCTCGGACTACACCCAACATGGCAAGCCATTCTTACGCCATTTAAGGTAACCTCTAACAAGCTAGAAAAGGTCTCTTGAACAACTAAAGCCAGAGCCATATAGCCCTCACAGCTGTACTGTATATCCCGGTTATCACTTACAGATAAGTCCTTATGGAGAGAAACCAGAGCATCAAAATAATACACAAGCTCTAGCCCCCTTTTAACAATAATAAAATCATCTTAATAGTTGATTGCTTAATCCATTAATCAAATTACAAGATCATTGTTCTTAGTTTAAGCACTAGCAGTAGCTACCCATATGCATTCCCAAGGTTGACAAGGAATCAAGATAACAATCACTAAGTTATAATCTCTAAGGTTGTCAAGGTAAGCACATGCATATGTATGACAATTCAATGTATAGGTAACAAGGATAGTCCTGTGTTATACTTGCCTTGAACAAAGTTCTCCAAGTGATACTGCTGACTTGGCTCAAAGTAATACTCCGAATCGTCCAAATACTGCTCACCTTCTATATTCGATCATCAATCAACAACACACATGCATCCAATCAAACATACACGAAGCAAACAAAGAGATATAATTAGAACAGTACACCAACAGTAACAAAACAGTAATAAAAGCTTATAAAACTCTTCTACACGTTTCTACGATCACACAGACGCAAAGATCACCAAATTCGGAGTTAAAACGTGAAAGTTATGAATTTTCTAAGATTTCCTATAGATAAATAAATACTTAATTATAACCTCGAAAAATAAATTATCAAAACTAACTGTACAACTACACTAACATGTAGAGCTCGCAAATACGAACCTAACGCAATTTGAACGGATCAATTCGGAATTAAAACAAAGATTTTATGACCAAAACAATTCTAGTGGCAAAACTGTAAATACCTGAAAACGTATTTTTGACTAAACCGGAAAAGAATACGCTTTCACAACGCGAAAACGTATTTCTACATAACCGAACCAAAGTACGCTTTCAAATAGAGAAAACAAAAGTTTGTAAACGCGCTTTGGACCGCGGGTTGAATCAGCATTAATTATAAGGGCTTATTTGCAAAACTGTCATCGAAAAGGTATGTTCTAATCTCGACCGTCGATCCAAGATCGGACGGCCGAAATCATTCCCAGCCAAAAGAGAGAGAGGGAACACGGCTTCTTTCTCCCCTCCGGCCGGCGGCCACCATAGCCGACCATCGGAGCTCGCCGGAAATATCCGGCTTCGCCGTTCCCGACCACCAAACTTCCCCCAACCACTTCCAATCGGTCGAGAAGATCAACCCTAACTCCTCTACACGATTTATGCCCTCTACAATGTCCCGAGGAGAGAGCGCGGCAAGGAGAGGGACGGCGGCGCCATTGTTGGCCACGGTGAACTCCAAACCCGCGATTTAAAGCACAAAAACTTAAAAGAAGAGCATTGGGAGGGAGAGGAGAAGATGGCGAGCTCACCAAAACGAAGAACACGGCCTCAAATTCACCCACAAGCCCCGACGACGTACCGGCCGCAAGAACCTAGGGTTCCGGTCTCCTACGCTCAATCTCACGTGATGAAGCTCGAGTTTTAGATGGAAAACGAAAAATAGAGAGTCTCCTCTTCCTATTTGTAGCCCCAAGATGCCGTATACGGGTAGGAGATCCCGGAAATCACAGGACGGATGTTGCGTTCGCTTCCGGTTCGAAGTCCGGCTCGAATACGATAGGAAGAAGACGACTGACCACCTGGCCCCACCTGTCAGCGAAGTAAGGAGAGAAGAAAAGCGCGCGGCTGGGCGGGCTCGGCTGCTGGGCTCGACTGCTGGGCGGCCCACGCGGGCAGGCGCGGGAGAGCAGGCCTTCCAACGGCTTTCGGGCCGAGAAGGTAAGGAGGTGAGTTGTTTTCTTTTTTTTTTATTTGTTTGTTTTACAAAATCTTTTTCAAATAGAATTTCTAAACCAAATCAAATATAATAAATATATCCACACCACAAAATAAAATAAATGCAATAGCATGAATGCATCATCAAGTATTTTAAAATTTTAATTCCCTTTCTCTAATTTATTTAAAATTTGTTACTTCTAAAATTTGGGTGTTACAAATTCTACCCCCCTTAAAAGAATCTCGTCCTCGAGATTGGACTGCTTACTCAAACAACTGCGGATATGATTTTCTCAATTCATCCTCTCTTTCCCAAGTTGCCTCTGCCTCTGAATATCGATTCCACTGCACTTTACACATCTTAATAATCCGACTTCGAGTAACTCTCTCAGCAGTTTCTAAAATCTTGATCAGAAACTCTTCATATGTAAGATCTTCCTTAACAGTCAACTCTTCTAAAGGTATCTGCTCCTCAGGCACACGCAAACACTTCTTAAGTTGTGAAACATGGAACACATCATGTACTCCAGATAAATTCTCAGGCAACTCTAATTGATAAGCAACTTCCCCACGTCTAGTAATAACTTTAAATGGTCCAACATACCTTGGTGCTAGTTTACCTTTCATGTTAAACCTCTTCACACTTTTCATAGGTGACACCTTCAAATAAACATAATCACCTACCTCAAAAACTAAATCTCTTCTTCTATTGTCAGCATAACTCTTCTGACGAGACTGTGCTACTCTCAAATTCTCACGAATCACTCGCACTTGATCTTCTGCGTTTCTAAGAACATCTGTACCAAACACCTGAGATTCACCTGTCTGATCCCAAAACAATGGAGTTCTACACTTGCGTCCATACAAAGCTTCAAACGGTGCCATCTTAAGACTCTGCTGATAACTGTTATTGTAAGAGAATTCTGCATAAGGCAAACTCTTATCCCAACTAGTTCCATATTGCAATGCACAAGCTCTCAACATATCCTCTAATACTTGGTTGGTCCTTTCAGTCTGTCCATCTGTCTGTGGATGATATGCTGTACTAAAATTCAATTTTGTTCCCAATGATTCATGCACAGCTTTCCAAAAATGCGACGTAAACTGCGATCCTCGATCAGATACAATCTTCTTTGGTACTCCATGCAAACAGACTATTCTCTCCATATACAACTCTGCCAATTTTGGTCCATGGTAAGTAGTCTTAACTGGTATAAAATGAGCAACTTTGGTTAACCGATCTACTATCACCCAAATAGAGTCATAACCTTTCTGAGTACGAGGTAACCCTACTATAAAATCCATACCAACTTCCTCCCACTTCCATTCAGGAATCTTCATTGGTTGTAACAATCCAGCAGGTCTCTGATGCTCTGCTTTCACTCTCTGACAAGTGTCACACAATGCCACATACTCAGCCACATCTCGCTTTAATCCAACCCACCAATATTTCTGTTTCAGATCCAAATACATCTTAGTACTACCAGGATGAATAGAATAAGCTGACTCATGAGCTTCGCGAAGAATTGCCTGTCTAACAGTTTGATCCTCAGGTACACACAGCCTCTTTCCAAACCACAAAATTCCATTATCATCCATTCGAAAACCTGGTGACTTACCAATCACTATATCTTCCGCTATCTTCTTTAGTTTCTCATCCTTCAACTGCCCCTTGTAAATTTCTTGCTCTAAGGTAGGCTCTATCACTAATTCCATTGTATTAGTAACAATTCCCAAATTCAAATATTCAAATTCAGCACATAATTCCCTAGTCATAGTCAATTTCTGTATCTCATTAACATAGCTTTTCCTACTAAGAGCATCAGCTACTACATTAGCCTTACCAGGATGATAGTGTATCTCAATATCATAATCCTTAATCAACTCTAACCATCTGCGTTGCCTCAAATTCAGATCTGACTGAGTGAAAATATACTTCAAACTCTTATGATCAGTGTATATATCACTCTTATGTCCAATCAAATAATGTCTCCAAATCTTTAAAGCATGAACTACAGCTGCTAATTCCAAATCATGTGTAGGATAATTCAACTCATGCTTTCTCAACTGCCTAGATGCATAAGCCACAACTCTGCCTTCTTGCATAAGAACACATCCCAAACCTTGACGAGAAGCATCACAATAAATAGAAAACTTCTTACTCAAATCTGGCAAAACCAAAACAGGCGCTGTAGTCAACCTCTTCTTCAATTCCTCAAAACTAGCTTGACATTTATCTGACCACACAAACTTGGCATTCTTCTCTAACAGAGATGTCATAGGTTTAGCAAGTTTAGAAAACCCTTCAATGAACCGTCTGTAATATCCAGCTAATCCCAAGAAACTACGAATCTCGCTAACATCAATAGGTGGTTTCCAATTTAATACATCCTTTACTTTACCTGGATCCACTGATATCCCTCCATTAGAAACAATATGACCAAGGAAAGAAACTTCCTTCAACCAAAACTCACATTTACTTCGCTTCGCATACAGTTTATGCTCTCTAAGTTTCTGCAATACCAACCTCAAATGTTCAGCATGCTCTACCTCTGTCTTGGAAAATACCAGTATATCATCAATAAACACTACCACAAACTTATCCAAATATTCCATGAACACCTTATTCATCATGTACATAAAGTATGCAGGTGCATTGGTCAATCCAAATGACATAACAGTATACTCATACAATCCATACCTTGTAGTAAAAGCTGTCTTTGGAATATCAGAAACACGAATCTTCAACTGATGATATCCAGAACGTAAATCAATCTTAGAGAACACACAAGCACCTCTCAACTGATCAAACAAGTCATCAATCCTGGGCAAAGGATACTTATTCTTGATAGTTACCTCATTTAGTGACCGGTAATCAACACACATCCTCTGACCACCATCTTTCTTATCAACAAAAATAACTGGTGCTCCCCAAGGTGATGAACTAGGTCTAATAAAACCTTTTTCTTGTAATTCTTTAATTTGTTTCTTAAGTTCTTCTAATTCATCTACTCCCATCCTATATGGTCGTTTGGCTATAGGTGCAGTTCCAGGAAGTAATTCAATAAGAAATTCAATGTCTCGGTCAGGTGGCATACCTGGCAATTCATCAGGGAAGACATCCGGAAATTCCTCAATCACTGAATTCTCCTTAATAGTATTTTCAAGCTGATTCACCACAGCGGTTGGTTGCTTCTGCACTGCTACATCCACATTGATTTTATCTCCATTAGGTGCAGTCACAACTACCACTTTTTGCTGACACTGAATCTCTGCCTGATTTTGCTTCATCCAGTCCATACCCAATATCACATCAATACCAGATGTCCTCAACACTATAGGAGTTATCTTAAACTCTACCCTCCTTAATACCATACTAATTGGAAGACAACGATTACTGGTTTGCATGGTACCTCCAGGTGAATTTACTAAGAGAGATTCTTTCATAGCTAGCATGGGTATACTATGCATTTTAACAAAAATGTTGGATATGAATGTATGAGATGCTCCAGAGTCAAAAAGAACAGTTGCGGGAGTGGAATGTACATTGAACGTACCAATCATAACTTCTGGTGCATCATGAACTGTATCAGAAGACACGTGATTCACCCTTCCAGTACCAGATTGCTTCTGGTTGCTCTTCTGGCTCTGAGGAGTCTGCTGATTCTGCTTCTCAGGACAATGGTAAGACATATGCCCCTCTTTACCGCAGACAAAGCATCTAGTAGGAGTGCTGGGAGCACTATTCTTCATGGGGGTAACATTGGAATTCCCAGTGCGAGGAGTCTGTTGCCCAGTCTGCTGATACTGTTGACGTTGTGGATATGATGAACGCTGTTGTGACTGATTACCTTGCCAATTCTGGGACCATCTCTGATTCGGATTGCGATTCCATTGACTAACCGGTCCCTGAAACTTCTGATGAAAACCATGCTGAGAATTAGTGCGCTGACGGTTGTTGCTTCCTGAGCTTTGTACCTTCATCTTCCTCTTCCTGTCCATCTCTCTGCGCTCATTATCAAGCACAATAGCTTTATTTACCAGCTCTTGAAAACTAGCATAGTTGTTCCCCTTCAACTGCAAGCGAAGATCATAATAAATTCCCTTCAAGAAGAGACGTTGTCTGTCTGCATCTTCTCTCACTTCATTAGGAGCATAGCGAGCCAACTGGGTAAATCTGTCATGATATTCGCTAACGCTCATCTGTCCCATCCTAAGGTTTCTGAATTCTTCCTGCTTCAGCTCAATTATACCTTCAGGAATATGACGAGCTCGAAAATCTCTAACAAACTCATTCCAAGTGATAGGAGGAGCATTGTCAGGGCGTGCAGCTTGATACGACTCCCACCAAGTCTGAGCTGTCCCCTGTAACTGACCAGATGCATATAACACCTTCTCCATATCATTGCATTGGGCTATATTCAGTTGTTTCTCCACTGCCCTCACCCAATCATCTGCCTCTAAAGGATCAGCAGCATGAGAAAACACTGGAGGGCGTCCCTTCAAAAATTCCCCACGCTTATCCCTCACTTGCACAGGCGGTGGTCCTCCTGCAGCGGGATTGTTCTGCATGTGCTGCATAAACATCTGCATCATCTGGTTCTGAGTTTGCATGAGTTCCTCCATAGTAATGGGTATGTTAGCACCTCCACGACCTCTGCCACGACCTCTGCCTGACATCTGTTTCCAAAAACACAGAAATTGAAATTCAGTACGATCCGAGATGATGTATTCAATAGATAAGCAAAATCTGATTTTTCTGGACAAGCTCCAATTTCAGCAACTCAGTAAAACTGTCATATCTCGAGCTACAGATGTCCAATTCAGATGATCTTTACATGGTTGGAAAGCTTTCAAAATTATCTACAACTTTTATTCACAACACTTTTTCTGATTCTGTCAATAAATTGGCCAAAAACTGAACTTAACCGAAACTGTTTCAGAATTCCAGACTGTGCAGTAACTCCAACTTGGAACAGGTATATCTCTTAGCTCAGAATAGATATTAAAGTGATTCTTATGGGGTTGGAAAGATATAGAAGTCTAATTATTCCCAGTAAAGTTTCTTAAATTTCTCATGAACGGATTTTAAGTTATTTCTAAAACAACCCAGACTGATCTAAAAATCAGCAAAGGACAGAACTAAGTTAACCTCATATTCAACTAATATATTTTGATCAAACTTAATATTCTTAACCATGGAACTTGTAGGCATGTCTACAAAACTCCAGCACACATTACAAAGATTCAAATCACACATTATCATAATAACAATCCATCAATCACACAATTGTTCACACCACAAACTAACTCTTAAAATAATCCAAACTTAAAATTAACACACAACTACTATCGTTCCTATTACATAGGGATTTTTCCTATTGCCTAATTAAGCTTCTCATAAATCTTGGGACGACCTAACTCCTCTCTTAATTGGTCAATCTCCTTATAAGCTTGCTCCTTAAGTTCTTTTTCCTTCAGCAACTCATCCTTCAAATCCACCTCATGGAGAGCCAATTCACAAGCTAATCCCACCGTAGCTTGTAAAGTCAAGGAGGAATCATCTGCAGGCGGCACCGTCCAAATACCCTTGTCATGTAAGAAACAAGGAAAATGCCGGAGTGCACCCTTTAACGTCTTGTCCGAGCGTAGACCATGGTAGTAAACAAATGCATTGAAAGCGACATCCTCCATGCTTATCTCCACAGTTGCCCGGCTCACTCTAGTAATGAACTTTGACTCCACCTTAGGCTCCTTAGTGGTAAGATCCCTTTTCTTAACCCATAACTCCGTTTCCCAATAGGAATCCATCCATGGATGACTATACTCTGCACTACGATACTCCAACGTAGCTTCCCAGTCGTAGTAGTAGTTGTCCAAGGTTCTTGTCAACATGTCATGGAAGAAAGCATCAGCTTTAGGAACCATGATATGAAACTTCGTAGTCCATCCCATAACTACATTCTCCATTGGTGTATCACCAACTCTTGATTCAGCATCAGATAGCTCTTGATTACCATCTTCATACGGCTCCTGAGGTTTGAAACGGGCAACGTACTGTGCAGCTGACAAACGGGGATGAGGAGGCATCTATAAAATTTAGACATAGATTAGATAGAATCAATGTATTTTCGCAATGGAATAAAGTAGAGGAAGCATAAAACTTTAGTAATTAACAAGGTGAAAAGAGGAAGCATGAATTAAATGGAGTATGGATGCTTTTAACGACCATTCTAACTAGGCTTGCGTCCTACAGTCAACACGGCTCTGATACCAATCTATCACACCCATTTTTAAGGACAAAAATAGGATGTATAAAAGACTCATGTGCGCCCCAGGAAACAGTCGCACACATAAGTTGACAAATTACAAAGTATCATCACAGTGCTTATTACATAACGAATAAGTATTTAAGATATAGTCTTGAACGATAGGTAATAATAACTAATAGTAATTCTTCAGCGGAAACTCCACACAGGGACACGGTTGACTGGTTGACACCAAGACTAGTACTCATTCCGATAATCTTCCTCATTATCTTCATCTGTTATGGTGGAAATAGCAAGAGTGAGTTCATGTCGAACTCCACAAATATAACACAGGGTTCATGAGGCTCAAAATGGCTAGACACTGTTTAACTGCGTTTAGCTTTTTAATCATATATTAGCAATTGAGTAGCATCAAGATAAACCACTTCCCATTAAAGAACCAATGATCAATTGTAATAAGGATAATGAATAGCATTAACATGAGCATAATAATAATCAACAATAATTAAGCATGATATAACAGTTATGATCAACTATTCCATAAGAATCCCCAAGGCCGCTCGTATCCGTGAGCACGGCTAGTATACCAGTTTTTAACTCTGCGCAGAGGTGTACACTTTCACTGTAAGTCATGATTTCCAAATGAGTGGGGAGATCAAGCCCAAACACCCGAGAACCATATAAAGCCACTCAAAAGTTCGTCTAACAAGTTAGGGCCATTAGATTTCACTCAGCAGGCAGATGTAGAACCCCCCTTCCCTGTGGCACAACAACCGCAGCCTATACACACTAGGCCAGGGGCTCGGACTACACCCAACATGGCAAGCCATTTCTTACGCCATTTAAGGTAACCTCTAACAAGCTAGAAAAGGTCTCTTGAACAACTAAAGCCAGAGCCATATAGCCCTCATAGCTGTACTGTATATCCCGGTTATCACTTACAGATAAGTCCTTATGGAGAGAAACCAGAGCATCAAAATAATACACAAGCTCTAGCCCCCTTTTAACAATAATAAAATCATCTTAATAGTTGATTGCTTAATCCATTAATCAAATTACAAGATCATTGTTCTTAGTTTAAGCACTAGCAGTAGCTACCCATATGCATTCCCAAGGTTGACAAGGAATCAAGATAACAATCACTAAGTTATAATCTCTAAGGTTGTCAAGGTAAGCACATGCATATGTATGACAATTCAATGTATAGGTAACAAGGATAGTCCTGTGTTATACTTGCCTTGAACAAAGTTCTCCAAGTGATACTGCTGACTTGGCTCAAAGTAATACTCCGAATCGTCCAAATACTGCTCACCTTCTATATTCGATCATCAATCAACAACACACATGCATCCAATCAAACATACACGAAGCAAACAAAGAGATATAATTAGAACAGTACACCAACAGTAACAAAACAGTAATAAAAGCTTATAAAACTCTTCTACACGTTTCTACGATCACACAGACGCAAAGATCACCAAATTCGGAGTTAAAACGTGAAAGTTATGAATTTTCTAAGATTTCCTATAGATAAATAAATACTTAATTATAACCTCGAAAAATAAATTATCAAAACTAACTGTACAACTACACTAACATGTAGAGCTCGCAAATACGAACCTAACGCAATTTGAACGGATCAATTCGGAATTAAAACGAAGATTTTATGACCAAAACAATTCTAGTGGCAAAACTGTAAATACCTGAAAACGTATTTTTGACTAAACCGGAAAAGAATACGCTTTCACAACGCGAAAACGTATTTCTACATAACCGAACCAAAGTACGCTTTCAAATAGAGAAAACAAAAGTTTGTAAACGCGCTTTGGACCGCGGGTTGAATCAGCATTAATTATAAGGGCTTATTTGCAAAACTGTCATCGAAAAGGTATGTTCTAATCTCGACCGTCGATCCAAGATCGGACGGCCGAAATCGTTCCCAGCCAAAAGAGAGAGAGGGAACACGGCTTCTTTCTCCCCTCCGGCCGGCGGCCACCATAGCCGACCATCGGAGCTCGCCGGAAATATCCGGCTTCGCCGTTCCCGACCACCAAACTTCCCCCAACCACTTCCAATCGGTCGAGAAGATCAACCCTAACTCCTCTACACGATTTATGCCCTCTACAATGTCCCGAGGAGAGAGCGCGGCAAGGAAAGGGACGGCGGCGCCATTGTTGGCCACGGTGAACTCCAAACCCGCGATTTAAAGCACAAAAACTTAAAAGAAGAGCATTGGGAGGGAGAGGAGAAGATGGCGAGCTCACCAAAACGAAGAACACGGCCTCAAATTCACCCACAAGCCCCGACGACGTACCGGCCGCAAGAACCTAGGGTTCTGGTCTCCTACGCTCAATCTCACGTGATGAAGCTCGAGTTTTAGATGGAAAACGAAAAATAGAGAGTCTCCTCTTCCTATTTGTAGCCCCAAGATGCCGTATACGGGTAGGAGATCCCGGAAATCACAGGACGGATGTTGCGTTCGCTTCCGGTTCGAAGTCCGGCTCGAATACGATAGGAAGAAGACGACTAACCACCTGGCCCCACCTGTCAGCGAAGTAAGGAGAGAAGAAAAGCGCGCGGCTGGGCGGGCTCGGCTGCTGGGCTCGACTGCTGGGCGGCCCACGCGGGCAGGCGCGGGAGAGCAGGCCTTCCAACGGCTTTCGGGCCGAGAAGGTAAGGAGGTGAGTTGTTTTCTTTTTTTTTTATTTGTTTGTTTTACAAAATCTTTTTCAAATAGAATTTCTAAACCAAATCAAATATAATAAATATATCCACACCACAAAATAAAATAAATGCAATAGCATGAATGCATCATCAAGTATTTTAAAATTTTAATTCCCTTTCTCTAATTTATTTAAAATTTGTTACTTCTAAAATTTGGGTGTTACAACTCAAGAGCCACTGGTGACCTGCTTGATCAAGGATAACTAGAAGATAATTAGCCATTACATGTTCATCGCCTACGGCGGACCAGACGGTGATCTCGTAGAGTGTGATCCAGCTTTTAGGGTTCTCCTTGCTGTTGTACTTCCTGAGCTTTTTGAGCTTGAAGTTTCACGGCCATACGACTTGTCAGAGATGAGGAGTGAACTGTTTGAGGCCCGGGGGGCCATGTTCAGTATCGTACTAGATACGGCACACATTCTCATGGGTCTGACGGTCATTGGCACGACTAGTGATATGGCCACGAACGTCACGAGGAGGAAGACATTGACAAAGATCACGAGGAGGGTTCTGGTTGACCTCCTGAACTCGATTGCCGCGTCGATTGTGGTTATTGTCACGACGACCTCGACCACCATCTTGTCTGCCGTCGTCGCCGCCGCCACCATGTGGAGGATTGGGTGGAAGCGGATCATCACGATGTTGGCGACTTGGATGTTCTGAAGCACGGCAATGATGACTCCGACTAGATGCGACGAATGTGCTTGCGGCAGCTCAGGCTCACTGGGCGAGCTTGACAGTTTGGCCCATGGCGGCGGTCAGATATGCTTTGATGTCCTCGCAGACTGCGTGATTTTCTAGCGTGTCTAGTAATCGGTCCAGATTGGCCATGGCCACTGCCACGTTGGCGCTTGGGGTCCTGAAAACTTGCCGATCGCCCACTCTGTCAAAGGCATCAGCTAGATCTCAAGGTCGGGGTCCCCTGTGACGTGCTTCTTCTTCTTCAGCCTCCTGATGACGGCGTTCAGCACGATCGGTGTTACGCTATTCGTGAAGCTGCCGCTGCTCGTCAGTTTCTCCCACGACTGGCGGCTCGTCATTGCTGACGTTGAGCACCATGTCGCCATGCCTGGGTGGAAACCTTGGGATCGAAGAGAAACCCGAAGGGTGTGGTAGTGGATCCAGATCGTATTCATCGTGGTCCAGGTGTTCAGCCTCGGTATGGACATAGCATGTAGACCTAGTGCTAGAGCCACCTTCTTCAGGCAGTGTATGAACCGAGCCTGCATTATGTTCTCGGATATCAACCATGTTGACAGCATTGCCCAGTGGTGGTCGAGGTATATCCAGGAAGTACAGATCTGAAACATGGTCACGCTTCATGGGATCCACGAATAGATGAGGTGTACGATAGGCGTACTCGGAAGCAGTGTTTTTTAGGTTGTATGGGAGGGCCTGGCGATCCTCCATCAAGACTTGGTACTCAGAGGGCCTAAAGCCAGGCATAGGAACCAGGCGAAGGCGTACCGTGCGTCCTTGGGGAGTAGCGGTGACCACTAGATCTGTATCGAACCGCGTCGGGCGGCGAGTCCAAACTGGTCGGGTAGATCTGTTGTGGTGAAGCTGCACCTACTCGGTAGATTGATTTTGAATGGAATCTACCAAAGTCAGGGTTTTAGAAAGCTTGAGGCCGACTTGGTCAATAGCCTCGATTAGGTCGGTGTTGTCGATCATCCTTCCTTTGTAGCAAGGGAGTGGTCGATGAGTTATCGGCATGGCTGAAGCCGTTGCTGAGGTGCTCGGAGCCGTAGCCAGCGTGGTCGGAGCCATAGCCGATGAAGACGTGGTCGATGCAGATCGGATCTGTACCTCCTCCGTGGCAGCGGCGGTGAAGCTGTTGACACCGGTGGTCCAAGTGATCTGGCCGATGGTGAACTTGAGACTGTCCGCCATAGCTGCGGAGTCGGGGATGATGACCATCTTGCTTGCCTGGAAAGTTGTACGCACACCCCCTACCTGGCGCGCCACTATCGACGAAACCTAGTCGGCAGTCTACCAAGGGGTATGCCAAAGGTAGTAGTTTATCGGTAGACAGGTGCGCAAGCTACGAACTAGATGGTGACGCAAGACACAACTAGGTTTTTATCCAGGTTTGGTCGCCGTGAGGTCGTAATACCTACGTCCTGCATCTGATTTGTATTGCTGTGTATGATGAGATGTCTTTTGAGGGGGTCCCCTGCCCACCTTATATAGTCCGGGGGGCAGGGTTACAAATCTAGAAACTAATCTTGCTCGGTTACAATTGCCATAGCTAGCCAGATAAGGATTCCTATTCTAACCGACCAGGATCTTGCTTGTTCTCCAAGTTTGCTTTCCTTCCATGCGTGGGACGCCAAGCAGATCGACTAGCCCACGCGTGATCTTCTGGTGGGCCGAGCCCTCTAGTCTGGGCCAGCCCAAGTCTAGCCGTAAGGGTATAGGGGTTAATACCCCCACACTCCCCAACTTGTACCTCGACGAGCATCTTTACTTCAATGGGTTCTCCTGCTAAGTGAGTGTTCATGGTTCTTTTGGTTATAAAGTCTTTGATTAGTTAATCTTTACTCATACTTGTTTGTAGGTTCATCATTCATCCCTGTGGCTGATGCTCTAGTAGAGGGCCCTGATAGAGACAAATAACCCTACGCGATGCTAGAGTAGTAGTCGATAGCGTAGACATGGTGTCTAGGCTGGAGATTACCTTCATTTGCCTCGTTCCCTACGATTGAGGGGTAGGCAGCAGGTGGTGACAGCACTGTCCGTCCCTCATAATCCTCCATGTCTAGGTTTGATGTAGGCTATAGGCTGGTATCGCTTGGCAGACCAGGTGTACGTCGGTGCCTGAAGTGAGCAAGTAGGAGTAGCGTTTATCTATCCTTAGACCGTAAAACCATAGGAAACCTTGTGTTGTCCTTAGATGAACTAGCTAGAAGAGTACCCCGTTCCCTATGAAAAATATGATACCCTGAATACTTCCTGGTGAAATGCTACAACGGTAATTCCGTGCGCTTACGGATTATTTCTATATGCGTTAAGAAATACCAATAAGCATTTCTGGCACCATTACCGGGGAACAGTTGCTATATTTTCTTTGAACCTAGTTTGTCCTCATAATTTATCTATAAAAAACACAAAAAATATTTTTAGCATGTAATCCACTCCTATCCAAAACCCTTCCAGTTTAAGGGGCAAGTTCGCTGAGCCACCACCAAAACCAAACCATTCAACTGGCAGTAGACTCCACCCTAGTTTTATAGCCATGGTTCGGGCACAACCCTTCTCAGGGCAATACAATGAAAATCCCTGCCATCACCTGCATGAGTTTGAGGAGATGTGTATGAGCCTGAGCATCTTAGGCATGACACAAGAAACACTAAGGTGGAAATTGTTCCCCTTTTCTCTCATAGAGAAGGCAGAGCAATGGTACACACATGCCGTAGGAAGTACGAATGGGGATTGGGAAGAACTTAAAGACAAGTTTTGTCTTGCATTTTTCCCCATGTCTCGTATTGTCTCTCTACCAAATGCAATCTTCGACTTTGAGCAGTACAAGAAGGAATCCATAGGTGTGGACTGGGCCAAATTTTTAGCATTAATACACGTCGGCCCAGACTTGTCTTTCCCCGACAGCATATTGTTGTGACTCTTTTGTTTGGGTATGAACACACATGCTGACCTATGCCTAGACATGACTGCTAGAGGTCATTTCACACAAACCTATGATGGAACAAGTAAAATTCCTTGAAAACTTCATAGACAGACATGCTTCTTCCATCATAAGAACCAAACCCCTCTAGGCAAAAGTTATGTCGAGTATTGAGGAGTCCCCATTAGTCGAATCCAAACACGAAGCATCCTTAGATTTGACTCATGAGCCCTCACCCGAACCACGAACACTGAAGGAAACAATGCTTCATCCTTCGGAGTTCCCTATCGAATTCGAGGATTATGGCAATACCTTGAAATACTTTGGGCACAAAAAGCTTTCACGTCCTTCTGAGGAAGTTTCCCCTAAAGTAGAACCATCGAAGTAATTGTTGTTGGAAGTAAAACGTTCTTCTAAAGCAATTTAGTTTCTTTCACCTTCCATGACCATACCTTGTTCATTAAGGGGAACAAACATAGAAGCCCTACACAACCCCATAGTCGGGACTAGCATCATGTCAGAATTTCTAGCGAAAAAACATGCTGTTAATCCCGACCGACAAACTTTTCAAAAGTCCCTCAGGACTCATTTTCGAGTGTTGTGAGATCATCAGGGACGTGCCGATTGAAATTAACGAAAACAAGGTTCACCTAGACTTCCATATCTATGCCCTCCTTGAATTTGAGCTTCTCATAGGCCACCCTTTGTATAATCTTTTCCAAGAAAAACTGTCCCATGGGAGCCTTAGTGAAGAGTTTGGGAAAATGGCTTTTGCCACTCACTTAGATAACCCATGGCAGAGCATTATCCCAACCATAACCTATTCGAGGAGGCGATGTTCATTTCCTCATTCATTTCACCTAGGCTTAGTGAAATTGAACATCCATCGCCACCCTCGCTCAAACTTAAGCAATGTCCTTTTCGCCATCCAAATGTCATTTTCAATAGTGATCTACACTCAACTGATGTATTTCTTGAGAACAAAAGCTGTTGTGCCATGGACATTTTGCTTAGTGCCACATGCTTCTACAAGGATCACCACCATCTCTTAGTCCTCATTTATAAACTTTTTAGAAGAATGGTTGTGGATGCATATGTTTCAATAGTGCCACATGCTTCTACAAGTATTGTAGATCCTGTAGATACACTGTGCTACTCACCCTACAGCTTGAACGATAGTGCTCAATGCTTTATGGTGAAATTGGGAACTACACCACCAATGACAGCTGTAAGATGAAGTTCCCGTGGTCAAGCTTATGACCATAAACAAAGCACCGTCGGGAGATACCTTGGATTATCATAAAAAGGAAACAACTTTGTTGGCAATAAAAGCAAGAACATGTTATCAAGTTAGTATGCACCTTTAGGTATTCTTGTGTATTAACCCTTTCAGGTTAAGATCAAGAAGAGCAGGGACATACGATGCCTGAAAACATGAGAGCTACATTAACTACATGCCTTGATGATCTTTAGTAATGGAACACACTCAAAAGGAGACCCTCATCCTACGCACTTGACTTTTACACAAAAGTCCAAGTGTAGGGGAGGATGGTGAGAATCCCAAGTTCCATACACATCAAAGATCATCTTGCTTAAAAAAGGAGAAATGATGATGTTAGCCCTAACTTGCTCTATATATATAAAAAATTTAATTATAAAAAATTGATTATTATAAATAAAAGGTGTTCACCAATTCCTTTAACTCATTTTTGTCTCCATTAGAATACAATCATTCAAATTCATGCATCTCTTGTTTATGTCATATGCTCTAAGTTTGGGTTTATTCACATGAGCCCATGTGGTACATCCATTGGTCCTTTTAAATTAAGCATGGTGCTTAGGTTAGAATGGCCCCCTTTAATCAAAGTTGCACATGGTGTTTAATCTTGGTTAATGAACTTTGAGTCATTATCTTCATAAACAATGGAAGTAATCCAAAATGGAGATGAATTAATGCTAGAAATATCTTGCAATTTTGCTATTAGCCTTGTTGGAGTTATTTTGAATAATAAAAAGTTGTGTGAGCACTAAAAAATAGTAATAACATATATAATAATGATAACAAAAATAATAAATAAAAATACAATAAAGATAACAATTAAGGCTCCCTAGTATTTCAACTGGTAGAGCCCTTGTTTGTTTCTTTTTGTCTTTCTTTGTTGAATAAAAAGTAGGTACAAAAATAAGTGTGGAGGAGATCTCTCAGGCATAACTAACACACATTCGAGATCTCCCACCAACACATTGCACAACATCGAATGATCTGACATGCAGAAGCACGAACAGATGGCTCCAGAGAAGGTTGGCTAAGCCTTTAGCTTAGTCAAACCACCTTTGACTAAGCTCCTCCTTCTTCAACGATGGTTTGTGCAACACTACCCTCAACTCCCTCCAAATCTGAGTTTGAACAAACATAAATCTTGATCACTAAAATTAAACTCAATTCATCCCTGTTATCTCCTCCTGATAAACAATGCCCATATGCACCACACTTTATCTAAAATTTTTGAAAAGTGACACGTTCATAACATGTTTAAGATAGAAGCTTGTATAAAGTGTGTTCCATATACATACATTGATACTTGTGGGAAAATATTCTAATAGGACAATCATGTTGACTAAGTTGTTGTGAGGTGTGATATAGTTTTGACTTAGAAATCCTACCATTTCCATTCATAGTACTTGGAGAATTTGTTTTGATAAAAATGTTACAAAACCATAGTATCACATACTCCTCAATTGGTGAGCAATTCCTACCAAAGCCAAAAATTATATCTTGTAAAATTCAAGCCTTCCACATATGCTGCTTGTTATTGTGTTGAGTTTGCTCAAGTCTTGTTGACCCCTATTGAGAGATTTATCATGCTCCCAAGATCAAGATCACGTACACTTCACTTGCACATGCTGCTCCTACATTAGGAGTACAAAAAACTTGCTTCTTTCCATCCACTTCAAAATGTTTTACTCCTATACTGGGGGTGAACACAAAAATATGTTTGATAGGTTTATCCACCAAATAAATGCTCCAAGTTCTTGTGAATATCTCTCTTGAAAAGTTTGGTTGCAAAAAAGAGACATGGGGCTATGCAAAAGAAAAAAGAGAGAAAGAAAAAAAAAGTTGGAAAAAATGGACACAAAGATATCTGGAGTATTGAAAACAATGGGTACAAAGATGCCTACCATGAAAAAAAGAGATATAGCCCCTGCTCTTGCAAATATTTCAAGTTTTCAACAAGAGAGATATGTTTCAAGGAGCACAGTAGAATTAGGTTAGCCACCAAACATTCCACACACATGCACATCTTGATCTAAGAGTACGACACTCCTCTCCTTGGATCCTTGATTTGACTTTACAACATATGCAATACAAGTATGCTATATTGTTTATCCCTACCTAAAGCTCCACATAAACCTTTTTAGAAGTAGGTGAAGGAAAAAACATTGCTATGACTTAGTATGGATTTATACACATTGAGTGATTTGAGAGTGCCACTTGAGGAGGATAAAGTGAACTATGCATTTTTTTAAAAAAGAAAAAATTTCAAAACTCCAAGTTGCTAAGATGAGAAATTGGGAAGAGGACTTTGTTTCAAGAATTGTTCCACTTTTCAACCACCCAAGGCAACATGTTAGCTAACGCCACAAATCCCATTTGTGTAAGGAATGTGTTGGAACAACACTTATGTAAGTCATATATATCTTAGGATGTTATGCTCATGATTGCCTTTATCTCTATCATGGAACCGTCCAAATTATAAGAGAACAAGTACAAAAAAATCACCGAAGTGATTAAATTCTCACACTTGAGCTC
The DNA here is from genome assembly GCA_038087645.1 of Saccharum hybrid cultivar R570. Taxonomy (NCBI): domain Eukaryota; kingdom Viridiplantae; phylum Streptophyta; class Magnoliopsida; order Poales; family Poaceae; genus Saccharum; species Saccharum hybrid cultivar. The sequence goes on from JAQSUU010000304.1 coordinate 3,274,801, forward strand.
ATATAACTCCGGTAGTCCAACAAAATCATAAGGGATTTCAAACCAACCAACATACAAGTGAAGATTGTAGTGATTCAACATAACAAGCCACATGCTACATCCATTTCACAAGTAGTTCAATATACATCAGAGTTCAACATAGTTATTACAACTTAAGTTCAAAAGTAGTGGAAGCAAAGTAGTTTGAAAGTAACATCACCCTTATTTCAAATACATGCTAGTACCAAGGTCAACTCCAACAAAAGCATTATAGATAAGATAACTCAGAAGGATCATGCCCAAGATCATGCTCCGCCACTACGGCAGGAGCCATCCAATTATTGCAATATCCATGATACATCACAACCTGCAACAAGTGGGAATAAACCCTGAGTATGAGAATGTACTCAGCTAGACTTACCTATCATAAACCAAAAATAAAATGACACCAAGGAGTATGCAAGGATGATATAAGTGGGGCTAGCTTGACAACATTTTGCACAAAAGTTTAGTACATATAAGTAATCATTAATGCTTAAGCATCAAGTTAATAATCATTAACCTATCATCTATATTAGCACCTGTACTAGAGCACTCACTTGATTAGGAGTAAACAATATTGACCATAGCAGGTATAATAAGGTTGTCATCATCATCATTATCATTCCTAAACCATTATATTATTTAGTGTACCTACTTTGGAGATACTCCCGTCAAGTTCTCACTAACCGGTGAGAGACGGTGACTCGAATCGAATTACAACTCAGCTGAGGAGGTATTCCTAACACTCACCCAGCAAACCCAGCTAAAGGCAGCTGTAGATCACCTTTGGTACAACTCAGGAATCAACTTCGTGAGTCTGATCAGCGCCAGCACTCTTAGGGATTACCCTTCTGCTAGGACATTCAAGACTTTTAAATCACCTGCTCTTAGACTCACGCCAACGGCTCCCTTCTGAGGCGCACTTTATACTTATCAACTCCCGGCCTGAGTTGAGCTACTTGGCTTCGTGGTCGGTCACCAGACCTAGCCAACTAAGTGTTAAGCATATGTTCAACATGACAAGGAAATGCTCCAAGAATTTGGTTCTTAAGCGACATAGACGAAGTCACTGTAAGCCTACTACTCTACAAGTCTCCACCTGGTCTTCATTCAAATTATACCAGGTTCTTTTCCACGATAGCAAATATAGCCAACCGTGCCACATGTATATTCCTATAGCTCGCAGGTGACAGAAAATCACCTGACTTCTACCGCTTAAAGCAGGGCAAAGCATCTACTCGAGCCTGAGCTGCATAGGATTCATGGTATACTTTCTGGACAAGGATATGGTACATATGCAGCAAGTGTTTTCAACCAACACCTATTGTAACACCCTCGGTGTTTGCTAGCCTCTTGCACTTGTATTTCATGGGCATAGCATCATACCATGAGCATTTCATCTTGTTTGTGTAAGTGAAGTTGTTGAAGCACTTAATTTGAACTAGTGAAACATCTATGTTGAATTAATGAAACATTGCTTGTTTACTTATGCTTACATGTCAATTATGCTATGATCATGATAAGCTAATGCAAGTACCTGTCATACATGTTTGTTGACAGCTTAGTGGTACGTAGTTTACTGTTGGAAACCTTAATTATAGTAGGTAATTAAGTTAATCAAGTTCTTGCATGTGTTTGCTATGTAAAGTAGAGAGAGTCACTTTGCTTGATTTGTTTAAATGTTCATCTTCGACTCTGAATCAGCAAAAGTCGTCTACATCAATGTTGTGGAAACTTTTATGTCACACCCGGTTTTAAGGACAAAACCAGATATACACTATATGTGAAATAAAAAGGTCAAATCTCACATATAGCTGCAGATAAGTGTAATATCAAAAGACAAATGCTTATTAAACATAACGCAATAGTATAAGATATAACCTTAGAGAGCAACACAGCGGAAAGACAACTCCGAACACCGGGTGTAACCTTCACTCCAGGATCAAACTGACTGGTTGATCACAAGCCTAACAATTCCAGAATCTAGCAATCTGGTACCATTCCTGAGATGTGGGAAATAGCAAGAGTGAGTCCATGTCGAACTCAGCAAATATATCATAGGGTTCATGAGGCTCAAAAGTCGACACTGGTTTACTGCGATTAGCTTTTAGTGAGTCATCTTTTAGCAATTGAGTAGCAACAAGTTTACCATAAGCCTAAATAACCTCATGATCATGTAAACGAGAATAATGTATAGCAAGAAACAATAATCATTAGTGAGCATCAACATCATCAGTATTAACATTATCATTAATGTTCATCATTTATTCTGTAAGGGTCCAAGGCCACTCGTGACCGTGAGCACGGCTGATATACTAGTTTTACACTCTGCAGAGGTTGTACACTTTCATTGTGAGTCATGATTTACCCTTTCGCCCGAGGTAGCCAATCTCTTGACCCACTTCCAAGGAAGGTCGGCAGGGTTCACTATGAAGTCTTTCAAAGGTTCGTCTAACAAGTTAGGGCCATTAGATTTCACTCGGTAAACAGATGTAAAGCCTTCCTTCCAAATGGCACAATAACACGCAGCCTATACACATGAGGACAGAGGCCGCACTATATCCGATTTGCCAAGCCATTCTTATACCAAAAAGGAATACCACTAACAAGCTACAAAAGGTCCTCATACTTGACTAAAGCCAGAGCCATTATAGCCCTCATAGTTGTACTGTAAGTCCCGGATGTTCGCTTACAGATGAGTCCTTATGGAGAGAAACTAGAGCACCATAAAAACAACCCAATATGCTCTAGCCCTCTTGAGCCATGTTGCTTTAAAACATCTTTTAAATGTTTATTGCATATACCATTAGTCAAGTTACAGATCATGGTTATTTATCTTGAGCACTAGCATAAATACTACACAATGCAATGTCCCATGGATGTCAAGGTACAAGATACAAAAGCTAGGATATCCTTAGTGGTAACAAGGTAGACACATGCACATGAATTAAGTATATTAAAGGTGAATAGGAAACAAGGATAATCCCATGCTATACTTGCCTTAACTTGCTTTTCCTCCAAAGCAATACGCTCGAAAGCCTTTAGTATTCAACTTTAAATCTTCTGTTTCCAATTCTCAGCTTCTAGTCTTCAGAGAATAGCTTCTTAATCACCACGTAAACATCACCGATTGACTGAACCATATAGCACCACACAAGCATCCATACAATCATACACGAAACAAACAATAGATCTATATTAGAATAGTACACCAATCATACAAAAATAAGTAAAAGAGTTTAAAACACGATTCTACGCATCGCTACGAACACAAAGTCACGAAAAAGCACGCTAATCGGAGCTACGGTTGAAAAGATACAACTACCGATAGATTTACTCATAAAACTATTAGCTTCATGTATCTTAATGGTATAAAAACATGTATAAGATATTTTATAGAGATTATAATTTAAGTCAAATTTAGATTCAAATTATAAAACTAAAGTAAAACAAATCATATTTTATTTACAAAACCCAGTTGCATAATTGTTATTTAAGACATGATTCAAACCATGAAATTCCAATATTAGTGACATGATAAACACTGTTACAAATGCGTATATCTCGTTGCTATGAATCTAACGCAACTTAAATGGCTCAAAACGGAGTTGAAACGTAGAAGATATGAAATAAACAAGATTTCCTCTATTAAAATAATAGATTAAATCTAATCATGAATTTTAAAAGTTGAAAACCTACTTAACAGTAGTATTAACATGTAGATTATGAAATTACAAACCTAACACAAGTTGAACGGATCAAATCGGAGTTAAAACGGAGAAGTTATGGCTAAACAAAATCAGTGACAATTCTGTAAATAGTTAAAAACGTAATTTATTCTTAACCGAAACAAAATACGCTTTCAAATGAAGAAAACAAAATATGTAAACATGTTTTGGACTGCGGGTTTATTTTCTAAGAATACAGGGACGGCGGCGGACTTACTTGTTGCCGAGGAGAGTATGGCCGGGCTAGGCAGCGCGGTGACGACGGCGACGGCAACGGCGAGAGAAAGAGGAGAAAAATATAATTTACTACACGAGAGATTTTCCAAACTAGGGGCTCCTCTTACGGTAGTTTTGGTGTGCTTTGCCCAAGGGGTAGGTCCATACTTATTGGGAGAAAACTCCTCGCCTTCACATCAACTAGCAATATGGTACTAATTGATGTTGCACCCTCCGTCTTTACTAATAGGCCTAATTAATTATTAAAGCCCATTAGTAAATAAATGTATCGGCCTTTGAGATTTATTAAGATTATTGTACGTGGGCTTTGAGCGTTGAGGAAAATGAGAGATTTATTATTTTTGGAATTAATTATTTTCATGGATAAAATAATTCTAGAAAAGTCCAGAATTATTATTTAAGCCACGAAAAATACTCCGAAAGCTCCGAAAATTTGGGAAAAATTCCCAGAGACATTATGGAACATGAGGAACCCAAATAAAGTATTTGGAGCTCATGATAAGATAATTTTGAGCATCTAAAAATTAGATTATTCTCATAGACAAGTGGAAACAAGCTATAGAAAAAGTTAGAAAAATTCTTGAGAAGTTTGTAGAGGTTGATTGATGGATGAGAAACAAGGAATTTGATTGTAGAAAAATGATTTATGTATATCGAGAAAGGAAAATCGACCTAAACGTATTTTGAAAGAACAACTTGAATTTATTTTGATCTTTGGTCAAAACCAAGCAATACAAAAACTCAAATGCATCAGCATGTATGCACAACAATGTTGCTACATCCTAAGATGAATTTTAATTCAATAAAAATTTTGTTTTACTATATTTCATGAGCACAAAACATTCATAATTAAATCATTTTAACTCTATTTCCAAAGAAGCAAATTTTAGGGTGTTACAATTCTACCTCCCTTAAGATGAATCTCGTCCCAAGATTCGGAAGATAGTGATCGAAGAGATGAAAACTCTGACTATAGATCTTCTTCGCTTGATTCAAGAAGCCTCATCCTCTCAGTGTCACTCCTGCGTTTCAACATACTTTGATCATCTTACTCCGAGTAGCTTGCTCAACTATTTTCGAGACATCCATGATGTCGTTCGAATCTTCTTAGCATAATTCTCCGTTGCTATAGTCATCGGCAACGACTTCTACTTCTCCAAACGATAACACTTTTGCAAGTCAGAAAGGTCTTGATCAGGATCAAACCGACAATGATACCGCAACTCAAACCAACTTAGTGAGGACGCTCTTCAAATTCTTGTGATCCGCGTAAATGTCACTCTTATAGCCTTAAGAGCATCCCACACATTCAACTCTCTTAAGCTCTTCTACATAATAACTCCACCACAATGGAATACCTGTCCAAGTAGAAGACTTCCTTCACTTAAAACTTACTAGCCATACTTGACGTGGTAGTGATGTCTTCTAAGTTCTCGTGGAACCAACTATAGATTTTCAACACCACCTCCCTATGTTATAATTGCCAACTTGTACTGAGTATGTTCCTGAGCTTCTCGTAGATGATCCAACAAGGCACTGATCCTTGCAACTTCTTTAACTTTGGCTACCCCCCTTAAGAAAAGAGAAACTAGGGGGATAAAAGAGTAGCCTGAACCTTCTTCTAAGTGAGTTTACTATCATGATGACCTTCTGATCTCCAATAAAAACTTATATGCCTAAACAAGAACAAGTACTTCGAAATTCCTCGCGAGTAGAAAAAACAGCAGCACAGTAAAACATCCATATCTCCAGTTCTGTTAATCCAATTAAGTTCCACCTTATACCGTTGGAAAGCTTATCAAATTCTCTACAGCTTACTTATAGAACAGTTTTCCTAATTCTGCAGTTAACTTGGTCGAAAGCAATGTACAACAGAAACTGTTCTAGGCTTCAGTCAGTGCAGATGTAACACCTTGTGATTTTCGTATCTCCCAAACCATAAAAGCTATGAAGGTGATTCTAGAGGCATTGGGAAGATGTTCAAGTCTGGTTATTTCCATAAAAATTTCATAAACTTTCGCTAAGCAGATATTTCTGAGTACTGAAGAAAAGATAGACTGCTCCAGAAAAGGTAGAATCTAGAGAATAAGGTAAATCAACCCAACTATATACTACACTGATCCTTATACCTTATAGACCTATAGACTAAATGAAATTGTGGACAAACTCCACAAGATCGTTGCAATCATACAAAGATCCAAAACAAGTACATGCATAATGACAACCAACGGAACACTGAAGGTTCACACTTCAAACATTGAGTCAATTGGCGATACTATCGTTCTCTTCATACCAAGGGTAAGGATCCTAGAGCTCTTATTCTGATTACGCAAGAAGGTGGTAAGAGAAGACTCTAAAAGCATATCAAGGCAATGAGTATAGATGAGAGCAAGGCTTAAAATAAGCATCAAGGAGGAGACAAGTATCAAGGGTAGATATATAGTAGAGAAGAAAATGTCAAGGATTATAGAACAAGGATTTTATAGCAAGTTCAAAACCTTAAGACGACCATTTTCTAACTAGGCTTGCGTCCTACAGTCAGCATTGCTTTGATACCACTCTGTCACAACCAGTTTTAAGGACAAAACCAGATATACACTATATGTGAAATAAAGAGGTCAAATCTCACATATAGCTGCAGATAAGTGTAATATCAAAAGACAAATGCTTATTAAACATAACGCAATAGTATAAGATATAACCTTAGAGAGCAACACAGCGGAAAGACAACTCCGAACACCGAGTGTAACCTTCACTCCAGGATCAAACTAACTGGTTAATCACAAGCCTAACAATTCTAAAATCTAGCAATCTAGTACCCTTCCTGAGATGTGGGAAATAGCAAGAGTGAGTCCATGTCAAACTCAGCAAATATATCATAGGGTTCATGAGGCTCAAAAGTCGACACTAGTTTACTGCGATTAGCTTTTAGTGAGTCATCTTTTAGCAATTGAGTAGCAACAAGTTTACCATAAGCCCAAATAACCTCATGATCATGTAAACGAGAATAATGTATAGCAAGAAATAATAATCATTAGTGAGCATCAACATCATCAGTATTAACATTATCATCAATGTTCATCATTTATTCTGTAAGGGTCCAAGGCCACTCGTGACCGTGAGCACGGCTGATATACCAGTTTTACACTCTGCAGAGGTTGTACACTTTCACTGTGAGTCGTGATTTACCCTTTTGCTCGAGGTAGCTAATCTCTTGACCCACTTCCAAGGAAGGTTGGTAGGGTTCACTATGAAGTCTTTCAAAGGTTCTTCTAACAAGTTAGGGCCATTAGATTTCACTCGGCAAACCGATGTAGAGCCCCCCTTCCAAATAGCACAATAACACGCAGCCTATACACATGAGGACAGAGGCCGCACTATATCCGATTCGTCAAGCCATTCTTATGCCAAAAAGGAATATCACTAACAAGCTAGAAAAGGTCCTCATACTTGACTAAAGCCAGAGCCATTATAGCCCTCATAGTTGTACTGTAAGTCCTAGATGTTCGCTTACAAATGAGTCCTTATGGAGAGAAACTAGAGCACCGTAAAAACAACCCAATATGCTCTAGCCCTCTTGAGCCATGTTGCTTTAAAACATCTTTTAAATGTTTATTGCATATACCATTAGTCAAGTTACAGATCATGGTTATTTATCTTGAGCACTAGCATAAATACTACCCAATGCAATGTCCCGTGGATGTCAAGATACAAGATACAAAAGCTAGGATATCCTTAGTGGTAACAAGGTAGACACATGCACATGAATTAAGTATATTGAAGGTGAATAGGAAACAAGGATAATCCCATGCTATACTTGCCTTAACTTGCTTTTCCTCCAAAGCAATACACTCGAAAGCCTTTAGTATTCAACTTTCAATTTTCTGCTTCTAATTCTCAGCTTCTAGTCTTCAGAGAATAGCTTCTTAATCACCACGTAAACATCACCGATTGACTGAACCATATAGCACCACACAAGCATCCATACAATCATACACGAAGCAAACAATAGATCTATATTAGAATAGTACACCAATCATACAAAAATAAGTAAAAGAGTTTAAAACATGATTCTACGCATCGCTACGAACACAAAGTCACGAAAAGCACGCTAATCGGAGCTACGGTTGAAAAGATACAACTACCGATAGATTTACCAATAAAACTATTAGCTTCATGTATCTTAATGGTATAAAAACATGTATAATATATTTTATAGATATTATAATTTAAGTCAAATTTAGATTCAAATTATAAAACTAAAGTAAAACAAATCATATTTTATTTACAAAACCAGTTGCATAATTGTTATTTAAGATATGATTCAAACCATGAAATTCCAATATTAGTGACTTGGTAAACACTGTTACAAATGCGTAGATCTCGTTGCTATGAATCTAACGCAACTTGAATGGCTCAAAACGGAGTTGAAACGTAGAAGATATGAAATAAACAAGATTTCCTCTATTAAAATAATAGATTAAATCTAATCATGAATTTTAAAAGTTGAAAACCTACTTAACAGTAGTATTAACATGTAGATTATGAAATTACGAACCTAACGCAAGTTGAACGGATCAAATCAGAGTTAAAACGGAGAAGTTATGGCTAAACAAAATCAGTGGCAATTCTGTAAATAGTTGAAAACGTAATTTATTCTTCACTGAAACAAAATATGCTTTCAAATGAAGAAAACAAAATATGTAAACATGTTTTGGATTGCGGGTTTATTTTCTAAGAATATAGGGACGGCGGCGGACTTACTTGTTGCCGAGGAGAGTATGGCCGGGCTAGGCAGCGCGGCGGTGACGGCGACGACGAGAGAAAGAGGAGAAAAATATAATTTACTACACAAGAGATTTCCCAAACTAGGGGCTCCTTTTACGGTAGTTTTGGTGTTCTTTGCCCAAGGGGTAGGTCCATACTTATTGGGAGAAAACTCCTCGCCTTCACATCAACTAGCAATATGGTACTAATTGATGTTACACCCTCCGTCTTTACTAATAGGCCTAATTAATTATTAAAGCCCATTAGTAAATAAATGTATGGGCCTTTGAGATTTATTAAGATTATTGTACATGGGCTTTGAGCGTTGGGGAAAATGAGAGATTTATTATTTTTGGAATTAATTATTTTCATGGATAAAATAATTTCAAAAAAGTACAGAATTATTATTTAAGCCGCGAAAAATACTCCGAAAGCTCCGAAAATTTGGGAAAAATTTTCAGAGACATTATGGAACATGAAAAACCCAAATAAAGTATTTGGAGCTCATGATAAGATAATTTGGAGCATCTAAAAATTAGATTATGCTCACAGATAAGTGGAAACAAGCTACAGAAAAAGTCAGAAAAATTTCCGAGAAGATTGTGGAGGTTGATTGACGATGAGAAACAAGTAATTTGATTGTAGAAAAATGATATATGTATATCGGGAAAGGAAAATCGACCTAAACTTATTTTGAAAGAACAACTTGAATTTATTTTGATCTTTGGTCAAAACCAAGTAATACAAAAAACCAAAAGCATTAGCATGTATGCACAACAATGTTGCTACGTCCTAAGATGAATTTTAATTCAATAAAAATTTTGTTTTACTATATTTCATGAGCACAAAACATTCATAATTAAATCATTTTAACTCTATTTTCAAAGAAGCAAATTTTAGGGTGTTACATTTTATCATCTCCAACTTTTATTCTTTGGTCACCTCATGATTCCCACCCTAACCCACTCAAAATCCCAGATTCCTGACTGACTGGTTTGCTGTTTCCATTCCAAGGCCCGCCTGCACCAATTCACTCATATCTCCTAAACCATCTTGAATCAGGATTGGAGCTCTAAACCAAGGTTGGAGAGGATTTTATAATCTACAATCTTGTTTCTTTGATCAACCCTTGAATCCTACTCTAAGCCACCCAAAATTTGCAATATCTGCCTTATTGAAATTCTGTTGTGCCTGAAGACAGATTTTGGAAAATTTCTTACAACTCCAAATCCATCGAGATCTGGCTTTTACACTCACAATGGAAGTTGGAGATAATTTCATTCTCTACAACTTTTGTTCTTTGGCCATCTTGAGATTCGAGCTGTAGCTTGAGCTACAGGGAGAAACATGCTGCTGCTGCTGGAATGTTTGAGTTTGTTTCAGGGCAGTGTTTCAGGTGTTTCAATGCAATCTGGAATTTCCGAATTTGGATCAACAGGGCAATGTCGTGGCCGAGTAGGCACTGTCCCATGCGCCGCGTGGCCCTTCGGTGCTCGCTCGGCTCGACACCTCGCCATCCTCGCTGTGCCCGCTGTCCACGCTCGCAGAAAGGAAAAGGGGCGAGCCCCTCATTCCCTTGCTTTCTCTTCTCTCGGTCTCTCCGTTCTTGCTCGCCGTAGTCAGAACAGAATCGAGCTCGCTGCTGTGCCATAGCTCCGTCCTCCAACTCTTCCAGCACCAGTCGCACCACCCTGCTCCCCACCTCAGTCGCTCCACCACGCCCTTCCTCCACCCTTCCCCGCCGCTGGAACCTCGTCGTCGAGGCCGCCTGTCTCGCCGAGGTCAAGCCGCTACTGGCTGCAGCCAGCCAGACCAAGGCTGGACTGCTGTCGAGCCAGGGCCAGGCATGGCCAGGGCTGCCGCGACGCCCCTCCCTATGCGCCTCTGGTGTCCACAGCCGCCGGGACGGGCTCCTCCAGTCGATCCCCTCCTCCTGTGCTCCATTCTTGCCCATGAAGAAGAAGAGAAGGGGGTGAATCGCAAATAGAAGCTCTTTTCCGTGTTCACTTTGCATAATGCCTAGACACAAAGATTTACAAATGAGGGCTTAATTAATTAGGAAAAAGTTGTGTTCACTTTGCAAGGGTGTTTTCCATATTTTTTTTGGAATATTGCATTAAATCGGCTGCATCTTTGGAAATTAATATCTCATGCTAGGGAGCTCCAAAAATAGTGAAACAAATTTTGTTAGCTTCGTTATAAAATTCTCTTGATGATAGATCTACAATATGGCATGTTTTAGTTTAAAGTTTTTGCTGTAAAACTAGATCTATGCAGTTACGTTTTCAATGCTAGTTGTATTTTTCTTTTTCATAACTGTAGATGTAAGGCTCCAAATGAAGTGAAATTTTTGTGGCATGCTATCCATAATGTGTTTGATGTGTGGTAAAAATTTCATGGTCATTGGTTGCTGTATGAGTGAGTTATTGATTTATCTTGCTCTCACATGATTTCTTGCATTGGCATTTGGTATTTTCCATAGAGGTTGCTATGCTTACCCTAATGACTTGAAATTTATATAGTAGTCTACCAATAGTATGTAGAATCTACTGTATTTTTTGTAGAATTTACTGTGCACTTTGGGTATATGTTCATAATTACACCTTAATATCTAATTAAATTAAGAAATGCATGAAAAGAGATTAATTGGTGATGGACACCATGATTTCTAGTGTTCATTAGTTATGTGTGGCATGATGGTAAAGTTGGTTTTGTTAAATTGTATGCTTGCAACATCACTTAATAATTAATTTCTTATAATTCTAGTTTCTGGACAGATCTGGAAAACTTTGTCAATTGCTCCTTGATAATGATGTTTTCTTCATAAGTGATCTATAGCAAAGTTGTCTTAAATTTCATGATCTAGATACTGTTACATTTTGGTAGCCATTGGTCAAGTAGTATAATAGATATACATGTTTTAAGTTGGAGGTCAGAGATGGTTGTTCTCTGTTTGCCCAGAACAGGTTCTAGGAATGTTTGAATTCGACCTGGTAAAATTTTGATTCATGCTTTGGTATCTAAAGATGAAATGTAAGAAATTTTATAAGCTTTCCATAATGTCCTAATTCATGTCCATTGGAGTTATAGAATTCCAGTTATGAAGTTTCTTAGCTACTCCTGTTAACATGATTGGAAATGCTAAATTTCTGGAATCTTGTTATGTGTGTGTTTAGTTTTAACCTTGTGGCACTTAGTGGTTTCTTAGGGATGTTTAAACATGTTAATACCAAAGAGGAGATTTGCACCTAAGCTTAAAGTGATTTGAATAGAGCACCACATGACTTGGTTTTGTGCTCATGATGTTGCAATATCATTACATTCATCTTCACATCATTCATACAAGTTCATAAATCATCATGTCATCCTTGGTGCATACATGAAATTCATTGGGTGCATATACATGCAATAGGTGTGCCGAGGATCGTGTCGACCGTAAAGCTCCACAAGGCGTGAACCCCGAAGTTGGAGTCTGTTCGGGAGCCGGAGGTCCAGTTCGACGAAGCCAGAGAAGGCGTGGGAATCGTTCTTGAAGCCGAACCTTGATCTATCTTCTTTCGGTTAAGGCAAGCCCCGGAGCATTATAAGCCTCCTACTTTGAAAGCAATTATCTATATACATGCTATATGTGTATTGTTGCATTACGTTATAGGAGTTGGTTGGAAACCATTGCTGCATTGATAACACTCCTTGTCCAACAATGTGAACCTGGAATCCTATGTAGACAGGATCGTATCTATGCTTAGCCCTGGTTAATTAGACCAGTAGAAGTCGGGTGATTTCCTATCACCTGCGAGATATAGGGCTTTATCAGGTCACGGTTGGCTATATTTGCTATCGTGGAAAAGAACCATGTGTTAATATGAATAAAAGACCGGGCGGGGTCTTACGGTTGTAGTGATGCCGCCTGTGTCGATTAAGGACCGAGACCTGAAGCCTTCTATGTCATTTTGAACGCATGCCTGACATTTAGCTAGCCGGCCTGAGGTTGCCGACCGTGAAGCCTAGTAGCTCAACTCAGGCTACGAAGTCAAAAAGTGGAAGTCACCTCGGAAGGGAGCCAGAGGGTCCAAGGGCAGGTGAGTCAAAAGTCCTGAGCATCCTGGCCACTGGTATCCCCGAGAACGCGGCGCTGTTCGGGCCCACCCTGAGTTGTACCAAAGGTTATCTACGGCTGCCTTTAGCAGGGTTTGCCGGGTGAGTGTCAGGAATACCCCCTCAGCTGAGTTGGAATCGATTCGAGTTGCCGTCTCTCCCGGACAGTGAGAAACTTGACTGGTTATCTCCAACGTAGATACACTAATTATATTGATGGTTCAGAATTGATGATAAGGATGATAATGACAGCCATGATTAAACCGGATATGGTTATTATTACTTGCTTAGCTTAAGCAGGTTAATGATGATTAACTTGATGCTTAAGCAAATAATGGTTACTTATCTGTTTTAAGCTTTTCTGCAAATGAGTCAGCTAGCCCACTTTATAAAGCCTTGCATACTCCTTGGTGTCACTTTGTTTCTAGTTTCGGTCGGGTAAGTCTAGCTGAGTACCTTCTCGTACTCAGGGTTTATTCCCACCTGTTGCAGGTAGCAGATTCGTACTTGTTGCTGCAAGTATTGTCTTCGCAATGTGGGCATGAAGACTAGACCATATGGGTATGGTCTCTGTAGTATCTCTTCTGGTATGCTTTTGCAGGATGTGACTCTGTATTGGCAGTATTTCACTTCAAATAGTTTCAGAAATTATGTTGCTTCCGCTAAACTTTACTTTGGTTTTGTAATAAATTATTCATACTCCGATGTATGAGAGCTACTTGAACTGTTGTAACAAGTGCCGTGTTATTTTGAATCACTACGATCTTGGTTGATCTCGGTTTGGTTTGAAATCCCTTGTGATTTCATGGACTACCGGAGTTATATGGGCTCAAGTTTAAGAATTTGATCGCTTCGGCGATTGTTTTTGGACTTGTGCTCTTATAATTTGGACGGTTCCATGACACCTATCACTTAATGCAAAAATATATATAACATAGTATTTATTTGCATTTTTAGAAATTAGGAAGCTTATAATGCTCCGGGGCTTGCCTAGGATCCGACACAAGTCAGTCAAGTTAGCTTGCACCGTCTTGACGACGTCTCCACTCCAGGCGTGCACTCCAGGGTCCTTCCATCCTCGGGATGGATCCACCAACACCATCTTCGGGTTCAGCTCCACATCATGTCCTTCACGTGGTGTATCTAGCGTACCTAGATGAGATGCAAGATGCAAGTGTATGAATACATGGAAGTGCAATGGACAAAGCATCACATACAGTAAGCAAGACAAGCACCATATTACACTACACATGCATAAACACTTCATGTTGCTTAAATAAACATCACACAACCTAATATAATAGATAGCAAGCATATTAGACATGGCTCACAAGTTTCACAAGATCTCAGGTGTATTAACTTAACTACCCTCAAAGGCATAAGTCACCCTTAACAATATACAAGCAAACAACTATAATTAGAATCTATCAATTTCTGGACATGTAAACAACAGCTACAAGATTTAGCTATAACTCCTAAACTACTTGGCCAAATGCCACCAAATTTTAACAGTAGCTAGATCATTTAATTCACCACAACTTTGCTATGGATAAGATGCCTAGAAAACATCATTAACATGGGGTAATTTATATTGCCCCCAGAACTGTCCAGAACTAATAATTGCAGGAAATAATTATTAACTTATAATGCAAACATATAATTGGACAAAACAAACTTCACTAACATGTCACACATGACTAATAAACACCAGAAAACATAGTGTCCACCCCAAATAAATTCTTTTAATACACTTCTTAATTCATTTGGATAATTAGGTGGAATAATAAACATATAATAAAAGTGTACTATAAATTCTACAAAAATTACAGCAATTGGAGCACCACAACTTTAGATATGAAAATAACAAGCAAAACTAACTAGATTAACCTATTTAGCAAGATTAAATCAAAACCTTATAAAAACAGTGAAAGGATCAAGATGCCCAAGAGGGGGGGGTGAATTGGGCTTCTCTAAAATTTATTTCAAGAATTTAATCCTACTAAGCCATAATTCACCCCTAGTGCCTACAAGTGTTCCTAGTGATTCTACCGATAAAAGTTTTGCACCCTAAGTTCTAATCCTAGTCTAGCATGGCAATTCTAGGAATATAAACCAAGCAACGAAAGTAATGTGGGAAAGTAAATTGCTTGAATGTAAAGGGTTAGGAACACGGTGATGTTTTCCTTAGGTGTTGGAGAGTCGCCACTCCCCACTAGTCCTCGTTGGAGCACCCGCGCAAGGGTGTAGATCCCCCTTGATCCACGCGAGGATCAAGTGCTCTCTATGTGCTGATTCTTTGACACTCCGTCATGGTGAATCGCCCACAACCGCTCACAAGATAAGTTGGGTCATCCACAAGCTCCGCTGGATGATCACCAAGCTCCCAATCACCACCAAGCCGTCTAGGTGATGGCGATCACCAAGAGTAACAAACAAGAACTCTCATTTGACCACAACAAGGCTAATGTGAAGGTGGATGCACACTTGCTACTCCCTAGTCACTAATGAGGGTCCTTAATCTTGGATTCTCAAATCGCAATCCTCACTAGAGCTCTTGCACTCCCTTGCACTTGAAAACTGTTTCTCAGCTAAACAAATGAGCAAGAGAAGTTCAAATGGAGGGGTAGAGAATGTATTTATACTCCCCCTCAACTCCCCAACCGTTATCTTCAAAAATAGTAGCTTTCGGGGCAAACAGACGCGTCCGTTGCCACCGAAGTGTGTGTCTGTCGCGTGTAACATAGTACAAACATTCTACTAGCCATTAGGGGCCAACAGACGCTGGGCCGCGTCTGTTGCCCTAGAACCAGACGCGTCTGTCGTGTGATCAGAGAACTCAGGGCATTCTGGACTGCGTCTGACGCACACCAAACGCGTCTGACGCTATGCCCTACGGGCGTCTGTCGTGAGCAATAGGGAGAGACGCGTCTAACGCCATTCATCCCCCGTGTCTGTCGCTCCAAAACCACTTAGGCCTCGCAAGTTCCATGCGACAGACGCTGACATCAGCGTCTGTCGCTTTCGCCTTTAGTGTCTGTCGCCTGTTTGAAGGCTGAAACGACATCTGATTCAAACACTTCTTGAACGGCTTTTGTTCGAAACAATCTCTGGGCCATCAGTGCTAAGTTTGACAAGTGTGCACCACACCTAACCATTAGACTCACCTAGGTCAAGCTACCCATCCATGCCCCCCTTAATAGTACGGCCAAAGGAGAAAAACAAAAGTCCTGACGACTAATTCGAATGTCACTCCTCGATGTCTGGAACTAACTGTCCTTAACCTTGTCATCCATCCTTTGAAAACCAAAACAATTTCCATCGATAATGGGCATGACCATCACATTGCCTAAGATTGCCATTATCATGACCTAACATTCTATCGTCTCTGCAAAACACACGTTAGTCATGATAATTAACTGTTGTCATCAATCATCGAAACTCACTCTAGGGGCCTAGATGCTTTCAAACAGTATGCAACTAATAGGTTTAATAATTTTATTAGCTAGAGCATATCATCACAAGATTAATACAACTAGAATCACTATTTTTGGACTCCTAAAACTCAAGATATGGCTCTGGTCAACTTAAAAGCAATTTCTAAAGCACTTTTCAAGATTAATTCACATAGCACACAAACATGCACGAAACATCACGTTTTCTGGACCTAGCAGGTAGAGCATTTCACAAGGAAGCTAACAAAACTAATTTCACTAGTTTTAGACACTCCTAGAGCTAGATATGCATTTTACAAGGTTAGCACAGATTTCAGAAAAACTAAAATAGGGAAAACCACTTAACCCTAGATTTCGCTAAATCCACCCAGAGCTACACCCAACAAGTCTCTAGTGGCGCTAACGTGGGGACCCACTGCCTAGACAGGCCCACCTATCATCCAAAGAGAGAGACACATAGCTTCTTCCCTTCTTCACTGGAACACAGGAAGCAGGGGAGCTTCGCCGACCGACTGATCTCGGCCGTTGGGTAGTCGGCGGTGGTGGAGGAGGAGGCAATGCGGCAGCCTAGGGTTAGTGCACACACACCGGTGTCCTCGGTGTAGCTGTCACACCCGGTTTTAAGGACAAAACCAGACATACACCATATGTGAAATAAAGAAGACAAATCTCACATATAGCCACAGATAAGTGTAATATAAAAAGACAAATGCTTAATATACATAACACAATAGTATAAAATATACCTTAAAGAGCAACACAGCGGAAAGACAACTCCGAACACCGGGTGTAACCTTCACTCCAGGATCAAACTAACTGGTTGATCACAAGCCTAACAATTCCAGAATCTAACAGTCTGGTACCCTTCCTGAGATGTGGGGAAATAGCAAGAGTGAGTCCATGTCGAACTCAACAAATATAACATAGGGTTCATGAGGCTCAAAAAGTTTGACACGGGTTACTGCAATAGCTTTTAGTGAGTCATCTTTTAGCAATTGAGTAGCAACAAGTTTACCAAAATCCCAAATAACCTCATGATCATGTAAACAAGAATAATGTATAGCAAGAAATAATAATCATTAGTGAGCATCAATATCATCAGTATTATCATTATCATCAGTGTTCATCATTTATTCTGTAAGGGTCCAAGGCCACTCGTGACCGTGAGCACGGCTGTTATAACAGTTTTACACTCTGCAGAGGTTGTACAGTTTCACTGTGAGTCGTGATTACCCATATGCCCGAGGCAGCTAATCTCTTGACCCACTTCCAAGGAAGGTCGGCAGGGTTCACTATGAAGCCTTTCAAAGGTTCGTCTAACAAGTTAGGGCCATTAGATTCACTCGGCAAACAGATGTAGAGCCCCCCTTCCAAATGGCACAATAACGCGCAGCCTATACACATAAGGATAGAGGCCGCACTATACCCGATTCGTCAAGTCGTTCTTACGCCATGAAGGAATACCTCTAACAAGCTAGAAAAAGTCCTCATACTTGACTAAAGCCAGAGCCATATAGCCCTCACAGTTGTACTGTAAGTCCCGGATGTTCGCTTACAGATAAGTCCTTATGGAGAGAAACTAAAGCACCATAAAAATAACCAAATATGCTCTAGCACTCTTGAGCCATATTGCTTTAGAGCATCATTTAAACTTTTATTGCATATATCATTAGTCAAGTTACAGATCATGGTTATTTATCTTGAGCACTAGCATAAATACTACCCAATGCAACGTCCCATGGGTGTCAAGGTACAAGATACAAAAACTAGGATATCCTTAATGGTAAAAAGGTAGACACATGCACATGAATTAAATATATTAAAGGTGAATAGGAAACAAGGATAATCCCATGCTATACTTGCCTTAAACACCGATCGTTCGGTAAGCTTTAATCTTCAACGTTCTTCTTCTTCTTCTTGATAACCACGTATATCTCACCGATTGGACTTGATCAATAAATCATCACACACACATCGAGCAATCATACACGAAGCAAACAATAGATCTAAATTAGAACAGTACACCAAACATAAAATGAAGATGAAAAGTTTGTAGAACGAATCTACGTCTCGCTACGAATACACAGACGCGAAAAAGCACACTAATCAGAGCTACGGTTGAAAAGATACATCTACCGAAAGATTTGCTCTTAGAAGAAAATATAAAACTATTAACTTCATGTGTTTTATATATAAAATATTTTATAAATACTATATATGGAATTAAGTCAAATTTAGATTCAAATTATAAAACTAAAGTAAAACAAATAATATTTTATTTACAAAACCCAGTTGCATAATTATTAATCAAGATATGATTTAAACAATAAAATTTCAGAATTAATAATATGGTAAACACTGTCACTAACGCGTAGATCTCGTTGCTATGAATCTAACGCAACTCGAATGAGCTAAAACGGATCTAAAACGTAGAAGATATGATTTAAACAAGATTTACTTTATTAAAGTAATAGATTAAATCTCACATCGGAACTTAAAGATAGAAAACCTAACCAACAGTAACACTAACAGTATAACAAGTTTGTAAAACTCTTCTACACGTTACTACGATCACATAGACATAAAGATCACGAAATTTGGATTTAAAACGTAAAAATTATGAATTTTCTAAGATTTCCTATAGATAAATAATTACTTTAATATAAACTCGAAAATAAATTATCTCAAACCTACTGTACAGTTCTATAATCATGTAGAGCTCGCAAATACGAATCTAACGCAATTTGAACGGATCAAATCGGAGTTAAAACGGATAATTTATAACTAAAATAAACTCAGTGGCAAAACTGTAAATATCAGAAAACGTATTTTTCAATTACCGAGACGAAATACGCTTTCCACAGATCAAAACGTATTTTCCAGATTACGCTTTGGACTGCGGGTTAAGAACTTAAAATTTACAGGGTCTCTTTAGCAAATGTTACAGCCGAACGGGTATCTTTGAATATCAGCAGTTGGATTCAAAATCAACGATCCAGATTGGATCGGGGAGGGAGCCGGCGGCGCTCCGGCCGGAATCGGCCGACGGTGAGCTTCCCGCGGCGGTGCCATGGCCGGAGATGGCTTCCTCGCGCTACAGAGCACGAGCTTACGAACGGAAAACACAGGGAGAGAGAGAATGACATGGCGAGCTCACCCCGCGCGAAGATGGGACCGGAGGATGACCGGAAGGCGGCGGCTAGCTCGCGGTGGCGGACGGTGGAGGCGGAGCTTCGGGCGTAGCCACCACGGAACGATAGAGACTGCGATTTGTAGTCCAATGTGAAGCGGAGGGAGGCGGCACCCCGTTTTTATAGCCCGAAGGCATCGGTATACATGGAAAGGGCGAAGATTTGCGGTGGATTCGATTCACCAAATCGGAGAGAGAGAGAGGAAAGCTGCGTTCGGCCGGAGGAAGAAGAAAGGAAAGGAGACACGTCGCTGACAGGTGGGTCCAGCATGTCAACGGCGGATCAGCGGCCGATGCGGGACGCAGGCGCGTGCGGCTGGGCCAGCAGGCCGTGCCTGGGCTCGGCCCAGTGAAGCGGATGCGGGCGCGGGGAAAACAAAGAGGGAGGATGGGCCGCCGAGGCAGGCTGGGGAGTTGGGCTGCGGTAAGAAGCGGCCCGAGAGCAGAAAGAATTCCTTTCTTTTTTTCTTTTTCTAATTTTTCAAAGCATTTTCAATTGATTTTGAAACCTAATTTGAATTTAAATCAAACCACTCATCACAAAAATTTAAATGCAACAGCTTGAGTGCACAAACATGTTTCTACTCTTACATTTGATTTTAAATTTATAAAAATTATTCTTATCCTAAATTTGCATGCTCACAAAAATATATAAAAATCATATTTTTCCTATTTTTCATTTCTTCAAAATTTCAGGGTGTTACAGTAGCGTAGAGCGACTCGAGGTGGCTCAGCCTCGCGAGACTATGGCTCGGCGGTGAGCACGCGTGGCGGCCATAGAGCAGCTCCGGTGGTGACCGGCTACAGCGACAAAGGAGGAGCATCACAGGTCTGCACGAACTCAATGGTGGCCCTAGCTCGGCCAGCGATGGCCCATGGCACACTGGCCACATGCAAGCGTGGCACTGGCGGCAATGGCGGCATGACGGTGGCGCTGCAGCATGCTAGGCGGCTAGGGAAGGGGCGCCGGAGGGTCAGCCCGAGCTGGAGATGGTGGTGATGCACTTGATTGGGATGGAAAGAGAACATAGTAGCGGTTGGGAGGAGCTCTGCCGCACAATAATGGCGGCCTTGGCGGCTGGCGACCTTGGAGCGGCCGGAGAGCGAGGGGGAAGGGAGCAAGAACATGCGAGGGCGAGTGGGACAGTGAGCAGAGGGAGCTCGGTGTCCATACTAGTGCAAGGAGAAGGCAGGACATGCGGTAGCAGCGCTGACAATGGTGGGGGCGCGATCGACACATGGTAGCCATGTCCAGCCCATGCTTCGCCTATTGAGATGATTTCCTGAACATGTGGCGGGCAACGAGATGACTAGAGTGGGACGTGTTTTTGGGCCTTCTTCAGGCTGAATTAGACCTTGAGCTCAATAGCAAAGTTGCAGCCCATAACAAGCTCTACACTTTCCATTAAGACACCTATGTCATTAGGACAACAAATTAGTGACTAATGAGGCTCCTATTTGCTAGTGTCGGCATTAACGGTGATTAGCAAAAAATCCAAATTGGTGGTCAAAACAAAGTCAAACTGGTGCCGTCCTTTTGCATACTCTTCTCCACAATGTCTACTCCGACTTTTGTAGTTGGCTCAACTTGAGTTGCTTAACAAAATTTTGAGAACGCAGCATGCCAATCTAATGACATAGGATTATTTGAAGACTGGACAACAACAGCACATTCAAACTTGGTGCCTTTGTTTGAAGCATCAACAAGCTGAACTAGGCTGTGCCCCAAAAACAAAAGTCTAGTTTTGCATATTTAAGGAGATCCAAAGTTCCAAAGTAGGGTATCCAACTGAAACACAGTTTTGACTTAGCCAAAAATCCTAAAGTCCCAAAACAGCACTGCATTGAAACTTGTGAGCTCTATTCGCCTAGGTTAGAGACCAAACTAGCTCTTGACCATTTAACAAAGTTTGTTCCACAAAAGATGAACCACAACTTTTGTTAAAGGACAAACTCCAAAATATGCACCGAACCTATAGTAGGATCACGATAAAACTTAAATTATCCTTTTTGATCCATTGGAGCATTTTCTTAGCATTTTCTCAACATGAACCTTTCATGACTTTTGTTGTAAAGTTCATCTAGAGTCATTTGGGCAAGGTTGCAAGGTTTGGTTGATGATCTATAATTCCATTCACTTAATGGTGCAATCCAAACACTTAGTAAAGCCATTGAAACAAAGATATGACTTATCATTTCATGTGACTTTTTTATTCTAAACTTTATGAAACTTTTCTAGTGATCACTATAGATAGAGAGTGATATGAGACAAATGAAAGAAGCACCTTCAATCATCACTTAACTTGCCATGTTTGAGCTCAAACTCTTTGCTTAGATAGTGACAAACACCTAGGGTGTTACAATCTCTAAGCTTTGCTCGAGGACAAGCAAAGGGATAAGTGTGGGGGAGTTTGTTGGTGGTCCTTAACTCATATTTCAACCACCAACTAACACATAAAATATGCTCAAAATAAACACCAGACTTAGAATTAATACTTATAACTAATCAATTCCACGAGTTTTGGTGATTATTCATTTGCAGGAGGACATGACGGAATTACATAGAAAATGAGCCTAAAGTATACAAGAAATACAACATTACAGATGACCGACATGAGCCCAAGGTAAGATGGCCCACTTACCAGTAGAATTAGGGCCAGAAAGAGAGGAGAATAAGGACAAACCCGAATCAAATCACTTCTTCTCAGCGAAAGCACCCTGTAGGCCCACTCTAGAAGCCCAAAGGAGGACACCCACTGAAAATAGGACAATTTGGCCATAGAAAAGGAGCGGCCACTCCCAGGGATTGGCCGCTCCCCCACTGGCTCCTTTTGGCCCCATCTTTTGTAGGCTGCTTCCTACCGCCTCTCCAACGTTGGTTCCATGGTGTTTCGCTGAAGAATTGCACGGAGAATGGTGGTTTGCTCAAGATAGGAAGGCATGCAAGGAAGCACAACTCCATTCCATCTCCACCATTCAATCCTATGATGGTTTGATCCAAGGGCTGTGGTGATTGTTGGTATTTATTAACTTGACACTTGTTTTGGATAGTCACTTACTAATTACCTACACTC
The DNA here is from genome assembly GCA_038087645.1 of Saccharum hybrid cultivar R570. Taxonomy (NCBI): domain Eukaryota; kingdom Viridiplantae; phylum Streptophyta; class Magnoliopsida; order Poales; family Poaceae; genus Saccharum; species Saccharum hybrid cultivar. The sequence continues at coordinate 3,297,365 of JAQSUU010000304.1, forward strand.
TTAGCTATTTGTACCAGGTTGTCATCCCCGGTAATAAAGCTAAAAATGTTTGTTGGCATTACTTAGCATTACTACTAAGTAGTTATCTTGTCATTTCATGTGACTAGAAAGAATATAAAGATATGAATGAAAAGTAATCTGCAAGCGCACAGATAATTATACCATTGTAGCATTTTACTAGGAATATTCCAGGTATCGTTATTTATATTCTTACCATAGGGAGGAGCTAAGGGGTTGGCTAGAGATGATGAACAAATGTACATTACTTATGATATCATCAATCACATAGCACATACTCAAACAGGGGTAAGCCAATAATGATAAATGATAAGTATCAATATTGACAACATCTAGAGATAGAAATAGACTACTCATAAGTTTGTAAGACTAGACAGGAGATAAGTTAAGAGATTATGGCCTTGTTCGGCTGGCTGGTTGCCAGCCAGCCAGCAGTGTTTTCCTCTCACACCAGTTCAGCACCAGCCACCAGCCACCAGCCAGCCAGCAGTACTTTTCTCTCACAATAAATCAGCCTCAGCCACTAGCCACCAGCCAGCCGAATGAGGCCTATATTCTTTTGTAGTTTCTTGTTTACTAAGTTTGTCATACACTCTAGCATATATACTATCATGTACAGCATAATGACGCTTTATCTATGCATAAGGAACATTACTAAGGAAAATCAAGAATAGAGCAAGACTTCCATCGCAACCAGGTTCTACTTGTTCTACATACGGCGAGTGGACTACAAAGGATTCAATGGGAGTGTCACTTCCGCAATCTACCACATGACCCAGCATATAGAGTACATCTGCAGGCAAACAATATCTAAGCACTATGCTTACATAATGTTGACCACTTAACTCACTCAAGTACTGAATTAAGCACTTTGCGATCTTATGCATAAACTCATTATCAATCATGACTATATCACATATACTACTAGAGTAAACTCGAAACATAATAAATAGAAACATAGTATTGAAATAGAATAAAGTAATAACAAGAGGGATACAATATCTATACTAGCCTCCAGATGATGATGAATCTATAATCCTGAGCAGGAGCCCGAACTCTACGAAAACCTTGCTAGCTAGCCTATACTAGAACTTTGAGTAGCTAATCTAATTCTCTGGTGAAGAAGAGATCCTCCTAATCTTCTAGCTCCTTGGCTTAATGGCTTCTTTTCTAGGGGGTAGGGCTTGTTTATATAGGCCGGTGGGATAAATTAGGGCCGGTGGGATAAATCAGGGCCCTCAGATCAAACTGACTTCAATCAACAGCGAAGATGCAAACCCTAAGGCGGTGGAGGAACCGACGTAGAAGGCCATGGCTGATAGGTGGACCCCCAGGTCGACCGACCTAGGGTGGGGTCACCGACCTGGCCTTATGCTAGGTGGCCCCCCTTCGGTGGGTCGCCTTCTCGTGTCTTCTAAATTCTTCTCAACTTGGTTTCATGGTGGAATATGGTCTTTTGCCCGATGTTCTTGATATCTTGCCTCCTTTTCCTAATAAACCCCTATAGAAACACATATTCACCAAAACCTATGGAATTCTGTTAGTTCAAACCCTAATTCTATGTTGGAGGTTGATATATGCCCTTTTTCTTGTTTCATTGACGGTTTAAAATGAACAATAACTACCGTCAACAAACTCCCCTAAGCTTAACCTTTGCTCGTCCCTAAGCAAACAACTAATCAGAGATAGATTATGAGTTGTCTCAAATACACATGCTTTCAACCAAAAAATCTCTTTTGGATTAGAGTAATTGATTTGACTTTCAAACTCACCCATATTACCTTCAACCATGGATCTTTTACCTTCACTTAGGTCTCGAGCAATTAAAAGACAGAACAATCCAGTCAAGCACTATGTCTCAAGTTCTTTATTTCACCTCTATTCCAGAGTTTTTATAAGTTTTCAAAATAAAACTCAGAGATTCCCATTGTATGACACTCTCAAGTCTCTCATATGTAGTATTTGTGGATCCTTATCAAGGCAATAATGATGTTATACCTTCTCTCACACCCTACAACTAATAAAGCTTATGTGTAGCTCATAGGTGTGGAAATAGCGCATACATACTTGCAAGCATAAATTATAAAGTCAAATAATGGATCCAAAGAGAATTAAGTCATACAATCAAATCAAGATGTGCATGTGTATGGAATGATGAGTATATATGGTGGCTAATCCTAATTCTATTTTGCTCCTTGAAAACATATCTCTCATTTGAAACTTGGAAACTTTTACAAGAAAACATGGGCTATCTTATTCATATTTTTTCTCTTTTCTCTTCTTCTCTCTTTTTTTAGGCGGGCATCGAAGTACCCATTGTTTTATTTATTCGAACACTTGAAAATGATTGAGAGATAGAAGCATTAATTTTGTGGCAACCTATATGGAATATTTTTGGTGTTCTCTCCCAATGTAGGAGTAAAACATTTTTGAATGGATGGATGGTATGTTTTGGTGCCTACTCCCAGTGTAGAGTAGTGCCTATGTGGGTGGTGTGTATGTGATCTTGATTTTAAAAGTATGACAAAGCTCTCATAAGATATCAACAAAGCTTGACTCAACTCAGTGCAAATGCAAGCAGTAATGATGTGTGGCTTTCTTAGTCTAGCATTCATGTATGGCTATGATAGGAATTCAAGCTCTGTCATACAAGGAACTCATCATGTTATATTTTAAAATTTTCAAGAAGTAAAACATCTGGAATTTATTGTCACTAGGAATAAGAAAAATAGTAGCTCAGACCTTCTTATATCATGTCTGTAAATTATCTAGACTTAGCTTAAGCATGCTCCCACGGATTTCAAGTTCAGAGTGAATCTTTAAGTCAAACCAATTTCATTTAATCTTTGGGAGAGCTCTAGGTTGAAAACTAGGCACTTAGAGCAACTGTCCATTATGTCTTTTGTGAGCATCTTCAAAGTTCTCTTTATTTTAAGAACAGGAATTTAGAGCAAACTTACGTACACACTCTTTTTATTTGATTTTCATCATTATTTTTTAATATGCGAAAGATAAATGAACTAAAAAGGAAAGAAAAAGAAATACTTATCTTGATATACGGGGATGCCTTCCCCCAAGCTGCATGTTGCTATTAGTGTTCAGTACGACGGTCAAAACTGAGGATGGCCAAACAGCCTGTCCCAGTTGTGGTTCTGTTGGATATGGTTCTGTTGGATCTCAGAGAGAGTTTGTCTAGCCTGGTCTTGCCATTGCTGCTGCTAGTGAAGTGTATGCTATATGGCGGCTTGGTTCTCTTCAATGCCTCTGAGTCTAGTGCAGATCTCCTGCCTCTCCATCTATTGTTCATGGTACCCTTGTCCAGAGAAGGATGCACGGCCGGGCTGGAAGTGGTGGCCTCTAGAAGACACCTCCTGTGTATCAATAGAGTGACGTCCACTACCTTGGTGGTAATGGTCGAAATAACCTTGCTGCCACTGGGCACTTGCTCCTTGCTACCAGGAACTGTTAGAGCGCTGGGGCGTGGCTTGCTCCCATGGACTGTGTACAGCTTGGAAACCTCGAGAGGATCCTGTATGGTCAAAAGTTTGATAGGCGATGTAGGCAGGACCCTATGGAGTAGTGTCTGTACCGTAGTACGGTGTCGGTGGCCCTCGGTCTATTCTCACATAAGCACTTCTTCCTACTGCTGCACTAGATGGCAACACAACCAAAGAGTTCATGGTGTACAAACCAAGACCCAGGTTAGGTAACAGGATCTCAGTTGTACGACCATAATAAATCATGATAATACTGGTATTCTTTCCTCCCTTCACCATTTGACCTTGCCAGAAGTAATCAATAGTTATATATGGCCGCCCCAAGGAATGTACCCTTTTGTTTGAAAATTCCTGACCAATGGACTATCATGAATTGCACGGGTGACACCTTCCTATGTTTGATCATAGCAAACATCAATTTCAAGTCTTCTATCCTAACAATTCGGGTGTCTTCCCTAGGAAAAAGGGTCATCCCTAACCACTTATGCATAAAACGCAAGGTAGGTAACTGAATAGAATTAGTACGGGGGTGGTCACAGACATTTTCATCAGAAATTTCTTTCTAGAATTGGGTCCTCTCAAATTCTGGCATAACAGAATCTACATCTATGACACAGTCATCTTGAAAACCAAGATGCTGACTAAGTTCTTTCCATGTGAGGGAGAATTCTTTTGTAAACATTCTAAAGGTTACTCCAGTATTACAGAATTGGAGGGTGCACAAAAGTTCTACAGTAAGCAATTTGCAACCTGGCTCCTCTATAGTCCAAAAATTCTCCCACCCTATTTCATGAAAAATAAGCGAGAACTCAGTGTCCATACCTGACTCTTTCATGAGGCAAGGATCGTAGAAGCTTGTGAGCATGAAAGTATGATCCTTCAATGCCATGTACTTCGATCTCTCTCCTCCCCTTGGCTTCATGTTATTTTCCTCCATTAGGATGTTCATGGTGGTTGTTGACGGAGATGGTGAAGATTGAGCCGGCGAAGAGTCGATGTTCATTTCGGTTCCTGCCGAAGAGTTACTCTGGAGCGATCGGGATGATCCCGAGCGGGAAATCTTCCTCCAGAAACCACTCATCCTGCAAAAACTTAGTAGACAACAAAAACTTGTGGAGAGGATTAGTAAAAGGGTTAGCAGTCAGCGGTCCAAGGAATTAGTGGTTCTGGGAATCAGTCGTCTGAGCAATTTTCTAGTGATTATTCTAGATGAAAGTTGGACAATACCTCCCTACAAAATTTTAATCTTCTCTTAATTCTTGGATAACTCCTCTACTAATGATGTTGCTCTCTACTTACTCTCAAGATTTCACTCCCAAACTTCCACAACACTCCACTACTTCACCCTTCTTCTTTTACCTTCTCACTCTTTCTCTACTTAGCTCTAATGATCTCGAAATCTTGCACTATGAAATTCTGAGCATAGGTAGTGGAATGAGGAGTGTTGTGAAGATAATTGAGCACAGGAGGCTGGTATTTATAGGAGGAGGTGAGAGGGGGTCAGTCGACCTAGGGTGGGGTCAGCTGACCCCACCTTGGGCCCACTCGTGTGGTGCTCATTCCTAGTGCCTTCTCGCGTGGAATCCAAGCAAAATAAGATGCCAACTTGATTATAGAATGACGGAAGCACCAGGTGCAAGAAAAAAATGAATGGAGCACATTAAAAGATGAGATATGGTATGACATGTGGGTCCCAAGTGTGGGTCCGGTAGACCTGTATTTTCTATGTATATACTATGCAAAAAATATTACTTTTATGAAATTATGAAAAATGATGGTATTTTTATATTTTTGTGCCTCCACAATAAATATTTCTTATGGGGTTTTTACGCTCCGTAAAAATTATTCATATGGGGCCTAGATTTTTACTATGCCATGATGAGAATTTTTATTTTATTTCCAATGCAAGTGATGAAAGTAAATATGCAATGCAAAAAAATATGAATAACTACCGAGTTACCTCCCGGCGAGGGTTTGGAATTTTTAAGCCCGCTGAACCGGACGTCTCTACTGTTTATTCTTTGGGTGCACCATCCGATCCCAGAGATGGTAGTCCTAATGATTGATCCTCCTTTTCTTTCCATACCATGTTTACCATGAGATTGAGTTCTGGTCTTGGCTTGAATGTGAATCGTTCTTCTTTTCCATTTATGTTGAATCTGATTTCTCCTGCTCCGGCATCGATGTGAGCATTGGCGGTGCTCAAAAAAGGTCTCCCAAGGATGGGTGACACTTTTGAGTTTGGTTGCATGTCCAGTACCACAAATTCTACTAGTACAGAGAAATCTCTTATCTTTATCGGAATGTTTTTGGCAATTCCGACAGGGTAGCGAATTGATTGATCGGCCAATTGTATGCACATTGATGTTGGCTCCAGTGTTGAATAACTGAGGTTGTCGTAGACCGTTTTGGGCATCACACTGACACTTGCTCCAAGGTCACATAGTGCATTATTGAAGTGTTGATCTCCAATCGAGCAGTCTATAGTGGGACATCCGGGACCTTCTTCTTTGTAGGTGATATGTTGAGGATGGCAGCACTACATTCTTCTGTCAGCTTAATCGCCTCAGTTGTGGGTAGTGGTCTCTTCTTGTTCAAAATGTCTCTAAGGTACTTTGCTTAGGTAGGGACCTGTATAGCATCTAACAGAGGTATATTGATATATAATTTCTGAATGACCTCTATAAACTTACCAAACTGTTCATCTATTTGGATTCTCCATTTTTTGTGTGGGAATGGTAAGAAGTTGGTGTCATGAAAATCTTGTCTCATTTCTTGATCTTGTGACTCTTGTTGGACAACTTCTTCCACTTCATCATCTTTCTTTTCTTCTAGTACTACTAGTGCTGCCAGTATCCTTCCTGTCCCTTTTGGATATGGGGGATCTTAGGTAGACTTGCCACCTCTCATGGTTATAGCATTGATCTGCTCATGGTTAGTGGCAAAAAGGCAGTGCAGCAGACAACTATGCTATTTGTGATTCTATTTTTTTATTATAGCTAAGTTGATCTTTTATGGCAGAAGAAAACCTATCCATTTTAATATTTATATTTTCTAAAATTTTATCATTAGCAGCAAGCTTCTTAGTAATATTATCATTAATCTTAGCTTGCTCTAGGATCAATTCTCTCAAGGATGGTTGTTTGGAGTAATTACTTGGGTACTTACCTTGGTAGTTGGATCGCTGTTGATTCCATCCTTGCTTCTATTGTAGTGGAGCAGAAGTATTGATGGCAGTGTTTATGTCTTCTTGGGATTTAGGGAATTCCACTCCTAAGTATTCTCCACATCTGTTTTGAGCATTGAAGGTATCTTGAATAGCCTAACGATCTCTCTTGTAATTGTCTCGCTGTTCGAGCCAATTCAACAGTACGTCCATCTTAGTTGACAGTGCACATAATTCTTCTGGTGCCTCTTCACTCTGGTGACAGTGTTGAATGTTGTCTTGGGACTAGCTTTGGTTTTCAGCTATCCTTTCCATAAGAACTTCAACTTTCCTAAGAGTGAGTGACAGAAATGATCCTCTAGCAGTGGCATCTAGTTGTTCACGAGCCCTCTGAATTAATCCATGATAGAAGCCTTGCATGAGCAACCACTCTTCCATTCCATGATGGGGACAATCTAAAACATATTCTTGGAAATGCTCTCATGCTTCTGGATTGATTTCTCATTTCTGCTGTTAGAAGTTTGAAATCTTTCCTCTTAAGGCATTGGTCTTGCCTACAGGGAAGAACTTTTCTATGAAGGCCTTCGAACACTTTGCCCATATGTTGATGTTATCTTTGTTGGTGTAGAACCACTACTTTGCTCTTCCCACTAGTGAAAATGGGAATAAGCGGAGTAGTATGATATCTTAGCAACGTTCTTGATGACAATTGTGCTACTAATTTCTAGAAAATTCTAAAGATGAGCACTAGCATCTTCATGTTCCTTTCAACTGAATAGGGTAGCTTGCACCATGTTAATGAGGCTTGGCTTGAGCTCAAACTCAAGATTATCGGTGTTGAGTGTTGGTCCAGTACGAATGTTTGTAGTGCTTGGAACAGTGAACTCACGCAATGTCTTCTTAGCCATATATAGCCTCAAAAACTGGTGTTGAACTTCTTCTTGACTGATTTTGATTCTAATGAATCGAGTTTGGTGAATTACAACCAACCCTGCAATACCCTGTATATGATATGAACAAAGACAAACAAGGATAAGCCTATAAAAGCGGAGGTACTAGCTATGATTTCATCAATAAGTATGCATTTGCTCAGTCTCTCTATAGCCTTTATTACCCCTTCCTAGCAATGGTGCCAAAAATGGTTGTTGGTATTTATTAACTTGACACTTGTTTTGGATAGTCACTTACTAATTACCTACACTTTTAGCAATTTGTACTAGGTTGTCATCCCCGGTAATGAAGCTAAAAATGTTTGTTGCTATTACTTAGCATTACTACTAAGTAGTTATCTTGTCATTTCATGTGACTAGAAAGAATATAAAGATATGAATGAAAAGTAATCCGTAAGCACACATATAATTATACCATTGTAGCATTTTACCGGGAGTATTCTAGGTATCATTATTTATATTTTTACCATAGGGAGGAGCTAAGGGGTTAGCTAGAGATGACGAACAAATGTACATTACTTATGATGGAATCAATCACATAGCACATACTCAAACGGGGGTAAGACAGTAATGATAAATGATAAGTATAAATATTGATAACATTCAGAGATAGAAATAGACTACTCATAAGTTAGTAAGACTAGATAGGAGATTAGTTAACATATTAGATTCTTATGTAGTTTCTTATTTACTAAATCTTTCATACACTCTAGCATATATACTTGTCACACCCGGTTTTAAGGACAAAACCAGACATACACCATATGTGAAATAAAGAAGACAAATCTCACATATAGCCACAGATAAGTGGAATATCAAAAGACAAATGCTTAATATACATAACACAATAGTATAAAAATATACCTTAAAGAGTAACACAGCGAAAAGACAACTCCGAACACCGGGTGCAACCTTCACTCCAGGATCAAACTAACTGGTTGATCACAAGCCTAACAAATCCAGAATCTAACAGTCTGGTACCCTTCCTGAGATGTGGGGAAATAGCAAGAGTGAGTCCATGTCGAACTCAACAAATATAACATGGGGTTCATGAGGCTCAAAAAGTTTGACACGGGTTTACTGCAATAGCTTTTAGTGAGTCATCTCTTTAACAATTGAGTAGCAACAAGTTTACCAAAATCCCAAATAACCTCATGATCATGTAAACAAGAATAATGTATAGCAAGAAACAATAATCATTAGTGAGCATCAATATCATCAGTATTATCATTATCATCAGTGTTCATCATTTATTCTGTAAGGGTCCAAGGCCACTCGTGACCGTGAGCACGGCTGTTATAACAGTTTTACACTCTGCAGAGGTTGTACACTTTCACTGTGAGTCGTGATTTACCCTTTCGCCCGAGGTAGCTAATCTCTTGACCCACTTCCAAGGAAGGTCGGCAGGGTTCACTATGAAGTCTTTCAAAGGTTCGTCTAACAAGTTAGGGCCATTAGATTCACTCAGCAAACAGATGTAGAGCCCCCCTTCCAAATGGCACAATAACGCGCAGCCTATACACATAAGGACAGAGGCCGCACTATACCCGATTCGTCAAGCCGTTCTTACGCCATGAAGGAATACCTCTAACAAGCTAGAAAAGGTCCTCATACTTGACTAAAGCCAGAGCCATATAGCCCTCACAGTTGTACTGTAAGTCCCGGATTTTCGCTTACAGATAAGTCCTTAGGGAGAGAAACTAGAGCACCAAAAATACCCCATGCTCTAGCCCTCTTGAGCCATGTTGCTATAAAGCATCTTTTAAACGTTTATTGCATATACCATTAGTCAAGTTACAGATCATGGTTATTTATCTTAAGCACTAGCATAAATACTTCCCAATGCAATATCCCATGGGTGTCAAGGTACATGTCACACCCATTTTTAAGGATAAAAATAGGATGTATAAAAGACTCATGTGCACCCCAGGAACAGTCGCACACATAAGTTGACAAATTACAAAGTATCATCACAGTGCTTATTACATAACGAATAAGTATTTAAGACATAGTCTTGAACGATAGATAATAATAACTAATAATAATTCTTCAGCGGAAACTCCACACAGGGACACGGTTGACTGGTTGACATCAAGTCTAGTACTCATTCCGATAATCTTCCTCATTATCTTCATCTGTTATGGTGGAAATAGCAAGAGTGAGTTCATGTCGAACTCCACAAATATAACACAGGGTTCATGAGGCTCAAAAAGGCTAGACACTGTTTAACTGCGTTTAGCTTTTTAATCATATATTAGCAATTGAGTAGCATCAAGATAAACCACTTCCCATTAAAGAACCAATGATCAATTGTAATAAGGATAATGAATAGCATTAACATGAGCAAATAATAATCAACAATAATTTAGCATGATAAAACAGTTATGTTCAACTATTCCATAAGAATCCCCAAGGCCGCTCGTATCCGTGAGCACGGCTAGTATACCAGTTTTTAACTCTGCGCAGAGGTGTACACTTTCACTGTAAGTCATGATTTCCAAATGAGTGGGGAGATCAAGCCCAAACACCCAAAAACCATATAAAGCCACTCAAGAGTTCGTCTAACAAGTTAGGGCCATTAGATTTCACTCGGCAGGCAGATGTAGAACCCCCCTTCCCTGTGGCACAACAACCGCAGCCTATACACACTAGGCCAGGGGCTCGCACTACACCCAAAGTGTCAAGCCATTCTTACGCCATTTAAGGTAACCACTAACAAGCTAGAAAAGGTCTCTTGAACAACTAAAGCCAGAGCCATATAGCCCTCACAGCTGTACTGTATATCCCGGTTATCACTTACAGATAAGTCCTTAAGGAGAGAAACCAGAGCATCAAAATAATACACAAGCTCTAGCCCCCTTTTAACAACAATGAAATCATCTTAATAGTTGATTGCTTAATCCATTAATCAAATTACAAGATCATTGTTCTTAGTTTAAGCACTAGCAATAGCTACCCATATGCATACCCAAGGTTGACAAGGAATCAAGACATCAAGCACTAAGTTATAATCTCTAAGGTTGTCAAGGTAAGCACATGCATATGTATGATCATTTTGATGAATAGGTAGCAAGGATAGTCCTGTGTTATACTTGCCTTGATCAAAGCTCTCCAAATGATACTGCTGACTTGGCTCAAAGTAATACTCCGAATCGTCCAAGTACTGCTCACCTTCTATACTCGATCATCAATCAACAACATACATGCATCCAATCAAACATACACGAAGCAAACAAATAGATATAATTAGAACAGTACACCAACAGTAACAAAACAGTAATAAAAGTTTATAAAACTCTTCTACACGTTTCTACGATCACACAGACGCAAAGATCACCAAAATCGGAGTTAAAACGTAAAAGTTATGAATTTTCTAAGATTTCCTATAGATAAATAAATACTTAATTATAAACTCGAAAAATAAATTATCAAAACTAACTGTAAAACTATACTAACATGTAGAGTTCGCAAATACGAACCTAACGCAATTTGAACGGATCAAATCGGAGTTAAAACGAAGATTTTATGACTAAAACAATTCTAGTGGCAAATCTGTAAATACCTGAAAACGTATTTTTGATTTAACCGGATGAAAATACGCTTTCAAAATGTGAAAACGCAATTCCCGGAATACGCCAAGGACCGCGGGTTTTATTTCCTAAAAACGCAGGGACTCTTTACGAAGTTTACCACCGAAAAGGTATCTTCTAATCTCGACCCTAGATCTAAGATCGGATGGCTAAGATTCACCAGCAACGCTACAGTAAGAAAACCGACCCTTCTTCCTCGGTTCCGGCCGGCCAACGCCATGGCCGACGCCAAGGCTCACCGGAAAACTTCGGCCCCGCCTTCTCCGACCACCATTCAATCCGCCACCAACTCCAATCGAAAGAGAAATCAAACCCGAACTGTTTTAAGCGGTTTTGGAGAACTACGACGGCCCGAGGAAGGAACGCGGCAAGGGGAGGGCGGCGGCGCCATTGCCGGTGCTTCCAAGCTCACCAAAAACCTCGATTCGAAGCACTACAAACCTAAAGAAGAGCATGGGGAGGGAGAGGAGAAGACGACGAGCTCACCAGCGCGACGAATTAGACCTCCAAACCACCCGAAAGCACCCCGCCCCGACGTCCGCCGTATCCAACCGACCCCAACCCTAGAACGCGACGATTTGCGGTGGAACTCACGATTTTAGGTGAAAAACGGAAACTAGAGGACCTATGCGACCTATTTATAGCATCAATCACCGATTTCGGTTACCAAATCCTGGAAACAAGATTCGGTTGCGGTTCGGTTGAAGAGGCGTTCGTATCCGGCTCGGTTACGAGAGCTTGAAGACGACTGACAGTCGGGTCCCACTTGTCAGCGGAAGAAAAGAGAAGGCGGCTGCTGGATCAGCTGGCTGGGCCGCGCGGCTGCTGGGCTTGACTGGCTCGGCCCACGCGGTACATGCGCAGAGGAACAGAAGGCGGCAGCGGCCCACTCGGAGCGGGCCAGGCTCCAGCGCGGGAGAGCAGGCCGGCCGAGCAGCAGGTAAGCTCTTTCTCTTCTTCTTTTTTTTATTTACTTGCTTTCAAAAATATCTCAAATAAATTCTAATCCAAAATAAAATAAATCAAATCCACACCACACAATAAAATAAATGCAACAGCATGAATGCATCACCAAATATTTTTTAAATTTTTAATTTCTCATTAATTGTTATCTAAATTATTTAAAATTTATTAACTCTAAAATTTGGGTGTTACAAATTCTACCCCCCTTAAAAGAATCTCGTCCTCGAGATTGAACTGCTTACTCAAACAACTGCGGATATGATTTTCTCAATTCATCCTCTCTTTCCCAAGTTGCCTCTGCCTCTGAATATCGATTCCACTGCACTTTGCACATCTTAATAATCCGACTTCGAGTAACTCTCTCAGCAGTTTCTAAAATCTTGATCGGAAACTCTTCATATGTAAGATCTTCCTTAACAGTCAACTCTTCTAAAGGTATCTGCTCCTCAGGCACACGCAAACACTTCTTAAGTTGTGAAACATGGAACACATCATGTACTCCAGATAAATTCTCAGGCAACTCTAATTGGTAAGCAACTTCCCCACGTCTAGCAATAACTTTAAATGGTCCAACATACCTTGGTGCTAGTTTACCTTTCATGTTAAATCTCTTCACACTTCTCATAGGTGACACCTTCAAATAGACATAATCACCTACCTCAAAAACTAAATCTCTTCTCCTATTATCAGCATAACTCTTCTGACGAGACTGTGCTACTCTCAAATTCTCACGAATCACTCGCACTTGATCTTCTGCGTTTCTAAGAACATCTGTACCAAACACCTGAGATTCACCTGTCTGATCCCAAAACAATGGAGTTCTACACTTACGTCCATACAAAGCTTCAAACGGTGCCATCTTGAGACTCTGTTGATAACTATTATTGTAAGAAAATTCTGCATAAGGCAAACTCTTATCCCAACTAGTTCCATATTGCAATGCACAGGCTCTCAACATATCCTCTAATACCTGGTTGGTCCTTTCAGTCTGTCCATCTGTCTGTGGATGATATGCTGTACTAAAATTCAATTTTGTTCCCAGTGATTCATGCACAGCTTTCCAAAAATGCGATGTAAACTGCGATCCTCGATCAGATACAATCTTCTTTGGTACTCCATGCAAACAGACTATTCTCTCCATATACAACTCCGCCAATTTTGGTCCATGGTAAGTAGTCTTAACTGGTATAAAATGAGCAACTTTAGTTAACCGATCTACTATCACCCAAATAGAGTCATAACCTTTCTGAGTACGAGGTAACCCTACTATAAAATCCATACCAACTTCCTCCCACTTCCATTCAGGAATCTTCATTGGTTGTAACAATCCAGCAGGTCTCTGATGCTCTGCTTTCACCCTCTGACAAGTGTCACACAATGCCACATACTCAGCCACATCTCGCTTTAATCCAACCCACCAATATTTCTGTTTCAGATCCAAATACATCTTAGTACTACCAGGATGAATAGAATAAGCTGACTCATGAGCTTCGCGAAGAATTGCTTGTCTAACGGTTTGATCCTCAGGTACACACAGCCTCTTTCCGAACCACAAAATTCCATTATCATCCATTCGAAAGCCTGGTGACTTACCAATCACTATATCTTCCGCTATCTTCTTTAGTTTCTCATCCTTCAACTGGCCCTTGTAAATTTCTTGCTCTAAGGTAGGCTCTATCACTAATTCCATTGTATTAGTAACAATTCCCAAATTCAAATATTCAAATTCAGCACATAACTCACTAGTCATAGACAACGTTCTTATCTCATTGGCATAACTCTTCCTACTAAGAGCATCAGCTACTACATTAGCCTTACCAGGATGATAGTGTATCTCAATATCATAATCCTTAATCAACTCCAACCATCTGCGTTGCCTCAAATTCAGATCTGACTGAGTGAAAATATACTTCAAACTCTTATGATCAGTGTATATATCACTCTTATGTCCAATCAAATAATGTCTCCAAATCTTTAAAGCATGAACTACAGCTGCTAATTCCAAATCATGTGTAGGATAATTCAACTCATGCTTTCTTAACTGCCTGGATGCATAAGCCACAACTCTGCCTTCTTGCATAAGAACACATCCCAAACCTTGACGAGAAGCATCACAATAAATAGAAAACTTCTTACTCAAATCTGGCAAAACCAAAACAGGCGCTGTAGTCAACCTCTTTTTCAACTCCTCAAAACTAGCTTGACATTTATCTGACCACACAAACTTGGCATTCTTCTCTAACAGAGATGTCATAGGTTTAGCAAGTTTAGAAAACCCTTCAATGAACCGTCTGTAATATCCAGCTAATCCCAAGAAACTACGAATCTCGCTAACATCAATAGGTGGTTTCCAATTCAATACATCCTTTACCTTGCCTGGATCCACTGATATACCTCCATTAGAAACAATATGACCAAGAAAAAAAACTTCCTTCAACCAAAACTCACATTTACTTCGCTTCGCATACAGTTTATGCTCTCTAAGTTTCTGCAATACCAACCTCAAATGTTCAGCATGCTCTACCTCTGTCTTGGAAAATACCAGTATATCATCAATAAACACTACCACAAACTTATCCAAGTATTCCATAAACACCTTATTCATCATGTACATAAAGTATGCAGGTGCATTGGTCAATCCAAACGACATAACAGTATACTCATACAATCCATACCTTGTAGTAAAAGCTGTCTTTGGTATATCAGAGGCACGAATCTTCAACTGATGATATCCAGAACGTAAATCAATCTTAGAGAACACACAAGCACCTCTCAACTGATCAAACAAGTCATCAATCCGGGGCAAAGGATACTTATTCTTGATAGTTACTTCATTTAGTGACCGATAATCAACACACATCCTCTGACCACCATCTTTCTTATCAACAAAAATAACTGGTGCTCCCCAAGGTGATGAACTAGGTCGAATAAAACCTTTTTCTTGTAATTCTTTAATTTGTTTCTTAAGTTCTTCTAATTCATCTACTCCCATCCTATATGGTCGTTTGGCTATAGGTGCAGTTCCAGGTAATAATTCAATAAGAAATTCAATGTCTCGGTCAGGTGGCATACCTGGCAATTCATCAGGGAAGACATCCGGAAATTCCTCAATCACTGAATTCTCCTTAATAGTATCTTCAATCTGATTCACCACCGCGGTTGGTTGCTTCTGCATTGCTACATCCACATTGATTTTATCTCCATTAGGCGCAGTCACAACTACCACTTTCTGCTGACACTGAATCTCTGCCTGATTTTGCATCATCCAGTCCATACCCAATATCACATCAATCCCAGATGTTCTCAACACTATAGGAGTTATCTTAAACTCTACCCCCCTTAATACCATACTAATTGGAAGACAACGATTACTGGTTTGCATGGTACCTCCAGGTGAATTTACTAAGAGAGATTCTTTCATAGCTAACATGGGTATACTATGCATTTTAACAAAAATGTTGGATATGAATGTATGAGATGCTCCAGAGTCAAAAAGAACAGTTGCGGGAGTGGAATGTACATTGAACGTACCAATCATAACTTCTGGTGCATTATGAGCTGTATCAGAAGACACGTGATTCACCCTTCCAGCACCGGATTGCCTCTGGTTGCTCTTCTGGCTCTGAGGAGTCTGTTGGTTCTGCTTCTCAGGACAATTATAAGACAAATGACCCTCTTTACCACAGACAAAGCATCTAATAGGAGTGCTGGGAGTACTATTCTTTATGGGGGTAGCATTGGGATTTCCAGTGCGAGGAGTCTGTTGCCCAGTCTGCTGATACTGTTGACGCTGTGGATATGATGAACGCTGTTGCGACTGATTGTTTTGCCAATTTTGTGACCACCTCTGATTTGAATTGCGATTCCACTGGCTAACCGGTCCCTGAAACTTCTGATGAAAACCATGCTGAGAATTTGTGCGTTGACGGTTGTTGCTTCCTGAGCCTTGCACCTTCATCTTCCTCTTTCTATCCATCTCCCTACGCTCATTATCCAGCACAATCGCTTTGTTCACCAGCTCTTGAAAACTAGCATAGTTATTCCCCTTCAGCTGCAAGCGAAGATCATAATATATTCCCTTCAAGAAAAGACGCTGCTTGTCTGCATCTTCCCTAACTTCATTGGGAGCATAGCGAGCCAACTGGGTAAACCTGTCATGATATTCACTCACACTCATCGGTCCCATCCTCAGGTTTCTGAATTCTTCCTGCTTCAGCTCAATTATACCTTCAGGAATATGACGAGCTCGAAAATCTCTAACAAACTCATTCCAAGTGATAGGAGGAGCATTGTCAGGGCGTGCAGCCTGGTACGACTCCCACCAAGTCTGAGCTGTCCCTTGTAACTGACCAGATGCATACAACACCTTTTCCATATCATTGCATTGAGCTATATTCAGCTGTTTCTCCACTGCCCTCACCCAATCATCTGCCTCTAAAGGATCAGCAGCATGAGAAAACACTGGAGGGCGTCCCTTTAAAAATTCTCCACGCTTATCCCTTACTTGAACAGGTGGTGGTCCTCCAACAGGGGGATTGTTCTGCATGTGCTGCATAAACATCTGCATCATCTGGTTCTGAGTTTGTATAAGTTCCTCCATAGTAATGGGTATGTTAGCACCTCCACGACCTCTGCCACGACCTCTGCCTAACATCTGTTTCCAAAAACACAGAAATTGAAATTCAGTACGATCCGAGATGATGTATTCAATAGATAAGCAAAATCTGATTTTTCTGGACAAGCTCCAATTTCAGCAACTCAATAAAACTGTCATATCTCGAGCTACAGATGTCCAAATCAGATGATCTTTACATGGTTGGAAAGCTTATAAAATTATCTACAACTCGTATTCACAACACTTTTTCTGATTCTGTCAATAAATTGGTCAAAAACTGAACTTAACAGAAACTGTTCCAGATTTCCAGACTGTGCAGTAACTCCAACTTGAAACAGGTATATCTCTTAACTCATAATAGATATTAAGGTGATTCTTGTGGGATTGGAAAGATATAGAAGTCTAATTATTCCCAGTATAATTTCTTAAATTTCTCATGAACGGATTTTAAGTTATTTCTAAAACATCCCAGACTGATCCAATAATCAGCAAAGGACAGAACTAATTTAACCTCATATTCAACTAATATATCTTGATCAAACTTAATATTCTTAACCATGGAATTTGTAGACATGTCTACAAAACTCCAGCACACATTACAAAGATCCGAATCACACATTATCATAATAACAATCCATCAATCACACAATGGTTCACACCACAAACTGACTCTTAAAACAAACCAAACTTAAAATTAACTCACAACTACTATCGTTCCTATTACATAGGGATTTTTCCTATTGCCTAATTAAGCTTCTCATAAATCTTGGGACGACCTAACTCCGCCCTTAATTGGTCAATCTCCTTGTAAGCTTGCTCCTTAAGTTCTTTTTCCTTTAGCAACTCATCCTTCAAATCCACCTCATGGAGAGCCAATTCACGAGCTAACCCCACCGTAGCTTGTAAAGTCAAGGAGGAATCATCTGCAGGCGGCACGGTCCAAATTCCCTTGTCATGCAAGAAACAAGGAAAATGCCGAAGTGCACCCTTTAACGTCTTGTCCGAGCGTAGACCATGGTAGTAAACAAATGCATTGAAAGCGACATCCTCCATGCTTGTCTCCACAGTTGCCCGGCTCACTCGGGTAATGAACTTTGACTCCACCTTAGGCTCCTTAGTGGTAGGATCCCTTTTCTTGACCCATAATTCCGTCTTCCAATAGGAATCCATCCATGGATGACTATACTCCGCACTGCGATACTCTAAAGTAGCCTCCCAGTCGTAGTAGTAGTTATCCAAGGTTCTTGTCAACATATCATGGAAGAAAGCATCAGCTTTAGGAACCATGATATGAAACTTCGTAGTCCATCCCATAACTACATTCTCCATAGGCGTATCACCAACTCTTGATTCAGCATCGGATAGCTCTTGATTGCCCTCTTCCTTTGGCTCCTGGGGTTTGAAACGGGCAACATATTGTGCAGCTGACAAACGGGGATGAGGAGGCATCTACAAGATTTAGACATAGATTAGATAGAATCAATGTATTTTCGCAATAGAATAAAGTAGAGGAAGCATAAAACTTTAGTAATTAACAAGGTGAAAGACGAAGCATGAATTAAGTGAGGTATGGATGCTATCAACGACCATTCTAACTAGGCTTGCGTCCTACAGTCAACACGGCTCTGATACCAATCTGTCACACCCATTTTTAAGGATAAAAATAGGATGTATAAAAGACTCATGTGCACCCCAGGAACAGTCGCACACATAAGTTGACAAATTACAAAGTATCATCACAGTGCTTATTACATAACGAATAAGTATTTAAGACATAGTCTTGAACGATAGATAATAATAACTAATAATAATTCTTCAGCGGAAACTCCACACAGGGACACGGTTGACTGGTTGACATCAAGTCTAGTACTCATTCCGATAATCTTCCTCATTATCTTCATCTGTTATGGTGGAAATAGCAAGAGTGAGTTCATGTCGAACTCCACAAATATAACACAGGGTTCATGAGGCTCAAAAAGGCTAGACACTGTTTAACTGCGTTTAGCTTTTTAATCATATATTAGCAATTGAGTAGCATCAAGATAAACCACTTCCCATTAAAGAACCAATGATCAATTGTAATAAGGATAATGAATAGCATTAACATGAGCAAATAATAATCAACAATAATTTAGCATGATAAAACAGTTATGTTCAACTATTCCATAAGAATCCCCAAGGCCGCTCGTATCCGTGAGCACGGCTAGTATACCAGTTTTTAACTCTGCGCAGAGGTGTACACTTTCACTGTAAGTCATGATTTCCAAATGAGTGGGGAGATCAAGCCCAAACACCCAAAAACCATATAAAGCCACTCAAGAGTTCGTCTAACAAGTTAGGGCCATTAGATTTCACTCGGCAGGCAGATGTAGAACCCCCCTTCCCTGTGGCACAACAACCGCAGCCTATACACACTAGGCCAGGGGCTCGCACTACACCCAAAGTGTCAAGCCATTCTTACGCCATTTAAGGTAACCACTAACAAGCTAGAAAAGGTCTCTTGAACAACTAAAGCCAGAGCCATATAGCCCTCACAGCTGTACTGTATATCCCGGTTATCACTTACAGATAAGTCCTTAAGGAGAGAAACCAGAGCATCAAAATAATACACAAGCTCTAGCCCCCTTTTAACAACAATGAAATCATCTTAATAGTTGATTGCTTAATCCATTAATCAAATTACAAGATCATTGTTCTTAGTTTAAGCACTAGCAATAGCTACCCATATGCATACCCAAGGTTGACAAGGAATCAAGACATCAAGCACTAAGTTATAATCTCTAAGGTTGTCAAGGTAAGCACATGCATATGTATGATCATTTTGATGAATAGGTAGCAAGGATAGTCCTGTGTTATACTTGCCTTGATCAAAGCTCTCCAAATGATACTGCTGACTTGGCTCAAAGTAATACTCCGAATCGTCCAAGTACTGCTCACCTTCTATACTCGATCATCAATCAACAACATACATGCATCCAATCAAACATACACGAAGCAAACAAATAGATATAATTAGAACAGTACACCAACAGTAACAAAACAGTAATAAAAGTTTATAAAACTCTTCTACACGTTTCTACGATCACACAGACGCAAAGATCACCAAAATCGGAGTTAAAACGTAAAAGTTATGAATTTTCTAAGATTTCCTATAGATAAATAAATACTTAATTATAAACTCGAAAAATAAATTATCAAAACTAACTGTAAAACTATACTAACATGTAGAGTTCGCAAATACGAACCTAACGCAATTTGAACGGATCAAATCGGAGTTAAAACGAAGATTTTATGACTAAAACAATTCTAGTGGCAAATCTGTAAATACCTGAAAACGTATTTTTGATTTAACCGGATGAAAATACGCTTTCAAAATGTGAAAACGCAATTCCCGGAATACGCCAAGGACCGCGGGTTTTATTTCCTAAAAACGCAGGGACTCTTTACGAAGTTTACCACCGAAAAGGTATCTTCTAATCTCGACCCTAGATCTAAGATCGGATGGCTAAGATTCACCAGCAACGCTACAGTAAGAAAACCGACCCTTCTTCCTCGGTTCCGGCCGGCCAACGCCATGGCCGACGCCAAGGCTCACCGGAAAACTTCGGCCCCGCCTTCTCCGACCACCATTCAATCCGCCACCAACTCCAATCGAAAGAGAAATCAAACCCGAACTGTTTTAAGCGGTTTTGGAGAACTACGACGGCCCGAGGAAGGAACGCGGCAAGGGGAGGGCGGCGGCGCCATTGCCGGTGCTTCCAAGCTCACCAAAAACCTCGATTCGAAGCACTACAAACCTAAAGAAGAGCATGGGGAGGGAGAGGAGAAGACGACGAGCTCACCAGCGCGACGAATTAGACCTCCAAACCACCCGAAAGCACCCCGCCCCGACGTCCGCCGTATCCAACCGACCCCAACCCTAGAACGCGACGATTTGCGGTGGAACTCACGATTTTAGGTGAAAAACGGAAACTAGAGGACCTATGCGACCTATTTATAGCATCAATCACCGATTTCGGTTACCAAATCCTGGAAACAAGATTCGGTTGCGGTTCGGTTGAAGAGGCGTTCGTATCCGGCTCGGTTACGAGAGCTTGAAGACGACTGACAGTCGGGTCCCACTTGTCAGCGGAAGAAAAGAGAAGGCGGCTGCTGGATCAGCTGGCTGGGCCGCGCGGCTGCTGGGCTTGACTGGCTCGGCCCACGCGGTACATGCGCAGAGGAACAGAAGGCGGCAGCGGCCCACTCGGAGCGGGCCAGGCTCCAGCGCGGGAGAGCAGGCCGGCCGAGCAGCAGGTAAGCTCTTTCTCTTCTTCTTTTTTTTATTTACTTGCTTTCAAAAATATCTCAAATAAATTCTAATCCAAAATAAAATAAATCAAATCCACACCACACAATAAAATAAATGCAACAGCATGAATGCATCACCAAATATTTTTTAAATTTTTAATTTCTCATTAATTGTTATCTAAATTATTTAAAATTTATTAACTCTAAAATTTGGGTGTTACAGTACAAGATACAAAAACTAGGATATCCTTAGTGGTAACAAGGTAAACACATGCACATGAATTAAGTATATTAAAGGTGAATAGGAAACAAGGATAATCCCATGCTATACTTGCCTTAAACACCGATCCTTCGGTAAGCTTTAATCTTCAACGTTCTTCTTCTTCTTGATAACCACGTATATCTCACCGACTGTACTTGATCAATAAATCACCACACACATATCCATACAATCATACACGAAGCAAACAATAGATCTAAATTAGAACAGTACACCAAACATAAAATTAAGATGGAAAGTTTGTAGAACGAATCTACGTCTCACTACGAATACACAGACGCGAAAAACACACTAATCAGAGCTACGGTTGAAAAGATACATCTACCGAAAAATTTACTCTTAGAAGAAAATATAAAACTATTAACTTCATGTGTTTTATATAAAAAATATTTTATAAATACTATATATGGAATTAAGTCAAATTTAGATTCAAATTATAAAACTAAAGTAAAACAAATCATATTTTATTTACAAAACCCAGTTGCATAATTATTAATCAAGATATGATTTAAACCATAAAATTTCAGAATTAGTAATATGGTAAATACTGCCACTAACGCGTATATCTCGTTGCTATGAATCTAACGCAACTCGAATGAGCTAAAACGGATCTAAAACGTAGAAGATATAATTTAAACAAGATTTACTTTATTAAAGTAATAGATTAAATCTCACATCGGAACTTAAAGATAGAAAACCTAACCAACAGTAACACTAATAGTATAACAAGTTTGTAAAACTCTTCTACACATTACTACGATCACATAGACATAAAGATCACGAAATTTGGATTTAAAACGTAAAAGTTATGAGTTTTCTAAGATTTCCTATAGATAAATAATTACTTTAATATCAACTCGAAAATAAATTATTTCAAACCTACTGTACAGTTCTATCATCATGTAGAGCTCGCAAATACGAATCTAACGCAATTTAAACGGGTCAAATCAGAGTTAAAACGGATAATTTATGACTAAAACAAACTCAGTGGCAAAACTGTAAATATCAGAAAACGTATTTTTCAATAACCGAGACGAAATACGCTTTCAACAGATCAAAACGAACGCGGGATAATACGTTTTGGACTGCGGGTTAAGAACTTAAAAACTTCAGGGGCTCTTTAGCAAGTTTCACAGGCGAACCGGTATCTTTAAATAACAGCCATTGGATTCAAAATCAACGATCCAGATTGGATCGGGGAGGGAGCCGGCGGCGCTCCGGCCGGAACAGGGCCGCGACGGCAGTCTCCGCGGCGGCGCCATGGCCGGAGATGGCTTCCTCGCGCTACAGAGCATTACCTTGCGAAAGAAATACACCAACGGGTAGATAACTTCAACGCGATCTTACCTAGAGCAAAATCGAGGCCGAGAACGAAGCGAGGAGCGCGTGCGGCTCGGAGAGGCGGGCGGTCACGGCGGTGCTCCAAGCAATGTCGTCTCGGGGTGGTTCCAATGCTCCGCGTCGGAATAGGATGGAGCGGAAGGATCACGGGCTTGGTTTTTATAGCCCGAAGGCGACTCCACGGAAGGAAAGGGGAGATTGAGCCTTGGATTTGGCATCGGCAAAGAAGGAAAGGGAGATCCGGCGGCGGCTTGGGGAAGAAGGCGACCTGACGTGCGGGCCCGTGTCGTCAGCGACTGGAAGCGGGGAAACGCGCTCGCGCGGTGAACCTGGGCCGGCGGCTGCGGCTGGGCTCGGCCCATGCGGGAGCGGACGCGGGAGGAGGAAGCGGGCCGCGCTGTGGGCTGCGGTAAGAAGCGGCCCGAGATGAAAAGAATTTTTTTTTCTAATTTTTCAAAGCAAATTTTCAAATGATTTTCAAATCCAAATTTAAATTTGATCAAACCACTCATCTCAAAAATTTAAATGCAACAGCATGAGTGCACAAACATGTTTCTACTCTTACATTTGATTTTAAATTTATAAAAATTATTCTTATCCTAAATTTGCATGCTCACAAAAATATATAAAAATCATATTTTTCCTATTTTTCATTTCTTCAAAATTTTAGGGTGTTACAATTCTACCCCCCTTAAGATGAATCTCGTCCCGAGATTCGGAAGATGATGATAAAAGAGATAGGGATAGTTCGTCTCTAGATTGTTCTTTACTTCATCGTGTAGTTCCATCGTCTTGATAAGAATTCCGTCTTACTTTGCATACATGTAACTAATTCCAAGATTTTTGACAAATGCTCCAAACAATACTCTGGTATCTCCAATCACTAGGCACCTTTCCTATAATATGAATTTTCTTCCTTAAAATACTTATCTTCCAACAGAGCCTGACGAATCTCTTAGTCAGAAGGAATTTCTACTACCAACCTTCAAAACATTAATGATTCTGGTCAAGTTGCTCAAATTTGGAATACGATTCTTAATCCTTGGTGTCACCCGAACCTTCTTAGCATTATTCTCCATTGCTAAGGGCATCGGCTGTGACTTTTACTTCTCCAAGCAATAGCACTTTTCCAAGTCCTAATCCATTTCATTCCAACGAGGATATCACAAATTCAAGACCAACTTAGCGAAGATGTCCTGTAGATTCTTGTGACCCTCCTATATGTCACTTTTCTTCCAAAAGACAGTACTCCATAGTGGAAAACTCCAGATGACACGTTAGGTAATTCAACCCACACTTCCTTAGTTAACTTAATGAACAAGGTACTATATTTTTCTTCTTGCATAAGGACACATCCCACACCTTGATAAGGTGCATTATTGTAGATATGAAGCTCTTGTCTGGATCTGACAAAGCTAATACTTGGGTTTTACTTCAACCTTTTCTTATACTCCTTCAAACATTTGCCTGAGGTCTCTTGATCTAAACGAACTTAAAAGCTTCTCCAAAGTTATTTGTTCCTCTGCTATGACTCCAGTAAACTCATGGTCCACTTTACTATCCTTGGTGTACCTATCTTCTAATTGATCATTCTCATCTCCCTCAGGTAAAAGTCGACCACCTTGATACTCAATTCTTTTCCCTGACGGTGTTGTTAAGAGCATTGTGCACCGAGTACCATGAATCACTCCTTTATGTGCACTGAGCCATCCATTACCAAGAACCACGCGAATTTTAAGTGACTCCAACACAATGAGTGTCGCGGTGAAGTTTTCCTTGTTTATGACAAGACTGACATTCGGGCATATCTGATCTGCCTGCATTTCTCCCACTGGGGTTTGAACTAGCAAAGGCCTCCTCATTGGACACTTCACCATCTTGCACGTCTCTACCATGTCGGCGGAAACGAAAGAATACGAAGCACTAGGGTCAAATAAAGCAAAAACTTGTACTGAGCTTACTTGAATATAGCATCCCACTACTTTGGTAACTCCATGAATTTTATCCATATCCACATTGCTCAGTCTTCCATTAACATAGTTTTGCTGCGCTTTGCTTCCTTGAGCAGGCTTCTTATGGGCTTTCCTTTTTCGCTTTCGTCGTTGTGGATTCTGACTTAGTTCACTCCCAACTTTCTCTGCAACATTGTTGTTTTGATAGTGCTTAGCTTCATCATACCCATAACATCCTTCAATAGCAGAAACATCAGTCTTTTCCCACATATCAGTGCGAAACGTCATATAGGACTCCTGAGTCATGAGACACTACACTTCCTGTCATCAAGTGACCAACATCAGCAACACGAGCAAGTATAGATGATCATAATCATGAACTATCCAAAAGGACAACTCTTGTCTCCATGGATCCAAAATTATCAATCTTGTTCACAGAACATTTTTGCTCAAGAGTGGCAACTCAATCATGGAGACTAACCAATACTTCCAACTAAAGAGTTCAATCTTAATAATCCTTCTTTACATTGGCTACCCCCCTTAAAATAAGAGACACTAAATAGGGTAGCTTGAACCCTTTTCTAGATGAGCTACTTAGCATAAAAGTGTTCTGACATCCCAATAATACTCTTGTGTATGGGTAAAAACAAGAAATCTGAAGTTTCTCACGAGCAGAAAATCAGCAGTGCAGTAAAACAGCTGTAACTCTCATTTTGTTAATCCAATCAAACTGTAGTTTACACCGATGGAAAGCTTATAAAATTCTCTGCAACTTTCTTATAGAACACACTTCCAGATTCTGCAGTTAACTTGGTCGAAAACAGTACTTATCAGAAACTGTTCCAGGTTTATGACAGCACATATACATTGCCTTATGCTTTTTGTATCTCCCAAACCAAAACAACTATGAGGGTAGTTCTTGCATTTAGAGAGAGATGTTTGAAGTCCACTCTTGTCCAGAATTCTCTCATGATTTTTGGTCTTTCAAGAACAGATATATAAGTTGATAAAGACAGGCTGCTCCGAAAGACAAGATATAGAAAACAGGAGATAACCAAAACCCAGCTATTTATTTCATTAATCCTTATACCTTATACATATAAACTAAATGAAATCATGGTCAAAACCCACGAGATCATTCCACTCATTACAAAATTCCAACTCAAGCATAAACATAAGCACAAAGCAACTAAACACTTAAATGTTCATTAGCCACACATTAAGACGACTCAACTTGGCTACTAACGGTTTTATTACACGGGACATAACTCCTATTCCTTAAACATGGTGTGATTGTAGCAGTATCCAGAGTAGATAACGTCTCTTACATTCCTTATTGCTTTATATGGACATCTGAATCTCTGCATCCCTCTTTACCATTCTTATAACTCATACCTTAAAATGGGTCAACCTGGCATCCCTCAGGTATAGATTTAATACCCTCATACTTAATCCTTTCTCCTGAAAGTGTAGTTAGAAACACTGAACATTGGGCATACTCAATCACTCCTTTACAAGTAGATAACCAGTCTATTCCAAGGATAACATCAATGCCCATTAATTCCAAAACATTGAGGTTTACCTTAAAATTTACCCCCTTTATGTCCAGACTAACTTTTGGGCATACGCGGTCTGCCTTTATTTCACCTCTTGGAGTTTCAACCATAACTGTTTTCCCCCTTGGAAGCATAAGTATGTTATGATCTTTTACATATTGTCTAGATATAAACGAATGTGAGGCACTGGGGTCAAACAAAACCTTGGCATTTCCTGAACTTACTGGAATTGATCCAAACACGACCTTCTTAGCTCTAGGAATGGTGGAAATATCCACATGTTTCAACCTTCCATGGATGTAATTTCTCTTTAATTTATTTCCCTGCACATGTTCCTTTTGGACATCCTGTCCTGGGTCTTGCTGTTGTGGATTCTTCTGTGGGCAAGATTTGATATAATGTCCTTCCGGCTGGCAATGATAACACTTTCTCTTAGTTGGATCTTTTGTGATGTCGTACTCCAAGGAACTGTTGTTTGGTATGCTGCTATCTTGCTGGCCATAAAAGTTCAACTTCGTCCCTTTGGCTTGTTTCCTAGCTTGTTTGGCCTTTCGAGGTTGATACTCCTTATAGGTAATTGTCCACCCATCTATGACTACTTCATGGGGAGTAGTTTTAGCGGGAGGGGCTTCTAACTCTTCAGGGTTTTGATTTGTTTGACAGGGGATCAGGGCTGCATGTGACAATGTAGTAGAACTCGCTTGCTCATTGCTTTCCACTAGTGGTTCTAATGAGATTGCCTTTCTCTTCTTGTCCATGTTAATCTCAAAATTTGGATCCACCTTGACTTTTCCCTTATTAGACTCGTTTCGAAGACAGGGAAAACCATAATGCTTACAGCAGTGACATTGTTCCTGCTCTCCAAATGCCTTATTATCAACATCTTTATTGGATTTCATATTCTTTCAAGCTTCTACTACTTGTATCTTCTCTGACCCCTTAGATATGTTGGCTTGACCTTGAGATAAGCATCGTTGAAAATTCCCATGTTGAGCCATTTCTTCTAGTAATTGGTTTTGCATCGCTAATGGTTTCTTGTCAAAAGTGAGCAAGAGCGACACAATTCAGTACTCTTAACCTCTGAAATCCACAGTCTTCTTGTCACGAGCCGTCTAATAGACAAGGAGAAAAGGTTCAAAATAGAGACAAGGTTTTTATAACAGAACAGGGATAGAATTAAGCATAACTTTGAGAAAATAACAAAGTTAAAGAGAAGCAAGAAATAGGCAACAATGAGAACATGCTAAACGTCCAGTTCTAACTAGGCTTGCGTCCTACAGTCAGCATTGCTCTGATACCAATCTGTCACACCCGGTTTTAAGGACAAAACCAGACATACACCATATGTGAAATAAAGAAGACAAATCTCACATATAGCCACAGATAAGTGGAATATCAAAAGACAAATGCTTAATATACATAACACAATAGTATAAAAATATACCTTAAAGAGTAACACAGCGGAAAGACAACTCCGAACACCGGGTGCAACCTTCACTCCAGGATCAAACTAACTGGTTGATCACAAGCCTAACAAATCCAGAATCTAACAGTCTGGTACCCTTCCTGAGATGTGGGGAAATAGCAAGAGTGAGTCCATGTCGAACTCAACAAATATAACATGGGGTTCATGAGGCTCAAAAAGTTTGACACGGGTTTACTGCAATAGCTTTTAGTGAGTCATCTCTTTAACAATTGAGTAGCAACAAGTTTACCAAAATCCCAAATAACCTCATGATCATGTAAACAAGAATAATGTATAGCAAGAAACAATAATCATTAGTGAGCATCAATATCATCAGTATTATCATTATCATCAGTGTTCATCATTTATTCTGTAAGGGTCCAAGGCCACTCGTGACCGTGAGCACGGCTGTTATAACAGTTTTACACTCTGCAGAGGTTGTACACTTTCACTGTGAGTCGTGATTTACCCTTTCGCCCGAGGTAGCTAATCTCTTGACCCACTTCCAAGGAAGGTCGGCAGGGTTCACTATGAAGTCTTTCAAAGGTTCGTCTAACAAGTTAGGGCCATTAGATTCACTCGGCAAACAGATGTAGAGCCCCCCTTCCAAATGGCACAATAACGCGCAGCCTATACACATAAGGACAGAGGCCGCACTATACCCGATTTGTCAAGCCGTTCTTACGCCATGAAGGAATACCTCTAACAAGCTAGAAAAGGTCCTCATACTTGACTAAAGCCAGAGCCATATAGCCCTCACAGTTGTACTGTAAGTCCCGGATTTTCGCTTACAGATAAGTCCTTAGGGAGAGAAACTAGAGCACCAAAAATACCCCATGCTCTAGCCCTCTTGAGCCATGTTGCTATCAAGCATCTTTTAAACGTTTATTGCATATACCATTAGTCAAGTTACAGATCATGGTTATTTATCTTAAGCACTAGCATAAATACTTCCCAATGCAATATCCCATGGGTGTCAAGGTACAAGATACAAAAACTAGGATATCCTTAGTGGTAACAAGGTAAACACATGCACATGAATTAAGTATATTAAAGGTGAATAGGAAACAAGGATAATCCCATGCTATACTTGCCTTAAACACCGATCCTTCGGTAAGCTTTAATCTTCAACGTTCTTCTTCTTCTTGATAACCACGTATATCTCACCGACTGTACTTGATCAATAAATCACCACACACATATCCATACAATTATACACGAAGCAAACAATAGATCTAAATTAGAACAGTACACCAAACATAAAATTAAGATGGAAAGTTTGTAGAACGAATCTACGTCTCACTACGAATACACAGACGCGAAAAACACACTAATCAGAGCTACGGTTGAAAAGATACATCTACCGAAAAATTTACTCTTAGAAGAAAATATAAAACTATTAACTTCATGTGTTTTATATAAAAAATATTTTATAAATACTAT
This sequence comes from Saccharum hybrid cultivar R570, assembly GCA_038087645.1. Taxonomy (NCBI): domain Eukaryota; kingdom Viridiplantae; phylum Streptophyta; class Magnoliopsida; order Poales; family Poaceae; genus Saccharum; species Saccharum hybrid cultivar. The sequence continues at coordinate 3,326,491 of JAQSUU010000304.1, forward strand.
ATATGGAATTAAGTCAAATTTAGATTCAAATTATAAAACTAAAGTAAAACAAATCATATTTTATTTACAAAACCCAGTTGCATAATTATTAATCAAGATATGATTTAAACCATAAAATTTCAGAATTAGTAATATGGTAAATACTGTCACTAACGCGTATATCTCGTTGCTATGAATCTAACGCAACTCGAATGAGCTAAAACGGATCTAAAACGTAGAAGATATAATTTAAACAAGATTTACTTTATTAAAGTAATAGATTAAATCTCACATCGGAACTTAAAGATAGAAAACCTAACCAACAGTAACACTAATAGTATAACAAGTTTGTAAAACTCTTCTACACATTACTACGATCACATAGACATAAAGATCACGAAATTTGGATTTAAAACGTAAAAGTTATGAGTTTTCTAAGATTTCCTATAGATAAATAATTACTTTAATATCAACTCGAAAATAAATTATTTCAAACCTACTGTACAGTTCTATCATCATGTAGAGCTCGCAAATACGAATCTAACGCAATTTAAACGGGTCAAATCAGAGTTAAAACGGATAATTTATGACTAAAACAAACTCAGTGGCAAAACTGTAAATATCAGAAAACGTATTTTTCAATAACCGAGACGAAATACGCTTTCAACAGATCAAAACGAACGCGGGATAATACGTTTTGGACTGCGGGTTAAGAACTTAAAAACTTCAGGGGCTCTTTAGCAAGTTTCACAGGCGAACCGGTATCTTTAAATAACAGCCATTGGATTCAAAATCAACGATCCAGATTGGATCGGGGAGGGAGCCGGCGGCGCTCCGGCCGGAACAGGGCCGCGACGGCAGTCTCCGCGGCGGCGCCATGGCCGGAGATGGCTTCCTCGCGCTATAGAGCATTACCTTGCGAAAGAAATACACCAACTGGTAGATAACTTCAACGCGATCTTACCTAGAGCAAAATCGAGGCCGAGAACGAAGCGAGGAGCGCGTGCGGCTCGGAGAGGCGGGCGGTCACGGCGGTGCTCCGAGCAATGTCGTCTCGGGGTGGTTCCAATGCTCCGCGTCGGAATAGGATGGAGCGGAAGGATCACGGGCTTGGTTTTTATAGCCCGAAGGTGACTCCACGGAAGGAAAGGGGAGATTGAGCCTTGGATTTGGCATCGGCAAAGAAGGAAAGGGAGATCCGGCGGCGGCTTGGGGAAGAAGGCGACCTGACGTGCGGGCCCGTGTCGTCAGCGACTGGAAGCGGGGAAACGCGCTCGCGCGGTGAACCTGGGCCGGCGGCTGCGGCTGGGCTCGGCCCATGCGGGAGCGGACGCGGGAGGAGGAAGCGGGCCGCGCTGTGGGCTGCGGTAAGAAGCGGCCCGAGAAGAAAAGAATTTTTTTTTCTAATTTTTCAAAGCAAATTTTCAAATGATTTTCAAATCCAAATTTAAATTTGATCAAACCACTCATCTCAAAAATTTAAATGCAACAGCATGAGTGCACAAACATGTTTCTACTCTTACATTTGATTTTAAATTTATAAAAATTATTCTTATCCTAAATTTGCATGCTCACAAAAATATATAAAAATCATATTTTTCCTATTTTTCATTTCTTCAAAATTTTAGGGTGTTACAATACTCTTATGTGTACCATAATGACGCTTTATCTATGCATAAGGAACATTACTAAGGAAAATCAAGAATAGAGCAAGACTTTCTTCATAACCAGGTTCTACTTGTTCTACATACGGGGAGTGGACTACAAAGGACTCAATGGGAGTGTCACTTCCACGATCTACCACATGACCCGACATATAGAGTGCATCCACAGGCAAACAATATCTAAGCACCATGCTTACATAATGTCAACCCCACTTAACTCACTCGAGTACTGAATTAAGCGCTTTGTGATCTTATGCATAAACTCATTATCAATCATTACTATATCAAATATACTACTAGAGAAAACTAGGAACATAATAAATAGAAACATTGTAATGAAATAGAATAAAGTCATAACAAGAGGGATACAATGGCTATACCAGCCTCCAGATGAGATGAATCCAGAATCCTAAGCAGGAGCCCGAACTCTACGAAAACCTTGCTAGCTAGCCTATACTAGAACTTTGAGTAGCTAATCTAATTCTCTGGTAGAGAAGAGATCTTCCTGATCTTCTAGCTCCTCGGCTTAATGGCTTCTTTTCTAGGGAGTAGGACTTGTTTATATAGGCCGGTGGGATAAACCAGGGCCCTCGGATCAAACCGATTTCAATCAACGGCGAAGATGTAAACCCTAAGGCGGTGGAGGAACCGACGTAGAAGGCCGTGGCTGACAGGTGGACCCCAGGTTGGCCGACTTGGCCTTATGTGAGGTGGGTCACCTTCTCATGTCTTCTAGATTCTTCTCAACTTGGTTTCACGGTGGAATATGTTTTTAGCCCAATGTTCTTGATATCTTGCCTCCTTTTCCTGATAAACCCCTGCAGAAATATAGATTCACCAAAACCTATGGAGTTCTATCAGTTCAAACCCTAATTCTATGTTGGAGGTTGATATATTCCCTTTTTCATGTTTTATTGATGGTTTAAAATGAAGAATAACTACCATCAACAGTGATGAGGCACACGGATCGCTAACATGGCACATTGAGTGGCCTCCACTCCTCTCAACCTATAAATACCCCCTCACCCCCTCTCATTCAAGACACACCACACTAAGGATCAAGAGCACCTCACTTGAGTTTCATTCCTAGGGTTTAGGCCCTAGTAGCCAGTAGAGTAGTAAGGGAGAGATGTGAGGGAGAGCTTGGGGAAGTGCCAGGCTTGTCGGTGTCTCCCAACTTGTACCTTGACGAGCATCTTTACTTCAATGGGTTCTTCTGCTACGTGAGTGTTCGTGGTTCTTTTGGTTATAAAGTCTTTTATTAGTTAATCTTTATTAATACTTGTTTGCGGGTTCATCGTCCATCCCCATGGCGGATGCTCTAGTAGAGGGCCCTAATAGAGATGGATAACCCTACATGACGCTAGAGTAGTAGTCAATAGCATTGATGTCTAGACTGGAGGCTACCTTCGTTTGCCTCATTCCCTATGGTTGAGGGGTAGGCGGCAGGTGGTGACAGCCTTGTCCGTCCCTCGTAATCCCCCACATCCAGGTTTGACGTACGCTACAGGCCGGTATCGCTTGGCAGACCAGGTGTACGCTATTGCCTGAAGTGAGCAAGTAGGAGTAGCGTTTATCTATCCTTAGACCATAAAATCATAGGAATGCATTTCAACCTCTCCTAAATCTACCCTTGTGTTGTCCTTGGACGAACTAGCTAGAAGAGTACCTCCATTCCCTATGAAAAATACGATACCCTACATACTTCTGGGTGAAATGCTACAATGGTAATTCTGTGTGCTTGCGGATTATTTCTGTATGCGTTAGGAATTACCAATAGTTTCCATGGATTCACTCATCCTCCTTCGACTCCATCGCCGCTAGGAGAAGGCCTTCAAGATCAGCTTGCACCAACACCTAGGCGCGGCTATGTTTGCTTGTCTTTGATGTTAGTGGAAGTTTCGTGAACACAGGGAGGAATGCTTCCATGGTCTGTCATCACTATTAGAGCTTGTGGGGTCAAAACCATGGAGTGCACCGACATTGGACCTCGGTGAGTGGGGTATTCTACAATGGTGTTCCGTGACAAGTGGTTGTCATGGAACCAAAAATGTGCCCTACTCAGCCTAGAATATCAATTCGGAGGCTTGGATGTCATTTTGCATCATTTGTTCCTCTCTTCCGCTTGGTTTCTGGTGTGGGTTGGTCTCCTCGTGGCCCCTTTTGCTCCCAGTGGGATTTTAGTGGAAGCTTCGCAAGGATGTGTCACACCCGGTTTTAAGGACAAAACCAGACATACACTATATGTGAAATAAAGTAGACAAATCTCACATATAGTCACAGATAAGTGTAATATCAAGAGACAAATGCTTAATATACATAACACAATAGTATAAAATATACCTTAGAGAACAACACAGCGGAAAGACAACTCCGAGCACCGGGTGTAACCTTCACTCCAGGATCAAACTGACTGGTTGATCACAAGCCTAACAAATTCCAGAATCTAGAAATCTGGTACCCTTCCTGAGATGTGGGAAATAGCAAGAGTGAGTCCATGTCGAACTCAACAAATATAACATGGGGTTCATGAGGCTCAAAAGGTTTGACACAGGTTTACCGCGATAGCTTTTATTAAATCATCTTTTAGCAATTGAGTAGCAACAAGTTTACCATAAGCCCAAATAACCTCATGATCATGTAAACGAGAATAATGTATAGCAAGAAACAATAATCATTAATGAGCATTAATATCATCAGTGTTATCATTATCATCAGTGTTCATCATTTATTCTGTAAGGGTCCAAGGCCGCTCGTGACCGTGAGCACGGCTGTTATAACAGTTTTACACTCTGCAGAGGTTGTACACTTTCACTGTGAGTCATGTCTACCCATATGCCCGGGATCGCGACTCCCAAAACACTTCCAAGGTGAGCAGGCAGAGAAACACTATGAAGCCTTTCAAAGGTTCGCCTAACAAGTTAGGGCCGCTAGGTTTCAGAAGTCAGTCCGTGTGATACACCACGCAGGGATCCACAGTCTGCTTTACCCCATTTGCGCCACAAGGGTAACCTCTAACAAGCTAGAAAAGGTCCTCATACTGAGCTAAAGCCAGAGCCATTTTAGCCCTCACAGTTGTACTGTAAGTCCCGGATTTTCGCTTACAGATAAGTCCTTATGGAAAGAAACTAGAGCACCATAAAAATAACCAAATATGCTCTAGCCCTCTTGAGCCATGTTTCTATAAATCATCTTTTAAACGTTTATTGCATATACCATTAGTCAAGTTACAGATCATGGTTATTTATCTTGTGCGCTAGCATAATACTACCCAATGCAATGTTCCATAGGTGTCAAGGTACAATATACAAAAACTAGGATATCCTTAGTGGTAACAAGGTAGACACATGCACATGAATTAAGTATATTAAAGGTGTCACACCCGGTTTTAAGGACAAAACCAGACATACACCATATGTGAAATAAAGAAGACAAATCTCACATATAGCCACAGATAAGTGTAATATCAAAAGACAAATGCTCAATATACATAACACAATAGCATAAAATATACCTTAAAGAGCAACACAGCGGAAAGACAACTCCGAACACCGGGTGCAACCTTCACTCCAGGATCAAACTAACTGGTTGATCATAAGCCTAACAATTCCAGAATCTAACAGTCTGGCACCCTTCCTGAGATGTGGGGAAATAGCAAGAGTGAGTCCATGTCGAACTCAACAAATATAACATGGGGTTCATGAAGCTCAAAAAGTTTGACACGGGTTTACTGCAATAGCTTTTAGTGAGTCATCTCTTTAACAATTGAGTAGCAACAAGTTTACCAAAATCCCAAATAACCTCATGATCATGTAAACAAGAATAATGTATAGCAAGAAACAATAATCATTAGTTAGCATTAATATCATCAGTATTATCATTATCATCAGTGTTCATCATTTATTCTGTAAGGGTCCAAGGCCACTCGTGACCGTGAGCACGGCTGTTATAACAGTTTTACACTCTGCAGAGGTTGTACACTTTCACTGTGAGTCGTGATTTACCCTTTTGCCCGAGGTAGCTAATCTCTTGACCCACTTCCAAGGAAGGTCGGCAGGGTTCACTATGAAGCCTTTCAAAGTTTCGTCTAACAAGTTAGGGCCGCTAGGTTTCCGAAGTCAGTCCGTGTGATACACCACGCAGGGATCCACAGTCTGCTTCACCCCATTTGCGCCACAAGGGTAACCTCTAGCAAGCTAGAAAAAAGTCCTCATACTGAGCTAAAGCCAGAGCCATATAGCCCTCACAGTTGTACTGTAAGTCCCGGATGTTCGCTTACAGATAAGTCCTTAGGGAGAGAAACTAGAGCACCATAAAAACAACCAAATATGCTCTAGCTCTCTTGAGCCATATTGCTTTAAAGCATCATTTAAACGTTTATTGCATATAACATTAGTCAAGTTACAGATCATGGTTATTTATCTTGAGCACTAGCATAAATACTACCCAATGCAATGTCCCATGGGTGTCAAGGTACAAGATACAAAAACTAGGGTATCCTTAGTGGTAACAAGGTAGACACATGCACATGAATTAAGTATATTAAAGGTGAATAGGAAGCAAGGATAATCCCATGCTATACTTGCCTTAAACACCGATCCTTCGGTAAGCTTTAATCTTCAACGTTCTTCTTCTTCTTCTTCTTGATAACCTCGTATATCTCACCGACTGGACGAAATCATAAATCACCACACACGTATCCATACAATCATACACGAAGCAAACAATAGATCTAAATTAGAACAGTACACCAAACATATGAAACAACATGTGAAAAGGTTTTAAAGATGTTCTACGCATTGCTACGAACACACAGACGCGAAAAGCACACTAATCAGAGCTATGGTTGAAAAGATACATCTACCGAAAGATTTGCTCATAGGAGAAAATATAAAACTATTAGCTTCATGAGTTTTAATTATATAATAACATATATAAAATATTTTATAAATACTATATACGGAATTAAATCAAATTTAGATTCAAATTATAAAACTAAAGTAAAACAAATCATATTTTATTTACAAAACCCAGTTGCATAATTATTAATCAAGATATGATTTAAACCATAAAATTTCAGAATTAGTAATATGGTAAATACTGTCACTAATGCGTAGATCTCGTTGCTATGAATCTAACGCAACTCAAATGAGCTAAAACGGATCTAAAACGTAGAAGATATGATTTAAACAAGATCTACTTTATTAAAGTAATAGATTAAATCTCACATTGGAACTTAAAGATAGAAAACCTAACCAACAGTAACACTAACAGTATAACAAGTTTGTAAAACTCTTCTACACATTACTATGATCACATAGACATAAAGATCACGAAATTTGGATTTAAAACGTAAAAGTTATGAGTTTTCTAAGATTTCCTATAGATAAATAATTACTTTAATATAAACTCGAAAATAAATTGTCTCAAACCTACTGTTCAGTTCTATAATCATGTAGAGCTCGCAAATACGAATCTAACGCAATTTAAATGGGTCAAATCGGAGTTAAAACGGATAATTTATAACTAAAACAAACTCAGTGGCAAAACTGTAAATATCAGAAAGCGTATTTTTCTTTTTCCGAAACGAATTACGTTTTCAATTAATCAAAACGTATTTTCCGGTTTACGCTTTGGACTGCGGGTTAATCAATTGAAAAACACAGGGTCTCTTTAGCAAAAACGCCGGCCGAATCGGTATCTTCTAATTTAGACCGTCGGATTCAAATTGGAGGGTCCAGATTGGATGTGGGAAGAACCGGCGGCGCTCCGGCCGGAACAGGGCCTGACGGCAGTCTCCGCGGTGGCGCCATGGCCGGAGATGGCTTCCTCGCGCTACAGAGCACGAGCTTACGAACGGAAAACACAGGGAGATCGAGAAGCTCACGGAGAACTCACCCCACGCGAAGACGGAACCGGAGGATGACCGGAAGGCGGCGGCTAGCTCGCGGTGGCGGCTATGGCGGCGGTGGTGCTTGCGGTGGCGCAACTAGGCGACTACGGCGGCTCCAAAGGGATGGGATGGGGGCGGAATAGTGCGGGGGTCCCGTTTTTATAGCCCGGGAGTACGCGGAAGCAAGGAAAGGGAAGGATTCGAAGATGGATTCGATCTCCGTATCCGGTAGAGAGAGGAAGGCGGCGGTGTTCGTTTTTGGAAAGCGTCGGAGGAAGGAGAAGGAAAGGGGAAGGTGTCGCTGACCGGTGGGACCGGCTCGTCAGCGGCTCGGTGCGAAAGAAGGCCGCGCGCGAGTTGGGCCGGCAGACCGCGCCTGGGCTCGGTCCACGCGGAAGCGAAGCGGGGCGGAGAGGAAAAGGGAGATGGGCCATGCGTGGGAGGCAGGCCGAGGCGGTGCTGGCGGGCTGAGCTGGGCCAAACCGAAAGAATTCCTTTTCTTTTATTTCAAAGCATTTTCAATTGATTTTGAAACCTAATTTGAATATAAATCAAACCACTCATCACAAAAATTTAAATGCAACAGCATGAGTGCACAAACATGTTTCTACACTTATATTTGATTTTAAATTTATAAAAATTATTATTATTCTAAGTTTGCATGCTCACAAAAATACATAAAAATCATATTTTCCTATTTTTCTTCTTTTCAAAATTTTAGGGTGTTACAATTCTACCCCCCTTAAGATGAATCTCGTCCCGAGATTCGAAAGATGATGACAAAAGAGATAGGGATAGTTCGTCTCTAGATTGTTCTTTACTTCATCATGTAGTTCCATCGTCTTGATAAGAATTCCGTCTTACTTTGCATACATGTAACTAATTCCAAGATTTTTGACAAATGCTCCAAACAATACTCTGGTATCTCCAACCACTAGGCACCTTTCCTATAATATGAATTTTCTTCCTTAAAATACTTATCTTCCAACAGAGCCTAACGAATCTCTTAGTCAGAAGGAATTTCTACTACCAACCTTCAAAACATTAATGATTCTGGTCAAGTTGCTCAAATTTGGAATACGATTCTTAATCCTTGGTGTCACCCGAACCTTCTTAGCATTATTCTCCATTGCTAAGGGCATCGGCTGCGACTTTTACTTCTCCAAGTAATAGCACTTTTCCAAGTCCTAATCCATTTCATTCCAACGAGGATATCACAAATTCAAGACCAACTTAGCGAAGATGTCCTGTAGATTCTTGTGACCCTCCTATATGTCACTTTTCTTCCAAAAGACAGTACTCCATAGTGGAAAACTCCAGATAACACGTTAGGTAATTCAACCCACACTTCCTTAGTTGACTTAATGAACAAGGTACTATATTTTTCTTCTTGCATAAGGACACATCCCACACCTTGATAAGGTGCATCATTGTAGATATGAAGCTCTTGTCTGGATCTGACAAAGCTAATACTTGGGTTTTACTTCAACCTTTTCTTAGACTCCTTCAAACATTTGCCTGAGGTCTCTTGATCTAAACGAACTTAAAAGCTTCTCCAAAGTTATTTGTTCCTCTGCTATGACTCCAGTAAACTCATGGTCCACTTTGCTATCCTTGGTGTACCTATCTTCTAATTGATCATTCTCGTCTCCCTCAGGTAAAAGTCGACCACCTTGATACTCAATTCTTTTCCCTGACGGTGTTGTTAAGAGCATTGTGCACCGAGTACCATGAATCACTCCTTTGTGTGCACAGAGCCATCCATTACCAAGAACCACGCGAATTTTAAATGACTCCAACACAATGAGTGTTGCGGTGAATTTTTCCTTATTTATGACAAGACTGATATTCGGGCATATCTGATATGTCTGCATTTCTCCCACTGGGGTTTGAACTAGCAAAGGCCTCCTCATTGGACACTTCACCATCTTGCACGTCTCTACCATGTCGGCAGAAATGAAAGAATGCGAAGCACTAGGGTCAAATAAAGCAAAAACTTGTACTGAGCTTACTTGAATATAACCTCCCACTACTTTGGTAACCCCATGAATTTTATCCATATCCACATTGCTCAGTCTTCCATTGACATCGTTTTGCTGCGCTTTGCTTCCTTGAGCAGGCTTCTTATGGGCTTTCCTTTTTCGCTTTCGTTGTTGTGGATTCTGACTTAGTTCACTCCCAACTTGCTCTTTAACATTGTTGTTTTGATAGTGCTCGGCTTCATTATACCCATAATATCCTTCAATGGCAGAAACATCAATCTTTTCCCACATATTAGTGCGAGACGTCATATATGGCTCCTGAGTCATGAGACACTACACTTCCTATCTTCAAGTGACCAACATCAGCAACACGAGCAAGTATAGATGATCATAATCATGAACTATCCAAAAGGACAACTCTCGTCTCCATGGATCCAAAATTATCAACCTTGTTCACAGAACAATTTTGCTCAAGAGTGGCAACTCAATCATGGAGACTAACCAATACTTCTAACTAAAGAGTTCAATCTTAATAATCCTTCTTTACATTGGCTACCCCTCTTAAAATAAGAGACACTAAATAGGGTAGCTTGAACCCTTTTCTAGATGAGCTACTTAGCATAAAAGTGTTCTGACATCCCAATGATACTCTTGTGTATGGGTAAGAACAAGAAATCTGAAATTTCTCACGAGCAGAAAATCAGCAGTGCAGTAAAACAGCTGTAACTCTCATTCTGTTAATCCAATGAAGCTATAGTTTATACCGATGGAAAACTTATAAAATTCTCTGCAACTTTCTTATAGAACACACTTCCAGATTCTGTAGTTAATGTAGTCGAACACAGTGCCCAACAGAAACTGTTCCAGGGTTCAGGCAGCGCAGTTGTATTGCCTTGTGATTTTTGTATCTCCCAAACCAAAATAGATATCGAGCCGATTCTTGCGCTCAGAGAAAGATATTGATGTCTACTATTGTCCAAAATTTTCTCATGATTTTTTTTATCATCCAAAATTAGAGTTATAAGCCGAAGAGTGCAGGCTGCTCCGGAAGGACAGGATAGAGAGAACACCAGAAATCCATACCCCAACTATTTGTTTCATTAATCCTTATACCTTAGGCCTATAAACTAAATGAAATTGTGGGATCCACAAATTCATTGCAATCATTACAAAGCTCCAAATCAAGCAAAAGCATAATTATAATTCAACCAGCAATAAAGGTGCACAAAACAATCATTGACTCAATTTGCGATACTATCGTTCTCTTCATACCAAGGGTAAAGATCCTAAAGCTCCTCTTTCAATTTTGCAAGAAGGGGGTGAGAAATGGTTCTAAAAAGCATATCAAATCAAGGAGTGTAGATCAGATCAAAGGCTTAAAACAAGCATCTTGGAGAAAATGAATATCAAGGGTGGGGATATAATGGAGAAGAAATATCAAGGTTTATAGACCAAGGAAGTTATAGCAATTTTAAAACCTTAAGACGATCAATTTCTAATTAGGCTTGCGTCCTACAGCCAGCATTGCTCTGATACCAATCTGTCACACCCGGTTTTAAGGATAAAACCAGACATACACCATATGTGAAATAAAGAAGACAAATCTCACATATAGCCACAGATAAGTGTAATATCAAAAGACAAATGCTCAATATACATAACACAATAGCATAAAATATACCTTAAAGAGCAACACAGCGGAAAGACAACTCCGAACACCGGGTGCAACCTTCACTCCAGGATCAAACTAACTGGTTGATCACAAGCCTAACAATTCCAGAATCTAACAGTCTGGCACCCTTCCTGAGATGTGGGGAAATAGCAAGAGTGAGTCCATGTCGAACTCAACAAATATAACATGGGGTTCATGAAGCTCAAAAAGTTTGACACGGGTTTACTGCAATAGCTTTTAGTGAGTCATCTCTTTAACAATTGAGTAGCAACAAGTTTACCAAAATCCCAAATAACCTCATGATCATGTAAACAAGAATAATGTATAGCAAGAAACAATAATCATTAGTGAGCATTAATATCATCAGTATTATCATTATCATCAGTGTTCATCATTTATTCTGTAAGGGTCCAAGGCCACTCGTGACCGTGAGCACGGCTGTTATAACAGTTTTACACTCTGCAGAGGTTGTACACTTTCACTGTGAGTCGTGATTTACCCTTTCGCCCGAGGTAGCTAATCTCTTGACCCACTTCCAAGGAAGGTCGGCAGGGTTCACTATGAAGCCTTTCAAAGTTTCGTCTAACAAGTTAGGGCCGCTAGGTTTCCGAAGTCAGTCCGTGTGATACACCACGCAGGGATCCACAGTCTGCTTCACCCCATTTGCGCCACAAGGGTAACCTCTAGCAAGCTAGAAAAAAGTCCTCATACTGAGCTAAAGCCAGAGCCATATAGCCCTCACAGTTGTACTGTAAGTCCCGGATGTTCGCTTACAGATAAGTCCTTAGGGAGAGAAACTAGAGCACCATAAAAACAACCAAATATGCTCTAGCTCTCTTGAGCCATATTGCTTTAAAGCATCATTTAAACGTTTATTGCATATAACATTAGTCAAGTTACAGATCATGGTTATTTATCTTGAGCACTAGCATAAATACTACCCAATGCAATGTCCCATGGGTGTCAAGGTACAAGATACAAAAACTAGGGTATCCTTAGTGGTAACAAGGTAGACACATGCACATGAATTAAGTATATTAAAGGTGAATAGGAAGCAAGGATAATCCCATGCTATACTTGCCTTAAACACCGATCCTTCGGTAAGCTTTAATCTTCAACGTTCTTCTTCTTCTTCTTGATAACCTCGTATATCTCACCGACTGGACGAAATCATAAATCACCACACACGTATCCATACAATCATACACGAAGCAAACAATAGATCTAAATTAGAACAGTACACAAAACATATGAAACAACATGTGAAAAGGTTTTAAAGATGTTCTACGCATTGCTACGAACACACAGACGCGAAAAGCACACTAATCAGAGCTATGGTTGAAAAGATACATCTACCGAAAGATTTGCTCATAGGAGAAAATATAAAACTATTAGCTTCATGAGTTTTAATTATATAATAACATATATAAAATATTTTATAAATACTATATACGGAATTAAATCAAATTTAGATTCAAATTATAAAACTAAAGTAAAACAAATCATATTTTATTTACAAAACCCAGTTGCATAATTATTAATCAAGATATGATTTAAACCATAAAATTTCAGAATTAGTAATATGGTAAATACTGTCACTAATGCGTAGATCTCGTTGCTATGAATCTAACGCAACTCAAATGAGCTAAAACGGATCTAAAACGTAGAAGATATGATTTAAACAAGATCTACTTTATTAAAGTAATAGATTAAATCTCACATTGGAACTTAAAGATAGAAAACCTAACCAACAGTAACACTAACATTATAACAAGTTTGTAAAACTCTTCTACACATTACTATGATCACATAGACATAAAGATCACGAAATTTGGATTTAAAACGTAAAAGTTATGAGTTTTCTAAGATTTCCTATAGATAAATAATTACTTTAATATAAACTCGAAAATAAATTGTCTCAAACCTACTGTTCAGTTCTATAATCATGTAGAGCTCGCAAATACGAATCTAACGCAATTTAAACGGGTCAAATCGGAGTTAAAACGGATAATTTATAACTAAAACAAACTCAGTGGCAAAACTGTAAATATCAGAAAGCGTATTTTTCTTTTTCCGAAACGAATTACGTTTTCAATTAATCAAAACGTATTTTCCGGTTTACGCTTTGGACTGCGGGTTAATCAATTGAAAAACACAGGGTCTCTTTAGCAAAAACGCCGGCCGAATCGGTATCTTCTAATTTAGACCGTCGGATTCAAATTGGAGGGTCCAAATTGGATCTGGGAAGAACCGGCGGCGCTCCGGCCGGAACAGGGCCTGACGGCAGTCTCCGCGGCGGCGCCATGGCCGGAGATGGCTTCCTCGCGCTACAGAGCACGAGCTTACGAACGGAAAACACAGGGAGATCGAGAAGCTCACGGAGAACTCACCCCACGCGAAGACGGAACCGGAGGATGACCGAAAGGCGGCGGCTAGCTCGCGGTGGTGGCTATGGCGGCGGTGGTGCTTGCGGTGGCGCAACTAGGCGACTACGGCGGCTCCAAAGGGATGGGATGGGGGCGGAATAGTGCGGGGGTCCCGTTTTTATAGCCCGGGAGTACGCGGAAGCAAGGAAAGGGAAGGATTCGAAGATGGATTCGATCTCCGTATCCGGTAGAGAGAGGAAGGCGGCGGTGTTCGTTTTTGGAAAGCGTCGGATGAAGGAGAAGGAAAGGGGAAGGTGTCGCTGACCGGTGGGACCGGCTCGTCAGCGGCTCGGTGCGAAAGAAGGCCGCGCGCGAGTTGGGCCGGCAGACCGCGCCTGGGCTCGGTCCACGCGGAAGCGAAGCGGGGCGGAGAGGAAAAGGGAGATGGGCCATGCGTGGGAGGCAGGCCGAGGCGGTGCTGGCGGGCTGACCTGGGCCAAACCGAAAGAATTCCTTTTCTTTTATTTCAAAGCATTTTCAATTGATTTTGAAACCTAATTTGAATTTAAATCAAACCACTCATCACAAAAATTTAAATGCAACAGCATGAGTGCACAAACATGTTTCTACACTTATATTTGATTTTAAATTTATAAAAATTATTATTATTCTAAGTTTGCAAGCTCACAAAAATACATAAAAATCATATTTTCCTATTTTTCTTCTTTTCAAAATTTTAGGGTGTTACAAAAGGTGAATAGGAAACAAGGATAATCCCATGTTATACTTGCCTTAAATCAAGATCCTTCTCTGATCCAAATCTTCAATTAATAGCTTCTTGAATCTCCACGTAAATCTCACCGACTGAACTTGATCAATAAATCACCACACACACATCGAGCAATCATACACGAAGCAAACAATGAATAATAATTAGAACAGTACACCAAACATAAGAAACAATATGCGAAAAAGGTTTTAAAAATATTCTACGCATTGCTACGAACACACAGTCGTGAAAAACACGCTAATTGGAGCTACGGTGAAAGAAACGACTACCGAAAAATTTTGTTATATAAAACGGAAAATTATAGGTCTCATTTGTTTTAACTATATAAAATCATATATATAGGATAAAATACTCTTTATAGACATTCAAAAGTGACTTAGGCTAAATTACATTTAAAGGAGAAATCAATAATATTTTATTCATAAATCTAGTTGCACAGTTATTAATCAAATTAGATCTAAACTATAAAATTTCAGAGATTTTGATAAAGAAAACATTAATACTTGTACGTAGTTCATGTTGTTATAAATCCATTGCAATTTGAACGGACTAATTCAGAATTAAAACAAATAAATTATGTATTAAACGAGATTTTCTTTATTAAGGTAATAGATTAAATCTCACATCGGAACTTAAAATGAACAATAACTACCGTCAACAAACTCCCCTAAGCTTTACCTTTGCTCGTCCCTAAGCAAACAACTAATCAGAGATAGATTATGAGTTGTCTCAAATACACATGCTTTCAACCAAAAAATCTCTTTTGGATTAGAGTAATTGATTTGACTTTCAAACTCACCCATATTACCTTCAACCATGGAGCTTTTACCTTCACTTAGGTCTCGAGCAATTAAAAGACAGAACAATCCAGTCAAGCACTATGTCTCAAGTTCTTTATTTCACCTCTATTCCAGAGTTTTTATAAGTTTTCAAAATAAAACTCAGAGATTCCCATTGTATGACACTCTCAAGTCTCTCATATGTAGTATTTGTGGATCCTTATCAAGGCAATAATGATGTTATACCTTCTCTCACACCCTACAACTAATAAAGCTTATGTGTAGCTCATAGGTGTGGAAATAGCGCATACATACTTGCAAGCATAAATTATAAAGTCAAATAATGGATCCAAAGAGAATTAAGTCATACAATCAAATCAAGATGTGCATGTGTATGGAATGATGAGTATATATGGTGGCTAATCCTAATTCTATTTTGCTCCTTGAAAATATATCTCTCATTTGAAACTTGGAAACTTTTACAAGAAAACATGGGCTATCTTATTCATATTTTTTCTCTTTTCTCTTCTTCTCTCTTTTTTTAGGCGGGCATCGAAGTACCCATTGTTTTATTTATTCGAACACTTGAAAATGATTGAGAGATAGAAGCATTAATTTTGTGGCAACCTATATGGAATATTTTTGGTGTTCTCTCCCAATGTAGGAGTAAAACATTTTTGAATGGATGGATGGTATGTTTTGGTGCCTACTCCCAGTGTAGGAGTAGTGCCTATGTGGGTGGTGTGTATGTGATCTTGATTTTAAAAGTATGACAAAGCTCTCATAAGATATCAACAAAGCTTGACTCAACTCAGTGCAAATGCAAGCAGTAATGATGTGTGGCTTTCTTAGTCTAGCATTCATGTATGGCTATGATAGGAATTCAAGCTCTGTCATACAAGGAACTCATCATGTTATATTTTAAAATTTTCAAGAAGTAAAACATCTGGAATTTATTATCACTAGGAATAAGAAAAATAGTAGCTCAGACCTTCTTATATCATGTCTGTAAATTATCTAGACTTAGCTTAAGCATGCTCCCACGGATTTCAAGTTCAGAGTGAATCTTTAAGTCAAACCAATTTCATTTAATCTTTGGGAGAGCTCTAGGTTGAAAACTAGGCACTTAGAGCAACTGTCCATTATGTCTTTTGTGAGCATCTTCAAAGTTCTCTTTATTTTAAGAACAGGAATTTAGAGCAAACTTACGTACACACTCTTTTTATTTGATTTTCATCATTATTTTTTAATATGCGAAAGATAAATGAACTAAAAAGGAAAGAAAAAGAAATACTTATCTTGATATACGGGGATGCCTTCCCCCAAGCTGCATGTTGCTATTAGTGTTCAGTACGACGGTCAAAACTGAGGATGGCCAAACAGCCTGTCCCAGTTGTGGTTCTGTTGGATATGGTTCTGTTGGATCTCAGAGAGAGTTTGTCTAGCCTGGTCTTGCCATTGCTGCTGCTAGTGAAGTGTATGCTATATGGCGGCTTGGTTCTCTTCAATGCCTCTGAGTCTAGTGCAGATCTCCTGCCTCTCCATCTATTGTTCATGGTACCCTTGTCCAGAGAAGGATGCACGGCCGGGCTGGAAGTGGTGGCCTCTAGAAGACACCTCCTGTGTATCAATAGAGTGACGTCCACTACCTTGGTGGTAATGGTCGAAATAACCTTGCTGCCACTGGGCACTTGCTCCTTGCTACCAGGAACTGTTAGAGCGCTGGGGCGTGGCTTGCTCCCATGGACTGTGTACAGCTTGGAAACCTCGAGAGGATCCTGTATGGTCAAAAGTTTGATAGGCGATGTAGGCAGGACCCTATGGAGTAGTGTCTGTACCGTAGTACGGTGTCGGTGGCCCTCGGTCTATTCTCACATAAGCACTTCTTCCTACTGCTGCACTAGATGGCAACACAACCAAAGAGTTCATGGTGTACAAACCAAGACCCAGGTTAGGTAACAGGATCTCAGTTGTACGACCATAATAAATCATGATAATACTGGTATTCTTTCCTCCCTTCACCATTTGACCTTGCCAGAAGTAATCAATAGTTATATATGGCCGCCCCAAGGAATGTACCCTTTTGTTTGAAAATTCCTGACCAATGGACTATCATGAATTGCACGGGTGACACCTTCCTATGTTTGATCATAGCAAACATCAATTTCAAGTCTTCTATCCTAACAATTCGGGTGTCTTCCCTAGGAAAAAGGGTCATCCCTAACCACTTATGCATAAAACGCAAGGTAGGTAACTGAATAGAATTAGTACGGGGGTGGTCACAGACATTTTCATCAGAAATTTCTTTCTAGAATTGGGTCCTCTCAAATTCTGGCATAACTGAATAGAATTAGTACGAGGGAGGTTGTACACTTTCACTGTGAGTCGTGATTTACCCTTTCGCCCGAGGTAGCTAATCTCTTGACCCACTTCCAAGGAAGGTCGGCAGGGTTCACTATGAAGTCTTTCAAAGGTTCGTCTAACAAGTTAGGGCCATTAGATTCACTCGGCAAACAGATGTAGAGCCCCCCTTCCAAATGGCACAATAACGCGCAGCCTATACACATAAGGACAGAGGCCGCACTATACCCGATTCGTCAAGCCGTTCTTACGCCATGAAGGAATACCTCTAACAAGCTAGAAAAGGTCCTCATACTTGACTAAAGCCAGAGCCATATAGCCCTCACAGTTGTACTGTAAGTCCCGGATTTTCGCTTACAGATAAGTCCTTAGGGAGAGAAACTAGAGCACCAAAAATACCCCATGCTCTAGCCCTCTTGAGCCATGTTGCTATAAAGCATCTTTTAAACGTTTATTGCATATACCATTAGTCAAGTTACAGATCATGGTTATTTATCTTAAGCACTAGCATAAATACTTCCCAATGCAATATCCCATGGGTGTCAAGGTACAAGATACAAAAACTAGGATATCCTTAGTGGTAACAAGGTAAACACATGCACATGAATTAAGTATATTAAAGGTGAATAGGAAACAAGGATAATCCCATGCTATACTTGCCTTAAACACCGATCCTTCGGTAAGCTTTAATCTTCAACGTTCTTCTTCTTGATAACCACGTATATCTCACCGACTGTACTTGATCAATAAATCACCACACACATATCCATACAATCATACACGAAGCAAACAATAGATCTAAATTAGAACAGTACACCAAACATAAAATTAAGATGGAAAGTTTGTAGAACGAATCTACGTCTCACTACGAATACACAGACGCGAAAAACACACTAATCAGAGCTACGGTTGAAAAGATACATCTACCGAAAAATTTACTCTTAGAAGAAAATATAAAACTATTAACTTCATGTGTTTTATATAAAAAATATTTTATAAATACTATATATGGAATTAAGTCAAATTTAGATTCAAATTATAAAACTAAAGTAAAACAAATCATATTTTATTTACAAAACCCAATTGCATAATTATTAATCAAGATATGATTTAAACCATAAAATTTCAGAATTAGTAATATGGTAAATACTGTCACTAACGCGTAGATCTCGTTGCTATGAATCTAACGCAACTCGAATGAGCTAAAACGGATCTAAAACGTAGAAGATATAATTTAAACAAGATTTACTTTATTAAAGTAATAGATTAAATCTCACATCGGAACTTAAAGATAGAAAACCTAACCAACAGTAACACTAACAGTATAACAAGTTTGTAAAACTCTTCTACACATTACTACGATCACATAGACATAAAGATCACGAAATTTGGATTTAAAACGTAAAAGTTATGAGTTTTCTAAGATTTCCTATAGATAAATAATTACTTTAATATCAACTCGAAAATAAATTATTTCAAACCTACTGTACAGCTCTATCATCATGTAGAGCTCGCAAATACGAATCTAACGCAATTTAAACGGGTCAAATCGGAGTTAAAACGGATAATTTATGACTAAAACAAACTTAGTGGCAAAACTGTAAATATCAGAAAACGTATTTTTCAATAACCGAGACGAAATACGCTTTCAACAGATCAAAACGAACGCGGGATAATACGTTTTGGACTGCGGGTTAAGAACTTAAAAACTTCAGGGGCTCTTTAGCAAGTTTCACAGGCGAACCGCTATCTTTAAATAACAGCCATTGGATTCAAAATCAACGATCCAGATTGGATCGGGGAGGGAGCCGGCGGCGCTCCGGCCGGAACAGGGCCGCGACGGCAGTCTCCGCGGCGGCGCCATGGCCGGAGATGGCTTCCTCGCGCTATAGAGCATTACCTTGCGAAAGAAATACACCAACGGGTAGATAACTTCAACGTGATCTTACCTAGAGCAAAATCGAGGCCGAGAACGAAGCGAGGAGCGCGTGCGGCTCGGAGAGGCGGGCGGTCACGGCGGTGCTCCGAGCAATGTCGTCTCGGGGTGGTTCCAATGCTCCGCGTCGGAATAGGATGGAGCGGAAGGATCACGGGCTTGGTTTTTATAGCCCGAAGGCGACTCCACGGAAGGAAAGGGGAGATTGAGCCTTGGATTTGGCATCGGCAAAGAAGGAAAGGGAGATCCGGCGGCGGCTTGGGGAAGAAGGCGACCTGACGTGCGGGCCCGTGTCGTCAGCGACTGGAAGCGGGGAAACGCGCTCGCGCGGTGAACCTGGGCCGGCGGCTGCGGCTAGGCTCGGCCCATGCGGGAGCGGACGCGGGAGGAGGAAGCGGGCCGCGCTGTGGGCTGCGGTAAGAAGCGGCCCGAGAAGAAAAGATTTTTTTTTCTAATTTTTCAAAGCAAATTTTCAAATGATTTTCAAATCCAAATTTAAATTTGATCAAACCACTCATCTCAAAAATTTAAATGCAACAGCATGAGTGCACAAACATGTTTCTACTCTTACATTTGATTTTAAATTTATAAAAATTATTCTTATCCTAAATTTGCATGCTCACAAAAATATATAAAAATCATATTTTTCCTATTTTTCATTTCTTCAAAATTTTAGGGTGTTACAATACTCTTATGTGTACCATAATGACGCTTTATCTATGCATAAGGAACATTACTAAGGAAAATCAAGAATAGAGCAAGACTTTCTTCATAACCAGGTTCTACTTGTTCTACATACGGGGAGTGGACTACAAAGGACTCAATGGGAGTGTCACTTCCACGATCTACCACATGACCCGACATATAGAGTGCATCCACAGGCAAACAATATCTAAGCACCATGCTTACATAATGTCAACCCCACTTAACTCACTCGAGTACTGAATTAAGCGCTTTGTGATCTTATGCATAAACTCATTATCAATCATTACTATATCAAATATACTACTAGAGAAAACTAGGAACATAATAAATAGAAACATTGTAATGAAATAGAATAAAGTCATAACAAGAGGGATACAATGGCTATACCAGCCTCCAGATGAGATGAATCCAGAATCCTAAGCAGGAGCCCGAACTCTACGAAAACCTTGCTAGCTAGCCTATACTAGAACTTTGAGTAGCTAATCTAATTCTCTGGTAGAGAAGAGATCTTCCTGATCTTCTAGCTCCTCGGCTTAATGGCTTCTTTTCTAGGGAGTAGGACTTGTTTATATAGGCCGGTGGGATAAACCAGGGCCCTCGGATCAAACCGATTTCAATCAACGGCGAAGATGTAAACCCTAAGGCGGTGGAGGAACCGACGTAGAAGGCCGTGGCTGACAGGTGGACCCCAGGTTGGCCGACTTGGCCTTATGTGAGGTGGGTCACCTTCTCATGTCTTCTAGATTCTTCTCAACTTGGTTTCATGGTGGAATATGTTTTTAGCCCAATGTTCTTGATATCTTGCCTCCTTTTCCTGATAAACCCCTGCAGAAATATAGATTCACCAAAACCTATGGAGTTCTATCAGTTCAAACCCTAATTCTATGTTGGAGGTTGATATATTCCCTTTTTCATGTTTTATTGATGGTTTAAAATGAAGAATAACTACCATCAACAGTGATGAGGCACACGGATCGCTAACATGGCACATTGAGTGGCCTCCACTCCTCTCAACCTATAAATACCCCCTCACCCCCTCTCATTCAAGACACACCACACTAAGGATCAAGAGCACCTCACTTGAGTTTCATTCCTAGGGTTTAGGCCCTAGTAGCCAGTAGAGTAGTAAGGGAGAGATGTGAGGGAGAGCTTGGGGAAGTGCCAGGCTTGTCGGTGTCTCCCAACTTGTACCTTGATGAGCATCTTTACTTCAATGGGTTCTTCTGCTACGTGAGTGTTCGTGGTTCTTTTGGTTATAAAGTCTTTTATTAGTTAATCTTTATTAATACTTGTTTGCGGGTTCATCGTCCATCCCCATGGCGGATGCTCTAGTAGAGGGCCCTAATAGAGATGGATAACCCTACATGACGCTAGAGTAGTAGTCAATAGCATTGATGTCTAGACTGGAGGCTACCTTCGTTTGCCTCATTCCCTATGGTTGAGGGGTAGGCGGTAGGTGGTGACAGCCTTGTCCGTCCCTCGTAATCCCCCACATCCAGGTTTGACGTACGCTACAGGCCAGTATCGCTTGGCAGACCAGGTGTACGCTATTGCCTGAAGTGAGCAAGTAGGAGTAGCGTTTATCTATCCTTAGACCATAAAATCATAGGAATGCATTTCAACCTCTCCTAAATCTACCCTTGTGTTGTCCTTGGACGAACTAGCTAGAAGAGTACCTCCATTCCCTATGAAAAATACGATACCCTACATACTTCTGGGTGAAATGCTACAATGGTAATTCTGTGTGCTTGCGGATTATTTCTGTATGCGTTAGGAATTACCAACAGTTTCCATGGATTCACTCATCCTCCTTCGACTCCATCGCCGCTAGGAGAAGGCCTTCAAGATCAGCTTGCACCAACACCTAGGCGCGGCTATGTTTGCTTGTCTTTGATGTTAGTGGAAGTTTCGTGAACACAGGGAGGAATGCTTCCATGGTCTGTCATCACTATTAGAGCTTGTGGGGTCAAAACCATGGAGTGCACCGACATTGGACCTCGGTGAGTGGGGTATTCTACAATGGTGTTCCGTGACAAGTGGTTGTCATGGAACCAAAAATGTGCCCTACTCAGCCTAGAATATCAATTCGGAGGCTTGGATGTCATTTTGCATCATTTGTTCCTCTCTTCCGCTTGGTTTCTAGTGTGGGTTGGTCTCCTCGTGGCCCCTTTTGCTCCCAGTGGGATTTTAGTGGAAGCTTCGCAAGGATGTGTCACACCCGGTTTTAAGGACAAAACCAGACATACACTATATGTGAAATAAAGTAGACAAATCTCACATATAGTCACAGATAAGTGTAATATCAAGAGACAAATGCTTAATATACATAACACAATAGTATAAAATATACCTTAGAGAACAACACAGCGGAAAGACAACTCCGAGCACCGGGTGTAACCTTCACTCCAGGATCAAACTGACTGGTTGATCACAAGCCTAACAAATTCCAGAATCTAGAAATCTGGTACCCTTCCTGAGATGTGGGAAATAGCAAGAGTGAGTCCATGTCGAACTCAACAAATATAACATGGGGTTCATGAGGCTCAAAAGGTTTGACACAGGTTTACCGCGATAGCTTTTATTAAATCATCTTTTAGCAATTGAGTAGCAACAAGTTTACCATAAGCCCAAATAACCTCATGATCATGTAAACGAGAATAATGTATAGCAAGAAACAATAATCATTAATGAGCATTAATATCATCAGTGTTATCATTATCATCAGTGTTCATCATTTATTCTGTAAGGGTCCAAGGCCGCTCGTGACCGTGAGCACGGCTGTTATAACAGTTTTACACTCTGCAGAGGTTGTACACTTTCACTGTGAGTCATGTCTACCCATATGCCCGGGATCGCGACTCCCAAAACACTTCCAAGGTGAGCAGGCAGAGAAACACTATGAAGCCTTTCAAAGGTTCGCCTAACAAGTTAGGGCCGCTAGGTTTCAGAAGTCAGTCCGTGTGATACACCACGCAGGGATCCACAGTCTGCTTTACCCCATTTGCGCCACAAGGGTAACCTCTAACAAGCTAGAAAAGGTCCTCATACTGAGCTAAAGCCAGAGCCATTTTAGCCCTCACAGTTGTACTGTAAGTCCCGGATTTTCGCTTACAGATAAGTCCTTATGGAAAGAAACTAGAGCACCATAAAAATAACCAAATATGCTCTAGCCCTCTTGAGCCATGTTTCTATAAATCATCTTTTAAACGTTTATTGCATATACCATTAGTCAAGTTACAGATCATGGTTATTTATCTTGTGCGCTAGCATAATACTACCCAATGCAATGTTCCATAGGTGTCAAGGTACAATATACAAAAACTAGGATATCCTTAGTGGTAACAAGGTAGACACATGCACATGAATTAAGTATATTAAAGGTGTCACACCCGGTTTTAAGGACAAAACCAGACATACACCATATGTGAAATAAAGAAGACAAATCTCACATATAGCCACAGATAAGTGTAATATCAAAAGACAAATGCTCAATATACATAACACAATAGCATAAAATATACCTTAAAGAGCAACACA
Source organism: Saccharum hybrid cultivar R570 (assembly GCA_038087645.1). Lineage (NCBI taxonomy): Eukaryota > Viridiplantae > Streptophyta > Magnoliopsida > Poales > Poaceae > Saccharum > Saccharum hybrid cultivar. The sequence goes on from JAQSUU010000304.1 coordinate 3,350,155, forward strand.
GCGGAAAGACAACTCCGAACACCGGGTGCAACCTTCACTCCAGGATCAAACTAACTGGTTGATCATAAGCCTAACAATTCTAGAATCTAACAGTCTGGCACCCTTCCTGAGATGTGGGGAAATAGCAAGAGTGAGTCCATGTCGAACTCAACAAATATAACATGGGGTTCATGAAGCTCAAAAAGTTTGACACGGGTTTACTGCAATAGCTTTTAGTGAGTCATCTCTTTAACAATTGAGTAGCAACAAGTTTACCAAAATCCCAAATAACCTCATGATCATGTAAACAAGAATAATGTATAGCAAGAAACAATAATCATTAGTGAGCATTAATATCATCAGTATTATCATTATCATCAGTGTTCATCATTTATTCTGTAAGGGTCCAAGGCCACTCGTGACCGTGAGCACGGCTGTTATAACAGTTTTACACTCTGCAGAGGTTGTACACTTTCACTGTGAGTCGTGATTTACCCTTTCGCCCGAGGTAGCTAATCTCTTGACCCACTTCCAAGGAAGGTCGGCAGGGTTCACTATGAAGCCTTTCAAAGTTTCGTCTAACAAGTTAGGGCCGCTAGGTTTCCGAAGTCAGTCCGTGTGATACACCACGCAGGGATCCACAGTCTGCTTCACCCCATTTGCGCCACAAGGGTAACCTCTAGCAAGCTAGAAAAAAGTCCTCATACTGAGCTAAAGCCAGAGCCATATAGCCCTCACAGTTGTACTGTAAGTCCCGGATGTTCGCTTACAGATAAGTCCTTAGGGAGAGAAACTAGAGCACCATAAAAACAACCAAATATGCTCTAGCTCTCTTGAGCCATATTGCTTTAAAGCATCATTTAAACGTTTATTGCATATAACATTAGTCAAGTTACAGATCATGGTTATTTATCTTGAGCACTAGCATAAATACTACCCAATGCAATGTCCCATGGGTGTCAAGGTACAAGATACAAAAACTAGGGTATCCTTAGTGGTAACAAGGTAGACACATGCACATGAATTAAGTATATTAAAGGTGAATAGGAAGCAAGGATAATCCCATGCTATACTTGCCTTAAACACCGATCCTTCGGTAAGCTTTAATCTTCAACGTTCTTCTTCTTCTTCTTGATAACCTCGTATATCTCACCGACTGGACGAAATCATAAATCACCACACACGTATCCATACAATCATACACGAAGCAAACAATAGATCTAAATTAGAATAGTACACCAAACATATGAAACAACATGTGAAAAGGTTTTAAAGATGTTCTACGCATTGCTACGAACACACAGACGCGAAAAGCACACTAATCAGAGCTACGGTTGAAAAGATACATCTACCGAAAGATTTGCTCATAGGAGAAAATATAAAACTATTAGCTTCATGAGTTTTAATTATATAATAACATATATAAAATATTTTATAAATACTATATACGGAATTAAATCGAATTTAGATTCAAATTATAAAACTAAAGTAAAACAAATCATATTTTATTTACAAAACCCAGTTGCATAATTATTAATCAAGATATGATTTAAACCATAAAATTTCAGAATTAGTAATATGGTAAATACTGTCACTAATGCGTAGATCTCGTTGCTATGAATCTAACGCAACTCAAATGAGCTAAAACGGATCTAAAACGTAGAAGATATGATTTAAACAAGATCTACTTTATTAAAGTAATAGATTAAATCTCACATTGGAACTTAAAGATAGAAAACCTAACCAACAGTAACACTAACAGTATAACAAGTTTGTAAAACTCTTCTACACATTACTATGATCACATAGACATAAAGATCACGAAATTTGGATTTAAAACGTAAAAGTTATGAGTTTTCTAAGATTTCCTATAGATAAATAATTACTTTAATATAAACTCGAAAATAAATTGTCTCAAACCTACTGTTCAGTTCTATAATCATGTAGAGCTCGCAAATACGAATCTAACGCAATTTAAACGGGTCAAATCGGAGTTAAAACGGATAATTTATAACTAAAACAAACTCAGTGGCAAAACTGTAAATATCAGAAAGCGTATTTTTCTTTTTTCGAAACGAATTACGTTTTCAATTAATCAAAACGTATTTTCCGGTTTACGCTTTGGACTGCGGGTTAATCAATTGAAAAACACAGGGTCTCTTTAGCAAAAACGCCGGCCGAATCGGTATCTTCTAATTTAGACCGTCGGATTCAAATTGGAGGGTCCAGATTGGATCTGGGAAGAACCGGCGGCGCTCCGGCCGGAACAGGGCCTGACGGCAGTCTCCGCGGCGGCGCCATGGCCGGAGATGGCTTCCTCACGCTACAGAGCACGAGCTTACGAACGGAAAACACAGGGAGATCGAGAAGCTCACGGAGAACTCACCCCACGCGAAGACGGAACCGGAGGATGACTGGAAGGCGGCGGCTAGCTCGCGGTGGCGGCTATGGCGGCGGTGGTGCTTGCGGTGGCGCAACTAGGCGACTACGGCGGCTCCAAAGGGATGGGATGGGGGCGGAATAGTGCGGGGGTCCCGTTTTTATAGCCCGGGAGTACGCGGAAGCAAGGAAAGGGAAGGATTCGAAGATGGATTCGATCTCCGTATCCGGTAGAGAGAGGAAGGCGGCGGTGTTCGTTTTTGGAAAGCGTCGGAGGAAGGAGAAGGAAAGGGGAAGGTGTCGCTGACCGGTGGGACCGGCTCGTCAGCGGCTCGGTGCGAAAGAAGGCCGCGCGCGAGTTGGGCCGGCAGACCGCGCCTGGGCTCGGTCCACGCGGAAGCGAAGCGGGGCGGAGAGGAAAAGGGAGATGGGCCATGCGTGGGAGGCAGGCCGAGGCGGTGCTGGCGGGCTGAGCTGGGCCAAACCGAAAGAATTCCTTTTCTTTTATTTCAAAGCATTTTCAATTGATTTTGAAACCTAATTTGAATATAAATCAAACCACTCATCACAAAAATTTAAATGCAACAGCATGAGTGCACAAACATGTTTCTACACTTATATTTGATTTTAAATTTATAAAAATTATTATTATTCTAAGTTTGCATGCTCACAAAAATACATAAAAATCATATTTTCCTATTTTTCTTCTTTTCAAAATTTTAGGGTGTTACAATTCTACCCCCCTTAAGATGAATCTCGTCCCGAGATTCGAAAGATGATGACAAAAGAGATAGGGATAGTTCGTCTCTAGATTGTTCTTTACTTCATCATGTAGTTCCATCGTCTTGATAAGAATTCCGTCTTACTTTGCATACATGTAACTAATTCCAAGATTTTTGACAAATGCTCCAAACAATACTCTGGTATCTCCAACCACTAGGCACCTTTCCTATAATATGAATTTTCTTCCTTAAAATACTTATCTTCCAACAGAGCCTAACGAATCTCTTAGTCAGAAGGAATTTCTACTACCAACCTTCAAAACATTAATGATTCTGGTCAAGTTGCTCAAATTTGGAATACGATTCTTAATCCTTGGTGTCACCCGAACCTTCTTAGCATTATTCTCCATTGCTAAGGGCATCGGCTGCGACTTTTACTTCTCCAAGTAATAGCACTTTTCCAAGTCCTAATCCATTTCATTCCAACGAGGATATCACAAATTCAAGACCAACTTAGCGAAGATGTCCTGTAGATTCTTGTGACCCTCCTATATGTCACTTTTCTTCCAAAAGACAGTACTCCATAGTGGAAAACTCCAGATAACACGTTAGGTAATTCAACCCACACTTCCTTAGTTGACTTAATGAACAAGGTACTATATTTTTCTTCTTGCATAAGGACACATCCCACACCTTGATAAGGTGCATCATTGTAGATATGAAGCTCTTGTCTGGATCTGACAAAGCTAATACTTGGGTTTTACTTCAACCTTTTCTTAGACTCCTTCAAACATTTGCCTGAGGTCTCTTGATCTAAACGAACTTAAAAGCTTCTCCAAAGTTATTTGTTCCTCTGCTATGACTCCAGTAAACTCATGGTCCACTTTGCTATCCTTGGTGTACCTATCTTCTAATTGATCATTCTCGTCTCCCTCAGGTAAAAGTCGACCACCTTGATACTCAATTCTTTTCCCTGACGGTGTTGTTAAGAGCATTGTGCACCGAGTACCATGAATCACTCCTTTGTGTGCACAGAGCCATCCATTACCAAGAACCACGCGAATTTTAAATGACTCCAACACAATGAGTGTTGCGGTGAATTTTTCCTTATTTATGACAAGACTGATATTCGGGCATATCTGATATGTCTGCATTTCTCCCACTGGGGTTTGAACTAGCAAAGGCCTCCTCATTGGACACTTCACCATCTTGCATGTCTCTACCATGTCGGCAGAAATGAAAGAATGCGAAGCACTAGGGTCAAATAAAGCAAAAACTTGTACTGAGCTTACTTGAATATAACCTCCCACTACTTTGGTAACCCCATGAATTTTATCCATATCCACATTGCTCAGTCTTCCATTGACATCGTTTTGCTGCGCTTTGCTTCCTTGAGCAGGCTTCTTATGGGCTTTCCTTTTTCGCTTTCGTTGTTGTGGATTCTGACTTAGTTCACTCCCAACTTGCTCTTTAACATTGTTGTTTTGATAGTGCTCGGCTTCATTATACCCATAATATCCTTCAATGGCAGAAACATCAATCTTTTCCCACATATTAGTGCGAGACGTCATATATGGCTCCTGAGTCATGAGACACTACACTTCCTGTCTTCAAGTGACCAACATCAGCAACACGAGCAAGTATAGATGATCATAATCATGAACTATCCAAAAGGACAACTCTCGTCTCCATGGATCCAAAATTATCAACCTTGTTCACAGAACAATTTTGCTCAAGAGTGGCAACTCAATCATGGAGACTAACCAATACTTCTAACTAAAGAGTTCAATCTTAATAATCCTTCTTTACATTGGCTACCCCTCTTAAAATAAGAGACACTAAATAGGGTAGCTTGAACCCTTTTCTAGATGAGCTACTTAGCATAAAAGTGTTCTGACATCCCAATGATACTCTTGTGTATGGGTAAGAACAAGAAATCTGAAATTTCTCACGAGCAGAAAATCAGCAGTGCAGTAAAACAGCTGTAACTCTCATTCTGTTAATCCAATGAAGCTGTAGTTTATACCGATGGAAAACTTATAAAATTCTCTGCAACTTTCTTATAGAACACACTTCCAGATTCTGTAGTTAATGTAGTCGAACACAGTGCCCAACAGAAACTGTTCCAGGGTTCAGGCAGCGCAGTTGTATTGCCTTGTGATTTTTGTATCTCCCAAACAAAAATAGATATCGAGCCAATTCTTGCGCTCAGAGAAAGATATTGATGTCTACTATTGTCCAAAATTTTCTCATGATTTTTTTTATCATCCAAAATTAGAGTTATAAGCCAATGAGTGCAGGCTGCTCCGGAAGGACAGGATAGAGAGAACACCAGAAATCCATACCCCAACTATTTGTTTCATTAATCCTTATACCTTAGGCCTATAAACTAAATGAAATTGTGGGATCCACAAATTCATTGCAATCATTACAAAGCTCCAAATCAAGCAAAAGCATAATTATAATTCAACCAGCAATAAAGGTGCACAAAACAATCATTGACTCAATTTGCGATACTATCGTTCTCTTCATACCAAGGGTAAAGATCCTAAAGCTCCTCTTTCAATTTTGCAAGAAGGGGGTGAGAAATGGTTCTAAAAAGCATATCAAATCAAGGAGTGTAGATCAGATCAAAGGCTTAAAACAAGCATCATGGAGAAAATGAATATCAAGGGTGGGGATATAATGGAGAAGAAATATCAAGGTTTATAGACCAAGGAAGTTATAGCAATTTTAAAACCTTAAGACGATCAATTTCTAATTAGGCTTGCGTCCTACAGCCAGCATTGCTCTGATACCAATCTGTCACACCCGGTTTTAAGGATAAAACCAGACATACACCATATGTGAAATAAAGAAGACAAATCTCACATATAGCCACAGATAAGTGTAATATCAAAAGACAAATGCTCAATATACATAACACAATAGCATAAAATATACCTTAAAGAGCAACACAGCGGAAAGACAACTCCGAACACCGGGTGCAACCTTCACTCCAGGATCAAACTAACTGGTTGATCACAAGCCTAACAATTCCAGAATCTAACAGTCTGGCACCCTTCCTGAGATGTGGGGAAATAGCAAGAGTGAGTCCATGTCGAACTCAACAAATATAACATGGGGTTCATGAAGCTCAAAAAGTTTGACACGGGTTTACTGCAATAGCTTTTAGTGAGTCATCTCTTTAACAATTGAGTAGCAACAAGTTTACCAAAATCCCAAATAACCTCATGATCATGTAAACAAGAATAATGTATAGCAAGAAACAATAATCATTAGTGAGCATTAATATCATCAGTATTATCATTATCATCAGTGTTCATCATTTATTCTGTAAGGGTCCAAGGCCACTCGTGACCGTGAGCACGGCTATTATAACAGTTTTACACTCTGCAGAGGTTGTACACTTTCACTGTGAGTCGTGATTTACCCTTTCGCCTGAGGTAGCTAATCTCTTGACCCACTTCCAAGGAAGGTCGGCAGGGTTCACTATGAAGCCTTTCAAAGTTTCGTCTAACAAGTTAGGGCCGCTAGGTTTCCGAAGTCAGTCCGTGTGATACACCACGCAGGGATCCACAGTCTGCTTCACCCCATTTGCGCCACAAGGGTAACCTCTAGCAAGCTAGAAAAAAGTCCTCATACTGAGCTAAAGCCAGAGCCATATAGCCCTCACAGTTGTACTGTAAGTCCCGGATGTTCGCTTACAGATAAGTCCTTAGGGAGAGAAACTAGAGCACCATAAAAACAACCAAATATGCTCTAGCTCTCTTGAGCCATATTGTTTTAAAGCATCATTTAAACGTTTATTGCATATAACATTAGTCAAGTTACAGATCATGGTTATTTATCTTGAGCACTAGCATAAATACTACCCAATGCAATGTCCCATGGGTGTCAAGGTACAAGATACAAAAACTAGGGTATCCTTAGTGGTAACAAGGTAGACACATGCACATGAATTAAGTATATTAAAGGTGAATAGGAAGCAAGGATAATCCCATGCTATACTTGCCTTAAACACCGATCCTTCGGTAAGCTTTAATCTTCAATGTTCTTCTTCTTCTTCTTGATAACCTCGTATATCTCACCGACTGGACGAAATCATAAATCACCACACACGTATCCATACAATCATACACGAAGCAAACAATAGATCTAAATTAGATTAGTACACCAAACATATGAAACAACATGTGAAAAGGTTTTAAAGATGTTCTACGCATTGCTACGAACACACAGACGCGAAAAGCACACTAATCAGAGCTATGGTTGAAAAGATACATCTACCGAAAGATTTGCTCATAGGAGAAAATATAAAACTATTAGCTTCATGAGTTTTAATTATATAATAACATATATAAAATATTTTATAAATACTATATACGGAATTAAATCAAATTTAGATTCAAATTATAAAACTAAAGTAAAACAAATCATATTTTATTTACAAAACCCAGTTGCATAATTATTAATCAAGATATGATTTAAACCATAAAATTTCAGAATTAGTAATATGGTAAATACTGTCACTAATGCGTAGATCTCGTTGCTATGAATCTAACGCAACTCAAATGAGCTAAAACGGATCTAAAACGTAGAAGATATGATTTAAACAAGATCTACTTTATTAAAGTAATAGATTAAATCTCACATTGGAACTTAAAGATAGAAAACCTAACCAACAGTAACACTAACAGTATAACAAGTTTGTAAAACTCTTCTACACATTACTATGATCACATAGACATAAAGATCACGAAATTTGGATTTAAAACGTAAAAGTTATGAGTTTTCTAAGATTTCCTATAGATAAATAATTACTTTAATATAAACTCGAAAATAAATTGTCTCAAACCTACTGTTCAGTTCTATAATCATGTAGAGCTCGCAAATACGAATCTAACGCAATTTAAACGGGTCAAATCGGAGTTAAAACGGATAATTTATAACTAAAACAAACTCAGTGGCAAAACTGTAAATATCAGAAAGCGTATTTTTCTTTTTCCGAAACGAATTACGTTTTCAATTAATCAAAACGTATTTTCCGGTTTACGCTTTGGACTGCGGGTTAATCAATTGAAAAACACAGGGTCTCTTTAGCAAAAACGTCGGCCGAATCGGTATCTTCTAATTTAGACCGTCGGATTCAAATTGGAGGGTCCAGATTGGATCTGGGAAGAACCGGCGGCGCTCCGGCCGGAACAGGGCCTGACGGCAGTCTCCGCGGCGGCGCCATGGCCGGAGATGGCTTCCTCGCGCTACAGAGCACGAGCTTACGAACGGAAAACACAGGGAGATCGAGAAGCTCACGGAGAACTCACCCCACGCGAAGACGGAACCGGAGGATGACCGAAAGGCGGCGGCTAGCTCGCGGTGGCGGCTATGGCGGCGGTGGTGCTTGCGGTGGCGCAACTAGGCGACTACGGCGGCTCCAAAGGGATGGGATGGGGGCGGAATAGTGCGGGGGTCCCGTTTTTATAGCCCGGGAGTACGCGGAAGCAAGGAAAGGGAAGGATTCGAAGATGGATTCGATCTCCGTATCCGGTAGAGAGAGGAAGGCGGCGGTGTTCGTTTTTGGAAAGCGTCGGAGGAAGGAGAAGGAAAGGGGAAGGTGTCGCTGACCGGTGGGACCGGCTCGTCAGCGGCTCGGTGCGAAAGAAGGCCGCGCGCGAGTTGGGCCGGCAGACCGCGCCTGGGCTCGGTCCACGCGGAAGCGAAGCGGGGCGGAGAGGAAAAGGGAGATGGGCCATGCGTGGGAGGCAGGCCGAGGCGGTGCTGGCGGGCTGACCTGGGCCAAACCGAAAGAATTCCTTTTCTTTTATTTCAAAGCATTTTCAATTGATTTTGAAACCTAATTTGAATTTAAATCAAACCACTCATCACAAAAATTTAAATGCAACAGCATGAGTGCACAAACATGTTTCTACACTTATATTTGATTTTAAATTTATAAAAATTATTATTATTCTAAGTTTGCATGCTCACAAAAATACATAAAAATCATATTTTCCTATTTTTCTTCTTTTCAAAATTTTAGGGTGTTACAAAAGGTGAATAGGAAACAAGGATAATCCCATGTTATACTTGCCTTAAATCAAGATCCTTCTCTGATCCAAATCTTCAATTAATAGCTTCTTGAATCTCCACGTAAATCTCACCGACTGAACTTGATCAATAAATCACCACACACACATCGAGCAATCATACACGAAGCAAATAATGAATAATAATTAGAACAGTACACCAAACATAAGAAACAATATGCGAAAAAGGTTTTAAAAATATTCTACGCATTGCTACGAACACACAGTCGCGAAAAACACGCTAATTGGAGCTACGGTGAAAGAAACGACTACCGAAAAATTTTGTTATATAAAACGGAAAATTATAGGTCTCATTTGTTTTAACTATATAAAATCATATATATAGGATAAAATACTCTTTATAGACATTCAAAAGTGACTTAGGCTAAATTACATTTAAAGGAGAAATCAATAATATTTTATTCATAAATCTAGTTGCACAGTTATTAATCAAATTAGATCTAAACTATAAAATTTCAGAGATTTTGATAAAGAAAACATTAATACTTGTACGTAGTTCATGTTGTTATAAATCCATTGCAATTTGAACGGACTAATTCGGAATTAAAACAAATAAATTATGTATTAAACGAGATTTTCTTTATTAAGGTAATAGATTAAATCTCACATCAGAACTTAAAGATAGAAAACCTAACCAACAGTAGCACTAACAGTATAACAAGTTTGTAAAACTCTTCTACACGTTACTACAATCACATAGACATAAAGATCGCGAAATTTGGATTTAAAACGTAAAAGTTATGAGTTTTCTAAGATTTCCTATAGATAAATAATTACTTTAATATAAACTCGAAAATAAATTATCTCAAACCTACTGTACAGTTCTATCATCATGTAGAGCTCGCAAATATGAATCTAACGCAATTTGAATGGATCAAATCGGAGTTAAAACGAAGATTCTACGACTAAAACAAAATCAGTGGCAAAACTGTAAATATCAGAAAACGTATTTTTCAATTACCGAGACGAAATACGCTTTCAAAAGATCAAAACGAACACGGGTTATTACGTTTTGGACTGCGGGTTATATACTTAAAAATCACAGGGACTCTTTAGCAAATTTGTCGGTCGAACCGGTATCGTCAAATAGCAGTCGTCCGATTTAAAACGGACGGTTCTGATCGGATCGGGGAAGATCCGGATGGCGCTCCGGCCGGATTTGGCCGACGGTGGCCTCCCGCGGCGGCGCCATGGCCGGGAATCGCCAAAACTCGACTCCGGGCACCAATCGACGAAGGGGAAACACCGGGAGAAAGAGCAGCTCACGGCGAACTCACCAAAGACGAGAACTAGGGCGTGGGATGGACGGATACGACGATGAGCTCGGGATGGCGGCTGTGAAGCTCGTGCTCGCGGTGACCTAGCTCTCGGCCACCACAGGAACTGCAACTAGGCAAGATGGGTTGCGGAGGGTGGCGCGGCTCCGTTTTTATAGCCCGGGAGCACCGCTAAAGAAGGAAAGGGATGGATTGGAGAGATCGATTCTGATCGGGGAAAGGAGGGAAAGGAATTCGGCGGCGTGGGGAAGAAGATGAAGGTTAAGCCGCTGACGCGTGGGCCCCAGATGTTAGCGTCACGCCAGGAAAGGAAGACGCGCGTGCGTCGAGTTGGGCCAGCGGCCGCGACTTGGGCTGCGGGAGAATGCGGCCCGAAGAAGAAAATTCCTTTCTCTTTTTTTTCAAATTTTTCAAAGCCAATTTTCAAAAGATTTTTAAATCCAATTTGAATTTGACTAAAACCACTCAACACAAAATTTCAAATGCAGCAGCATGAATGCTCAATCATGTTTCTACCCTTATATTTGATTTTTTTAAATTTATAAAAATTATTATCATTCTAAGTTTGCATGCTCACAAAAATATACAAAAAACATATTTCTCCTATTTTTCTTCTTTTCAAAATTTTAGGGTGTTACAATTCTACCCCCCTTAAGATGAATCTCGTCCCGAGATTCGGAAGATGATGATAAAAGAGATAATGACACTTTGTCTTTATTCAATCCTCATTTTACCAATTACATCTTTCGTTGAGAGTCATGAGGCAGTTTCTCAAATCCTAACTGACTAACGTGCCTAAGCATGATCATCTCTCCTATTGAGCTCCTCTAAAGTTGTTTGTTCCTCTGCTATGACTTCCGTAAACTCATGATCCACTTTGCTATTCTCGGTGTACCTATCTTCTAATTGATCATTCTCGTCTTCCTCAGGTAAGAGTCGACCACCTTGATACTCAATTCTTTTCCCTGACGGTGTTGTTAAGAGCATTGTGCACCGAGTACCATAAATCACTCCTTTATGTGCACAGAGCCATCCATTACCAAGAACCACGCGAATTTTAAGTGACTCCAACACAATGAGTGTTGCGGTGAAGTTTTCCTTATTTATGACAAGACTGACATTCGGGCATAATTGATCTGCCTGCATTTCTCCCACTGGGGTTTGAACTAGCAAAGGCCTCCTCATTGGATACTTCACCATCTTGCACGTCTCTAACATGTCGGCGGAAATGAAAGAATGCGAAGCACTAGGGTCAAATAAAGCAAAAACTTGTACTGAGCTTACTTGAATATAACCTCCCACCACATTGGTAACTCCATGAATTTTATCCATATCCACATTGCTCAGTCTTCCATTGACATAGTTTAGCTGCGCTTTGCTTCCTTGAGCAGGCTTCTTATGGACTTTCCTTTTTCGCTTTCGTCGTTGTGGATTCTGACTTAGTTCACTCCCAACTTGCTCTTCAACATTGTTGTTTTGATAGTGCTCAACTTCATCATACCCATAACATCCTTCAATGGCAGAAACATCAGTCTTTTCCCACATATCAGTGCGAGACGTCATATAGGACTCCTGAGTCATGAGACACGACACTTCCTGTCATCAAGTGACCAACATCAGCAATCACGAGCAAGTATAGATGATCATAATCATGAGCTATTTAAAGGGACAACTCTCGCCTCCGTGGATCCAGAATTATCAACCTTGTATATAGACATTTCTTGCTTGAGAGTGGCAACTCAATCATGGAGACTAAACAATACTTTCAAATAAAGAATTAAAACTTAATAAACCTTCTTTGCATTGGCTACCCCCCTTAAAATAAGAGACACCAAATAGGGTAGCTTGAACCCTTCTTCTAGATGAGCTAAAAAGTGTTCTGACATCCCAATGATACTCTTGTACATGGGTAAGAACAAGAAATCTGAAATTTCTCGCGAGCAGAAAATCAGCAGTGCAGTAAAACAGCTGTAACTCTCATTCTGTTAATCCAATGAAGCTGTAGTTTACACCGATGGAAAGCTTATAAAATTCTCTACAACTTTCTTATAGAACATACTTCCAGATTCTGTAGATGACTTGGTCGAAAACAACACATAACAGATTCTCTTCCAGGTTTCAGACAGCGCAGTTGCATCGTCTTGTGATTTTTGTATCTCCCAATCCAAAATAGCTATGAGGGTAGTTCTTGCATTTAGAGAGAGATGTTGAAGTCTACTCTTGTTCAGAATTTTCTCATGATTTTTGGTCTTTCAAGAACAGAGATATAAGTTGATAAAGACAGGCTGCTCCGAAAGACAAGATATAGAAAGCAGGAGATAACCAAAACCCAACTATTTATTTCATTAATCCTTATACCTCATACATATAAACTAAATGAAATCATGGTCAAAGCCCACGAGATCATTCCACTCATTACAAAATTCCAACTCAAGCATAAACATAAGCACAAAGCAACTAAACACTTAAATGTTCATTAGCCACACATTAAGACGACTCAACTTGGCTACTAACAGTTTTATTACACGGGACATAACTCCTATTCCTTAAACATGGTGTGATTGTAGCAGCATCCAGAGTAGATAACGTCTCTTACATTCCTTATTGCTTTATATGGACATCTGAATCTCTGCATCCCTCTTTACCATTCTTATAACTCATACCTTAAGATGGATCAACCTGGTATCCCTCCGGTGTAGATTTAATACCCTCATACTCAATCCTTTCTCCTAAAAGTGTAGTTAGAAACACTGAACATTGGGCATACTCAATCACTCCTTTACAAGTAGATAACTAGTCTATTCCAAGGATAACATCAATGCCCATTAATTCTAAAACAATGAGATTTACCTTAAAATTTACCCCCTTTATGTCAAGACTAACTTTTGGGCATACACGGTCTGCCTTTATTTCACCTCTTGGAGTTTTAATCATCACTGTTTTCCACCTTGGAAGCATAAGTATGTTATGATCTTTTACATATTGTCTAGATATGAACGAATGTGAGGCATTGGGGTCAAACAAAACCTTAGCATTTCCTGAACATACTGGAATTGATCCAAACACGACCTCCTTAGCTCCAGAAATGGTGGAAATATCCACATGTTTCAACCTTCCATGGATGTAATTTCTCTTTAATTTATTTCCCTGCACATGCTCCTTTTAGACATCCTGTCCTGGGTCTTGCTGTTGTTGATTCTTCTGTGGGCAAGATTTGATATAATGTCCTTCCTGCTGGCAATGATAACACTTTCTCTTAGCTGGATCTTTTGTGATGTCATACTCCAAGGAACTGTTGTTTGGTATGCTGCTATCTTGCTGGCCATAAAAGTTCACCTTCGTCCCTTTGGCTTGTTTCCTAGCTTGTTTGGCCTTTCGGGGTTGATACTCCTTATAGGTAATTGTCCACCCATCTATGACTACTTCATGGGGAGTAGTTTTAGCGGAAGGGGCTTCTAACTCTTCAGGGTTTGGATTTGTTTGACAGGGGATCAGGGCTGCATGTGACAATGTAGTATAACTCGCTTGCTGATTGCTTTCCACAAGTGGTTCTAATGAGATTGCCTTTCTCTTCTTGTCCATGTTGATCGCAAAATTTGGATTCACCTTGACTTTCCCCTTATTAGACTCGTTTCGAAGACAGGGAAAACCATAATGCTTACAGCAGTGACATTGTTCCTGCTCTCCAAATGCCTTACTATCAACATCTTTATTGGATTTCATATTCTTCCAAGCTTCTACTACTTGTATCTTCTCTGACCCCTTGGATATGTTGGCTTGACCTTGAGATAAGCATCGTTGAGAATTCCCATGTTGAGCCATTTCTTCTAGTAATTGGTTTTGCATCGCTAATGGTTTCTTGTCAAAAGTGAGCAAGAGCGACATAATTCAGTCCTCTTAACCTCTGAAATCCATAGTCTTCTCGTCACGAGTCGTCTAATAGACAAGGAGAAAAGGTTCAAAATAGAGACAAGGTTTTTATAACAGAACGGGGATAGAATTAAGTATAACTTTGAGAAAATAACAAAGTTAAAGAGAAGCAAGAAATAGGCAACAATGAGAACATGCTAAACGTCCAGTTCTAACTAGGCTTGCGTCCTACAGTCAGCATTGCTCCGATACCACTCTGTCACACCCGGTTTTAAGGACAAAACCAGACATACACTATATGTGAAATAAAGTAGACAAATCTCACATATAGTCACAGATAAGTGTAATATCAAGAGACAAATGCTTAATATACATAACACAATAGTATAAAATATACCTTAGAGAACAACACAGCGGAAAGACAACTCCGAGCACCGGGTGTAACCTTCACTCCAGGATCAAACTGACTGGTTGATCACAAGCCTAACAAATTCCAGAATCTAGAAATCTGGTACCCTTCCTGAGATGTGGGAAATAGCAAGAGTGAGTCCATGTCGAACTCAACAAATATAACATGGGGTTCATGAGGCTCAAAAGGTTTGACACAGGTTTACCGCGATAGCTTTTATTAAATCATCTTTTAGCAATTGAGTAGCAACAAGTTTACCATAAGCCCAAATAACCTCATGATCATGTAAACGAGAATAATGTATAGCAAGAAACAATAATCATTAATGAGCATTAATATCATCAGTGTTATCATTATCATCAGTGTTCATCATTTATTCTGTAAGGGTCCAAGGCCGCTCGTGACTGTGAGCATGGCTGTTATAACAATTTTACACTCTGCAGAGGTTGTACACTTTCACTGTGAGTCATGTCTACCCATATGCCCGGGATCGCGACTCCCAAAACACTTCCAAGGTGAGCAGGCAGAGAAACACTATGAAGCCTTTCAAAGGTTCGCCTAACAAGTTAGGGCCGCTAGGTTTCAGAAGTCAGTCCGTGTGATACACCACGCAGGGATCCACAGTCTGCTTTACCCCATTTGCGCCACAAGGGTAACCTCTAACAAGCTAGAAAAGGTCCTCATACTGAGCTAAAGCCAGAGCCATTTTAGCCCTCACAGTTGTACTGTAAGTCCCGGATTTTCGCTTACAGATAAGTCCTTATGGAAAGAAACTAGAGCACCATAAAAATAACCAAATATGCTCTAGCCCTCTTGAGCCATGTTTCTATAAATCATCTTTTAAATGTTTATTGCATATACCATTAGTCAAGTTACAGATCATGGTTATTTATCTTGTGCGCTAGCATAATACTACCCAATGCAATGTTCCATAGGTGTCAAGGTACAATATACAAAAACTAGGATATCCTTAGTGGTAACAAGGTAGACACATGCACATGAATTAAGTATATTAAAGGTGAATAGGAAACAAGGATAATCCTATGTTATACTTGCCTTAAATCAAGATCCTTCTCTGATCCAAATCTTCAATTAATAGCTTCTTGAATCTCCACGTAAATCTCACCGACTGAACTTGATCAATAAATCACCACACACACATCGAGCAATCATACACGAAGCAAACAATGAATAATAATTAGAACAGTACACCAAACATAAGAAACAATATGCGAAAAAGGTTTTAAAAATATTCTACGCATTTCTACGAACACACAGGCGTGAAAAACACGCTAATTGGGGCTACGGTGAAAGAAACGACTACCGAAAAATTTTGTTATATAAAACGGAAAATTATAGGTCTCATTTGTTTTAACTATATAAAATCATATATATAGGATAAAATAATCTTTATAGACATTCAAAAGTGACTTAGGCTAAATTACATTTAAAGGAGAAATCAATAATATTTTATTCATAAATCTAGTTGCACAGTTATTAATCAAATTAGATCTAAACTATGAAATTTCAGAGATTTTGATAAAGAAAACATTAATACTTGTACGTAGTTCATGTTGTTATAAATCCATTGCAATTTGAACGGACTAATTCGGAATTAAAACAAATAAATTATGTATTAAACGGGATTTTCTTTATTAAGGTAATAGATTAAATCTCACATCGGAACTTAATGATAGAAAACCTATCCAACAGTAGCACTAACAGTATAACAAGTTTGTAAAACTCTTCTACACGTTACTACAATCACATAGACATAAAGATCGCGAAATTTGGATTTAAAACGTAAAAGTTATGAGTTTTCTAAGATTTCCTATAGATAAATAATTACTTTAATATAAACTCGAAAATAAATTATCTCAAACCTACTGTACAGTTCTATCATCATGTAGAGCTCGCAAATATGAATCTAACGCAATTTGAATGGATCAAATCGGAGTTAAAACGGAGATTCTACGACTAAAACAAGATCAGTGGCAAAACTGTAAATATCAGAAAACGTATTTTTCAATTACCGAGACGAAATACGCTTTCAAAAGATCAAAACGAACACGGGTTATTACGTTTTGGACTGCGGGTTATATACTTAAAAATCACAGGGACTCTTTAGCAAATTTGCCGGCCGAACCGGTATCGTCAAATAGCAGTCGTCCGATTTAAAACGGACGGTTCCGATCGGATCGGGGAAGATCCGGACGGCGCTCCGGCCGGATTTGGCCGACGGTGGCCTCCCGCGGCGGCGCCATGGCCGAGAATCGCCAAAACTCGACTCCGGGCACCAATCGACGAAGGGGAAACACCGGGAGAAAGAGCAGCTCACGGCGAACTCACCAAAGACGAGAACTAGGGCGCGGGATGGACGGATACGACGATGAGCTCGGGATGGCGGCGGTGAAGCTCGTGCTCGCGGTGACCTAGCTCTCGGCCACCACAGGAACTGCAACTAGGCAAGATGGGTTGCGGAGGGTGGCGCGGCTCCGTTTTTATAGCCCGGGAGCACCGCTAAAGAAGGAAAGGGATGGATTGGAGAGATCGATTCGGATCGGGGAAAGGAGGGAAAGGAATCCGGCGGCGTGGGGAAGAAGATGAAGGTGAAGCCGCTGACGCGTGGGCCCCGGATGTCAGCGTCACGCCAGGAAAGGAAGACGCGCGTGCGTCGAGTTGGGCCAGCGGCCGCGACTTGGGCTCGGCCCACGAAGTGAAGCGGGGAGCGGGGAAAAGCGGGCCGCGCGCGGGGAGGGCAGGCCGAGCACTGGGCTGCGGGAGAATGCGGCCCGAAGAAGAAAATTCCTTTCTCTTTTTTTTTTCAAATTTTTCAAAGCCAATTTTCAAAAGATTTTTAAATCCAATTTGAATTTGACTAAAACCACTCAACACAAAATTTCAAATGCAGCAGCATGAATGCTCAATCATGTTTCTACCCTTATATTTGATTTTTTTTTAAATTTATAAAAATTATTATCATTCTAAGTTTGCATGCTCACAAAAATATACAAAAATCATATTTCTCCTATTTTTCTTCTTTTCAAAATTTTAGGGTGTTACAGGATGCTCCCCACCATAGGGCTGAGTTGCAGTCAGGTATGGGGAAATCCCTAACTCGATAGGTCTTTATTATTGTACATCTCGTAATCTTCGAATGTAATGCAATTTATCGATATTATTGTGTGAAGTTTGACTCAGTTCAAGTCTACTTCGTATAGAATTGGCTCATGGATTTGGACTTAGTAATGCACTAAATTGGCTGGCTCAAGTTGAGGAATAACCAAGGCGAATGACGAACGCACTAGCTAGCAGATAAGGCAGTAGCGCATGTCAATACGCGTATCCTTGTACTAATGGTGACTAACTCCCCTCGACGGTGGAAAATAAAAAACAAAGAGATGGCAAAATGAAATGCAAGATTACATCTAAGTATGAGAGTACATAATACAGTGGTAAACATATATTACGAGTCCTGTGGAATTAATAATTTAGTTATAGAAATATAAGCAATATAAACAACATAAGTACGAAGAAATATGTGGTGGAAACCACCTACTAGGTGGAAACATGGAAACTTATTTTTGAAAAATTCATACAAATATCAACATGGTCGCTATGAGCATGTGCATGCAGTACGGCAGGGTGCCTGTAGTACTCCATGCCTCCTCGCTAGTTCCTGCCTGCATGTGTTCCTAGAGAAATACAAAGGCTTTCTTTGCAGTATGATTCAGTGATGAAGTGCTAACTCAGCGAAGTATAAGGAGTTCACTCCAAGTTGAATTGTGCATGCAAGTTGAATTGGTCGTGTCCTACTGCTCGTTACATGATGAACAACAACCATTGTACATTCACATTAATGGACGAATAAAAATCATTGTACACCATGGAATATGTTTTGATCCAAAGATGGTGCAATAAGTTGAATTTACCAAGATTTTATGCAAAACGTCCTCAGAACATTCATCATTGTATTCCCCGTTGTACTCACCGTTTCACTTTCCCAGTGCGTATCATTCGGTGATCGTATCGTCCAACTTTAGATTGCTTTGATAAAGTGATCTGGTGCTGCTATACAGTGAGAGACATATAATGCGGTTTGTAAGCGCACTATACCACTTTGTGTGTGGTACGTTCAATTCGATCTCGACGGTGGAGCCCAAACGGACGCCGCTTGGGTTTTGCAGGCAACACTAGCTGAGGAGGCGGCGGTTGCAGTCCCTGAGGCGCAATGCTTCCCTTCAATGTTCGCCTGATTATTTAATCGGCCACACCACTCTTCCACTACACACCACTGTGAAAACCCCAAACTCCTCCATCATACTATAGAGGAAACCCCAATCTCCTCCATGACAATCTGCTTCACCAGCACTCCTCTAGTGACTCTGATCCTCCAGCGATGGCCGACTTTTTGCCGCCGTGGGACGACTCCTCCAGCGAGGAACACTCGCCGCCGCTGCTCCTCTCGTCAGAGAGTGACATAAGCAGCTACTATGACCCTGACAAGGGGTGGTCAGACGACAAACTCTACGCCCTCTTTGGGGAAGAGCCAGAGCCAATGGAGGAGGAGGAGGAGGAGGAAGATGAAGACAAAGAGGGCGAGGATGAGGACGACGACGATGTCGGCAACAACAACAAAAGTGGCGGTTAGGACAATGGCGGCGGCGATGACAACGGCGGGGTTGGGGACAACGGCGGTGGTGGGGACAACGGTGATGAGGCCGCGCCTCCAGCAAAGAGGCACAAGAAGGAATGTGGATCCTCCGGCATCAAGGATTAGGATTATTAGTTTAGTATAGGTAGTCCTACTATGCAGTCTAATCTAGTAAGTTAGTTTTAATTAGTTTGAAATGAAATAGTTATGTTTGATACTTTTGTATAGTCTAATCTAGTAAGTTAGATCAAAATGCAGTCTAATCTAGTGAGCTAGGAGGGGAAAACAAATCCCCAATCAGTGTCTTAACTTCATGGATCAGTGGCTTGAGCATTTTAGAAAGACCTTAATATAGTTGCTAGAAGGGGAAAAATCCTCAATCTAGTAAGTTTAGTGTAATTACTTGGTAATCTAATACCAATGTGTGCTACTTTTGTAATATAGTAGCTTGGAGCTTTTGGAAAGAATGAAATGAAGACATATTTGAGAACAGTGTGTTGATTTCATGAATTCATTCATGTTAATGGCTTGGATTTTCTGGAATGAACGAAATCAAGTCATCTTTGATAGCAAAGTCGTCTTTTATTAACTCATGGCTAGAGCAAAGATTGTAATTGAACTGATCTTTTTTGTTTGCTTCTTTGTCTCTTAACCCCCCCTGATTTCCCCTTTTTGTAGTTAGGCATGTTTGGTTCCTATCCATAGTCTATCACAACTAACCTTAGCCAAGTGTGGCGAGCCACAAAAAGTGTGTCTAGCAAATTGGTTGCCACACTTTGCCATGCCTAAGGGAATCTTGCCACACTGATTTACTCTATGACATGTGGAGCCCAAAAGAATCATGCCTAACCTTAGTTCAAAACCAACAATTGTCAACCTGGTCAAACTTGGCTAAGGTGAAGTGTGGCTAGCAACCAAATAGGAAAGTTCAGTAGGGGCGCAAGCCCCTCCTGTTCTCTAAACAAACAAACAAACAAACAAACTTCTCTTGGAAGCTATGGGTCCACAGGATCCATATATCCTTCAACACACTATTTGCCCCATGAGATCTCTTACATCAACCCTTCAACGCAACACATTGAACATCAACAAACAACATGCCCTGAGATTACATCAATCCTTGAGCACAACACAATGAACATCAACAGAAAACATGCCTTGAGATTACATCAATCCTTGAGCACAACAAATTGAACATCAACAAACAAAGTTGAGTTAATTAGCTTACACCCAGAAATAGTACATTAATCATGAACAAACATGGTTGATCTAATAAGTTCTGCTCCTCTGTAACCAGAAATGAAGATCATAGCAAGTAAAGATACAACACTATTTGAAAAGATACATTACTGCAACCGCAACAGCAGCACCAACCACTAGTGTGAAAAGCCTAACAATTGTAAGCAAGGATTGCACTATGCTTGCCTTAGTAGGCACCAATCTCTGTGTTGTTGAATCTGCTTCTTCATTGTCCCCAACTCGTGCATGAGAATCTAGAGAATCTGCTTGTCTAGGTTCTGGGTGAATCACAACCCTACCCATTTTCACTAGTTTTTTCCGATAGTCTCGTTGCCATTCATAAAACTTGCATCTTGGTCAGACCTATACAAAATCAAGGGAAACAAAACAACAGATGCACTCAAAAGACCAGATCCAATCTGTGACTGCATCCAACCAAAACAAGAGATGAGCAGATGCTTACCCAGGGATTGTTCCTTGGGCATTTGAAGAACATATGACCAAGATTAGTGTCAGTCTTTGACTGAAGCTCAATCACCCTCTCCATGCTGCACTCATCGCAAAATAATTAGAGGGAGGCCCGTCTCTTCCCCAACATTGTCTTCTTCTGCATACGATGGCCTCCAAGGATGTCTGCTCTGTGACAACGAGGAATCCATCCGACGAGACATGGTGTTGCTAGAATCAGGGGAATGAAGAGGAGAGGAGCAGGGGGACGAGAGCAGTGGTTGGTGTCAGGGGCAACAAACCCTAGCACAAAGGAGGAAGAAAGTCACGACAGTTATAGAATAATGGCCAACGACCGATTTTACCATTGTATTGCACCGTTGCAAACTAGAAGGACATTTTGTCTTTGCTCATCCCCCAAAGTCAAAATAGACCTGGCACCACATCTATGCCACGGTGTATGCCCTTCCATGTCTACCGTATTCGTCGTATCATAGGATTCTTGATGCAATTATATGTCCGCGTTCGGTGGCCATAGAAATGAAGCAACACCGCCGAGTAGCCATGAAACGACAGTGATGATAAAGTCTCTATGCCGGCTCCTCTGATGCATCGTATAACACCCCAGGTGTTAGGCTTGCATTGCAGGAGTCTAAGCATCATTTGTTCACTTATGAGCATGGAACATATGGAACACACTTGTGAAGCATATGTGATGCACTAGTGAAACATCTGCAACATCTCATTGAAACATATGCAACATACCCTTGTTAATTATGTTTCAATGTGTGTATGTTAGATGCTCATGCTTGGTAATGTAAGTGAGTGTTGACATAACTTCTTTCATGTGTCTCCCATCACTCTCTATCGATAGTGACCCCTAGGAAAAGTTTCGTGAAGTTTGGAATCAAAAAGTTACATGAAATGATAAGTTATATGCTTGTTTGGATTATAACTGAAACATGTTTCGGAAACAATGAAACAATTGAAACAACTATAGCATTTCACTTAATTCCTATGTTTCAATGCATGTGAGGCCTATATTCTTGTGCAACCTATGCATGGTGTGTATGTTTAGCCTCTATAATACCTTAACTATGCTTAGGACACTTAATGGAGCAATGTTCATGTTGACCATGTTGACTAACTAAGTCTCTAAGTGATAGTTGACCTTGATTTGATCTTGTTTGACCTAGAAAGCACAGTTGCTTGACTGTTTTAAAAGGGTAGCTAAAAGTGTTTTCCTGTAGCTGCACCCTTAAACAAAGTTATAGCAAATTTATTATGGAACAAAAGTTGTTTAATGATCATCTCATGAAAATGACCAGAACAATCTCAAAGGTTGCCCACAAGCCAGGAATAAGGGCTGATTGGCACTTGCAAAATTTGGCTAAGTCCTTATGTTGTTTTAGTGCTAAGTGCCTTAGTTGGAGCTTTATATCTTGCAACACAAGCTGATTCAAACCTTGATCCTTTAATAATAATTGTAGTTTGGTTTGAGTACTACAAACTTTGTTTAATGAGCAAGAGCTGATTTTGTTCCTAGCTTGGTCAAATAGGGTTCGCAAAATCAAATCTTGTGCTATTTTCAGGGACGAAAAATTTGGCCAAGTCTAGGATGACTGCATTTTCGGGTTTCAGTTTTCGTTTACCCTTCTTTGGTGATTTATCAATTTCAAACCAAACCGAATTAGACTATGATCCTTTGATAAAAGTTTGAGTACTCATGTAGGTTTAGCTGATGGTGAAATTTATTGATCAAATCAGTAAACGGATAAGGGGATAGGGAAGGGGAAAGATGAGAGTTTCAGTCGGCTTGCAAACTGAACTGCAGCAATCGGTTTTGAGGTACCCACATTTGAAGCTTTGTATCTTGCAAAGAAGGCCGAAACAGACTTTGACACTTAAAGAAAAGTTGGAGATCTCATGTAGCTCTACAACTTTGGTTACTACAACTTGTGCCAATACTAAACGTATTAAGAGTTACAGAGGGATGAATTTTATAGTTTCAGTGTATTTTTGAGGTGGTATTGTCACCTTCTCGGTTGGATTCGAACTACAGTTCCCATCATGACCAACAGCGTGCCGTCGTTGGATGCCGCGTGCCTCGCACGCTCGCCTGCATGCTCACCACCTCATGTCCACGCATCGTCGTGCACGTTATGAAGAAGCCGAGCGCCTGCCCTTCTCCCTCTCACTCTCCATCTCTCTTTCTGCTCTCTTACTCTCGCCATGGACGGCACGGAGCAGAGCTCCATTGCTGCTGCCCATTGCTGCGGTTCCTCTCCCCTGCATCGCATCCGCACTAGCCAGCCTCGTCGTTCCCTTCCTCGTGTCACGCTTCCTCGTCGTGCCACTCCTCAGGCCGCACCGTCGCCTGCTTCCCTGTGACGTCGGAACAGCGACCACTGTAGCCACCGGCACCCATGGCTCAGCCGCTTGGGCTGCCTGCGGGCCGAGCAGCGCCCCTCTACAAGGGCGCCCGGACCTAGCAAGCCTTGGCGCTGCAGCTCCCCGCCGCCGGCGAGCCGTGCCGGCCGGAACCGGCCCCTCCCCAACGACCTCTGCCTCCCTCCCATGCTCTCTGCTGTGAGGAAGGAGAAGGACCCACGGGTAAAAGAGAAACAAGTCCAGGGGTTTTTTGCGAAGCCATAGACTCATGTGAATAGTACTACATAGTGCAGCTTTTCTTTTTCCTTTTTCTTTTATACATAATTATGGCTGAAACTTTGAAATTAATATCTCATGCTAGGAAATTCGTAAAATAGAAAATGAGGACTTTTTGGAATCCTTGTGAAATTTTCTACGCACTGGATCTATAATATGTCATGTTTTAGTTTAAAGTTTTAGTTCTAAAAATAGATCTTTGCATCTAGGTTTTCTTTGTTAGTTGTATTTGTCATTTTCATAACTGCAGTTGTTCCGGCGGATCATATGCCGACCCGGCATCGATGGTTACACCCACACCGTCGGATTGTACGCTGGGCCGGCAGTGGTAAGACATTGTCACCGCCACATGGTACGCCGGACTGACGGTGGTAAAATACCATCACCATACCGACGTGCAACCGGCGGAGATAAAGATCGCCGATCACCGCCAACATACACCAATGGGGCCCAAAACCATCGGTAATGGGGGTTCTAGAGCCGACAGTGTTTAGCTTTCTATAGTAGTGACTCTGGATGGGTGAGCTATGGTCTTTAGTGAAGCATTGTTGTACTATCGACAAATCGAATGTCGGGCTATGATGAGCTTGCAATCCAAGATCAGTCTTGTGCATTGTGTATCCATGTCCCATCTACTATAGAGGCCATAGGAAGTGCCTTTCCAAGGTTTACATCATCATCACCATTGTTCCTAAGCATATTGAAAACAATGACATTAGGTAGCATCAAATTCTTATTTATATCATTATGCAAATATAGAAACGAGGTCACCTTGTATTCAATGGTTGTATCCTTAGTTGGCATGTCTCTTGTGCAACGCCTCTAATATCCTACAAGCAAAACATTGATCTTGTCGGACGCTAAATCAAGCAATAGTTTTTGTGACAGTTAGGGTAAATTTCTGTGTAGATTCATTTTTGGGTTTTAGATGGGCATCATCTTCAACATTCACAACCTCGACGCTTCACTCTAGGCACACCATGATCTCCTTCGGCAGCTTAGACTTTGTCGCAAACCAACTTGGGGACCACTAGTGTACAATCTCTTGGTGTGCGCAAGCATTGATAGCATGGAGGTATGCAAACCTCACTAAACACTAGGACTAAATATGGAGGAAGCACTAAACTGACTTCTAACTGGACCAAGCACTCTTGCTAATTGCGTAATATGTCCTTAAGCACTTTTGGTGGCTAGAGCACTAATTGATGAGCTCAACTTATTAGCAACTTCCCTTAGATCCAATACACTTCATTTGGCCAGTTGGGGGGTGGGGTGGGGGTGGGGAGGGGGGGCGCTAGCCATTAGCTTTTGAGTGCACAAAAGCAGTGAGCACTGGAGAGCTCCAGTGACCCCTATCGGAGAGTTGCATTGCTTGCCATGTAAACTAGTTATTAGCCAACCTTTGGAAAGCCTAAGCTTCAGTGCACCATTAGAGAGTTTTGGTGAATGTATCACCTCCACTGTGTCTCCAACACCCTCTCTGTAACTATAGTTCAATGCACTCTAGTCTTCATTTGTTTGTCTCTTTTCGTGGGGGCTTCTTCCACTTGATGTCTTGGACTTTTTTGCTTGTTTTCTAGGGTATTCAAAGTATCTCCTTGACCTTTGCTTAGGATGTTGATCACATGATGACTACTGTAGCATTGTCCAGGTCCATCCTTGGATCCATAGGACTAAAACCTTGTATACTAGCAAAGGACGTTAGTCCAATGGATCATGTTGTGATTCTTTATATTTCACCTTGTATACTAAAAAAGAAAACGGAATGAAAGGAGAATATGCGTAGGCGACGAAATGACAACATGTAGTTTCGATTTAGGGGAAGGATTTTAGCGTGCCTTTTCTGCTTCATCTCGATCATGCATGTCATCCATATTCTTCGGCAGCCTCCATAAATAATAGTACTGGCAGTTTGCAACTTAACTGATTCCTAACACACTAGTGACACTACGCGATTTATAATGACCATCTATGCACGTGAATTGCACAGTGAACTGTGGACAGTACTATATATGGAACAACAGTTAATGCTAGCACACACTACTACCAGTCTATCAACATGACAAGGAAAAGAAACAGTACAGAAAATAATCCTTAGGTATGGTTGGCAAGTAAGAGCAAATTCAGTGTTGGTGTCCACTTTGATAAACAGTCACATCTGTTTTGCCATTTTAAACTCTCGCACTCTGGCCAGTCTTCTCCATTCTCACCTCCCTCACATTGCTCCATCGACAAGCTGCAGCATGAGTCCATCGATTCATATGTGCCTCAAAATCGTCTACGAGAAGATTGTAGACAATTTCCTCCTGATAGTCGCTGTACCACTCACCATTGCCGCAGCTGCTATTGCGATGGCAAGACTGGAGCCTAACGAATCCACAGATCGAATTCAATCCTTCAGTCATCCACAGATCTTGTCAATTTTGTTGTTCTTGGCTATCGCAGTGATCGCATATTACATGCAGCGCCCACGCATGGTGTACCTCGTCGACTATGCTTGCTTCCGCACCACATATCACTACCGTGTTCCCTCTGCCGCTTTTGTTGAGCATGTCCGCCAAGTCGATCATTTCAGTGAGCGTAGCTTCTGTTTCCTGACACGCCTACTCGAGCGATCAGGCCTTGGAGAGGAGACATGCCTTCCGACAGTGGGCCAGTATATTAAACCCTACAAGTACTGCACGTTGGAGGCTGCTCGCGAGGAAGCTCAGCTCGTCGTCTTCTCAGCCATTGACGATCTATTTGCCAAAACGAGCATTTCTCCTCTCACCATTGACATTCTCGTCGTAAACTGCTGTGGATTTAGTCCGACACCAGGTTTTCCGGACATGATCATGAACAGGTACAAGATGCGCAGCGACATCCGCAACGTCCATCTATCTGGAATGGGGTGCAGCGCGGGTTTAGTCTCCATAGACCTCGCCAAGAACCTTCTGCAAGCCATGCCTCCAGGGGCACGGGCGTTGGTTGTATCCACAGAAACTCTCACACCCAACTACTATTTTGGGAACGAGAGAGCTATGCTGCTTCCATATTGCTTGTTCCGCATGGGCGGAGCTGCCGTGCTACTTTCAACATCACCCGAAAAGGCCCGTTTTCGACTAAAGTATGTCGTTCGGACACACACTGCAGCTGACGACAAGTCATACCAGTGCATCTATCAGAAAGAGGATGACAAGGGAAACAAAGGGGTGGATCTCTCCATGGATCTCATGGCCATTGCTGCCAGGACGCTCAAAGCCAACATCACCACCATTGCGCCGCTCGTCCTTCCAGCCTCCGAGAAACTCTTGTTTGCAATGTCCTTCGTATCTACGAAGCTTCTCAGAATGCGGACCAAGTTGTACGTGCCTAACTTCCTCACAGCGTTCGAGCATATTTGCATCCATGCAGGTGGACGTGCAGTGATTGATGACATCCAGCGCAGCCTAGGCCTGTCAGACAAGCATGTTGAGTCCTCCAGGATGACACTGCATCGATTCGGTAACATATCTAGGAGCTGCTTATGGTATGAATTAGCATACATCGAGGCCAAGCGCCACATGCAAAGGGGAGATCGAGTATGGATGATTGGATTTGGTTCTGGATTCAAGTGCAACAGTGCAGTATGGGAGTGCATCGTTCCACCCCATAGTGAAGATGGGCCATGGGCTACGTGCATCCATCGTT
The DNA here is from genome assembly GCA_038087645.1 of Saccharum hybrid cultivar R570. Classification (NCBI taxonomy): domain Eukaryota; kingdom Viridiplantae; phylum Streptophyta; class Magnoliopsida; order Poales; family Poaceae; genus Saccharum; species Saccharum hybrid cultivar. The sequence goes on from JAQSUU010000304.1 coordinate 3,377,574, forward strand.
ATCCAGTACATGATCCTTAATAAGATCCACAAATCCTGTTGGGTCAATACTGTGCGTACATTGTGAGTGTCTACGTTGTACTGTGTAATTCGCAAAAAAAAAGTATGGATAATTAAGTGCTCTTCTTTCTACCAATCACCCTGCAACATGATCAAGACTTCCCCTCTCCAATATTATGAAAGCTCTACTTGCGAACACTTGATGATTATTATGCTAAATCCATCAGCAGCTATTGGTACTTTCTCAAAGCTCTACTTGCGCACTTGATGATTATACCAAATCCATCAGTGCTGTTTGGTGTCCAACATATTTCCACTAGCTATTTATGTGGAAATAAGGATACTTATATTAGTGGTCTTGGTTTGGTGGACCAAAGCTTCAAATAGCAGATATGGTTGTTTCTCTTCCCCTATAATATATTTGGCTCATTTCAAAATTATGGAACAAGCCAAGAAAGTATGATTACACAAGTTGCAATTTGAATATTTTGACTTTGTGACTTATTTTAGTTGTTGTTTTTCTTTCATACATCAGAGTCTGATGACTTATTTATATGTTTCATTGTTGGGATATGTGTTAGTACTTTGTAATAATTTTAGTCTTATTTATCTTTATTAGAAGATGTCTGAAGCCGGAAACCCTGTAGTTTCTATAAAAACAAGGTTGAAGGGTGTAAAGCTAAAAATGCCAGCACAAGTAATGCACCTACCGCTGAATTTCATATTTCAATTGAAGGTGGTACCATAAAAAGCGCATCTAAGTATGAGCTTGTTAGAACAAAAGAACCTACTAGAACTAACAAACCTAATGGTGACATCTAAGAGATTTGTCTGGATATCATCCTCACAGTGAGGATTTAGATTCTAGATTGTGAATATAGAATATGGATCCTGTACTAAATAAATGAGGGGGGTGTTTAAATCTCATTTCAGAGTGATTATTGCAACTGAATAGTAAATATTTCCAAATAATAGGTTTGAGGTAGATAATTGGATTCTACACTACTCTAGAAAATATTTTCGTGATATCATTTTCACCAACACTTTAGTAAAAACCGTTTGTGATAATATATCACCACTAGTTTATAATAGAGTGTAACAGTGAAAATCAGGGTGGTTTTCACCCAACTGTTCATATCACAAACCATTGGTGAAAATGTTTGCACTATATATCTCTCCATAGAAGCCCGTCCAACCCATCTTGGCCTGCTAATATAGTCTCAAACTATATAATTTGGAAAACCCTAGACCTCCCACAATCCCACCACATCTAGCCCCCTCACCCCTAGGACCTCCCTCTGCCTCTCATCTATCTTTCCTCGCCTCGGCTTGGCTCTGCCCCTTCCCTCTGCCTCCAACTATATGTTGGTATTCCTTATGCTCAAGTCAATAATTCTGTAGCGCATAGAATACCATTACAACATTTCACCCGGAGTAAGCAATGACTAAAGAATATGAGAAGTAACCATGATGTATCTACTAACTAATTGATGAGGACACGCCTACGATGTCCGAGAATTAACCCCAATCTTTATGGTACAAGACAATCCAGAAATAGTGTCTCTTAAGCAGTTCGGCTTGCACCAGAAAACTACACCAGCAGACAACTCACGCCAAAGCAAGTAGTAACAGAATAGTATGTAGCTAGCAGCTATCCTTTAGTAAGACCAAGGCAAATTAATTGAATTGCTAACAAATCAGAGAAAAGCTGAAGCATACGACAATATGAAAACACTCATTGCATATGACATGGACTGCAAAAAAGTTCATGGCATCCCTACCTGTGTTATCTAGTATGGTAGTGTGTGCTTAGATATCATCAGACCTTACTATCTTCCTTATGATCCCTTGTTCTTGGAGTCATTAGCAGAGCAATAAAGCTGCATTTGATGTATCTCTCTGTTATGACATGTTTAAATGGACCAATGTTATTTAGTTGTCACGGCCATGTTAATTTTCTCTAGGAAGATTGTTGTCATTATTTCAGTTAAACTAGTGTGCTATCTTTGTTTTGTTTGCAAATTGATGAACAATACCACCAACAGTTCAAAACCGGCGGTGATCAACAATGACTATCACCAATAACTTGCACCAATGGCGACCAAAACCGTCGGCGAAGGGGGTTTGGAACCAGCGGTGATGAAACCTTTTGTAGTAGTGAATTAAATCACTTCAAATGAAATGCTTCAATTCAATTTGGATCTAATTATATTCACTTCGTGTTATAGGCACTAGTGGTACATACCAGGGAGTTGTCTAACGAAGCACAGCTACATCAATTTCGTTAGGTAAGTCCGTGCAGAGATTAGTGTCCACATTCTATGTTAGAGTGGATTGCTATTGTAAAAAGTACACTTGTTTGTGGACATGATGTGTGGATTTGATGATTATATTTGTATGTGTGTTCGGTAGGCTATTAAAGTAGATATCAATTAATAAATATATTGTGAAACCCAGGATGCGATATAAATTTTGTCAGCGAAGTTCATCAACGCCGCCTCTAACTACCGGCGGTGATCTAGTAGTGAACACCAACGATTATGCATTGAATCGTCATTGATCAATTGCTCATCAACGCCGGATTGGACCACTGACCAGTGGCGATCAAGCTAGTCACCGCCAGATTGCACCACTGATCAGGTGGTGAAGAAACCGTCAACATTGACTGTCGGTGATGACGTCTACACTGGCGGTGATGAAAAGCTCATCAGCGCGGATCATTTTGTAAACTGACAGCGACTATCGGATCATCAATGCCAGATCATACTGTGACCTGTCGATGATCATGCCATTATCACACATGGATTAAACTCCAAACTGGCAGTGATAGCATACTATCACATCCGGTTGTGACTCGACAGTGAATTCTATGGCCATCACCATCGAATTTCACTACCGAGAGCCAAACTGTCGGCGATGGGGGGGGGGGGTTCCGATCCAGCTGTGATAGCCTATCTATAGTAGTGAGTGGAAGGAGACACTACAACAAAACAAGAATATTATAACACAATCTTATAAGACATTCATCGATGTGTTCCAAGGAAATTTTATAATAACACAAAACTATGTGTTATAGACATGGGCTATAACACAAAACACTTATTTTATAAAAACTGACAACAATTATAGTAACACAAAATTAATGTTACAAGTAAAATGTTCCAAACCTGGTACTTTATTGCAATATATAAATGGAACATATAAATTTTCTAACAAATATAAGCCTTGTAGTAACATAAAATAATATTACAGTCCAAAAGAAACTTATACATGTGAACCTTCCAATTGATAAGTGACATGGCAAACAAAGTATCTGTTGACACTCAAAAGTGTCCAAAGTGCATAATGGACACCACCATCATGTTTCTATCGTCAAGACAGTCAGAAAGAATACTTGGATCATCGCATTTGGTGCCCGGACCAAGAAAATGACTTTTCGGAAGGCTAAACCAACCAGAGTCGGCTTAGCAAACTCCCAAGTCGGCTAAACTGACTCTGCCAAGTTGTCAAAATATCAAATGGACCTTACCATTGCGTTCCTCTCATCAAGATGGTCAAAAAACATATATATGAACAGCGAAAGGGCCTCTAGCCTAGTGGTTAGAGCACTTGAGTAGCATCCAGCAGACCTGAGTTCGACTCACGTGGGAGCGAATAAACAGGTTTGGAATAAAGAAAAATTACAAAAAATAGGTTGGGGTTTCTCGTGCTGACTTCGGTAAAAAAACATATATGGAATGTCCAATTCTGAGTCCGGTTGAAGGAGTTATGCCCCTGGAAAGATGCTCCACTGCTAGAAGTTCCGACCCATGTCGGAAGTTCTGACAGGCATCAAAACTTTCGGGAAACCTGAAAAAACTGTTCGGGTGCCCGAGGTTAATCCCCACTCGGAAGTTTCGACACCCGGAAGTTCCGGCAGACCAACATACCTATTAAAAAATCATGTTCGGATCTGGCCACTTGGATTCTGATCTGAACTGCCAGACTCTTGGGCAACTTAGAAAATAAGGCTCAGAAAGGTTTCCTACTAGGATAAGATCACCCTCTATATATATATATATATGAGAGGATCACGGTCGAGAGATCCGAACTGTCCAGTCATCAAAATCAATCTACTACAACCCTTTTACCCTCTTTTCCAACCCCCACGTTGTTCATCCCTTGATCCGATGACCAAGGATGGCGCCCTAGGCTTGCCGGCGGACCAAGGGCAACCCGATAACATCCTTGCTCAGACGGGTCCCGCCCTGGTGAGAGCTTCAACAGTTACTTTGCTAGTTTGCCTAGAAACTAGTCGGTTCTTCGTCACGCAAGCACGTTGGTTATCCTTTGGTCGTTTACTTGTAAACCTCTTCATTCTTCACCATGAAAGTGTGACATCCTCGCTGCATTCTTCGGTCCTTGGTGGCCCGGGCGTGCTAGCCCTGGCTAGTGTATGATCCAAGATCAATCTAGCGTCAACAATATCTTTCACTTTTAAGGTTTATCAGCTATCACTTTGATTGACATGTTCACTCTCCATTCCGAATTGTACTAGATACATAACTTTTCCTATATATTTAGACATAGTGTATATTTAAGTGTATAGCAAAAGCTATATATTTAGAAAAGCCAAACATCTTATATTTTGGAATTTAGGGATTACTGAATTGAACTTTGAGGTACAATTGCTTCTTAGAGTTCTGATGAGATTCCTATAATTCCTATAAACTTTCAATTAGCATATATATATATATATCTGCCATAATTAATCTTCCCCCGCATCGCCCCCACGCAGGCGACTCGGGTGGCTCCCAAGCCGCCGCCGCCTCCAACCTTCCTTCCCTCTTCTGCCACGCCGCCGCCGGAGTGGGCCGCCGGCTAGGCTAGCGCGGCTCGCCGGAATGGCAGCGGCGGGGCCTGGTGTGCGAGGTTCGCGAGTTGGCGGAGGAGGGGAGCTGCAGGGGGTCGGTCCATTGGAGGAGGAGGCGGAGTCGTCGGCGGCGCTGCTGATGGCACTGGCGGCGGGGTGGTCATTGTGGCGGCCCACTCTGCTAGTGCGGGCTGATGGCTCCGGGCCTCGGCGCAGAGGAGGAGGTGCGCCGCCTCGCGCGGCTCACAGCCGACAGTGGTCGCAGCGGGCCCGGCGGCACAGAAGGAAGCCACAGCCGCAGCCTCCGGTGTTCCCGTGTCCTCTTGGGAGAGATCCACTTCTCTCCAGGACCCGCTGGCACCTAGGGGGCGAAGGGGGTCTGTGCGGTGTGCTTCAATGGTAGTGCAGGCAATCTTCGAGGCTCTTCTTCTTTTGTTACATAATCTCGCGCGACGGCGGAGTGGTGGCGCAGGTGATCGTGGTCCGGCGGGATGCGGCCGAGCTAGGGCAGCATGGTGCTCAGCTGGGCCACCCCCTGCGGCTGCAGTGGCATCGGCCAGAGCCCGGGCTGACGCTTGTAGTGGCGAAGCTTGGTGCGTGGCCCTGCGAGGCTATGACCGGGGTGACGCCGCGGCTCGACGCATCTGGAGGAGAGCAGCATAGCGACACAGATTGAGCGGCGACGAGGACCGGATCCGGTGCATCGTGGAGGGATCATTGATGGTGGAGGTGGTTGCTTGTCGTCGAGGTCTTCAGTCTTCGGATTTGGGCTCATGGACAGTGAATCCATCTTCGCCGGTCAGATCTAGTCTCATTGACACACATTGATGGTTCAGGGTTGGCGCGCGGGGATCCGGCGAGGGTGTGCTAGCTGGACTTCCGAAGGCGGGCTGGATCCGATGGGGACTGCCTGACACAATCGGCGGAGGCCAACGACGACGACGACGGACGCTAGAGCCAGCAGCGGCAGTCTGCAGTGACCTCGATGTGCGGCGGTGTTGCGTGGGGCCACATCTACCGGCTGGTAGTTGTTGCCACAGGTTTGGTTGGTGGCAGCGGGGCCAGGTTGGCTTCGCTGATGGGTGGTGGCCAGCGCAGTGAGTATGGGCATTGGCCAGTGCCGCACACGGGGGTGAGGCGCCATGGCGAAAGCCGTGTCCCTAGGACCGATGACGGTGACGCCTTCGGATGCCACATTCTTTCTTGGAAGCGTCTATCGATCGGCTCTCTCCCCTTTGTGTAGCGCGTTGTTCCTGAGTGTAATGCCTTGACCTTCTGGTCAGGCGACGGTGGCGCCGATGGCGTCACGTCCCTCCTTGGAGGCATCGCTTTGGAATCCCGTGCCTGTCAATCAGGGTTGGTCGTCACTATTGTGGCGTGAGTTGAATGTTGCGGTGTGTGCGCGTGGATCTGGACAGATCAAGGCCGTTTTGGTGTGCGTCTATGGTAGCTGCTCTCGCGTTGGGTTGTAGTGTTGATGTCTGTAATAAGAAATAGCTATATGCATCGGTCGATGCAGAGGCTGGGATATTTTAAATATATATTCCCTTTCTCTCTCTCTCTATATATATATAGGATAGAATGGACATCATGCAAGACATATTATGAAAGAAATTTCAATCGTTTCATACTTAAACAGTAAAATGTAGCTTTTTAATACACTTAGATTACAAATGAATAGATTAGGCGTTGATAGAATGATAACTTCCACATTTTTATTAACTACACATACTCAGAACGCAAACAAGACCTTCCAAGAGGTTCATAGGGGTATCTTAAAACCTTATTAGCCAAAACATTCACTTGGCTACTTTGTTTATGCCTACAGGGTATCGGTGAATGCAATCAGCCCATGGACCATCGAGGTTGCTGGCAGACTGGATGCACTTCCACACGACGCTATTGCACTTGAATCCTGATCCAAATCCAACCATCCATATCCGATCACCCTTCTTTATCCGATTCTTAGCATCGATGTATCCAAGCTCATACCAGACGGAGCTGCTGGATGTGTTTCCAAATCGGTGCAGCGTCATACGTGATGGCTCAACGTCCTCGTCTGATAGACAAAGGCTATGCTGGACAGCATCAATAACCGCTCGCCCACCGGCGTGGATGCAGAAGTGCTCGAAGGCCATCCGGAAATCAGGTACATAGGGCTTCATTTTCCTCTTCAGCAACTTACGTGCAATTATTGGGACCACAAATAGCAATTGCTCAGAGAATGGGAGCACAAGGGATCCTAATGCCGTGATGTTTGCCTGTAGCGTGTCGCCAGCAATGGCTACAAGGTCTTTGGACAGGTTCACTCCTATTTCACCTGTGTCATCCTCCTCTTGGAATGCACACTGATAAGATTTATCTTGTGCAGCAGTGGTTGTGCGTACAGTGTGCATGAGCTTGAACCGTGACATAGACCGAGATGTCGACAGTAGCATTGCAGCCCCACCGATCCGGAATAGAACATTTGGCAGTAGCATTGCACGGCTCCTCCCTGAGTAGAAGAAGAGGGAGATGATCTCCGTGGAAACCACCAGCGCATGTGCATTCCGGGGGGCAGCCCGCAAGAGATTTTTTGCAACTTCCACCGAGATCAACCCTGCACTGCACCCCATCCCAGCGATGTGGATGTTACGAACGTCACCACGTAGCCTGTACTTGTTTACAATCATGTCAACCAAGGATGGCACTGGATTGAAAGCACTACAGTTCGTGACGACTATGTCAATTGTCTTGGGATTGATGCATGTCTTAGCAAATAAGTCATCAATGGATGAAAAAATAACCTGCTCCGCCTCGCTACGGGCATCACTCAAAGTGTGGAATGGTGGAATGTAGTGGGTACCATTGGGGAGGTAGCTCTGATCACCAATGCCTGAGTGCTCAAGCATGCGCGTCATGAACTGAATTCTGTTATCATCAAGGGATGGCATGTGGCGAAGGTGTTCGATAAAAGATGCCGTTGAGACACGACAATTAGCTGTATGACGGAAGCAAGCATAGTCCACAAGGTATACATGGCGAGAGGCATACATGAAGTAGACGAAGATACCTAAGCCAATTGAAAGGAGGAAAGTAAGCAGAAACAGATGGGCATGCCGCACTGCATGTAACCATATGAGAATCTCGGCAGGGCCTAGCTCTGCGCCTTTCAGCAATAGGATAGTTGCAAATAGCACAGCAACAGTGACAACAAAATTGTTCATGACGAGTTGGAAGACGTATTTTAGGCGCTTGAGACTGAGTACTGAGTTCATGTTGTTGAGCTTGGCTCATGCATGCGTGTTTCGAGACAGATTATATTGGACGTATGGGCATGTCTTTCATAGCATCTATTCATTGCCATTAAAACCTCATGGGGAACATTTGAGGCAACTAAAAAGCATGCCTGCATACATCAAACACTTGAAAGAGGATGTGCATGCCATGTACTGTGTCACTGCCTAGAATAAGTTGGGCATATGTATATAAAACCTTCAAAAATATTGGATCATGGTCTAAATGCTAACTTTATCGTCACCTTCATTGTAGTTTAGTTTAATTTGGGGCTAGTAAGATCTTTGCAGTATATATATTACAATATTTCCATCACAAATTTAATTACATGTAATATTTCTCGGTACTTTCGAGAACGTGGACACACATGACTAGCTCTCTGTATACTTTGGAGAACGTGGACACAAAACTGTGGATAAACAAGATCGTTTTTGGGATATGAAGTGTCAACAGCATGTACCGGATATTGTACTATCGATGTTGTTGGTTGTTGGCAGGGCAGTAGCTTAAAATTTTGTTGGCATGTAGGGTCTAAAGAGAAGCTCTGTCATATGAAATATATTGATGCATGGAATGTACGTAGCAAGTAAAATGTGTTCCTCTAAACTTAAGGGAATTTCTATTACTCTGTGAAGCTTAGATCACAACTTGTCTTTTCACTTCTTCAACCTGGTGGTTGTTTGAAGTTTGTAGGTGGTTGATTTGGTGGATTCAGAACCGTAACTCTGCCATTAAACTGATATGCACATTATATACGTCCTCCGAATAGCAGCACACCTCCCTGCTCTTATAGTTGGTGATTTCAGCATCATGAGAAATATATAGTATGAAGAAAATTAATGACCATTAGCCTTTTCTATTCAATTTAGTAATTGACAGCTTTAATTTGGTCTTAGGAAAATTGACTTAACAAATAAATAATGCACTTGATAATTCTTTACCTACTCCCAAAATGTTTAGGGGGATTACTAGTGAGTTAGGGGACTCCATTGTGTATATACATGCTCTAGAGAGTGGTGTTGTAGACTATATGCCATTGACATTTGATACTAGGATGACAACTTTCACAAGAAATTGAAAACAATGGAAGTTCAGACTTTGTTGCTTGATTCTATGATTGTGTGCTAGAAATTTGGAATAAATAGGTAATGAATTTGGTCCAATGTTGCTAGCATAGAACTTAAGAGCAAGACATGTCTTGCTAGAACTTATATCTAAGTGGACAATTGTCAAGGAGATGTTATCATCTGACGATTCGCACTGATGTTCCTAACACTATCCCAGAACAGCCAATCTATGCCGGGTCTCAACCCCTCATCATTTGGCGATTCACACTGATGTATTTTTTGGATTCGAACTTGAAACCTCAACATTCATGTTTCCTCAAGCGCACGAACCAACTAAGCTATGCGACACATGTGCCTATAATGTTAATGCTATTCTTTTAGCTTCACAATTTTGAATTTTATATTGTATATTTGACACTCCAAACGTTCTCAAATAAAAAACTTATTAACCGCAAAGTTGTAGATCTCGTCAAACACAACAACTTTGCTGTTGAATTTATCAACATTCGACATTCTTAATCATTTCAAATCTGATCCGAGAATTTGTATTAAATATTTAGACTTATAAATAATAATAAATTTAAAAGTTTTCAACCATAAAGTTTTATATCACTTTAAAATCTTAAATTTTGATACAAAGTTTATCTTGATCCGATCTTATATAGAAAAATTATAATATTTTATACAAAAAAGTCTATCACTAACAGTTTAAGCCACGACCCGGCAGTCCGGTTCATCACTTCAACTGGAAGTTATAGTACCTGACTGCGTACGGTTGTAAAGACTGAAAATTTTCCATTTTCTAAAAAAAATATATAGTGTCAAGGGCATGTACGGGAGATCGTACTACTAAAATTGTTGGTTGTTGGCAACTTGGCAGGGTGGTAGCCGAAAATTTTGCTGGCCGATGGGGCTTAGAAAAGAAGCTGGCAGTTGGGAACATATATAGAGGTGATGCACGCTCTGTCGCAACTTGCAAATAAATTGCGTGTCGCTAAAAACATTGGGGATTTCTTGGTATTATTTTGTCTGGATCACACCTGGTCACGACCACTTGAATTCGGCGGCTGCGTGCTTCAAGTTTGCAGGTTGTTGATTTGGCGGGGTTTCACCGTAATTCTTGAAATGCACGTAACATATGTCCTGCGCATAGCGCTGGATCGACGGACCAGATCCTCACACTCAAAGCGCTGTGGCCCCTCGTCCATCAGATCAGCACCGCCGCGTGGCACAGCGGTTCGCCCCTCATGGGGCGTGGAGCGGCACAGCCCGCACGTTAACTTCATGTGCCGACGCATCGACCAAGCGCCACCAAGTGTCTGCACCGAGTCAGCGGGAAGGGCGCATGGAGAAACCACCCCACCCGCTGGCAGAAGGCCCCATGATGGCCTCAGGACCTGCGTCAGCCCCTCCGCCAGGGATTCTGGGACCTGACGACTGATGGGTGCCCCGTGAAGGCTCCCAAAGCATGATGAAAGATTAGAGAAGAGGGCACTGAGCGGTGGGCCCAATGAGAGCCACCCGAGACCAATGTGAAGAACACGCCTGGCCACCGCTAAGTTCGGCTCGATCCAAGGAGGCATGCTACCGAGCCCTCACGAGGGCGTGGGACGCCGAGCATCGGATTGGCACCGATCCAGGGCCTCGACGCACCCATCACTCGACACACGGAGGCCAGGGTAAGCGGGGTGCCCCACACAGGTTCAGAATTGGTGGCTCCCCAATGAGTCAGTCAGTCCCTTGCTTGGGCTTTCCTCACATAATGCTCAAACCAAGCATCGCCGGGCTCAAAAGCTAAGTGCACGGCCAAAGGCTCGGGAGCCCCTAGAAGGGCGTCTGACCCAGATAGCTAAGGCTGTGACCACCCTGGTTGATAGGGTCACCAAAGATCGGGTTTAGCCCCTCGTTGCCATCATGGACTCGACCCAGAAGGCCACGAAGGGCTCAGGGCTCCTGATGAGAGTCAAATACAAGGGTATGCTAAGTCCTCAGGACGAGAGAGCTGACAAACGGACCCCGAGACCAATCTCATAGAAGGAGTCAGCAAGAGCCCAAGCATGCCTGCAGCCACTGCTCGGGGCTTGGGGGTTCGACAGTCCCCCGGACTACCGAGCAATGTGAAAGGTCCTTGTTTGGTTTTGGTAATTGAGTGACAACTTAGGTGGACTAATATGTGGTTATGTGAGATACACAGGAGATTAGTCCACATGTGATGGTGTTATGAAGGAGCTCATTGCATATGAGACATGACATGGAGTCATGTGACCAAGGTGGAGAAGATCAAGATGAGGCTTGGCTCGACGGACCGGTTGCAAGTGTGAAGGGCAAGTTAGAGGCTTTGAAGTGAGGGACCGCGTGTGACGGTGAAGCTTGAGCATGACTTGGCGCCGATGGACCGACGCAACGGTGAAGAGCAAGTGAGGTCAAGATCGATGAACCAAAACGGTCACGTGATGATATGAAGTGAATCATATCATTTGTGATATGGTTGGTGCATGTGTTGCATCAACGACGGAGGAGATGGAGTGGAATGCGCAAGGCAAAGGTATAACCTAGGGCATTTCCATTTCACCGGTCATAGGTGTGTAGAGAAGTTTATGACCGGGTTTAGGATAGATGGCCGTACTATCAAGAGGGGCAAACTTGTTTGCATATCGGTCATCTAGTGCCACTCGTGTGATCTAACTATGCATCGTTGCTAGGATCGAGTGGCGTGGCAAGTTGAGTGGTTAACTCCTTCGGTAAAATGATTATGAAAATGCTAACACACGTGCACAAGGTGGTGATCACTTGTTGGTGTTGGCACATTTGCGAAGGCGTTGGAGTTTGAGCGGTAGAGAGGGTTTGGGTTCCTCTCTCCCTCCCGTCGAGCTTGCGAGCGCGGGATTCGGGCGTTTTTGGGAACTTGAAAAGCCTATTTTCCACTACGCCGGAAGTCCGAAAAAGAAACGGAGGCGAACGGAGGTCACAGAGGTGACCGGACGCTGAACCGGACGCAGTCCTTGCATGACCGGACGCGTCCGGTCAGTGTTCAGTGTCTGCGTGTTTTTCAGTTCGATGATCGGACGCGAGGCGCGTCCGGTCACTGATGATCGGACGCGTCTGGTCGTTCAGGGAGCTTACTGGACTCTAACCGGACGCTGGCACTGTCGCGTCCGGTCATGTTTCTTCAGCGTGTCCGGTCGTTGTTTCGTTGAGCGCTGCTCAGGCGACCAGCGCGTCCGGTCATTCTCGGGACCAGCGCGTCCGGTCGTCAGCAGCGCGTCCGGTCGTTGCCAGGGGCGCGTCCGGTCGTTGCTTCGCAGTTAGCCGTTGTTCGATCGGCGCGTCCAGTCAGTTGGACCAGCGCGTCCGGTCATCGGGACCGGCGCGTCCGGTCATTTTGAGAAGCGCGTCCGGTCGTTGTTTTGACCGTTGGGGTCAGTGACCGTTGGAGGATCGGACGCGGCTGAGCGCGTCCGGTCAGTTACGATCGGCGCGTCCGGTCGTCCCGAAATCTGCCCAGTGAAGGGGTAACGGCTCTATTTGACCGTGGGGTTATAAATAGATGCCTTGGCCGGCCGTGGCCGGTAGCTGAGCACACTATAGTCTTTGTGACTTGTGTGGTAGTGCTTGGGAGCCATCTAACTCACTCATGCTTGATAGTGTTCATCGGATCGAGTGAGAGAGCGATTCTAGTGCGTTGCTTTGAGAGATTGCATCGTGTGGCACTAGGTGATCGTGTTGCAAGCCGGTGGTGCTTGTTACTCTTGGAGGTTGCCACCTCCTAGATGGCTTGGTGGCTCGTGGCTCCGTCGAAGCTCGCAAGAAGATTGTGCGAGGCTCCGGAGAAGCTTTGTGAGGGGGATTGTGCTCACCCCGCGGGGATCGCGAAGAGCAACTCTAGTTGAGCATGTCATTGAGCTACCACACTTTATGGTGGGTTCTTGCGGTGCCTTTTGAGAGGCTCGGTGTGTGACCGATTAGCCGCCGAACCACGAAGTGTTGGTCGACACAACGGGGACGTAGCTTGATGGCAACCAAGTGAACCTCGGGAGAAAATCACCGTGTCAACATTGTCTATTCTTCTCGGTGGTTTGCTTTCGTACAACACAAGCTTGTATTTACTTTCATATATACTTGTGCTTGTGTAGTTGCTCTCTTAACTAGTTTGCTTGTGTAGCTTGCTAGTTGTCTTCTTGCTTGTGTAGCTAGAAGCTTCCCCTTGCGTGACTAATTTGGTTTGTGTAACCTTGTTAGTCACATTGCTTAGTTTGTGTAGCTAAGTGACTTGCGCTCTCTAATTTGGCATTAGTTGCCTTGTTATTGAGCTTTGCTAGTGAGCTTAGGAGCTTTGTGCTTTTGCTTCACTAGTTGTGTAGGAGCTCCCTCGGTTGACAAAGTACTAGTGCATAGGTTTGTGTGACCTTGCTCTAGAATTGAGTAGGTGAGCTCTTGATAAGCTTAGCACCTTAGTTGCTTAATTAGGATCTTTGCAAGGTGCTAGAGAACTTAGATAGAGGGGTATAGTCTTGGCTAGACCGATAAGTTTAATTCCGCATTTGTTTTGGTTAGCCAACGCGTTTAAGTTTTAGAAAGGACTATTCACCCCCCCTCTAGTCCGCCATCTCGACCCTTCAATTGGTATCGGAGCCGGGTCTCTCATTTGCGGTCTTCACCGACCCGAGAGGATGGCAGCTTATGGGCTAGATGTTGAGTGTCCACACATTTTTTATGGCACACACTTTGCACGGTGGAGAAATTGGATGACATGCAATTTTAAGTTTATTTCTCCTCAGTTGTGGTGGATTGTAGATGTGGGCTTTTCCTTTGCAATTGATAAAAAGAATGCAACTCAAGCGCAAAGTAAATGCCTATATCTCGATAGCCAAGCTACTAATGTTTTCTATCGATCTATGGATAGTAGCATACTTTGTGAGATCATGGACCTCAAGTCCGCCCATGAGATTTGGGTGTTCCTAAATGAGAAATACGGGGCGATCTCCAATGATGATGAGCCCAAGGAGGAGGCACATGAGGATGTTGAGCATGACCACAACAAGGTGGTTGTGGAGGATTGCTCCACCTCACGGTCAAGTGATGACAAAGATGATCATATCACAACATCACTTGACAAGAAGAATGATAATGCCACAAGTGATGCACACATTGATTCTACCTCATGCACACTTGATGGTGAAGATGATGGCTATGAGAGTGATGCTTCAACAAGCTCTTCAATATCATCACATGGTAACACTAAGATACATGTTGGTGGTTTTGTTGTGGATTGTGATGATCCAAATTTAGAGCTTTTATATAAACTCTCAAGAGCCTTGAAAAGGGAAATAGAAAGAGTAAGTAAATTAGAAAATGAAAACTCTTTTCTAAATACCACATGTGAACAACAAAAGCATCTACTTTATGTTACTACTTGTTCACATGAGGAGCTAAAATTAGCTCATGAGGAACTTAGTGTTGCTCATGATAACTTGGTACAAGAACATGCTTTACTCACTAAGAAGCTTTCTAATGAAGAAACCAAATCTAGTGAGAGCTCATCATTTGGGTCAAATGATCAATCACATATTACTAACCCTTGTGATGTAGGCAAGAAGCATGTATCCACCTCTTGTGATGATTTATTATATATGCCATGTTCTTCACAATTAGATGCTTGTTCTACTTTTATGTCTTGTGAGACTAACCTTTTGAAGGAGAACAATGAGCTCAAAAGTGAAGTGAAGAATTTGAGCAACAAGTTGGAGAGGTGCTACAACTCTAAAATCGCCATTGAGTATATCATGACCAATCAAAGAAGATATGGTGATAAGAGTGGTATTGGCTACAACAAGAGCAAGGGCAAGATTATGAAGAAGCAAGATGCAAAGAAGCTATCCCAACTCATGTGCTACCAATGCCATGAAGTGGGACATATTGCCAAGTGTTGCCCTACCAAGAAGTCTCAAGTTGAGCCAAAAGCAAAGCCCCAAGCTAAAGTCAAGATCAATCACGAAGATGTTAGTGACTTGATGATAAAGAAGAAGAAAACAAGAAGGGGTGGAAGAGCAAGACATCCAATGCAAATTCAAGATGTCAAAATGATGAGCAAGAATCAAGATAAGAAGAAAATACATGCTCACATCAAGTGCTTCAAATGTGGAGATAAGGGACACTTCGCCTCGGGGTGTCCTACCAAGCTTGAGAAGAAGGCTCAAGCAACTCGTGAGAGGCAAGGCAATGAGAAGCAACATATGAGCAAGGAAGAAAAGGCTCAATCTAAGAGAAGTTGCTACTCATGCCGGAAAAGGGGACACATGGCACATTCATGTCCCCTAGGTGAGAATTCTAAGCCTAGTTCAATTGATGATACTAATATGCTTAGAAAGAATGGCAATGGTACCTCATTGGTTGGAATTGCAAAACAACCCGCTAACCATACTAAGGCTTTGCCTAAGTATGTTGCTCCTAATTTGAGAGGACCCAAACTAGTTTGGGTACCATCAAAGAGTGGATGATTGTTTGTAGGTACCATCGGCATTGGAGGCTTGATTCAATTGGTTTCATTTTGTTCATCATATATTGAGTCAAGTTTTGAAGCTCAATGCATATCCAATCCCAATGCCAAGTCAAAACAAGTGAAGTGCAAGTGCTACAACATACAAAGTGCAATGTTAAAAATTGTGGTGATTTATTTGATATATTTGATGGCTTGCAAATATTCAAGTTGAAAGCTTGCTATTGGATGATCATGAGCTAACCAAGGTATATCTCTTGTTGATCATTTCACTTGGGTGCATATGAGTTGATTGAATTGGATATATATGCAATGTTGGTTGCTATGAGATGTTTGAATGGATTAAAAGCTTAGTAATCAAGTTTGGATTGGTTTGTGTTGAATAAATTCATGAGATGATATTTAGTAAGTGGATTGAATGGATATATGTCTTGTGAAAGTATTCAAACAAGTTAGTTTCAAGTTTGATTCATATTTGATGAAGAATAGCTCATGTATTGAAATCTGTCCTACATTAAAAATCTGAGCTAGCAGTGATCTTAGCCATGTTTGAGTGATCAAATCTATTTGGATTGGCTTGAAATTGGGTATACATGCTCTACACTTATGAAAGAAGATGCTGTAGAAATTTCATGAGAAGTGGATAAGAGATGCTTCGGCTTTGGAGTACATCTTGTCAGCTATAGTGCAGTAGTTTTCAGCATGTAGCAGTGGTGGAAGATTTTAAATCTGGTAGCAATCTAGATGTCAAATGAATCTCAAATTTTTACAGCTGCTAGATGACTTAGTAAATCACATCTCCACCAAATTTTATGTCATTTGGATCTGTACATTGGGAGATATGAATTATTCTTTGAAGGGTACAGAATCTGCCAGAAAAGTGACAATCATTGGATTAATCTAGAGTCACTTTAATTGAAAGGTCCTCAAGTTGGAAACATGTTTACAAGTGATTGAGGTACCTAAGTTTGGTTTTGGATTGATCTAGAAGCATGACGAGCAATGAGTACAAGACTTTTGTATTGTGAAATATACTTGGTATACTTATTTGGTACTCAATTTGAAGATCAAGATCAAACTTAAGATGAAGGTGAAGTTTAAGTTCTAGTGATGATTGGAGATCATTTGGTAGAAGGAAAAGGACTTAAACAAGTAGAAAGAGTTGGACTCAAATGTAGATTCAAGGATTATTCATCAAGATTGAGTTCATCATTTGGATCAATCAAACTATATCATTTCAAGTGAGTATCAAGAGTGGTTCTTTGGAGAAAGGTCACTTCTCCCTAGTGAGGGGCTTGCCGACGTGTGTAGGTGAAACCAAGTTTGGGACTTGGAAGGCTAACATGGAAGTGGTGATCCGAGGAACTTGTGATGCTTAGTTGAAGCAATCAAAAGGGTTGATCAAGAAAAGCAAGCAACACCCAAAAGAGAGCTAGTCATATATTTCAAGTGGTATTCTAAGTAGTTCTCTCATGCAAGCATTGATCAAAAAGATGAAGCAAGCCAACCACAACTCAAGAGATAGTGCACTTGATCATAAGTGGTTTTCATTTCATATGGGTGAAGAATGGATTTATCTATGATGATTGGTCTTCACCAAACTCATAAATTGGACTTCATATTGCTATTGGAGTAATGAATTGGAATCTATGTGACTATCCTCTACTCCAATATAGCAAAGGTATCATTGTAATGTGCATGATCATTTCATCCCTTACTAGTATGCGGTTAGTGCATATAGTACATGCTTAATAGGATCATGCATATCAAATGAAAAGTTTAAATTCATAGTCTACCACTATTGCTTGATTGATTAATTGATCTAGTGGTATGGATATGAGTTTGTTCATGAGCTAGTAAACCCAAGTACTTGATCTAGTTTGGATTGCTAACAAGTGACAAGTACAACATTGGCAAGATAACCCTTAGCATGAGGTGTGAAGAAGCTTGTCATTGGATCAAACCGGACTTGGAATCTTAGACAAATCAACATAGTTCAAGTCATACAAGAAGCTCATGACAATGATAAGAGTACAAGCACAACAATGAAAATGGATATCTAGTTTGCTTCAAGTGTTATCTAGACTCATTTGATTTCTCACATGGTATTCACTAGTGGTGTCTAGATCATGATCTACAAGTGATATCTTACAAGTGGTACTCATGAAGATAGAAAATGTTCAAGAAGTGAATATTATTGCCAAATCCTTCAAAGTGAATCTAGACAAGAAAATTCTTTCAAATGGTATCACATTTCTACTCATCGTAGCTTCACGTGGTATCATTCATGCAAGACGATGGTTTCACAAGTGATCCTCAACCTTAAGTGATCAAATCAAGAAATGCTACTCTCATCCTCAAGTGGTATCTCAAGTGAATGACACATGCTATGACATAGGGAGAGGAGCCCCACCGATTGGTATCAAGGTCAAAGATCCTATGTGGAATCTCAAGAGCAACCATAAAGTTTGTCATTCCAACATATGTGGTAATGTCCATCAAAAATGCAATATTCAAGTCTCAACCATCTACGCCAATACAAGCCTTTGTATCAATTGAGAAGAACACCTTTTATGAAAATTGATGACAAAGGGGGAGAAGTTGGACAAAGATATGAAAGCTTTTTGAGCTTTGGGGAGAGATTGGAAAGATTGGACATGGACATGGACAAAGAGGGAGTAACATTGAAGAATGTAAGGGGATCAAACATTCTTGTACAAAGAAAGCACACAAGTAGGGGGAGCAAGCTCATGAACTTTGATTGATTACATTTGATATGTGCATAATTCATGTGCTTGCTTGCATTGCACAAAGTTCTTAAATTCAATATGCATGCTTGTGTGGTGTATGCTAGTTATAGAACTTGAATGATGATTTGATAACTAGCATGCATAGGATGTTAGCTAGATTTATGATTATCATGCAAAAACTAGAATCTTGATTATAATGTTGATCTCACGGGGTTTCTAGTGTTTTTGATGTCTAGCTACTCATGATGCTAAGGATGATGGCAAACTTGTGATTTTCAAATGGTATCAAGCTACTAATTGGTATTGAGCTACAAAGGTTTATTCTATACACCTTAGCATCACTTAGTAGTGCTAACCCTCCCACAAATTTCATATTTATGCATATGTGCAAGCTTGAAACCAAACCATTTGAGCACATATGTAGGGGGAGTTATCACTACCAAGTCGGATTTTATGGTGCTTATCCAAATCTTGACATAGAGCTTAAAAGTTGGATAAGTAACATTAAATCCAAAACAAGTTAGCAATTTACACTTATGTGAAGTGCTAGCTTGAAAAAGCATAATTTCCATATCTTTGTAGAGTTGTCATCAATTACCAAAAAGGGGGAGATTGAAAGGTCCTTGTTTGGTTTTGGTAATTGAGTGACAACTTAGGTGGACTAATATGTGGTTATGTGAGATACACAGGAGATTAGTCCACATGTGATGGTGTTATGAAGGAGCTCATTGCATATGAGACATGACATGGAGTCATGTGACCAAGGTGGAGAAGATCAAGATGAGGCTTGGCTCGACGGACCGGTTGCAAGTGTGAAGGGCAAGTTAGAGGCTTTGAAGTGAGGGACCGCATGTGACGGTGAAGCTTGAGCATGACTTGGCGCCGATGGACCGACGCAACGGTGAAGAGCAAGTGAGGTCAAGATCGATGAACCAAAACGGTCACGTGATGATATGAAGTGAATCATATCATTTGTGATATGGTTGGTGCATGTGTTGCATCAACGACGGAGGAGATGGAGTGGAATGCGCAAGGCAAAGGTATAACCTAGGGCATTTCCATTTCACCGGTCATAGGTGTGTAGAGAAGTTTATGACCGGGTTTAGGATAGATGGCCGTACTATCAAGAGGGGCAAACTTGTTTGCATATCGGTCATCTAGTGCCACTCGTGTGATCTAACTATGCATCGTTGCTAGGATCGAGTGGCGTGGCAAGTTGAGTGGTTAACTCCTTCGGTAAAATGATTATGAAAATGCTAACACACGTGCACAAGGTGGTGATCACTTGTTGGTGTTGGCACATTTGCGAAGGCGTTGGAGTTTGAGCGGTAGAGAGGGTTTGGGTTCCTCTCTCCCTCCCGTCGAGCTTGCGAGCGCGGGATTCGGGCGTTTTTGGGAACTTGAAATGCCTATTTTCCACTACGCCGGAAGTCCGAAAAAGAAACGGAGGCGAACGGAGGTCACAGAGGTGACCGGACGCTGAACCGGACGCAGTCCTTGCATGACCGGACGCGTCCGGTCAGTGTTCAGTGTCTGCGTGTTTTTCAGTTCGATGATCGGACGCGAGGCGCGTCCGGTCACTGATGATCGGACGCGTCCGGTCGTTCAGGGAGCTTACTGGACTCTAACCGGACGCTGGCACTGTCGCGTCCGGTCATGTTTCTTCAGCGCGTCCGGTCGTTGTTTCGTTGAGCGCTGCTCAGGCGACCAGCGCGTCCGGTCATTCTCGGGACCAGCGCGTCCGGTCGTCAGCAGCGCGTCCGGTCGTTGCTTCGCAGTTAGCCGTTGTTCGATCGGCGCGTCCGGTCAGTTAGACCAGCGCGTCCGGTCATCGGGACCGGCGCGTCCGGTCATTTTGAGAAGCGCGTCCGGTCGTTGTTTTGACCGTTGGGGTCAGTGACCGTTGGAGGATCGGACGCGGCTGAGCGCGTCCGGTCAGTTACGACCGGCGCGTCCGGTCGTCCCGAAATCTGCCCAGTGAAGGGGTAACGGCTCTATTTGACCGTGGGGTTATAAATAGATGCCTTGGCCAGCCGTGGCCGGTAGCTGAGCACACTATAGTCTTTGTGACTTGTGTGGTAGTGCTTGGGAGCCATCTAACTCACTCATGCTTGATAGTGTTCATCGGATCGAGTGAGAGAGCGATTCTAGTGCGTTGCTTTGAGAGATTGCATCGTGTGGCACTAGGTGATCGTGTTGCAAGCCGGTGGTGCTTGTTACTCTTGGAGGTTGCCACCTCCTATACGGCTTGGTGGCTCGTGGCTCCGTCGAAGCTCGCAAGAAGATTGTGCGAGGCTCCGGAGAAGCTTTGTGAGGGGGATTGTGCTCACCCCGCGGGGATCGCGAAGAGCAACTCTAGTTGAGCATGTCATTGAGCTACCACACTTTATGGTGGGTTCTTACGGTGCCTTTTGAGAGGCTCGGTGTGTGACCGATTAGCCACCGAACCACGAAGTGTTGGTCGACACAACGGGGACGTAGCTTGATGGCAACCAAGTGAACCTCGGGAGAAAATCACCGTGTCAACATTGTCTATTCTTCTCGGTGGTTTGCTTTCGTACAACACAAGCTTGTATTTACTTTCATATATACTTGTGCTTGTGTAGTTGCTCTCTTAACTAGTTTGCTTGTGTAGCTTGCTAGTTGTCTTCTTGCTTGTGTAGCTAGAAGCTTCCCCTTGCGTGACTAATTTGGTTTGTGTAACCTTGTTAGTCACATTGCTTAGTTTGTGTAGCTAAGTGACTTGCGCTCTCTAATTTGGCATTAGTTGCCTTGTTATTGAGCTTTGCTAGTGAGCTTAGGAGCTTTGTGCTTTTGCTTCACTAGTTGTGTAGGAGCTCCCTCGGTTGACAAAGTACTAGTGCATAGGTTTGTGTGACCTTGCTCTAGAATTGAGTAGGTGAGCTCTTGATAAGCTTAGCAACTTAGTTGCTTAATTAGGATCTTTGCAAGGTGCTAGAGAACTTAGATAGAGGGGTATAGTCTTGGCTAGACCGATAAGTTTAATTCCGCATTTGTTTTGGTTAGCCAACGCGTTTAAGTTTTAGAAAGGACTATTCACCCCCCTCTAGTCCGCCATCTCGACCCTTCACAATGGCAACCCGAGCATGACTCCAACCCAGCACATACCTAAGCCAGCGCTCGAACGAGAACCGATGTCCTGAGCCACGGGCAACCTGCTAAGCATCCAAGGCCTGGTAGGCATGGAGAATCCATGTCGGCTACTCATTCAATGGGTGTGAGGCCTTGGCGTCTACTCCTTCGACACGGTCACGCAACTAGCGTGACACAATAGGATAAATGACTTCACCCACTCCAAGGGTAAGGTTTCTAGGGCCCAATCATCAACCCCTCAGGAGGGAGATCCTTCATAGCCAAGGAAGCCTCGAGAAGGTTCACCCAGGGTAGGCCGCGCCGCAGCAAACAACCTCGGACGGTTAAGTGCCAGGTGGTGGCAGCTGCATCCGGCAGCGGCTGCAACTCCATCGACTCCACCCTATGCAACAAGGAGATGTCCATCCACGCCATGGCAAGGTACTCGTGCACCCCGGTATACATGGAATGAAGACAAGAACCCAAAACCAACTTGTGTCTGACCCTTCCTTGGAATATAAGGGCAGGGTCGGCTCCCATAGAGACAGGAGGATCAAATAGTAGACAATTCCCAAATAGACAAACTTGATAACCTAGCTAGAGAAGGCTAGTTCCTTACTCAGTGAGGAAGAACACCAACGAACCCGTAGGATAGCACCGAGCGATCCCCTATCAAACTCTCGATCTCCATAATTGTAATCCCCGATTTGGGTGCTCTGAACATGAAGAACACTACACTGCTGAACATGGGTCTTAGAAGCCCGAACAAGGATAGATCATTGTGTCTCCCTTGTGTTTTTGAATGCCCGAGCCATTGGAGACCCACATCGACTTATGATACTTGCCGTGTGTCACGGGGTCAGAACCATGACAAGCATTGTTGTTCGAGTCAATGTTAGAGTATGTGTCTCCGGTGGCTCGGATGGACTCAAGAACACAAGAATCATAGAGAGGATGCAATGATTTATCCTAGTTCGGGCCAATTAATGCCCTATGTCCAGCAGCTGATGATCCTTATACTCAAGAGTGCCCAAAATCAGGGGGTTACAACAGAATGACAGAGATTTGATCCCGAGGCTTAACATACCCATATGTTAGGATCTCGTCAGGAGCCCTCGAGCCCTTCATGGCCTCACTTGGCCTGGTTTGTGATGGTGACAAAGGGCTAAATTCGATCTTCTGGTGACCGAGCTAGCCATGGTAGGAATGGCTTAAGCTGACGAGAGTACGATGCCCTACGTGGGGTCCTCTCCCTAAGTGTAAAGGGGGTGCTCGGCCATCGGGACCGAGTGTAGGCTTGTGGCCCAAGCAAGGGTTTGGAGAACTCATCTAGGAGTTACCGACTTCAAGCCTAGGGGCACCCTTCTTTTTGGTTGGAGCCCGCCATGGGTCGAGTGATCCAGACCTTCATGTGTCCACATTTTTTTCTACTCTTTTTTTCTTTTCTTTTCCCAATACTTTTTTCATAGCCCATGCTCATTTGTAAAGATTGTGGAGAAAGATCTTGCTAACAAACATGGAGTATTTATTTGGTGGAAATGGAAAGGCATGTTTTTGCTAACTTCCAGTGTAGAAGTATAGCACATATTTGGTGTAGTGTACATGACCTTGATCTTAAGAGCATGATAAAATTCTCAACATAGGTCAACAAAGTTTGACAAAGCTCAATACAAAGACAAGCAGCATATGTAGAAGGTTTTCAACATATAACATGGTGTTTGGCTTTGGTAGGAAATCTCACCATTGAGGAAAAGTGAGGCTATTAATTTTGATGTTCTATCAAAACAAGAAATCTTCAAGAGCTTACATAGAAAGATAGGATTTCTTTAGTCTTTACCATATCTCACTTCACAATAACTTAGTTGACATATTTTCCTAATATAGATATGTCCACAAGTAACAAGCATATGAACTAGGAATAAAGTTTATGTTTGCTAATCTTTATAAAGTTATGTTCATAGTTTGGCATAATTCACATTTTAAGTTTGATTTTAGTATATATATATATATATATCAAACTGATAAGAACAACGCAAGAGTGGGCAAAAGGAGTGCAAACCAGCAGCCAAAGTGGCTGAGGCCTAAGAAGTGGCAGAGAAGAATCCACAGCCTCCCCCATACTAGGACTTTTATGTCATTTGACATTAAAGGCCTAGTGTAGATGTTGGGATGTCCCTCAGAGTGTACTCCAATGTTGAATGGTGTTTTGCTCAAGTTATTGTCACCTTGTTGTTTTGACCCTTCATCTTTTGTGTTCAACCTGAAAGGTTTAGTCACAAATACCCGAAGGATACAAGTTTTACAAGATGCTTTTGTTCTCACTTTGCAAAGTTACTTTTTTCTGGTGAGAACAAAGAGAAGAGACGAAACATGATTTTTTAGGAGAAGCTTTATTAGAGGAGTGGTTGCGAGCTTTATAAACAATGCAAGTAGACATTTATTTTATTATTTTAAACATAAGACAGATTGTTCTAATTTATTATGCATGAAAGAAAAGAGACTATGATAGAACTGCCCAATTTAAACAAGATCAAGTACGGATGTCACTGCTAAACACGTTGACACGCACATACTTTCACTTATATAAATCCTGTAGTCCGCCGAGTGTCACGAAGGACCTCGGTAAATCAACTTCACAACTAAGATCGCATGATTAAGCAAATACACCTCACATACACAGAGTTGTAGTGGAAATAATACCACAAATGAGTTCACAAATAAGAGTACAAGTTTGGGTTTCAAACCAATTAGAGAAAACAACATAGCTTTCAAATGATTATAATAACATAAATTCCAAATATATTGCTAGTTTAAGTGACATCCTCTGACAAAAGCATATAGATGAGAACATTATATAGTGTCATCGAGCCCACCGGCGGTTAGCCACCATCTTTAGTAAGTCAAGAACTTCACCTGCAACATGGTGAGATAACCCTAAGTATGACGGGTACTCAGCTAGACTTACCCATCAAAAAGCAAAAATTATATGACAACAAGGAGTATGCAAGGCTTTATCGGTGGAGCTAGCTTGACAATATTTTACATAAAAAGTTTAAGTACATAACTTAGATATATAATATCTTTAGCATCAAATTATACCTATTCAATTAAGCATCTCTAGATTAGCACCTGTACTAGAGCAATCACTTGATTAAGCTAAACAAGCATTAGTAACCATATCCAGTGTAGTAATTTGAGCATCATCATAACCATCAAGTTCCATCAAATATTACTACGATGACGAAGCTAGTCGAGTTTCTCACTATCCGGGAGAGATGGCGATTCTAATCGATTCCATCCAGCTGGTGATTTATTCCTAACACAAACCCAAGCAAACAAGATTAATGGTCACCTTAGGTCATCTTTGGTACAACTTAGGTCCATTCGTAGGTCCGACCAGCGCCGCACCCTTAGGGATACTACCAGATGCCAGGTCGATCAGGACTCTAACCTGTTCTTGGCCTCACATCGGCTCCCCGCACATCCTTACTACCTCCAGTATGTGTAACAACCCAGAATTTTCCCTAACTCAAAAATCATGACTACAATTTTTTCTCTAAAATAACCTATGAATGGTGAGGTGTCATGTAGAAAACCTAACCTAGTTGCACAAGTAGCACCTAAAGTAGTTAGTTGCATCTTTGCATTTAAATAAATTATGCTTGAGTTGAATTTTATGTTCTTTGTAATCTTAATTAAAAGCAACCACTTTTATTTTATTAATGCTTAACTAATTAGATAAAAGTGTAATAGAATCCATGACTAATTAGTCACAACACTAAACACTTCTAAGTGGACCCACAGGGGTTGCTTGCGAGAACAACTCACACATATACAGTAATAAGTAATGCATTACTTGATATAGCAAGGAAATAAAATGGAAAAGTTAAAAGAATAAAAGAGAGCTGGGAAACTCCTTCTAGCCCAGCTACCAATGTCGGCCTGGCCCAACTCGCGGCCGTGCCCTAGTCTTCTTGGGGCCGCACATGTGCTCGCCACACGGGCCAGCCCAGCAAGGCCACTGCGGCCTCGGCCACAATGCCGACGCTACGCGCCAGGAGGAGCCGCACCCCTGCGTCACCGACAGCTGGACCCCGTCGCTCTCACTCGCTGACAGGTGGGACCCGCCTTCATCCTCTTACTCCCGCTCATCTGATTCCCCTGCTTCGACTGGGAATAGAGACAGAGAGGAGACAGGGTCACGCCCTGCGCGAGGGAGGGATTCCCTCGGTTCCCTTTGCTCTACCATGCACGCCAGGGAACAACCCAGCCCCATTCATTAGCCGCTCACGCTTCCCGGTCACACCCCAAGCGCACACACCGTGAGCCACGCGTGCCTACGCCATGGCCCACGGCCGCAATCGCCTCTAACACCAAGCCAGGCCAGTAGCAGCACGAGGCTGAGGCCGCCACGGCATCCGCGTGAGCACCACGCCACCCCAACACCCACTGCGACCCTTTGGATGAGTGCCACGTAGTCCTCCTTGTCCCATCATCGTTCACCTCGCCATGGATGACCTCGGGGTATAAAATCCCCCAAGCCAAGCCCTAGCTCCTTTATCCACCACACCGCCGCCTCTGGTGGCCTCGCCTCTAAACCGCACCGCACTGCAAGGGGAAGAAGAGGAGGAGAAGAGGGAAGGAGCTGGGAACACAAGCCGCCGCCGCCGTTCGGGACGTTGGAGACGAAGGCGACGCCAAAATTCATCTTCTTCGCCACGGGGCTGCACTGCACGGCTTCACGACTACACGGCATCAACTCGCCCTGCACCGATATCCTTCCACCTCGCCACCCACGGTATGCCCAACACTCCGCCATCACGTTGTGAACGCCGGTCATGGCGTCACCATCACCGTTCTCATACCAGGAACGAGCGTAGAGAGGCCATGACTCTAGCACACAACTCCACCCCGCACCTACTCACGCAAAACACACACGTGGAGACGCTGCCGAACCACAGGGGCTTGGAAGCAACTGCGACGCGCACCGCACCGCACGCGGTCACCATGTCTGTGCTCCACCACGGTGAAGCCTTGGTCCAGCCATGCTAGATGAGTAGAGGTAAGGGTGTGGAGCTCTTTCGATTCGCCTTGAGGAGGAACACGTTCTAGCGTAGAAGAAAAGTGTTGTCGAGCCATCTCTCCCTAGTTCACAAGAGCAGGGGAGGTGTCAGAGCGCCGCCACACGCCCAACTGTGGACTCGGGCTCCGCCATGTAGTAAGGTCATCAACGGTGGCCTTAGCACCCTATTGACGTGTCCAATTGAAAATCCAAGGGCTGAATTGGACCTCGGAATGATCGTGGAGGCCTTGCCATCGCTCGCCGTACCGACCGAGCTGCCACCGCCATGAACAAGCCTCCTAGACACTCTAATCCGCACCGTTGACCCATCTATTGAGTTCCTTGAGACCACACGGAGCTCTCCAGCCTACGAGTTTTGCCCTTGAGCCCCCAGAGCGTGAGCTCGACCGCTCGCCACCGGTGAGACCGCGGCCGAGCAGAGGAAGCAAGAAAAGAGGAGCAGAGAAATGACTAGGTGCACTCGGTGCACCATGAGCCGAGGGGGAAGAGAAGAGGTTGGACTGGGACCACCGTGGACCGTGTTCAAAACCCATGGACCAAACCTATCTGTTCACCAAGAGCCAAGCGCACGGACCCGCAGACCATTTGAAACCCAGATGCGTGACGTGGCAAAGCCATAGCTTGACACGTGTCCGGGCTGGCCCAGCCCAACCCAGCCCGTATCTAGCCCTAACCCAGCCCACCAAGGCCCGGTCTCAGCCCGGTCAAGGTTGACCGTTGACCAGTCAACGGGACCCACCTGTCAGTGGCACATTCTGTCCCGGCCAACAGATGCTGCCACGTGTCACTGCCTGGGATTTTCTTTTTCTTTTTCTTTTCCAAAAAATCATTTAATCTTTAGAAATTCATAACTAATTCATTTTAACATAGAAAAATACCAAACTAGTTTCTAAATTTTTCTAAAAATGAGCTCTACATCTTAGTTTTGTGTTTGAGTGTATTTGGATCTTTTGAATTTCTGTTGCTTCTTTGTGCACCTCTATAGGAGTCGTTAATGTGACTCTACGTTATGTTTAACAGAGCCGGAGGACCTGCCGACTGAGGAGTACGACCCCGACTACAGCGAGGACTTGGGTGACGACCTGCCAGGTGCCACGCCCCACCCACTTCCGTAGAACCTATTACGCATGCAATATAGAATTGCTAGCGCTTTAATTTTTGTGCAATAATATGTTGATAGGTTGCATGGTAGATGCTTTACTTTGAGCCCTTTTACCTTGTTGCAACCTTACTCCTCCTCACCCTGCTGTTAGGCTAGATGCTCGCATGTTACATAGTACTGCTTTTACTCTTACTCGCATTATATCTGTGATGTGATGCCGGTGAGTGAGAGGCGTATATGTATAAGGCACGTAGTGCTGAGAACTTGGCAAACCTGATAAAAGAACTGGGGAGATCTTAGCATGCCTCTTGGGTGAGTGGTGAGGATTGAGTCGATCGGACAGGATCCTACGATTAGTCCTTGGGGCAAGTCTTGCTGGAGGGGTGCGACCTGGGCATCCCTCACGAGAGTTACCTGTGGCGGGTATATTGTGAGGTGAACTGGGGTGTTGGTTATCCCTGGTGGAGGTGCTATCGTGGCATGGGGAAGACGGTGTTTCCCTTTGAGAAGATATCCTGTCTGGTCCCCCTAAGGACTGGTATGTCTTGAGAACCGAAACCATGGGACCTTCGTGCACACCACTCGCTCCCGATGGGTAGGAGACGATTACCTAACTGACTAGGGCAGTACCACTACTACTAGGTTGGAAGGTGATAGTGTAGGGAGGTATGGGCATGGGGATCCACACCCTCCTAAGACAGCGTAGTGACCTTGGGGGCCCGGTACTACGTCTCACAGTCTCAGCGTTTCGGTGGACACCGGGGTGGCCCAGGGCTGAGTGGTAGGGTGGTACTGTACCGGTTGGGAGGCAGTCAGAATCATCCTAGATGAGCCAGATCATCGAGGATGGCGATCTTATGGATTACCAGGTGTACACACTCTGCAGAGTTGATCGATCTATACGTATAGCCACGTCCGTGGATATGGACATTCCCATGACCTACGCTTCACTTGATTAGAGAGAGGAGTCCTTTCTACCTTTCCCTGGGTTTCGTGTTGGATTCTGGTTTGGCCGTTGAGACGGGATCTGAGCGGGAGTCAATCTCATCACCTAGAGAGAGAGTGAGATGAGATGTGTTGTGTGTGATGGGATTGGGAAAAATGTGTGAGTAAGATGGGTTAAAAATTGATGAGTATCTTATTATTAAAATATTAATGACTTGCATAGGAAACCCACATCCCAAATAGGTCTCTTTCTGCTTCCCTCAATGCATTCCACTTTCCACAAAGCAATGCAAGCATAGGGTGGGCGATGCGTGGCTAGTACCAACTGTACTGATAGATTTTTTATAGGTTCAGAGCCCGAGTATGACTACGAGGGCGATGGTTGGGAGCACTAGAGGGTCTGTTCTACGCTCGAGCTGGTTCCAGGAGATCGTTTTCCGCTGCTATCTACGTCGGATGCTGTTCCGGATGTTTGTGTGAGTGTGTTCCGCCCTACGAGGCGAAGAGAATAAATTATGTAAAACTCTCTATTGTACTCTGATATTCGTGCATGACTTTATGTATCACTGAGATTTGGGTAAATTGATGGAATGTTTCGTCATTTTACACTTCGTTTATGTGGATTTCCCTTCATGGAAATCAAGGACATTTTAGTTGGTACCAGGGCCATGCTGACCCTAGGACGGACCCATAGGATTGGACAATAGAATTAGGAAAGATCTTGACACTTTCAGTTATATTACCGACCGTGCTGCATTTTCGTGCACGGCTTATCTCAATTTCACACTCTCTTACCTACATTTTGTTCTACCTTACCTATCACATCGCTCCGTTCCACCCTGAATCACCCTGTTTCACTTAAGAATTCACCAAGTATCATTTTGAGTTACATTGATTCACCTTGTCTTACCAAGATTCACTCTGTAATACTCAAGTTACTACATACACAACAAGGTACTGACTCCGTCTTATGGTTAATTTGCAGATGGCCCCTATTGTCGAGCTCCCTGTGGACGGACTGGCCTACCGTGGGTTTGCCATGATCCTGTACAACGTGCTGGACTCACTAGGTGTCCCCACAAAGCAGATCGAGTACGTGTGCCGGGGTGAGCCTAGACCCAACGGGTTCAAGGGCCACATCGTGGTCCACCTCAAGGTCCCCGCCAGCGAGTTCGTACCCATGCTGCGTGCCTTCGAGACACTAGAGGTGGAGAACTCTATTGCTTCGTGCATACAGTCCATCTCACGCATAGCTCTTCGTAGTGTGATGCGTGACACACATGACTACCTCAAGACAGGACCATACCACCTGCTGCCTGCCGCTCTGGACCTCAATAGGTTCTCAGAGCCGTAGATCACTACTACAGACCGTGCTGCGCGTGATGAGGTTGACCCCTGTCTAAGGGCCTCCGTGCAGTACATCATCGCCCAGGATCGCTACATCATGGATGTAGAGATGCAGAACCGCCGCTATCGAGACCTCCTGTTCTATTGCTATGAGGAGTTCCTCAAGGTGGAGCGCAAGGAGGGGGAGATGGTCGGCAAGCTCAAGGAGGAGCGCATGGGCTATGATAGGATGAAGACCTTCTATGAGAACCGTGAGCAGTCACTTCAGAAGGAGATCGCCAATCTCAAGGACAAGGTGGGAGAAGCTGAGCTTCATCACGACTATCTTGAGTCTAAGGTGCTTGAGTGCGAGGATCGAATTGAGCGTCAGAGGCTTACCCTGAGGGAGTTCCACAAGAAGGAGAAGCAGTGTGGCATCAGGAAGCTTGCCCTAGAGGCCCGATGCAACACAATGGAGAAGCTAGCAGTGGAGGCTGCCGTCACCACCACCTACAACATGCACCACCTGGTTCACTACATCAAGAGCACCGAGTACCTTCAGGACAAGGTGAACCGCATCAGTCAGGCTTGGATCGACGCTGATCGCAAGCGCGTCCAGGAGATCGGGAAGGTCCAAGACGTCCTCTTACCTAGGATGCGCAAGAAACCGCGCAGATAGCCTTTCCACATTGAGGCCACCAAGCTCAACTTCAAGGCTTGCCTGACTGAGGGTTACTTAGAGGTTCCAAGGACTGAGATGCTGGACTACGCTCTCACCTACGTCACGAGGATCCACCACTCCGACGACGAGCTTTGTACCATGGAGGGCACTCCCGAGGCTTCCACTTCTGGTCCTTCTGCACCACCCGCCACTCCCGGACAGGAGTAGTTACCTTTTTCACATAATCATGTAATAAGGTAGTAGTAGACATGTTGAGCCCTGTGTGGCCAGAGATATGATGATGCACTTATGGAGTAATGTAGGATGTCCCACTTTTGGAGCTGCCTACGAGTAGCACGATTCCTGCGAATCTGTCAGTGTAGCTACTGGAGATATCGCTATGTAATAAATTAATGTAATGGATGTTTTGGATCTTATCGCATCTTATGGTTCTTATTTGCATCTTTGTATGAGTGTTGGATAGTTATCTCTTTTTGAATTGATAAATCGCTTAACCATGCATCTAATGAAAATGTTAAACAATGAATTGACCCTACAGAGAGATGTCTTGCCGCCGATCTGCTTGTCTGAACAACCGCTTGCTTTCCCCCGCGCCTATGGCCTGTGGTCGTGGTCATGGCCGTGGAGGAGGCCGAGGAGTTCCCTTTGGTGTTAGGGAGGAACCCGCACTAGAGGAGCCTGCACTGGGGGCGGGTGCCGCCCAGCATCTTGGAGGAGAAGCACCACCGCCGCCACCACCACCATAGTTGGCGGAGGTGATGGACCGCCAAACCCGCCTCTTGAAGACACTGGCTCAAGGAATGCTTCACCACCATGGGGGTCCTCCCAATGACTTCCAGTGGAAGTTGTAAGGTTTTCTCAAGCTGAGGCCTCCTACTTTCGACACCGCCGATGATGACCCCATTGCCGCTGAGGACTAGCTCCGTGAGATGGAAAAGAAGCTGGACCTCACCACCTGCACTGACGAGGAGTGCATGGGGGTAGCTGCCCACCAGGTCACTGGCATTGCACGCGCATGGTGGGACAGCTACTGCGACGCCCACTAGGACCCAGGGAGTATCTCTTGGGAGGAGTTCGCCGAGGCTTTTCGTGAGCAACACATGCCTAAGGGAATCATGGATGCCAAGGTGGAGGAGTTTCACAACATCTCCCAAGGCTCCTAGAAGGTTTAGGAGTACACTACTCGTTTCACCCGCATGATGAGGTATGCTCCAGGTGAGACCGATACCGAGAAGAAGAAGATGTACTATTTCAAGAAGGGGCTGAACTCTTGTCTCAAGGTGGCCCTCTCGGGTCATGCTTGTCGCACCCTTCGCGAGATGGTCAATAAGGTGCTGGAGATGGAGAGGGATAGTCTAGAGGCGGACGCCCTCCACAAGGAGAAGAAGCACCGGTTCGAGAGTTCCTCTCGTGGCCTGGCCCCGCAGAGGCCACGTGCTCATGTGCTTCCTCTGCCCCGCTCTCGCTACACCCAGGGGGCAGTGACCGCTCCGAGCCATGGAGGTGGTACCTACACCGCCAACTACCACCACCTCGCTCAAAGCCGTCCCGCTCCGAGTCACCCTACTCAGGGAGCTGGCACGTGGAAGACCGCTACGCCTACCTCCACAGGTAGCGTGCCCTTCACATGTTTCAGTTGTGGTTAGCCTGGTCACAAGATCGCTGAGTGCCCTATCAAGAAGGGCACACCGCCCGCTTCGACCCAGACAAGACAGACTGCTACACCTGCTACTCCACGCAAGAACGTTGCTAGGGCTATTCGCAATTGTCTCAACCACATGACCACGGAGGACGCCTAGGACGCTCCCGACGTGGTGTACGGTATGTTTTTGGTATAGGGAGTTATAGCTTCAGTCTTGTTTGACTCTAGAGCTACTTGTTCTTACATTTCCACCAAGTTTGCATGAGAGCATAGTATACCAGTGACTCCCCGCAAGGAGCCCATTGACACTAGTTCACCTTTGGGTCGCATTATATGCACCAAGAGATGTCAGGGAGTGAGCATCACCATTGAGGGCTACCCTTTTCTAGCCGATCTCACCTTACTTCCATCTGAGGGGCTAGATGTCATACTGGGGATGGATTGGTTGACACAGCATAAAGGAGTGATATCTTATTCACCAAGGTATGTGGAGATCACACACCCGAGTGGACACATAATCCGTTGTAAGCCAAATTAGGGAAAGACAATCTCTATGTTGTGTGCCCTAGAGGCCAAGACAATTGAGGAGGTACCTGTTGTGAATGAGTACCCTGACGTGTTCCCTAAGGAGTTGCCAGGCATGCCACCTGGTCGGGATGTAGAGTTTGTGATTGACCTTCTACCTGGTACCGGGCCTATTGCTAAGAGGCCCTACCGCATGTCAGTCGATGAGCTAGAGGAGCTGAAGAAGCAACTCAAGGAGTTTTCAGACAAGGGATACATCAGACCCAGTGCTTCACCCTGGGGTTCCCCTGTTTTGTTCGTGAAAAAGAAGGATGGATCCATGAGGATGTGCATTTACTATCGGAACTTGAATGCCATGACAGTCAAGAACAAATATCCTCTGCCCAGGATCGATGACCTCCTAGATCAGCTGAAAGATGCTAAGTTCTTTTCCAAGATCAATCTCAGGTCTGGATATCATCAGATAAAAATCAGACCCGATGACATTCCTAAGACAACTTTTGTCACCAGATACGGGCAGTATGAGTTCACAGTGGTGTCCTTCGGACTCACTAATGCCCCGGCTTATTTCATGGACATGATGAATAAGGTATTCATGGATGAACTAGACAAGTTCATAGTGGTGTTCATTGATGACATCCTTATATACTCCGCTACCGCCGGAGAACATGAGCAACACTTGAGAGTGGTTCTAGAGAAGTTGAGGCAGAATCAGCTTTTTGCCAAGTTCAGGAAATGTGACTTTTGGCTTGAAGAAGTTGCCTTCCTTGGTCATGTTCTCACTACTGAGGGAGTCGCTGTAGATCCCGCAAAGATGGAAGCTGTGAAAGAGTGGGAACAACCCCGCAATGTGATCGATATCCGCAGTTTTCTTGGATTGGCCAGGTACTATCGCAGATTCATTGAGAACTTCTCAAAGATAGCCAAGCCCATGACTAACCTACTAAAGAAGACTAATGAGTTTGAATGGACACCCGAGTGCGAGCATAGTTTCTAGACTCTGAAACAGAAGCTCACCACCACTCCTGTCATTGCCTTGCCTGATATCTAGAAAGACTTCGTGGTCTATTGTGATGCATCTAGACAGGGACTCGGTTGTGTTCTAATGCAGAGTGGAAGAGTCATTGCCTATGCGTCCCGATAGTTGAAGGACTATGAGCAACGCTACCCAACCCATGATCTGGAGCTTGCCGCTGTCGTGCATGCCCTAAAGATCTAGAGGCATTACTTGATCGGAAATAAGTGTGATATCTACACCGATCACAAGAGCCTAAAGTACTTCTTCACTCAAGAGGATCTGAACATGAGACAGCGCAGATGGCTAGAGCTTATTAAGGACTACAACCTGGAGATTCACTATCATCCAGGAAAAGCTAATGTAGTCGCTGATGCTTTGAGCCGAAAGAGTTATTGCCACAATCTGTCCATGGAAGCTGTACCACCCGAGCTATGTCAGGAAATGGGTGAACTTTGTCTTGAAATCCAACCCAAGGGTATGTTGAACAAGCTTCGAGTGCAATACAACCTCAAGGATCAGATCCGCAATGCTCAACTAGAGTGTCCAGAAATTTGGGAGATCCGAGAACTCATGAAGAAGGGGAAGTGCCCCGAGTTTAGGGAGGATGTGCAAGGAGTGTACTGGTACAAGGATAGAATCTGTGTACCATCTGATTCCACCTTGCGGCGAGAAATCTTGGAAGAGGGTCATGACTCCAAGTATTGTATTCTCCTAGGAAGCACCAAATGTATGCCGATCTAAAGGAACAGTTCTGGTGGAAGAACTTGAAGGCAGATATTGCCGGGCATGTCATGCGATGCGACATCTGCAACAGGATCAAGGCTGAACATCAAAGACCAGCCGGATTGCTTAAGCCCTTGGACGTTCTGATGTGGAAATGGGAGAGCATATCCATGGACTTTATAGTGGGTTTACCTCGAACCCCTAAAGGCCATGACTCGATTTGGGTGATCGTTGATCGACTGACCAAGGTAGCTCACTTCATAGCTATGAGGACTGACTACAGAGTTGAGAAGCTAGCAGATCTGTACATCGAGCATATTCTCAGACTCCACGGAGCCCCCACTAGCATAGTGTCTGATCGTGGTACGCAATACGTGTCCAAGTTCTAGAAGAGTATCCACAAGGCCATAGGAACTCGACTTGACTACAGCACCGCATACCACCCACAGACAGATGGTCAGACAGAGAGGGTCAATTAGATTTTGGAGTATATGCTCTGAGCTTGTGTCTTGAAATATGGGTCTGATTGGGAGAAAAGTTTGTCCCACACAGAGTTCTCTTACAACAATAGCTATCAGGCTAGTCTCAAGATGTCACCGTTCGAGGCTTTGTATGGCAGAAAGTGTAGAACCCCTCTGATGTGGTCAGAAGTAGGAGAGAGATCATTCTTTGGCCCCGCAAAGATCAAAGATGCCGAAGAAGGAGTCGCCCAAGTGCGGGAAAACCTGAGGATTGCTCAAAGCCGACAGAAGAGTTATGCAGATAACCATCGTAGAGACCTCGAGTTTCAGGTTGGGGACTATGTCTATCTCAAGGTCTCCCCACTCCGAGGCACCGTCAGATTTCATGTGAAAGGAAAGTTGGCACCTAGGTACGTGGGACCATACAGGATTTGTTAGAGGATTGGCAAGTTGGCATACAAGATAGAGTTGCCCGAGGAGTTGACAGGAGTACACCCAGTGTTTCATGTTTCTTAGCTACGCAAGTGCTTGCAGTTGCTAGAGCAAGAGATACACACAGATGCACTGGATATCCAGGACACCCTGGAGTACAAGGAGCACCCGATCCAGATTTTAGACAGAGCTGAGAAGGAGACTAGAAGCACCGTGATACCCATGTGCAAGGTTCAGTGGAGTAACCACACAGAATGGGAAGCTACATGGGAGAAAGAGTCTAAACTCTGGATGCTTTACCCCTACCTCTTCGAAAGGTATGAAACACCTTAAATCTCGAGATGAGATTTCAGTGAGGAGGGAGGACTGTAATAACCCAGAATTTTCCCTAACTCAAAAATCTTGACTACAATTTTTTTTTCAAAAATAACCTATGAATGGTGAGGTGTCATGTAGGAAACCTAACCTAGTTGCACAAGTAGCACCTAAAGTAGTTAGTTGCATCTTTGCATTTAAATAAATTATGCTTGAGTTGAATTTTATGTTCTTTGTAATGTTAATTAAAAGCAACCACTTTTATTTAATTAATGCTTAACTAATTAGATAAAAGTGTAATAGAATC
Organism: Saccharum hybrid cultivar R570; assembly: GCA_038087645.1. Lineage (NCBI taxonomy): Eukaryota > Viridiplantae > Streptophyta > Magnoliopsida > Poales > Poaceae > Saccharum > Saccharum hybrid cultivar. The sequence continues at coordinate 3,413,668 of JAQSUU010000304.1, forward strand.
CATGACTAATTAGTCACAACACTAAACACTTCTGAGTGGACCCACAGGGGTTGCTTGTGACAACAACTCACACATATACACTAATAAGTAATGCATTACTTGATATAGCAAGGAAATAAAATGGAAAAGTTAAAAGAATAAAAGAGAGCTGGGAAACTCCTTCAAGCCTAGCTAACAATGCCGCCCTGGCCCAACTCGCGGCCACGCCCTGGTCTTCACGGGGCCGCACATGTGCTCGCCACACGGGCCGGCCCAGCAAGGCCGCTGCGGCCTCCGCCACAATGCTGACGCTACGCGCCAGGAGGAGCTGCACCCCTGCGTCACCGACAGCTGGACCCCGCCACTCTCACTCGCTGACGGGCGGGACCCACCTTCATCCCCTTCCTCCCGCTCATCTGATTCCCCTGCTTCGACCGGGAACAGAGACAGAGAGGGGACAGGGTCACGCCCCGCGCGAGGGAGGGATTCCCTCGGTTCCCTTTGCTCTACCGTGCGTGCCAAGGAACAACCTAGCCCCATTCATTAGCCGCTCATGCTTGCCGGTCGCACCCCAAGTACACACACCATGAGCCGCGCACGCCTACGCCACGACCCACGACCGCAACCGCCTCTAACACCAAGCCAGGCCAGCAGCAGCACGAGGCCGAGGCCACCACGGCATCCACGTGAGCACCACGCCACCCCAACACCCACTACGACCCTTTGGATGAGCGCCACGTAGTCCTCCTTGTCCCATCACCGTCTGCCTCACCATGGATGACCTCGGGGTATAAAATCCACCAAGCCGAGCCCTAGCTCCTTTATCCACCACACCACCGCCTCTGGTGGCCTCGCCTTTAAACCGCACCGCACTGCAAGGGGAAGAAGAGGAGGAGAAGAGGGAAGGAGCTGGGAACGCGAGCCGCCACCGCCGTTCGGGACGTCGGAGATGAAGGCAACGCCGGAATTCACCTTCTTTGCCATGGGGATACACTGCACAGCTTCACGACTACATGGTATCAACTCACCCTACACTGATATCCTACCACCTCGCCACCCACGGTACGCCCAATGCTCCGTCATCACATTGTGAACGCTGGTCATGGCGCCACCATCGCGGTTCTCATACCGGGAACGAGCGTAGAGAGGTCATGACTCTAGCACACAACTCCACCCGCACCCACTCACACGAAACACACACATGGAGACGCTGCCGAACCACAGGGGCTCGAAAGCGACTGCGACGCACACCACACCGCACGTGGTCACCATGTCTGGGCTCCGCCACGGTGAAGCCTTAGTCCAGGCGTGCTAGATGAGTAGAGGTAAGGGTGTGGAGCTCTTTCGATTCGCCTTGAGGAGGAACATGTTCTAGCGTAGAAGAAAAGTGCCGTCGAGCCATCTCTCCCTAGTTCACAAGAGCAGGGGAGGCATCGGAGCGCCGCTGCACACCCAACTGTGGACACGAGCTCCGCCATGTAGTAAGGTCATCAACGGTGGCCTTAGCACCCTGTTGATGTGTCCAATTGAAAATCCAAGGGCCGAATTGGACCTCGGAAAGAGCCGCCACCACCAAGAACAAGCCCCCTAGATACTCTAATCCGCACCGTTGACCCATCTATTGAGTTCCTTGAGACCACGTGGTGCTCTCGAGCCTACGAGTTTTGCCCTTGAGCGGCCGAGCAGAGGAAGCAAGGAAAGAGGAGCAGAGAAACGACTAGGTGCACTCGGTGCACCATGAGCCGAGGGGGAAGAGAAGAGGGTGGACCGGGTCCACCATGGACCGCGTTCAAAACCCATGGACCGAACCTGTCTGTTCACCATGAGCCGAGCGCACGGACCCGCAAACCATTTGAAATCTTGACGCGTGACGTGGCGAAGCCACAGCTTGACACGTGTCCGGCCCGGCCCGGCCCAACCCGGCCCGTATCCAGCCCTGACCCAGCCCACCAAGGCCTGGTCTTGGCCCGGTCAAGGTTGACCGTTGACCATTGACCTGTCAATGGGACCCACCTATCAGTGGCACATTCTGTCCTAGCCAATCGGATGCTGCCACGTGTCACTGCCTGGGATTTTCTTTTTCTTTTTCTTTTCTAGAAAATGATTTAATCTTTAGAAATTCATAACTAATTCATTTTAACTCAGAAAAATACCAAACTAGTTTCTAAATTTTTCTAAAAATGAGCTCTACATCTTAGGCTTGTGTTTGAGTGCATTTGGATCTTTTGAATTTCTGTTACTTCTTTGTGCACCTCTATAGGAGTCGTTAATGCGACTCTACATCATGTTTAACAGAGCCAGAGGACCTGCCGACTGAGGAGTATGACCTCGACTATAGTGAGGACTTGGGTGATGACCTGCCAGGTGCCATGCCCCACCCACTTCCATAGAACCTATTATGCATGCAATATAGAATTGCTAGCGTTTTACTTTTTGTGCAATAATATGTTGATAGGTTGCATGGTAGATACTTTACTTTAAGCCCTTTTACCTTGTTGCAACCTTACTCCTGCTCACCCTGCTGTTAGGCTAGATGCTCGCATGTTACATATTACTGCTTTTACTCTTACTCGCATTATATATGTGATGTGATGCCGGTGAGTGAGAGGCGTATATGTATAAGGCACGTAGTGCCGAGAACTTGGCAAACCTGATAAAAGAACTGGGGAGATCTTGGCGTGTGTCTTGGGTGAGTGGTGAGGGTTGAGTCGATCAGACAGGATCCTACGATGAGTCTTTGGGGCAAGTCTTGCTGGAGGGGTGCAACCTAGGCATCCCTCACGAGAGTTACCTATGGCGGGTATGTTGTGAGGTGAACTAGGGTGTCGGTTATCCCTAGTGGAGGTGCTGTCGTGGCACGGGGAAGACCGTGTTTCCCCTTTGAGAAGATATCCTGTCTGGTCCCCCTAAGGACTGGTATGTCTTGAGAACCGGAACCATGGGACCTTCGTGCACACCACTCGCTCCCGATGGCGCGGGAGACAATAACTCAACTGACTAGTGCGGTACCACTACTACTAGGTTGGAAGGTGATAGTGTAGGGAGGTACCGGCATGGGGACCCACACCCTCCTAAGACAGCGTAGTGACCTTGGGGGCCCGGTACTACGTCTCATAGTCTCAGCGTTTTGGTGGACACTGGGGTGGCCCAGGGCTGAGTGGTAGGGTGGTACTGTACCAGTTGGGAGGCAGTCGGAATCAGCCTAGATGAGCCGGATCGTCGAGGATGGCGATCTTGTGGATTACTAGGTGTACACACTCTGCAGAGTTGATCGATCTATACGTATAGCCACGTCCGCGGATATGGACATTCCCATGACCTATGCTTCACTTGATTAGAGAGAGAAGTCCTTTCTACCTTTCCTCGGGTTTTGTGTTGGATTCTGGCTTGGCCGTTGAGACGGGATCTGAGCGGGAGTCAATCTCGTCGCCTAGAGAGAGAGTGAGATGAGATGTGTTGTGTGTGATGGGATTGGGAAAAATGTGTGACTAAGATGGGTTAAAAATTGATGAATATCTTATTATTAAAATATTAATGACTTGCATAGGAAACCCACAGCCCAAATAGGTCTCTTTCTGCTTCCCTCAATGCATTCCACTTTCCACAAAGCAATGCAAGCATAGGGTGGGCGATGTGTGGCCAGTACCAAGTGTACTGATAGATTTTTGATAGGTTCAGAGCTCGAGTACGACTACGAGGGCGATGGTTGGGAGGACTAGAGGGTCTGTTCTACTCTCATGCTGGTTCCAGGAGATCATTTTTCGCTGCTATCTACGTCGGATGCTGTTCTGGATGCTTGTGTGAGTGTGTTTCGCCCTGCGAGGCGAAGAGAATAAATTATGTAAAACTCTCTATTATACTCTGATATTCGTGCATGACTTTATGTATCACTGAGATTTGGGTAAATTGATGGAATGTTTCGTCATTTTACACTTCGTTTCTATGGATTTCCCTTCGTGGAAATCAAGGAAGTTTCAGTATGCGCACTCTTATAGAACGATTCCTGGCCTGAGTTGAGCTACTCGGCTTCGCGGTCAGAACGACTTATCTGGCCAGCTAAGTGAGAGGCATGTGTTCAATCTCGATAGAAGTGCCGACAACGGTACGGCCCTTAATTGACACGGATGGTGATAAATAGGCACCTAAGACTTCTATGCCTTGTTGCTTCTCTATCACAATCTCGCCCGGTCTCCTTTCATTCATTAACACATGGTTATTTTTCATGATAGCACGTATAGCCAACCACGATCAGATATTCACCTATATCTCACAGGTGGCAGGAAATCACCCAACTTCTACCGACTAAGCATGGCTAAGCATATATATTCGATCCTGGACCTACATAGGGTTCAAGGTATATATACATCTGGACAAGAAAGATATATGCATCAAGTGTTTTCATCAAACTCCTACAACCTAATGCATCAAACATATATAACTCAATTTGATATTTATAAAAATATAGGAGGCTTATAATGCTCCGGGGCTTGCCTGGGATCCAACATTAGATTAGTGTTTGTTGGATGACACTCGCTTGGCGAGTATCTCCCATCCTAGCACTTGCTTAGTCCTTACATCTTCAGGATAGATCCACCAAACACCATCTTCGGGTTCAACTCCAACATCACGTTCTTCATGTGGTTCATCTAGCATACCTAGATCAGATATAAGATGTAAGTGTATGAATATGGAGAATGGTAGCATTAGATGTATCACATAAGAGCATTCAAGACAAGCACAAAATTATGCAAGACATAGGCACCTAGAGTTATTTAACTAAACATCACACAACCTATTATAAAGAAAGCAAGCACATCAAGCATAACACAAGTTTCACAAGGTCTCAGGTATATTACTTAATCAACATCAAAGGCATGCGCCACACTTAGCAACACATAAAGCAAAGTGAAGTGAAGCCAACAACTTTAGGTATAAATACAGATTCTGGACAGCAGTACAGCGAGCACTTGTTTTAGCCATAACTAGAGTTACAAGCATTCAATAAAGGTGATCTTAGACTTTCTGTAAAGCTTATGAAATTGTCTACAAAATATTTATAATCATCTCAGGATGATTCAACATCTATTAGGGTCAAACAATTTAGTTTATCAAATTTATTCAGAATTTCTAGAGAGCAGGCATTTCAGATGACCAACTTTAAACAGCTATAACTCATAAACCATTTGGCCTATTGACATGAAAATTTAACATAAGCAAGATAAGCAAGTTATCTACAACTTTGTTATAAACAAGTTTCACAGCAAACACCATTTTCATTATACAATTATCATGGCAACAAAAACTGTCCAAAACAGCCATTCTCTGAAAATATATATGTGACTCCATATAACCAATCAAATCTGGGTACAACCAATGTTACCAATAGTTTATACTCATCAAAAGAACACTAGAAAACATAATGATCAAGCCCAAATAAATTCTTTACATGCCTTTATTAATTTATTTGGATAATAGGGAGAATTAAGGAACATATACCAAAAGTGCACAGTAAATTTTGAGAAAATTATAGCAGCTCATACATGCTCTCAATAGTCTATATATAAATTTCATGCCATTTGAATAAGCATAGCAACCTCTATGAAAAAGACAAATTGCTATTGCAAGAAATCATGAGAGAGCAAGATAAATCTAAATATCATCATTTTCTATAAGCACATAGCCATGTTAGGGTTTCTTAGGCCACAATATCACCATGCAAAGGCAAAGGAATCACCTTTCATATTTTTGCATATCTAAATTATTTATAAACCATTTAAAACCATTTCATAAGCATTAAACAATTTAAATCAATAATTCAGTCATAAGATATCCAATAAACATGATAATTCTACCATAGCACACACACATAACATTACTAGCTTGCCACAAAAATCTCATAGTAATTTGAGCAACCCAACTCTAGATATGAAAATAACAAGCAAAATAAGCTAAAATTGCCTATTTAACAAGATTAAATCAAAACATTATAAAAATAGTACACAACTAGCATGTTTAATATTTTTTTAGCTAGAGCATGTCATCCCAAGATTAGCACAACTAGAATCATACTTTTTTTACTTCTATAACTCAAGATATGCATCTTTCCAACTTAAAAGCATTTCTAAAAATATATTTAAAGAATAATTTACACAACACATAAACATGCATGAAGTAGTATATTTTATAGATCTATCATGTGGAGCATTTCATAACAAAGCTAACAAAACCTGTTTCACTATTTTTGAACACTCCTAGTATGAGATATCAATTTTCAAAGATTCAGCCGATTATAAGCATAAACAGAAAAAGGAAAAGAGAAACACTTTTGCCTCCAGGACCCTGGACTTTTCAGAAATCAACAAAGCCTAGATCTAAAAATTCCTTCTCTCTAGTGCTTTTGCATCTGGACCCAGCAAAGAGTTTCTATTTCCATTTTTGCCTTCCTTCTTCAACCTTACGAACACAAGCATGGGAACGGGCTCGGGTGCGGCGGTTCTGACCGATGTGGGAGCGGACCAGCGGCTAGTGGCAGCGGCACGACTAGCCTGGTCCAGCGTGCAACCGAGGAAAGTGACATGCCAGCCACCGGCTACCCGTGGCAGCCTAGACATGGAGGCAGCTAGCGGCTGCTGCGGTCATTGCTCCGGTCGCCTAGTGGTTGTGTGACCGAGAGGTGCGGCATGGTAGGGTGGAGGTGGCGGGAGGCTCAGGAGATGGCCAGAGGCAAAGCTCAGGTGGTGGGAAACAGGGGCACGGCTGGCGCTGGTAGCGGGGAAGCTAGAGGAGGTGCTCGGCCATGGCTGTGGCGAGCACAGGGACAGACAGCGAGAGGAAAGGGGAGAATGGAGAGGGCAGGGCACAGGGCTCGAGCTCAGCCTCTCCAAGACAACGAGCGTGGGTGAGGTGGCACACATGCAGCAAGTACGTGAGGCCACATGGCAGCGAAGCGCTGCGACTGATCGGCCATGACATGTTCCCTGATTCAAAAATCCAATACCAACCCAAAAATACTACTAAACATCGATCTTCCTCCCTTCACAACTCCTAATTCGTGTAGTTTTGGCACAAGCTATAGTAACCAAAGTTGTCGAGTTATGTGAGATCTCCAACTTTGCTTAAAGTGTCAAAGTCTGATTCAGCCTGGTTGGAGAGATACAAGGCTCCAAAGTGGGGTACATGAAACTTGAAAACTGGATTGAGTTTCAAGCCGACTAAAACCTCCAACTTTTCCCCACTCTATCTCCCAAACCATTTGATGTTTTGATCAACCAATTTCTCCATGTTGTAGTGCTACGTGAGTACTACACTTTTTTCTAAAAAGATCATGGTTTGAATCAGCTCGGTTTGCAATATATTAATTCCCCAAGGTAGCTACATGGAAACTAAAAATGGAATTTCAGTCATCCTAGACTTAGCCAAATTTTTGGGTTCTAGGAACAGCACTACATTCAGTTTTGGTGGCTTGGTTAGACTAAGTTAGAGGCCAAACTAGCTCTTGACCCTTAAACAAAGTTTGTTCTACAGAAGCCAAACTACAACTTCATTTATGGTTCACTTTCATGCAAGCAATCCAAATAGTTGGTCAACACAGGTCAAAACCATATCATGAAAAGACAATTCTAGCTCCTCCCATACTTAGAAGAATTTTCTAGCCACTTGCTCAACACGAACCATTTATAACTTTTGATCACGAGCTTAATTAGAGTTGTTTAAGCAAGGTTACACGGTTTGGTCGACATCCCATGTTTCCATTCACTTGATGAAGCAATTTAAGTAAAAATGTAACCTATCATTTCATGTGACTTCTTGGCTCCAAACTTCATGAAACTTTTCCCATAGTCTATGTCGATGGAAATAGATCTGAGGCACATGAAAGGGCACCTACAACATTAGTCGGGCATGCATTTGGAAAAGGGTCAACACGCAAGCAAAGGTGTGTTATCCAAGTTTGGCTCATTTTCATAGATTGACCTCAACACCTTGATCCCACTTCCAATATAAGGAACCAAAGCTCCTGATTACCACTTAACATGTCATGTTTGAGCTCAAACCCATTGCTTAACTAGTGACAAACACCTAGGGTGTTACAGGGACTATATGTAAAGCTAAACAAGCAATAGTTTAAAATCTAAAGTAATGCAAAAATTAAATACGGGATACATATCGATTTACCTATCGACGAGGGCTCATTATTTCAAGTCAATTGAGCATGACTTCTCCATTGAATTCATCTTGAATTTGCATCTTCCAATCTCAGAGATGAGGATATGGATTTTGGCCTAGTAGGACTGTTTTGGACTTGGATGTGTATGCTTCACCTCCTTCTTGATCAAGTTTCATTTCTCATCCCTGCAAAAGATTAGTGGACAACACAACCTGAAGGATTTTTAAAGAAACAAGAGTTATTGTTATTATTGGGGCCAAAGGTTTTCTTTTATGCTAAGAAAAATATGGCGCTTTTATTTAGTTAGCAAATATCCCTTTCTCAAGTTTTAAACTTTTGTTTCAAAGTTCACCAAGTTCTTGCAAAGCTTGTGCCAAGCATGAGAGAGATGTTCCGTATATACAACCAATGTCTATACAAGCAGTTTTAGTTCAATAATCAACCTAGAGACCATGTCTAAATTGACTAAGGTAGGATATTTAATCTAAGCACCATGCTTAATTTAAAAAGCCTATGGAAGTAGGATTAGCACATCCAAACTTCAAACTAAGCACAATACTTAATTTAAAAGATGCACGACCAAGACATCCAAACCAAAACTGTTACGGCCAATCCGGCGAGGGAGAGGATGAAGGCAATAGGGATAGGAAGTGGAAGGGGACGAGCGAACAGGCCACCGGTGAACTAGTGGTGCCGTGGCTGGCGTAGTTGATGAACTCGAATGCAGCGACAACGGGGTTACCGTGAACAGTAGGCTAGGCGCCCAAGGGAGACGTCATGTCTCAATCCTAGGCTATCTCTTCCATTCATCGAGCATATTATTTTATAGGCTTATTATAGACTCCTGAACTCAAATATGAAACATGCACTCAATTTGTTCAAACAACCACTTATTCAGGCCGCCTTGCATGCTGCTGCTAATCCTGGTGCTTCCTATTCTTACGCTTATTCAAACAAACACTTATTTAGGCAGCCTTGCATGCTGCTACTAATCCTGGCATGCTATGGCTTGAGCTCAGCCACTAGCTTTGTTCGAGCGCTGCCAACCATAACATCACTCCTCCCCTCGAGGAACAGCTCGTCCTCGAGCTAGAAGGAGGAAAACTCAGCCAGCTCCCATGTTTCCTCGGGCATGTGCCTCTAGGTTGAAAGGCGCCATTGCTGGTGGCAGATTGGCATCGGCCTCGTCTGGCTCCTCGATGATGTAGTCGGACGCCTCGAGGAAGAAGAGGCGAGCGCACTTGTGGCCCCGGACATAGGGCTCATTGCAGTTATAACAGAGCCCCTGCTTTTGGCGTTCTGACATCTTGTTAGGCGTTAGGCATTTGAAAGGTCGAGACGGGTTTGATGACGATGAGGCGGCCAAGGATGCCATCCCCATGGCAGTTGCCGCGACGGTGGGCGCGGGCAGTGCGCCGGCATGGCAGCGAGCTAGTTGAGGTGGTGCTGACAGGGCGAGCAGAGCAGGCGCATTATGCCGCTCGTATGCGCGCGCCAACCGCATGGCGTGTTGCAGGTTCGACGGCTCGTGGAGCTCGACGTCGATGCGGATGTGATCCGGGAGGCCCCCTGTGAAGAGTTGTGCCTTCTGCAGCACGGAGAGGGTGCCCGCGTGCGCCGCGCGGGCCTGAAAAGCCTCCATGTATGCATCGACCATCGAGGTGAACGGCAGGCACGCCAGATCGGACAAATGGTTGGTGCTCAATGGTGGCCCAAAGCGCTGGTGACAGAGCCACCGGAATTCCTCCCATGGCGATCGGCCGCAATCGCCCTCGAGGACGAGGTACCACTGTTGTGCTACCCCGGTGAGGTGGTATGAAGCCAACTAGACCCAGTCGGCGTGGCGTGTTTGCTGGCCCCAAAACAATTACTCACTTGTTGAGCCAGTCGAGTGGGTCATCTTTGCCGTCGTAGGTGGGGAATGAGAGTTTTTGATAGCGGGGGACAGTGGGGTGGCCGGGTTCGGGAGGTATGTGTGGTTGTGGGGGGTTGTAGAACATGGGAGCGGATGGCATGGCTTGGGAAGGCACCGGGCAAGATCCACCAAGGATGGATGACATCGATGGCACCGGCGAGGGTGAGTGGGGAAATTGAATTTGGGTAATGGGCACCCCCGTGGATGGTGGTGGCAAGGACATGGTGGGTGGGGTGGAGAAGGCTGGTATTGGGGGCTGGAATGGCGGAACGGAGAAGAGCTCGGAGATGACTGGTGCCAGGGCTGGTAGGATGCCGCTGTAGCTAGGAAGGCCATAGGGGTATGACACCAACGGGGCCAGTGGTCGGCTCTCGACGGAGGACATCCGCAGGGACAAATCCCCGATCTGCCGCTGCATGGCATAGATGGCCACAACGAGGTTGTCGAACGCTTCGGCCGTGGGTTTGATGGGCTAGGGTTGAGGGTTTGGGAATGGAGAGGTGGTGATGATGGCTGTGGAAGGTGGGGCGGTGGTGTTCAGTACCACGCCAGAGGTGGGTGGAGCAGTGGTGGGGATGACTATAGGCGAGGATGACAAGGTCTTTGATACCAGGTTGTTACAGCCAATCCGGCGAGGGAGAGGACGAAGGCGATAGGGATAGGAAGTGGAAGGGGACGAGCGAACAGGCCGCCGGCGAACTGGTGGTGCCGTGGTCGGCGTAGTTGACGAACTCGAACGCAGCGACAACGGGGTTACCGTGAACAGTAGGCTAGGCGCCCAAGGGAGACGTCGTGTCTCAATCCTAGGCTATCTCTTCCATTCATCGAGCATATTGTTTTATAGGCTTATTATAGACTCCTGAACTCAAATATGAAACATGCACTCGATTTATTCAAACAAGCACTTATTCAGGCCGCCTTGCATGCTGCTGCTAATCCTGACGCTTCCTGTTCTTGCGCTTATTCAAACAAACACTTATTCAGGCAGCCTTGCATGCTGCTGCTAATCCTGGCATGCTGTGGCTTGAGCTTAGCCACTAGCTTTGTTCGAGCGCTGCCAACCATAACAAAAACATGCTAGCATAGAAGAGGAAGCATGATAACATACTTAAAATTCATTAAATGGAGGTAAGAACATCGAATGGCGAACCAGAGGACCATGTTTTTTAATCCCACAATAGCTAGTGGTAAACCAGATTAGTAGACATCAAGGTTAATATCAAAATCTTTATGTCAATTGCTTCCTCGGCAACGGTGCCAAAAAGCTTGTTGGTATTTGTTAACGCACACCGAGAAATCCACAAGCGCACGCATACCGATGTAGCTTTCACCCAGGAGTATTCTAGGGTATTGTATTTATCCACAAGGAAGCAATGGTAAAGATGATGATGTTAACCATCATGTATCTAATAACTTAGTATATGTTGACAGTCACTACCTACTATTTTAAATCGTCAACGAAACATGAATAAGGATATAAATCAATCTCCAACATAGAATTAGGGGTTAAACTAACATAATTTCACAAGTTTTGGTGAATCTATGTTTCTACAGGGGTTACTTAGGAAAAGAGCCAAAGAGGACCCACATGTCAAGCTAAAAAGCATATTCTACACAGGAACTAAGTTGAGAAGGATCTAGAAGACACGAGAAGGTGACCCACCGAAGGGGGGGCCACCTAGCACTGAACCAGGTCAGCCAACCCCACCCCTAGGTCGGCCGACCTAGGGGCCTACCTATCAGCCTAGGTCTTCTACGTCGATTCCTCCACCGCCTTAGGGATTGCATCTTCACCATTGATCAAGGTCGATTTGATCCGAGGGCTCTGGTTCATCCCACTAGCCTATATAAGTAAGACCCTACCCTCTGGGTTTGAGGGATTGAAGTCATTTTATCAAGTTATTTGGGCCAAAAACCCTAATCTCCTTAGAGCTCCACCATATTCTAGGGCATAGCTAACTAGGCTAGAAGTAGAGGGAGCTCCACCATATTCTAGGCCAAAAACCCTAATCTCCTTAGAGCTCCACCATGTCAAGAGCGTGGCTTGGTAAAGCCTTATGTAACCTCTCTCTCTTGTATCTTTCTGTATTTATTTGCTAGTTACAATGGAACATTACTCTATATATTGTTTATGTTCTTAGTTATATTGTTCATCGTCTACTTTGATTATATGCTTAGTACAGTTAGATTATCTTTATATTCAAGAATAAGATCGTATAGCACTCACCTAGAAGTACAATTGGTGAGTGGTCAACATTGTGTAAGTGTGGTGCTTATATGTTGTTTACCTGCGGATGCACCCTATAATCCGGGACATGTGGTAGATCATGGATGTATACTCCTGTTGAGTCCTTTGTAGCCCACTCCCCGAATATAGGACAAGTAGGACCTAGTTACGAAAGAAGACTTGCTCTGTTCTTGATCTTCCTTAGTAATGTTCCTTCTGTGTAAATTTGAAGTTATCTTGCGATGATTGCTAGGTGTAATTACACTAATCATAGTATACTTTGACATGTGATTAAGAATGACTTAGGAATATTCCTTTACTCTACCTAAACCATGCTAATGCTATAGAAAGGAGTTCTCTAAGTGAATTATATTATTTATGACTTGAAATTTATCATTCATCATCATTTATCTTATGACTTATCCCTATTATGAGTAGATGGATGAGATATGGTTAACTCTCCATTGCATGTACAAGTGATCATCACATTTCCTTTAGCCATCCTTTCCCAGTGGTAAAAATATAAATAACGATCCCTGGAATACTCCTTGGTAAAATGCTACAATGGTATAATTATCTGTGCGCTTGCGGATACTTTTCCATTCTTATTTTCAAATTCTTTCTAGTCACATGGAATAATAAGATAACTACTTAGTAGTAATACTAGGTAGTGCCTACAGTCACTTTTAGCTCCGACACTAGGGATGACAACCTAGTACAAGTAAGCTAGAGGTGCATGTAATTAATAAGTGGCTACTAAAACAAGTGTCAAGTTAATAAATACCAACAAGCATTTCTAGCACCGTTGCCGAGGAAGGCTGTAAGGCAATTCAAAAAGGAATATTGATATCACTTGTGTCACACTGATGTGATTGAAGAAACCATTTATCTCTACTCAAACAGACTTACCCTTGGTTTGTCTACTTGTATATCTTATGCAGGGTGATATATGACCGGTTTTGATCTTTCGACAAACTACTTGGATGATCAGAAGTACTACTTAGGAAAGCTAAAGCTAGTCTCAAGAAGGTTCTCACTCTAGAGTCAGAGGACAACCAAATAAGAAGTTTGACACCAGAATTTGAAGCTATGGCTAACAAAACTCTTTGTGAATTCTCTGGTCCAACAACTGCCAACATCTGTATTGGACCACCAACCAACGTTGGAGAGAATGGATTCGAGCTCAAGTCTACTCTCATTAACATGGTGCAAGCGAGTTAGTTTTGTGGAAAGGCACATGAGGATACCAGTGCACATCCAGCACTTTCTAGAGATCTGCAGCACTTTCACCATGAAGGGGTAACTAGAGATGCTATTCTACTCCGCCTTTTCCCATTTTCACCATTGGGAAAGGCAAAACAGTGGTTCTACGCTAATAAAGACAAGAACACTACATGGGATATCTGCTCCACTACCTTCCTAGCAAAGTTCTTCCCTATGGGCAAGACAAATGCTCTGCGTGAAAAAATTTTGAGTTTTCAGCAATAGCACAATGAATCTATCACTGAGGCTTGGGAACACTTTCAAGACTACATCTTAGAGTGTACCCATCATGGAAGGGAGAATTGGCTACTCATGCAAACCTTCTACCATGGGTTGACCACTAGCACCCGTGAGACAATGGATGCTATTGCTAGAGGTGCTTTTTTATCACTCATTATTAGAGATGCAACTGCTCTTGTTGAGAAGATGGCTTCCAACCAAGGTTGGAATGAAGAATCACAAATAGCTCAGCTAGCATCTTCTGTTCCTCCAGCCGATAAATGTAAGATTTCGGGGCAACTGAAAGAATTAGAAACTATAAATCTTGTTGACATAGTCAATGCAGGATGGTACTATAAAGATCAACCATCAGGAGGATGGAAAGATGAGTCCTTGCTAGAAAAGAAGGGTGACCTAGGAAGACCTGTCATCCCAATAGCCATCCGGCCAAATACTTTTGAAGAAGCTGTCTGTGACTTCGGTGCAAGCGTCAACATCATGCCTAAGGTAATTTATGAGAAATTTCATGAAGACCCATTGTTATACACAACCATGTGTTTGCGGCTTGCAGATCAGTCACTCTGCTATCGGCCCGAAGGGCATCCTTGAAGACATCTATGTGCGAGTTGGACACTCATATGTACCTGCAGACTTTGTGGTAGTTGAGACAGGTGGTGATGAGAAGGCACCCATCATTTTAGGTCGACCATTCTTAAGTACTGCAAAAGCCATCATCTACACCGATAGTGCCAAGATCTGTTTCACTATCAAGGATAGCAAGGAGAGATTCGCTTTCAAGAATATGACACCGCAATCTCCTGCTCATCCACAAAGGGCGTATATATATATATGAGGACAAGAAGAAGACAAGTAGGAGGAGGAATAAAACTAAGCAGTCACTAGCAGAATCAGTGAAGATGATCAACACAGTCCACATGGAATACGATCCACTCCTTGTATCACCGTACCTCCTTAAACAAGATGATCTAGGTGTACCAACGATCGAGTGTACGATCAATCAAAGAATCTTCCACAAGACCTTCTGCGACACTGAGTCAGGAGTCAACATAATGGCCAAGGTAACTTATGAGTACTTTGGTAAGGAACCCTTGTACCCCACCTCTTGTGAAGGACAAGTCCCCAACATCAAAGTCAACTTCACCAACTAAACAGGTATGGAAGGAGAAGGGATCATTGTCCAATTCACCATCACAAGAGGTGCAACTAGGATCGCCATTCAGACCCAGTAATGCACCCAGGGAAGAATGAACAAGACAAGAAGTCCTGTTCGGAGAACTTAAATCACTGAACCCTTGCCTGTAGGTAAACTTGGTAGTCATCCATATTTCTCTTTTAGCATTGCATAATCTTTCTTTTAGCATATTTATTTTTCTACATTAATATAATTAATTTATGTTGCATATTTACTTTACCACATCTGCATTGGAAAAAAGAGAATAAAAATATTTGCTTGTTGCATTGCACCAATAATCCTAAGCCCCATGTGAATAATTTTGTGGCATAAAACCTACAGGAATATTCACCATGCTGGCATAAAAATAAAAATAAATATTCATTCATCTTGTTGCATTTTCTATTGCATCATATAAAATATAAAATCCAAAAAATAATATTGAGAAAAGATCCTGTTGCAATTATGCTTAAAAGAAATATAATCAAACATGGAATAGCTCTAGGCAACTGAGGCTTAGGTGGTTAACCACTAACGCAAAGAGAAAGAAAAAAAGAGTTGAGAAAAAATGGACAAGTGTCCGAGATATCTAAAACAATGGTACTTCGATGCCCGCCTGCAAAAAAAAGAGAGATGAATAGAATAGCCCTTACTCTCTAGCAAATGTTTCCAAATTTCAAAAGAGAGAGATAAGTTTTTAAGGAGCAAAGTAGAATTAGGTTAGCCACCACATATATCCACCATACATCCACACACATGCACATCTTAATTTGATTGTATGACTCAACTCTCTTTAAATCCATTGTTTGACTTTACAATATATGCATAGTATGATCTAGTTTTCTCCCTATCTATAAAACTACACATAAACTTTAGTTGTAGGAAGAGAAAACGACATAACATCAGTATTGCCTTAGTGAGGATCCACAAATACCACATATATTGAGAGACTTGAGGATGTCAATAAATGGAATATCTTAGTTTTATTTTGAAAACTTATAAAAACTCTGGAACAATGGTAGAACAAAGAACTTGAGACATAGTGCTTGACTGGATCATTCTGTCTTTCAATTACTCAAGACCCAAGTGAGGGCTAAAAAGCCCCATGGTTGAAAATAATATGGGTAAGTTTGAAAGTCAAATTAGTTTATTCTAAACCGGAGGAGAATTCTTGATTGAACGCATGAGTACTTTTGAGGCGTGAAAGCATTGTAGCAACTCCTGATCCATTGTTGAGATTAGCTATGCTCAGGGACTAGCAAATGTTAAGTATGAGAGAGCTTGTTGATGGTCATTAACATCGATCAAAAACCATTAACATAACCTGCATATATACCTAATTCCATCTCCAATACTTAATTCCGTCACCAAACATAGGTATAGGGGTTTAAACTGACAAATTCCATGAGTTTTGGTGAATCTGTGCTTTCAGCGGGATTTATCTAGAAAACCGTCACGATACCTATTCGTCAAAGTAAATCGCGCTTAACCACGGTGTAAACAAACTCTAAAAGGATTCAGAGGACACCAGAGGACTCTCCACCGAAGATGACCATGAGAGGATGACATGGGAGGTCGGTCGGCCCCACCTGTAGGCCGACTGGCTTGTGGGACCCATGGGTCAGCCCCTTCTAGCTACGTCGGTTTCCTACCGCCTTAAAGATCGTATCTACGTTGTTTATTCAAGTTGGTTTGATCCGAGGGTCCAGAATTGACACTGCCCCCTACATATACAGCCTTGTACCCCCTCCCTAGAGCCATCCTAAAACCCTAATTCATATTCTCCTCATCAGGATTAGAGTCAGCTATCAAGAGAAGATTAGTCCTCCATAGGATCTAGTCTTGTAGGCCCAGCAGGATTTAGTTACTATAAGAAACATACACTACTTGTGCTTCCCTTAGTAATACCCCTAGTTGAATAATAGAAGACATAGCTTACCGAAGTTAGAACTAAAAGACCTTTGTGATCTCCTCTATACTCCTATTATCTTAAGTCTTGTTGCTACTCCGGGTTAAACTAGACGTAGTTACTCTCACATATTTTCCTATGGATATGATACTTGGAATACTTCCGGGTGAAAACTACAGCGATATCTGTGCGCTTGCGGATTTATCTGTATACGTTAAATATACCAACAGGGTGTGCATGAGCGTACTAGATGGGTATAGCCCCGGAGCCCCTGGGCGATCCTGGAGGGGTCGGTCGGGGGGTCTCTTCGATTGGGAACCATTGATCCTGAAGCTTAACATACCCATATGTTAGGATCTCATCTCCGTGGTTATGGACCCATGACACATGTGTTTGCCAAGAATGGATGGCAAAGTAATAATAGACTTGCATACGATTTTCTCCTCTTTGAGTACACACTACTACAAAATTGATAATCATCGCCGCCACTTTCACCGCCAATTTGCTGAAATCTGGCGGTGATACTCATAACCGTCGGTTCATATTATGAACCGTTGGTGAAATGATTTTCACCGCTGGTTCGTCTTATGAACCGTTGGTGAAAATGAGGGCGATTATCACCTCTGGCGCGTAACCCGAACCGACGATAACCTATGATTACAGGCGGTTTGTGTTACCAACGGGTGGTGATGGTCGACTCATTTTTACCACCGGTTTGTGGTACCAACCGGCGGTGATGAGTTATTTTGCAGCACAATAAAATTCATAACTTTTTCAAACAAAGTCGAATGAAAACAAACTTTATATCAAAATTATAGATCTCGATGGTAGTTTATGACTTTTTATTAGAAATTATTTACGGTCCCAAAATTCTATTTGAAGCTCTTATATTTTAAAATTCAATTTTTCAAATTGTACAAATAACCTCATACGAAAAAATGATCAAAAGCAAAGTTGTAGATCTCGCTATGATCTACATCTTTGTGGTTGACAACTTTTTTATTAGAAATTATTTGGGGTCTCAAATTTGTATATGAAGTTCTAAAATTTTGAAATTTAAATTTTTAAATGACCTCGGATGGGAAATTGATCAAAACCAAAGTTTTAGATCTTGTTGAGAACTACAACTTTCTAGTGGATGACTTTTTCATTTGAAATCATTTGAGGTCCCAAAAGTATGGCTGAAGTTTGCACACATTGAAATTCAAATTATTCAAACGACTTCAGATGGCGAAACGACTAACATCAAAGTTGTAGATCTAGATTAGAAAAACAACTTTGTAGTGATGACTTTTTCATCTGAAGTCGTTTAAGGTTCTAAATATTCATTTCAAAATCTTGAGGAGTGAATACTAGAGGAATGAATATCATATAGACACAAGTGACTTAGGGGCGGAGTGGTAAGAGCAGCAATGCTTGAGGGCACATGTCTTAGGTTCGAATCTCTGCACTGCGTAGTGCGCAGATTTCTGCACAAAAAATCATGTGACTTGTGATGCGTGACCGTGCGACAGGCTAGCGGGGCCTTCCCAGGATTAAAACATTTTTTTTGCTATTTTTTGGTTTATTTTTGTGATTTCTGCAAATCCTAATCACTGTCGACTGGTAACAAGAACCAGTAGTGATAACCTGTCATCACTGAAGCACGCAACTGGCGGTGATGAAGTCCGACTTTCACCGGGGCCAAAACCGTCGGTGAAGAGATGCCTGAAACCGGGCGGTGATGAACTCTACGTAGTAGTGGCACTCATTTTAGTTAGGCTTACAATATTTTTCGTCGGTGAATAAACTGAAAATAATGTAAGACTCACTCACTGAGTATCGTTTTCCATTTTCAAAAAAAAAAGTATAGTGCCAAGAGCATTTACGGGAGATCATACTACTAAAATTGTTGGTTGTTCGCTTCAAAAAAAAAAAAGAAGCTGTTAGCATGGTGGTAGTTGGCCGATGGGGGCTTAGAAAAGAAAGCTGGCAGTTGGGAACATATAGATGCACGCTCTGTGGCAACTCGCAAATAAATTGCGTGTCGGTAAAATCATTGGGAATTAGTTTAAAAAATCATTGGGAATTTCTTTAATTTAGTTCGGTGTTATTTTGTCTGGATGACACCTGGACATGACCACTTGAATTCGGCGGCTGCATGCTTCAATTTTGCAGGTTGTTGATTTGGCGTGGTTTTTGTTCCGTAACCCTAATTCTGACATGAAACCGAAATGCACATTACGTACGTGTACGTCCTGCACATAGCGCTTACCAGCACACGATGCCTACCGGCCGACAGCTTAGCTGTGTGATGCAGGACGACAGGACGTACATCCGACCACGTAGAGACACTACGTGCCCTTTAAGCTGCCAGGCTAAAACGTACCATTAGTTGATTTATTATGAGAAAAACATTGTACTCACATGCTTTCGGTTCATGCGCATGTTTTGAAATTGATCGAAAATTTATAGCGCTAACAAACGTGCTTTGCTGATGGGTTAAAACCAACCTCGTACCCAACTCACTCCATATTAAACCAACTCTCTTACACAGCTGCAATCCATATTAAATTAACCCTCTTACATAATTGTCGACACTCAAATTAGCCAACTCGGGTTGATTTTGGAAATTACAAATTAGACTTCACCATTATGTTTCTTTCTTTGAGACAACCGAAATGCATATATAGAAGGCCAAATTTTGAGCCTATAAGAGAAAACGCCTCCAGAATGATTTAACCCATGGAAACCAGCTAAGTCAGTTTTGGTAAACCAGATCGAGTGGGAATTGTATTTTTGACTGATTTATAAGGGATTTCGACCTCCCATGTAATAAATCTACCCAACCTATAAATATAAAGGGCCACAACCAATTGAGGAATGTAATCACACCAAATCAATCTATATTTTATCTTTTTACTGCTTTAGATGCTTTTATCTCTTAAAACCTACATTTCCATCCCCCATATGATGTCCTACGGAGCATCTCAACGGTGTTTGTGGGTGTTCCAGGAGACCTTCCCAACTCAAGAACAACCTTAGGTGCGCCTCCACGACAGGCTTGTTCCTAGGAGGCGTTTCTAGGTTCTTCATGGTAGATCTACTCCGAACAAGCCAGTTTTCCCTGGCTCGCTGCAAATCGATAATCAAAGTAATCTAAGAGATCCTTTTGATTAAGATGGATTTCCTCTTTAAGGATAAATAGTCACATTGCCAAATCCCTAACCTCTGTTGTTTTCTCACATACAAATTCCAACTATCCTTTTGATAATTTTCATTTTTTTATTGAAATTGTTGTGGAACAAAGCTCCCTAGGAAATATATTAAAAAATAAGGACAAGTCACAGGGGTGTTAGCTAGGATCTAACAGGAACAAACCTTACAAAGGGAGGACTACCACTTACAAATAATTCAACCAAAAGGAAATTACATGTTGAGTTTCTGTGTTAATACGACAAAAGTGGAGCTTAAACTCACTAATAAAACAAGCCTGCCAAGTAGCTGGGGAGGTGACTTTATTGTTGAAGATGTAGTCATTCCTCTCTTTCCAAATACAATAGGCCGCAATGAGGAACAGATCCATGAAGATAGGTATATGGAGTTGAGCTCTCTTTTGCATGATCATTGGATAGACTCCCCTAATCGACCATTGTATGCCTAGCATAAACCATCTAGTAATACTAGTGGTGCATTCAAAAAAACAAGTGCATAATTGTTTCCTCAATGTTATCCTGACAGAGGACACAGTTGTATCCCTCATCCAAGTGTTTCTTCTGCCTCCTCAAGATATTCCTTGTGTTGAGATGATCACCAGAAGTAACCAAGTGAAAAAGCCTTGACTCTTGACATATATTTTTCAAATCTAGATATATAGGCGGCATTATGGAGGTGAAAGCATGGTTATACTAGTTGCTTGAAGTATAGTGAAGTGCCAAATGTAAGACCAGATATCCTCATTATGATTAGTATCTCGAATATGGTCTAGAACATTCTGTAGGAGGTGAAGCTCATTAAAAGCCGACTTTGACATAAACAATCTGAAAAGCAGAAGAATATCATTCTCAAGGAGAGCCTTCTAAACTGAGATATTCTGCATCTTGGTGAACGAATAGAGGATGGGGAACTTGATACTTAGAGGTTGGTAATCAAAATAATCTTCCCAAAGACTAATTGAGGAACCATTATCAGGTGTACACTTTGCAATGCCTCTATATGAAATGTGAAGCTTCGAATATCCCGCCACCAAAAAGAACCTTTGATGGGGGGGACACAGGTGGGGCACTTTTGATGCATAATAAGAATCCTAGACTAAGTGAATCCACAACACATCTTTCTTGTTGTAGAACTTGTCAAGTTGCTTCAAGAGAAGAGCTTCGTTTCTACATATGTAAGTTTTGTACACCAAGACCCCCTTTTCTTTTGGCACTATGACTGAGCTCCAAGCTGCTAAATTATAACCCATGGCATCAATGGCATTTCCTCTACAAAGGCAGTCTCTTCTAAATTTGTCAATGACTTCAATGACCGTTTTGGAAGCCTAATGGAGCACATGTAGTAAGTTGGCAAGGATGACATGACTGAGTTTACTAGTTGTAGTGTCCCACAATAAGATAAGAAGTGGAGCTAGCAGACAGTCTTCGCTCTATTCTGCATATTAAAGGTGCAAAATCTCTTACCAAAGGTTTGGTTGTCCAAGAGGAAGACCAAGGTAGGTGAAGGGGTGTGTTCCAAGTGTGCAACCAAAGGCTCTAGTTAGAAGAGGAACATTTGATTCTTCAACATTGATGGGAATCATGTAGGATGTCACACCCTAAAATTTCTGATTTTCGGTTGTGCATAGGAAACACTAACTAAAATAAATATTTTAATATTTGGATAGAACTTGTCAACATTAGTTTAGGTTTCCATATATTTTTATTAAAGAAAAATAGTGTGTTTCAATTATTTTGGAATTAACCTGACGGGCTTTGGTTGATGTGATGCTTGCTTTTGGTGTTTGGGAGTGTAAACGGGTTCAAAATACGATAGGACGACGTTTCTTTCGCTCCAGAGGAGCTCTAGAGAAAATTTTCAACCTTTTCTGGAATTAAAATTCCTTTTTCCTAAAGCTTTATCTTTTTCTTGATCTTTTCATCAATCTTTTCATGAGCTCAAGCTCATTTAGTTGAGTTTCTTATCATTCAAAGTATCTTTAGGATTTTTCTGGTGATTTATCTGAGCTTCAGGCTATTTTTCGTGGCTTAAATATCAATTATGGACTTTTCTGAAATTATTTTTGTTCACGAAATTAATTAATTCCGAGAATAAGTAATGATAACTCTAATCCAAACCTTTTGGTTCTTTGACTAATAGATCAAGGTCTGTACAATTCTCTCTAGCATTGATCCATGTTCTACCTGTTCTTTTGTTTTGTTTCTTGGCCCATTTTGCATTCAGGAGAGGACACATATACGGATCAAAGAAGCAAGCAACGAGGCCATATGTTTTAATCTTAATAGACAGCGTCGGCCAGCTGTTCTAGTACAGGGCAAATCATCCATCGATTTTTGTTTTCCTTTGCAATCTCTGCGATATATGCTTTGCAATCTTTCTGCAATATATGACTTGCAAGCCTAGGACTCCATATCCCTCACGCCGTGCCCGTCCATAAATATCAATCTTGGCTTCATGTATTTCTTTAATACCTAGAGAACCCATAAGCCAATCGATCAAATCCCACGCAGCCCTGCCGCGCCGCCGTCGACCTGCAACTTCCGAGTTTCCCTGCCATGCTTTGTTGCAGCCGCTAGCCTGTCGCTCATACGCCACGCCGGCCTCTCCTCGGCAGCAAGCACGGCCGCCTGCCATGTTCCTATCAATGAGTCGATCTCCCACATGGCTGGCCGTGTCCGATCGAGTCATTGTTCCCAGTAATCTGCTATTTGCTAGCCAGCAGTCACATGGTGCCTCGCCGATTGTATGAGCTGGCGCCGCCGACCATCCACCACAGCATCGCATGTATGCCGCCACCGTGATCTGTTCATATGTCCATCCCTTGCGCCGCACCGAGTTCTACAGGAGGCAACTGCCACCACTACAAACTTCATCAGATTGTCGTCCATCTCGTCTGCTCCGCCATCAACCAACCGGAATAGATTAACCATCGTCCAAGTTTTCCTCAGACTCACATGCTGATTCGTCGCTGGAGGACTTCTCATCTAGATGAGCAGGCATGTCAACGCCATCGGTAGCTGACCACCTGTGAGCATCTCCATCATGTCTTAGTCCCTATATTTCATCTATCATCTACATCATGCCACAAGCCAAGTATGCTATATGTTTTTATAACGTGTCCTGCATCCTACCGATTAGCAGTTGCTGACCATGTGTGGCGCAGCCTGCCGACATGCCACAGCTTTACCGGACTTCCATGGTCGCCATGGCCATGCTTGTACTGCTCGAGCCGGTGAAGTAGCCAGCGTCGTTTGCTGCCTGTCGGGTCCTATAGCCTGTGTTCCAATCAGCCAGAAAACCGGATATGTTGCTATTCACGTCAGCACATGCATGTAGGCCAAGTTCCCTGCTCTCTACAAGTTCATCAATGTTCAAAGCCTGCCAACAGTAAGCATCAACGTGTTTGCAGTTAAGCTACCTGTTACGTTCTGGCTTCATGCAAGTTTAATACATTATCTATTCATATGATGTCATTCAGAGCTCTCTTTTTACCCCTTAACGTGAATAACAATCCATGATAATGTGATTAATATTATTAATTGCTACATAAATGCATTCTTAATTTATTATTACTTAGTTTAAACAAGTTGTATATATTAGGCACTATTAAGTATGCACGTGTCCCTTTTCATATTGCGAACTTTAAGTTGAACTTGCTTAATCCCTACGACAATATTTATAAAATAAGATTGGTCTTAACTCAGCTTGGAATTAGAATATAATTTAAGTAATCTGAGTTAATAACTATCACGTGGTTTTTATTCAATTAAGATGATTAAGCGTGTAATTATTTCTTTTATAATATAAACTCTCGGTACTCGTTTCTTTTCCTTCGTAGTTCCGTTATCGGCGTTTCTTATGTTCTTGTGACCGTAGTCAGTAGTTCTCTTTTAGTATGTTGTTTTCTCTTGTGTGGTGTATTGTTCTTAGTTGTCCCTATTTATTTGCTTGTATGACTGTTAGTGTGTTGAGTTGCTATGATCTACGAGTAGAAGAAAGACTATCCGTGAGCGCCGAAGATCCGAAGATGAAGACCAGAAGCTGAGTGCCAGAAGTTGCAAATGAAAGATTAAGTTGAGGTTTTTCAGAGCAAGTTGCTTTGGGCATAAAGCAAGTTCTAAGGTAAGTATGGCATGGGATCATCCTTGTTTTTTATTCACCTTTAATACACTTAATTCATGTGCATGTGTCTACCTTATTACCCCTAAGGATATCCTAGCTTTTGTATCTTGTACCTTGACACCGGTGAAACATTGTATTGGGTAGTATTTATGCTAGTGCTCAAGATAAATAACCATGATCTGTAACTTGACTAATGGTATATGCAATAAACATTTAAAAGATGCTTTATAGCAACATGGCTCAAGAGGGCTAGAGCATTGGGCTATTTTTATGGTGCTCTAGTTTCTCTCCTTAAGGACTTATCTGTAAGCGAACATCCAGGACTTACAGTACAACCATGAGGGCTATATGGCTCTGGCTTTAGTCAAGTATGAGGACCTTTTCTAGCTTGTTAGAGGTTACCCTTATGGCGCAAATGGGGAAAAGCAAACTGTGGATCCCTGCGTGGTTGTATCACATAGACTGACTGATGAAACCTAGCGGCCCTAGCTTGTTAGACGAACCTTTCAAAGACTTCATAGTGAACTCTGTTGACCTTCCTTGGAAGTGGGTCAAGAGGCTTATCACCTCGGGCAAAAGGGTAAATCACGACTCATGGTGAAAGTGTACAACCTCTGCATAGTGTAAAACTGGTATATCAGCCGTGCTCACGGTCACGAGTGGCCTTGGACCCTTACAGAATAAATGATGAACACTGATGGTAATGATAATACTGATGATATTAAAGCTCACTGATGATTATTGCTATACATTATTCTCGTTTACATGATCATGAGGTTATTTGGGCTTACATAACTTGTTGCTACTCAAATGCTAAAAAGATAACTCACTAAAAGCTATTGCAGTAAACCCATATCAAACATTTTGAGCCTCATGAACCCCATGTTATATTTGCTAAGTTTGACATGGACTCACCCTTGCTATTTTCACATACTATAGTGTTTAGTGAGGTGCTGCTTAGAAGAAGGATGAAAGTGTAGTGGAGTTTCCAAAAGTCTTTTCGAAGTGCTTGGCATACGGAGCCCCCAGTCTACCGTCCCTGAGAAGAATGGATCCCGAGCAGAAGTTTAGCCACCGTTCTACGATACTCTGATAGTTGTAAGTATTAATATAGTATGTTTCCCGCTTTATATAAACATTGTTTTGATATCTCTATTCTGTTGTTGTATGTGTGGACTTTCTGGGCACACATATAACGAGTGCTTGGTCTTCTTTGGAAAACCGGGCATGACAGAGTGGTATCAGAGCGGTGTTGACTATAGGACGTATGCCTATATAGCATTGGTCGATTTCTGAAAACTTATTTTGCTATAAAACTATTTTATTATCCCTTGACTCTTTATTTTTGGCTATTTCCTCATCCTTGTCCTTTGTATCCCCTCCTTGAATAGCTTCCTTTGAGCTATTTCTGCTTATCCCCGTTGATTTTTGTTTTGTTATTTTTTAAAAAAATCTAATCTCACCCTGTTCAAAAATTCGATGGCCTTTTCATCATCTATAATCTGCCATGTAGGATGACCACCATTGTTGATGAAGCACGTGTAGTGTCGATGATTGTGTTGTGTGCTTGATTTGCTCGATGTGTTGCTTGTGTGTTGTCCTTGTTCTCATGCTTTGAAGGTGGCCCAAAAGGTTTCGTCTTGAGAAGTAGCCCGATCTATGTTAAGTGGGGTAGTGTTATCTTCTATCCTACTTAATTTTTTAATCGATCCTAATTCTTGTCATTTTCTCTTACACCGTTCCTATCTACCCTTGGTTGTCATGCTATCTTCTTTATCTCATCTTAATGGAGGATCAACACACGAATGACTCATCAATAGTAGTAAGTCTTAAAGAAAGTGTTACCTTCAATGACATCGCCAGGTGGAACAAGATCTTTGTTAAGCGAGGTAGCGTCCGCCACCATCATCAATCTCAACTCACGAGACAAGAAGACCCAAAGACCAATCGCTATCATAATATCATCTTTTGCTAGTCCTTGCCCCTTAACCGTCTCACCTTCTTGCCATCAATCTTTACTTTTTCTTATCAACATTTGACAACTTTTGACCCTTGTCCTTACATCTTATAAATCCTGATTCAAGGACCTACAAAAGACATGAAGATCAATTTATCCTTCTTACTGGTCTCCCTGAATGGTAAAACGGAAGACTAGTCTTTACCTTTCTTCAACCAATGCTAGTCTGTCACTTTTTCGTGATGTCTCATAAATCTTGAATCTAGGAGTTTTGAGCACCTTAAGATATCTCTTTATCTCTTATGTTATCTCTTGCTAATCTTCACCCTTATTTTTACACCTTATAAAGTGAAGATTCGATGATCAACCTTGATATATCTTTTCAACCTCCTTTGATCTTCCTTTCCACCTATGCTGACCTTCAATCCTTTGACCTTTCATTAACTTGAATCAATCTTCATGATCAATCCAATGTTCTTTTGTTAACCTTTGATAATCCTTGACCCTTATATCCGAACTTGTCAAAAAGTCTCGAAACAACCTTATTGGTCTGCTTTATCTTTCTCCCTAGTCTCTCCGAATCTCAGGATGAGATTCCTGTTAAGTGGGGTAGAATTGTCACACCCCAAAAATACTGATTTTGGGTTGTGCATAGGAAACACTAACTAAAATAAATATTTTAATATTTGGATAGAACTTGTCGACATTATTTTAGGTTTCCATATATTTTTATTAAAGAAAAATAGTGCGTTTCAATTATTTTGGAATTAACCTGACGGGCTTTGGTTGATGTGATGCTTGCTTTTGGTGTTTGTGAGTGCAAACGGGTTCAAAATAAGATAGGACGGCGTTTCTTTCGCTCTAGAGGAGCTCTAGAGAAAATTTTCATCTTTTTTAAGAATTAAAATTCCTTTTTCCTTGAGCTTTATCTTTTTCCTTGATCTTTTCATCAATCTTTTCATGAGCTCAAGCTCATTTAGTTGAGTTTCTTATCATTCAAAGTATCTCCAAGATTTTTCTGGTGATTTATCTGAGCTTCAGGCTATTTTTCGTGGCTTAAATATCAATTATGGACTTTTCTGGAATTATTTTTGTTCACAAAATTAATTAATTCCGAGAATAAGTAATGACAACTCTAATCCAAACCTTTTGGTTCTTTGACTAATAGATCAAGGTCTGTACAATTCTCTCTAGCATTGATCCATGTTCTACCTGTTCTTTTGTTTTGTTTCTTGGCCCATTTTGCATTCAGGAGAGGACACATATACGGATCAAAGAAGCAAGCAACGAGGCCATATGTTTTAATCTTAATAGACAGCGTCGGCCAGCTGTTCTAGTACAGGGCAAATCATCCATCGATTTTTGTTTTCCTTTGCAATCTCTGTGATATATGCTTTGCAATCTTTCTGCAATATATGACTTGCAAGCCTAGGACTCCATATCCCACACGCCGTGCCCGTCCATAAATATCAATCTTGGCTTCATGTATTTCTTTAATACCTAGAGAACCCATAAGCCAATCGATCAAATCCCACGCAGCCCTGCCGCGCCGCCGTCGACCTGCAACATCTGAGTTTCCCTGCCATGCTTTGTTGCAGCCGCTAGCCTGTCGCTCATACGCCACGCCGGCCTCTCCTCGGCAGCAAGTACGGCCGCCTGCCATGTTCCTATCAATGAGTCGATCTCCCACATGGCTGGCCGTGTCCGATCGAGTCATTGTTCCCAGTAATCTGCTATTTGCTTGCCAGCAGTCACATGGTGCCTCGCCGATTGTATGAGCTGGCGCCGCCGACCATCCACCACAGCATCGCATGTATGCCGCCACCGTGATCTGTTCATATGTTCATCCCTTGCGCCGCACCGAGTTCTACAGGAGGCAACTGCCACCACTACAAACTTCATCAGATTGTCGTCCATCTCGTCTGCTCCGCCATCAACCAACCGGAATAGATTAACCATCGTCCAAGTTTTCCTCAGACTCACATGCTGATTCGTCGCAGGAGGACTTCTCATCTAGATGAGCAGGCATGTCAACGCCATCGGTAGCTGACCACCTGTGAGCATCTCCATCATGTCTTAGTCCCTATATTTCATCTATCATCTACATCATGCCACAAGCCAAATATGCTATATGTTTTTATAACGTGTCCTGCATCCTACCGATTAGCAGTTGCTGACCATGTGTGGCGCAGCCTGCCGACATGCCACAGCTTTACCGGCCTTCCATGGTCGCCATGGCCATGCTTGTACTGCTCGAGCCGGTGAAGTAGCCAGCGTCGTTTGCTGCCTGTCGGGTCCTATAGCATGTGTTCCAATCAGCCAGAAAACCAGATATGTTGCTATTCACGTCAGCACATGCATGTAGGCCAAGTTTCCTGCTCTCTACAAGTTCATCAATGTTCAAAGCCTGCCAACAGTAAGCATCAACGTGTTTGCAGTTAAGCTACCTGTTACGTTCTGGCTTCATGAAAGTTTAATACATTATCTATTCATATGATGTCATTCAGAGCTCTCTTTTTACCCCTTAACGTGAATAACAATCCATGCTTTTACGTCAGCTTTTCCTATATCAATGATAATGTAATTAATATGATTAATTGCTACATAAATGCATTCTTAATTTATTATTACTTAGTTTAAACAAGTTGTATATATTAGGCACTATTAAATATGCATGTGTCCCTTTTCATATTGCGAACTTTAAGTTGAACTTGCTTAATCCCTACGACAATATTTATAAAATAAGATTGGTCTTAACTCAGCTTAGAATTAGAATATAATTTAAGTAATCTGAGTTAATAACTATCACGTGGTTTTTATTCAATTAAGATAATTAAGCGTGTAATTGTTTCTTTTATAATATAAACTCTCGGTAGTCATTTCTTTTCCTTCGTAGTTCTGTTATCGGCGTTTCTTATGTTCTTGTGACCGTAGCCGGTAGTTCTCTTTTAGTACGTTGTTTTCTCTTGTGTGGTGTATTGTTCTTAGTTGTCCCTATTTGTTTGCTTGTATGACTGTTAGTGTGCTGGGTTGCTATGATCTACAAGTAGAAGAAAGACTATCCGTGAGTGCCGAAGATCCGAAGATGAAGACCAGAAGCTGAGTGCCAGAAGTTGCAAATGAAAGATTAAGTTGAGGTTTTTCAGAGCAAGTTGCTTTGGGCATAAAGCAAGTTCTAAGGCAAGTATAGCATGGGATCATCCTTATTTCCTATTCACCTTTAATACACTTAATCCATGTGCATGTGTCTGCCTTGTTACCCCTAAGGATATGCTAGCTTTTGTATCTTGTACCATGACACCGGTGGAACATTGCATTGAGTAGTATTTATGCTAGTGCTCAAGATAAATAACCATGATCTGTAACTTGACTAATGGTATATGCAATAAACGTTTAAAAGATGCTTTATAGCAACATGGCTCAAGAGGGCTAGAGCATTGGGTTGTTTTTATGGTGCTCTAGTTTCTCTCCTTAAGGAGCGAACATCCGTGACTTACAGTACAACCATGAGGGCTATATGGCTCTGGCTTTAGTCAAGTATGAGGACCTTTTCTAGCTTGTTAGAGGTTACCCTTGTGGCACAAATAGGGAAAAGCAGACTGTGTATCCCTGCGTGGTTGTATCACACAGACTGACTGATGAAACCTAGCGGCCCTAGCTTGTTAGATGAACATTTGAAAGACTTCATAGTGAACTCTGTCGATCTTCCTTGGAAGTGGGTCAAGAGGCTGATCACCTCGGGGAAAAGGGTAAATCATGACTCATGGTGAAAGTGTACAACCTCTACAGAGTGTAAAACTGGTATATCAGTCGTGCTCACGGTCACGAGTGGCCTTGGACCCTTACAGAATAAATGATGAACACTGATGGTAATAATAATACTGATGATATTAAAGCTCACTGATGATTATTGCTATACATTATTCTCGTTTACATGATCATGAGGTTATTTGGGCTTGCGTAACTTGTTGCTACTCAAATGCTAAAAAGATGACTCACTAAAAGCTATTGCAGTAAACCCATGTCAAACCTTTTGAGCCTCATGAACCCCATGTTATATTTGTTGAGTTCGACATGGACTCACCCTTGCTATTTCCCCACACTCCAGTGTGTAGTGAGGTGCTGCTTAGAAGAAGGATGAAAGTGTAGTGGAGTTTTCAAAAGTCTTTTCGAAGTGCTTGGCATACGGAGCCCCCAGTCAGCCGTCCCTGAGAAGAATGGAGCCCGAGCAGAAGCTTAGCCACTGTTCTGCGATACTCTGATAGTTGAAAGTGTTAATATAGTATGTTTCCCGCTTTATATAAACATTGTTTTGATATCTCTATTCTGTTGTTGTATGTATGGACTTCCTGGGCACACATATAACGAGTGTTTGGTCTTCTTTGGAAAACCGGACATGACATAGGACTTCTGATAATTTACTTTAAGACTAGTTGAATATGTAAAACTCTAAAGGAGTTCTTTAAGACGGAGATGAGTTGTCTGGTGTCAGGTTGCATAAAGAGAAGAGTATCATCAGCATATTGAATTATTGGAAAATAATATGTGTCTCTATTTGGCAGGGGTCATCCAAGGAGGCCAAGGGTGTAGGCTTTTTTGATGGCAGTTTGCAACAAATTTGCAGCTAAGACAAATAGCAGTGGAGAAAAGGGGGGTTTCTTGTCTGACACCCCTTCTACAACTGAATTCCTTACCAGGCACTCCATTGAGAAGAACTGAAGAAAAACCTGAGGCTAGGATACTCTTGATCTAGTTAATCCATCTGGTTGGGAAGCCCATAGCTGTCATGATCTGCAAAATGGCAGTATGTTCTACTTTATCAAAAGATTTTTCGAAGTCCAACTTTAAGCAAAATTATTTCTCTCCTCGAGTGGTGAAACTGATGGAGAAATTCAAAATTCCATCCAAGGCGGTCTTGTATAGTCCTTCCTTGCAAAAAAGTCATATTGATTTCTATGAATAACTTTCAAAATCTTCTTCTAAAGCCTGTTGCTCAAAATCTTGGTGGTGATCTTTATTGAAGTATTTAGCAAAGAAATGGGCCTAAAGTCTAAAACCCTCTTTGGATTATCCTCCTTGGGAACCAGAGAAATATAAGAGAGAATTCAATCATGTGAGATCAACATTATTGATATAGAACTCATGGCACAAGGAATAAAAATCAAGCTTGATTGGTTACCAACAAGTCTTGAAAAAAACCCATTAAAGTCATCAAGGCCAGAGGCTTTATCAGTAGGAGACAGGGGATAACAGCATCAATCTCTTCGGATGAAAAAGGAAGTGTTAAATCCTCTAGAGGAGTAGGCACGATCAGCTCATCTAGGTTGAAGACCATTTGTGGGTTAGAAGTAATTCCCATCCTTTCTTTAAATT
The DNA here is from genome assembly GCA_038087645.1 of Saccharum hybrid cultivar R570. Lineage (NCBI taxonomy): Eukaryota > Viridiplantae > Streptophyta > Magnoliopsida > Poales > Poaceae > Saccharum > Saccharum hybrid cultivar. Next base: position 3,445,183 of record JAQSUU010000304.1, read on the forward strand.
ATTTCCAGAAAAGGGAAGCCTCCTCTGCATGGTCAGTCATAGTTCTACCATTTAGTCCTATGATATGAGCAATAGCATTTCTTCTAAAACTCTCAGTAGCCATTGAATGATAAAAATTTGTGTTCTCATCTCCAAATCTGACCAGATTATTAGTGAACTATTGTTTCCAACAGATTTGTTGATACTTTAGGAGCTTGCCTAACTGGTCTTAAATTAATCTAAAATTTTCCTCTAGCACAAAAAGATTGTTGTCTTCCTCTAGATCATCCAGGAAGTGGAAAGGACTACATTGCAATTCTTGATCAAAAGAGCCAAATTTGATCTACTTTTGTCCTAAGCTTTAAGACTGTTGTGAAGCCGTTTCAATTTGGCAGAAATGAAGCGAGAAGGCCCCCTAGGTGCTAAAGGCGAGGCCGAGTCATTGACCAAATCAAAGAAACCCAGCAGCAGGGGCAAGAAGTTCTCAAAACGAAATAAGTTGGACTAGGGATGGAGGTGCCAATCTAAAACTTACAGGGGGTGTGATCTGACGTTGTCTTTGCTAGTGGGAAAACCATAGTATTTGGATAACTGATCCTCCAGTGAGGTGAAGTGAAAAAACAGCCGATAAAATTCCTTGTTCTAAACCGGCTTCTATGTTGGGCGCATAACACTAGATTATTGTTGTGCTTGTGACGTAAAAAAAGATGTTCTCGAGCCGGCCTGTTGTGATGATGTGACTCGACTTATTTTTACAGTTTGTAAGGCCTTAAGTCCTTCCTTTTTTGATATATAGCTTAAGTGTTTCCGGGGGTTTGTTTTGGTCCTGGCAGGATGGGAGAGCTGCAACAGACTATCTATTGCGCTGAAATGTGAACAGAAATTTGGTACATCCAGTCATTTGAAATTGTTTCTTTCATATATGTTGTTTGCTTTTTAATACACTTGTACTTGCTCAAGGATGATCTAACATCTACAGTTTTGTGTTTACTTTTGAATGGATATTCCAATTAAAATATCTGTTTTGAACTAAGTTCCTGTACTCACGGATGAGCCCGTGCGTATGAAGAGCTGCAACACACTCAGCTTTGGTGTATTGGGTAACCCACCGGGTCTTGTGGCCTTGTGGGTCAAGGGGTGGGTCAACCCAAAACCCAAAATTTGCATAATGGGTCCTATGGGTTAGAAACTGGTTGACCCACTTGTGACCTACCTGCATCGTTACTTTTTTTTGAAAAAAAGACTGTGGGGGGATCCCCACAGTGAACAACCTTTTAATTAATTTTAAGAGAAGGATAGAGTGTCTTACATACAAGTCTAGCTAAAGGCATTAAGCCAAACACAGAAGGATGACCGAAGATCATCCTTGAAACGTACAGACTGTAAACTACACTGAGCTTTAAAATTTGATAACCAAATGTTGGGGGTTGGATCTCTTCTCTGGAAAACTTTGTCATTACGTAATTTCCACAGTTCCCAGGCTGCAGTAAGAGTTGCTTCAGTAAAGAATGGGATGTTGTGTGCTTGTCGAGCTTGGGTGTATCTGTCCAACAGCGGCAGTGATGCATCCCAATCAATGTGTATTGTTGCCCAACAATCCTTCGCAAACTCACACTCAAAGAACAAATGATCAATGGTCTCCTCATCTCCACTAGTACACATAACACAAATGGCATCACCCTGGATATTTAGGTGTCTTCTTCTCAACATGGTTTTGGTGTTGAGACGATCCACCAAAATCAACCATGCAAAAAACTTTATGCGCGAAGTGCATCTTGACTTCCAGATGATTTTAAAAGCCGGGTGAGCATCGACATACTTAAAGACCTCAGAGTAGAAACGATGTGAAGTGTAAGTGTTACCCCAAACCGGCGTCCAGCGATCAATGGCCATTTCATCATAAGGCAGATCTTGCAGCTGTGTTTGTAGGAGTTCCAGCTCTTCTAAGGCCTGCTGAGAGAGAGGCAAAAGGAATAGACTATCCAAGTCAACAGCATCCATGACTTCCATCACTGAAGCATCTCTATTTCTAGCAAAAGAGGCAAGTCTTGGGTATGTCTGTGCAAGAACTAAATCTATCCAAAGGTCATCCCAAAAACAAACCGAGGCACCATTTCCCAGAACACAATTGGAGACGTTTCTGAAGATAACATTAAGCATGAGTATGTCCTTCCACCAAAATGAGCCTACCTCTTTGGCAGTGTTATGGTGGGCAAGGTGTATCAACGTCGAGAGAAGACAGGGGTCCAGCCAAGTGGCTAAACTCACGCATAGGAGCCGACCTGGGGCCGTGATCATCGTAGTCCTTCGGAAGAAGAAGTTACCAAGAAGTCCTTAGTTATCAAGTTATTAGAATATTTATTTAGTTAAGATATTTGAGTTATTTCCTAAAGGTTAGGAAGTCAGTTATCGAGTCTTGTATAAGTAAACCAGTTTGCATCTAATACGATTAGCCTAGGATTGAGACTAATAGTCTCCCTTGGGCGCCCAGCCCTTCTTCATTGTCATCCATTGTCGCTAACCCTAAACCCTAGGCGCCGAGCACGGCGCCGCCGGTTCGTCGTCGTGTGTTCAAGCCCCGACCTCCCGTTCATCATCAGTATAATCTCAGGAGTGCTAACGCTAACAGGCAGCATGAGGAACTTTGATAAAATAATACTTGCTCCATATCAATTGCACCCAGGGGATGTTTGCATGGTTATAGAACTTACTAAGATGTTTCATGAGTAGGGCATCATTTTGTAGTCTGAGATTCAAAACACCTAAGCCACCATTCTCCTTTTGGCTGCATAACAACTTCCCAAGCAACTAAATTACCACCCCTTTTTTAGCATCATTTCCTCTTCATAGGCACTGCTTTCTTGCCCGATCAATATTCTCAATCACCCCTTTTGGTAATTTAATGGTGCACATTGCATAGGTGATAATAGGTGAGATCGATGAATTAACCATTTCAAGTCTCCCTAAATAAGACAACCAAGTGGAGCAAGTTGAAAGTCTTCTTTCAACTTTGTCCATCAATGGGGTGAGATCCTCAATGTGTGGCTTGGTTGTGCCCATGGGTAGGCCCAAGTAGGTGAAGGGCATACAACCCACATCACATCCAAATGTGGTAGCCAAGTGAGATAATCTTTCCTGTGTAATATTGATAGGGTACATGTGAGACTTCCTATAATTCACTTGGAGGCCAGTTGATGTCGCAAAGCTATGCAAGAGTGCTTTCAGGAACAGGAGTTGTCTAGCATCAGCCTATAGGAACAAAAGTGTGTCATCCGCATATTGCACTATAGGGAAATCTGTCATTGGCTGGGGGATGGGAGCAGTGAGGAGATTCATAGAGGCTGCCCGATTTATCATAATTTGCAATATTTCAGCTGCAAGAACAAATAGCAATGGAGATAGAGGATCTCCCTAACGAACACCTCTCTTACATTTAAAGAATTTTCCAGGGACACCATTCAATAACACAGCAGAGGATCCAGAAGACAGGATTTGTTGTACCCATGACGGCCATCTTTCAGGGAATCCAAGATGTTGCATAATATGAGTGATGGCAGTATGTTCCACTGTATCGAAAGCCTTCTCGAAATCGAGTTTGAGGATAATTATTTCTCGTCTTGATTGGTGACACTGATGAATGTACTCATAACTCCATGCTAAGCAGTCCTGTATAGTGCGTGACCGAATAAAACCATATTGGTTGGGATGAACTGTCTGTAGGATGACTGCTTGTAGTCTCTCAGCTAGAATTTTGGTGAGTACTTTTAGGGAGATGTTCATAAGTGAGATAGGCCAGAAATCATTCATAGTTTTTGGACTATTTTTCTTCGGTACCAGGGTGATATAAGATGTGTTAATGCATTCCAAATTGACTGTACCTGAGCAGAAGGCTGAGCATAGTGAATAAAAATCATGTTTGATGTACTGCCAGCATTTCTTCAGAAAGAGCCCGTTAAAACCATTAGGCCCAGGTGCTTTGTCACTTGGCATATGCTTGACCACCCCATCAATTTCATCATGTGAGATAGGACTTGCAAGGTCATCAAGCCCATCTATTGTTGCAATCATGCTATTCAAAACAAAAAGCATGGTGGGATGAGAGGTGGAACCCATTCTGTTTCTAAAAGCAATCCATAACAGACCAGCCTTACTCTCATGGTCTTGAACCCAGGCACCATGCTCATTCATAATCTGAGAAATTGCATTTCGTCTATAGGATATAGTTGCCATTCCATGGAAGAACTTTGTACACTCATCCCCAAGCTTAATTCTGTTTACTGTGTAGCGTTTCTTCCAATATAGATTTTTGTATCGCAACCACTACTGTAGTTGTCATTTCACTGCATTTCTTAAATTGGCTTCTGGATTAAAAAGTCCACGTCTATCTTCTAGAGAATCAATGAAGCATATTACTTTGTTGCGGTTGCTGATGAGTAAGCTTAGGTTGGAGAGATGTTTGCTCCAGTTCTTCAAACTTGCTCTAAGTGCTTTAAATTTGGAAGAAATATTTTTGGCTGCATCATTGAGTGTGGGCGTGCCACCCCAATAGTCTAACACAGTGTCCAGGAAGTCATCTTGTTCAACCCAGAAATTCTCAAATCAAAAAATATTTGCTCTAGGGATCGATGTACTAATAACAATCTTGCAAGGAATATGGTCAGAGGTGATCTTTGCCATGGGGAGGACTTCAGTGTTAGGGAAATCAATTGTCCAATTGGGTGATGTGAAGAACCAATCAAGTTGTTCGAGGAGAGGCTCTAACTGCATGTTACTCCATGTGAAAGCACGTCCCTTTAGAGGGAGCTCAACTAAACCCAGGTGACCAATAGCATCATTAAAAATGGAAGTGTCAGCAAGGTTTCCCCCTGGTTTGTTACGGTTACTGAGTGATCTATAGAAATTAAAATCACCCAAGAATATCCAATTCTCTGTGTCCTCAATGTCATGATTCCTAAACCAGTCAATAAATTCTGTGCGGGCAGGTTCATCACATGGGCCATAGACTGTAGTTAGCTTCCAAGCATCACTATTATGGACTGAGGCAAAACTAACAGTCATGCCAAAACATTGCTTATCTAGGACCATGCCAGAAAAAACCGCGTTGTTCCACAGAACCAGAATACCTCCTGAGGCTCCTATCGAGGGGATGAAATCAAAACAGTCAAAGCCCCTAGGAGCAAACTTTCTGATATATGATGCATCAAACATCTCATGCTTTGTCTCCTGGAGACAAATAACAGAGCTAGCACTTTCCTCAATTTTATCACGTACAGTGTCCCACTTTTCAGTTGCATTTATACCTCAGATATTCCAACAAAGAATGTGTCAGTTGTGTGTACTCATTGGGAAACCAAGTGGGATGAGAAAACGAAGCTGGTAATGTCTAGCATAACCAGGTAGAGCAAGGCACGGGAGGAAATAGAGTTTAAGCAAGCCACTGAAAGATAAAAGCTGAATCAAAAGATAGATGGCCCTTCAAAAGAGCCAGGGAGATCAAGCTGTAGGATCATCATTGGAGATTGGATCGCTGGGCGCCTGCATCAGCGCATCTTCGGTGAGCTCGCCAGGAGCTACACCACACTTGATTCCCCATTCTTGCAACACCGAGACGGGGACAGGGTCTGTCTGACCAGTTGCTTCATCAATCATCAAGATCTCTGCCTTGCGGTTCTTAGATGGCGTGTTCACCAATCTAAAAATACAATACCCCTCTTTGTTCGACCTTCTGATGTTTGACCTTCTGGCACTGCGATGCACCGTGGACTGACTCAGTGGCACATTTGGATCACTGGACACCAGAGTGGGAAGACTCATGCTCTTGCTCCTTGGTGGGCCAGTATGACGTGCTTTTTGGCCCCTGGCTTCTGCTGGGCTGGGCCTAATCTGATCTGTCTGAAATTCAAGCTGAACTGGGCTAGAAACGTCAACATGTACCACACCATCTTCTCCAATGATCAGAGGAGGCGAGACTGGCTGTACTAGGGTGTTGCGTTTGGCAACAAGAACATCCGGCAAAAGCTGCAGTGCTATTGTAGGTAGAACAGGGCGCCACAGAACAATCTCAAGACCAGCTGGGACTGGAACATTTGTTGGTTCATTGTTCTCTGTCATCAGGCTCATCTTCTCAATGAAAATAGGCTGCATGATTATGGTGGAAGAACCAGCACCACTGCTTTCAGACAAACTCTTGCGGTGAAACAAACTGATAGTAGCATAATGGCTCTGAGTGGCAGCAAACCGGGCACTTTCCTCATTGGGGATGGAAGAGGCATTACTAGAAGAACTATCATCTAACATCTGCATCACTTCATCAATGGCAATGTCAGGCCCAACTCCTCTAAGAAATCTCATTGAGGAACTTGACAGGCTCAGATCAAGCAGATTTTGTGGAATAATGGGTTTGGCCGCCGAGAAGTCCGCAGTTGCAGCACTGGAAACGAGGCCGTGATTATGGTACGGAGATATCTCTTTCTCTATATGAGTTGCACCCGATTGGGACTGGAGAGGTAGATTGGACCTCCATTCTACATGGGGAGCAGTTTGCGTAACTTTGGCTTTTGGTCTCCATTCCCAAATCGGTTTAGGGCTGTAACGAGGATTCCTGCAGAATCGTTTGATGTGGCCCAGATTCAGACAACGGATGCATCTAATTTTGGAAAGACAGGCGTCGGGTGTGGCCCAAATCCAAGCAGCGGGAACATTTTATGGGTCGACCCGTTCCATTAGAATTTGAAATTGAATTGGTAACCAGTACAGGGGAGCCCGCTGCCGAATTCGCCGTGATCATCGGCATGCTGTTACTGCTATCAGGATCTCGCCGGTGAATCGAGGGAGAACCAAAAACAAATTTCTTTGGCAAATTAGCAGGATCAATGCATATGGAGAATGAGCCAAATGAGAGAGAGATGTTTGGTTGATGCAAGATTTTGGGAGGGGGTTGAATCACTGATTTGACAAAATGAACATGCTTCAACTTTCCTTTCTTCTTCTCTTCCTTTTTGGCAGATTTGGAGAGGACCTTAGTCCACTCCTTCTCTTGCTCAATCTCCCAAGCACGTTTCTCCCTCTCCCAGTGAGGGTGCCATTATTCCAAAGATGAAAATAAACATCAAAAGAGGAGGTTGTGACACGGTGACGATTGTAAATATGAAATCCGACCTCCTAAGAGAAGACAGAGAAGCGGAAGTGGTTGTTGCTGAGAAATTTGACATGAAAATCCGAAGCACGACCACCCAAACATGATTGCAGAGCAAGACTGACTGAATCCTCAGTCAAACGAAACAGGAATCTCCGAAAGGTCACCAAGAGGAAGAAAGATCCATCAGGGGAGGGGAATGGGTGATGTACTGGTGACTTGAAGCGTTGTCGAACCTCATCTTGGAACACCAGACCTTGATCCAAATCAAGGCGATCCACCAGATCAGAAAGAAGACCCCATGACGAGCGATCATCACTGGGCGATCAGCAGCAGAAGACATGGTTGCCGGCATGGAGGAGCGTGGGTGGACAGAGCGGGGTGGGAGGGGGCAGCGCCATTGGAACTCCTGCTGGCCGGCAAAGGAATACAGGCACTGGACTTGGTTTAGGCGATTTGTCGAGCACCTGGTGGGCAGAGGAAAGCTCACCCCCGGGTAGAATGGTCGCAGGCCAAGGAGCGGCGCTGGTCGCCGAGAAGGAGCACGTGCAGTTGCCGGAGCCGAGATGAACTGGCCTCCGGTGGCGGCGATGGCGCGGCGAACAGAGGCACAGCCAGGTGCGCGAGCAGGCGCGGACGCGGCGGGTGCGAGCGCGGAGAGGCGGAGAGGCGGAGCGACGGTGACGCCGGTGCGAAGGGAGCGGCGGCGACGACGGCAGCGGTGGCCGCCGGGGGGCGGCGGCGAGGATGGAAGATCCTGTCTTCACAAAAGGTTACCTGCATCGTTACTTACTGACGCTAGAGAGGGGGACTTTCCACACTGAACTTTTCTTCCTGCAAAGTGCTTAAGGCCAGATTGTGTTTTTCCTTCGGTTTGATTTGGGGTGGAGCAGCATCACGTTCTTCTTGCATCTGGAAGCTATACCATACAAATAACGGATGCAGCAGCACTTGCATCAAATCATCGTTTCAATTTGCCTTGACATTGAGCAATTCAGTTATTCGGCTGATGGTTTTTACGGCTGATAAACCAGCTGATTCTATTTTATTATGACAGAAAAATACTGTACCATGACTGATAAGCGAGGCTGATAAGTTCAAGCGAACCATGACCTCCACTCCTAGTCACTTTGCTGCTAACTGAGGCGGAGGAGGAGGGTACACGGACTGGAGGGACGGCAGCGGCGGTGCAATGCTCCTACATGTTTGGTTACAGCTCTCACACATCAACACGTGTCCTGTCATGCAAGCTAAATCTCCACAAAATATATTTTGCTCGAATTCTCCGAGGCTCTGTATATTCGTGTCTACAGTGGAATATAGTACATGCGAAGACAAAGACGGTGGGAAAAGGTACCTTCGCCAAGGACAAATGAATCAAGTGGATAAACACTAGCCCCACCGTACCAGCGATACTTAGAAATTTGCCTTTTTTTGCTTTTTTTTTCTCAGCCGTTGTATTCCTTCATTTTAAATATCGTGCATGCTTATAGCATTCTCTTTTGCTCCATAAATGTTTAAAATTTTAATTAATTGATTGACCTCATGTCGACATTCACGCGATATCGAATGTTAATTCGACATTTTGCAAATGTGAAGTCTGCAACTCATATTTTAGTTTGTGAGTATTTTTTTATTGAACCTGTAGCTCAGCCAACAAATTTTGAAAAGAAGCGCGTCGTCATCAGTGACATGGACATCAGTCACGTAGGACCAAGATCTGGCCGTGCAGCAATTGGCAATCGACATGCTTTGGATCACGAAGATTACCCCATTGGACCGCAGGGATGGGCATGACGTTGATGTCCCAGCTAAGTTCACTCAGCTCCAAATCTCACTATGCTGCCTCGATTTCGGAAAGAATATGCTTTTGTTCTGATAGAGAGACTCTCTTCTCTATATTGTTAAAAAGCAGAACTCTGCTGGTATGAGTGGTGGATCCCACTTCTCCCTTTCATGCGCCTCTAAAGTTTACCACACCATCAGCTAAAACTCTGCCACAAAAAAATGGAGACAATTCGTCAAAACCACCAATAAAACAACTTTTTTTTTTGTCTCGACATCATGGGAGGAAGACGTTCCTTTTTTATAAAGGAAGAATTTTATTAATTCACAATCATTACATTGAGCTGTTACAATAATCATGAACTAACTTCCGGTCTCTGCATAAAAGCATACAGCCTAAAAAATAAGAGCCTGGCATATTAATGACTATCAATCCTAAGACTAGATCGCCACCGTTATGCCTTAGGGAATATACCATTGGCCACCTGCATCAAACGTTAGGAAAGACGTTCTATACGGTCTAATTCCAAGATGACTTTCTCGTGTGCACATCAGTCCTTGGCTGTTTCAATCATCTGCGTGTTCCTATATGGGTTTTGCCCACCATTAGTTGGTACCTGCACAGTATAACCTTTACCGTAACACAGTTAAGTTACACACTTGCCTTCGGCCAATAGTTTTTTTGTTATCAGAAAAATTGAAAGTCATCCCAGAATATAGGAGTATGTTACCAAGTGGATTTAACCTTCGGGCAAGCACTACATAGTTGGAGAATGTCGGGAGTGATTGTGTTGAAAAAAAAATGTCCATTTTGTGAAGTTGTCAAAATGTGTAACGGACTTCACCATTGTGTTCCTCTCGTCAAGATGGTCAAAAAAATATATATAGAACTTCCAATTTGGGGTCCGGATGAAAGAGTTATGCCTCCGAGAAAATGTTCCGTCATCAGGACTTCCGGCCCGCACCCGAGCCGGAACTTCCGGCACAAGCTTGAACTTCCGGCCCGCATCCGAGCTGGAACTCCCGGCTCAAGCTTGAACTTCCGGTCCGCACCCGAGTCGGAACTCCCGGCTCAAGCTTGAACTTCCGACATGCGCCCGAGCCGAAACTTCCGGCCAGAGCCGGAACTTCCGGCAAACCTAATAAAAAGGGTTGTTCGGGTTTGACCTTTTGGATTCCGATCCGAACTGTTCTAAACTTATGGAAAACTTGGAAAATAAGACTTGGAGAGGTTTTCTACTAGGATAAGACCACCCCCCTCTATATATATGAGAGGATCATGGCCGATTGAGATCCCATCTATCCAATCATCATATAAACAAATCAATCTACTTCTTTTACCCATTCCTCTTCTCCTTCAACCTCCATGCTGTTCATCCCTTAATCCACGACCAAGGATGATGTCCTAGGCTTGCCGGTCAACCTAGGGCAACCCGGCGACGTCCTTGCCCTGACGGGGTCCCTCCCGAGCAAGAGTTTCGACGGTTTTTTTGCTAGTTTGCCTAAAAACTAGCCGGTTCTTCGTCACGTAAGCGCGATTGATTATCCTTTGGTGGTTTGCTTGTAAACCTCTCCATGCTTCACCACGAAAGAGTGATATCTTGCAGCGTTCTCTGGTCTATAGCAGCCCGGGCGTCCAATGCCCTTTCTAGTGTGTGATTCGGACCACATCCGACATCAACACACTTTTTGGCGACTCCGCTGGGGAAGAATTTGCTTCGGCTCTACTTTGTAGCCGATTCTTCTTGCCCTAGCTCTACTCCTCACTGATCTATCTTCTTGTGCTCACCATTACCATTGCATCTGGCCTAAAAGGCCGATCGTATATGGTTTTGACCCCTTGTGATCTTGTTTGTGATTTTGCAACAAGTTGTGCTACTTATTGGAAAATTCAGCAAGTCGGTCAAGCTCTAAATCATGGAGTACCAAAGTGGTTCATCACAAAACTACTACAATTACCCCGAGGTGCAACTTGCAAATGCATCTTATGATTCTCATGGTTATTTTGCAAGTCATATAAGCTCTCATGTTGGTGTTGCTAGCTGTAATGATACTAGATATGTTGCATCGGCTGATACTTTTGATAATGCTTCTCATCATACACATAATAATTATGGATATCATGGTCAAGAGCCAATGCATGTTGTAAATTCTTTGAGTTTTGATGCTACTAGCAACATACAACATGTAAATTCTTATTCATCGGCTATAAGTTCATAATATGTGGTTCCACCACAAGACATGCCAATGAATGAGAGAATTGACTATGACAATGCTAATTATTTAGCTAATTGCTCTCAAAATTTAGCACCATATGCCAATGCTCCTATTCATAATTCAGTTTCATATGTTACTCCCAACTCAAGACGAATTAATGAAAATTCAACAAGGTATCCAAGTGCTAATACTCATGATTCGGTTTCATGTGTTACTAGTAACCATAGCTGAATCAATGAAAATTCAACACCTCATGTAAGGATCAATGCTCATAATTCGGCTTTGTATTTTACTCATAATCATAGCCGAATTAGTGAAATTTTAGCAAGGCATTTGAGTGCTAAAACTTGTGATTCGGCTCCAAATGTTACTAATAATTGTAGCCGAATCAATTAAAATTTAGCAATGGGTGAGGAAATCCTCGTCAGGCCTACAACTATTGCTAAGCTAAAGGTAGATGGGATCACTGAAGATTCTCTTCTTTTCTATACTATGGTTAAGGTGAATTCTACATTTGATAAGTTAGAGGAAGGAATCTTTGATACTCCTATTGCTACTTCACCTCATGTTGGACATACTAGTGAATCGGCCCTGGCTTTTAGTCAATCTCAATATGAGAGGTCGTTTTACTATTATTTTGATCAGCATGGCATTTTGATCTTAAAGAGTCAATCTAAATTGACTTCTTCAGCGCCTGAAACCGATAGGGCCAGTTCAGGAGGGGCTACCACTATACCTCCTTGTAAGAGGTTGTCTTACTGTTATTTTGATCAAAATGGTAAGCTTAATTTTAGAAAAAAAAACCTGTATTGGTCTCTTCGGTGCCTAAAACTGATAGGGCCAATTCAGGAGAAGCTACCACTATACCTCATGAAAAACATGAAAAGCGACATAAATCAGCTAGACTTAATTTTTCTAGAGCTAAAGAGGTTGTATATTTATCTAGTGATTACTACATCATTGATGAAGATCAAACCCCAACAAGTGAGAAAGGAAGGTTGCCTGCTTACCCAGAATCGGCCGAGCCAACTTTGAAGTCGGTTGAGCCTACTCCTGCCTACTCTAAGATGGCTGGCTGACTTCCCAGTTGGCCAAGCCGACTACCTTTGCCACGTGCTATGAGTCGGCTAGGCTGACTGCCTCTACTGCCTGCTCCGAGTCAGCTAAGCCGACTTCCCAGTTGGCTAGGCCGACTGCCTCTGCTGCCTACCCTGAGTCAGCTAAGCTGGCTTCCCAGTCAGCCAAGCCGACTGCCCCTGCTAGTGCCCAAGTCGGCCTAGCCGACTCCTAATTGGCTAAGCCAACTTTCTCGGTTCCAGCAGTAGCGATGCGTCTTCGGATGATTCGGCACCTATTGTTGATCATTCTCTGGTGATGAAGGGCAACATCATTCAAATCAAGGATATGCACTTCTCCAATATGATCAACAAGGTACAAAATACAAATATTTTGCTCAAATTCCAATCTGGTTACATTATTTCAATCTCTGCATCTATTGGTGATATCCTTGGGAGTAGTTATAATAGACCGATTGAGAATAGCAATTTATTTGTTGATGACAAAATAAATTCAGATTCTATCGGCCAACACATTATGCCATATGGCAAGGCCGATGGTGATACTTCATCAAAGCTAAAGCTTCCCATAAGCAATTACAAAGGTGTGGCCAAATGGATTGATAAAAATCTGATCCCTTCGTTTGCCTAGCTTTAAAGCCAACTCTACAAAAGAATCAGCTAAAGAAATCAAAATACACCTTTGACTTTACTTTTTGTGATCATGTCTTTGATATCTTGCTCAAGAATAATTTTATTAGAATCATCGATCATTGTGCTTTGTCATATATTCAAAACTTAGAAGAGCTTATATATTGCAAGTTGCATAACTCATCTGACCACAATACTTCTAATTGCAATGTGCTTCGTCGAGTGATCCAATCGGCCATTGATAAAGGCCGATTGAAATTTTCTAAAGCTCAACAGATGGACCAATTGGATTCAATTGGTCTTGATGGCAAACAGGTTTTGAATCAGCTTGCAATAGCCGATTCACTCAAAGCTCAATGCTCAAATGTCCAAGAGAGAGATGTGGAGCCGTCAAGTGAAGACAAGGTTGTTGTCCATGAATTACAAGTTGAAGATACTCAAGAGGGTAGTAATGTTATCATAGTTTCAGAAGGCACTGGGGGGCAGGTGAAATCTCTCCAACTAAAGCAAAAGCTGATTGATCCCATTGAGCAAGGGGAATTGGCTAAGGATCCTTCTCTGAAGCATGTCTGTCAAGATGGGGAGAAGGAGGATGCTTATAAAGCTGATGGAGGTAAAGGCCATGACAAGCTAAAGAATAGAAGGCCGAAGCTTAGCTTCAAGGAACTTCTAGCTAAATATGAGAATATAGTAGAAGCAAATGTCACCAATCGGTCAAAGAAAGTGCAATCATCAAAATCACCTCCAAAGCACAAGTTTCAAGAGTGGAATTGGCAAGGAGATAGATCTCACATAGCAGCAACATATTCTCCTTTTGAGTAGCCAATTCCTATGTCATATGGATCACAGCCCGCATATTTTTATCCTTATTCATCTTGGGGCTAGTTTGATTAAGAGGCACATGTTTCATCATATTTTAGGCCACAATATATAGAATATACTGTTCCTAGACATTCAGAGAGATCATCATCTTATAAAAACCGTTTTGATCAAAATCGGTCTGGAGCTCAACCAAAGAAGAAAGTGGTAAAGCAAGTTTACCGTGTGAAGTATGATGGCCGAAAGAAGAAAATTTTAGATCTGAGTTCAACTATTGAAAAGCCAATTACATTGCTAAAAAATCTGGCTATTGATGGTAAAGAAGTGGAGAAATCATCTATTGATGTTGTAGGTGCCAAATTTGAACAAAAGAAGATGAAAGTGCCTAAAATCAAGAAAGAATTGCCGCTGTCCAAAATAGAAGCGAGACCGACATGCTCAATCGGTTTACCAAAGTGGCAAGAAAAAAGTTATAAAAGCTTAGTGCATAGAACCTGAAAGAAAAGGGCTTAGTGTGGGTTCCTAAATGAAGAATTCAAGCTCAGAAAGATAATGCACAAGCAAGTGTTGCAACAAAGGCAAAGGAGAGAAGAAGGTTCAAAAAACAATTGTCAAGTTGGAGGTTTGCACCAAATCATCAAAATCATTGGTCATGCCATCATCCATATTCTCTGCCTATGCCTATACGGAATTCATCCCCTGGTATGCATGGTTATCCCTCAGCTCCTTATTTTGATCTTTGGTTTGGATCTGTATGTTTCGGAGGGTTGCCAAATTATTTTGCTTATCAATGATCAAGAGCCAAAATATTTATTTTGGTTATGCGTGCTCTTGTGGATGAATTCATATGGCCAATATTTTGATATCACCCTTAGTGTAAAAATATAGCCGATGAGTGCTTGTGACCATCGTGCTATTAGAAAGCCCCCCATAAAATTTACTTTGATGGATTTCATGCCCAGGGGGCATGGCATATGCATTTTGGATTTACTTCATAGATATGATAATATGATTAATTGACATGTAAATAAGGCGAAGGTGTTGGCATAATCATTATTTCTCACAATAGTGCTGTTTGAGACATCAAGCCGATTAAAATTACATTTGCACCAAAATTCAAGCCGAATGTGAAGTTTTCTTATTCGGTTTGGCTATATTGCAATCCACGAAGTATGACATGTTGAAGCCTATGGTGATTCTTTACTAGTGGTGCAGCATGTTGCTGGTAGGTTTCAATGTTTAGAAGGATCACTAAGACCTTGTCTTGGTGCTTGCCTTGATATTATTTCCTATTTTGTTGAATTCTAAATTTGGCATATTTTGAGACATGAAAATCAAAAGGCCAACATGTTAGCTCAACAAGCATCTGGCTATGACGTCGGTGGGCGTAATTTTCATATTAAGAACAGCCGATGCATAAAATTTTTAATTTTTCTCGTGTAGGTGTAGACCAGTCGGATAAGCCAATTGACCCAGTCGGCTCAGCCGACTTCCCCTCTGCTGAAGCCAAGTCAGCTCAGCCGGCTGCTATAGTCGGCTAGGCCGACTCCTCCAAGTCGGCTAAGCTGACTGCCCTAGTCGGCTCAACTAACTCCCCTATGACCAGCATGGTCAATGAGCATGACAATCTCTCAAATCGGCCTGGCAAAACTTCCAGTGATGTTGGCGCCAATTTGTATGATTGGAGGACTCCTTTATTGATATATATACGTGATCCAAGTGCTAAAGTTGATAAAAGTGTTCAGCAAAGTGCTTTTCAAGTATGTGTTGAACAATGATGAGCTTTACCAAAGAACCGCCGAAGACTTGTTGCTGAAGTGCTTAGGAACTGATCAGGCAAGAATAGCTATGGGAGAAGTTCATGAAGCTATTTGTGGTATGCATCAATCGGCCCCGAAGATGAAGTGGTTATTATGTAGAGCCGGTTTCTATTGGCCTACTATGATGACTGATTACTTTCGTTACTACAAAGGATGTGAAGAATGCCAAAGGTTTGGAAATATTCAGCTATTGCCTACTGCTATGCTTCATCCTATAATCAAATAATGGCCTTTTCGCGGTTGGAGGCTAGACTTCATTGGTCAAATTCATCCCCCATCTTCCAAGGGACATCGCTTTGTGTTGGTTGCTACAGATTATTTCACTAAGTGGATGAAGGCAGTTCCTTTGAAGAATATGACACACAAGGAGGTGATTGAGTTCATCACTGAGCATATCATTCATAGATTTGTCATACCCCAAACATTAACTATAGATCAAGGGACATCATTTATGTCCAAGGAAGTGAGGGACTTTGCTGAATTATATAAGATCAAGTTGCTCAAATTATCTCCATATTATGCTCTAGCTAATGGCCAAGCTGAGTCTAGTAATAAGATTTTGATCAAGCTTATCAAGAAAAAGATTGAGAAGAATCCAAGAAGGTGGCATGAAGTTTTATCTAAAGCTCTATGGGCACATCACATTTCAAGGCATGGGGTTATAAAAGTTACTCCTTTTGAGTTGGTATATGGTCAAGAGGTTGTGTTGCCTGTCGAGGTAAATTTGGATGCATACAGGCTTGCTAAACAAAATGATCTATCAGCCATTGTGTATCATGATTTGATGATGGATAACATCAATGAGGTAACTGATGTAAGATTAAAAGTTCTCAAGGAGATAGAGAAAGACAAAGCTCATGTTGCCAGGGCATACAACAAAAAAGTCAAGAGCAAATCTTTTCAAGTAGGAGAATTAGTGTGGAAAACCATACTACCTATTGGATCAAAGAGCAATCAGTTTAGCAAGTGGTCACCAAATTGGGATGGTCCTTATAAAGTGATCAAAGTCATAAGTGGTAATTCTTATTTGCTAGAGACATTGTAAGGTGAACGTCTCAAAGTAGCATTCAATGGAAGATACTTAAAAAAGTATTTTCCAAGTGTTTAGAAAGAAGCCTAAGTGCTCTCCAAACAATAGCCGATACATGTATCGCCCTTAGAATAAAATGGCCGATGTATACATCGCCCTTAGTCACCATGCAGCCGATGAGATGGGTATCGTTGTTGTTTGGTTCAATTATGTTAATTTGATCAAGTGTTTTCAGGTTCATGCATCATAAACCTGAAAACAGGGGGCATATGTTGACAACAAAACATGTCCATTTTGTGAAGTTGTCAAAATGTGTAACGGACTTTACCATTGCATTCCTCTCATTGAGATGGTCAAAAAACATATATGGAATGTTCAATTTAGGGTCCGGATGAGAGAGTTATGTCTCTGAGAAAATGTTCCGTCATTAGGACTTCCGGCTTAAGCTTGAACTTCTGGCCCACACCCGAGCTAGAACTTCCGGCTCAAGCTTGAACTTCTGGCCCGCATCAGAGCCGAAACTCCCGGCTCAAGCTCGAACTTCCGGCCCGCACCCTGCTAGAACTCCTAGCTCAAGCTTGAACTTCCAGCAAACCAAATAGAAAGGGATGTTCGGGTCTGACCTTTTGGATTCCGATCCAAACTGTTCTAAACTCATGGAAAACTTGGAAAATAAGGTTTGGAGAGGTTTTCTATTGGGATAAGACCACCCCCCTCTATATATATGAGAGGATCATGGCCGATTGAGATCCCATCATCCAATCGTCATACAAACAAATCAATTTACTCCTTTTACACCTTTTCTCTTCTCCTTCAACCTCCATGTTGTTCATCCCTTGATCCATGACCAAGGATGATGTCCTAGGCTTGCTGGCCAACCTAGGGCAACCCGGCGATGTCCTTGCCCTGACGGGGTCTCTCCCGGGCAAGAGTTTCGACGGTTTCTTTGCTAGTTTGCCTGAAAACTAGCCGGTTCTTCGTCACGTAAGCACGATTGGTTATCCTTTGGTGGTTTGCTTGTAAACCTCTCTGTGCTTCACTATGAAAGAGTGATATCTTGCTGCGTTCTCCGGTCCGTAGCGGCCCGGCCATCCAATGCCCTTTCTAGTGTGTGATTCGGACCACATCCGACGTCAACAGATTGCAACGACACACTCGTGGACATAGAGGAAAATGAAAGGAAGGTACTATAAGAAAGATGACTCAAGAGAGCTTGAGCGGGTGGCATTCGCATCAGAAGTGGACAATCTGCACCTTATTCTATCGATGTGACATATAAGTGCTAATCCATTCGCCTTTTGGACGTGGATGGGACATGTTCATCCCCAATCCATAATGCATCCTCCTACACGGGAAGCAGATTTTATTATTGCTTCTCCATCTATTGCGAGTGAATATGGCCTAGTAAAGATCTCAATGCTTTGCTCTCCGAACAAATTATTTCACTTATATCCTCATGCTGCAACAATGCCAAAAATCACAGTCAGTATGGGTCTGATTGGTTGCCTGTATTAACCTGTATCTAGGCTTGTGTAGTGCAGTTTGCTTACATTTAGTTGCCTACATACTCTTATATGCAGACTTTCATAGGGCTCAAAGCAAGCCTAATGTTGTATTAGCTAGTATGCCATATTTGACCATATTAGACAATATAGGTTTTCACAAGCCAGTGCGCACACAAAAAGAAATATTCTCATCCCACATACATGTACTAGCTAGAAATATGAGACCTCAACTAGAACATAGAGGTGACTTCATACAACAAAATGTAAACAATCAAACATAATTTTATCTAATAACTTTCCTATGTAGCACAACCTAACACCAAGACATTACATACATTCAGGTTGGCTTAGGTTTTTTTTGAACTAGGGAGCTTTGCTCCTCATTCCCATGCAATTGCACGGAAACACGGTGGGTGCCGGGTTTTGAACCTAGGGTGGCTGAGTGCATGGCTCTTTGAGCCTGTGCTACTAACCAAACGAGCACTTGCTCATGTAGAAGTGGCTAATTCTAAAAAAATGGAGACATGGCTAGATCTTCTAATAGGTATGGTAGATTTGATTGGTGAAAAACTCGACGTTCATGATTGAAGATTAACCAAGTGGGATCTACAATAGCTACACCACGGCTCTGTTGGTTATCAACCACACATAACATGATTGACCTCATTTAGAAGGCTTTTCCTACAAGAGAATCGAAAACACAAGTACGAACATGGAGAACACAATCTAAATTTGCAAATATAGATAAAGTATAACAATATGGTATGAGGTTCAAGTCTTGATTTGACACAACATACAAGAACAAGAACGAGAATAGGGGGGCCTAATTCATAGCAGAACAACTTGGCGTTACAAGCACTACAACATCAAACTTAACTGTAACACCCTAAAAATTTGAAAAGAAGAAAAATAGGAAAAATATGATTTTTGTATATTTTTGTGAGCATGAAAATTTAGAATGATAATAATTTTTATAAATTTAAAATTTAATATAAGAGTAGAAACATGTTTGTGCACTCATGCTGTTGCATTTAAATTTTTGAGATGAGTGGTTTGATCAAATTCAAATTTGGATTTGAAAATCTTTTGAAAAATAGCTTTGAAAAGTTTGAAAAAGAAAAAGAGAAAGGGAATTTTCCTCTTCAGGCCGAAACCTTCCCACAGCCCAACTCCCCGGCCTGCCTCGGCGGCCCATCCTTTCCTCTTTGTTTTTCCCCGCGCCCGCCTTCTCCCGCGTGGGCCGAGCCCAAGCCGCGGCCTGCTGGCCCAGTCGCGCGCGCAGTCGCTCTGAGTCGCTGACACGAGGGGCCCGCTTGTCAGTGTCTCTTTCCACCTTTCCTTTCTTCCTCCTCCCGACGACGGCGGGATTCGCTTTCCTTCTTCCACCGATCGAATCCGCGGCTCAATCTCCCTATTTCCTTTCTTAGAACCGCCTTCGGGCTATAAAAACGAGACCCCTGCATCGTACCGCCCCCATCCCATCCTTTTGGAGCTGCTCTAGTCGTCTCGACGCGCCACCGTGAGCACCACCACCTCCACCGTCCGCCACCGCAAGCATGCCGCCGTCTTCGTCCATCCCGTGCCCTAGATTTCACCCTAGGTGAGTTCGCCATGCTTCGGTCTTCCTCCCCGTGCTCTCCGCTTGCTGAATGATGCCGGGAATCGAGGTCTTGCGGTTTCCAGTCATGGCGCCACCGCGGAAAGGTCACCGTCGGCCGATTCTGGCCGGAGCGCCGCCGGCCTCCTCCCCCGATTAGATCTAGGCCGTTCGTTTTGAATCCGACGATCGAAAATTAAAGATACCCCTTCGGCCGGAAAATTTGCTAAAGAGCCCCTGAAGTTTTTAAGTTCTTAACCCGCAGTCCAAAACGTATTATCCCGCGTTCGTTTTGATCTGTTGAAAGCGTATTTCGTCTCGGTAATTGAAAAATACGTTTTCTGATATTTACAGTTTTGCCACTGAGTTTGTTTTAGTCATAAATTATCCGTTTTAACTCCGATTTGATCCATTCAAATTGCGTTAGATTTGTATTTGCGAGCTCTACATGATGATAGAACTGTACAGTAGGTTTGAGATAATTTATTTTCGAGTTTATATTAAAGTAATTATTTATCTATAGGAAATCTTAGAAAATTCATAACTTTTACGTTTTAAATCCAAATTTCGTGATCTTTATGTCTATGTGATCGTAGTAATGTGTAGAAGAGTTTTACAAACTTGTTATACTGTTAGTGCTACTGTTGGTTAGGTTTTCTATCTTTAAGTTCCGATGTGAGATTTAATCTATTACTTTAATAAAGTAGATCTTGTTTAAATCATATCTTCTACGTTTTAGATCCGTTTTAGCTCATTCGAGTTGCGTTAGATTCATAGCAACGAGATTTACGCGTTAGTGACAATGTTTACCATATTACTAATTCTGAAATTTTATGGTTTAAATCATATCTTGATTAATAATTATGCAACTGGGTTTTATAAATAAAATATGATTTGTTTTACTTTAAGTTTCATAATTTGAATCTAAATTTGACTTAATTCCATATATAGTATCTATAAAATATCTTATATATGTTATTATATAATTAAAACACATGAAACTAATAGTTTTATATTTTCTCCTATGAGCAAATCTTTCGGTAGATGTATCTTTTCAACCGTAGCTTCGATTAGAGTGATTTTCGCGCCTGTGTGTTCATAGCAATGCGTAGAACCTCTTTAAAATCTTTTCACATATTGTTTCATATGTTTGGTCTACTGTTCTAATTTAGATCTATTGTTTGCTTCGTGTATGATTGCTCGATGTGTGTGTGGTGATTTATTGATCAAGTCCAGTCGGTGAGATATACGTGGTTATCAAGAAGAAGAAGAAGAAGAACGTTGAAGATTAAAGCTTACCGAAGGATCGGTGTTTAAGGCAAGTATAGCATGGGATTATCCTTGTTTCCTATTCACCTTTAATATACTTAATTCATGTGCATGTGTCTACCTTGTTACCACTAAGGATATCCTAGCTTTTATATCTTGTACCTTGACACCTATGGGACATTGCATTGGGTAGTGATGCTAGTGCTTAAGATAAATAATCATGATCTGTAACTTGACTAATGGTATAAGCAATAAACGTTTAAAAGATGCTTTAAAGCAATATGGCTCAAGAGGGCTAGAGCATATTTTGTTGTTTTTATGGTGCTCTAGTTTCTCTCCCTAAGGACTTATCTGTAAGCGAACATCCGGGACTTACAGTACAACTGTGAGGGCTATATGGCTCTGGCTTTAGTCAAGTATGAGGACCTTTTCTAGCTTGTTAGAGGTATTCCTTCATGGTGTAAGAACGGCTTGACGAATCGGGTATAGTGCGGCCTCTGTCCTTATGTGTATAGGCTGCGCGTTATTGTGCCATTTGGAAGGGGGGCTCTACATCTGTTTGCCGAGTGAATCTAATGGCCCTAACTTGTTAGACGAACCTTTGAAAGACTTCATAGTGAACCCTACCGACCTTCCTTGGAAGTGGGTCAAGAGATTAGCTACCTCGGGCGAAAGGGTAAATCACGACTCACAGTGAAAGTGTACAACCTCTGCAGAGTGTAAAACTGTTATAACAGCCGTGCTCACGGTCACGAGTGGCCTTGGACCCTTACAGAATAAATGATGAACACTGATGATAATGATAATACTGATGATATTGATGCTCACTAATGATTATTGTTTCTTGCTATACATTATTCTTGTTTACATGATCATGAGGTTATTTGGGATTGTGGTAAACTTGTTGCTACTCAATTGTTAAAAGATGACTCAATAAAAACTATCGCAGTAAACTTGTGTCAAACCTTTTGAGCTTCATGAACCCCATGTTATATTTGTTGAGTTCGACATGGACTCACTCTTGCTATTTCCCCACATCTCAGGAAGGGTACCAGATTTCTAGATTCTGGAATTGTTAGGCTTGTGATCAACCAGTTAGTTTGATCCTGGAGTGAAGGTTGCACCTGGTGTTCGGAGTTGTCTTTCCGCTGTGTTATTCTCTAAGGTATACTTTATACTATTGAGTTATGTATATTAACCATTTGTCTTTTGATATTACACTTATCTGTGGTTATATGTGAGATTTGTCGTCTTTATTTCACATATAGTGTATGTCTGGTTTTATCCTTAAAACCGGGTGTGACAGATTGGTATCAGAGCAATGCTGACTGTAGGACGCAAGCCTAGTTAGAACTGGACGTTTAGCATGTTCTCATTGTTGCCTATTTCTTGCTTCTCTTTAACTTTGTTATTTTCTCAAAGTTATGCTTAATTCTATCCCCGTTCTGTTATAAAAACCTTGTCTCTATTTTGAACCTTTTCTCCTTGTCTATTAGACGGCTCGTGACGAGAAGACTGTGGATTTCAGAGGTTAAGAGGACTGAATTGTGTCGCTCTTGCTCATTTTTGACAAAAAACCATTAGCGATGCAAAACCAATTACTAGAAGGAATGGCTCAACATGGGAATTCTCAACGATGCTTATCTCAAGGTCAAGCCAACATATCCAAGGGGTCAGAGAAGATACAAGTAGCAGAAGCTTGGAAGAATATGAAATCCAATAAAGATGTTGATAATAAGGCATTTGGGGAGCAGGAACAATGTCACTGCTGTAAGCATTATGGTTTTCCCTGTCTTCGAAACAAGTCTAATAAGGGGAAAGTCAAGGTGGATCCAAATTTTGAGATCAACATGGACAAGAAGAGAAAGGCAATCTCATTAGAACCACTTGTGGAAAGCAATGAGCAAGCGAGTTATACTACATTGTCACATGCAGCCCTGATCCCCTGTCAAACAAATCCAAACCCTGAAGAGTTAGAAGCCCCTCCCGCTAAAACTACTCCCCATGAAGTAGTCATAGATGGGTGGACAATTACCTATAAGGAGTATCAACCCCGAAAGGCCAAACAAGCTAAGAAACAAGCCAAAGGGACGAAGGTGAACTTTTATGGCCAGCAAGATAGCAGCATACCAAACAACAGTTCCGTAGAGTATGACATCACAAAAGATCCAGCTAAGAGAAAGTGTTATCATTGCCAACAGGAAGGACATTATATCAAATCTTGCCCACAGAAGAATCAACAACAGCAAGACCCAGGACAGGATGTCCAAAAGGAGCATGTGCAGGGAAATAAATTAAAAAGAAATTACATCCATGGAAGGTTGAAACATGTGGATATTTCCACCATTCCTGGAGCTCAGGAGGTCATGTTTGGATCAATTCCAGTAAGTTCAGGAAATGCCAAGGTTTTGTTTGACCCCAGTGCCTCACATTCATTCATATCTAGACAATATGTAAAAGATCATAACATACTTATGCTTCCAAGGGGAAAAACAGTTATGGTTGAAACTCCAAGAGGTGAAATAAAGGCAGACCGCGTATGCCCAAAAGTTAGTCTGGACATAAAGGGGGTAAATTTTAAGGTAAACCTCATTGTTTTGGAATTAAGGGACATTGATGTTATCCTTGGAATGGACTGGTTATCTACTTGTAAAGGAGTGATTGAGTATGCCCAATGTTCAGTGTTTCTAACTACACTTTCAGGAGAAAGGATTGAGTATGAGGGTATTAAATCTACACCTGAGGGATACCAGGTTGACCCATCTTAAGGTATGAGTTATAAGAATGGTAAAGAGAGATGCAGAGATTCAGATGTCCATATAAAGCAATAAGGAATGTAAGAGACGTTATCTACTTTGGATACTGCTACAATCACACCATGTTTAAGGAATAGGAGTTATGTCCCGTGTAATAAAACCGTTAGTAGCCAAGTTGAGTCATCTTAATGTGTGGCTAATGAACATTTAAGTGTTTAGTTGCTTTGTGCTTATGTTTATGCTTGAGTTGGAATTTTGTAATGAGTGGAATGATCTCGTGGGCTTTGACCATGATTTCATTTAGTTTATATGTATAAGGTATAAGGATTAATGAAATAAATAGCTGGGTTTTGGTTATCTCCTGCTTTCTATATCTTGTCTTTCGGAGCAGCCTGTCTTTATCAACTTATATCTCTGTTCTTGGATGACCAAAAATCATGAGAAAATTCTGGACAAGAGTGGACTTCAACGTCTCTCTCTAAATGCAAGAACTACCCTCATAGTTGTTTTGGTTTGGGAGATACAAAAAGCATAAGGCAATGTATATGTGCTGTCATAAACCTGGAACAGTTTCTGATAAGTACTGTTTTCGACCAAGTTAACTATAGAATCTGGAAGTGTGTTCTATAAGCAAGTTGCAGAGAATTTTATAAGATTTCCATCGGTGTAAACTACAGCTTCATTGGATTAACAAAATGAGAGTTACAGCTGTTTTACTGCACTGCTGATTTTCTGCTCGTGAGAAATTTCAGATTTCTTGTTCTTACCCATGCACAGGAGTATCATTGGGATGTCAGAACACTTTTTAGCTCATCTAGAAGAAGGGTTCAGGCTACCCTATTTGGTGTCCCTTATTTTAAGGGGGGTAGCCAATGTAAAGAAGGATTATTAAGATTGAACTCTTTAGTTGGAAGTATTGGTTAGTCTCCATGATTGAGTTGCCACTCTTGAGCAAAAATGTTCTGTGAACAAGGTTGATAATTTTGGATCCATGGAGACAAGAGTTGTCCTTTTGGATAGTTCATGATTATGATCATCTATACTTGCTCGTGTTGCTGATGTTGGTCACTTGATGACAGGAAGTGTAGTGTCTCATGACTCAGGAGCCCTATATGACGTCTCGCACTAATATGTGTGAATAGATTGATGTTTCTGCCATTGAAGGATGTTATGGGTATGATGAAGCCGAGCACTATCAAAACAACAATGTTGAAGAGCAAGTTGGGAGTGAACTAAGTCAGAATCCACAACAACGAAAGCGGAAAAAAAAAGCCCATAAGAAGCCTGCTCAAGGAAGCAAAGCGCAGCAAAATTATGTCAATGGAAGACTGAGCAATGTGGATATAGATAAAATTCATGGAGTTACCAAAGTGGTGGGTGGTTATATTCAAGTAAGCTCAGTACAAGTTTTTGCTTTATTTGACCCTAGTGCTTCGCATTCTTTCATTTCCGCCGACATGGTAGAGACGTGCAAGATGGTGAAGTGTCCAATGAGGAGGCCTTTGCTAGTTCAAACTCCAGTGGGAGAAATGCAGACAAATCAGATATGCCCGAATGTCAGTCTTGTCATAAACAAAGAAAACTTCACCGCAACACTCATTGTGTTGGAGTCACTTAAAATTCGCGTGGATCTTGGTAATGGATGGCTCTGTGCACACAAAGGAGTGATTCATGGTACTCAGTGCACCATGCTCTTAACAACACCGTCAAGGAAAAGAATTGAGTATCAAGGTGGTCGACTTTTACCTGAGGGAGATGAGAATGATCAATTAGAAGATAGGTACACCAAGAATAGCAAAGTGGACCATGAGTTTACTGAAGTCATAGCAGAGGAACAAATAACTTTGGAGGAGCTCAATAGGAGAGATGATCCTGTTTAGGCAGATTAGTCAGTCAGGATATGAGAAATTGTCTCATGACTCTGAGCGAAAGATGTAATTTAGAAAATGAAGATCAAATGAAGACAAAGTGTCATTATCTCTTTTGTCATCATCTTCCAAATCTCGGGACGAGATTCATTTTAAGGGGGTAGAATTGTAACACCCTAAAAATTTGAAAAGAAGAAAAATAGGAAAAATATGATTTTTGTATATTTTTGTGAGCATGAAAATTTAGAATGATAATAATTTTTATAAATTTAAAATTTAATATAAGAGTAGAAACATGTTTGTGCACTCATGCTGTTGCATTTTAATTTTTGAGATGAGTGGTTTGATCAAATTCAAATTTAGATTTGAAAATCTTTTGAAAAATAGCTTTGAAAAGTTTGAAAAAGAAAAAGAGAAAGGGAATTTTCCTCTTCGGGCCGAAACCTTCCCACAACCCAACTCCCGGCCTGCCTCGGCGGCCCATCCTTTCCTCTTTGTTTTTCCCCGCGCCCGCCTTCTCCCGCGTGGGCCGAGCCCAAGCCGCGGCCTGCTGGCCCAGTCGCGCGCGCAGTCGCTCTAAGTCGCTGACACGAGGGGCCCGCTTGTCAGTGTCTCTTTCCACCTTTCCTTTCTTCCTCCTCCCGACGACGGCGGGATTCGCTTTCCTTCTTCCACCGATCGAATCCGCGGCTCAATCTCCCTATTTCCTTTCTTAGAACCGCCTTCAGGCTATAAAAACGAGACCCCTGCATCGTACCGCCCCCATCCCATCCTTTTGGAGCCGCTCTAGTCGTCTCGACGCGCCACCGTGAGCACCACCGCCTCCACCGTCCGCCACCGCAAGCACGCCGCCGTCTTCGTCCATCCCGTGCCCTAGATTTCACCCTAGGTGAGTTCGCCATGCTTCGGTCTTCCTCCCCGTGCTCTCCGCTTGCTGAATGATGCCGGGAA
Organism: Saccharum hybrid cultivar R570; assembly: GCA_038087645.1. Lineage (NCBI taxonomy): Eukaryota > Viridiplantae > Streptophyta > Magnoliopsida > Poales > Poaceae > Saccharum > Saccharum hybrid cultivar. The sequence goes on from JAQSUU010000304.1 coordinate 3,471,620, forward strand.
TCGAGGTCTTGCGGTTTCCAGTCATGGCGCCGCCGCGGAAAGGTCACCGTCGGCCGATTCTGGCCGGAGCGCCGCCGGCCTCCTCCCCCGATTAGATCTAGGCCGTTCGTTTTGAATCCGACGATCGAAAATTAAAGATACCCCTTCGGCCGGAAAATTTGCTAAAGAGCCCCTGAAGTTTTTAAGTTCTTAACCCGCAGTCCAAAACGTATTATCCCGCGTTCGTTTTGATCTGTTGAAAGCGTATTTCGTCTCGGTAATTGAAAAATACGTTTTCTGATATTTACAGTTTTGCCACTGAGTTTGTTTTAGTCATAAATTATCCGTTTTAACTCCGATTTGATCCATTCAAATTGCGTTAGATTTGTATTTGCGAGCTCTACATGATGATAGAACTGTACAGTAGGTTTGAGATAATTTATTTTCGAGTTTATATTAAAGTAATTATTTATCTATAGGAAATCTTAGAAAATTCATAACTTTTACGTTTTAAATCCAAATTTCGTGATCTTTATGTCTATGTGATCGTAGTAACGTGTAGAAGAGTTTTACAAACTTGTTATACTGTTAGTGCTACTGTTGGTTAGGTTTTCTATCTTTAAGTTCCGATGTGAGATTTAATCTATTACTTTAATAAAGTAGATCTTGTTTAAATCATATCTTCTACGTTTTAGATCCGTTTTAGCTCATTCGAGTTGCGTTAGATTCATAGCAACGAGATTTACGCGTTAGTGACAGTGTTTACCATATTACTAATTCTGAAATTTTATGGTTTAAATCATATCTTGATTAATAATTATGCAACTGGGTTTTGTAAATAAAATATGATTTGTTTTACTTTAAGTTTCATAATTTGAATCTAAATTTGACTTAATTCCATATATAGTATCTATAAAATATCTTATATATGTTATTATATAATTAAAACACATGAAACTAATAGTTTTATATTTTCTCCTATGAGCAAATCTTTCGGTAGATGTATCTTTTCAACCGTAGCTTCGATTAGAGTGCTTTTCGCGCCTGTGTGTTCATAGCAATGCGTAGAACCTCTTTAAAATCTTTTCACATATTGTTTCATATGTTTGGTGTACTGTTCTAATTTAGATCTATTGTTTGCTTTGTGTATGATTGCTCGATGTGTGTGTGGTGATTTATTGATCAAGTCCAGTCGGTGAGATATACGTGGTTATCAAGAAGAAGAAGAAGAACGTTGAAGATTAAAGCTTACCGAAGGATCGGTGTTTAAGGCAAGTATAGCATGGGATTATCCTTGTTTCCTATTCACCTTTAATATACTTAATTCATGTGCATGTGTCTACCTTGTTACCACTAAGGATATCCTAGCTTTTATATCTTGTACCTTGACACCTATGGGACATTGCATTGGGTAGTGATGCTAGTGCTTAAGATAAATAATCATGATCTGTAACTTGACTAATGGTATAAGCAATAAACGTTTAAAAGATGCTTTAAAGCAATATGGCATAAGAGGGCTAGAGCATATTTTGTTGTTTTTATGGTGCTCTAGTTTCTCTCCCTAAGGACTTATCTGTAAGCGAACATCCAGGACTTACAGTACAACTGTGAGGGCTATATGGCTCTGGCTTTAGTCAAGTATGAGGACCTTTTCTAGCTTGTTAGAGGTATTCCTTCATGGCGTAAGAACGGCTTGACGAATCGGGTATAGTGCGGCCTCTGTCCTTATGTGTATAGGCTGCGCGTTATTGTGCCATTTGGAAGGGGGGCTCTACATCTGTTTGCCGAGTGAATCTAATGGCCCTAACTTGTTAGACGAACCTTTGAAAGACTTCATAGTGAACCCTGCCGACCTTCCTTGGAAGTGGGTCAAGAGATTAGCTACCTCGGGCGAAAGGGTAAATCACGACTCACAGTGAAAGTGTACAACCTCTGCAGAGTGTAAAACTGTTATAACAGCCGTGCTCACGGTCACGAGTGGCCTTGGACCCTTACAGAATAAATGATGAACACTGATGATAATGATAATACTGATGATATTGATGCTCACTAATGATTATTGTTTCTTGCTATACATTATTCTTGTTTACATGATCATGAGGTTATTTGGGATTGTGGTAAACTTGTTGCTACTCAATTGTTAAAAGATGACTCAATAAAAACTATCGCAGTAAACTTGTGTCAAACCTTTTGAGCTTCATGAACCCCATGTTATATTTGTTGAGTTCGACATGGACTCACTCTTGCTATTTCCCCACATCTCAGGAAGGGTACCAGATTTCTAGATTCTGGAATTGTTAGGCTTGTGATCAACCAGTTAGTTTGATCCTGGAGTGAAGGTTGCACCTGGTGTTCGGAGTTGTCTTTCCGCTGTGTTATTCTCTAAGGTATACTTTATACTATTGAGTTATGTATATTAAGCATTTGTCTTTTGATATTACACTTATCTGTGGTTATATGTGAGATTTGTCGTCTTTATTTCACATATAGTGTATGTCTGGTTTTGTCCTTAAAACCGGGTGTGACACTTAACCGAGGCGGGCATTTTGGATTAACCGAGGCAGGCAAACCATCCGCCTCGGTTCAGAGGTTACGGTTAATCTATACCTAATGTTAGGGACTGTGACACCTAAGAGGGGGTGAATTAGGCAACTTAAAACTCTACTTCTACCTATGACCTCTAATTCTACCTAGTCAAAACCTATATAACAAAATAATCTATCTAAATGTGCAACTATAGTTTTGCTAGGTGTATTACTATCTCTACCGTAAAAGAGTTATGCACCCTAGGCTCCAATCATATCAACTAGCCTATCAACTAAGCTAGGAAAGTAAAGCACACAACCAAGGTAGCAATGTAAATGCGGAAGGTAAAGATGAGGTAGAGATGCAAACTCAGAGTCAACAACTCCGGTATTTTTACCAAGGTATCGAGAAGCACGCAAGCTTCTCCCTAGTCCTCGTTGGAGCCCCTCGCAACGGCCAAGCTCCCAGTCAGGTAACTCCATAGATAGCCCTGAGCCTTCCCCATGCGCAAGTGGGTCTCTGATGTCCCTTCCGGCAAGCCTCTCCCGGAACGCTTCCCATCGTCTTCACTATCAAGTTTCCAGCCAAAACACCACGGGCCTTATTCCCTCCGTACATGGTGGCAGCCACACCACAATCGCGGTTGGTGTGGTCTCACAAGACTTACAAGCCCCATCGAGTACAATGTTGCATGCAAGCATCGAGTGATAAGAGGTGTGCAAACCTCACTAAACACTAGGCCTAAACCTAGAGGAAACGCATATGAACATGGTCTAACTTACCTAAGCCCTTCGCAAAGCACCTACGCTAATCACATTATGATCTATTAAGCCCTATGCAAATGGAGAACTCTAAAATGGTGTATCAACACTCTAGCATCTTCCCATAGCTTCTTCACACTTCATTTGGCTAGCCAAGGGGGTATTTATAAGCCCCTAACCAAATTGAGTTGTTGGTTCCTTGAATGGGCATTTCTACATCCAACCGGACTATACTGTTCATCCAGTCTAGAGGTACTATTCATAGGTTCTAGTTCTCTTCCCAATAGTCACTTGAGCCAACTGTTACATGAGTGTGAGTGGCTGCCATGTGGGCCATCGAACCGGACTGTCGCTTGATGGTCATGTTCACCCAACTGGACTTGGTCCTATTGAATTAGCGCTCTCTAGAACCTCTTTGGATACAATGGGACCAGACCATTGATGGTCCTATTCCCCCAACTGGACTAGGTCCTGTTGAATCAACGCTCTCGGGATGCAACCCCACCAACACTATTCACTAGGTCGGACTGGCACTATTGATAGAGTTCGGTACTCATATTTTGGGCATAACTTTTAGCTCCCAACTCTGATTTTGATGATCTTGGATTTTTTAGAAAGCTAATGAAAAGTTGTACAACTCTGAACTAGTGTAATATCAATTTTAGCTAATCCAAAATCATGAGACAGTTCAATTCATTCACATCTTTGTCTCGGCTTCGGTGACTTTCAATTTTGTTCATATCTTGGTCTGGGCTTCTTAATCTTTGCATCTTGGACTCCTAGCTTTACTTCTAGATTGATCACACATCCTCTTAGTGTCTTCCTTAAAGTGTTGATCAATTCTTCATGTTCCACTCTCGATCCAAGTTCGCTATGTAACCTATTGGACTACAAAACATACACTTGCAAACACATTAGTGCAACTTGGTTGTGTTGATCATTAAACACCAAAATCCAAACTAAATGGGCCAAGGGTCCATTTTCCTTACACCTACCGAGATGGTTCCTTGGCCTAACTCAGTTCATCAATCAGAAAAAACAAAAAAAAGAAATACCCATCGACAAGCCCATCCACAGGCCCATCAAGCCGATCCACATGCCGCTGTCGTAGCTCGCTGGATCTATGTGCCATCATCGCACCCGGTAACCAGATTGGGCACTCGCTCACTAGATCTGGGACCCGCTCACCAGATCCGGGCACCTACTCATGGGGCCGTCCGTGGAGCCACCGGACTGCCGCTCCTCGCTGATGTGTCACCGCCGTAGGAGACGCCATCGGGACCACTGCTTGAGGGAGAGGGAGGGCTAGATCCGCCTCTGGGGAAGCCACCGCCGGGTGCCACAATAGCTGGGGTTGGGACTTGTCGGGTGCCTCCGGGGAAGCCGCTACAGCTAGGGTCGAGAGCCGCCACCGGGACCGCTGCTCGGGCTCAGGAGGCGCCGCCGCTGCAGGGCCATCTCCGTTGCATGCGTGGCCCCCTGCTACCAGGGTGCACGACGTCGCCATCGGGCGCACGGCACGCCGCCGCCAGGCGAGTGTGCGATTGCCCCCACCACCGGGCATGACATCATTTTTGTTCGTGTCTTGGTCTGTGCTTCTTAATCTTTGTGTCTTGGACTCCTAGCTTCACTTCTAGATTGATCACACATCCTCTTATTTTCTTTTTTAAAGTGTTGATCAATTCTTCATGTTCCATTCTCAGTCCAATTTCACTATGCAACCTATTAGACTACAAAACATACACTTGCAAGCACATTAGTCCAACTTGGTTGTGTTGATCATCAAACACCAAAATCCAAACTAAATGGGCCAAGGGTCCATTTTCCTTACAATCTCCCCCTTTTTGGAGATTGATGACAAAACGACCAAAGCAAGCAAATAATAATAAATGCGGAATTTTAAAAACTATCTACTTGCTAGGATGCAATGCAAAGGCAAGTTTATATGATGCTAAAAGATAACACTTGTATGGATCTTTGTAAACTTATATTGCCCTTGCAATTTGTCTCCAAGTGGTATTATGGACTTAAGCCTCACCCTAACTCCATAATCCACTATCCTCCCTTTCTCGGACCATTACCATTTGTATTTTGTTTATGATCGGACTTGCTTTTGGTCCTATAATTTCTCCACCTTTGGAATCAAACACCGAAAAGGAAGATATTAGTAGCACAAGGAAGGGTCAAATTTTGTGATCCTTTATATGTGGAGTGGAATAGATCACAAGACTTGACTCTCACATTACATAGACTAAGCTCCCCCTAAATATATGTATAATTGGCAAAATAATACACAAGGGAGTTTAATCTATATAATACATGCACTACTACAGATTGACCTATCACCAATGCCTCTATCACCGCCAGTATCATTAAAACGTTAGTGATGCTTATCACCAACGGTTCGTAAGACGAACAATTGGTGATGAGAGTATCACCGCCGGTTCATAAGAACGTCGTGGTTGATAATTATCACCACCGCTTCATCTTACCAACCGTTAGCGATAGTCCATCATCACAACCGGTTTGCACCACCAACCGGCGATGATGATGTGCTCCTTATCACTGCCGCCTCGCCATATGAACCAGTGGTGAAGACGTTTTTCACCGCCGGCTTCTTGTAAGATACGGCGATGGTAACTATGCTACAACACAATAAAATTCATAACTTTTTTAAATAAAGTTGGATGAAAACAAACTTTATATCAAAGTTGTAGATAGATCTCTCGACGAGAGAGATCTACAACTTTGTAGTTGATAACTTTTTCATTTAAAACCATTTGCGGTCCTAGTATTCTTTTTGAAGCGCTCAAATTTGGAAATTCAATTTTTCTGAATTGTACAATGACCTTAGATGGAAAATGACCAAAACCAAAGTTGTAGATCTTGATGTTGTTGACAACTATTTTATTAGAAATTATTTATGGTCTCAAATTTGTATCTGAAGATTTAAAATTTTAAAAAACTAAAACTTTCAAACAACCTTAGATGGAAAATTGACCAAAAGCAAAGTTGTAGATCTTGATGAGAACAACAACTTTGTAGTCGATGAGTCTTTCATTTGAAATCATTTGAGGTCCCAAAAGTCTGGCTGTTTTGATGTTTTGAAATTCAAATTTGTCAAACGACCTCGGATGGCAAAACAATCAAAATCAAAGTTGTAGATCTTGATTAGAACAACAAATTTGTAGTTTATGACATTTCATTTGAAACCATTTAGGGTCCTAAATATTCATTTTAAATCCTAAAAAGTGAATACTAGAGGAATGGATATGATATATAGACACAAGTGACTTAGGGGTGGAGTGATTAGAGGAGAGTGGTTACAGGGGCAAAGGACAAATGTCTCAGGTTCGAATCCCACCACCATCGCGTACCATGAAAAATAGCATGGAGCTAGAGCCAGAGCAGCTTCTTGGTACCCTAAAGCTAGAGCTAGTGGGAGGGGCTTCCTAGGATTGAAACAACCAACTATGGTAAGCTAGTATCACCGCCGGTTGCAAACCGCCTATGAATGATGTGAATGTCATCACCAACGACAGCTTACCACTGAGACTGAAAAACATCTATGATGGGCTTTACGAACCGCTTGTGACAAGTCTGAATGTAGTAGTGATGGAGAAAGCATATAAATACCAAAGTGAAATCAACATAATGATATTGGTTTAGAAATACCACATGTAGAGACCACTTGGATCATCACCACTTGTAATGATATTACTTGTAAATAGTGGTGGATTTTAGAGCATGATGCTTATCTCTGGGAACTCCTTTTTCCTTGCAATGAGACTACTACACACATGATAAGCTTGAAATGGTGTTAGTCTTAAAGCATCCAACTTGTAGAATAACCTCCCCCTAAATTTGTGCACACAAGCATGGAATACTTGTAGGAGACATGCACATTGACTTTTGAGGTGAAAAATATCACTTGAAAGATGACATCACATGAATGTGAAAAATCATTTTTATAGATGATATTTGAGGGAAAATTATCTGCAATTTAGACTTTGGCACATACTAGATACAACCTTGTAAAAAACAAAATAAACTACTTGTAAGACAAGCTATGTGTTGTGCTCCTAAACATTTTAAGCCCATGTAGGTTTGTTGCAAGGGTAAGAGTGATATCGAGCAAGCCTACCATATAAAATACCTAGTGCATGCATGACAAAAGATTAAACATGCAAATGCAAACCTAGGCATGAAAAGGAACTAGATGCTAATTGAAATTGAATTTAAACCTAGTTACCTAACATGGGAAGGGGAATTTGGGTCCAAAGTATTTACTAACCCACTTGGCAATGACTATGTCCATCATGATGCATCCCATGAAATACACCCAAACTTTGCCAAGTCTCCAAATTCCCCAAAGTCCATTGAACTTCTCACTTCCCCTTCGGGACCAAAACATTCTTGGAGCTCTTCATGTTAGAAATGATCTCTTTTGGCACCCAAATGTGTTTGGCCCCTCTATTGGCTTGATTGTCTTGTCATTTTTTTTCTTCTTTAAGAGGTAAGGTGTGGAGGCCTTCTTGTCTACCTTGTTGGTGTAGGTGTTGGAGAGCTTGCTTGTTTGTGTTTTGTTTTTTCTTCCTTCTTTGCTCCTCCCCCATTCTTCACCTTGCACTCAAAGGACTTGTGGCCTTCCCTGTGGCACTGGTAGAAAACCACGTTTTGTCCTTCATCAAGCTTCTTCACTCCCTTAACGGTGTTATCTTGATGAAGTTGGGTTTGCCCCATCTTGCCTTGCACTTGAATCAAGTCCTTGGTGAGGCGAGCTACTTCTTGCTTGAGTTGCTCATTTTCCATTGCGACCTCTTGTGTACATGTTTCTACAACTTTCTAAAAACAAACTTGGTCGCACAAAGGTGAGTCTAAAACACATAAATCCTTGCAAGAAGTAGAGAGATCCTTTTTAGGCATGTCAAAAATTGAGTTTTTCCTTTTAGGTGCCTCGGTGGGGTCTGTACCGACAGCTTCAAGATTAGCAACTTTATTAGTCAACTCATCACAATGCACATGGTTTCCATTTTAGCAAGCAAACTTTTATAAGCATCTTGTGAGCTAGCTAAATTTTCTTTCAACTTTTCATTTTCCTTTACAAGTTGCTCATCATTGATTGTGCATTCATTAGTGTTTTTACTAGCCTCAAGTTGCTCAATTTTAGTAGATAAGTCCACATTAAGATTTGCAAAAGTTTCATATTGTTCAAGCAAAGCAACATAGCTTGTTGAGAGCTATCTAATTTTTCTTTTAGCACTTTTAGCTTCTTTTGATGGCTAGTACAAATTTTAGCATAATTAAGATTTTGTTGCATAAGTTGCTCATAAGAAGGTAGCTCATCATCACTATCACCATCACTTGAGCTAGAACTTTCGTTACCTCGTGCCATAAGGCACACATGTGAAGTGCTTGATGACGAGTGCTTGTGACTGGTCCTCTTATATTGGGCTTCATCTTCACTTGATGAATCATACCAAGTCTTGATTGTGCTAAGGGCTTGGTGCTTCACTTTTCTTACCTTCTTCTTTGTCTTGGGTGTGGGCTTGTTTGGAAAACTTCAACAAAGTGCCCTTTCTCGCTACATCCATAACATCCTTTCTTTCTTTGTTCTCTTCTTTGATTCATGAAGATGCAATCTTGAATTTGGAAGGGCACACCCTTGATTGAGGCTCTAGATCATCTTCTCCACCTTCTTAATGAGTTTGAGTGATTCTTCATCAATGTCAAAGGTGGAGGAGGAAGATTGATCATCATCGCTTGATTCAACATCATCAGCAGCATCATCCTCATCTTCTTCTTCATCTTCACTTGAGGAGCTTGAGCTTGAGCTTGTCTCAACTTGCTTGCCCTTCATCTTGTTTTCTCACTACATGTGAGAGCTTTGCCTTTGCTTTATGAAGAGGCTTCTTCTTGACCCATCTTGCATGACATTTCAAATGTCACTATCTTGCCAATGACTATGGTCGTGGTCATTGTGCTCAAGTCCTCCAAGTTGTGAAGGATGGTGATGATGCTTGCATATTTCTTTTGTGGTAGCATGGAGATGATCTTTCTCACAATGTTTGCATCACCTAGCTTTATTAATCCTATAGGATTGAGCTCATTGATAACTAGATTCAAATGAGAATACATATCACAAACAAGCTCATCATCATTCATTTTGAAAGAATCATAACTTTGTTGAGCTAGGCAATATTTTTGCTCATGGACATTACTTCTACTGTCATGGAGCTCTTCTAATTTTAACCAAACTTCATGAGCTGTATTTAAAGTGAACACTTGGTTAAACACATCCATGCTAAAAGATTCAAACAAGCAATTTTTAGCTCTAGCATTGAAATGAATTTCTTTTTCTTCACTCTTCATGGGTTTAGCAGGATTCTTAATAGGTTTCATCCCATCATGAGTGACTCTCTAAACACCTAAATCAACCACTTCAAGGTGACAAGTCATTCTAGCTTTGTAATAGGGAAAGTTAGTGCCATCAAAGTGCGGAGGCCTAGAGGTATCCATCCTAACCACTCCAAATAGCGTCGGCTCAACGGCGGTAAAGCCAAAGGTCCAAATTGAGCCAATCGGGTTTGATACCACTTGTAAGGGATTGTAACACCTAAGAGGGGATGAATTAGGCAACTTAAAATTCTACTTCTAACTATGGCCTCTAATTTCACCTAGTCAAAACCTATGCAATGCAAGAAAGTAATCTATCTAAATGTGCAGCTACAGTTTCGCTATGTGTGTTGCTATCTCTACCGCAAAAGAGTTATGCACCCTAGGTTCCAATCCTACCAACTAGCCTATCAACTGAGCTAGGAAAGTAAAGCACACAACCAATATAGCAATGTAAATGAGAAGGTAAAGATGAGGTAGAGATGTAAACTCTCATCGACGACTCTAGTATTTTTACCGAGGTATCGAGAAGCATGCAAGTTTTCCCCTAGTCCTCGTTGGAGCCCCTCATAAGGAATCCCTTGCAAGGGTCAAGCTCCCGATTGGGTAACTCCATGGATAGCCCCAGGCCTTCCCCACACGCAAGTGGGTCTCTGATGTGCCTTTCGGCAAGCCTCTCTCGGGGCGCTCCCTGCCGTCTTCATTATCAAGCTTCCGGCCAAAATGCCACGGGCCTTGTTCCCTCCGTACACGGTGATGGCCACACCACAATCGTAGTTGGTGTGGTCTTGCAAGACTTACAAGCCGCGTCGAGTACAACAATGGTGCACGCAAGCATCGAGGGATAAAAGGTGCGCAAACCTCACTAAACACTAGGCCTAAACCTAGAGCAAACACATATGAGCATGGTCTAACTAACCTAAGCACTTCGCAAAGCACCTACGCTAATCACCTTGTGATCAATTAAGCCCTATGCAAATGGAGAACTTTAAAATGGTGTATCAACACTCTAGCATCTTCCCATAGCTTATCCACACATCATTTGGCCAGCCAAGGGGGTATTTATAAGCCCCCAACCAAATAGGGCTATTGGTTCCTAAAATGGGTATTTCTGCATCCAATCAGACCGCCACTGTTCATCTGACCTGGTGGTACTGTTCATAGGATCTGGTTCTCTTCCCAATGGTCACTTGAGCTGATTGTTACATGCATGTGAGTGGCTGCCATGTGGGCCATTGTTGGTAAATATAAACGCACACAGAATAATCCGCAAGCACACGGATATTATACCAATGTAGCACTTCACCAGGAGTATCTAGTCTTATATCGAACTCGAGGAAACATGTGTGAGAATAACTAAATCTAACTTAACCCAACTTCACAATCAAGGGTAGATAACAGGAGCATAGAGGAGATCACAAAGGTCTTCTAGTTCTAACTTCAGTAAGTTTTGTCTTCTATTGTTTAATTTTTGGGAAAATTACTAAAGAAAACACAAGTAGAGTATGTTTCCTATAGCAACAAGGCCCTGCTAGGCCTACAAACGGGTGGACTATAAAGAATTCAACAAGGCTATAAGAGTCACCCTCGCGAGTTACCACCGATCTAGAAAGTAGGGTACATCCATGAGCAACCAAGTCTAAGCACCATGTTTACACTATGAATACTACTTTAACCTAGGAGCTATAAGGATTAAAGTACTCAAAGAGAGTCGCAAACCTAAAGAACAATATAAACAAAATGCTTACTTGAATTAGAAGTCGATTACCAGAGAATCTCAGAAGCAAACTCAAGAAGAACTTGATTCCGCTAGGGTACAAGCCATAGACAGAGCACTGATAGGCCAGAACTCCTCCTAAACTCTTCCCTCTCACCCTATCTCTCTATCTCTATTATAATACTAGATCCTAATGAGGACTAATCTTCTCTTAATTGCTAGCTCTGATCCTAGTGGACATATGAATTAGGGTTTCTGGCCTCAAGCTCTCAGGATCAAATGCATGGATCATGCCCTGGAGGGGCATACAGGCAGGTATATATAGGGCCCTTGAAGCATCCTAGACTCTTGGATCAAACTGACTTAAAAGGATAGCGTAGATGCAAACCCTAAGGCAGTGGATAACCGATGTAGCGAGGAGGGGCTAACTTGTGGGGCCCACAGGCCGATCGGCCTGACAATGGGGTCAGCCGGCCCCACATGGCAGTGGCACAAGCCCTGCTTTGGTGGAGTGCCCTCTGGAGTCTTCTAGAGTCCTCCCACATAGATATTGTCGTGGATACGTGTGGTTTCCTTTAACAAATAGGTCCTCCTTGGCGGTCTTCTGATTAAATCCTGCTAAAAACACAGATTCACCAAAACTCATGGAAATTATCAGTTTCAACCCCTAAGTCTATATTGATAATCCATTTTAGTCATTTATGCAAGGTGTACTGATGGTTTGTGATGAATGTTAACTACCGTAAATAGCCATCCAACCGAACCGTCGCTTGATGGTCCTGTTCACCCAACCGGACTCGGTCCTGTTGAATTAGCGCTCTCTAGAACCTCTCTGGATGCAATGGGACTGGACCATTGATCGTTCTATTCCCCTAACTGGACTCGGTCCTGTTAAATCAGCGCTCTATGGATGCAGCCTGACCAACACTATTCACTAGGTCTAGACTGGCACTATTCATAGAGTTCAGTACTCATATTTTGGGCATAACTTTTAGCTCCGAACTTTGATTTTAATGATCTTGGATTTTTTAGAAAGCTAATATAAAGCTCTATAACTCTGAACTAGGGTCATATCAATTTGAGCTGATCCAAAATCATGAGACAGTTCTAATTCATTCACATCTTTGTCTTCGCTTCGGTGACTTCAATTTTGTTCGTGCCTTAGTCCAGGCTTCTTAATCTTTGCATCTTGGACTCCTAGCTTCACTTTTAGACTGATCACACACCCTCTTAGTGTCTCTGTCTTCCTTAAAATGTTGATCAATTCTACATGTTCCACTCTCGGTCCAAGTTCACAATGCAACCTATGGGACTACAAAACATACACTTGCAAACGCATTAGTCCAACTTGGTTGTGTTGATCATCAAACACCGAAATAAAAACTATATGGGCCAAGGGTCCATTTTCCTTGCATGTGCCGAGGTGGTTGCATGGCCCAACTTAGTTAATCAATCAAAAAATACAAAAAAAGAAAAACCCATCGATGAGCCCATCTATAGGCCCGTCGAGCCCATCCACACGCCGTCGCCGTAGCTCACTGGATTTGCACGCTATCATCGCACCGACTAACCAAATCTAGGCACTCACACAACAGATCTTAGCACCCGCTCACCAGATCCGGGCACCTGCTCGCTGGGGCCATCGTTGGCATTTCTTAGCGCAATCATCAAGTATGGTGGTTTCAAGTCCATTCCCGGTAACGGCACCAGAAATGCCTGTTGGTATTTTTTAGCACCGTCACTAAGATTGAGTTAACCTTAGCGATGCGGCCAAGAAACACCAACTATGATAGTTCTTAACGATTAAAAAATATCCACAAGCGCACGGAACTATCATTGTAGCATTTCACCTGGAAGTATTCAGGGTATCATTATTTATATTTTCCCAAAGGAGGGCAAGGTATAAGAGTCTAGCATGAGCATGAACAAGATTACATACTTGCATTAGTGAACCAATAGTTCATGTCAGGGGTAAAAACGGTATTTTAAGGACAGTGGACACACATCCGAGCCAACCTCAAGGATAAAAGGAAAATAAAGAATATAAGAATGTTCCTAAGTGGAGCAGGCATGGTTAAATATAGCCGTGCAAAGAACAATTAATGATCATACAAGATATATGACTAGAGTTAGAACTAAGTGTAAGATGGATGGGGAGATCTCTGAGCACTGGTCTACCAGCAAGCATGACAGACTTAAACTCCTACACAATACCCGAACGTGGGGGATTACAAGAGATGGATAGAGCTGTCACAACCTGCCACCTACCCCTCAACCGGGGGCACCATTATATCCGAAGGTTCCCGTGTACCCGAGCACGACACTCGTGTATAAAGAAACTACCCATATCCCCTAGGACTCTAACCCTACGGATCGATAAGCATAGGATATGGGCAAACTCAAAGGAACAACGAACAACCACCTAAACCTAGATCTACTTCTACTCATACAACTCATATGAATGGTTAAGCATGAAGTTGAACATGTTAAGATCATAACATACAAACTATATGCTAGTTCATATGTCAAGATTATAACATGAAAACTATAGTCTAGTTCATATGCACTACTATATTGAAGATATGAGAATAAGGCTATGGAAGAACTCTTCATAGTATTCATACCAAAGTTGCTCTTCTTCCAAGGAGCCAAGCTCTCTATGGTAGCACTTGCCTAGCTCCAAACTAATACTAAAAACTAAAAGAGTACAAGTATAGAGGTGAGGTGTGTAGCTCTAAACATTGTTGTGCATTGGAGAGGAGCACTAGCCCCTTATTCACACTAGCTAGAGGTCGGTTTAGGGGGACATAAAATAGGAAAGTGGCCTAAACTAACCCCAAGTGTCATCAATGCACCGCCTGTGCAAGGTGGGGCTAGGAGGAGGTAGGGGCAGTGCGCCCGCACCTAGGCTGTCCCTCTTCGGCACCACCTTTGCACTATGGGCTATTGGCTGGGCCTAGGCCCCTCCCACATCAGTGCTCAGCCTAGATTCTTCGTTGGAGTAGGCCTTTATTTGGTTCTTTGATGTAGGATTTGCATTATGCTTTATGGATTGCGCATTTTTCTTTGTTTTCCACTTGTATTCAAATGTGTGCCCTGCAAAACATATTTCTTCCAACACAAGTGGAACTATGTCAAAATTAAAAGCATATGTGTTAAAAGTTTATTTATTTCTCCTATTTTGGCGGTCAAATTTGATCGTTAGTGACTACCAACAAATCCCCCAAGCTTAACCTTTACTCGTCCTAGGCAAATAGCTAAGTATTTAGTTATTGATCAGGAGTTGCTACTATGCTAAATATATTTCACAAGTGCCATGCCTATAACAAAGTATTCTTCCTTAATAAAAATAAGTTGGCATTTTTGTCCATCCTTTACCTTGATCACTGTGGGGCATATAGCTTTCCCAAGTTTTTGGGCGGTTGCAAGATAGAACGGTTATAACAGAATCACCAATCATTCGTTCCTTAATTAATCATCTATCCAGAGGTTTTATGAATTTTATAAAATAAATGTAAGTTCCTCAAATAATTCTCTCGATCGCTCAATGTGTATGAAACATCACCAAGGCATTTGGTATTTTGCCTTCTTTTCATATCCATATCCTAACGCTAAAGGCTTTGAGTGAAGCTTCGGGAAAGGTATGAAAGTCGGGCATACTTGCATCACATATTTTGCTAAGTCAAAAACTGGACCTCAAGGAGATACAAGTCATACACTTTGATCAAGACGAGCAAGTATGTAGAAATTTTTTATAATGTCCTAACTCTAATTATTTTTTTGGTACTCCTCTGATCATGAATCTCTCTCTTTTTGGATGAATGCCTTGTATTTGAAAGTATAGGCTATCTTTATTTCTTTCTTTCTCTTTCTTTTCTTCATGCTCTTTGGCATGTATTTTTTTCTCTCATGCCTTTTGGCATGGACATTTTTCTTTTCTTTCTCTTTTTTTAGCATAGCCCATACTATTCTTTTTGGCACATGTTGTGGGGCGTAACCCCCCTTGGTGCAACGGAGGCTACTGAAAGCGTGATCCATAAAAACTTCTGGGCATACATGCGAAGGTTTGGAAGCGGCAACGGGAGGTCTGGGTGCAAAACCATGCAAGGAGCTAGGAACCTTCACGGAGACGCAGAGCATGTTCTGATCACAGAGATCGCAACACCATCATAAGGGGGTCTTTGGCTCTTGACGGGCAAAGGCTCTAAGTTAGAGGTGTGCGAAGGCTTCGAACACTAACCCTAGGCATAATCATTTGATTGTATAGTCATGCAGGATGCTCCTAACGATGGCACGAGCATAGCGGACGATGAATGGTCATGACCCCTGGGCGGAGGCGAGGCCCGTACTACCCGTGGAGAAAAGCGGAGCGACAAGGCGGTGGCCTATGGCCCAAGGGGTGAGGATTGTCTCGCACCTGCTGGCCCATGGAAAACAAAGTGCAGCCCAAGTCGCCACTGGATAACAAATTGCCCTCAGGACATTAGCTCTAGAAGGGAATAAGAGTGGAATATACCGCCATTGTCACGGGGCATGAATGTAATTGTGATTTGTACCAAACAGAGCTCTATAAAAAGGGGGTTGTAAATGCTCTAGAGAGAGGCTAGTGAATACAGTAATGAAACCCTAGTTTCCTTGGGTCCAACATGCGTCTTCTCTAAACTTGTTCTCCCTTAACCTCCGCCCACACTTCGGTGGAGATCCCATCCAACTACACTATCACCCCGCTAGGAATAGTTTACCAACATTGGCGCCCAACGTGGTTTAGCCAAAACAAACCCACAATGGCAAGAAAAAGGAAAGCCACACCAAGGCGCCCGACGGCCTCTACCAAAGACGCAAGGATGAGGTGGAACATTCGCAGCACCTACATTACTCCATGACCAGACGATGAATACCCTAAAGTGCAAGACCAGTAGCCGGCATCAGAGGTCCAGCAGGTGCTAGGCCTCACCGCTGAGCAAGAGCTCTGGCAGCTCCAAGCTCAATTACAAGCCATGCAACAAGAAAGAGACAGAGTTGCAGCCGCCTACGCAGCAAGCCAATAAGCAGCTCAGACATCAGCTCAGGCAACAGAGATCAGGCAACAACTTGCCCTTCTGCAAGCAGAGATTCAAAGCATGCAACATCCAAAAGAACTAGTTATTGCTCCCAGCCAGACACCTTTGGCCAACCAAATGTTGACTAACAGTGCACCAGCAACGTCAGCCCCAGCAACACTAGTACCTCCGGCACAAACCTCCGCCACAAGAACAGTAGACCCCAAGTCCCCACTCTCCGAAGGTATTTAAACTTCACCCTGGACAGTCACCTACAAGTCGATCACCCTACCAAAGTACAATGGCAAGACATCCCCACTAGTTTATCATGAGCTTTGAGGTGGCAGTAGCCTCCGCCGGAGGCAACAACAGTGTCCTAGCAAAATCCTTTGTCATCGCCACCGAAGGAGACGCCTTAGCATGGTATTCAATGCTCAAGCCGAGCACAATATACTCATGGGAGAACCTTCATGACAAGATCCTAGCCAATTTTAAGGTTTCTCCAGTCAATCCCTAACCTCCAAGGACTTATTTTAGTGCAAGCAGAACCAGGGGGATGCGCTGAAGGACTACTTCCAGAGGTTTGTACAAGTCAAGGCCCGAGCACCCAATGTCCTAGATGACAAAGCCATAAAAGCAGCCATCAAAGGCCTCTGCATCGGACCCTTTGCTACCCACCTAGCCAGAGAGAAGCTTGCAACAATGCAAGAACTATACTCAGAGTTTGAGAAGTATTGCAGATCAGACAACGATTACCGCAAAAGGCTGGAGGAGCAAAATCAAGGCAAACAAGGGAGTGGCAGGAATGGTCGGAGGAATGGCAATGTATAGGGCCAGCAGCAGCAAAAGCAGGGACAAGACCAGCAAGTATTCAACATTGAGCACCAAGTCGCAAGCCAACAAAGCCAGCCTCCCCCGTAGTCTGAAGGTCAGGCCTCAACTCCGAGGCAGTACCAAGGCAAGGGCAATGACCAAGGAAGAAACCAGAACAAGAACTTGAGACAAAGGTAGTGGAAGCAGTACTGTTTCTTCCATGGAGAAGAAAAAGGGCACGTCACCAAAGATTGCCCAAACGCTAAGGAAACCCAAGAAAGAATCAAGAGTAGAATGACACATGTTCCACCGCAGCCCCTAACAAGGAACTTAAACCACACCTTCACCATGCCCACACACCAGCAATACTACCCAACCTACCCAAATTATAACCACAACCAAGCTCACCCTCCCAACCTAGCCTCCGCTTACTACCCCAACTTTCTACCAGCTTGGTGACCAGCCAGCCAGCCACCCATCCACCTAAGCTCGCAAAGAGCGGAGGCCATCCTCCCATACAACAACAAAAGGCCTCCGCAGCTCACATACATAGAGGGCAACCAACCTCTACAAATTACCCATAGACCACACAAAATGTTGCCTCCTCCACCACCACCACCACAATAGCTTCCACCAACCAAAAATGAACCCAACCCAGAAAACCAAGTTAACGCTCACACACCACTACCAATGATTGGCATGATCCTGCCAATAGCCGGAGGCTCTTTCATGGAGTTCCAGACAAAGCGGCAGAAGAAAGATCACCTCCGGATGGTGAACAATGTCACAGTTCAAGGCCCAATACGGTGCACAGACTAGTCAAAGACCTCCATCACCTTCTTAGAATAAGACCTCAAGCTAGAAAGCTATCCTCATACAGACACCATGGTAATCAAAGCAAACATAGTAGGCTGGGGAATCAGCAAGGTCCTGGTCAATTCAGGAAGCTTCGTAGACATAATATTTACTAGTGCCTTTGACCAGATAAAACTCAGTAGAAGCCAACTACAACCTTCGGACACCCCATTGATTGGGTTTGGAGGCAAGCAAGTTAATGCCCTAGGAAAAAATTCCCTACCAGTATCCTTCGGTGACCAAGAGAATGCAAGAACTGAATATGTCACCTTTGACATCATAGACCTATACTACCCTTACAATGCGATCTTTGTCAGAGGTTTCGCAAATAAGTTCAACATGGCACTGCACATGGGGTACTTGTGCATGAAGATGCCTACATTCCATGGCATTATCACAGTGCATGGCAGTCAAAAGGAAGCAAGGAACATTGAGAAAGCAATATACAGATCTCAGAGAAACATCAACTCTGTAGACATAGAACCTTCAGACATGTCCAAGGGCGCAACTAGCCTTAAAAATCAAGAAGACACTAAGCTGGTACCACTAGAGCAAACAGTGCCAGACAGGCAAGTAACAATTGGAGCAAATCTGTTAACCAAAGAAGAGGCAGAGCTCATTGACACCCTCACCAAAAACAAAGATATCTTCACCTGGACAGCCTCCGACTTGCAAGGAGTTAGCAGAGACATAGTAGAGCATGCCCTAGACATCAACCCTAATATGAGACTAAAGAAGCAACGGTAGAGGAAAATGTCAGAGGATAGAATACTCACAGCCAAAGCGAAGGTTTAGAGGCTCCTAGACGCCATTGTCATCAGAGAAGTAAAGTATTCAGATTGGTTGGCCAATGTTGTCCTTATGCCCAAGAAAAATGGCAAGATGAGAATGTGTATAGATTTCACAGATCTCAGCAAAGCTTGCAAGAAAGACCCTTTCCCACTGCCAAGAATAGATGCCTCAGTTGATAAAGCAGTAGCTTGTAGAAGATTCTTGCTCCTAGATTGTTTCTCGGGGTACCATCAAATTTGGCTCAAGAAAGAAAACCAAGAGAAAAACTAGCTTTACAACACCTTTCGGCACATACTGCTACGTAAGGATGCCCGAAGGTCTAAAAAATGCACGCTCAAGCTTCGCTAGGATGACGGCAACAGTACTAGGAAAGTAGTTCCTGAGGAACATCATAGCCTATGTAGATGACATTGTGGTCATGAGCAAAAGAGAAGAAGACCACATTGAGGATTTGAAGGAGACCTTCGCTAACCTCCGACTAGCCAGACTCAAACTCAACCCGAACAAGTGCGTCTTCGGAGTCAGCAAAGGCAAAATGCTCAGCTACATCATCAACTCAGAAGGCATCCGAGCCAACCTAGATAAAACCAAAGGAATCATGTCAATGGTAGAGCCTTCGACCAAGAAAGAGGTCCAAAGGTTAACAGGCAGAGTAGCGATGCTCAATAGATTCATCTCCAAATCCGTAGAGCGTAGCCTACCCTTCTTCAAGGTACTCAAGGGTGGAGGCAATATGCAATGGGGACCAGAACAGTCGGAGGCCTTCCAAAAGCTAAAAAGTTATCTGACAATAGAATTATTAGTAACAATACCAGAGCCAAAGGCCCCTCTCTTGTTGTATGTTGTAGCTTTCGACCATGTTGTAAGTGGTGCCCTGATTCAAGAAGAACAAAAGGGTCTTGAGGTTATCCAATGTCCAGTCTACTACATTTCAGAAGCCTTAGCTGGGGCCAAGCTAAACTACTCAGAGTTAGAGAAGATAGCATATGCAGTTCTGATCTCCAAAAAATTAAAGCATTACTTCCAAGCACATGAAATCACAATTCCAACTTCTCAGCTATTAGGGGATATCCTGAGGAACAAAGAAGCCTCCGGCAGAATAAGCAAGTGGGCCATAGAACTGTCTTAGTTTAGCATCACCTATGTACCAAGAACAGCAATCAAATCACAGGCTTTAGTCGATTTCATGGCAGACTGGACACCTCAGGCAGCACCTTCGGTAGCACACCAACATCAAAAGAGCACTATGGCATGGACAATATACACTGATGGAGCTAGGGGCACCTTGGCGCAGGAGCCTCCACCATAATTCATGCACCTTCAGGACTTCAAACTAAGTACACAGCCAGATTGGAGTTCTAGGCAACCAACAATGTAGCAGAATATGAGGGACTCATTCTAGAACTCAACAAAGCAAAAGCTTTAGGGGTAAAAAATCTCATCATCAAGATAGACACTAAGGTAATAGCTGGGCAAGTAGAGAAAGAATACACTACAAGGAAGCCAAAGCTCAGGAAGTACTTGGAGGTGGTCAGAGCTCTGGAGAGGAGGTTCCAGGGCTTCACACTAAAACACATACCCCGAGCAGAGAACATAGACGCAGATGAATTGGTGAAGGTTGCAGCCAACAACTTGCCACTACTAGCAGACACCTTTTACCAGGTCCTCTATACTCTAGCAACAAAAGGAATGACGAAGGAATTCCAAGAAGTCCTACTCACAAAGTTCAAAGATTGGAGACAGCCGATCATTGACTCCCTAAACAATGTCCACCACCCAGATGATGAAGCAAGTGCGGCTAGAATGGCCGCTAGGGCCAGAAGCAATACAATAATTGGAGGTTAGCTATACAAGAAAGGAGTTGTCCAACCCCTGCTCAAATGCATATCTCAAGATGAAGGTAAAGAGCTACTGTCAAAAATCCAATCAGGCAACTGTGGTTCACATATTGGCCTAAGTGCATTGTTAGCAAAAGCCATAAGGCAGGGATTCTACTAGCCTACACATGTCAGGGATGCTGAACAAATCACCAAAACATGTGAGACCTATCAAAACTTTTCACCACTTCAAGGAAGACCTTTGGTAGAGATATAACTGATACCTCCGATATGGTCACCCCAAAGATGGGATATGGACCTTGTTGGCCCTCTGCCACCTTCGCAAGGGGGGAACAAATTTGTAGTTGTCGCAATAGAGTACTTTACAATATGGATTGAGGCAAAGCAGTTGGCATCAATTACCTCTAACGCAATGACGAAATTATTCTAGCAAAATATAATATGCAGATTTGGAGTGCCAAAAATACTAACAATCGACATTGGCAAATAGTTTGACTCTTAACAAATTCAAAGAATTCTGCACCAGCGTTGGAACCAAGTTAGCCTTCGCCTCGGTCTATCACCCAGAATCTAATGGAGCAGTGGAGTGGGCAAACAAGGCAGTATTCTCAGTCGTATCTAAAACATTGTTTAACCTCCGCAAAGGCAAGTGGGTGGAAGAGTTGTCGAAGGTCGTCTGGTCGCACAACACTATAGCCTCTAGAACAACAGGCTTCACCCCGTTCAAGCTCCTTTATGGGGAAGAAGCAATGCTCCTAGAAGAGATTAAGCATGAGAGTCTCCGTACCACGCAATAAACCATGGCAGAGGATGAAGAATACTCCAAAGAAATAATCAAAGGTATCAGGCTAGAGGCAGTTGACAACATACTCAAGTACCAAGCCAAAACCAAAAAATGGAAAGACAAGTCCATAGTAAGAAACAATATACAAGAGGGAGACCTGGTCCTTAGAAGAAAAGCAAATGTGCGGCAACAGCAAGGAAACTATAGCCAAAGTGGGAAGGCCCTTACATAGCAATAGCTACGGGTAGGCCAGGGTCATTCTTCCTGGCTGACGGCGAAGGCAAAACCATGACCCACATGTGGAACATCAGCAACCTCTGCAAATTCTACATCTAGGACATTGTAACAGCAGCCTCTACGAAAGCTATAAGCGAAGGTCAGCTCACCCTTTCCTTTTTTTCATTTCTCCAAGTCTAGGCTTTTCTTTTCTAGTTTCTTTTACCACTTTACGGGCTTGTACCCTTTTCCTCACAAGGGGAACTCCTTGCATAGGTGAGGTTTTTAACAAGGAAGAGCCTATGTACAAAATCCTCTAAATCTATAAAGAGGCATTTCCCCAAGGAACATCTATGGTGCAAAGGTTGAAAGTGGATAACAGTGAAGCCACCTGTAACAGAACCGACCAAATTATAAGAACATAAGTACAAAAACAATCACCACAGTGACCAAATTCCTGTACTTAAGCTCCCATAATTCTGTTATCCGGAAATCTTGAGGGATTTCAAACAACTTTCGACATACAAACCAAGATCATAGTGATTCAACACAACACATCATCTGTTACAACATTTCACAAGTAACATATGGATTACACCCATCGCAGTTTAAAATAAAATATTACAAACCAAGTTTGTTTCGTGGAAGCAACATAGTTCGATACATAACTTTATAAGTTTAAATACATTGCCAGATAGTAGTCATATCAACAAAAGCACTTAGCTAAGATAGCTAGTAGAGATCGCGCCTAACAATCTAGTCCTCATCTCCGACCGGGAGGAGGCAGTATTTGCAGCACCCAGAATAGAATAGGTCATCTACAATAGATGGGAAATAAACCCTGAGTATGAGAAGGTACTCAACTAGACTTACTCGTCAAAACTAGAAATAAAGTAACACCAAGGATCATGCAAGGCTGATATAAGTGGGCTAGCTTGACACCTTTGCATAAAAGAACTTATGAGCATAAGTAACCAATTAAACTTAGCATCATGTCATCCTTATTAACCTATCATCTATATTAGCACCTGTACTAGAGCACTCACTTGATTAGGAGAAAACAATATTAACCATAGTAGGTATAATAAGGTTGTCATCATTCTATCATCATTCCTAAACCATCATGTTATTTAGTATATCTACTGTAGAGATATGCTCGTTAAGTTCTCACTAACTAGTGAGAGACGGTGACTCGAATAGAATTACAACTTAGCTGAGAGGGTATTCCTAACTCTCACCTAGCATACTTTGCAAGAGTAACCGTGGGTCACCTTTCGTACAACTCAAGAACCAAATTCGTGGGTTCGGTTAGCACCAACACTCTCATGGATTACCCTTCTGCTAGGACGATGAGGACTTTTAAATCATCTGCCCATGGACTCATGCCTACGGCTCCCTTCCGAGGCGAACTTTATACTTAAAGGAGCTCGGCCTGAGTTGAGCTACCTAGCTTTGTGTTCGGTCTCCAACTCGGCCGACTAAGAGAGAGGCATGCGTTCAACATGAACAGGAAAGGCTCTAAGAATCGGTCCTTAATCAACACGGACGGAGTCACTGCACACCGGCAAGCCTCCACCTGGTCTTTATTCAAATTAAACCAGGTTCTTTTTCACGATAGCAAATATAGCCAACCGTGCCATATGTATAGCCTAATAGCTCGCAGGTGACAGGAAATCACCTGACTTCTATCGCTTAAAGCAGGGCTAAGCAATCTACTCAATCCTGAGCTACATAGGATTCAGGTAGTAATATCTGCACAAGGATAGGATATCAATGCAACAAGTGTTTTCATCCAACACCTACCACTTAATGCAACAATATATATATAACATAATACTTAATTACATTTTAGAAATTAGGAGGCTTATAATGCTCCAGGGCTTGCCTTTAACAAATTTGCATGGCTTGTGATCCGGGCACTCAACCACCATGTCTCCTAGATCCTCGACCGCGAGTTGCACGTCCTGAGCTTCAGGTTCGGGATGCTGCACTTCGGGAGCTTCCTGGCTCGTCCCGTTGAACTCTAGCAATATCACGCCCTCCAGTACACCTATTGCATGCATATGCAGAAGATGAATACAAGGAATGCAAAAGAGTAACATGATGCTTATGATGGATGAATGACAGCAATTAACACAACATCACAAGACATTCGTTGACCGAGTAGGTGCAACGCTCTATTCAAATCACTTTAGAACATGTCTCAAATCCTTCTTCTAAAGAGCAAGATTACTCACCTAACTTGCACAACATAAGATAAAGGTGTTCATCTTTAGTTAAAGGCTTAACACCTGCACCTAAACTCCCTTAATCAATTTAAGCATCTAGTAGTACTACCAACATTACTTAAGAATAATGGAGGCACACATAACAGAAAGCTCTAGGTTAAACATAGAAAAGAGCAGTTCATTCAATCAATCACAATAGGAGTTCTACAATTCCAATTGACTTGAAAGAGAACATTTTAGAAAGCTTATAAAATTCTCTACAATTCATTTATAAGCATTGAAGCATGATTCCCAAGTTTACCAGGTCGAATTATAGCAAACACAGAATCTGCTCTTGAGCAAACAGAGAGCAACCAAAGCTGAGCGTCAACTTTAAATAGCTATAACTCCTAAACCATGTAGCCAAATTCCACCAAAATTGAACAACAACTAGATCATGAAATTTATAACAACTTTGCTAAAGACCACAAGACATGAAAACATCATTTACATAGAGTAATTAACAACATCCCAACATCTATCCAGAATTGGCAGATTTACTAAATTAATTATTTAGTGATGTAACAAAAGCACATTTGAGCTAAACTAAGTTTACCAACTTATTACTCATATCAAAAGAACACCAGAAAGTGTGGTGCGATCATCTAAATCATTTCTTTAATGCCCTTTATTAATTTATTTAGTTAATTAGGTGAATAAAGGGACCCATATCAAAGTTCCACAATTAATTCTATAAAAATTACAGTGGCTATACATCCAGAAGACTACTATAAAATTTTCATAACAATTGGGCAAGCATATTTTCCTATACCAAAAATAACAGACCGAAAGGCTGATTTTGGCATAAATGAGAAACCCAATTAAAAAGTATCAAACAATAGATTTCATATTTTTCTTGGGTTCTTACTAACATAAGAATAACACTCACCAAATTTCACCCTTAATCGATCTACAGATAATTCATGAAAATTCACACAAGACCCACCCATACAAATAAGATAAATCCAAAACTCCATCATACATTATCCAAAATTGATGAAGTTTAAACTACAAGCTATTCAAAGCATAAAAAACACCCCATAAAAATTTCAAGTCATTTGGAGCTATACAACAGTACATACAATTTCCTCCTGTTTCCTTATGAATAAAAGAGAAAATTTATAGCTTTAATTCCCATAACATAACATAACATAACATAACATAACATAACATAACATAACATAACATAACATAACATAACATAACATAACATAACATAACATAACATAACATAACATAGTATATTTTATATTTTGAATAAAAACTAGGCTTCACTAGGAACACCACAAAATTGGAATCACATCATTTGGATCTACAAATCTTGAGATACGGAATTTTGAATCTAGCATTAAAATTTGTGAAATAAATAAAGAAAAACACAAATAAAACCTAAACCTAACCCAACTAGGCTATTGGGCCAGCCCAGTTAACCACACGGCCCGTGGCTGCTCCCGCCCACGTGAGCCGCCGGTGAGTTAGCTGGCGAAGCCAAGACCACCCTAGTGCTCTCCATGTGATTCCACACCTAGTGAGGTACTATGGTGACCCTAGGAGAAGCTAGGGATGCTCATTGCCGGCCATACCGGATGGTGGAGCTTCGGTGGTGGTGCGCCGGTGACGGCGAGCCCCCATCGCCTCAGCTGAGCTCGGTACGAGCATCACGAGGTTACAATGGAGCTAAAGGAGAAGAAAAGGAAGGATGGGAAGGACCCTAGCTACCCCAACCATAGCGGTCTCGAACTCTAGTTAGGTCGACCCATGGTGGTCACAGCGAAAATGACCAATAGGCCCTTACCTAAGGTCAACCGGCTCAATGGAGGGGACGACGAGTTAGGGCGGAGCTAGGTGGAGCTGTGAGTGTGATTTGGTGGGCAATGGCGCAATGGAGAGCGCGCACGAGCTCGGCGAGCTCACGGTGGCGATGGTGCTCAGCTCCTCTGCCTCGGTGAGCACAGTAGAGAGAAGAGGAGGCAAAATGGAGGGGGAGTGAGTGGAGCGAGTCGTGGTGGCCTTGAATCCAGTAGAGCAGAAAAGCTAAATTTAGAGGGGGTTAGAGAGTGATTCATGAGATGACCCAAAAATAAAGTTTGTAGCTCACAACTTTGTTACAGATTACTTTGGCACATTTGGAGTCTAAGAGGGACATTTTGGACAGCTCAGCAGATGTATATCTCAAAACAACTAGGAAAACAGCACTCCAACTGACTAGTGGGCCCTGTTTAAGCAGGTTAGGTCCATTTTCATGAGATGGCCATAATACAACTTTTGTTCCCAACAAAAGTACTACAACTTTGTTTAAGGGTGTACCACCATGCAAGATCTCTAGGCTAGACTTTTAAACAGTCAAACAAAAGTGCTCTGCAGGTCACCATATGGTCAAACTTCACTTAGAGGGAAAATTAGTCAATTTGGTTAACATGAATAGTGCTCCACTAATTATCCTAAGTGTAGTTAAGGCATATTAGGACATAATTAACCACTCTACACATTTGTTACACCAACTTCTAAGTATCACATATGTTGAAACAAGGAAGTTACTTCATTTGTTTCAAAACCATGTTTCACATGTTTCATGACTTTGTTGCAAAGCTTAAGATTGTCATGTTACACCAGCAGGTTTGACATGTTTCAAGGTATGGAAAACACATGTTGCATAAACCACATTTCATAAGCAATCAATTATCAAACAAGCACATTTGAGTATGTTGCATACTCATGTTTCACGCCAAACAATGCATAAATGATATGAATGATGCTCATGCTTATAAAATGCAAGTGCAAATGTGGAAGCCAAACACCTGGGGTGTTACACCACCACATTCAACAAACACAACAACCACAGAGAACCTCCATTACTAGGAGCCAAAGGCTCCATGGTAACGGATGACCTCTCCGGCCAAAAAAGGCCTAATCTCGTGAAAGAAGACCTACCGAGCCGTAGGCATCACGATCAAAAATTTCATATGGAAAAATGTCGTCATACCCTGACAAAAATCCTACTCCGCCATAGGTATTGGAGGTTATCAAGGTTTGCAAACCTGGAAAAAGACCCGGTAAACTCAGGCACCAGGCGCACCAAACTCAAAAGATTCGAGCAATAAAAGCAAATCTTTTGCAATCATGGCAACTTGATCCATGGCAACAGAGGTAGTTCCAATATGAAGTAGCACATTTAAAGAACCATGGCACCCTACAAGCCTATAAAACCAGGGCACTCCCCCAAGCCCAACCTAGTTGGCAATTAGAGGAAAAGGGGGGAAGCATATAACTTGTCCCTAGCCACATCAAAACGCCGCCCCTGAAAACCATGGAGGCTGGTGTATCCTTAGCTAGCACAAGCATGAGAGGAATTGTGCAAAGACTCATAAAAAACAAAGCAAGCGCAACCTAGAACACACTGCAAGCATCTGGATTGCCTCCGCAAGCTAATACCAGCAGCCAAGAGCCAACCATTGTTGTGGGGGATCGCACGAAGACTTGTAAGATCTCCTACAAACTAAGTCAATAAGCGGGCATAGTCCAAGATCACCCATGTTCCATGGGTGTGCGCGCGCTAGACAACCTCCGCCAAACAAAGAAAAGGAGCCCAGCAAAAAATGAAAGATGCATGCAAGGAATACTTCTTCAACCTCCAATACCTAGACTGTGCAGAGGTCTTCCAAGAAGCAACTGACAACCGCTCAAGTTGCACCAAAGCCTTCGCAACATCTACAAGATTGAATATGAGCACCACCATGACTTCTCCACAATCCACCACATAGGCTCTAATAACTACAAGCAAGCACACAGAAGGAGGCTACCGCAACGAGCAAACCTCCATGATGCGCTAAAGAACTTGATCAACACCACCCTCATGCGCTAGATACGCAAGACCAAGGGTAAGGGGAAGAAAAAGCAGAACCCTCCAGCCCAAAAAAAGTGCGAGTCATCTCTCCATGACATCCAGGTAAGGGAAAAATTGTACGCAAACAAAATATTTGTAAATCAAAAACTATCATTGAAAAAGTTTGAGTCATACTTTAAATAAGAACATTTCTAAACACTTGGTCACATTGTACACATCTTCGGCACTGTCCATCTAGACGAAAGCAGAGCCTAGACAAGTTAAAACTTGACCTAAGATGGCAGAGGTGCTCACCAAGCTAAAGATCTAGCAAACTCAGCGCCTTCATCGTCAATATCATACCCCACATCCTCGATCATGGCACATGCGATGCTACCAAGAAATGACCTCCGCTAGTACTCCCAAAGTTCGCCACTCACAAAAATACCATTAACATAAAATGTTAACGGAATAACATCCTACGTAGGCCCTCAGTCGGAAACCTGCGCAGGATTAAAATATATACATAGATTTAAGAGTTTATGTTACACAAGAGTAACGAAAGACAGACTACGACCACAACATCACTTTTAGCAACACATTCAAGCTAAGCCTAGACCAACACCGTAGGGTCTTCCAAAGCCAGTGCAGACGTTGTAGCATCACTCGAAGTAGCCCCACCTCTGCTCAACATAGCATCATCTCTGGCTGCTGCAGCAGTAGCCGAGCTTCCGATAGGTTCTTTCGCCTTGGAAGCCTATGTCGTGCTAGCTTCAATAAGCAGTGGCCCTTCGGGGGCCACGCAGACAGTTGTAGGTGCCGGAGGAGCGGGAGATGGTGGAGGCACAAGCTGAGCCTGACCAGAGGTGCCCTTGGCAGCCTACTTCTACAATTCCTGAAAAACTCAAACCAAAAACACAATCAAAATAACACACCAAGATCAACAAGAAGGTAGCAATAGAGACAAATTCGGAGCAAGGAGACAAACCTCCGTGCGGTGATCCTCCGCCAATTGTTTGGCTGTTGCTCGACCAAAGGGGGCCCAAAATGAACCCATGAACGCACTGAGAGATTTCCACAGCGTGCCAGAGGTCTCACCAAGAGCGGCAACATCGGCCATGGCTTCATTCTGAACCTCAGTGGTATGGACACAGCCCCCGCGTGCGAGTACCTTGGCAAAAAGGGTGGCGCTCACCAAAGCAGCAAAATCCACCGCACCACCCACAATAGAAGGCACCTTCTCCACATGAGACTTCAGCCGGCAAGCACATTATATGCGCTAGTCTCCTCTGGAAGGGCAGAGGTGTTCCGGTCAAACTTCTCCACCACAGCCTTGTAAGTCTCAGCTGTGACCAGCGCAAGCCCATCCAACACCTCCATCCGCTTATTTACCAATGAAACCTACTCCCGCAATGCCATGCTTGACTGCTTTTTGGCATCGAGTGCATTGCGGAGATTATTGTAGGTCTCAGTCGCCTTGCTCGCATGCTCAACGGCGAGCATCTTTGAGGTCCATGCATCCTCAACTTGTCTTCTCAGGTGATCCAACTCTCCCTCAACCTTCTCCCTATCACCATAGAGATTATTCACCTCAAGACAGAAGCTCGCAAGCTCGGACACCTCGGTAGCGAGTTTAGTCTTCTCAGACTCTAGGACCTCAACCTCCCACTTCAGCGTCTCAATGGCATTATTGCGACCAAGCATCTCTGTTGTGGTATGCTCTTCCATAGCCAAGGCCATATGATGACCTTGTAAGAGTATGGCCTAAAAATAAATAATATATATAGTACCAACTTGTCTTCTCAGGTGATCCAACTCTCCCTCAGCCTTCTCCCTATCACCACAGAGATTATTCACCTCAAGACAGAAGCTCGCAAGCTCGGACACCTCGGCAATGAGTTTAGTCTTCTCAGACTCTAGGACCTCAACCTCCCACTTCAGCGTCTCAATGGCATTATTGCGACCAAGCATCTCTGTTGTGGTACACTCTTCCATAGCCAAGGCCATATGATGACCTTGTAAGAGTATGGCCTAAAAATAAATAATATATATAGTACAAGGAAAAAGCAGAACAATCCAAGATTCCTCTAGAAAAAGGAAAAGAATGAAGGCTCACAAGACTTTGGTGCTCCAACTGCACATGAAGCAACTTCTAGTAGTCCATGGTCTTCAAGCCTTCGCAGAAATGATCTGAAAATAACGCAAAAACATGAGAACCATGAGCAAAAAGCAACAAAGCAAAAGAAATGAAAGTAAAATAGTCTTTGACAATGGTGTAAACTCTATCAAGGGAGGCAACCCAACCAGCCAGAATGTCGTCAGGGATAGCCACTGAAAAACCATACAACACAAGTAAGCGAAGGCTTTGAAAAAAGAGCGACACTAACATTTAAAGGACACAAAAACTTACAAGTCCCAGCCTCCAAATTCGGCTCGGCTGACCACACTAGAGGCACATCCGTAGGTGGGCACAGAGGTATGTCCAGGCCGGCATGACCCATGCTAGCACTAGCAGCGAGCTCTTCCCTGCTCACCAAAGTATTAGTCATAGAACCTGCGCAGAAGCAAAAAACAGTCACATGGAAGAAAACCAAGACAAAACCAAAGCACAGCAACAAATGGAAGGAAAAACAAGCTAAAAACAATAAGGAGCACAACACCCTTACTATAGAGAAGAGGAAAAGAGGCAGATGACATGTCGCGCGCAGCATCAGGTGAGTCCCCTTCATTCTCGGAGACCTCCGCCACACAATGACACGCGCTCGATGTAGGGACCTCCAAGTCCCAAGCAGGAGATTGACCACCACGCTAGGAGGCCTCTGACACGTTAGGGCTTGAATTGCCGCTCAGGACACTAGGAAAAGGGTCAACCACCGAGGTCACCAGAACCTCCAGAGCACCTTCACCGCTAGCAACCAAAGCCCCTAGAGCTTCTTCCACCATGGACATGCCATGATCACCAACGGTATCCTCCGTAGAATCCTCCTCTACACTGGCAAAGGCATCTACAAAGCTTGTGGCAGGGGAGGGCACAGGAGCAGCGGAGGTAGCAGCAGTCTTCTACTTCTTAGACACAACCTTAGGACAAACTTGGCCATTCCTCTTCTTGGACTCAGCCGCCGTAGTCACGTTTTTGGCGGCGGCCTTCTTCTTCTTCTTCATTTCAATGGAGGCTAATACCTCTGGGAGAACAACATATTCTTCATGATGAACCCCAAGCTCCTCGAAAACCCGGTTAAGTCACGGCATGGTACCCGCATCAGACTTACAGGCAAGATACTCCTTTTTGCTCATCTCACCAGCAATCTCTCGGGCGGCTTCCTCAACCTCCACAACATAAGTGTTGCGGTCTTGTTTAGTCGGGAGCACCCGATCAAAGCAAGGGAAAGGGATTCCCTCCGTCGGGCCAAACACGGGAACTTGGACCATCTCAATACGAAAATGGTCATTCCTCCACCTGAGTGGCCAAAAGTTTGCAGCGACCATCCCCTCGATCAAGTCTTGGCCTCCGAAGTAACGACACACCAAGGCAAACGCCTTGTCGCATGCTTGCCTCTCTAGGGTGGCCGTCGTCGATGGATTAACCCGAGAAAGCGGGGACATCTCTAACATGATAGAGGCCAAGGGGTAGATTGTCTCCTCCATCCCGTCATCATATGTAATGGTTTGGCCCATTGTCCTCACATAGAACTAGTGTTCCATCCACCCCCAGTCCCACTTACCCTTTTGGCACCAGGATAGCTCAAGCCGGTTGCTCCCCTAGAACCTCTTTGCCACAAAAGTGCAACTCCCATACTAAGCCACAAGCTCAACTCCATCCACCATCACTTTCTTCGACTGCTTCTGCAACTCGTAATAGGCGTAGAAGGTATCTATGTTTGGATCAGTGCCGTAGGACTCACATGCCCAACAAAATTTGCTCAAAGTTAGAAAACCACTAGGAGTCAAGTGATGTAGCTGCACCTGGATAGTCCCTAGGACTTGGCATAGAAAACCAATAGAAGGAAAGCGGAGGCCACACATAAAGAAGTCCTTGAACACCACCACATAAAATCTCTAGAGGATTAGGAACGGTTTCACCTGCAGGCGGAGGCATCGCACGGCCAGTTCTGAAGTATCCCTCATCTTGCATCTCTGCAATAGATGCCTATGTGATGGAGGATGGACCAAAGTACCAAGTCTTGCCTACCATTGCAGCAAACTCCTCCGCATAGGCAAGCTCGTCGTTGGAGGTCTCGAAGCTCGCAAACTCCTCTACGAGCTCCTGAGCAAGGGTGCCTGCTACCATGCACTCCTCGTAGCACATAAACCACCCATTCGCCTTCACGCTGAGGAGATGGCAGTCAGGGCCATACCAGGTAGCCTGGCGAGGAGCGAAGGTTGAGAAAGAAGCCACCACCAAAAGTAAATGGGCGGAGGGGAATGAAATGGCGGCGGGCGAACGGCGCTACAACACAACCGAGTGGAGCACACAAGCAGCTAAGTACGCACAGCAGGCTCCTGGCGATAAGAGTGAGAAATCAATGGGGGTGCCCTACGGGGAGGGACCCCTCCCTTATATAGAGGGTCGTCCAACCGTTGGCCTTCCGCGTGACGGTTACACTTCCCAAGAACACCAACGACTACAATGTCCCATCAAACACAGTCCCAACGGCCAGAAATGGTGAACCAGGGGGAAGAATGGCCTCCGCCCCCACAATCTAGAAGGAGAGCACTGCAGGCCTCCGTCGCACATGTGAAGACTTTTTGAGAGTCCACGGCCCGCCACTTCAGCCCATGATCTCAAAAGGGGGGAACTGTTAGGGGGCATAACTCCCCTTGGTGCAATGGAGGCCGCTAAAAGCGTGATCCACAAAAACCTCTAGGCATATGTGCGAAGGTTAGGAAGCGATGACGAGAGGTCCGAGCGCAAAACTATGCAAGGAGCCGAGAATCATCTCGAAGACGTGGAGCGCATTCCACTCATAGAGATGACAGCATCGTCGTAGGGGTCTCCGACTCTTGATGGGCGAAGGCCCCAAGTCAAAGGTGTGCGGAGGCTCCGAACACTAATCCTGGGCATAATCATTTGATTGTACAGTCATGCAGGATGCTCCTGGCGACAGCGCGAGTGCGGCGGACGATGAATGGTCATGACCCCCGAGTGGAGGTCTGGTCTCCACCGCATCGGGCGGAGGCGAGGCCCGTACTACCTGTGGAGAAAAGGGGAGCTACCAAGATGGCGGCCTATGGGCCAAGGTGCGAGGATTAGCCCACGCTTGCTGGCCCATGAAAAATGGAGTGCAGCCCAAGTCGGCAGAGGATAACAAATTGCCCTCAGGGCATTAGCTCTAGAAGGGAATAAGAGTATAATATACCATCACTGTCACGGGGTATGAATGTAATTTTAATTTGTACCAAACAGAGCCATATAAAAAGGGGGTTGTAAATGCTCTAGAGAGAGGCTGGTGAATACAGTAATGAAACCCTAGTTTCCCTAGGTCCCACCTGCGTCTTCTCTAAACCTGTTCTTCCTTAACCTCCACCCGCACTCCGATAGAGGTCCCATCCAACTACACTACCACCCCGCTGGAAATAGTTTCCCAACAGCACATGAAATTTTTGAGAGAGAGAGAGATGCATGACAAAATGAATGGAGTATTATTTTGGTGGATGAAAAAACATGTTTTTGCGTAACTCTTAGTGTAAGAGTTAGTAATTTATTTGTGGGTGTATGTGTGTCTTGATCATGGATACATGACAAGAATCTCAACAAGGGTCACAACAATTTGACAAAGCTCAATGCTCAAACAAGTGGCATGACTAAGGTTTTGAATGTAAATCAAGTCATATGGCCTTGGTAGGTATTCATAATCATTGAGAAACTCTGGATTTTAGCATTTTTGAAAATGAAAACTCCGGATGTCAAGTTTCTCTTAGAACAAAGTAATAGTAAATTCTATTTGTGCCATATCATAACTCGCAACAACTTAGAAAAGGAGCCTGCATTTGCAACCCACAAGTTTTCAAGTTTTAGGATGAGACATTTTTTAGCCAACAAACTTAAATCTTGGGGAATACTAAGTTACAGCCTAGGCACAGATGAATTATAATCAGAGCAACTATTTATCATTTCAACATAGGAGAAACTAAATATTCTTAAAACAGATATGACAGTGGAATTCATATTTTGTTGTTGTTATCATATTGTTAAAGATCAACTAATTTTTGACAGAGGAAAATAAACCTTCTATCTTAGTATTTATGTTTTCAAGTATTTTATCATTACATGTAAGCTTTTTGGTTAAACTTTCATTTTTTTAGCTTGACCTAAAACTAGGTCTTTTAAGAAAGGTTGATTCGAATTGTAATTTGAGTTAAAGTTCGAATTACCTCCTTGTGGGTGGGACTAGTTGTTCTGCCCATTATTGTTACCTTATCAGAACCCGTTATTGGTGTAGAATGCTTCTTCACGGGTCTTGGGCAGTCGTTCCCCGAGTGTTCGACTTCACCACAGACCTCGCAAGTCATTTGCGAGCCCGCGGCCTAAACGGTGGCCTTCATGGCTTCCTTCTCGTGGGTCCTTTTGTTTAGTCTTTTTAGTAACAAATCTATTTTTACGGCAAGCATATTCGCCTCCTTTATGGTATGCATGACTTTTTGTTGTCTTCTTTCTTCCCCCCAACTTTGATTGGCCACCATCATTTTGATGAGAGCCATGGCATCGTTGATGGTGAGGGAAAGAAACGCTCCTCCAGCAGCAGCATCTACGTGCCCCTTTGACATGGGCATAAACCCCTCACAGAAGTTCTGCACGAGCCAGTTCTCCATTCCGTGGTGCGAGCAGGCTTAGATATAATCTTGCAACCTCTCCCACGCCTCGGGGATGGATTCAATTAAAGTTTGCTGCAAGTTTGAAATTTTCCCCCTCAGGGCATTGGTTTTGCCCATGTGAAAAAATTTTGCCAGGAACACCACGGAACATTTGTCCCACATACTGACAGCTTCCTTCTCCTTATAGAACCACCATTTTGCCTTTCCTACAAGGGAGAAGGGAAACAGACAGAGCCTGATGCTTGCTGGTGTGACGTCTTTGATGACTATGGTGTCACACAGCTCCAGGAAGTGTTGCAAGTGTGCACTTGCGTCCTTGCTAGGCAAACCACAGAATTGGTTTGCCTGCACCATCATGATCAAGCTAGTGCGCAGCTCAAAGTTTCTAGATCCTGTATTGACAGCGGGCCCAACGGGCACATTGGCAACAGCGAGGGTGGAGTAGTCACAGAGTGTCTTGGCCATAGCAGTAGTAGTGGATGGTGCAGGGGTGACTAGCTCAACTACCGAAGGAGTAGTAGATGAAGAAGCGGTATGGGACCTGTTCTTCCTTAGGAGCGCCTCCAAATTATCTGTGTAGTTTTTCAGCATGTTGTAATGGGTCATACACTATCCTATTTTCATCCACAACAAGAAGAAAACAAGCAAAATTAGCATGCATAAACTATGGCTACCATTACATGCATGTGATCATGATCATGTCCTATTAGATTCTTTAACCTATGCCCTCCTCGACAATAGCGCCAAAAATGCTTGTTGCCATTTCTTAGCGCAATCACCAAGTATGAAGGTTTCAAGTCCATCCCTAGCAACGGTGCCAGAAATGCTTGTTGGCATTTCTTAGCGCAATCACCAAGTATAGAGGTTTCAAGTCCATCCCCAGTAACGGCGCTAGAAATATCTATTGGTATTTCTTAGCACCATCACTAAGATTAAGTTAACCTTAGCGACACCACCAAGAAATACCAACTATGATAGTTCTTAACGATTACAGAAAATATCCACAAGCGCACGGATCTATCGTTGTAGCATTTCACCCAAAAGTATTTAGGGTATCGTTATTTATATTTTTCCAAAGGAGGGTAAGGTATAAGAGTCTAGCATGAGCATGAACAAGATTACATACTTGCATTAGTGAACCAATAGTTCATGTCAGGGGTAAAAATGGTATTTCAAGGATAGTAGACACACATCCGAGCCGACCTCAATGATAAAAGGAAACACAAAGAATAAAAAAAATATTCCTAAGTGGAGCAGGCATGGTCAAATATAGCCATGCAAAGAACAATTAATGATCATACAAGATATATGACTAGATTAGAACTAAGTGTAAGATGGACGAGGAGATCTCCGAGCACTGGTCTATCAGCAAGTGCAAGAGACATTAAAACTCCTACACAATACCCGAACATGGGGGATTACAAGGGACGGATAGGGTTGTCACTACCTGCCGCCTACCCCTCAACTGGGGGGCACTATCATATCCGAAGGTTCTCATATACCCGAGCACCACACCCGTGTACAAAGAAACAACCCATATCCCCCGGGGACTCCGACCCTATGGATCGATAAGCATAGGACATGGGCAAACCCGAAGGAACAACGAACCGCCACCTCAACCTACCTCTACTTCTACTCATACAAGTCATATGAATGATTAAGCATAAAGTTGAACATATTAATATCATAACATACAAACTATATGCTAGTTCATATGTCAAGATTATAACATGAAAACTATAGTCTAGTTCATATGCACTACTATATTGAAGATATGAGAACAAGGTTGTGGAAGAACTCTTCATATAGTATTCATACCAAAGTTGATCTTCTTCCAAGGAGCCAAGCTCTCCAAGGTAGATCTTGCCTAGCTCCAAACTACTACTAAAAACTAAAAGAGTACAAGTAGAGAGGTGAGGTGTGTAGCTCCAAATGTTGGTGTGTCTTGGAGAGGAGTACTACCCCCTTATTTATACTAGCTAGAGGTCTGTTTAGGGGAGATAAAATAGGAAACTAGCCTAAACTGACCCCAGGTGTCATCAATGCACCACCTGTGCAAGGTGGGGCTAGGAGGAGGTGGGGGCAGTGTGCCACCTAGGCCGGCCCTCCTTAGCACCGCCTTCGCGCATCGGTGCTCGGCCCAGATTCTTCATTGGAGTGGGCCTTTGTTTGGTTCTTTGATGTAGGATCTATGTTACGCTTTCTGGATTGCACATTTTGCTTTGTTTTCCACTTGTATTCAAATATGTGCCCTGCAAAACATATTTCTTCTGGTACAAGTGGAACTATGTCAAAAGTAAATGCATATGTGTTAAAAGTTTTTTTATTTCTCCTGTTTTGGTGGTCGGATTTTATCATTAGTGACCACCAATAACCATCGGTGGAGCCACCGGACTGCTACCCTTGGCCGATGTGACATCGCCGTGGGAGCTGCCATCGGGACCGCTGGTCAAGGGAGTGGGAGGGCCGGATCCACCTCCGGGGAAGCCGCTGCCGGGCACCGCCGTAGCTGGGTTAGGAGCCACCAGGTGCCTCTAGGGAAGCCGCTGCAGCTAGGGTCGAGAGCCACTGTCGGGACCAAAACTCGAGCTCAGGAGACGCCGCCGCTAAAGGGCCACCACCGGACACACGACACACCACCGCCGGGCGCGCATGCGAGGCCCCTCGCTGTCGGGTGCACGCTCAAGGCCGCCATACCCCTACTAGGAGGAACAGCCACAAGGTCAACGGAGCCCTAAGAGTGAGTGAGGGAGGGAGCAAAGGGAGGGAGGGAGGGAGAGGAGAGGAGAGGAGAGGAGAGGAGAGGAGAGGAGAGGAGAGGAGAGGGAGGAGCCTCCATGTGCCATCAGAGGGAGGGAGAGAGGGAGTGGGAGGAGCTAAGAGAGAGATAACTGAACAATGAAACCCTAATCTCGTATATATACAATGAGCGGGATATCAGGCCGAGATGGGCTGCCTGTTGGGCCGCTATTTACTGAGGCGGGCCTTATAGAGTGACCGCCTCCGAAAATGGACTAACCGAGATGGTTGTTTTAAGCCGACCGCCTCGGTTAATTCCGATTAACAAAGGTAGTTGTTTTAAGTCGACCGCCTCGGTTAATACATTAACCGCCATGGTTAATATGCATTAACCGAGGCATTATGTTACATTGCCCGCCTCCGTTAAGCATTAACCGAGGTGGTTACTGGGTCGGCTGCCCTACCATGAATAACCGAGGCGGGCAACTAGCCCAACTGCCTCAGAGCCTAAAATGCAAACGCCTCGGTTAAGTTTTTGTGTAGTAGTGAAGTGTTAAGAATAATGTTTCACGAGAAAAACGAGAACAAAACAAAACCCAAACCCTAAATAAGTGAGGCAGCGACTAATTATAATATAATGGTCTCTGATACATAGATGTATCAACGGACCAAAAGATGGTGTCATAACACCGTGGGAGATTTTAGACACTAACTTATTTCGACGATTCGAGTTGATTCTGATGGAATTTTAATGTCAAACTAATGCCATTGGTTAGCTTATGAAATTATAATGACAAAAAGAAATACAATTTTCTATTCTCTCTGCCTCAAAAAAACGTGATGTTCTAAGATTTTAAGTTTTTATTAAGACAAATTAGTAATCAATAGAAAATATTTATATAGCCATCTCAAAAAAACGTGCTGTTCTAAGATTTTTAGTTTTTATTAGGACGAATTAGTAATCAGCAGAAAATATCTATATACACCTATTTATTGAAGGCGACCCATACTATTTAAGGAATAAACCTCTCGTTAAAAGGAATTCATGGAGGCATGCATAACACAATCTCAAGCAGATATGGCCAAATCTGTTGTTCAAAAGCTAAAACATAAGTTTTCTGGAACATTATTTTAATACTAGAACATCAATTTTTTTGGTTGGAGGGAATACAAAATAAAAGATTATTTACTACAATTCAAAGTAAATTAATGTATAGTTTTCAACCCTTGTTATTTTGATGCTGACATAGTATTACGCGCCGGCGCCCCGAGAACTTGGTGACAAATTATTTATGACAAACCGAGTGCAGACAGCAGATTGCAGAAAAAAAGCAGAGCATCGCACATGGCATTGTTTTCTATTTCCTTTGTAGATTTTCTGCGATTTACTCCGTACATTGCATTATCTTCACTGGATAAGACCTGTATAATTCTGGCATATCAAGTCGGCATCTCCGTGTGAATAAAAAAAAATTCGGCATCTCTGTGAGCAGAGACGGAACCAGTGATTCTGACTAGGGGGGCCAAACAAATATGATCATATTTTTTTAATATGCTAATATATATATAATTATATATTTCAGCAACTTTTTAAATATTTTACACTATTTATAACCAAAATCATAATATTTGAATAAAAAATAGGTGAAAATTAATATTTTTTAGCTGTAAATTCATATATTTATATAGGTATTAAAGAGAATTTACTGTGCTTTGGGGGCCACGGCTCCTGGTAGCCCCCTCTGGTTCCGTCACTGTCTGTGAGTCCGAGTGTTTTGTAAGCCCATGCTGACCACGCTGCTATGTTCCAATGGGTCATCAACCACTATGTTCCACAGCGCATCAACATTTCGAAAACAAATCTCTCCGGTGCGGACCCCCCAGGGGCCAAATATTTTTTTTTTCATGTTTTGGGGTGTGCCAGTTTTTGTGGCTTTCCAAATTTCGGGCATGGCAGCTAAGATCATAGAGATCTTCCTTGTGGGACCATACCTTAGGAGTTAGGACGCAGCAATAAAGCTTTCTATTCTATATATGGCCTATGCAGTTTAGGCCATATTTGGATCCTGGAGATAGTAGTTAGCATGTAATAATTAGTTCTTTGGATCAACAGGTCTAGTTAATAGTTTAGCCAATCATTAGCTGAATACTCAACTATAACTATTTCACTAGTTGAACCAAGATATATAGCTAATGGTAATTGTGACCTATTAGCAGCTAATGGATCCAAATAGGCCCTACTCACCTCTCCGGTGAGGGCATGGAATGCATAAACTTACAAGAATTCATATCAAGATCCAATGTGGCCAGCTGTACTCACTCGGGACATTTTATTTTGTTTACAAAATCCAAAATCTTTGCAATAAATTGAATTTAGGCCACTTTAGCTCCTTTGGAGTTGTGTATGTCAGCATTAGACCAAACTAATCAGGAACCATTTACCATTTGGAAGATGATTTTACCATAAAAGTTCAAAGATATATAGCTAATGGTAATTGTGACCTATTAGCAGCTAATGGATCCAAATAGGCCCTACTCACCTCTCCGGTGAGGGCATGGAATGGGGAAATTTTGGTGATATAGGATTGGGGGTCATGCAATTTAAGTAACTCACGAGAATGAAAGATTGTAAATAAAGGATAATTTTTCCCAAAAATAAATAAATAAAGGATACTAAAACAAGAAGCATTTTGCAACATAATAGTAGGAATAGTATACTCAGGGCCTATTTGAATACAAGAGTTAATGACTAACTAGCTAAAATTAATTAAAACTAACTCTAGTGCATCCGAAAAGACTAATCAATGGGCTAATTTTTTAGTAAAGTTTTTAACTATTTGTTAGCTAACTAGATAATCCCAACTAATTTTTAGTCCAACCAACATGGAAAATGAGTCCAAGAAAGACTTTTCTCCCCTTGCCCGTGCGGTCCCACTGCCAGCAGGAACCCACAGCAACCGTGAGAGCGACGGGGAAAGGGCTCGAGGCGTTGCGTAGCTAAACGTGGTGGCACCACTGGAAATCCAGTCGGAGCCAATCACAAGCGCCCGCGCCGGATGCTGGGCAACCCATCGACCAATCACGTCGCAGATAAGACATGCAGGTGGTGCCCCACCGCGACACCAAAACCCCAAAAGTTCAAAGTGCACACGGTGTGCCCCAAAAAGCGCAGAAGATGGGCCCATCTTCTCATCCGGTTCTTCAAAACCTAACCCCGCGATATTTTCGGCACATTTTTTTCTAAATATAAAATCTACAGTACAAACTCAAAGTGTACGTCGGCACATGTGAATGAATACTATAGGTCCCATCCTACATTGAGTGTAGAGAAGCCATCACTGAGTAGCAAGATCGTTGCCCCGTGTACACAGCTTAGAAGAGAAATGATTGCCACAACGGGCAGCTCGGCGAAGGCGGCGGCAGCGGCTGTGGGCGGCAAGGCGGCGCGCGCCTGTGACGCGTGCCTGCGCCGGCGGGCGAGGTGGTACTGCGCGGCGGACGACGCGTTCCTGTGCCAAGGGTGCGACACGTCGGTGCACTCGGCGAACCCGCTCGCGCGGCGGCACGAGCGGCTGCGCCTGCAGCCGGCGTCTCCGCTGCGGACGCCGCCTCGCACGGGGGCGGCGGCGAATAATAAGCGCGAGCGTCACGACGAGGTGGTGCCCGCGTGGTTCAGGCGCAAGGCGCGCACCCCGCGCGGCGGGCACGCCAAGAGCGTCGGCGGGCAGGCGTTGTCGCGGCGCCTCGTCGTGCCGCATGCGGCGGCAGGCGGGGACTCGCCCGCCGATGGGCGGAACGGCGAGGGGGAGTTCGAGGTCGTCGAGGAGGAGCAGCTGCTCTACCGCGTGCCCATCTTTGACCCTGCCCTAGCCGAGTTCTGCTCGCCCCCGCCTCTTGAGGACGAGGCCGCTCTCGCATCGTCCTGCAACGAAGACGGCGCCGTCGAGGACCGGGTGAAGCCGGATCCGGCGACACCTGCAGCGGCGCCGGTGGTCCAGTTCTTCCCCGACGGCGGCCATGCCAACTTCGAGCCCACCGACGCCGAGCTCAGGGAGTTCGCCGCGGATATGGAAGCCCTCCTCGGGCACGGCCTGGACGACGGCAACGAGGAGGGCTCGTCGTTCTACATGGAGACGCTGGGCCTCCTGGACCCCGTGGAAGTGGGCGACGACGCCACGCGAGTCAAGGTGGAGACCGACGGTGGCACTGCCTGCGAAGCCAGTGGCACGCTAGCCTGCGCCCTCGAGCTGCTGGACCCAGAGGGATCTGACGAGATGCTGCTGGACATCGACTTCAACTACGGCTCGCCTCTGGACACGACGACGGATGAGAAGGCCGCGAGCAGCGACACGGGGGCCGCCGACGCCCAGTTCTTGCAGACGAGCCTCTCGCTCACCCTCAACTACGAGGCCATCATCCAGAGCTGGGGGACCTCGCCGTGGACCGGCGGCGGCGAGCGACCACACGTCAAGCTCGACGACAGCTGGCCCCACGACTACACGGTACGTTCAATTCGCGCGCCCCGCCACAGCACGTTCGTGTAAACACGCACACATCATCGAGAGAGCCGTGACTTTGAGTGCATGCACAGTTTCAGTTGGCCGGAGTGGTGATTGTTAACGTCGAATTCGATTCTTGTTGTGCATACAGAACATGTGGGTTGTGGGAGGAGTGGTCGGCCACGGCGGCGAGGACTTGCTGGGCACGGCGAGGATGGGGATGGACGGCGGCCGGGAGGCCCGAGTGTCGCGGTACCGGGAGAAGCGGAGGACGCGGCTCTTCTCCAAGAAGATCCGGTACGAGGTGCGCAAGCTCAACGCCGAGAA
Organism: Saccharum hybrid cultivar R570; assembly: GCA_038087645.1. Lineage (NCBI taxonomy): Eukaryota > Viridiplantae > Streptophyta > Magnoliopsida > Poales > Poaceae > Saccharum > Saccharum hybrid cultivar. The sequence continues at coordinate 3,513,804 of JAQSUU010000304.1, forward strand.
GCGGCCACGGATGAAGGGCCGCTTTGTCAAGCGTGCCACCGCCGGTGGTAGCCTCGCCATCGCTGGCCTCGCTTAATTAATGCGGCCGGCATGCACGCTGCATGTTTGGCTCGTGCCTGCGTGGCTGCATACTGGAGCTGCGAGACCGCCTGCCATTCGTCGTCCGTCGTCATGAAATGATGACAAGAACAAACAACTCGTCGAAGCTGCTTTTTAGTTAATTCAACTCAAATAAAAAAATCCTGTTTTTCACGGATCAGTTCGCCATTTTAAGTTGGTGCCTTCGAGTGGCACCTGCTTGCTTGTGGCGATGGTCGAGTATATTACTAGTGCGCATTAGTGCTAGCTAAGTGAATTGTAATGCTTGGTTGGACAGTTCGGAGGTATTTTTGCCCCTGTTTCAGAGGGTCGGTCTGTCATCTGGTCGTCTTTTTGCACATGAAGAATATTGGCACTTGTTGCTTTTTTTTTGGGTTCGCCAAACACACACTGTACCTCCAAATAAGAACATATATACAGGTCATATATGTGAATCATTGGATTTATTTTGGGTATATTATCAATTCATTATTTGGTCCATGAAGGATTTATAATTTTTAACAGAAACGCTCCTTATAGGGCATCCGTACGTCTGCACGGACCCGCACTCGCCCCTGCCGCCGCCGCGTCGCTCTGCTCGCGGGACGGACCCGTCCTCGGCTGCGCTGCCCCCGCTCATGCCCCGCCACCCGCCCACGCCGCGCACGGCGAGCCCAGCGCGCTAGGCGCTTGCTCGCTCGCTCACTCCCGGACTCGCGCCTCCCGTCACGACCGTGCTCCATCCACCTGCCCCTGCCCTGCCCCTACCGAGGTCCATGCCACCGACGAGCTCCACACCGACAACCTCCGCGGCACTCTGCGACTTCGAGCTCCGCGCCGGCATCAAGCTCTGCATCGACGTGCCTCCGTTCGTCCAAGAAGCAAGCAGATGCTACGTTGAAAGCACATGTTGCAACAGTATGTTTTATGTGTTTCGATGTTTCAGAGTTATGTTACTAGTGTTGTATATTGATGTTGCAAAAACAGATCGGGATGATACACATGTTGTAATGGCTATACACGTATGTTTCAAATGTTTTATCTGTTCCAGACGAATGTTACCAGTGTTTTGTTTAGATGTTGCAAAAGTAGATCTTTATGTTGCATATATATATATATATATATATATATATATATATATATATATATATATATATATATATATATATATATATATATATATATATATATATATATATATATATATATATATATATATATATATATATATCGCATATGTTTCAAGTGTTTTCAGGTGTTTCATATGTATATTAGCAAGTGTTTCATCTGGATGTTGCATAGGTTTGCAATGGGTTTTAAATGTTGTTCAGATGTTTTCGCAAGTGTTTCAGATGCTTGTTTCAAGTGTTTTATCTGTCTTTTTTTTTGTATATTGCAACTGTTGCTTCTGTATGTTTCAAAAGTAGATTAGATGTTGCACATGGGATGTGCGTCGTGGGAAGCAACCAGCGGTGTAGGCGACGGTCTGGGGTGGCATGGGCGACGTCCAGGACGGCGCGCGGGCCCACTGTTGGTGCACTCCCTCACGAGCCCGACGTGCTACGCGCTCGTTCACTCCATGTGCGGGCAGCATCTGGATGCTAGAGCCCAGATCGGATGTCCTATTTTTTAAAAAATTCAAAATTTTATCAAGTGACTCTAATGGAAGCCTAGGCGCCTAGCCCCACACGAGCGCCCCTCCACTAGGCTTTTGTTCCCAGTTTCCCACCCAAGCACGCTGCCGGAAGTTCAAGCAGCTGCGGGGGGTTGTTTTCTCTCTTTCTATAGGTCTTGTACGTAGGAACACAAGAAAATTCATGCATTTAAAAAGGGCCGATTTGCATCAAGAAAAGAAACTACAGTTTTGCCTGCAGCCAGACGTAAGATTCTGGTCACGATCTCCTATTACAGATTTCACTGTACAATTATTTCATTTAAGTCTATTTCGATCCTTGAAATTGAATTCATTTTAATAATCATAATTTACACCGGTACAGAAAACATTTTTAGAAACGGTCAAAAGTGATTCTCAGAGATGGTTTAAAAACGCTACTGTGCTAGCGATTGTAAAAATAAGTTAAAAACTGTCTCAGAAAATCAATTTTCAAAGGTGGTTGACTTAAGTCAACCGCTTCTAAAAATCAGTTTTTAGAAGCGGTTGACTTAAGTAAACCGTCCCTAAAAATAATTTTCAAAATATTTTAAAAATTATTTAGAGTCTAATAAAAATAAGAAAAAATTTCTAATGTAGCCCAGAGAGCTGAGGACTGGCCACAGCTCACAAGAGTTATTTTTTCTTGTGTTTTGAATAAGTGCCGACACCCGAGATTCGAACCCACAAGCTCTCCCTCGTGCAATCCCTTCCCCACCACCGCACCACACAGTCACATATATCTAGTTCTACGATGTTATCTACTTATACTAATATTTATGAATCTTGTAATTAATATTTTAACTCATAAATAATCTTAAATGAGAAAACTTTCAACTATAAAGTTTCAGATCTCATCGAACATTACAACTTTGATATAGGACATTTCTCCATCCAAGGTCATTTCAAAAATTCAAAAATTTAAAATTCAAAATCTGATACTTAATTTATATATTTGGAACCCTAAATGATCTTAAAAAAATTATCAACTACGAAGTTTTAGATCTCGTCGAGCTCTACAATTTTCATATAAATTCTGTCTTCATCCGACTTCATTTAAAAAAGATATGAATTTATTTGTGTTGCGGCTATTTTTAAGGACGACTAAAAATCGATTTTTAGTTGCGGTTGTCTTAAGAGAGCCGCCTCTAAAAATCACTCATTTTCAGAGACAGTTGACATAAGCAACCATTCTTGAAAATAACATTTTCAGAGGCGGTTCTCTTAACGGAACCGCCCCTAAAAATAAATACATTTTTAGAGACGGATTTCTTAATGGAACCGCCTCTAAAATTGATTTCTAGCAACGGTTGTATAGTTACCGTGCCTTCCGCGAAGGTTAGTGATGGCGTGCTAAGACAACCGCTTCTGTTAGAAAAGGGAGACGCCTCTAAAAATCATTTCTGTACTAGTGTTAGACACATATCAATTAAGCTAATATGGTTGTATATAGATTATATTTATATATTATTGTTGTCTATACGAGAGAGATACTTATGTGTTGTATTTCTACATAGGAGAGTGAGTTCAAGAGCGTGTCACAAGTTGTAAAGTAGAAACGATCTATAAAATCAATTTTCACTTTTCACCCTATGAATTTGAGATAGGCTTATATATGAACTTTGAAAAGTGGTGAAATGTAAAATTTCAAGCTTAATAGCTTAATTTATTAAGCGGATTTCAATATCTCCAAAAGAAAGGATCCAAACGGCCCCTGTACAGTTATGAGAGGCAGAATTAGGTGGGCGCTTTAGGTCATTGTAGTAAGTCATAGTACCGTACTAGCAAACGTTATGTGATAATATCATGTCCGTCCTTAGCATTTTGGTTGGACGGTACAAAATGCAAAATGAGACCCTACGTATAAGAACAATTATTAAAAAAGATCTGTTTTTTTGTTATTCTGTCAATAGCATAATTTATTGATTACATCTTGCGAAGACAATACATAAAACTCTTAATTACTAAACTACTACTATATTTAGATGAAATGTGCCATCCATTAGTATTCCTGGTTCCAAAATCTTCGGTAAGATCTATATGAGCAACCTTTTTATTGTAATATTATAGCTAATGCTATTGTAGAAAACCTACTCAATTTTGATGTCATCATAGATAGTACAGATATGTATGACCTCAGTACGTAATTTCACTTTTGAAAAACTTCTTTCTACTGATGCCACGGTCACTCGAATAGTCAGCAAAATTATATATGCAATATTTGTATTAGGAAAACAATGCAGTCGCTTTAGAAAAATCAAAATGTCAAGAGGTCCAATATTTTCGTTTGGAATACAAACTTGGAGTAACTTATTAACTCCTTTGCACAACTTGGAGGGAGGGAGGCATGCATGCTTGCTGTTATTTGAGACTGGAGAGGACAATAAGGGTAAAGAGGGAGACCAATGTGTGCTTTGGATAGATGAACATACCTAAGACCGGATCCTACTCCAAGCATCGAATTCATCATGGTTTCATGTATTCATATGTTGCTAGTCCATCAGTACCGCCTACTGTTTGGTCATGGCAGTTAGACTTGTTTTGGGACTTCCATTGGGTAACGATGAATACAGTTTGCCCATGCTGAGTCGGCACTACGGGCTGGTAGAATGCACTTCCACACGGCGCTGTTGCACTTATACCCGGACCCAAACCCAATCATCCAAACTCGATCCCCCTTCCGCATCAACTGCTTGGCCTCGCAGTATGCCATTTCATACCATACCGAGCTGCTCGATGTGTTTCCAAATCGATGCAGTGTCATCCTCGACGGCTCAACCTGCTCATCCGATAGATTCAGGCTACGCTGCACTGCGTCGATCACTGCTCGCCCACCAGCATGTATGCAGAAATGCTCGAAGGCCAAGCCGAAATTTGTAACATGCTGCCTTGTATTTTTCTTCAAGAACACCTTTTGTGCGATGGAGGAGAGCAAAAACGATAACTGCTCAGAGACTGGAAGCAGAAGAGGGGCACTTGTGCTGATGTTGGCCTTGAGTGCCTCACCAGCGACGGCCACAAGATCCTTAGACAAATTAACCCCTAGGTTCCCCTCGTCGTCTTCCTCGTGGAAAACACAGCGGTACGCGCTGTCCTGGGCAGCAGTGGATTTCCGCACAGTGTGCAGAAGCTCAAACCGAGCATTGGCCCTTGAATTCGAGAGTAAAACCGCGGCGCCTCCCATGCGAAACAGCATGTTGGTCAGTTGCATCGATCTCTTCTTCCCTGCATAGTAGTTGCAAGTCACGATCTCCGTAGATACCACCAGCGCGTGTGCACCGTAGGGCATGAGTTGCAAGAGGTTCCTTGCGAGCCCAACGGCGATCAATCCGGCACTGCACCCCATCCCAGATAGTTGCATATTTTGTATGTCGCTACGCAGCTTGTATCTGTTTATGATCATGTCAGTCATGGATGGTATCATCGTCATAAGGCTGCAATTGACAATCAGTATGTCAATTTTACTGGGTTCCATTGATGCCTTGGAAAATACGTCATCGACGACCGTGAAGATGACCTGCTCTACCTCCATACGAGCTAAGCTAAAACTAGGAATGAGTGGGGTGCAATGATATGAAGAGGGGAGGCATGTCTCGTCACCAAGGCCAGAGCGTCTACAAATCTTGCTTAGGAAGGAAGTGTTATCATCGTCAAGGAAATTTGATAGGCGAAAATTTTCAATCAAGGAGGCTGGGCCAATTCGGTAGTTTGAGTTAGGACCGAAGCAAGCGTACTCAACAAGGTACACTCTGCGTGGATGTCGGATAAGATACTTGACAGTTACAATGGTTATGAGTAAGAAAGCCAGGAGGTGACGGATGGGTGGTAGGTTGTTAGTGGACGAGGTGAGTAGCCTGTCTTGGCAAATCTGTGTGACCTCGAGGATCATGGCGATCATGGTATGGTGGTAGCAAAAGATGATGCTGTATATTGTTCACAAGAATTTGGTTGAGATACTTGTTCTTGGCATGCTACCTTGCGCATATATATGTATCGTATGTTCAAGTTACAGCATTTGAGTTATATAGATGCCGATTTGTGAATAAAGTAGAGGACTGCTGGGGAAGTTGTTTTAAAGCTGCTTGCTATTAATAATAACTTGCCATGCAAAGAACATGCGCCCTCTAATTTTCAGGCATGCAACCTTGCACATAGGGAGTTGCGATAATGTGCAGAGATATCTGAATTTTCAGGCAATAATAATCAACTAGTGCAATGAAATCAAGTAGTACAACTAAAAGGACAATTCATAAATTACAAAGTTACATGTTGCCTAGACATCAATAAAAAAATTAGACACTTAAAATATAGGACAAGCTAGTGTTGCTCATATGTATGGTGTGTTTAAGTCGGCATACAGTGATCTGTGAATAAAGTAGAGGACCGCTGAGGAGGGTGTTTTAAAGCTGCTATCAACAATAACTTGCCGGGCAAAGAACATGCTCCAACGTGTACACGAGTATGTGCATCCATAGTACAATAGAGCAAGTATACTTAAGGGTTGTAAATAGACTAAGGCCCTGTTTAGTTGCCATGCAAACCCAAAATATTTCCTCTTTCACCCATCACATCGAATCTTTCGACGCATGCATGGAGCATTAAATGTAGGTAAAAAAGATAACTAATTGCATAGTTTGTCTGTAAATGTCGGGACGAATCTTTTGAGCCTAGTTAGTCCATGATTGGACAAATTTTACCAAATAACAACGAAAGATACTACAGTAACTTTTCGCCTACTTTTCGCGAAGTGAACACACCCTAAATACTAGTGGAGGAGAAAGAGGAGGCAAGAGAAGGGGAGTGAGCTGTAAATTTACAGCCAGCTCAAAAGGTTATGTCAGAGGAGAGAGTAAGCCACATATTAATATTGGCATGTTTTAGTAAGCAACTATTAGAGGGGTGTTTAGGACTGCTCTGCTCCATGTTTTTTTAGCCAAACGGTTTCAGCTCTACGCACTCTATTCAAGAAAAAAGGGTGAAGCTATGAGAGCACCTAAAGGAATGCTCCACAAACTGCAGGTTTTTATGGAGCTGCTCTACGGTACAGTTTGTGGAGTAGAGTTCATAGAGCGGTCCCAAACACCCCTATATATGTGGGCTAATAGACGGGTTGTATACAATACATATACAACCAGCACAGAAGTTTATATTACTAGCAGAGATACACGTGCGACACGCACATGTCTATAAAAATATCTTTTGTAGTGAAGGTTTAACAACGAATTTTTAAGAAATCAATTTTTATATTTGAGCTCTTAGTTCTGGATTGAAACCAGTCTGTGTGAAAAAACATATTTCATGTCTATAATGTAAATAAGGTCCAATTTAGTTGGGAAACTAGGGAATATATATATATATCAAAATATATTTAGTTTTCGAAACAACAATAAACAAATTAATTTGATTTTTAAAAGCCAACACACGCAATATACGACTGTACACCACAGCGGACTTCAAAACCTACATAAACAAGTGGCCAGCCACCACAATATTATTATTATTATTATTATTATTATTATTATTATTATTATTATTATTATTATTATTATTATTATTATTATTATTATTATTTTGTGACAAAAGTTTTATATTCATGATTGGATAGCTCTATGCGCTTGTCACACGTGATAAGGCGTCACAATTGAATTTTATTAGCTTGTGCACTATTTTTTTTATTGACGAGACGCTCATGCACTGTTGTTTGGCGGGACAATGTGGTACTAAACAAACAGAACAGAAGGGATTAATTTGATACCGCGCTGTTGGGAGCAGACTTTGGATTTTGGGCTTGCAACAATTTCTCTGGTCCACTTTTTTTTTATCGTAGAATGATTTTCAAAGGCCCAATTTGTAGACTTACCGAACATGGCAAGACGTATGTGAGTTTGAGTCTCATGTGAGATTGAGTTATGAACAGTTGCGTCTTATAAGATGTAAGATCTCATATGACGGATGACTGCTAGGAAGAGCCCCCATAAATCTTTCGCTCTTTTATAGTATGATAGATTTACATTATTTATCTTCAAAAAAACAAAATTTAAAAAACAGACAAGAGGCATCTAGGCATACGTAATACATTTTTTTATGAGAGAACCATCTAGAGCCACACGTGTTCTCTAATCAACATGGGCTTTTCAGTGCTCATCTGGGCTTTGGGCTGAACCAAACATTATTGGACGACAAGAGAAAGTCCTGGCCTCCACGCACGCGAGTACGGGCAACGGGTACGGTGAACCAAGGTGGAAAAAAACGCGGGTTAGAGCGCCAACCACGCATAAACACACATAAAGAATTAAACGTTTTCCGACCGGGCCCGTTTGTCAGATTAGGACAGGAGATTAGATACGTTGGATCTGTAATCTAAGGGTTAAAACATAGGGTGGGTAGGATTTTATCAGGTAACATATATTTTATAATTTCTTCGCTCTTTTATAGTATAGATAGATTAGCCATGCTCTTAACGATACGAGTGCTCTCCTTTTTGCCCGCTGATATTGCTCTCCAAAGCTCTTTTATTTGTGGATATTTGAATATTTCTTGGTTATCATATAATATGAATTATATTTGAATAGTTTTGCTAGACGTCGGATTCAAATATAAGTAAGGCAATCAGATATAGAATATCTGATTATAGAGTAACTCTGAGAAACTTTTATATCCTTTTGTATTGATAGGATAGAGATTTTAGTGGACACTTCAACAACTTTGTTCAACTGGATCTCCAAATGCTTCCATCTGTTATTTCTAGTTTCTCACTCACTAAAAATAGAGAGCGAAGCTAGTTCTCTAAAGTGCCAAACAAAAAAAAAATGTTCGGGTAAAGAGATGTAGAAAAAGATTTTTATTAGAATGTCTCTCTCTAAATGAGAATTTAGAGGGTGGGTTAAACAAAGGCAGTTGAAGATGCTCTTAGGCATGACATCAGCATGCAGCCTTAATTAGTGCTCAAGATAAGTTTTAGTCCAAAGAAAAAATAAAGCAGAGTATCTTACTGCATTAGGTGCTATGTTCAAATTCTAACGTCAACAACAAATTATCCTAAGCAATATAAAACAAATAATCTATATCTAAACCTAATAATAAAGAGACAAAATTTCTATTTTTTTTTTGTCCAGCCTTTTTTCGTATGGCCCATTCTTTGGCCTAACTGCCCCCACTCGCTTTCGGCCTTCCCTGGCCCACTCGCTCGCGTGGGACGCTCTCTGACTAAAAAGAAATAAACCATCTCTTCGTCTCCCAGCGCCGCCGCTCCTCCTGCCCGCGCGCAGGGACGAGGCTGCCTCTCCTCTCGTCCAGGGCAGGAACGGAGGCACAACCTCAGCAGGGTGGCGCGGCTCCTACCGTGGCGGATGTACTGCCACAAAAGCCAACAAGCCAGGCGTAGCGAGTCGGAATCAAATTCCAATCGAATGAAGACACCAGCTCAGATCAAGAAAAAAAATCCATGGTAAGTTCGACATGAACTCCTTCATCTTTTTCTATTTATATATTATTAGAGATCTCGGTTGAAAAAGGTGTCATTAGGATATCCTGTTTTTGCAAGCTTTCGATCCTGATTTCGCCGAGCTAAACAAGTTCAGAAGTTCCTTGTCTCGCCTTTGAATCCTGTTCTCGCCGAGCTGGACAAGAACAAAAGCGGATGAAACAAAGGTTTGCTTCTTGATGTTGCTATTTCTTCCTCTTCATTGACTGGTTCTTCTGATGTTCCGCTGGCAGTAGAAAATCCTTATACTAAAGAAATAATTGATGATGCTGCGGACAGACCTGAAGAGGTTTGCTTTACTTTTGCTCTGAATTTATTGGCAGCCTGTCTTGGATACAGAGTAAGTATGTGCTGTTTATTTTCATGTTTAATAATCTTTCTGGAATTTACAGTGGAAGGAAACGGTGGCGATGAAAGCAGGGAATTTGGGAGGTACATGCGACAGAGAGAGGAGCAAGAGATGCAGGAAGAGGAGTAGTTCACTCGGGCTCCTTTTACCGAGAAAATTGCACTTTTACTGGCCTAAATAACATGCTTCGCAAAATTAGCATCCCAAAAGTTGTTTTTGTAAAAATAGCAGCCAAAACATTTGCCTCTTGTTTTCTCTACCATTTTTCCACTTTTCCTATTTTCTTATTTTATTTCACCTAAATCAACCAGCTAAGGTACTAATTTGCCCCTAGGCAAACTTACGTAAAGAAGAGGCAGCTGATGCCGCGTCGCTTAGTCTTTCCCTGTCCCCGCCGCCGCTTCGTCTCTTCCGCGAGCCCTCGCATGGACGACGTGCCGCCGCCGTTCGGCATGCCCTCGCTGGTGCCTCCGCCACGCGACGTGCCTCCGCCGCGGCACCCCATCGCTGATGGGAACGCGATGCCGTTGCCTCGACTCCGGCCTTGCTGCACGACGCGCCGAGGCCGACCCTACTGCATGTCGTACACAAGTACGTGATGGACAGGCACATGCAAGCGAGGCAGCCAGGCACATGCAGGTGCAGGTAGCGATGAAAGCGGACGGAAATGAACGGAAAATCGTTCTACCGTTTTTATTTTCATATTTTTAAATGAAAACGGGAGCGGAAGCCGGACAGCCGGGAACAAAAACGGTAACGGGATAAACGGTAATACGAAAACGGGTAAATACGGTCGGAAAATAGATGGAAACGAACGGTAAACGGAAACTTAAACCGGAACATGTATGCCGCATATAAAATATATATTGCCCAGTGCACATACATAAATACGCTCGTAGATGAATGAATTATCAGATGATGAAAGGGTGGACACTGACACACTGTTGTGCACTCTACCAAAACAAAAAGATGATGACTTTAATATATATGTGACATGTCCACACAGATAAAAAGAAAAATAAAAGCAACTCAGGCATGTGCTTTCGTGGCCCAACAGGCCCAACATCTCTAAAAAAACTGGCCCAACAGGCCCATCCCGTATTGAAGAAAAACGGAACAAAAAACGGGATATCTCGGTTAAAAACGGGATACCGCAAATACAGACGGACAAATGATCTACCGTTTTCGATCCCGCTCCCGGTTCACTCCGTCCTGTTTTCGGTCCTGTTTCCGTTTATCCCGAAAAAACGAAAACGGATGGAAAAAAACGGTATACGGTTACGGACGAAACGGGATTCATCCCGTCCGTTTTCATCGTTGGGTGCAGGCGCAGCCAGCCAGCCAGCACCCATGCCAGCGGCGACCAGCGCCCAGCGCCGAGAGTCCACGTGAATTAGCATAGGGGCAAATTCATCCTTTCAGGTGGCCCATTTTAGAAGAAATAAACAGTGCTGGTCCTAGGATTTCGAGGGCCCTATAGCGAACTCGTCACTACGGCCTCTCTAGACCATGTATAAAATTTTATCGTATAATATATATATATATATATATATATATATATATATATATATATATATATATATATATAGCGCTAATTTTACCTACAAAACGAAAACAAATCGAATTATATGTACAGGCACAACACTGCTTGAAGCAAAAAAAAACTTGTGTATAGCACCTTTTTATGATTCAACAAATTGATTTTCTTATCTTTTTCGTTTTCCTGACAAATGTTTCTTAGGTAATATTCTAAAATTCTAACACCTCAATTAGATGAAAAACACGACTGTATGAATGTAGAGTAAGTCTCAAATAGAATACAAATAATTAATTTGGATTAAAAATAAATAAGGAAAAATACATAGGGCCTGGACTCTCATGAACTAATCGGCTGAAATTCAATACAAATAATTAATTTTGATTAAAAATGAATAAGGAAAAAACATACCTAGGGCCTGGACTCTAATGAACTGATCGGCTGATCAAGATCGCAAAACTGCAAGAAGTCGTTGTTGTCAAGCCTGGAGCAGTGGAGCCTGGTCGCTGCCGGCCCACTGCCATGTGTCATGTCTGTGTCTCCACGGTGGCACAGCTCCGTGCACTCCAGAACTCGCGCGACTCTTCCCCTCCGAGTCGCTGTCTCACGGATGGACGTCGCGGCTGCTCGGCTGCTCGCGTTGCCACGTGGGGAAACTGCAAAGAATAGAAAGGCCGAAGTTTGCTAATGGACTTTGGACTATAGGGTTTGGGAATTGTATACCTGGGCTTGGGCCCCTCCCTCGCCTGGGCCCTCGGCTGTCGCACCCCGTGCCTCTCCCCTAGGGCCGGCACTGGAAATAAAGAGAAAGGATGAAAAAAAAGAGAAAATGGTAGAGAAAACAAAAGGCAAATGTTTTGACCGCTATTTTTACAAAAGCAGATGATATTTTTGCGAAGCACGTTGTTTGGGCTGCTAAAAATGCAATTTTCTCCCTTTTACCAAACGTGATAAGCAGATAGAGAAGCGCATAAGGAGACTGCTACATGGGTATGTTCAGATGGTTGATCTTTTGCTGCTGCTTATTTTCTGTGTAAATACACAATTGGCTTTGGTCAGCTACAAGTATTATTTGGCACCCAGTTTGCCCTTTGGGATTTTCAGCTTGTCTTAATATCCAACTTATGCCACCAACTGATATCTGATTATGGCAACATGCTAGGAGGCTTAACCAATGGTTATGGTTTCGACCTTGGAATGAACATGCTGTTCGACGGAGACAAGGAAGATGACGGCGGCTCAAGCAAATCGCATGGCAAGAGTGGAAACCGAAAGAAGCACCTCAAGAGCAGCAAGAAGAGGAAGAGGCATTAGCCTTTACGCACACTGATGGCAAGAGCGGAAACCGAAAGAAGCACCTGAAGAGGAGCAAGAAGAGGAAGAGGCATTAGCCTTTACCCACACTGATATATTAGCACATAAACATACCGATCAAGCCTGGAAGACGATTCAAGCAAGCCACACGGAAAGCTGAAGCTGGAGAAAACACCAGGATACCAAGTAGAGAAAAGGCTTTGGGTCCTCAAAACACGGATCCGTGTTGTTTCTCTGAAATAGAAAACTTGATCTGAGCGAGAGCGACTGATCTTGAGCCAATAGAACAGTATGAATTATATGGAGTAATTTTAAATAGGTGGTACTGGTATATCATTATCTTTCTGCTCTTATGCGAGAATACTCACCTGATTTGTTTACGAGGAAATTATTTCCTTGGCCCTAAAAAAAGTATTGCTTAGTTTGTTGGTCATTTTTTCTTGAACTTGCTTATTTGGCCCTAAAACGATTTTTTTTGTTTCTTGCCCCTTTCGTTAGTTTGATGGGCTAACAGTGTTAGACTGTCCGCACCGCGACCCTCTAAATCGTCCTGTGGGACCATATAGAGGACGAACCGGCTGCAGCGGCTACGCTATCACGTACGCTACGCACGCGGACGAGCCGGCCGTCCGCTATTCCCAGCGGACTCGCGAACATCCGCTACCCACGCGTGGGGCCCCGCCGAGTGAGCCAGCAGAGAGGGGAAGGAGAAGGGAGAGAGGCAGGGAGCAGAGGGAGGTGGAAGGACGCGTCGGAGCCCATGGCCGCCCGCCGCTAGGAGCCGCCGCGAGCTCGTGGCCGTCCACGCCCAGACACCGTCGCCTCGCCGCTCGGAGTCGCGCCGCCCGTCCATGCTCGCGAGCGCAGACGCCGCCGGTCGCGGGCCTTGTCTACGAGCGCCGCCGTGCTCGCCCGTGCGCATCGCGGCCTCGCCTGCAAGCACGGCCGGGTGGGAAGGAACGTGGGGAGGAGAAGGCCACCTCCGCCCCTGCAGGGCTCGAGCTGCCGCTGCCGGGAGCCCCGTGTGCGAGCTCCGGCAGCCCGACCTCCCCCTCTCCCCAATCGCGCCGCCGAGTAGAGAGCAGAGAGCTCGGCCTCCGCTGGTCCGCTGCGCGCTAGTAGGCCACCGGGCGAGGCCGAGCCCACTGCTGCGGACGTGAGTGCGAGCTCCGATGGCCGCTGGCAACGGCACGAGCGGGAGCTTCGTCGCGGGCACCGCTGGCCGCAGGCACGGGGGTGAGCGGGTCCTCCACCGCGAGCTCTGCCGACCACAGGCACAAGCACGAGGAGGGAGGGAGGCCGCCGGCAGAGGGAGCGAGAGTGGGTGGGGAGGGAGCAGGGAGAAGGGAGGAGAGAGAGAGAGGCCGGGTGGGCGAGAAAAATAGAAGTAGAGTATGACCTGTGGGTCTTATTGATATAGAGGATGAATATAGAAGATGGATGAGTACGGGAGAAAGTGGTATAGAGGAAAGAAACTCGATGATCAGGATGAAATATTCCTTTTAGAGAGTGAATTTAGAGTACGATGAGTGCGGATAGCCTTCAGTTGTACGCGAAATGACTATTTTACCCCTGGCTTGAAAAAATAATTATTGAAAAATAAAAAATAATGATGTCATGCTTGAAAAATATTATACCTTATTTTGAAAAATTATTGATAGAGGCAGCCTGAAAAACTTGTGAACTGTAGCCTTCGGCGTTAGGGGTAAAAGCGTCATTTCACGTACAGCTTAATCGTTAGCCCATCAAACAAATGGAAGGGTCAAGAAACCACAGAAAATTCATTTTAGGGCCAAATAAGAAAGTTCAAAAAAAAGGCCAAGAAACTTTTTTTTTCAAAAAAAAGAACTAAGCAGCACTTTTTTTAGACCAAGAAAATAATGTCTTCTTTGTTTATGTCTAAAGTCAGTCTCAGTGGAGATTTCATGTCACAGTTTCCAACACATCTATATTTTAAAAACGGTGCAGAAGAGTTTCGTCCCCATGAAACTCTCTCTACTCTCATAAAACTTTTATCATTTCTCTCTTCATTAATATAGTGTCAAGTCAGCATATTTAATGCACATGAAACTCTAAGGCTAGTCTTTGTAGGAGTTTCATCTGAGTTTCATTTGTATTAAATAGGTTGCCACATAGGCATTTTTATGACATGACGGTGTATTTAATGAGAAAAGAAATGAGATGAAACTCTCTTAGCACAGTTACCAACTATCTATGAGTCATGAAATTGAATGCCTATGAAACTATAAAATGAAACTTTGTATTGAGATGGGTGTTTCATTCAAGTTTCATTATCTTAGAAACAATGCCATGAAACTATCCATCGAGACTGGACTAATGAAACCCCCATTGAGATTGGCCTAATGCTCCAACTATATGATTTGTCCTGAGTGACATGTTTCAGACCTGAGAAGTGAAGGTACGAGTGCCCTTCTCCATGTATGCCTCCTCTTCGTTTAAGCAATCTAGATAGTTGGAATAGGTGGCTGGTGTTTGATATACCCTACTAATACCATTGCCAGGAAAAGTGCTAGACACTCGGTTGTATATGCTTTTGTTGGGATAGTGTTTGACAATTCAGACAATTATATTCTAGTAAGTCCTCTTAACCTATTTAGATTTTAATTTACTTATTCCAATCTATCTTCTAGAATCTGAGGTTGCATATTTTATTGAAAAATAGCAACACCTAGATCTCTTATGGTAGGCACTCATATAATTATCAGCTCTACGTACATTGCTGGTTCATGTATGGAAGCTGACAGCATCGCTCCAATTCTTAACATGTTTCAGCGACATTTGTGTGATGGACTGATGGTTGCCTTTTGCGTTGGCACAATAATGTACATGCTGCCTGTTCTCCTGGTTGTGAATGAAAATACACTTTGCTACAGGTTGATAAAGAAGAGGTACGCTTGCGTAGGACAGTTACTTCAAAGAAGGATGAATACTACTTGGATGGAAAGCATGTCATGCATGTTATCATATGCCCTAAACCAACCCAGCAATATTATATCTTGTTGCTTGCTCAGGCCTACCTTTTATTCTTACCATGTCCTGTAAAACTGAAGTCATGAATCTGCTAGAGAGTGTTGGCTAGCAAGGAAAGGGTAACAAGTACTCATCAGTCACCTGTTCGTGTCTTCAATCTGTTCAGATATTACAAGGAGAAGACGCTGGCGGACCGATTCGTTTCCATGGAGAGCGCCGGCGCCAAGGTGTTCGATGATTGGACACCGCTGTCGATGACATCCGTCAGGAGATGGGGGTGCTTTGCAGGTCCGTCCATCGCGTGGTGCTCGATGGCAGCCCTGCCACCTCGGTGGGCATCTTCACCAATCCGGTGGCGGTCGCGGCAGGAACATCAGCCGGGCACCCGGCCGTCGGCCCAAGTGGGAGCCTGGGTTCCAAACCCATCTCTTGGTCAAGGGTATGTCGGCTTCCTTTCATCCATGATTACTCGTTCTGCATCGCATCCGCAGTTGGAGTGCCTGGGTCCGCGTCCCTTTGATCCGCGTTCGGCTGGGAGTGTGTCAATCATAGCACACTACTACAGATTGAGTTTGGGTGGCGTCACATTTTTTTTACAGAGGCGGGCGTCCAGGATGGCCGCCTTGGTTATTCCGGGACCGGCCGGCCTCCTGAACAGCCGCCTTGGTTAATGTTTAACGGAGGTGGTCGCCTTAACACGACCGTCTTGGTTAATCACTCATTAACCAAGGCGGTTGGCTCCGTTAATGTATTAACGGAGGTGGTCAACGTTGCGCAACCACCCTGGTTAATAGGTATTAACTGAGGTGGTCATCTTAAAGTGACTGCCTCCATTAATCCATTAACCAAGGCGGCCGGTTTAAAATAACCGTCTCCATTAATATGTGATTAATGAAGGCGATCTTTCCTTACAGTGCCCGCCTCTATTATTTATGTGGCTATAAATGCACCCAGACGCTGCCCCTTTTTCTTCTTCCTCGCGGCTCCTCTTCTAATTTTTAGGGTTTTGAGCCCCAAAACCCTAAAAATTGAGCAAAATCTAGGGCGAGAAGTTTTGCTCTTGTGTTGAAGGAGGACACGCAAAAGGTAGATACACGCTCTCCAAACCTCATTACTCTCTCTTCTTTATCATTTGGGGCTCTAGATCTTGATCTAGATCGTCCACCTTTTCATGGAGGAGAGAGAAAACTGCTATTTCTTTAGCTCTAGATCTATTCTCTGCGGCTATTTCTTTGTAATATTGCTTTGTGGTTGCTTGTGGAATAAGGTTTGCAGGTATGGACAACAGGTCCAAATGGATGTACCAGATGTCAAGACTGGAACCGCAATACCTGGTTCATGTGAGAAAGTTTGTTGCCGCTACGAAAACTCACCGTTAGAGTCTGAATTGGATGACAACCACATGTCCGTGTTCTCACTATATGAATATGAGAGCCCACGAAGACACCAAGGTGCAATCTCACTTGATTAGGTTTGGTTTCATCAAGGATTACACGGTCTGGACTTTTCACGGAGAAAAGTAGATGTAACTGGCAGTGCATCTGGAGGGAACTCGTCGTCGTCGACAACAGTCAATGCAGACCATGTAGGACGACAACCCACCTCATCATCATCATCATCAGTAGTCGGCGATGACAATGCTCGTGATTACATCACGATGGAGGATTTATTCCAAGACATATGGCTGCTGACGACGACGGTGGTGGAGATAGTGATGAGGAGGTTATTGTCTTGCTCTTTATCCTATACCAATACTGTAAGTGCAATCAAGCTCTATAGTGGGTTTTGGTGTTGATGACCACTAATTAGAGAACTAATAAGATTTATTAAGATGACAAGTAGGGAATTCATCATAGAGGATGTTACATGGAAAGAAGGAACCCTCAATTACTTTCGTGGACGGTATCTCGCTCAAGGAGGTTTAATTTTATTTTATCTTTTGAATTTCAGTATAGGAAAAGCCGTACTATAAAGGGGATACAACATCTGGTTAAAAATGTGTAACCAAGTGCTCAAATCTTTACATATAACATCCTCACACCTCAGCTAAGACAGCCAGCTCAACAACTCCCACACCTTTACTGTTTTGGTGGGTGCGGCAGTGCCGCACCTGGAGAAAGGCATTGCCGCACTTAGAGCGGCACTACCGCACTTAAGTGACTGTTGGGAGGCAGGGGATATTTATACTTTTCCCTGTCCTCTTCCAACGGCTCTCCTTCCTCCCTCATTCAGTTAGAGAATATCTCAATTCCATATACATCTGTACAATAAACCTTATAAAACATGATGTGATACGAAACAAATATCTAATTATAAACTACTTAGTTTACTTTTGCCTGTCATATCTTCATCCCTATTAGCAAAAGCTAAACCTATACACGAAAGTTTGAACATTTAAAATCAACAAGGGAATCAATATAAAAATACAACTTATTAGTGAACAAAAAATAGATATTAGAGAACACAACATACTAGAGAATAAAATGGATTTCACTGTCTTTGCCCTTTTGATTGTGTAATTCTAGAAGAAGACAATGAATTACAGCATAAATAATCCATAAATTCAATTTGTTTAATTAAAATTTTGAAATAGAAAGGATTGGACCTGATATAGGGACTACTGGGAATTCAGGAGAACATAAAGAATGAGACACAGACTTGCTTCACTATTTGTTTGGTTCCAACCAATAGTCAGGTCAGAGCCCTCCCACCTTTAACTATTAGAGCTGTAGTTATACTACTCTACTAATCACAAACCCCTAACTTAAGAGGAGGGATGGTTAACCCATACTTTTATTGAACTGATAGACTTGTGTATTTTATGTTGGAAAAGAGTTCCATCTCAGAAACGTCTGATATCGAGGGGGATAAACACCAACTAATCAAGAGACAATCCACAAAGCAATTGATCATGATCAAATTTGTAAGCCCACTTCGATATTGAGCATTTAAACATAAGAATAGGATTAGCAATCCAGCATCGGCACACCATGTCTTAGTGTCACCCGCACTGCTAGATCGAGCAACCGGCACCACAACACCCACTCGCTCGCCGCCTTATCGATGGAGCTGGCATCTAGCTCATCCGGGAACCGTTGCCTTCTCAAAAATATTTTGCTCGGTTAAATTTAAAATATTTTCCATACTGGTCATCGCGGGTGCGACGACAGTGCGCCCAACCGTGCTAGTATCGTTCAATTTGGCTCATCATCACCCTCTCGCATCTCCCATTGCTCGTAGGATAGTCAATCGCCTTTGACGTTCTCCTCTTTGACGCCCCTTGGCCCGCGGCCCTGGCCCCTGCCTATCCCAAAAGCCCCAGCAGCCAACCTCGTTTTTTGTATCGCCTTTAATAAAGGCTTTAAACCTTCACCATACAGTGTGCACGTCTACGCGGAAGCACAAAATGACACCAACCCCGTCCGTCCAGTGCCTACACCTACTACTGCAGTAAGCCGGTTATCGTGCCCAAAATTTAGGCCTGGTTCTCAAAATTTTTTGCCTCCACCCGTCACATCGAATGTTCAGACACATATATAGAGTACTAAATGCAGATGAAAAAAACTAATTGCATAGTTCTCGGGGAAATCGCGAGACAGATCTTTTAAGCCTAATTAGTCCCGTAGAGTCTTACAGTCTCCAGCCCGTTCCCCTTCCTCTCGCTAAAGTAGACCAGGGCGAAACAGAGGTGATCCGCTTCTCGGCGTCGATTCCGCCGGCTCCTCCTCGCCTCCGGCGGCCTCTTCGGCGCTGGAGGTGGAGAGGAGCTGCAGGATCGGTGGCCGATGTATATATTCATACCTATTACCATAGATCTTCTTAGGTTAGGGTTAGGTTTATTGTAACACCCTAGGTGTTTATCACTCATTAAGTAGTGGGTTTGAGCTCAAACATGACAGATTAAGTGGAGATGAGCCTGACTAAAGTTGGATGTTGCACCATTGCTTTACATATAGGCCCCTGTTCAAATTATATGCTTGGGTAGTGTTATTACAATATATTCATGTGTCTCACCTTAGTACCTATCTATATTGACCCCCGGGAAAGTTTCATGAAGTTTGGAATCAAAAAGTCACAT
Source organism: Saccharum hybrid cultivar R570 (assembly GCA_038087645.1). Taxonomy (NCBI): domain Eukaryota; kingdom Viridiplantae; phylum Streptophyta; class Magnoliopsida; order Poales; family Poaceae; genus Saccharum; species Saccharum hybrid cultivar. The sequence continues at coordinate 3,533,285 of JAQSUU010000304.1, forward strand.
GAAATAATAAGTTATATGCTTGTTTAGATTATAACTGAAACATGCCTTACATCCCATGGAAACTAGTGCTTATGCAACATACAAGTGAAACATGTGCAACAAACCTTTGCAACATGTAGAACAACCTAAGGAAGCATGTGTAGCATGTACCTTGAAGCAAACACAGGAAACGCTTGTAACATGGCCTTGAAACAAGCACTACAATTATAGTGACTTCTATGTTTCAGTGCACGCGAGGTATACACTTTTGTGCAACCCATGCATGGTGGGTATGTTTGGCCTCTACAACACCTTAACTACACTTAGGACACTTAATGGAACAATGTTCATGTTGATCATTTTGCCTAAATGTGCTTCTAAGTGATGGTTGACCATGTATGGACCCTAGAACCCTTTTGTTTGAACATTTCAAAAGTGTGACCTAGAAGCTTTGCATGCCTGTGCACCCTTTTACAAAGTTGTAGAGAATTTTATAAGGAATAAACTTTGTTTAAGAGTCAAGTCATGAAAATGTGTGGAACATGCTCAAAAAGGGCCCACAAGTCAAATTTAGGGTTGTTTCCCAACACTTAGCATATTCTAAGTCCCTAATCGGCAGCATTAAGTCAACATGTTTGTGGCATTTTATCTTCCAATTTCATATGGTAGCTCAATTAGGTTCCTTAATATGAGTTGTAGTACTTTTCATGATGGAAACAATGGATCAAGTGTCACTCCAAATGGAGCTTAGTTGGACCTTCAATAAGAGCTTCCAAAACAGCAAAAGGTCGTTTTATCATTAATTGGCCTTGACATGTTGACATGCCGCGTTCTCGAAATGTTGTTAAATAACTTAACATGGTCCCAAACACAAAAGTTGGAGTGTATGTGGTGTAGTAGATCATGCAAAAAGTTGACTTAAGTTTGACCTAATTTTGATCAGCAAAATTTAGTTTCCTTATTGGTTAGTAATGTGTTGACATTGCCAACTTAGATGCTAATTATCTCCTAAACCAGAACACTAATGACCTTGCACTTTAAACAAAAATTGTAGAGGGTTACGTGGACAACAACTTTGGTTCTTGGCCCAAAGTCTAATTCAGCTTGTAGGAGGCCCAAAAATCCGCCCAACCGGAGTCACTTGGTTGCACGCCACCTGTTCGCGCCATGGCCTCAATGGCCGACGCGTGCCCCAGTGCGTGGCCGCCATGCTCGAGCCGCAGCCCCAACTCCCTGGACGCATGCCCCGCGCCCCCAGTGCCCTCGGTGGTGGATGCCCGAGCATCTCCATTTCTCCGCTCGCCCCTCTGCCTCTTCCTTGGCTTCGCTTGGCTTCCCCTCGCGCGAACGCGGCCGCTGTCGCCATTACCGCCGCAAGCAGAGCTCGCGCCGCCACTGCCATCCCTGAAGCGTCAAGCCACCACGGCCACAGCTACGTGCGCCAACGACTTCGCCAACCCCTTCTCCCTCCCATGCGCGTGCCTTGGACGCCTTGCTCGCAGTCGGAGTGTCGCTGCCTGAGCCGGGTCGCCATGGCCGAGCTCCGAGCCGCCACCACCATTCTTGGCCTCCAGCCTCCCTCCGCCCGAATGAACCAGCACACCACCTTTCTCAACTCACGCTGCACATCCTGCGCTCCTTGCCTCAAGTCTCTCGTCACCGGAGCACCGCCACTACCTGTCGCCATCGTCCCTTGCCGCCGGCGCTCGTGGAAAGGGCGCCATGAGGGGTCTCCAGGGGAGCTACTACCTCCCTTGGATGCGCGTAGACCAGGACATCGTCATGGCCCCGCCGCTCGCCGTCGGCGTCGCCCCTGCCGGCCGGAGCCGCAAGTCCGGCGACTCCTCTATTTTTTCGGCGTCCAGAGGAGGGATGCGATCCCCTCTCTCTGTCTCTCTCTGTGTGAGTTTGACAAGCGGGCCCGACCGGACCGTGGGGCCCACGTGTCGGTTTAAGTAGTGGCTGAGTTGGGTAAACAACCGGGTATGCCTAGCAAATGCAGTTAGGGTTAGGTAATGCTGATTTTGAATTTCAGAATTTTGTTAAATCTTCAAAAATTCATATCTCCTGCTAGGTAATTCCAAAAATAGCAAATGTGAACTTTTTGGAAACCTTGAGAATAGATCTATGCAGTAGAGTCATAAAATGTTACATGTTTGTAGATGTTTTCTGATGTTGTTATTTAAGCTTTAAAAATGTTCTGAAAATGCTTATAAACTTGACCAGAGCCATATCTTGAGTTCTAGAACTCCAAAAATAGTGATTCTTGTTTTGTTAATTTTATGATAACATGTACTTGCTAGGAAAAATATTAAACACACTAGTTGTTCACTGTTTTATTAAGGTTTTGATTTGACCTTGATAAATAGGGAAATCTATATTATATTGCTTGTCATTTTTATATCTTGAGTTTTGTTGCTCCAAATGATGTAAAAATTTTACGGTAGTCTTTCCATGCTATGAATGTACTCTGGTATAAATTTCATGGTCATTGCTTACTGCATGATCAAGTTATTGATTTAACATGTTTACGGCTTGATAAATAGCTTATAAATAATATATAATTGATAAAATGGAAAATGTTGTTTCATTAGCTTAGTATCATGTTTAACTATCACATTGATTCATGCTAGGGCCATGTGTTCATAGAAAATATGGAGTTTTAGGTTTAACTTGCTCTCACATGATTTATTGTATTGGGCATTTGTCTTTTTCATAGAGGTTGATATACTTGTCCAAATGGCTTGAAATTTGGACAGTAGACTTTTGAGAGCATTTGTAGACCCCTGTAATTTTGGTAGAATTTATTGAGTATCTTTATAATATGGTCATAATTCCACCTAATTATCTAAATAAATTAAGAAAATGCATTAAAAGAATTTATTTAGGAATAGACACTATGTTTTCTGGTGTTCATTAGTCATGTGTGACATGTTGGTAAAGTTGGTTTTTTCCAATTATATGTTTGCAACATAAGTTAATAATTATTTCTTGCAAATGAAGTTTCTGGACAGATCTGGAAACTTGGCCAAAGTTCTTAATGATAATGTGCTTTGTTGTGAAACTTGTTTATACAAAAGTTGTAAGTAATTTATATATCTAGCTGCTGTTAAAATTTGGTGGTATTTGGCCATGTGGTTTAGGAGTTATAGCTGTCTAAAGTTGGGGTACAGAATTGCTTGCTCTCTGTCTTGTTAGACCAGTTTCTGTATTTGTGTAAATTCGACATGTTAAACTTTGGAATCATGCTGTGATGATATTAAATGAAATGTAGAGAATTTCATAAGCTTTCTGTAATGTCTTATTTCATATCATTTGGATTTGTATATCTCCAGATATGATTGATTTGTGAAGCTATTGTTTGCTTGTCCAGAAATTGATAAATTACAATTATAGTTGTTTGGTTGTATATTGTTAAGTGTGACTTATGCCTTTGAGGGTAGTTAAGTTAATTAGCTCTAGGTATTTATTAGAACTTGGGTATGCTTGCATGATTGCTATAGTTATTGTAATTCTATGCATTCACACATGTGCATGGTTGCATCTCATATAGGTACGCTAGCAGAAACGTGTGAAGGATGTGGCGTTGGAGCAAAACCCGAAGACGGTGTTTGGTGGATCCATCCCGAAGATAGAAGGATCGGGCAAGTGCTAGATGGGAGGATGCTCGCCAAGTGAATTCATCTGACATACTCTAACTTGAGTCGGATCCCAGGCAAGCCACGGAGCATTATAAGCCTCCTTGTCCAGATATATGAATCCTTGAATCCTACATAGACTAGGATCGAGTAGATGCTTAGCCCTGCTTTAAGCGGTAGAAGTCAGGTGATTTCCTGTCACCTGCGAGATATAGGGATATTCATATATGGCACGGTTGGCTATATTTGCTATCGTGGAAAGGAACCATGTGTTAATAAAATGAAATGAGACCGAGCGGGATGATGATAGTGAAGCGACAAGGCATGGAGGTCTTGGGTGTGAATCTATCCCCATCTGAGTCGTTTAAGGACCGATTCGTTGTACGTCCTTGAGTCATGTTGAACGCAGTCTAACACTTAGTTGGCCGGATAAGCCGTTCCGACCGTGAAGCCGAGTAATGTGATTCAGGCCGGAAATCGAATGGTAGGTTGCTTATTAGAGGAGAGAAAGGATGTGCTTGGGGACATTGGCGTGAGACCAAGGGGGGTTAGAGTCCCTATCACCTGGCAGAGTGTCGCCCTTAGGGTCACGACATCATTCGGACCCGCGATTCCTGAATCATATGAAAAGGTGGCTTGTGCGACCCTAGCAGGAGCCTGCGCGGTGAGTGTTAGAAATACCCCTCCAGCTGGATAGGAATTCGATTCGAATCGCCGTCGCTCCCGGTTAGTGAGCACTTGACTTGAGCAACGGCAACGTAGATTCCATTAAATTGAACGGATGGTTAATTGGATCACGATGGAAAGGTTGCCTCAATTTATATCTGCTATGGTTAATATTGTTTGCTCCTAATAAAGTGAGTGCTCTAGTACATGTTCTAATATAGATGATAGGTTAATGATAATTAACTTGATGCTTAAGCATTAATGATTGATCATCTATATTAAGCTTTTATGCAAAATATTGTCAAGCTAGCCCCACTTTATATCAGCCTTGCATGATCCTTGGTGTCACCTTATTTCTGGTTTCTGACGGGTAAGTCTAGCTGAGTACCTTCTTGTACTCAGGGTTTTATCCCCACTTGTTGCAGGTTGTGATGTATCATGGCGGCTGCAAGAGTTGGTTGACTCCTGCCGTAGTGGCAGAGTGTGATCATGGGCATGATCCTTCTTATTTACCTTATCTCTAATGCTTTTGTTGGAAGTCGACCGTGGTGCTGGCATGTATTTGAAATAATATAAATGTTAGTTTCAAATTACTTTGCTTCCGCTACTTTTCAAACTAAGTTGTAATAACTATGTTAAACTCTGATGTATATTGAATTACTTATGAAATAGTTGTAACATGTGACTTGTTATGTTGAATCACTATGATCTTGGCTTGTATGTTGGTTGGTTTGAAATCCCTCGTGATTTCATTGGACTACCGGAGTTATATGGGTTCAAGTGTGAGAATTTGATCACTTCGGTGATTGTTTTTATACTTGTGCTCTTATAATTTGGACGGTTCTGTTACAGCTGGTATCAGAGCAAGATTCAACATTAAACATGCCATATGTGTATTTAAAACAAATGTTTTGTTTTATAAAATCAGTTTTATCAACTTATAGCTATATATACGTTGTGAAATCTGAATTCTAAATCTAAGTATGTCAGTGGTCAATTTCCTTATGCCCATATAAGGATTATTAGGTGGCTTATATAAGTACTAACTTGGGAGCTTTTCATTTATGCATCTACGCCCAGGCCAAGGTATGTATGTGTGATGACTCTCCCACACTATGCTACCCAGTGTGTCAGATTAGAGGTAGCCTTCATATATGAAATAGCCATATATGTTGTTAGTTTACTTTTATGCAACGTCACACCTATGCTCAGGTAAGTGTGAGTTGTGAGAGCATGACCGTACAACCTGCGGTCTAGGGAAGAGCTAGTTTTGGTTACTGGATTATTTACATGTTATACACATGTATATATGAAGGTACTTAATTGTGGGAGATTGATGATTCGGGTAGTTTTGGTACTACATGTACATATACAGGGGTATATGTATATGGGAGTGCTTAAAATTTCACCTTCCTGTTTTCTTTGTGTGCTATATTTGGGAAAATATTGGGCTGCAATGAAACTTTTCTGCAGGTACGCTAACCACGAATGCGTAAGTCGAATGTAGTTGACGACTAGCTATATATCGAGAGGGTGCGTGTTATGCCATCGACATAGAACGTGATCGCCACCTTAGGTTGGCAATCTTGTGAGGATAAATAGGACGAAGCATGCATCATCCTGATTGTTGTTTTATGCATAGTTATGCTCCTCTCACCCTTATTCTATATTAAGTAACTTGTGATTGATGTTATGTACTATCTTCCTTGTGTGGAGTTAGACATGAATGTCTTGTTCAATGTTACTTGAATAGAAAGTGCTTGAGAAAAGTGTGTGTTTAGCCTTCCTAGAAATAATTATGGTACATATTTGAACCTATAGATGCCCTTTAGTTTAGCCATGTGGTGGATATGTTGTTCCTACAAGTTTTTGAAAATGCTGTAGACCTCACTTAAGTAAATTAGATTCTCATGAGTGAATTAAATGGGGTTGGTCTAAGGTAACAAAATTTAGAGCTACTAGAATAACATGTTTGTACGCTCCCTTGTTAAGTAGAACAAAGGCAAGCTTTGTTTTGCTTGTCAAATGTTGGCTGCTAGAACGTTTTCTATTGTAGTGATGCTTTTGTGGTTATATTGTTGTTTTCTGTAGTTATGAAAAATACCAAAGTTGTAGCTAACTTACTCATCTAGCTTGTCCTAAAATTTCATGACCCTAGGCCTTATGGTTTGAGAGTTATAACTTTTAAAAGTTTACTATCAGGTTTTGCTTATGCTCTGAGTAGATCTGAATGTTTGATTTGTTTGACCTATGTTCATAAGGAATCATGTCTTGGAGATAATAGAAGAAGTATAGTACTTTTTCTAAGCTTTCCAAAATGTCCTATAGTACTAATTGTGGTGGTCTAAATCTCTACTTATGAGCTTGTAAAATGGAATGATAGAATCTGGCCAAATCTGGGCAGAGATGTCTTCCTTGTTTTGTTTAGCCTTGTTAGATATAGAATCATCTTAATATGATAATAAGAAAGTTATAGAAAACTTAATAAGCTTTACATAAAGTGAAGGCTCAGACTTGTTGTGTCCCTAGAACTCCAGTTGTACATTTTTGAAGTTCTTGTCAGTTTTCTATCCATATTGGTATAGATCTGCAACATTAGCAATTTTGGTCATGTTAATCTATGAATTTGCTTTTGGTATGAATAACTAAAGTTTAGTCATCTTCCTAAGCTTTCTAGAAAGTCTAGGATCACCTTTGTGGGATGTCTACAACCTCAGTTATGGTGGGAACAAGTAGTTACTATGCTGCTATCCAGATTCTATGCATATGCTAAGTTGGCTACCTTAGCTAGCGTTTGTCTTAGGCTAAACTCGTAGTTAGTTCTTGTTTTAGATAAATGTTTATTTTGGGTGAGCCTGGTGCTTAGTAATGATTGCTTAAGCTAATTGGATTGGATCTCTCCAATGCCTGACTGTGATGTTTGTATGTATGCTTGTTATTTATTTAGTGCCATAGTTGTCACCTTGTTTGTCCTCGGTGAGCATACGAGTGTCAAATAGCTTTATCCTAAGAACAACGTTCATGTTACGTAATCGCATGGTTGTCGTCTCTAGTTAGGTTCTCTCTCTTAGGAGTCTGATCCTGTAGCCGTGGTTGCTTGCCTTGAATATTTGTTTCCATGCCTTTACTTGACCGAAAACACAAAGTTTAGTTCTCCGATATGTTTGCATAAGTCGTGGATGTTTTGCAACCCTTTTTGTGAAGACCCTTGTCGACTGACCTACCAAGTTAACTCTCATCAACGCTAGCCTTTGACCATGGTTCGTACGTTGCCAGTTGTGGAGACCGTACCCAAATCCATGTTGGACCTTCCGGTTACCTCTCCCAAAGGTTAGCTAGTGTGACACCACGTCTCTCTGCTATGGTCTCTAAATCGTATGCTTGTAAATTCATGCATCTACCTTATCAACCCAATCTGTGCCATTTGAAATTCCTCATCGGGTATATGTTCAGTAATGGTGTTATGAGTAGCAACTAATGGTGCCACGACGAAACCGAGAGCCTCCTGTGGGTGCACACACAAGGTTGTGCTGCTCGGCACGCGCTGGTATCATGGTTTCTAATCGTAATCCATTGCAGAACAACACTGATGTGATGTTCACATGACCTTCTTCCTTGATTGTTTTCCCATATCTTATCAAAAGACCCTTTTGTAGGGCTAAATATAGTAAAGCTTCCTCCTGAAGTTGCTAAGAGGATAACCTTTGAAGAACAGGTCACTGACATAAACATTAACAGACTGTAATAGGTGGTAGACATGTGACTCTACTTAGTTGTCCCAAAACTGACGACCACCATCTAGTGAGCGAAGTATCTCATTCCTGTTGGATAAAAAGGACACACAACACTTAATGTTGGACAAGTCATCCGTTGGATAAGACTCGATCATTACATTATGCAAATCTTAACCTTTGTATACATAATGACCATACAATCGAAATCACCATCTCTGGTGTAACTCCTTATCTGCTGACTTTGATGGCAACCGTCTGTTCTGCATCAACCACAATTATTGTGATCAAGAATGAAGATTTGGAACTTTTTAAGTCTTGAGAGACAACTAATTAGTTACCCATAGGAAGGTTAATCTCCAACTAGGTAATGACTCCTTGGTAGCTACGAAGGCTATGTCTTACAGAGCAAAAACCAACAAGAAGTTGATCAACTAGCCAACAACTTGAGTGATACTCTATCTTCTAGAGTCATTGCGATCAAGTCAATTCCATCTTGGACAATCACACAGATAGTGCAAGGTGTTCTATCAGCTAAAGTAAAGAATTAGAGAAAGTATGTCCAAGTTCCGATCTGCATCCTTGTGCCCATAGGTGCCACAAACGGTTTGTCCATAACTTTATTGGACGAAGTGTCGAGGAATATTTGGAAGCGGTTCCTTATCCTTGTAGGAATGTTCTCCAGACAGAGTATGCGTTTTGCCCTGCAAAAGTAACCCGCAAGTTCAAAGCGTGTGCATCCTCGGATCGGTATGTAAATTAATAGTCGAGATCTGCTGTTGGATGGCCCTTTTAAGGTCTCACAAATACTAGTTTACACTCTTTCATTTGATTTTGCTTTCTCGTATCCCCAATGTACGAGCAGCCTTGGTTTCTGCAAATCAATTTATACCATCGCGAATCAAAAGCAATTTGAAAAGTGTCAAATAATAGATTTTCCATCTTAGAGCTGCTGTTTGATCCTAAAAAGGAAGCCTCAAGGTGAAAGTTGGCCTAACAAAGTTGTTATGCTGCAAGTCAACTCAACTTACAGTACAACTAAGTCACCAAGGAAAATTTTACTCAATCGCTTGGTGGTAGACTACTCTCCGCGGTTTAGTAAATATTACAACTTTTGTTGTCCTTAAGGCCTCGCTACATCATTCTTTGGTAATGATTTTCCAATAATGACATACTTTGGTACCTTATAAATGTTTTTACCAAGAGGTTGCATCTGATTCAACCCAGATAATTGTTGCCTCTGGATAAGAGAACCTTCTTAGGTAATATTTGGCAGAAATATGAAGCCGACAGAGTCAGCTATCACATTCACTAATCCCTCAATAAACTCAGATAATACAGTGTTGTCATCAGAGAAAGAGAACTGCACACATGGAACCTCAAGTGGTTTTCCATTAGTTGGTGTCTAAATGAATGAACATTTACGACCAACATAAACCTTGTCTATTGGTTAGTCAGTATCCTATGGCCTCAGAGAATGTTTGTCGTCTATGATCTCACCATTATGGAAGGTTGTACTCAAGCCATTTTGGTAGAGAACTGCTTTTCAAAACCGTGTGAACATAGAGTCATTTCAACGAGCATACTTCTGAATATTTCGGTCTAGTGTCAAGTTTATACGGACTATGTTGTGTTCACTAAAGAATCATATACTTGTTAGTGGTTAGCTCATGGACCCAAGGATCTATGTACATTGAGAACGAAGTACTACGTTGTCTTGGATTCCTCCCAAAGTAACAATGCTTCATGGAAGTCAATGAAGGAAATTCTTCAGACAAATTTTACTATGAAGAGTAAGTATTAGAAAATGCCTGGACCAAATTAGTTCCACCAATGTTAAAGCTTTGTAGCCGAATGTTATAGCAGATGATGGGAACTAGATAACGTGCCTCTCTTCCTTAAAAAGGTCTTCCATTCCGAATCTCGGGGCGCGATTCTTTTAAGGGGGGAGGGCTGTAACACCCCAGGTGTTTATCACTCATTAAGTAGTGGGTTTGAGCTCAAACATGACAGATTAAGTGGAGATGAGCCTGACTAAAGTTGGATGTTGCACCATTGCTTTACATATAGGCCCCTATTCAAATTATATGCTTGGGTAGTGTTATTACAATATATTCATGTGTCTCACCTTAGTACCTATCTATATTGACCCCTGGGAAAGTTTTATGAAGTTTGGAATCAAAAAGTCACATGAAATAATAAGTTATATGCTTGTTTGGATTATAACTAAAACATGCCTTACATCCCATGGGAACTAGTGCTTATGCAACATACAAGTGCAACATGTGCAACAAACCTTTGCAACATGTAGAACAACCTAAGGAAGCATGTGTAGCATGTACCTTGAAGCAAACACAGGAAACGCTTGTAACATGGCCTTGAAACAAGCACTACAATTATAGTGACTTCTATGTTTCAGTGCACGCGAGGTATACACTTTTGTGCAACCCATGTATGGTGGGTATGTTTGGCCTCTACAACACCTTAACTACACTTAGGACACTTAATGGAACAATGTTCATGTTGATCATTTTGCCTAAATGTGCTTCTAAGTGATGGTTGACCATGTATGGACCCTAGAACCCTTTTGTTTGAACATTTCAAAAGTGTGACCTAGAAGCTTTGCATGCCTATGCACCCTTTTACAAAGTTGTAGAGAATTTTATAAGGAACAAACTTTGTTTAAGAGTCAAGTCATGAAAATGTGTGGAACATGCTCAAAAAGGGCCCACAAGTCAAATTTAGGGTTGTTTCCCAACACTTAGCATATTCTAAGTCCCTAATCGGCAGCATTAAGTCAACATGTTCGTGGCATTTTATCTTCCAATTTCATATGGTAGCTCAATTTGAATTCATGATCACATGTCCATAATTCTTACACATGGTAATATACTTGGACAATGTGACATGGGTTCAATCAAAATTTTATCATAACATCTTTGTGAAAGGTTTGTCACCAATTACCAACAAGGGAGAGATTAAAAGTCCTATGTTTGGTGTTGGTAATTAGTGACAATGCCTAAGTACTAATCCTATGCCTAAGTTGTATGTAGCATATGAGGATTAGTACATTCCAAGGTTGGTGGCAAGATGGACATGGTGATCATGATGGCCACACTTGGATTTGGACGCAACCCTATATGATCGAGGCAAAGGTATATGCTTAAGGGTTGTGTTTTACTAATCAAGACACCTAGTGGGTGTGGTTACACTGTAGGATAGATAGCCGTACTATAAAGAGGGGAATGACGCGGCTATTAAACTCCTAAGTGCCTCTAGATGTGCATTTCATGATCATATGCATTTGGATAGAACTAATATCGCCTCGAAAAATGATTGTGAAAATGCTAACACACTCACACACTGACGAGATCACTTGGTGGTGTTAGCACGTTTGCGAAGGCGGTGGAGTTTGAGCGGTAGAGAGGGTTTGGGGTCCTCTCTCCCTCCCGCCGAGCTTGCGAGGCGGGATTCAGGCGTTTTCGAGGAGTTGAAACGACTATTTTTCACTACGCCGGAAGTCCGGAAAAGAAACGGAGGCGAACGGAGGTCACAAAGGTGACCGGACGCTGAACCGGACGCGGTCCTTGCATGACCGGACGCGTCCGGTCAGTGTTCAGTGTCTGCGCGTTTTTTCAGTTCGATGATCGGACGCGAGGCGCGTCCGGTCACTGATGATCGGACGCGTCCGGTCGTTCAGGGAGCTTACTGGACTCTAACCGGACGCTGGCACTGTCGCGTCTAGTCATGTTTCTTTAGCGCGTCCGGTCATTGTTTCGTTGAGCGCTGCTCAGGCGACCAGCGCGTCCGGTCATTCATGGGACTAGCGCGTCCGGTCGTTCGCAGCGCGTCCGGTCTGCGCGATGAGCACGTCCGGTCGTTGTTTCGCAGTTAGCCGTTGGGCGACCAGCGCGTTCGGTCAGTTGGACCAGCGCGTCCGGTCAGTACTTCGCGACTTAGCCGTTGCGTGACCGGCGCGTCCGGTCAGTTGGACCAGCGCGTCCGGTCAGCCCGATTCCAGCTGTTTAAGTTTCTAACGGCTATATTCGAAGGGGTACGTCTATAAATACTCGTTGGCCGGCTCAAGGCTCTCTCTCTCGAACATTTGACATACTTGTGAGCACTTTGAGCTAAGCAACTCCCCTCCCACTCATCTCTCTTACTTCTTTGCATATTCGAAGTGAGATTGAGTGATCCAAGTGCATTTGCATTGTGAGATTGCATCTAGTTGGCACTTGGTGGTTGATTTGCTGCGAGATTCTTGTTTCTCTTGGTGGTTGCCGCCACCTAGACGGCTTGGAGCAGCTTGAAGGCGTTGGCAAGAGTTGGTGATTGTTCTTGGCCACCTCCGGTGATTGTGAGGGGTTTGTACCTACCTCGGCGAAGCGCCAAAGGCAACATTAGTAAATTGCTTCGTGTCATTGCAACCTTTTGCCATTTGGTAGGTTCTTGTGACGCCTTTTGAGAGGCTCAGTGTGTGACCGATTAGCCACCGAACCACGTGGTGAAGAGGGACACAACGGGGACTAGTGTGCCGGTAAGCACGTGAACCTCGGGATAAATCTTCGTGTCATCACTTTCATATTGTGATTGATTGATCCCGGTGTTCGGTTATCTTGGTATTCATCTCTTGATTATATTGATTGGTTGGCTCAATTCTTCACCCCTCGGTGATACCCTTCTAACTCTCTCTTGTATTAATTTCTTAGTTATCTTTGCTAGCGAGTTAGCTTTGCTAGAGTAGCTTCTTTGTGTAGCTTGCTAGTTGTAGTTTCCTTCTCGGTTTGACTTGTGCGGTTGAGTGCAACTACACTAGAATTGTGATTTGGTTAGGTGGCTTGCAAACACCCCATAGGCTAAGCAAAACTCGCATCTCGCTATTTGTTTTATTGATAAACTTATTTAGCTTGTCTTTGTAGAAAATTTTAATAGGCTATTCACCCCCCCCTCTAGCCATCAAGACCTTTCAGCCTCAAGTCTCTCGTCACCGGAGCACCGCCACCGCCTGTCGCCATCGTCCCTTGCTGCCGGCGCTCATGGACAGGGCGCCATGAGGGGTCTCCGGGGGAGCTACTACCTCCCTTGGATGCGCACAGACCAGGACATCATCACGGCCCCGCCGCTCGCCGTCGGCGCTGCCCCTGCCGGCCGGAGCCGCAAGTCCGGTGACTCCTCTGTTTTTCCGGCGTCCAGAGGAGGGAGGCGATCCCCTCTCTCTGTCTCTCTCTATGTGAGTTTGACAAGCGGGCCCGACCGGACCGTGGGGCCCACGTGTCGGTTTAAGTAGTGGCTGAGTTGGGTAAACAACCGGGTATGCCTAGCAAATGCAGTTAGGGTTAGGTAATGCTGATTTTGAATTTCATAATTTTGTTAAATCTTCAAAAATTCATATTTCCTGCTAGGTAATTCCAAAAATAGCAAATGTGGATTTTTTGGAAACCTTGAGAATAGATCTATGCAGTAGAGTCATAAAATGTTACATGTTTGTAGATGTTTTCTGATGTTTTTATTTAAGCTTTAAAAATGTTCTGAAAATGCTTATAAACTTGACCAGAGCCATATCTTGAGTTCTAGAACTCCAAAAATAGTGGTTCTTGTTTGGTTAATTTTATGATAACATGTACTTGCTAGGAAAAATATTAAACACACTATTTATTCACTGTTTTATTAAGGTTTTGATTTGACCTTGATAAATAGGGAAATCTATATTATATTGCTTGTCATTTTTATATCTTGAGTTTTGTTGCTCCAAATGATGTAAAATTTTTACGGTAGTCTTTTCATGCTATGAATGTACTGTGGTATAAATTTCATGGTCATTGCTTACTACATGATCAAGTTATTGATTTAACTTGTTTACGGCTTGATAAATAGCTTATAAATAATATATAATTGATAAAATGGAAAATGTTGTTTCATTAGCTTAGTATCATGTTTAACTATCATATTGATTCATGCTAGGGCCATGTGTTCATAGAAAATATGGAGTTTTAGGTTTAACTTGCTCTCACATGATTTATTGTATTAGGCATTTGTCTTTTTCATAGAGGTTGATATACTTGTCCAAATGGCTTGAAATTTGGACAGTAGACTTTTGAGAACATTTGTAGACCCCTGTAATTTTGGTAGAATTTATTGAGTATCTTTATGATGTGGTCATAATTCCACCTAATTATCTAAATAAATTAAGAAAATGCATTAAAAGAATTTATTTAGGAATAGACACTATGTTTTCTGGTGTTCATTAGTCATGTGTGACATGTTGGTAAAGTTAGTTTTGTCCAATTATTTGTTTGCAACATAAGTTAATAATTATTTCTTGCAAATTAAGTTTCTGGACAGATCTGGAAACTTAACCAAAGTTCTTAATGATAATGTGATTTGTTGTGAAACTTGTTTATACAAAAGTTGTAGGTAATTTATATATCTAGCTGCTGTTAAAATTTGGTGGTATTTGGCCATGTGGTTTAGGAGTTATAGCTATCTAAAGTTGGGGTATAGAATTGCTTGCTCTCTGTCTTGTTAGACCAGTTTCTGTATTTGTGTAAATTCGACATGTTAAACTTTGGAATCATGATGTGATGATATTAAATGAAATGTAGAGAATTTCATAAGCTTTCTGTAATGTCTTATTTTATATCATTTGGATTTGTATATCTCCAGATATGATTGATTTTGTGAAGCTACTGTTTGCTTGTCCAGAAATTGATAAATTCTAATTATAGTTGTTTGCTTCTATATTGTTAAGTGTGACTTATGCCTTTGAGGGTAGTTAAGTTAATTAGCTCTAGGTGTTTATTAGAACTTGGGTATGCTTGCATGATTGCTATAGTTATTGCAATTCTATGCATTCACACATGTGCATGGTTGCATCTCATATAGGTACGCTAGCAGAAACGTGTGAAGGATGTGGCGTTGGAGCCAAACCCGAAGACGGTATTTGGTGGATCCATCCCGAAGATAGAAGGATCGGGCAAGTGCTAGATGGGAGGATGCTCGTCAGATGAATTCATCTGACATACTCTAACTTGAGTCGGATCCCAGGCAAGCCCCGGAGCATTATAAGCCTCCTATCTTCAAAACAATTAATTCTATATATGTTATAAGTATTGTTGTATTAAGTGGTAGGAGTTGGTTGGAAACCCTTGCTGCATTATATCATTCCTTGTCCAGATATATGAATGCTTGAATCCTACATAGACTAGGATCGAGTAGATGCTTAGCCCTGCTTTAAGCGGTAGAAGTCAGGTGATTTCCTGTCACCTGCGAGATATAGGGATATTCATATCTGGCACGGTTGGCTATATTTGCTATCGTAGAAAGGAACCATGTGTTAATAAAATAAAATAAGACCGGGCGGGATGATGATAGTGAAGCGACAAGGCATGGAGGTCTTGGGTGTGAATCTATCCCCGTCTGAGTCGTTTAAGGACCGATTCGTTGTACGTCCTTGAGTCATGTTGAACGCAGTCTAACACTTAGTTGGCCGGATAAGCTGTTCCGACCGCGAAGCCGAGTAATGTGATTCAGTCCGGGAATCGAATGGTAGGTTGCTTCTTGGAGGAGAGAAAGGATGTGCTTGGGGACATTGGCGTGAGACCAAGGGGAGGTTAGAGTCCCTATCACCTGGCAGAGTGTCGCCCTTGGGGTCGTGACATCATTCGGACCCGCGATTCCTGAATCATATGAAAATGTGGCTTGTGCGACCCTGGCAGGGGCCTGTACGGTGAGTGTTAGAAATACCCCTCCAGCTGGATAGGAATTCGATTCGAATCGCCGTCGCTCCCGGTTAGTGAGCACTTGACTTGAGCAGCGGCAACGTAGATTCCATTAAATTAAACGGATGGTTAATTGGAACACGATGGAAAGGTTGCCTCAATTTATACCTGCTATGGTTAATATTGTTTGCTCCTAATAAAGTGAGTACTCTAGTACAGGTTCTAATATAGATAATAGGTTAATAATAATTAACTTGATGCTTAAGCATTAATGATTGATCATCTATATTAAGCTTTTTATGCAAAATGTTGTCAAGCTAGCCCCACTTTATATCAGCCTTGCATGATCCTTGGTGTCATCTTATTTCTGGTTTCTGACGGGTAAGTCTAGCTGAGTACCTTCTTGTACTCAGGGTTTTATCCCCACTTGTTGCAGGTTGTGATGTATCATGGCGGCTGCAAGAGTTGGTTGACTCCTGCCGTAGTGGCAGAGTGTGATCATGGGCATGATCCTTCTTATTTACCTTATCTCTAATGCTTTTGTTGGAAGTCGACCGTGGTGCTGGCATGTATTTGGAATAATATAAATGTTAGTTTCAAATTACTTTGCTTCCGCTACTTTTCAAACTAAGTTGTAATAACTATGTTAAACTCCGATGTATATTGAATTACTTGTGAAATGGTTGTAACATGTGACTTGTTATGTCGAATCACTACGATCTTGGCTTGTATGTTGGTTGGTTTAAAATCCCTTGTGATTTCATTGGACTACCGAAGTTATATGGGTTCAAGTGTGAGAATTTGATCACTTCGGTGATTGTTTTTATACGTGTGCTCTTATAATTTGGACGGTTCTGTTACATTTATCCTCTATCTCTGCACCATGGTCTTCGACAGTTGGTCGTCAATGGCGACCTCCGGCGTTGCTACGATGCGGCGGGCCTGCGTGTGTTCAGCACGTGCTACTGGCGCTGCGGGTGACGGCGACGGAGCGGATGGCGCGGATCGGGGCGAGCCTCGTCGCGTTGCGAAGCTCCAAGGTCTCGCCTCTGTCGGCGTGGCATAGGTCGGCGGTGCTTGACGGTGGTGGCGTGGCTCTGGCCGTCGACGACGTGGCTCGTGGTGTTCCGGACGAGCAAGCTTCGTCGACGGCCGGTTCTGGTCTTCGTCCACCTTACTGTCGTTTGGTGTGGGCGGGGACCCTTTTTTGGGTCGTCTTCTTCCGGTGGGGAAGGCGAGTTCCTTCGGCGACAACATCTCTGGTGGGCGACGGCAGCGAGGTGACGGTGCTGTCTGAGCTGAGGTTCGACTTGGACCGCTCTATCATCCCCGGCGGGTTCCCTGTCCCTGTGGACGTCGTTGTTAGTTTCGGCTCGGCCGTGTCACTTCGGCAGCCTCCGGGCCTTCCTCTCCTTGGCCTGGGCGTGGTGGATATCTGCGTTTTTGGAGGAGCAAGGTATGTGTGTCCTGGCTGTCATGGGGAGCATGCAGCTCCGTGGCGGCTTCTTGGAATAAATCTCTCTCGGATTTCTGTCTGCCTTGGCGTCCGTCGCTCCTTCGACGTTGGGGAATCCGTGGAGCTTGTCCCTAGCTGTATCCTGCTAGGGGCTTGTATAGGAGTTCGGTGTCGTTCGTGGTCTCGACCTCTGGTTCGGGCAGTGAAGATGCTAGGGAGGAGTACGAAGGGGCCCTATGTCTGGAACAGGGTTTGCGGCAAGTGGTGGTCGGATCCGCGTGGCTTCTCCAGTTTCTGGGTGACGATGGCGGATTCGTGGACCGAGATGCATGGGAAGGTTCTCCGGTCTTTGTACCGTAGAGAAGGGTCCCGGTCGCTTTGCCGTCTACGAAGAACAAGATCCTGTCTTTGGCAGCCTGCATTTTCGGCTCACAAAGCAGCTGGACTGCGATGGTGTTTCTCGGTTCTAGGGTTACTAGTCGGATATGGTGTGGTTCTGGAACAGACGTTCCTTCCGTATCCTTCTGATCTGTGCTTGTATTTGTACTTCGTGTACCTTGTTTAAGAATACAAGTACGGTTGTCACAAAAAAGCCTTAAATACTACAGTAACCAATATGTGCTAATGATGAATTAATTAGTATCATTATATTCATCTCATAGTTTCTTGACGAGTTCTATCATTTATTCTTTTATTAGTATCCGAAAATCCCTCCTAATATCATTCCGATATATTTGACACTCAGACATTTTGTTTTCACGAACTACACGCAGCCTTACGCCACCTCGTGGCGTCGTGGATGCAGTACAACTCACTGGTCAGTCAGAGTGCAGCGTGCGGCCCGGAATTTATCTCCTCGCGCTTTCTACAAAGGGATCGGTAGATCGATCGGTTGCCTTTCCTTCCCTTCATTCTTGTGCTCCAAACCAAACCAAAAGCCAAGCAGGCCAGCAACCTTTTCCCACACGCGCACACATCCGTTCCCCCGCTGCGAAGTACTCCACGGATCCCGTACGCGCGCCCACTCTGTGCTCCGTCGATCTACTCCGCCGCCGATGCACATCCCAGATCCCACACACAACGCAACCGCCTCAAAAAAAAAACACCCACGGGACCGGCATTCTCTCCACTCGATGCCCGCCACGTGCCCCTATCGCGGTTAGCCCACACATCGCGACGGTGCAGCTAGATCCGCCCACCGCCTCTCCACCACAGCGCCTGCCTCCCTATCCAACCACCCGCCCATTTCACTGACGCTGTGGGTCCATCTGTCACGGCCCCACTGGACAGCGAGAGTATCTTGGTCAGTCCCGAGCGCCCACGCGCTGATTTCTCTCTTATAGCCTGGTGCGGCCTCCGGATATTTTTTCGCCTATAATTTCGCTTACCCTTGCGCTCTCGTCGTCTTCGCGAGGTCGATCGAACCCCCAACCCCAAGGCGAGGTGTGACGAAACCCTCCCCACCTCGGAGCGGAGTGAGCCAGCGCGAGGAGGGGGAGAGCGTGCGGACTGAGGCGGCGTCGGGCGAGATGAAGCTTAACGTCAAGACCCTCAAGGGCACCAACTTCGAGATCGAGGCGAGCCCCGATGCGTCGGTACGGCCCCCCTTCCCCGTCCTTCTCACTCCAATCCGAGCGATTCCGTGCAATTCTCTGCGGTTTCGCTCGATTCGGGTGCGGCTCGGTGCGATTTCGCGGTGGTCTGGTGCAGCGATTGCGCGGCCGGCCGGTGGTAGTTCAGGGGCTTTGATCTGAATCTAGGGTTTTTGTTCTTGGGGCGTCCAGCCCGGCGGGTGATGGGGCCCTCTGCCTTCTGGTTCTCTGAATTTAGAGCTTCAGTTTCTCGCACGGGACATCGTCTAGGGTTTGTCGTTGGTTGGAGTTTGGGGTTGGGGGTGTGTTCGTTCGAATCATCACAGTAATGTGGCGCGGTTGCTGTACAGGCGGATGATTCAGCATGTCGTGGTGTTAGATTTATGTTGCCCGGCAACGTCTCTAGTCCTGCAGCCTACTCACTGCTTGTATATTTTCAGGTTGCTGAGGTGAAGAGGATCATCGAGACCACTCAGGGTCAGAGTACCTACCCGGCAGACCAGCAAATGCTCATATACCAAGGGAAAATTCTCAAGGACGAGACCACTTTGGAAGGCAACGGAGTTGCTGAGAACAGCTTCCTTGTTATAATGTTGTCCAAGGTATTTGGTGCTCTCTGGCTTATCCCATCAGCGATTTATTCAATAATCCTGTTCTTAACTGGAAAGTGTGATTGGTTTGCTTGTAAATCATGCCATATTTGAGTGTTTTAGGTTGGTTGTGTTAATTTCAGTTTCATATCTTACTTCTGCCTATTGTTACATGGATGGATTGCTAGTAAAACAAGTAGTAGTTATGTTTTATCCACTGCCTTATGGTGCTCATAAGTTATCTTTGGTAGCTTGTTGTCATGTTTACTTCTGCTAGTGCTCTAGATGGTGTAGTCATTTGCCTGAGAATTGGTATTGTGACTTGTTTCTTTGATGATTTCCATGTAAATTGTAAATTATGTCTTCTTTGAATGTCTCGCAAAATGTTATTTGATCACCTCAATTCTGTATACCCAATTGATTTGTCTTCCAGAATGGAAGTCTCAGATTCAACATATGCAGATTTGGATTTGGATTTGGATTCTTTCACCTCTTCCCTTTTCCAGTTTCTTATTTACTCTCCAAATTTGACTGCTGTTTTATGAAATCTGTTGGCTGCATTGTCAACTGTTGGCTGCATTTCAAATAAAACTCAACCTATACTTGACTGTGATAAATTGATTGCTTTCAAGGTGATAAAGACAACATAAGATATCGAGTGTTTCATATCAAGTTTTGTGTGTTTTTTTTCCCGCTTTGGGCCTAGCCTGAATTTAATTACTTCAGAGCAACGAAAATACAACGGTCATAGTGTTGTGGATTTTGTGTGAAGATGACTTTGAACAGCTTCCATGACCCATTGTTATATATTTTCATTTCAAAACTTCAGTTATAATTGACACTGATTTATTTGGTTAATTAATCTGACATGCATAACATAATTTTTTCTAGGCTAAGGCATCGTCGAGTGGAGCTTCTACCGCTACTGCTGCAAAAGCTCCTGCAACTCCGGTTAGTTTTGGCATATATGATGTAGTTATTTTTGTATTTCGGTAGTGTTCTTCTTCAGGGTTGCAATGGTGAGCTGTAAAACTGAATTGCACTCCAAATCTGGTCTGTCTTGTGTGGGATATGAATTGGCATATCATTAGTGTCCTCATGTGTCATATGACTCGTATCCTGGTATACTTCGGGATATGAATTAGCAGATTTAGTTTTGTCTATGATTCCAGTCACCAAATGTACCTAACGGCAAAAAAAAAAAAAGTGGGAGCAATGACCAAATTTAATCCCTTTTTGGTACTTGTGTCTGAGCACCTTATATGTACATAATCAATTTAAGTTGTTTTTACATACAAACTAACAAGTATGTGCTGTATAACACGTATGATGATATAATATCTTGTATTTTGTTTTGGCATTATTGTTACCAACCGTTTTCTTATATTTTGGTCTCTTATTAACTTTGCAATAGGCCCAACCTGCTGCACCTGTAGCCCCTGTGGCCCCTGCTACATCAGTTGCAAGAACACCTACACAAGCTCCTGTTGCCACAGCTGAAACGTGAGCCATCTTTTCCCCTTCATCTTTTGTGGTGACCCTATGGCTTCTCTTATGCCATTGTTACTGTCTTCCACAGGGCACCTCCAAGTGCACAGCCTCAGGCTGCTCCTGCTACTACGGTTGCTGCATCGTAAGCTCCAGAACCTTTATAATCACTGCTTTGAAATATATCCATTACTATCTTTTGGTTTTAGAAATAAAGAACAAGCTTTCATTCCACTTCTGTGTTCTTTTCTTATGTTTGTGCAAGACTGATCGGGGACTTATATCATAAGCTTCATTTATTAGACTTATATCTTTTATATATAAACTGGGAACTACTAGACTGCCATTCTATAAGCCCATGCACCTTGGACATTTATTTTTAAGTTGTGTACACGTGGATGGTATAATTTAAAATAGAACATTATGACCTTGCGGTGACACGTATTTATATATTAGAGAGCATATCTGGTGAAAACTTAAAAAACTCCCATCTAAATTTTTCAAAAAATCTTGGAAAACTCACCATGTATAGATAAAGTTATTATTATATGATGCCACACAAAATTTCAAGTCCAGACATCACACTACCATTTGAGAGATACAAATATAATAAATTCAGGGCTTAGAGGCATAATAAACTACACTATGTTATTTTCCCTGTTCATATTTATCGAACAGTTGGTTCTTGTATCCCGCAAATGGGATATGATTTTGAGGCCACCTAGAAATTATTTTTGACAATCTGATCCCTTATTTAGGCCCTGTTTGGCACAGCTCAGCTTCACTAGTAAAGCTGTTTTTTTGGAAAACAGCTTCATGAGCAACTTTCTAGGTGAAGCTGAGCTGTTTTGGAAAAACTGTTTGGCAAAACAGCTTCACCAATAGCTTCATGCATGGATGAGAGAGAGAAATGAGGGAGAGAGCTGGGATAAGCTACTATTTTCAGCTTCATCCCAACTCATGTCTTTGTGAGAGGAGAAAAACAGCTTCACCCATGAAGCTGTTTTGGAAATGAGTGTTTGGCAAAAAAAAAAAAAAAGCTCACAACAGCTCATGAAGCTGTTGTGAGCTGTGCCAAACATGCCCTTATATGTAATATATCTAAGGTTATTTCTGCTTATTTATATATCATTATATTATAGACATCACATAGGATGGCTCATGCTTATCGGTCCTTGCAAGCCTCCATTAATTTTTTTTCTTTATTTCTTGCTGCTCTATCCTAGTTTAGTACATTAATCCTGCTCTTTCATGTGGCTGTTCTACAGTGGTGATGCTGATGTGTACAGTCAGGCAGCTTCAAACCTTGTATCTGGCAACAATCTAGAACAGACTATCCAACAAATTCTTGACATGGGTGGTGGTACTTGGGAACGTGATACAGTTGTCCGTGCTCTACGTGCTGCATATAATAACCCTGAGAGAGCTATAGACTACCTGTATTCTGTAAGTTTCATGTTAACGAATTGTTTTACCAATGCATTGCAGCTTCATCCTGCCTCTGATGTGTTCAATTGTTTCTTTCATTTTCTCAAAAACCTGCTCAATACTTTTTCTGGTATATTGTTATTTGTGAAAAGGTAAATTTGTCTTATTGTATAAAAAGATCAAACTTTGCATAACACATTTAGGATACTTATTTAATATTACTCACGCAAAGGATTGCATGCAAATTGGCACTGACATTAATCTGGTTTTCCTGGTAGGGAATTCCTGAGAATGTGGAGGCTCCGCCTGTTGCCCGAGCACCTGCTACTGGCCAACAAACAAATCAGCAGGCTCCATCACCTGCTCAGCCAACAGTTGCACCACCATTGCAGCCATCCGCTGCCTCTGCAGGGCCTAATGCAAATCCTCTGAACCTTTTTCCTCAGGTATGTGCTGTCAAATTATGTTTTGACTTGAATGATTGGACCCTTTCTTACTATGTGAACTGGTATACTCTTTTAGAAACTATTCACTATCCCTACATATTATGTTTGTGGCATGACTGCCATGAAAGGAAATGCCATCGTAACTTTTTTCATACGATATGGATTACATCTATTATTTAGCTGGCTTGTCTTGCTGAATTGCATACTATTTGCATGTATGATCAATGCTGTGTACATTTCCCAATGTTGATGCATCAGGATAATTCAAATGTATCGTACCCTTACAAGTTGCAGCTATAGTTACCTGACATTTTTCCATGTTTGTCCTGAAAACAGTGTTCCCTTTCTGTAATATTATTTCTTACCTGTTCTGATACTAAATTTCTGAAAAGGGCGTTCCAAGTGGTGGGGCCAATCCAGGTGTTGTTCCAGGTGCAGGATCTGGTGCCCTTGATGCCTTGCGACAGCTTCCACAGGTAGTAACTGTGCAGCTTCTTACATACAAATAAATAATGAGCCTGTAATTTACTAACTGTTATTTATCCTGTTCAGTTTCAAGCACTGCTTCAGTTGGTCCAGGCTAATCCTCAGATCTTACAGGTGCTTTTACTGTGTTATTGCTTAGTATTTTTCTTGCCCTTTCATATTTTAATGATCATTTCACCTGAGTGTGATCAATGATTGTATGATCTGTTGATTGTGGCAGCCAATGCTTCAAGAGCTAGGCAAACAAAACCCACAAATCCTGCGGTTGATTCAGGAAAATCAAGCTGAGTTTCTCCGCTTGGTGAATGAAACTCCTGAGGGTGGTCCTGGAGGGTAAGGAAAACTGCATAATTATGTTAATATAAGTCATGAGTACAGAAATATTTACTTGTGCTGTGGTGAACCAGAAACATACTAGGTCAACTGGCAGCTGCTATGCCACAAACGCTGACAGTTACCCCAGAGGAACGGGAGGCTATCCAGCGGGTACATCTCTTTTATAACTTATGTTATTTGCAGTTCTTTTTAAACATTCTTTGTCTTGGCCTGAATTCTTATGTGTTTCCAAATAATTTGCTCATGTTTGCATGTAAATGAAAGTACAGTTCTTTTGTTGGAACACAAATTTAATGGTCTAGGCAGGATGTAACGGCAATAGATAACCATAGGACTTTTACATTACGTGTCTGCTTTATAAGTATAATTTTACATTAGTTCTGAAGTTATTCTTGAGGCCTCAGGAGTTGTTCCTAATTTCTAGTGCTAGACACTAATCCTAGATACAAATTTTATTTTAATTTGGTAATCCCAAATTCTAGATGTAGTTACTATTCTACTTGCAGAACACAATTTTCTAATTTATATTGCCTTGAGTTTTCTATGCTTCTATGACGTAATTTGAGAGGATCTATGAATGGATATGGATCGTGCATCCAAATCTGTGTAGTTGGATATGGATGGTGCTTGTTATGCCAGCAATACTCCCAACTCAGAGCTCTTGCTTGTGTTTTTTTTTTGTACTTATACGTTATTGTATTCTTGAACAGCTTGAGGGGATGGGGTTCAACCGTGAGCTTGTGCTAGAAGTTTTCTTTGCATGCAACAAGGATGAGGAGCTTGCAGCCAACTACCTCCTGGATCATGGCCACGAGTTTGACGAGCAGCAGCAATAGACTTTAGGTGGGTGATATGGTGGGGTGGACGGAGGAAATCGAGGCAGTTGCAGAACAGCAGAGTGTCGTTCTTATGTCCTCCGCCTGTTGAGAGATACCTGGTCGTCTTTGCTATGCTGCTGACTATCTTTTATTTCCATATGTGTTCGGAATGCTTTCTAAGTACATATTAATTCAATATCAAGTGTTACACCGTGTATGATAGCATGTCAAATTGTGGCATTGGATTTGGGGGAAGGGTTAGATGTCTCAATTGTTTACGGCCTGTTTGGTTTCAATGTGTTAAAGTTTAACTCCCATCACATCAATGTTCTCTCAAATACATGGAGTACTAAATATAGACTAATTGTATGCATGTCGACACAGATTAGGAGTAATTTACGAGACGAATCTATTAAGCTTAATTAGTCTAAAATTGAAAACTTTTTGTCAAATAAGACGAAAGTGCTACAGTGTTTATTAAACTTTAACTTATTAAACCAAACACTCTTTGCTCTTTTTCCTGGCGTAGCTTTTGCTTAGCATCACTCTGGTTATGAATTGTAAGGCTTTTTTGGCTTTCTGGTCTATATAGTTTTTATAATGTATCTAGATATAATCTATATCTAGTTGCATTGTAAAAGCTCTGAATCTATCTATAAAAGCAAAAATGGTTTACAATTTGGTAAAACAGTTTACAATTTGGATTTGCGGGAGTATTAGTTTTGCAGAGAGCAGGGTTCAGGGTGGGTTTGGATTACTGGACTTGATTTGTTGTCCGATAGTATCGGATGCAACGGCGTATGAGAAATCTTAATTTGACTATTTGGATTTGGATGTGGTATGGGGTATTAAATGTTCATATTTATTTATATATGGATTACCCAGTCTTTAAGCGATGGACCATAAGGAAATATATCTTGTTTTCATCCCGAACGGCAGCTCGATTCGAGAAGTGCGAAGCTGCTGCTTGTTTGCCGCTTCCCTCTTCTGCCTCTCAATGTCTTCGACTAAGATGGCTTACGCAGTCCATAATATTGTATCTTGGCGGAACTGTGATATAATTATTCTGGCTTCGCTGTTATGACATTATCCAATCTGAAAAACAAGTATATAGACAAATTAGGTGCTCGGTTTCCATGTTTATATTTAACGTGCTACCTGCCCCGAGCACGAGCCATGTCTGGATATCCACGTCAGGCTTGAATTATTCATTCACGAAACCATGACCAGGGGAACTGGGGAAGCCTAGGACCGGCATCACTTGCATCACAACAACGCTATAGAGCTATCGCTTAAGGCTCTGTTTGGTTCATTACCTCCGCATGCCACGGCTCGCCGCAGCCCAATGCGCCTAACTTCAGCGCCTATTTGCTTCATTACTCATGTTTGGCGCCCAAACTTTGCCAAGCTTCAGCCACTTCATTTCGGCGCTCTAGAAGCCTTGCAAAACGAGCCATAAGACTTCCACATCATCAATAAAGGGGTTGAGACTGTTGCATAGGCTGCCCATAGCATTTAACATGATGTACATGATTAGGCATAGTCAAATGAAATGAAACACCCTGGTCCTCAATGCCAGTTTCAACACGTTTCATAGACTTGAAAACAGTGTACACCCAATTTCATCCTGATGAATTCCATCTCTGCTCTCTTCCTAAATTTTTTTGACATGTCATCATTTTTACCTATGTGGCATCTCACTTGATGAGCTTGAAACCTCCACGAGATCTGCATTGAGAATGGCCTAATTAAGTATTTATAGAGCACTAGGCTAGCAATCTCTCCACTTTCACATGCCATTGTCATTGCCAACTTTGACCATATACGCGCCTGCTGCCTTAGGGCAGTTTTAACCCCAAAAACTATGAAATGTTTTTCATACTTGTCAAGTCAAATAGACACTATACATAAAAACCATATTCACAATGGATGGCTTCTTGTTTCTCATGTAGACATACTAATTATTTTCTTATTCTCTTTCTTAGTACGAATGCCATATTACTATTTTACTTAGTCGATACCATAATTAATGACTACAAAAATCATCATAGCTACTGGATTAAATTGCCCTTAGCCCCATTTGTCCTTGGACCAACTTATGGTTTGTAACTTTTTTCTAGTCTCTTTTGCGCCATTTGCTTGTGATTTTCTCCTCTTTACTATGGTGCATATGCACCAAGGTAGCTCTACTTAGGATGCCTTCAATGGTCTAGTTTAGAGCTAGTTGAATCAATTTTTTAATTATTGAATAGTGCAAAAATCAAGAGACTAGTATAGACAAAAGATAGTCACACATTTCACGATACATCTCTCTTTTACATCACGATTGTGTAAAACTGCTTGCCGTGGTCTTCCTTTTCTTCTATATTTATCAGCTTATAGCTAGTGTTAGCTCATACTGTTAGAGGTGTCCTTATTAACTTCACCCTTAAGTCTCGTTTGAAGTATGCTGCCCCAAAATTGAACCCTAACCCTCAACCTAGAACACTAACCTCATCAAAGTTGACAAGATTAAGCTAATTATGAGCCCGAAGGAGAAGCAAATTTTTAGAAAGGGTTAGCGGGGGCAGACGGGTACCCTTGAAAAGGATGTAACTTTCCCGAGAGCAGAAGGTTAGCAAAGAGGACAATGAATAAACAGTTTTAGGGTATTTTTACAATGCCATCTCTGCTCTTTGTATATAGTGATTCTATTCTAGGCCAGCTTCTGTTCTACGTGGAAGTGACAAAAACAAAGACAAAAAAAGTACGTGGCTGGAGGTAGCGAGAGCCGCTAGCTGCACATCTTTCCACGTCGAGTGCTCATCAGTGATCACCCATCCCCAAGACCAACGCTGCATGCTGTAAATAAAAAATTTAAAAAAAGGACAACTTAACCTTTCCAGAGCAATTACTATTAAGGTAGAAGACATGAACCTTACGGGTCAAGAAAATCTTTAAACCCTGGCTTTGCTGACCCCCACTGTCCTACCTATCTCCGTATGATATCTAATATGCAAAGATGTGACCAACATTCAGCAGAGAATAACATACTGCGGCCCCGTTCGGCTGTGCTGATAAGCCGGCTGAAAAACACTGTTGACTGATTTGCTGTGAGAGAAAAATACTGTTCCGACTGAAAAAAAATAAGCTGAAAAAGACGGATTATAAGCCGGATGAATAGAGCCTGCATACGTGCACGTTCTCCTCTCTGTCTCTCCTCCTACAGACCACTCTGCCTGCCCTAACTGTATGTTTGCTCTCGATCGCTGCTCTGCCACGGCCAGCCAATGCATGGAAAGGTGAACGATGCATCAAAAGATACAGGAACACAGCTCATGTCCATATCTTGGACACTCCTGTGCAGCTAGGTGTGGAGCCAGACTACTGTGCGCGGCGTTAATTTGGTTATAGGGAGTATATAAGAGGTGTCTTGTGACGCGACGCGAGGAAGACGACGGAGGCTGGTCTACAAGTACTGACTAACCATTGACCAGTGAGCAACCGAGCGCACTGCGGCAACGGCAATGGTTGTTGGTCCAAGCACGCATCGAGCCAATCATCCATTTCAACGAGTAAGCTGAGGTAATCGGTCCCGTCATCGGCTAGAGGCTACACGAAGAGGGGATGGCCGTGTTTAGATCCCGACTTTGGGCGCCCGATTCGGACACTGTAGCAGATTTTGTTTTTTTAGTGCAAAAAATTGTCTAAAAATTGATTAATTAGACTCAAAATGTTCGTCTCGCAAAGTACAACAAAACTGTGCAATTAGTTTTTGATTTCATCTACATTTAGTACTCCATACATTTGACGATATTTTGATGTGATGGGAAATCTTCTTTTTGCATAGTAAAATTTGGGGTGGAATTAGGAACTAAACAAGGCCGATATCTCATACAGTACTCCTATCTGTGGTGGGGGAGGCGGTGCCCGAATCACTGCTGATTCGACTGACGACCGGTTTCTTTGTCGCCGTGGTAGTGATGGCCGATTTGGAGCCATCTGTTTGTAGTGTCCAGCCTCGTGCAGTAGTGCTTGGCTGTCCTGTCGAGAACCAACGCCCCACATTGGCACATTGCGGTCAGGAAAAGCAGAATTGCGACCTAAACTGTGGAGAGTGGTATAGTTGTCTAGCTACTGCATGCATCTGGCGTCTGCACACCAGAATATCATCAGCCCGCGTAGGGGCGGATGTACAGTATTGCGTCGGGGTCCGCCGACCCCGATGACTTCCGTAGAACCTGTGATACCCCATGTAATCTCACCGTGGAGGACCCCAGTAAAATCAGACATTGACCCCGGCAACTATGCAGCCCAGTCCAAAGAGCAAAGGGCAACAGGCCGCAAAGCCCACTTCGTGGATGAATATTGAATAAACAAGACAAGCAGGCTAACAGCTAACTAGCTAAGAAGCCTAGAAATCACGTACTGATTGCTTGCCGTCGATCCCTCTTCCTATACACACACCGGTCTGACTCTTGGTATTTCCGATCTAGCAATTCAACTCATCGTCTTATCCGTTTGCGCTCGCCCCCGCTGCCCGGCTCGCTGCATCCAGCATCTTGCCGTTGCCGCCTTGCCGCCAGTGACTGGCCGCCGGCCGCCGGCATGATGTATTGATGTCAGGTGAGGAGATTACTTATATATAATCATATACGCACGGTTGCTTAATTTTAATTGTGTTCACTCACCAATTTGACAGTCAACCAAAGCACAATAGAACGATTCTTGAAAAGAAAAAATCCTCCTACTGATGGTCAGAATCCTGATGGAGGTGCTTCAAGAGGAGATGGCGATGAGAACCCTGATGCAGGCACTTCAAGAAGAGATGGAAGGGTAGTTGCAACAAACACCAATCATACTAGTCTTCGTTCTTCGCGAGTCTCACGAAGGGAGGTAAATTTTGATGACCTTCCGTATGATCCGGCGGATAGAAGGAGAATTTCAGATTACATAGGACAAAGTCTACAAGATGAGATAAGACGCAAGTATTTGATCAGAGGTCCTTTTAGACCACCACCTGGTTTTAGGTATCCAGAAAAGATTATAGCAGGTCATCCACGTCCATTTCACCCTGAATGGTTCACAGAATATGACTGGCCAGAGTACAGTGAAAATGTGAATAAATGTTTTTATTTATACTGCTACTTATTTAGAGATTCTAATGAGGGCCAAGGTGGGAACGATGCATTTGTGAAAAATGGTTGGGATGGCTTTAACAAAAAGGACAGGCTTCGAGATCATGTAGGCACTCGACATAATAGTTTTCATAACACATCAGTTAAAAGATGCAACAATTTGATGAAGCCTGATCAATCCATTGCTAATGCTATCAACAAGCAGAGAGATGTCACTAAAGAAAAGTATCTTGCTAGATTGAATACTTCTATTGATGCTACTTGATTCATGTTGCATCAAGGTTTAGCTTTTCGTGGTCATGATGAGTCAGAGAAATCCAAAAATAAAGGAAATTTTCGAGAATTGGTACAGCTTTTGGCAAAGCAAAATGAGAAAATAAAAAAGATTATTCTAAGGAATGCTCAAATGGTGTCTCCAGCCATAACAGAAGGATATTGCAAACTATTTTGCTGAGGTAATAAATTTTTTATGGTTTTGAGTTACAATAAAAATGCTTATATAGGTGAGTTAACTGTAACACCCCAGGTGTTGATCACCAATTAAGTAGTGGTTTTAAGCTCAAACACGATAGATTAAGTGGAAATGACAATGTCAATGTCAACCTATGGAGATGAGCCTACCTTAAAGTAGGATGCTGCATCATTGCTTTACATATAGGCCATTTTCAAAGATATATGTTTGGATGGTGTTATTGCCATATCTTCATATGTCTCACCTTGGTACCTATCTATATTGATCCCTGGAAAAGTTTCGTAAAGTTTGGAATCAAAAAGTCACATAAAATGATAAGTTATATGCTTGTTTGGATTATGACTAAAACCTGCCTTACATCCCATGGGAACTAGTGTTTGTGCAACATACAATGTAACATGTGCAACACATCGTGGACACATGTGGAACAACCTAGTGGAACATGTGTGGCATGTATCTTGAAACAACCACATGAAACAACTATAGCATTTCACTTGAGTTCTATGTTTCAAGGCATGTGAGGCCTACACTTTTGTGCAACCTATGCATGGTGGGTATGTTTGGCCTCTACAACACCTTAACTACACTTAGGACACATAATGGAACAATGTTCATGTTGATCATTTTGCCTAATTGTGCTTCTAAGTGAGGGTTGACCATGTATGGACCCAGGAACACTTTGGTTTGACCGTTTTAAAAGTGTAACCTAGAAGTTTTGCATGACTGTGCACCCTTTGACAAAGTCGTAGAGAATTTTATAAGGAACAAACTTTGTTTAAGAGTCAAGTCATGAAAATGTGTGTAACATGCTCAAACAGGGCCCACAAGTCAGAATTGGGACTGTTTCCAACACTTAACCATTTTAAAACCCTGATTTTAGTGTCTTCGACATTGACATCCCGCGTTCTCGAGTTTTTGTTAAGTAACTTGGGTAGGTCCAAATGTAAAAGTTGGAGCTCACTTGAAGGGGAAGGCCATGCAAGAAGATGGCATAAGTTGCATTTCATTTTTGGCCATAAATTCTTGTAGTTGTTAATCATTGTCAACTCACTGACACTGCCGACTTGGAGGTCAATTAGCTGCCAATCTAAAGCCCTAATGGCCAAGCACCCTTAACCAAAATTTTAGAGCACATGTAGTAGAGCAAACTTTGTTTTGGGCCCATGATCCAGTTTGGCTCAGAGCTAGCCCAAAATCGACACCCAAGCCGCCCTGATCTGTGCACGCCAACTGCTCGACAGCTGTCCTCTAAGGGATGGGCGTGGCGGCCATGCATCGTGCGTCTCCTCCATGGACGCCGCGCGTCCATTCTCTCTGCCACGCGCGCCCTCCTCCCTGCCGCGTGTGCTGTGCCCTGGATCACTGGGAGAGGCCGAGGCCGAGCTCCCCATATCCCACTCGCCCTCGCACTCTCTGCTCGCGGCCACGAACGACGTCGCCGCCGCGGCCTGCCATTGCCGGTGGCCGAGCTTCCTGTCCGCCGTAGTTGCGCCACCATAGTTGGCCACTAGACAAACTGAGCCTACCACCATGTCCGCCTCACCTCCCTACCTCCCTCACGTGCATTCGTCGCGGCAATACCCAGCCAGAGCCACCGCTGCCGCTCGCGGTCACGGATGCCGCCATGGCCAGCCGAGCAGAGCTCCATGGCCGCCATCCGATCAGCTTCCCCAGGTCTTCCCCATCTCAATCGGGAACCGCTGCACCTCCACCGCCAACCACCGCCCTTGATGCGCCCTTTCCCCGCCATTTGTCGCCGCTGCAAACAGCCGCCGCCGGCGCTGCTCATGCGTCACCGTCGGTTGCCGTGGTCAGCGAGCCACAATCCCTCTCTTGGTCATCCACGACCACCGACAGGGGTGCTCGGGCACGGGCATGGACGCGCGGCCCAGCGCTCGCCGCCGTTGGCTTTTCCCTGGCCGGAACAGGCGCCGCCGGTGAAGCGCCCCCGCCTCCTCTGTTTTTTCCCCTCCGGTCTCTCTCCCTTCGGTGACAGGTGGGGTCAGGTGGACAGCGGGCCCCGCATGACAGCACCACGAGTGACCCAGTTGAGTAGACGTTCGGGTACACCTAGCGAATTAAGTAGGGTTCCAGTAATTTTGTTTTTGAATTTCAGAATTGGATTAAATCATCTAAAATTCATATCTCTGGCTAGGTAATTCCAAAAATAGCAAAAGTAGACTTTTTGGAAACCTTGAGAAAATATCCATGCAGTGGAGTCATAATATGTTACATGTTTGTAGATATTTTCTGATGTTTTTATTTAAGCTTTAAAAATGCTCTAAAATGCTTATAAACTTGACCAGAGCCATATCTAGAGTTTTAGATATCCAAAAATAGTGATTCTTGTTTTGTTAATTTTGTGATGACATGTACTTGCTAGGAAAAATGTTAAACACACTATTTGTTCACTGTTTTCTTAGGGTTTTGATTTGACCTTGTTAAATAAGGAAATCTATATTATATTGCTTGTCATTTTTATATCTTGAGTTGTGTTGCTCCAAATGATGTGAAATTTTTATGGTAGTCTTTCCATGCTATTGATGTACTGTGGTATAAATTTCATAGTCATTGCTTACTGTATGCTCAAGTTATTGATTTAACTTGTTTATAGCTTGATAAATAGCTTATAAATAATATATAAATGATAAAATAGAAAATGTTGTTCCATTACCTTAGTATGATGTTTCTCTATCATATTGATTCATAATATGGCCTTGTGTTTACAGAAAATATTGAGTGTTAAGTTTAACTTGCTCTCACATGATTTCTTGCAATAGCTATTTGTCTTTTTCATAGAGGTTGATATACTTGTCCAAATGGCTTGAAATTTGGACAATAGACTTTTGGTAGCATGTGTAGGCCACTGTAATTTTGGTAGAATTTATTGTGCACTTTTGATATGTGTTCATAATTCCACCTAATGATTTAAATAAATTAAGAAAAGGCATTAAAAGAATTTATTTAGAAATGGACACTAAGTTTTCTGGTGTTCATTAGTCATGTATGAAATGTTGGTAAAATTGGTTTTATCCAATTATATGTTTGCAACATAAGTTAATAATTATTTCTTGCAAATGAGGTTTCTAAACAGATTTGAGAATATTGTTAATTACCCTATGCAAATGATGTTTTCATGTCTTGTGTGCTATAACAAAGTTGTTGTGAATTTTATGATCTAGCTGCTGTTAAAATTTAGTAGCATTTGGCCATATGGTTTAGAAACTACAGCTGTTTAAAGTTAGGGTACAGAATTGCTTGCTCTCTGTTTGTCAGGAACAGATTCTAGAACTTTGTATTTTGACTTGTTTAACTTATGAATCATGCTGTGATGATATTATATGAAATGTAGATAATTTTATAAGCTTTCCATAATGTCTTCTTGCAAG
Source organism: Saccharum hybrid cultivar R570 (assembly GCA_038087645.1). Classification (NCBI taxonomy): domain Eukaryota; kingdom Viridiplantae; phylum Streptophyta; class Magnoliopsida; order Poales; family Poaceae; genus Saccharum; species Saccharum hybrid cultivar. The sequence continues at coordinate 3,566,635 of JAQSUU010000304.1, forward strand.
TCATTTGGATTTAGGGATCTCCAGTTATGATTAAATTACTCAGCTGTTGGTCTGATATCCAGAAGGTAGCAATTTCTAGTTCTAGTACTTTGATTAACTTTGCCATGCTAATGTGTTGAAGTGTGACTCATACCTTTGAAAGTACTTGGGTTGGTACCTTAGGATCTTATAAGACTTGTGTCTTGATTGATGTGTTTGCAATCTTCTATGTTATGCCTTAGTGAGGATTAAGTTAATTAGCTCTAGGTGTTTAGGAGAACTTTGGTATGCTTGTGTGATTACTTTGTTTATTGCACTTCTATGCATTCATACATATGCATTGTTGCACCTCATTTAGGTACGTTAGCTAAAGCACGGGAAGGACCTGATGTGGAGCCAAACCCGAAGACGGTGTTTGGTGGATCCATCCCGAAGATAGAAGGACCGGACAAGTGGTAGATTGGAGGTTGCTCGCCAAGTGACTTCATCTGACATACTCTAACTTGAGTCGGATCCCAGGCAAGCCCCGGAGCATTATAAGCCTCCTATCTTCAAAGCAATTAATTCTATATATGTTATAAGTATTGTTGCATTAAGTGGTAGGAGTTGGTTGAAAACCTTGCTGTATTATATCATTCCTTGTCCAGATATATGAATCCTTGAATCCTACATAGACTAGGATCGAGTAGATGCTTAGCCCTGCTTTAAGCGGTAGAAGTCAGGTGATTTCCTGTCACCTGCGAGATATAGGGATATTCATATATGGCACGGTTGGCTATATTTGCTATCGTGGAATGGAACCATGTGTTATTAAAATGAAATGAGACCGGGCGGGATGACGATAGTGAAGCAACAAGGCATGGAGGTCTTGGGTGTGGATCTATCCCCGTCTGAGTCGTTTAAGGACCGATTCGCTGTACGTCCTTGAGTCATGTTGAACGCAGTCTAACACTTAGTTGGCCGGATAAGCCGTTCCGACCGCGAAGCCGAGTAATATGGTTCAGGCCGGGAATCGAATGGTAGGTTGCTTCTTGGAGGAGAGAAAGGATGTGCTTGGGGACATTGGCGTGAGACCAAGGGGGGGTTAGAGTCCCTATCACCTGGCAGAGTGTCGCCCTTGGGGTCGCGACATCATTCGGACCCGTGATTCCTGAATCATATGAAAAGGTGGCCTGTGCGACCCTGGCAGGGGTCTGCACGGTGAGTGTTAGAAATACCCCTCCAGCTGGATAGGAATTCGATTCGAATCGCCGTCGCTCCCGGTTAGTGAGCACTTGACTTGAGCAGCGGCAACGTAGATTCCATTAAATTGAACGGATGGTTAATTGGATCACGATGGAAAGGTTGCCTCAATTTATACCTGCTATGGTTAATATTGTTTGCTCCTAATAAAGTGAGTGCTCTAGTGCAGGTTCTAATATAGATGATAGGTTAATAATAATTAACTTGATGCTTAAGCATTAATGATTGATCATCTATATTAAGCTTTTATGCAAAATGTTGTCAAGCCAGCCCACTTTATATCAGCCTTGCATGATCCTTGGTGTCACCTTATTTCTGGTTTCTGACGGGTAAGTCTAGCTGAGTACCTTCTCGTACTCAGGGTTTTATCCCCACTTGTTGCAGGTTATGATGTATCATGGCGGCTGCAAGAGTTGGTTGACTCCTGCCGTAGTGGCGGAGTGTGATCACGGGCATGATCCTTCTTATTTACCTTATCCCTAATGCTTTTGTTGGAAGTCGACCGTGGTACTGGCATGTATTTTAAATAAGATTAATGTTAGTTTCAAATTACTTTGCTTCCGCTACTTTTGAACTTAAGTTGTAATAACTTTGTTAAACTCCGATGTATATTGAATTACTTGTGAAATGGTTGTAACATGTGACTTGTTATGTTGAATCACTACGATCTTGGCTTGTATGTTGGTTGGTGTGAAATCCCTCGTGATTTCATTGGACTACCGGAGTTATATGGGCTCAAGTGCGAGAATTTGATCATTTCGGTGATTGTTTTTGTACTTGTGCTCTTATAATTTGGACGGTTCTGTTACAGCTGGTATCGGAGCAAGATTCAACATTAAACTTGTCGTATGTGTATTTAAAACAAATGTTTTGTTTTATAATATCAGTTTTATTAACTTATAGCTATATATAGGTTTGCCAAATCTAAATTTTAAACCTAAGTATGCCAGTGGTCAATTTCCTTATGCCCATATAAGGATTATTAGGTGGCTTATATAAGTACTAACTTGGGGGTTTTTCATTTATGCATCTACGTCCAGGCCAAGGTATGTATGTGTGATAACTCTCCCACACTATGCTACCCGGTGTGTCAGATTAGAGGTAGCCTTCATATATGAAATAGCCATATATGTTGCTAGTTTACTTTTATGCAACGTCGCACCTACGCTCAGGTAAGTGTGAGTTGTGAGAGTATGACCGTACAACCCACGGTATAGGGGAGAGCTAGTTTTGGTTACTGGATTATTTACATGTTATACACATGTATGTATGAAGGTACTTAATTGTGGGAGATTAATGATTCGGGTAGTTTTGGTGCTACATGTATATATACAGGGGTATATGTATATGGGAGTACTTAAAAATTTTACTTACTGCTTTCATTGTGTGCCTTATATTGGGGAATTGTTGGGCTGCAATGAAATTTTTTCTGCAGGTACGCTAACCACGAATGCGTAAGTCGAATGTAGCTGTCGACTAGCTATATATCGAGAGAGTGCGTGTTATGCCACCGACATAGAACGTGATCGCCACCTTAGGTTGGCAATCTTGTGAGGACGAATAGGACGAAGCATGCATCTTCATGATTATTGCTTTATACATGACTATGTTCCTTTCACCCTTGTTCAAATGATAAGTAACTTGTGATCAATGTAGTACACTATCCTTCTTGTGTGAAGCTAAACAAAAATGTCTTACTCTATGTTGCTCACCCAAGCGTTTGCCAATGCTTTAGACCTCACTTAAATAATTATGGATTCTCATAAATGAATTAAATTGGTGTTGGTCTAAGGTAATAATGTTTAGAGCTGCTAGAATAATATGTTTGTGTGCTCTCTTGTTAAGTAGAACAAAGGCAAACTTTGTTTTGATTATTAACGTTGGCTGCTAGAGCGGTTTCTGTTGTAGTGATGCTTTCGTGATCATAATGGTGTTTTCTGTAGTTATAGAGAATACCAAAGTTGTAGCAAACTTACTTCTCTAGCTTGTCCTAAAATTTTATGACCCTAGGTCTTATGCTTTGAGAGTTATGAATTTTAGAAGTTTATTATCAGGTTTTGCTTATGCTCTGAATAGATCTGAATGTTTGGTTTGTTTGACCTATGTGCATAGGGAATCATGTCTTGGAGATAATAGAAGAAGTGTAGTACTTTTTCTAAGCTTTCCAAAATGTCCTATAGCACTAATTGTGGTGGTATAAATCTCTAGTTATGAGCTTGCAAAATAGAATGACAGAATCTATCCAAATTGGGGCAGAGATGTCTTCTTTGTCTTGTTTTGCCTTGTTGGCTATAAAATCATCTTAATATGATAGTAAGAAAGTTATAGACAACTTAATAAGCTTTACATAAAGTTAAGGCTCAGCCTTGTTGGGTCCCTAGAACTCCAGTTGTACATTTTGAAGTTATTGTTAGTTTTCTATCCATATTGGTATAGATCTGCAACATTAGCAATTTTGGTCATGTTAATCTATGAATTTGCTTTTGGTATGAATAACTAAAGTGTAGTCATCTTCCTAAGCTTTCTAGAAAGTCTAGGATCACCTTTGTGGGATGTCTATAACCTCAGTTATAGTTGAAACAAGTAAGTACTGCGTTGCTGTCCAGATTCTGGACACATGCTAAGTTGGCTTCCTTAGCTAGTGTTTGCTTAGAGCTAAACTTGTAGTTAGTTCATGCTCGAGATAAATGCTTATTTTGGGTGAGCCTTGTGCCTTGTATTGATTGCTTAAGCCCATTCGTTTGAATTTTCTCAAATGATTGCTTGATTGTGATGTTGTTTGTATGCTTGTTATCTTGATAGTGCCCTAGTTGTCACCTCGTTTGTCCTCGGTGAGCATACGAGGGTCACATAGCTTTATCCTAGAACAAAGTTCATATACGTAATTGTATGGTTGTGGTATTCCATTAGGTTCTCTATCTTAGGAGCCTGAGCATATAGACTTAGTGGTTAGTCCTTAAATGTTTGTATCCATGCCTGTGCTTGATCGAAAGTCCAAAGTTTAGTTCTCCTATTTGTTTGCATGAGCCGTGGATGTTTTGCAACCCTTTCTGTGTGGAGACCTTTGTCGTCTGACCAACCAAGTTAACTTTTATCAACGCTAGCCTTTGACCATGGTTCGTACGTTGCCAGTTGTGGAGACCGTACCCAAATTAATGTTGGACCTTCCGGTTACCTCTCCCAAAGGATAGTTAGTGTGACACCACGTCTCTCTGCTATGGCCTCTAAATCATATGCTTGCAATTTCATGCATCTACCTTATCAACTCAATCTATGACTACATATCGGTTTTCGCCTTGAAGTTTGCTTAATCCATCCCCAACCTTCCCAAGTCTCGGGATGTTTACCAGTTTTGATCTCATGTTGTTGTCCAACATGACCAAATCTCATGGTAATCTTTCAATTTTCCATCACTTTGGTGAACGCTTGGCGTGCATGGAATTAAGCAAAAATCTCATGCTTGGTCGCATTCGGCAATTGAGCTATGTTCTCTTTTGCTATGTTTTGATCTGCGAATAGCTTCCCTGTTGATTCTAAACCTTGTGACTACCTTTGCTTGCTATCCCTCCTTATATGGTGTTTGTTCTTACAACCCATCGGTGCCACTTGAAATTTCACTTTCGTTGTATGTTTAGTAATGGTGTTATGAGTAACAGCTGATGGTGCCGCGACGAAACCAAGGGCCTCCTGTGGCTGCAGACACATGGCTGGCTGCTTGGCACGCGCTGGTATCACGGTTTCTAGTCATGATCCATTATCAAACGACAGACGATGTGCTATTTTCTTGTGTTCTTTCTTGGTTATCTCTCCAAATCGTATCGTAAGATCCATATCTTAGACCGAAAGTAGTGGAACTTCCTTCTAAAGTTGCTAAGAGAAAAATCTTTGAAGAATAGGTCACCGACATAAACATTAACAGACTGCAATAGGTGGTAGACAAGTGACTCTACGTAGTTATCCCAGTATTGACGAACGTCATCTAGTAAGCAAGTATCTCACATCTATTGGATAAAAAGGACACACAACCCTTAATGTTGGACAAGTTATCTGTGGGATAAAAAAATCAATTGTCGCACTGTGCATATGACCGGAGCTATCCAAGTTGCAATCTTGGGTGCATAATGACCCTACAATCGAAATAAACCATCTCTAGCATAACTTCGTATTTGCTAACTTCGATGGCAACCATTCGTTCTGCGTCAACCACAATTATTATGGTCAAGAGTGAAGATTTGGAATTTTTAGTGTTGAGAGACAACTAATTAGTTACCATTAGGAAGGTTAATCTCCAGCTAGGTAACGACTCCTTGGTAGCTACGAAGGCTATGTCTTACAGAGCAATAACCAACAAGAAGTTAATCAACTAGCCAACAACTTGAGTGATATTCTATCTTCTAGAGCCATTGTGATTAAGTCAATTCTGTCTTGAACAATCACACAGATAGTGCAAGGTGTTCTATCAGCTAAAGCGAAGAATTAGAGAAAGTATACCCTAGTTTCAATTAGTATCCTTGTGCCATAGGTGCCACAAATGGTTTGTCCATAACTTGATTGGACGAAGTATCAAGGAATATTCGAAAGCGGTTCCTTATCCTTGTAGGAATGTTCTCCAGGCAGAGTATGTGTTTGCCCTGCAAAAGTAAACCGCAAGTTCAAAGCGTGTGCATCCTTGGATTGATATGTAAATTAATAGTCGGGATCTGCTGTTGGATGGCCCTTTTGAGGTCCCACAGATACTTGTTTACACTCTTTCACTTGTTTTTGCTTTCTCGTATCCCCAATGTACGAGCAGCCTTGGTTTCTACCGATCAATTTATACCATCGTGAATCAAAAGCAATTTGAAAAGTGTCAAACAACAGATTTCCCATCTTAGAGTTACTATTTGATCCAAAAGGAGAAAAGCCTAAGGTGAAAGTTGGCCTGACAAAGTTGTTATGCTGCAAGTCAACTCAACTTACAGTACAACTAAGTCACCAAGGAAAATTTTACTCAATCGCTTGGTGGTAGACTACTCCCCGCGGTTAAGTGAATAATTATAACTTTTGTTGTCCTTAAGGCCTCGTTACATCTTTCTTAAGGAATTATTTTCCTAAGATGACATACTTTGGTACCTTATAAATGTTTTTACCCAAGAGGTTGCATCTGATTCAACCTAGATAACTGTTGTCTTGGATAGAAGAATCTTCTTAGGTAACATTTGACAGAAATACGAAGCCGACAGAGTCAGCCATCACATTCACTAACCCCTCGACAGACTCAAATAATACAGTGTTGTCATCAGAGAAAGAGAACTGCACACATGGAACCTCAAGTAGTTTTCCATTAGTTGGTGTCTAAATGATTGAACATTTACGGCCAACATAGACCCTGTCTATTGGTTAGTCAGTATCCTATAGCCTCAGAGTATATTTGTCGTCTATGATCTCACCCTTTTGGAAGGTTGTGCTCAAACCATTTTGGTAGCGGACTGCTTTTCAAACTTTGTGAACATAGAGTCATTTTGATGAGTATACTTCTGAAGATTTTGGTCTAATGTAAAGTTCATATGGACTATGCTGTGTTCACTAAAGAATCAGATACTTATTAGTGGTTCGCTCATGGACCAAATGATCTCCGTACACTGAGAAGAAAGTATTGTGTTGTTTTGGATTCCTCCCAAAGTAACAATGCTTCATGGAAGTCAATGAAGGAAATTCTTCAGACAAATTTTACCATGAAGAGTAAGTATCAGAAAGTGCCTTTGGTCAAATTGTTCACCGATGTTGAAGCTTTGTAGCTGCATGCTATAGCAAATGTTGGGAACTTGATAACGTGTCTCTCTTCCTTAAAAGGTCTTCCATTCCGAATCTCGGGACGCGATTCTTTTAAGGGGGGAGGGCTGTAACACCCCAGGTGTTGATCACCAATTAAGTAGTGGTTTTAAGCTCAAACACGATAGATTAAGTGGAAATGACAATGTCAATGTCAACCTATGGAGATGAGCCTACCTTAAAGTAGGATGCTGCATCATTGCTTTACATATAGGCCATTTTCAAAGATATATGTTTGGATGGTGTTATTGCCATATCTTCATATGTCTCACCTTGGTACCTATCTATATTGATCCCTGGAAAAGTTTCGTAAAGTTTGGAATCAAAAAGTCACATAAAATGATAAGTTATATGCTTGTTTGGATTATGACTAAAACCTGCCTTACATCCCATGGGAACTAGTGTTTGTGCAACATACAATGTAACATGTGCAACACATCGTGGACACATGTGGAACAACCTAGTGGAACATGTGTGGCATGTATCTTGAAACAACCACATGAAACAACTATAGCATTTCACTTGAGTTCTATGTTTCAAGGCATGTGAGGCCTACACTTTTGTGCAACCTATGCATGGTGGGTATGTTTGGCCTCTACAACACCTTAACTACACTTAGGACACATAATGGAACAATGTTCATGTTGATCATTTTGCCTAATTGTGCTTCTAAGTGAGGGTTGACCATGTATGGACCCAGGAACACTTTGGTTTGACCGTTTTAAAAGTGTAACCTAGAAGTTTTGCATGACTGTGCACCCTTTGACAAAGTCGTAGAGAATTTTATAAGGAACAAACTTTGTTTAAGAGTCAAGTCATGAAAATGTGTGTAACATGCTCAAACAGGGCCCACAAGTCAGAATTGGGACTGTTTCCAACACTTAACCATTTTAAAACCCTGATTTCAGTGTCTTCGACATTGACATCCCGCGTTCTCGAGTTTTTGTTAAGTAACTTGGGTAGGTCCAAATGTAAAAGTTGGAGCTCACTTGAAGGGGAAGGCCATGCAAGAAGATGGCATAAGTTGCATTTCATTTTTGGCCATAAATTCTTGTAGTTGTTAATCATTGTCAACTCACTGACACTGCCGACTTGGAGGTCAATTAGCTGCCAATCTAAAGCCCTAATGGCCAAGCACCCTTAACCAAAATTTTAGAGCACATGTAGTAGAGCAAACTTTGTTTTGGGCCCATGATCCAGTTTGGCTCAGAGCTAGCCCAAAATCGACACCCAAGCCGCCCTGATCTGTGCACGCCAACTGCTCGACAGCTGTCCTCTAAGGGATGGGCGTGGCGGCCATGCATCGTGCGTCTCCTCCATGGACGCCGCGCGTCCATTCTCTCTGCCACGCGCGCCCTCCTCCCTGCCGCGTGTGCTGTGCCCTGGATCACTGGGAGAGGCCGAGGCTGAGCTCCCCATATCCCACTCGCCCTCGCACTCTCTGCTCGCGGCCACGAACGACGTCGCCGCCGCGGCCTGCCATTGCCGGTGGCCGAGCTTCCTGTCCGCCGTAGTTGCGCCACCATAGTTGGCCACCAGACAAACTGAGCCTACCACCATGTCCGCCTCACCTCCCTACCTCCCTCACGTGCATTCGTCGCGGCAATACCCAGCCAGAGCCACCGCTGCCGCTCGCGGTCACGGATGCCGCCATGGCCAGCCGAGCAGAGCTCCATGGCCGCCATCCGATCAGCTTCCCCAGGTCTTCCCCATCTCAATCGGGAACCGCTGCACCTCCACCGCCAACCACCGCCCTTGATGCGCCCTTTCCCGCCATTTGTCGCCGCTGCAAACAGCCGCCGCCGGCGCTGCTCATGCGTCACCGTCGGTTGCCGTGGTCAGCGAGCCACAATCCCTCTCTTGGTCATCCACGACCACCGACAGGGGTGCTCGGGCACGGGCATGGACGCGCGGCCCAGCGCTCGCCGCCGTTGGCTTTTCCCTGGCCGGAACAGGCGCCGCCGGTGAAGCGCCCCCGCCTCCTCTGTTTTTTCCCCTCCGGTCTCTCTCCCTTCGGTGACAGGTGGGGTCAGGTGGACAGCGGGCCCCGCATGACAGCACCACGAGTGACCCAGTTGAGTAGACGTTCGGGTACACCTAGCGAATTAAGTAGGGTTCCAGTAATTTTGTTTTTGAATTTCAGAATTGGATTAAATCATCTAAAATTCATATCTCTGGCTAGGTAATTCCAAAAATAGCAAAAGTAGACTTTTTGGAAACCTTGAGAAAATATCCATGCAGTGGAGTCATAATATGTTACATGTTTGTAGATATTTTCTGATGATTTTATTTAAGCTTTAAAAATGCTCTAAAATGCTTATAAACTTGACCAGAGCCATATCTAGAGTTTTAGATATCCAAAAATAGTGATTCTTGTTTTGTTAATTTTGTGATGACATGTACTTGCTAGGAAAAATGTTAAACACACTATTTGTTCACTGTTTTCTTAGGGTTTTGATTTGACCTTGTTAAATAAGGAAATCTATATTATATTGCTTGTCATTTTTATATCTTGAGTTGTGTTGCTCCAAATGATGTGAAATTTTTATGGTAGTCTTTCAATGCTATTGATGTACTGTGGTATAAATTTCATAGTCATTGCTTACTGTATGCTCAAGTTATTGATTTAACTTGTTTATAGCTTGATAAATAGCTTATAAATAATATATAAATGATAAAATAGAAAATGTTGTTCCATTACCTTAGTATGATGTTTCTCTATCATATTGATTCATAATATGGCCTTGTGTTTACAGAAAATATTGAGTGTTAAGTTTAACTTGCTCTCACATGATTTATTGCAATAGCTATTTGTCTTTTTCATAGAGGTTGATATACTTGTCCAAATGGCTTGAAATTTGGACAATAGACTTTTGGTAGCATGTGTAGGCCACTGTAATTTTGGTAGAATTTATTGTGCACTTTTGATATGTGTTCATAATTCCACCTAATGATTTAAATAAATTAAGAAAAGGCATTAAAAGAATTTATTTAGAAATGGACACTAAGTTTTCTGGTGTTCATTAGTCATGTATGAAATGTTGGTAAAATTGGTTTTATCCAATTATATGTTTGCAACATAAGTTAATAATTATTTCTTGCAAATGAGGTTTCTAAACAGATTTGAGAATATTGTTAATTACCCTATGCAAATGATGTTTTCATGTCTTGTGTGCTATAACAAAGTTGTTGTGAATTTTATGATCTAGCTGCTGTTAAAATTTAGTGGCATTTGGCCATATGGTTTAGAAACTACAGCTGTTTAAAGTTAGGGTACAGAATTGCTTGCTCTCTGTTTGTCAGGAACAGATTCTAGAACTTTGTATTTTGACTTGTTTAACTTATGAATCATGCTGTGATGATATTATATGAAATGTAGATAATTTTATAAGCTTTCCATAATGTCTTCTTGCAAGTCATTTGGATTTAGGGATCTCCAGTTATGATTAAATTACTCAGCTGTTGGTCTGATATCCAGAAGGTAGCAATTTCTAGTTCTAGTACTTTGATTAACTTTGCCATGCTAATGTGTTGAAGTGTGACTCATACCTTTGAAAGTACTTGGGTTGGTACCTTAGGATCTTATAAGACTTGTGTCTTGATTGATGTGTTTGCAATCTTCTATGTTATGCCTTAGTGAGGATTAAGTTAATTAGCTCTAGGTGTTTAGGAGAACTTTGGTATGCTTGTGTGATTACTTTGTTTATTGCACTTCTATGCATTCATACATATGCATTGTTGCACCTCATTTAGGTACGTTAGCTAAAGCACGGGAAGGACCTGATGTGGAGCCAAACCCGAAGACGGTGTTTGGTGGATCCATCCCGAAGATAGAAGGACCGGACAAGTGGTAGATTGGAGGTTGCTCGCCAAGTGACTTCATCTGACATACTCTAACTTGAGTCGGATCCCAGGCAAGCCCCGGAGCATTATAAGCCTCCTATCTTCAAAGCAATTAATTCTATATATGTTATAAGTATTGTTGCATTAAGTGGTAGGAGTTGGTTGAAAACCTTGCTGCATTATATCATTCCTTGTCCAGATATATGAATCATTGAATCCTACATAGACTAGGATCGAGTAGATGCTTAGCCCTGCTTTAAGCGGTAGAAGTCAGGTGATTTCCTGTCACCTGCGAGATATAGGGATATTCATATATGGCACGGTTGGCTATATTTGCTATCGTGGAATGGAACCATGTGTTATTAAAATGAAATGAGACCGGGCGGGATGACGATAGTGAAGCAACAAGGCATGGAGGTCTTGGGTGTGGATCTATCCCCGTCTGAGTCGTTTAAGGACCGATTCGCTGTACGTCCTTGAGTCATGTTGAACGCAGTCTAACACTTAGTTGGCCGGATAAGCCGTTCCGACCGCGAAGCCGAGTAATATGGTTCAGGCCGGGAATCGAATGGTAGGTTGCTTCTTGGAGGAGAGAAAGGATGTGCTTGGGGACATTGGCGTGAGACCAAGGGGGGGTTAGAGTCCCTATCACCTGGCAGAGTGTCGCCCTTGGGGTCGCGACATCATTCGGACCCGTGATTCCTGAATCATATGAAAAGGTGGCCTGTGCGACCCTGGCAGGGGTCTGCACGGTGAGTGTTAGAAATACCCCTCCAGCTGGATAGGAATTCGATTCGAATCGCCGTCGCTCCCGGTTAGTGAGCACTTGACTTGAGCAGCGGCAACGTAGATTCCATTAAATTGAACAGATGGTTAATTGGATCACGATGGAAAGGTTGCCTCAATTTATACCTGCTATGGTTAATATTGTTTGCTCCTAATAAAGTGAGTGCTCTAGTGCAGGTTCTAATATAGATGATAAGTTAATAATAATTAACTTGATGCTTAAGCATTAATGATTGATCATCTATATTAAGCTTTTATGCAAAATGTTGTCAAGCCAGCCCACTTTATATCAGCCTTGCATGATCCTTGGTGTCACCTTATTTCTGGTTTCTGACGGGTAAGTCTAGCTGAGTACCTTCTCGTACTCAGGGTTTTATCCCCACTTGTTGCAGGTTATGATGTATCATGGCGGCTGCAAGAGTTGGTTGACTCCTGCCGTAGTGGCGGAGTGTGATCACGGGCATGATCCTTCTTATTTACCTTATCCCTAATGCTTTTGTTGGAAGTCGACCGTGGTACTGGCATGTATTTTAAATAAGATTAATGTTAGTTTCAAATTACTTTGCTTCCGCTACTTTTGAACTTAAGTTGTAATAACTTTGTTAAACTCCGATGTATATTGAATTACTTGTGAAATGGTTGTAACATGTGACTTGTTATGTTGAATCACTACGATCTTGGCTTGTATGTTGGTTGGTGTGAAATCCCTCGTGATTTCATTGGACTACCGGAGTTATATGGGCTCAAGTGCGAGAATTTGATCATTTCGGTGATTGTTTTTGTACTTGTGCTCTTATAATTTGGACGGTTCTGTTACATTAACTATGTGTTTTGTTTATCCAGATAATAGTAAAATCTATTGTTGAAGAAATCAGTGACGATGTATTTTGCTTATTGGTAGATGAGTCAGCTGATGTCTCAGGCAAGGAACAAATGGCAGTGGTTTTGAGATATGTCGACAAGCTTGGGTTAATAAAAGAGAGACTTATTGGTGTTGTTCATGTGAGTGAGACCTCAGCTTCATGTCTTAAATCTAATATTGATAATCTATTCGCTAAGTATGGATTGAGCATGACACAAGTTAGAGGCCAAGGCTACGATGGAGCAAGCAACATGAGAGATGAGTTTAATGGATTAAGAGCTTTAATCATGAGGGAAAATAGCTCTGCATATTATATCCACTGTTTTGCTCATCAGTTACAGTTAGTCATTGTCGCAGTAGCCAAAAATAATGATGATATAAGTGATTTTTTTGTCATGGTATCTCTACTGATTAATATTGATGGAGCCTCTTGCAAAAGAAAGGATATGATTAGAGAAAGTCAATAGGAGAGAGTTAGTAAAGCAATATGCAGTGGACAACTCACAAGTGGAACAGGATTAAATCAAGAACAATCACTTCAAAGAGCCGGTGATACTCGTTGGTCCTCTCATTATAAAACCCTTCTGAGGATAAGTAGTTTATTCCCTGATGTCATTGAAGTGCTCAAATATGTTGAAAAAGAAGGTCCAACTGATGCAAAGAGACGCCAAGCCCATGGCCTCTTGGACTATATGAAGGATTTTGATTTTGTGTTCAGCTTGAAACTAATATTGCTTATTCTGTGACATGCAAATTCATTGTCACTATCACTACAGAGGAAAGATAAAGACATCTTAGAGGCCATGACAGAGGTGAAAATAACAAAACAAAAATTTCAGGAACTAAGGGATGATGGTTGGGATTCTTTATTAGAGGATGTAATGTCCTTTTGTGAAGCTCACGGCATCCCAAAGTTGGACATGGAACAAGAGTACATTGAAGATATTGTAAAAACACCACCCAAGCATATATATTGAAAACTGCCTATATGTAAAGCAAGGGTGCAACATCCAAGTTTAGGTTGGGGCTTCTGTCCATAGGTTGACCTTGACATCATCATCTCCACTTAATCTATCATGTTTGAGCTCAAACCCACTGCTTAACTGGTGGCAAACACCTGGGGGGTTACAATACTCGTTGGTCCTCTCATTATAAAACCCTTCTGAGGATAAGTAGTTTATTCCCTGATGTCATTGAAGTGCTCAAATATGTTGAAAAAGAAGGTCCAACTGATGCAAAGAGACGCCAAGCCCGTGGCCTCTTGGACTATATGAAGGATTTTGATTTTGTGTTCAGCTTGAAACGAATGTTACTTATTCTGGGACATGCAAATTCATTGTCACTATCACTACAGAGGAAAGATAAAGACATCTTAGAGGCCATGACAGAGGTGAAAATAACAAAACAAAAATTTCAGGAACTAAGGGATGATGGTTGGGATTCTTTATTAGAGGATGTAATGTCCTTTTGTGAAGCTCACGACATCCCAAAGTTGGACATGGAACAAGAGTACATTGACCGACACAAACCAAGGCAAAGGACCGGCCGCACAAACTATCAACACTACAAGTATGATTGCTTGAACCCAATTATTGATTTGCAGCTTACAGAATTTAATGATCGTTTCAATGAGGTAAATTCTGAATTGCTTACCAATGTTGCTGCTTTCAATCCCAAGAATTCTTTTGATGCTTTCAAATCTGAGAGTTTGCTGGAGTTGGCAAAGGCATATCCTAGTGATTTTGATTCAAATAAGCTAGATGATCTTAGTCTTGAGCTTAATATTTACATTGATAATGTGCGAGCCGATCCAAGATTTGCCCAACTATATACTATTTCTGAACTTGGTAGTCTGATGGTCGGTACAAAAAAAACATATTGCTTTTCCTTTAGTATATCGACTCCTCAAACTTGTGCTAGTTCTTCCTATTGCCACAACATCAGTGGAAAGATGTTTTTCTGTGGTGAAAATTGTGAAGACGAATCTACGGAACCATATTGGGGATGAATTTATGAATGACTGTGTCATTTGCTTCGTGGAACAAGAATTTCTCGATGCAATTCCAAATGATGATATCATAGTCCGATTTCAGAATATGGATGACCGTACCCATAGAGCGAAATTATAAGAGGTAACCACTTATGTAAAAGTTTTTTTTATGTTTTATTATAACATTGCTAATTTCGCTCCTCAATATGCCTACGTTTTGTATGTATCCTGGTGTTAGAGTACTATAGATTTCTATCATGAGTCTTGTGTCGACCCCGACCCCATTTTATTCTAGATCCGCCAACTGGTCTCGCATGCATGCTTCCGGGGCAGAGATGCCTCCTGTCCAAAACAGGTCAGGTGTGTTTTCCTCACGGATGGGTTGCTGGGCTGCACTGCATGCCACAGGTCGGTGTCGGTCGCGCCCTGTGTGGATGAGGACGAAGCAACAAGATTCTGGTACAATATTCCAGTGCACAAACTGTTGACTGCTCGTCTGCTCCACCCCGTCCACG
This sequence comes from Saccharum hybrid cultivar R570, assembly GCA_038087645.1. Taxonomy (NCBI): domain Eukaryota; kingdom Viridiplantae; phylum Streptophyta; class Magnoliopsida; order Poales; family Poaceae; genus Saccharum; species Saccharum hybrid cultivar. Next base: position 3,581,663 of record JAQSUU010000304.1, read on the forward strand.
TGCGGTGCAGTGCTGGCCTGCTGTGCTGTAGATGGAGACGCACGGCGATTCACGCACCGGGTTCCAGCTCGCCGGACTCCGCCGAAACGGCCGCTTTCGGCTTTCTCGCATGGGAAAAAGACGACGTGCGCATGCACCGGCCCAATCAACCCGTGGATCTCCTGTCCTGTGAGTCCAGCCGGCAGCTTGGCGTCCACTGATGTGCGTGCTCTCCCAAGAGGACGGCACCGGCGGAGACGCGCGATCCCTTGCTGTCCACGGGCGTGCAAGTGCAATCCTTCAGCGGATGCACGACACGTCGACAAACCGGCTTCCGCAGCGTCCTGTCTGTCCATGATTCTGTTCCGAGTGCATCACCTTTCAATCAACGGAAAATAAAGGGCCAAATATTCATTAGATTAGTTTCTTGCGAAATCCTGTAAAATTAGTAGTGCATCATTACACCAATCAGGCATGAACTTGTGGTGGAGATCTGAGCCCGATGCGATCAGATGGATACTGCCGAAGTTATCTACCTCTTTCGGAAATGTGAAAAGAGGTGGCGAAGAAAGGAGACTTTAGAACAGAAAATCGTACCCATACAGACGGTCAGTACTTGTCACAGGGGTACCATCACTTTTAATTTGTCACTGTGTGCCTTTGCTGGCTTTGTTTGTCCTATCACGTACGTACTAATCTGATGAACAGTAAGAGTGTGTTTGGTTCATTTTTCTATACCAGCCTGGCTAGCCCAAGCCTGCCTCTAGCAAGCTAAGACCCATTTGTTTGGTTACGTGCGCTGATGAGCCTGGCTAAGATGAGTTCGTGTTTGGTTGACTGGTTTGGCTTGGGTACCATCACCTCTTCTTTGTGCAGGTAAGTTTACCACCTCTAAAGCAATTTATCTAGCACCCGGTGAACGCCCAAGCTCCACCACCGCCTGAGCTCCATGCCGCCGCCGCCCTGGACTGCCCCTCGCGCGCGCCGGGGGGAGGTGGCGAGAGAGGTGGAATCGACGCTCGTTGAACATGGGGATCTGGACGAACACGACGGGGAACACGGAGGAGGCCAGCTCTGGGTCGCAATGGTACCGACGCTCGAGGCGGAAGCGGAGCAGGCGCACCCTGACATGGTGAGGCAGACCGCCGCGTCCATCGCCTCGCTCGCTCGGTCCGACCGCACGGCAGCGCCCGCCGACGGGTTGTGCCTGCTGATGCGCGCGGCCGCCAGGACGGGCGCCTCGTGGTCGAGGTCGTGGCGGTGAGGCCGCGTGGCAACCTCCACGCAAAGCGCCAGGGCGGACGCCTCCGCGCTCTTCTTCGTCGAGTGCTCTGCTCGCGACCGCACGGGCCACGCGAGCGCAGGTCCTCGCCAGGGAGGAGGACCACTGGTGGGCGGACAAGGAACGCCGGTGGGGGAGGAGGATGAGAACCGGCGGGGGAGGATCGGGTGAGGAAGACAGGGAACGATGAGGAGGCAATGAGAGGAATGTAACGGATCAACGTAATTATACGAGATTAAGTCAGAAAAATCTTCCACCGAGGCGGTTAATTTACCAAACTTAAACCCGTATAACCCGAGATTCCGTGAAATCACGCGGGATTTCCAACCAACCAACATACAACCAAGATCGTACTGATTTAGCAGCCACAGTTCACATGATACATAGAGTTCACAATAAAAGTGGAGTACATCGGAGTTCGGAATAAAAGTTATTACAACATAGTTCAGAATAACATAGCGGAAGCAAGTAGTTTTACACACACACTTAGTTCAAATACAGTGCCAGTAGATAGTCATGGTCCACAAAAGCAGTAGATAAGACGAACAGAGTGACCCTTGCCCAAGGTCCTAGTTGTCGCCCATCGCCGGATACAGACAGTTGGAGCAGTACCCATAGTACATCTGACCATCTGCAACAACAATGGGAACAACGCCCTGAGTACGAGAATGTACTCAGCTAGACTTACCCGTCAAAAACTAGAAATAAAGGACACCAAGGATCATGCAAGGCTTTATAGATTGGACTGGCTTGACTCATTTGCGAAAAGCATAAGTTGTTATGAAAAACTATACCAGTACTTTTTGCATCACTTTTTAGTATAACCTATTCAAGCTAGGTAAGCACCTATTGCTAAAACAATCACTTGATTCATCATTAACAATCTAGATTACCATATCAGGTATAGCATTTTCAACATCATTCACTTAACCATCAATGTTTCTTTGATGTTTCTACGATGCCATAGCTCGAGTCAAGTGCTCACTAACCGGGAGCGACGGCGATTCGAATCGAATTCCTATCCAGCTGGAGATTTATTCCTCACACAAACCCTGTTTCCCCTGTCAGGGTCACATAGATTACCAATGACACTTTCCAAGAAGCCGCGGGATAACAATCATGGATCGCACTACCCAGGGACCGCCCGACTGCCAGGACGCACCTTGGGCTCACTCTTCGCGTCCCCGTTACACCCACTTCAACACCAGTCTGCCAACCCGAGTTTATCCCGGCTCGAAAAGTGTCACTAGCTTCGCGGTCGAAAGGTACTTTATTCGGCCAGCTAAATGTGAGGCATGCGTTCAACATGACAAGAGGGACGAGCAACGATCGGTCCTTAATCGACACAGACGGAATCACTATAGTCCAAAACCCTATAAGACTCCGCCCGGTCTCCATTTATCCATCAACACTTGGTTACTTTCCATGATCACAATTATAGCTAACAATAATCAGGTATCCACCTATAGCTCGCAGGTGACAGGAAATCACCCGACTTCTACCGGTCTAAGCATGGCTAAGCAATTAACTCGTTCCTGACCTAACAGGGTAAAAGGTAATCCGGGGGCCAAGGTAATAATGCAACAACGGTTTCACTCAACTCCTATAACTTAATGCAACAATATATATAACTATAGTTCATGTAGTAAGGAACAGCTTTTATAAAAATAGGAGACTTAAATGCTCCGGGGCTTGCCTTTTTCGAACGAACTAGGATGGTGGTCGACGCACTCTGGCAGTTCCTCGCCTGACTCTTCTTCCTCGGGCACCTCCTGTGCCTGGGGTTCCTGCTGATCCGACCAAACTTGCTCCTCCGGTACTGCTACCTGCGACTCCTCCTGCGATCCTGTATGATACAAGTGCATAAGTAATCATGCGAATGATGCATCGGATTGTGGTGGAGTGCTTTGATGACATGAGATGCAGATGAGCACATGGAATGAGCAGTTTGAAAATAATTATTTCTTCTACAAGGTAGTCAACTTCATCCAAGAACATGTACCCTAAAACATGCACCTTATCCTTCTATTAGTTAGCCTATCATCTACACATACAAGTGAACCTAAGCTACCAAAGCTTACCAACCTAACTCATCCATAAAATCAGCAAGGCATAATGATGCTTCAAAGATACACCAAACATATTTTATTTCTCTTAATTTCTCATAAAGAATAATATTTTATTCCCTATTTAACTAGGGTTACACACCAACACCTATTTCTGGTGTAGATAAAAATCTACAAAAATTACAGTAGATTACTCTTACCCTAACTAACCTACTACTAAATTTTCATGAGAATTGCATATGTAAAACTGCTTGTACAAAATAAACAAGTTATAGCCTAAATATGAGCATGAAATTATTTTGTACTAGAAAAAGTATCAAACAACAGATTTCACATTTTTCCTATGTTACTAACAGTAAACTAACATACTACAAAAATTATCACATGTATGTTCTATACAAATTTAGCTCTCTACTAAAAATAACAAAGATTATCAAATAAAAGCATTTGAACTACACTTCAAAAATTTCTCATAGAACATGCTTCACTAATATTTTTCCTAGAAAGTACATCACTAATAAAGATTAAAGAAACAAGAATCACATTTTTCCCTTCATTATTTTATTTACTACACATTTTCTAAGATATCAGCATTTATAACAATTAAATAAAGCTACACAGAAAAGTGTCACAATTTTATCATGAAATATTTTTAAACTGTAGATCTATTCAAGAGTAACATTACAAAATTTGTTTCACAATTTTTGGAGCTATAAATCTGGATATGATTTTTGAAAGCCTTTTCAACATTTCTGAAAATCATTTTCTTTAAAACTAAAAGTCTATCCGGCCCTTAACGCTACGTGCACCCCGCTGCTACACACCGAACCAAAACACCGAGACAGACAGGCGGGTCCAGGGGTCAAGCGGGACCCACAGGTCAGCCGGAGGGGAGGCCAGCAGGGGCATCGCCGGCCGGAGCTCACCGGCGGCGAGCCCACGTGCGGCGCTGGCGGCACCAGTGTGCTCAGCACAACGAGCCGCACCGACCGGTGCTCGGTCTTGGCCGGGTGGCCTACCGGAGCGAGCTCGCCGACGCGCATGGCGGCACGACGGTGCGGCTCGTCGGCGGGAGCTCGACTCCGGCCATGGCAAGGCGGGCAGGGAGGCGCTACGGCTTCGCGGGAGGGAGGCGAAACTGCTGACCGCGAGAGGGAGGAAGAAGGAGGGGTGGAACAGAAAGATTGACGTGGCCACGAACTCCGGCGAGCGGCGGTGAAGAGCGGCCGGCCAAAATTGGCCTCCTCACCTTGATAAGGGCGACCGCTGGAGGGAGCACGAGGTAGAGCGAAGGGAGGCGGAGCAATGGCCGCAAGGAATTGGACGCGGGCGCGGCAGTAGCGGTCAACGGCGGTGGCGGAGCTCCGGGAGCCGGCAATGGCGCGGCTGCTGCTGGCGAGCTGCTGCGGAGCGAGAGGAGGGAATGGAGGGAGCAGCCGAGGCGGGCGAGCGCGTGGAGGGGGGTAAGCGGGTGCGGGGGACGCAGGGGCCACCAGGGCGCGTGTCGCGCGGCGTCGCCGTCGTTCGGCCACGCGGCGGCCGAGCTCTGCCGCGGTGCCACGGCGTCGCGCGCGGGCGCGCGCGCGGGAGGAAGCCGGCGCGGGAGCTGCGGGCCGGGCTGCCAGCGCTGCTGGGCCGAAAGGGAGGCCGCGGCCCAAGAAGCGAAAATGGATTTTTCTTTTACAAAATATTTCCAGATTTTCCTTATTTGCTTCAAATTTGAATTTGAAGATGAAAAAGAGGTTTTCAGAACTTTTGCCCAAAATAAAAGTTGTTCAAAATTTTATTCTCTACAACTTTCATGTAGGGCACTTTTCAAAATTCTAAATAGATTTTGAATTTGGGATTTAAAGCTAAATTTTTAAGTAAAAATTCATTTTTCTAGAATATTTTTTTAAAAGCAAAATTTGAAGGAATTTGAATTCAAGAGTTGCTCCAAAAATCATGTTTATTTATTCTAGATTATCTAAAATTGTAGCTACACAAAGTTTCATCACTCTTTAGCACTTAAATGCAGCATTTGGGTTTTGAGTAGTTGTTTTTCAACTCTAAAATAAAAAGGGTCTATATTGCATGCAATGATAACCATGTATGAGATGATTATGACTAGTGCCTTGGATGCTAATGCATGCTTAACACCCAGGGGTGTTACAGCCCTCCCCCTTATAAGAATCTCGTCCCGAGATTTTGAGTTACGAACCATTTATCATAAAAATCTTTATACGCGGTTTGAAGATATTCTCCCGTTTCCCATGAAGCATCACTCTCATCATGATGGCTCCACTGAACCTTGTAGGTTGTTACCACTTTATTCCGAGTGACTCGGTCCTTTGTATCCAAAACTCGAACCGGTTGTTCACGATATTCCAAGTCCGCCTTGATCCGAATACCCTGCGGTTCTATTCTCTCTTCCGGAACACGCAGACATTTCTTCAACTGGGATACGTGAAAGACAGGAAAGGTCGAACTCATCTCTTCTGGCAACTGCAACTTGTACGCCACGGGACCCTTTTTCTCTATAATCTGGTATGGTCCGATATATCTAGCAGACAGTTTCTGCTTGATTTCAAACCGTTTCTTCTTCATGGGGGTAACTTTCAAATAGACATAGTCACCCACTTGGAAATCCAATGGTCTCCTTCTCTTGTCTGCATAACTCTTCTGACGAGACTGTGCAGCTTGCATGTTTTGTTGGATAATACGGACCTTCTTCTCTGCCTCATCTACAAAATCAATTCCATAAAACCTTCTTTCTCGAGGCTCTACCCAATTTAACGGTGTTCTGCACTTCCTGCCATATAAAGCTTCGAAAGGTGCCATCTTGATACTCTCTTGGTAACTGTTGTTGTAAGCGAATTCTACCAATGGTAACCAGGATTCCCATGAGCCTCTGGATGACAGTACACAAGCTCTAAGCATATCTTCAAGTACAACATTAACTCGTTCTGTCTGCCCATCTGTCTGCGGATGGTAAGCCGTACTATGAATCAAACTAGTACCCAAACCTTTATGAAGATGTTCCCAAAAATGAGAGGTAAACTGTGAACCACGATCAGACACGATTGTTTTTGGTATACCATGTAATCGGACAATCTCAGCAATATACTTTTCTGCATATTGAGGTGGTCGAAATGTCGTCTTAACTGGCAGAAAGTGAGCTGTCTTGGTGAGACGATCTACTATGACCCAAATAGAATCATGTCCCTTCTGTGTGGTGGGAAGACCGGTGATGAAATCCATACTTATATCATCACATTTCCAATCGGGTACAGACAAGGGTTGCAGAAGTCCTGCAGGTATCATGTGAAGAGCTTTAACTCTACAACACATGTCGCAACGAGCAACGTATGCTGCAATTTCTTTTTTTATCTTAGTCCACCAATAACGAGGTCGCAAATCTTGATACATCTTACTACTTCCGGGGTGAATACATAGCTTAGAATGATGGGTCTCATTCATCAACTTGTTCTTAAGCTCTCTATCCTTTGGTACCACCAGGCGATCCTTAAACCATAACACTCCTTGGTCATCCAATCGAAAGTGTTTGGTGGGTTCTCTCTTCATCTTCTCCTTGATATGAAAGATTCTCTTATCTGTCCTCTGACTTTCAATGATCTGGTCTTCCAAAGTACAACTGATCTGAAGATTATGCAACACAGCAGGATGTAGCAAATTGAACCCTTCTTCAAACAACGGTTGCACATCAATAGCATGTGATTTTCTGCTCAGTGCATCTGCTACTACATTAGCCTTCCCGGGATGATAATGCACATTTAGATTATAGTCCTTTATCAGCTCTAACCATCGTCTCTGTCGCATGTTCAACTCAGATTCGGTAAAAATGTATTTGAGACTCTTATGATCTGTAAAGAGGTTACACACATTACCCATTAGGTAGTGCTCTAAATCTTTAGAGCATGCACTACTGCTGCAAGCTCCAAATCATGTGTAGGATAGTTAACTTCATGCTTCCTCAATTGACGTGAGGCATAGGCAATGACCCTTCCATTTTGCATTAGTACACATCCTAACCCATTCTTAGATGCGTCACAGAACACATCAAAAGACTTTTCTATATCCGGTTGGGCCAGAACAGGAGCAGTGGTCAACAACTTCCGCAAGGTGCAGAAAGCTGCCTCGCACTCCTCTGTCCATACAAACTTATGATCCTTCTGTAACAGGCTTGTCATTGGTTTGGCAATCTTCGAGAAATCCGGTATGAAGCGACGATAGTAACCGGCTAAACCAAGAAAACTGCGAACTTCATGCACTGAGGTTGGTGACTTCTAGTCCATAACCTCTTGCACCTTACTAGGGTCTACAGAAATGCCATTTTCGGACAGCACGTGGCCGAGAAAAGGCACTGTCTTAAGCCAGAACTCACACTTGCTGAACTTCGCATACAGTTGATGTTCCCTGAGTCTAGTCAAGACAATCCTGAGGTGCTCTGCGTGATCTTTTTCATTCTCTGAATATATTAGAATGTCATCAATGAACACAATCACAAACTTGTCCAACTCTAGCATGAAAACAGAATTCATCAGATACATAAAGTATGCAGGAGCGTTTGTCAATCCGAAGGACATGACAAGGTACTCGTACAAACCATATCTGGTAGAGAACGCAGTCTTAGGCACATCTTGCGGCCTAATCTTTATCTGATGGTACCCTGATCTCAGATCTATCTTAGAGAACACTTTGGCTTTAGACAACTGGTCAAACAATATATCAATCCGAGGAAGAGGATACTTGTTTTTAATTGTCACTGCATTCAGTGGTCGATAATCCACGCACATGCGTAAGGAGTTATCCTTCTTCTTTTTCACAAATAGAGCGGGGCATCCCCATTCAGACGAGCTGGGACGAATCAAACCTCTCTTTAGTAAGTCCTGGAGTTGCTTCTTCAATTCGGCTAACTCATTGGGAGGCATCCGATAGGGCCTTCTCGAGATCGGTGCTGTTCCCGGAATTAACTCAATGGCAAACTCAACATTTCGGTCTGGTGGAAGTCCAGGTAACTCATCCGGAAACACATCTGGAAACTCACAGATCACTGGAATCTGGGCTAGCAGAGTAGTTTGGACCGCACAAGTCGTGCTAGCTAGGTCTACCTTCCGAGGTAGGACCACTCGAAAGGTGCCTTCTCCACTTGGTTCCTTAAGAGAGATACTCCTTCCTCCAACATCGATTACTACCCCCATCTTATTCATCCAGTTCATACCCATGATCACATCCAAAACTAACCCTGGCATGACTATCAGATTAAGCTTATATTGCCGGTTTGATATGTTTAGGGTTACTCCCTGAACTATCTGATTAGTCAACAGATCAGCCCCAGCTGAACTGATTTTATAAGCACATTCCAATTCAACTATCTTTTGCTCATGCCTCTTAACAAAAGCTTGACTTACAAAGGAATGAGATGATCCGGAATCAAACAAGACTACTGCAGGATGATTGTTGATAGAAAACATACTAGCTGTTACCGGTTCTCCTTCTGGGATGTCATCCACAGTGGTGTGATGCACACGAGCTTGATACTGCGTTTGCTGTTTCCTTGGGTAGGGACAAAACTTCGCAAAGTGTCCGGGTTGGTTGCAGTTGAAGCACGGTCCCTTCACTTGAGCCACAGTTCCAGATGAACTGCCTTGTCCTGTCTTCGCCTGAGGCAATGCCATCTTGAATGGTTTCTGATTCCTCTGGGGTTGCTGAGCATTCTGATCCTTTCTTTGCGGTGGCCTAAACCTTGCACCTGGGGCAGGCGATCGATAAGCTGGACGGTTGGCCACTGGGGCTCAGGACTGGGACGAACCCGACTCGAAAGCTCTCTTACGGATCTTGGAAGCAGCATAAACATTGTTGTTCTTCTCTTGCTTCAGACAGTCGCTAACAAATCATTAAAACCAGTCCTCATATTTGTACCCACATGTTTCATCATCTTGGGATTTAGGCCTCTCTTGAAGCTAGCGATCTTCTTGGCCTCAGTATTCACCATATTAGGAGCATAACGGCTCAGGTTATTGAATGCATGTAAATATTGAGTTACAGTCTTCGAGCCTTGATTCAGTGCCAGGAATTCCCCAAGCTTCATCTCGGTCAGACCAGGTGGAATGTACGTTCCACGGAAAGCTTCGGTGAACTCATTCCAAGTGATGTGAGTGTGGGGAGGAAAAGTGGTGCGGTGATGTTTCCACCACATTCCTGCCGGACCTTGAAGTTGATGAGCTGCATACTCAGTCTTCAACACTTCAGTCATTCTCAAGACACGGAACTTGTCTTCCATAGTATTAATCCACTCTTCTGCATCCAAGGGTTCTGCGGCTTCCTTAAAGATCGGTGGACGAGTATCCATGAAGTCCTTGAAACTGCTGTACTGGTTTGCTTCGCGACCACCCGGGTTTATTCCTCGACGGGTGTTGTCTGCGATACTGCGCAACGCAGCTTCCATATTCTGTTGCATGCTCTCCATATTATGTTGGCTTCCAAGAAATTGTGCGAAAAACTATTCCGCAGTGTAGGGTGGAGGAGGCGGTGGTGGATCACGGTCATCACTAGCGGCTGCACTGCCACCAGCCTCAGCGGCACCATACACGGTACGACGAGTGTTCGGCATCTGCATGTTTCAGCAACAGTAACTATTAGATGATGTTGTAGGAATTGCGACTGAATGAAGATCATGCCGTACTGAAATTACTGGAGAGAATAAATTCATACAATAAAACAGGGGCATAATAAGTTATTCCAATTAACACAACACCACTAATAGATTACTTAAAGCGCACACATCGCGTCCATTACAACCAAGTTGCCAGCATACATACACTGGACTTTTTGACGTTCGGATACTGCCACAAACACATCCAAGCTTTCCAACATTACATCAAAACCTTAGTCTTTCTACTCATTATTACATGCCCAACGTACCAACAAAACAAAAGATTGTGTAGATGGAACCTAGTAGCTAGCATAACAACTACTAGCCTACTCATCGTGGTCGCTGTCTAAGTCCGAGACGTTGGCGTCGTCGCCATTAGCAGCGTCGTGGTGCTCCCCAACTGGTGCTTCGGGCTCTTCAGGATCTTCGTCTTCATTCAAATCCATCTCTGCCGCACCAGGAGGAACATAGGGGTTGAGTTGATTGTTCAGCCGATGAACCTCCTCATGCAGATTGTCATTATATTCCTCTGCATAAGCCAACTGTTGCTCTAGCTCAAACTGTCTAGCCCTCAACACATTCTCTGTGGACCAGGCTTCATTCCTCTGATGGAGCACATGAGTCAACATGCGCTCAGCGTTTCCGTTGGCGGTGGTCAGTCGCTCAACCTGCTCTCTCAGGGCACGCACATCTCCTTCGAAAACCACAGTCCTCTGGGTAGCCTGATCTCTCTGGCGAGTCAACTGAGCCATCTCTGTGTTGAGCCTCTCAATCTCGGCGTCGTGATCTCTCTGAAGCTGACGGCGGTCATCACGAGACTGCCCAAGAGCACTAAACACACGCCTCAGGCTACCTTCCACTCCATCAAAGGCCCTCATTACTGCGAACATGGCACTCATAGCAGGGTTGTCACTGTTCTGTGCTTCTGCGGCGCTAATCTCTAGAGATCTTCCTCTTGCCTGCTGCCATGAGTCAGTGGAGGGGTTGCCCCTCGGAAAGACTCCAACTATAGCTGCTGCCAACTCCTGAGGAAAGCGATTCATGATATCCCTTAGGATCCCAAAGGCTGCCCTCTCAGCGGCTTCTTCAGGGGTCCTGCCAGTTGACTCAAAATGCCAACCGGTCCACTCAGAACCATCACCTCGAGGAGGAACTACTGCTTCCACAGTCACCAAAAGTCCTTCCCCCAACCGCTCATTCGACCAAAAGTAGCGGGGCTCCATTCCATCAGGATAGCCTACATCGCTGAGTACTCTCCACAAGAGCGTAGGCATCCCAAACTCTCCAAGAAAAGTGTGGCGCTGACGAGTGCGTGGAGCTAGCTGATGACGGGGAGCTCTGCCGGTGGACTTGCGAGCTGTCTGCTTGGTACGTGCCATCTGTAGCAAAATTTTATTACCACGGTGAGAACAGATTTTTAAGTTGGCATTTTTATCGAAATGAGATAATCAACTTATAAGGGGAGGAACAATGCCATGAATGAAATGCACAACATGATACATGCACGTTCCGTACGTCCTCACAAACTTAGAAAAATAATAACTACTAACGGAATAAACGGTGGCATACAACGATCTCTTGTAACGTAACTAATACGTACTACTCGAAAGCGTTGTTATGTACCTGCAGAAAGTCACTTCAGCCCAAACCTCACAGTATGAAAATATGCAAGAAAGCAGTAAAGTAAGTTACTCGCTCTACACGCATTCCCAGATACGAGTATAACGGTAACAACTACCCGAATCATCGTCCTATTGACGGCATCGTCACCGCATGACGGAAGTCCCCACCATTTGAATACCCTTAAACGAATATGCGCATGGCACGTACGTATTTCGGTATCACATAAGCACTCCCCTAGATCGGCAGTGTATCCGACCATGCTCTCACTTACCAGGGCGTAGAGGGAATTGATCCATACATTACCACTCAATTGAATGGCACTCATACAATAGCACGCCGTATGAGCGATGAAATTTCAAATATGATGCAAACCCCCAAGTTAGTACTTAATTAAGCCACCTAGAGTCCTTATTGGGCATAAAGGATATGACCACTGGCACACTCTTAAATTTAACAGCTTAGTTGAAAACACAGTTTTGTTTTTAAATACCCATGTGAACAGTAACATGCTAAACCATGCTCCGATACCAGCTGTAACGGATCAACGTAATTATACGAGATTAAGTCAGAAAAATCTTCCACCGAGGCGGTTAATTTACCAAACTTAAACCCGTATAACCCGAGATTCCGTGAAATCACGCGGGATTTCCAACCAACCAACATACAACCAAGATCGTACTGATTTAGCAGCCACAGTTCACATGATACATAGAGTTCACAATAAAAGTGGAGTATATCGGAGTTCGGAATAAAAGTTATTACAACATAGTTCAGAATAACATAGCGGAAGCAAGTAGTTTTACACACACACTTAGTTCAAATACAGTGCCAGTAGATTGTCATGGTCCACAAAAGTAGTAGATAAGACGAACAGAGTGACCCTTGCCCAAGGTCCTAGTTGTCGCCCATCGCCGGATACAGACAGTTGGAGCAGTACCCATAGTACATCTGACCATCTGCAACAACAATGGGAACAACGCCCTGAGTACGAGAATGTACTCAGCTAGACTTACCCGTCAAAAACCAGAAATAAAGGACACCAAGGATCATGCAAGGCTTTATAGATTGGACTGGCTTGACTCATTTGCGAAAAGCATAAGTTGTTATGAAAAACTATACCAGTACTTTTTGCATCACTTTTTAGTATAACCTATTCAAGCTAGGTAAGCACCTATTGCTAAAACAATCACTTGATTCATCATTAACAATCTAGATTACCATATCAGGTATAGCATTTTCAATATCATTCACTTAACCATCAGTGTTTCTTTGATGTTACTACGATGCCATAGCTCGAGTCAAGTGCTCACTAACCGGGAGCGACGGCGATTCGAATCGAATTCCTATCCAGCTGGAAATTTATTCCTCACACAAACCCTGTTTCCCCTGTCAGGGTCGCATAGATTACCAATGACACTTTCCAAGAAGCCGCGGGATAACAATCATGGATCGCACTACCCAGGGACCGCCCGACTGCCAGGACGCACCTTGGGCTCACTCTTCGCGTCCCCGTTACACCCACTTCAACACCAGTCTGCCAACCCGAGTTTATCCCGGCTCGAAAAGTGTTACTAGCTTCGCGGTCGAAAGGTACTTTATTCGGCCAGCTAAATGTGAGGCATGCGTTCAACATGACAAGAGGGACGAGCAACGATCGGTCCTTAATCGACACAGACGGAATCACTATAGTCCAAAACCCTATAAGACTCCGCCCGGTCTCCGTTTATCCATCAACACTTGGTTACTTTCCATGATCACAATTACAGCTAACCACAATAGGTATCCACCTATAGCTCGCAGGTGACAGGAAATCACCCGACTTCTACCGGTCTAAGCATGGCTAAGCAATTAACTCGTTCCTGACCTAACAGGGTAAAAGGTAATCCGGGGCCAAGGTAATAATGCAACAACGGTTTCACTCAACTCCTATAACTTAATGCAACAATATATATAACTATAGTTCATGTAGTAAGGAACAACTTTTATAAAAATAGGAGACTTAAAATGCTCCGGGGCTTGCCTTTTTCGAACGAACTAGGATGGTGGTCGACGCACTCTGGTAGTTCCTCGCCTGACTCTTCTTCCTCGGGCACCTCCTGTGCCTGGGGTTCCTGCTGATCCGTCCAAACTTGCTCCTCCGGTACTGCTACCTACGACTCCTCCTGCGATCCTGTATGATGCAAGTGCATAAGTAATCATGCGAATGATGCATCAGATTGTGGTGGAGTGCTTTGATGACATGAGATGCAGATGAGCACATGGAATGAGCAGTTTGAAAATAATTATTTCTTCTACAAGGTAGTCAACTTCATCCAAGAACATGTACCCTAAAACATGCACCTTATCCTTCTATTAGTTAGCCTATCATCTACACATACAAGTGAACCTAAGCTACCAAAGCTTACCAACCTAACTCATCCATAAAATCAGCAAGGCATAATGATGCTTCAAAGATACACCAAACATATTTTATTTCTCTTAATTTCTCATAAAGAATAATATTTTATTCCCTATTTAACTAGGGTTACACACCAACACCTATTTCTGGTGTAGATAAAAATCTACAAAAATTACAGTAGATTACTCTTACCCTAACTAACCTACTACTAAATTTTCATGAGAATTGCATATGTAAAACTGCTTGTACAAAATAAACAAGTTATAGCCTAAATATGAGCATGAAATTATTTTGTACTAGAAAAAGTATCAAACAACAGATTTCACATTTTTCCTATGTTACTAACAGTAAACTAACATACTACAAAAATTATCACATGTATGTTCTATACAAATTTAGCTCTCTACTAAAAATAACAAAGATTATCAAATAAAAGCATTTGAACTACACTTCAAAAATTTCTCATAGAACATGCTTCACTAATATTTTTCCTAGAAAGTACATCACTAATAAAGATTAAAGAAACAAGAATCACATTTTTCCCTTCATTATTTTATTTACTACACATTTTCTAAGATATCAGCATTTATAACAATTAAATAAAGCTACACAGAAAAGTGTCACAATTTTATCATGAAATATTTTTAAACTGTAGATCTATTCAAGAGTAACATTACAAAATTTGTTTCACAATTTTTGGAGCTATAAATCTGGATATGATTTTTGAAAGCCTTTTCAACATTTCTGAAAATCATTTTCTTTAAAACTAAAAGTCTATCCGGCCCTTAACGCTACGTGCACCCCGCTGCTACACACCGAACCAAAACACCGAGACAGACAGGCGGGTCCAGGGGTCAAGCGGGACCCACAGGTCAGCCGGAGGGGAGGCCAGCAGGGGCATCGCCGGCCGGAGCTCACCGGCGGCGAGCCCACGTGCGGCGCTGGCGGCACCAGTGTGCTCAGCACAACGAGCCGCACCGACCGGTGCTCGGTCTTGGCCGGGTGGCCTACCGGAGCGAGCTCGCCGACGCGCATGGCGGCACGACGGTGCGGCTCGTCGGCGGGAGCTCGACTCCGGCCATGGCAAGGCGGGCAGGGAGGCGCTACGGCTTCGCGGGAGGGAGGCGAAACTGCTGACCGCGAGAGGGAGGAAGAAGGAGGGGTGGAACAGAAAGATTGACGTGGCCACGAACTCCGGCGAGCGGCGGTGAAGAGCGGCCGGCCAAAATTGGCCTCCTCACCTTGATAAGGGCGACCGCTGGAGGGAGCACGAGGTAGAGCGAAGGGAGGCGGAGCAATGGCCGCAAGGAATTGGACGCGGGCGCGGCAGTAGCGGTCAACGGCGGTGGCGGAGCTCCGGGAGCCGGCAATGGCGCGGCTGCTGCTGGCGAGCTGCTGCGGAGCGAGAGGAGGGAATGGAGGGAGCAGCCGAGGCGGGCGAGCGCGTGGAGGGGGGTAAGCGGGTGCGGGGGACGCAGGGGCCACCAGGGCGCGTGTCGCGCGGCGTCGCCGTCGTTCGGCCACGCGGCGGCCGAGCTCTGCCGCGGTGCCACGGCGTCGCGCGCGGGCGCGCGCGCGGGAGGAAGCCGGCGCGGGAGCTGCGGGCCGGGCTGCCAGCGCTGCTGGGCCGAAAGGGAGGCCGCGGCCCAAGAAGCGAAAATGGATTTTTCTTTTACAAAATATTTCCAGATTTTCCTTATTTGCTTCAAATTTGAATTTGAAGATGAAAAAGAGGTTTTCAGAACTTTTGCCCAAAATAAAAGTTGTTCAAAATTTTATTCTCTACAACTTTCATGTAGGGCACTTTTCAAAATTCTAAATAGATTTTGAATTTGGGATTTAAAGCTAAATTTTTAAGTAAAAATTCATTTTTCTAGAATATTTTTTTAAAAGCAAAATTTGAAGGAATTTGAATTCAAGAGTTGCTCCAAAAATCATGTTTATTTATTCTAGATTATCTAAAATTGTAGCTACACAAAGTTTCATCACTCTTTAGCAATTAAATGCAGCATTTGGGTTTTGAGTAGTTGTTTTTCAACTCTAAAATAAAAAGGGTCTATATTGCATGCAATGATAACCATGTATGAGATGATTATGACTAGTGCCTTGGATGCTAATGCATGCTTAACACCCAGGGGTGTTACAAGGAACCCGGGCGAGGCTGGCTCGGGCCTGGCAAGTAGAATGACCGATTTGGTTGTTCAAGGCTGGCCAGGCTATCTCAGTACGGATGGCCAGCCCTAGCCAGGCTCCGGCCCACTTCCAACCAACCGAACAGGCCAAAATTGGCCTCAGAGAGCTATGGCTGGGGTTGGCCACCCCACCAAAAACACCTTGTATATATATACACGTGGCAAACACAAGTCACCGACGTCTCTTTGCGCGCCTATGGAACCATCATTAGCAGTTGCTAATGACATGGATTAATCCTAATTGATCACTAAATAGTAAATCTTAACACTCCCTCTTGATCAATTGGTTCATTATTTGTTCATCAGTCATCATCATCTTGAAGCTTTGGAAAACCCTGTGAGACAGGCAAAACTTCTTAAAACCCTGTCAGAAAAATAAGGAAAAACATCGTGACATAGGCTCTGCTCGGCTGGCATTTTTGTGCTATGGCTGCTTGCTGTGGCTACAGGTTTCCTTCGTTCCCTACTGAGGCCCTACCTTCAGCTGCAACAAGCACGGCCGGTCATGCTGATACATAACTTCCAGTGTTATTAGACCTTTGAGATGGTCCCAAAGTCATAGTCTAAAAACAATTTGATCGAAGATCAACATTTCACAAATATTATCTTCTTAAACCCGTAGGAAAAAATAGATAACATTCACTCTATGTTGACATCGCCTCATTAAAAACTTTACATGAGAAAACTTAGAAGAGTAAAACTCATATAAAGAAAAGAGTGCAATGGGATGTTTAAATACATGTTATGATTCAGAGGGATTCTCCCCCTTATTCTTACAAACCTCTAAGCCTTTTCATACCAATTCCTTAAACGCATTTATGAAATGTGTAGTATAGTAGAGACTTTGCGAATAAATTCACAAGATTATCACAAGACTTAGTTTGCAAGGTTTCAAATTCCCCATTCTTTTGCGAGGATAGAACAACTTTGGAGTAATATATTTTGTTAGGTTGCTCTTAATATAACCGGATTCCATCTTCACAACACAAGCCGCATTATCCTCAAAGATAATGGTTGGTGTCTCAAGTGCACCAATATCGCATCATTGCATTATGTGGTTTGTCATTCTGCGAAGCCATACACACTCGTATGATGCTTCATATAAAGCAATTATTTCAGAATGATTGGTCGAAGTAGATACGAAGGTCTACTTTGAAGACTTCCAAGATATAGTTTTCCACCTTGCAAGAATACAAAGCCGATTTGTGATCTGTCATTATAGGGATCTGATAAATAACCAACATTTGTATATCCCAGCAAAATTGGGTCTTGATTTCTATTGAAAACAATACAAGATCTCTGGTGACATTGAGATATTTCAAAATAGTTTTAATTCCTGCCCAATGACATTTGGTAGGGGGCAGCACTATGTCTTGCCGTCAAGTTTACTGCAAATACAATATCCGGTCGGGTGCTATTAGCAAGATACATAAGTTCTCTAACGACACTAAGATATGGGACATGTGGTCCCAATATCTCTTCTCCTTCCTCCCTAGGTTTAAAAGGATCTTTCTCAATTTCTAAAGATCTCACTACCATCAGGGGTTTTTGTTGATTTGTCAATATTGAATTTGTCCAATACTTTCTGGACATAGACAACTTGGTATACAAATCTACCATAATGAAAATGCTCAAAGTTGTAAACCTAAGCAGAATTTGGTTTGACCCAAATCTTTCATTTCAAACATTGTCTTTAAATGATGATGTGCTTCATTAATATCTGGTCCATTGCCAATCATATTAAGATCATCAACGTACATCAAAATAATGCAAAATCCTATTGATGATTTTTTAATGAAGACACATGAGTAGTCATCGTGGTTTGTGTATCCCTTAAGAGTAAGGAATTCACTTAACCGATTGTACCACATTCGGCCCAACTGTTTCAAGCCATAATGATTTCTGCATCTTAACACAATACATGTTGTGATTTGCCTCACGATTTGGTATATTGATTCCCTCAGGGACTTTCATGTATACCTTAGAATCAATGACTCATATAAATATGCGGTCACCACGCCCTGTTCGCTTGAACTACTTCAGCAGTATTTTTCAGCAAATGAACAGTGTTTTCCTCTTACAACAAATCAGCATCAGCGTAAGCCAAATTTCAGCGTCCATTACCCGAGAGTAAGTTTCGTTAAAATTAACGCCAGGTCTTTGCATAAAACCTTGTACCATAAGCCATAATTATTTCTCCATCTTAACACAATAAAATCATCAAGTATGCGGTCACTACGCCTTGTTCGCTTGAACTACTTCAGCAGTATTTTTTAGCGAACGAACAATGTTTTTCTCTCACAACAAATCAGCATAAGCCAAATTTCAGCGCCCATTACCCGAGAGTAAGTTTCGTTGAAATTAATGTCAGGTCTTTGCGTAAAACCTTGTGCCACAAGCCTGGCTTTATATCTCACCACTTCATTATTTTCATTCCTTTTACGGATGAAAACCCATTTATATCCCATAGGGAGAAGATACCAGGGGGTGTTGGCAATACGGCCTTAAACACTCCCCTTTTATAAAAGCTAGGCATACAGTTTGTGCCATCCGCTCTAATACGTCTTTGATTCAAATTCTCTTTCTTAGATGGACGCGTGCTATTCTAATTAGTATGAGCATGGATCGTGCTGAATCGTCGAGTACTGCTACTTTTAATAAAATCAGATATCACTCTTGTACTCGTGGAAGTAAAGGAATAGATGGACCGGGAGAAAGTGACAGTCCAAGAGGCGGAGAAAGAAATTTTCTCTTTTTAATATTATTATAATTATAAAGTAGTAATAATAGAGCAATGTACGTTTATATAGATATAGATTGTTTTTATTGTAATCATTTGTGTTCTGTAATAACTTTAGTATTTCTCACTTATGGGGATTAAGCCTATTATTAAAAAATAGTGTATATAGATATGGATAACCCAAATAATAATTAATGTATAGTGTAGCGGAGTGGTATGGTCCCTGTTTTACGTTATAAATAAGTGGATTGGAGATGGCCAAGGCAGCTACGTACGCTAGGCACAGCTGTGGCTGTGCAGAACTGCACAAAAGCGCTTCGCCTCCACCACCACGAACGGAGAAGGAGGCGGCCATGGCCATGGAGGAAACGAGCAAGATGACGGGCAGGAAGAAGGGTGGTCTTAGAACAATGCCCTTCATCTTCGGTAAGAGAGTTTACTAATCAACAGAAATTGTGTTTTCTGGGGGTCTTAATCTCAATTAGTTTGGTTTTTTTTTTTTGCGTTTGCACTTACACCCGCAGCCAACGAGGTGGCGGAGAAGCTCGCCGTGGTGGGCTTCTCGACCAACATGCTGACGTACCTCACCACGCAGCTGCACATGCCGCTGGCGAAGGCCGCCACCACGCTCACCAACTTCGGCGGCACCTCCGCCGCGACGCCCCTCATCGGCGCCTTCCTCGCCGACGCCTGCATCGGCCGCTTCTGGACCATCGCCGCCGCCTCCGTCGTCTACCAAGTCGTACGTGCCAATTGCCAAGCAATGCATCCAGCATACGTGGGCCGGTGGTGAACTGAGGCTGCGATTGAATGAATGATCACTGACGTTGCACAGGGCATGGCGCTCCTGACGGTGTCAGCCGCGCTGCCGCAGTTCCGCCCGCCGCCGTGCAAGCCGGGCGGCGCGGTGACGTGCCAGGAGGCCGCGCCGTGGCAGCTGGCGGTGCTGTACGTGTCCCTGCTCCTGAACGCGGTGGGCGCCGGCGGGTACCGCCCCTGCATCGTGGCGTTCGGGGCGGACCAGTTCGACGAGTCGCGGGCGGCGGAGCGCGCGCGGAGCTGGGGCTTCTTCAACTGGTACTACTTCTGCAACGGCGCGTCCATGCTGCTGGCCGTCACGGCGGTGGTGTACGTGCAGGACAACGTGGGCTGGGGCTGGGGCCTCGGCGTGCCGGCCTTCTGCATGGGCGTCTCCGTCGCCGCCTTCGTGGCCGGGTACCCCATGTACCGGAGGCTGGAGCCCGCGGGGAGCCCGCGGCTCGCGCAGGTGGTCGTTGCAGCCGTCAAGAAGCGGCGGCTGCCGGCGGCGGACGTCGACCCGGCGAGGCTGTACGAGAACGACGAGCTCGACGCGCCCATCTCCATGTACGGCAAGCTTGTGCACACGGATCAGCTCAGGTACCTGCGTCCGCTGCCATGCTCTGTTCTTTCACTGCCGTGCACTACACTAGTAGGATAGGAGTCCATTTTTATGTGGTGGTTTGACTGGATCGACTGCCGACAATTCACAATCTTAGCCGATAGAGCATAAGAAACTGCCAAGAAAGGATCACGGACAGGGCAGATCTAATCACAAGGCCATGTCAAGTGGCGCCAAAAATGGACATCGTGCCATGCCGACGGCCCGCAACGGTACAATGTCTCGTGCTGTCCGGTCTTGACTTTAGCACTGAGAGAAAGAAGATCAAAACGCACGGGTCCACGTTTGTTTTCTGAAGTAACAAGCGTGATTGCAGTCTCGGTTAATTGTAACTGTCACTCCAAATTTGAGTTCAATCATATCACTCCAAATTTATGTTTCGTCCATAACATAAATTCGAATTTCGATACTACTGTCATTCCAAATTTGAGTTCAACTGACATCGTGTCCCGGCATGCAGCTTCTTTGACCGCGCGGCGATCGTCACCGACGGCGACCTGGTCACCCTGACGGACGCAGACTCCGGCAAGCCGTCGTCGGCCCCCGTCCCGAACCCATGGCGCCTGAGCACCGTGCACCGCGTGGAGGAGCTCAAGTCGGTGATCCGCATGGGGCCCATCTGGGCGGCAGGCATCCTGGTGATCACGGGGTCATCGACGCAGCACACCTTCTCGCTGCAGCAGGCGAGCACCATGGACCGCCGCCTGGCGCCGGGCCTCTCCACGTTCCAGATCCCCGCGGGGTCCATGACCGTCTTCGGGCTGCTCGCCATGCTCCTCACCCTCTTCGTCTACGACCGCGTGCTCGTCCGCGTGGCGCGCCGCTTCACGGGGCTGGACCGTGGCATCTCCTTCCTCCACCGCATGGGCGTCGGCTTCGCCATCAGCGTGCTCGCCACCCTGGTGGCCGGCTTCGTGGAGCGGCACCGCAGGGACGCCGCGGCGGCGACGGCCGGCGCCACGGACGCCGGCACGTCCCCGCTGTCGGCCTACTGGCTGGTACCGCAGTACGCGCTGCACGGCGTGGCCGAGGCGTTCACCTCCGTGGGGCACCTCGAGTTCATGTACGACCAGGCGCCCGAGAGCATGCGCAGCACGGCGACGGCGCTCTTCTGGCTGTCCATCTCGCTGGGAAGCTACGCGAGCACGCTGTTGGTGGACGCCGTGCATCACTGGAGCGCGGGCCCCGGCGGCGCCAACTGGCTGCCGGACAACATCAATCACGGCAGGCTGGACTACTTTTACTGGGTCGTCACGATGCTGCAGGTCATGAACCTGGTGTACTATGCCATTTGCGCCAAGCGGTTCAGGTTCAAGCCTGTGCAGCTCCACAAGAAAGAGGAGGAAGAAGGCGGCAAGGCACTTGTGGAGCTGCAAGAGAAGGTTTGAGCAGCATACCCTTTCAGCCCGGCCCAATAAATTTTGTCTAAGGTAGAAAGAAAGTATTTCCATTACTCCATTAGTGCTAGGAAGATCCTCAGAAACTCCCTAGTTAATACTATATGTATGTGAGCATCTGTATTAGTCAAGTAGATCAAGGAATGCAGGGAGGTTGTTCAGGCAAGCAACCTCAGAAATTGTCAATGGTCACATGACAGCTTTGTGAATGGCAGAAGTATCTGGTTTGATCCTGAGACTTGGCACAGGTCAAAATTACAACTCAACTATATTTCTTTGAAAGTTTTCAAAGCCAAATTACGCAACACATTCCTCAGTGCCAGAAATATTTCGATCTGAATCCTGGCATAGCTTACAGATTATTAATATTCAGACACTTGGTAGTAGGAAACAGGTTTGCACCCACAGCCACAGCCCACAATCTGACACGAATTCCCCACAAGCAGAGCTTTTCAGGTAAACAGACTACGATGCATTAGGTGTCGCCTCTGATCTTTAATCGCAGTAGTAGTAGTACACAATAGACGCGAACCTGTCGCGGGACGGGCGGATCAGACGGTGAACTTGATCTCGAACCCGGCGGACGGATCGACGGGCTCGGCGGGGGACGGGACGACGGCGGTGACGGTGGCGGCTGGGGGGCCGACGGGGAGGCGGCGGGTTATCATGTCTTCAATCTTCGCGGGGTCGCCGGAGAGGAGGGTCTCCACGCTGCCGTCGCGGCGGTTGCGGACCCAGCCGGCGAGGCCGAGCGACTCGGCCGTGGACGCCGTCCAGTCGCGGAACCCCACCCCCGTGACGCGGCCCTTCACCACCACACGGACCGCCTTCCGTGCGGGCTCCGGCTGCGGCGCGGATGGTGGCGTGGAGGCGTCGGGATCGGCGGAGGAGGCCATGGCCGCGTTGGTGGTGGTACGGTTGTGGAAGCAGCGGGCCGTGGAGACTGGAGACTGGAGAGGGACGAGACGAGACGAGACGGCCGAAGCAAGGAAGATTCTGGAAAGCCAAGGCCTGCCCTAGTAGGACAGCCCAAGCCCGGCCCAATAAATTTTGTGACCCAGAGCAGCCGAGTCGCGCTCGCGGCCCGCGCACAGGGTATGATGGGCGTGGGCTGATTTTTTTTACCTTCTTTTAAATATGTGAATTCCTTTTGTCTACAGACTTGCTAGCGTCCGGACGATCGTTTTAGGGCGCTAGCATCCGGACGCTGCCGTGCATGTAAGAGAGCCCACGCGCCGCCTGTTTTCGTGTGCCCAGCCACGTGGACCCCACGCTCCGTTTTGCACGCACATGCACGTGGGAACCGCCCGCGCCCGCTCCTGCTTCTTACGCGCACGCAGGGACCGCCTGCGCCCACGTGGGTCCCAGTCACCTGCCCTGCTTTTGGATGCACATCGCGGATGCGTCTACCGGCCTTAGCGCCCGCACAGTGACCCACGGCAGCGGGCGACTATAGCAGGTGGGTCCCATTACAACATGTGCAACACAAGAACTAATTTTGCAAAATCTAGATGAAACACTTGTAACATAGTCCGAAAATAGTTGAAACACTTGCAAACATACGTCTAAAAAACACTTGAGAAACACCTAGAAAACACGTGTGTAGCCAATGCAAACCTATGCAACATCCAAATCTACACTGGCAACATCCAGATGAAACACTAGCAACATACGTACGAAACACCTGAAACACTTGAAACATATGCAACATCGATATACTTCTGTAACATCCAGATAAAACACTTGAAACATACGCCTGAAACACTTGAAACATATGCTTAAACATGAAACATACGCTTGCAACATGCGTATATAGCTATTGCAACATACACAACATCAAGATGAAACACATGAAAACATACGTCTAAAATACTTGAACACATGTCATTGTCGCGTGGCCGCGGCCCACATGGTGGGGAACTGCGGTAGCCCCTCCTTGATGGAGGCCAGGGACTCAGCGGCGACGGATTTGGAGGCGATGGCAAAGGCCTCGACCTCGATGGCCGCAGCGGCGTGCTCGGCATCGGGCTCCAAGACGGCGCCGTAGCACTGGGAGAGGATGTTGGGCGTTGTGAGCGTCTGTACGAGGAGGCACACCACAACGTCGCGTGTGCGCTGCGACGGCGGCCATATGCTAAGCGACGGGAGTAGCGCCTCCGCGGCCTTGGCACCCGCGGTAGCCGCCGGTGTGGCGTCGACGGATCCCTTAGGGGCGCAGGCTGGCTGCCCTCGGCGGCGGCGTCCTTCGCCATGGTTGCGCCCTGCGGGGGAGAGTTTGTAGTGGACCATGCCGAAATCTGCAGCGACGAGTGGAGGTCGCGTCTCTAGAGTTGAGTGAAGCCCGACTCCGAACATTTCTGGAGTGGATTTTTTTTACAAACTTATGGAGTGGGACTGTTGAGGGAAAGATGCAGTGGTCCATTCAGGCTGTCGCGGCCCACAACAGCGGGAGCATTTTCGTTTTGTCTATATTCGTAGTGTCCCTTTCTAATTTTCCATGGTTACTTGTCTGAAGCAATGGCTTTTCGAAAAGAACTTCTCTCAAGCAATGCGTATATTTCTTGCCTTTCAACTCTTGTCATTTTTCTACATTGACTCGCATTATTTTCATTTGCATGTAAATCTTCTTCAACGTCTCAGTCCTCCAACTACTCTGCATCGAAGGTTATCTCCATCCATAGCATCAATGTACACACTATATAGTTATGCATATCCTCGATCATGTCTACAAAACAAATCAGGTGAAGCAGCAGTGCCAAAATGTTGCTGTGACTCTTGTTGTAGGTGTTAGATCTCTAAGCTATGCAAATCAAGTACATCAACTTTCGAAATGAATACGGAAACATGAGTTAGTGACAACATTGAAAATTCTATGTGAAAAAATAGACAAAGATTGACCATTGCATTATAGGTTTCACTAAAATCTATACCTAATAATAAAGAGGTAAAATTTCAGGCTCTTTTTTTTCATCCATCTATTTTTTTTGTCCGTCTTCCTCTAACTACCGAACAATGGAAAGTTTCTTTTGTCCGGACTTATATATATATAACACGTGCTCATACGAGTTAGAATAGCTCGCATCTAGACTAATATGGAATAGGAATCCTAACCTAAATAGATTCATCAGATCTGAGTACTCTAAATAAAACTCTTAATAATAAATAGAAAAGGATAAGAGCTATGTTCTTTATTTTGCACCACTTTATTTATTTACGTACGAGTTAGAATAGCTCGCGTCTAGACGGATATGGAATATAATTCCTAATTTAAATAGATTCCTTAGATCTGACGACAATACTGTGCATTTATTTTTCTTTGACGGGATATATACGGTAGATTATAGGGACCGGTTTCTTTTTTTAATGCTAGGAACTTTCTTTCCCTAGAACTAATAATAAAAAGGCAAAAATTCCAAGCTCTTTTCTTTTCGTCCATCTATTTTTTTTGTTCGTCTTCCTCTAACTACCGAACAATAGAGAGTTTCTTTTGTCCGGACTTATATATATAACCCGTGCTCATACGAGTTAGAATAGCTCGCGTTTAGACCAATATAAAATAGGAATCCTAACCTAAATAGATTCCTTAGATCCTGAGTACTCTAAATAGAACTCTTAATAATAAATAGAAAATAATAAGAGTTATGTTCTTTATTTTGCACCGCTTTCTTTATTTACATACGCGTTATAATAGCTCGCGTCTAAACGATTATGGAGTAGGAATCCTAATTTAAATAGATTCCTCAGATCTGACGATAATGTTGTACATTTATTTTTCTTTGACGGGATATATACGGTAGATTATAGGGACCGGTTTCTTTTTTTAATGTTGGGAACTTTCTTTTCCCCAGAAAATATTGGGAACTTCTGTAATAGATCAGAGCCCGGCGTTTTTTTACGGTGGAAGGCCGAATAATATAATCAGAAAAATAGAAAAGGAAAAAAAGCACTACGGTTATATCATCTTTTTTATCCACCTTACTTTTTTTTTTCTCTTTTGTCCTAACGTGTTCTCTTTTTTTTCATCCTTACAGGCATGTGCCGTCCGAACATCCGTGAGAGCATTTTACGGAGCGTTCACACATTACCCGTTCATCTAACCGATTGTTTTTTTCTCCTATAAATATAAAAAACAAAAGGACTAAATTCAATCGTTATGGATGTTTGAACCGTTGATCCTTCCCTATATAAAATAGAGAAATATTTTCTATACGAGTTAGAGCACCGTGCCATACATGGTGTGAAGTCTGATTCCAAAATAAATTGAAATGGATGATATAATTTGTAGAGTAGGAATCAAAAATGAATTGGAACACCTGATATAATTATTGGATAAATATCAAGTCTCCAATGTACATACGAGTTAGAACAGTGCACATCTATCAATATTATGGGGTCTGATTCGCAACAAAATAGAAACAGGAAAATGAAACATGCAACAAAAAAGGAACCGAAAGGCTAAACACAGGCAAGACATAGAGTTCGATGCAAAGACAAATTTAAATATACGATGCAATCTCAAATACTATTTAAAATCCAATGCTCGATCATATATAAGAGTTAGAGCGTCGTATGTTTGTTAGATAAATTTTCAACCTACAAATCATCTAGATAAATTACACAAGTTACGTCTCCCGTTGCAACGCACGAGCATGTTTGTTAGTTGAATCTAATTTGTCAAACATTTTGCCAAGTATTTAACAACTCTATTTCTACATGAGTTTTAAAAATAAGGTATTCATGACATTTAGGAAAAAAAAACTCTTAAGTGTCTAGTTTAATCAATGTACTTATAGAAAAAGTAATAAGTAAAAAGGTTTCTAAGTTGGAGTCAAATTCATTTGTCGCCAAACCAACAAGAGATGCAACAAATGACGAACTGTAGCGAGCGCGCTCTCAGATCTCTCGTGAACTGTAGCGAGGACACTAGGCAATCTCCATAGTTTTTCTTTTTTGAAACAATCCATAGAAATATTATCTAAGCGCAAATGCCATCCACAACCATTTCTCTCGGAACAGAGCAGATAATTACAGGCACGGCATACTTGTCAGAAACACAACAGTTCACAGGGCTGCATAAAACATGATCACAATTCACAAGAACCGAGGGCATCATGCAGTCACGATCCTGGTCAACTCATCGAAGCAGCTCCTCGTCGTGATTGAGATTATTTGATTCAACGCCGTAAATTAGCACTAACAATCTCCAGGAAATGAACGTACGTGTTCTTCAGTAGACAGATTACCACAGGCGAGTGGCGCCGTTCGCCAATGACCACGCCGCACGGATGGCCGACGAACCAGCCCACCACCAGTCAGGCGGTGGGCTTGCGGTGGAAGCCCTCGTCGGGGGCGACCGGTTCGGCGGGGGAGGGCACAACGGCGGTGACGACGGCGGCGGGCGGGCCCACGGGGATCCGCCGGGACACCATCTCGTCGACCTTGTCCTGGTCCCCGGAGAGCAGCGCCTCCACGGTGCCGTCGCGGCGGTTGCGGACCCACCCGGCGAGCCCCAGGGAGCGCGCCGTCTCCACGGTCCAGTCCCGGAAGAAGACGCCCTGCACGCGGCCCTTCACCACCACGCGCACCGCCTTGGTGGGAGAAGACTGCTGCGTCGGCGGCGGGTCGCTTGGGGCGCCCGCGGACGCCGCCGCCATGGCGCGGCGGGGTGCGGTGGCGGCCGTGATGGGGCGGAGGAAGCGGGGGGCCGTGGCGGAGCTGGAGGAGGGGAACATTCTGGACTTCTGGAGCAGAGGCAAGGACCAAGGAGAATGCGATGGTTTGGACCACGGACTGATCCGGAGCCAGGCTGAGTCTGAGCGATCTGGTGGCCTGTGTCGAGGTAGCCCACTGGACCGAACCAACAGTGTTTTTTTTTTTTTTTGACAACGCCCGAACCAACAGTTGAGTTGGCCTAAACCCAGACAAAGATCAAAGTTTGCACTTAGAAACGATAGTGCCCTAACCTTTGTGAATATCCTTTGGTCCAATATATAGAATCTGAAATACATGGCCAAGAGTGACATGTAGCCATAAATATCACTAATAATAGTAATTACCCCTGTAAAATACACGTTAGTTATTAGTCTTGTGTTCATCAATCATTCATATAGACATATGTTCATCAATCACTAAAACCAAATGTAGGGGCTTAATGTGTTCACACTACCGCTTCGCCAGCCAGCCATCTTAATCTCGATCGCCACCACCGCTCACCTCGAAGATCCCTTTAGGTCTATCGAAACATGTATAACTCCTCCAAACACTACCCCCCACCCACACCCACCCACCCTAAAAGGTCACCAGAGCTCGCAACAGGTAGAAGAAGGGAAACTTGGTAATTAAAAAAATTGTATGTGGGTGAAATGATTCCATCCAGGTGTGATAAAGCAAATTTGTTTTCATTGATATGTGAGCATCAGTGCATCACTTAAAGCCACAAGGCACATCTGAATCCCTATTTTTTTATCCCATGGACCAAAAAAACAAGTGTCAAGAAACCGCTAAATTCTGTTGCATGTTGATCAGATTTTAGAGTGTTTGGATCCTACAAAATACTCACTCTATCCACACAAGAATGCAATTCTAACACAATACCAATTTAAAGTATCTTGACTTTGACTAACTATAAATAAAAAAATAGTATTTACAATATCAATAAGTATCATTAGATTTGTCATCAGATATATTTTCATACTACATTTATTTGGTGTCATAAATATTAATATTTTTACCTATATATTTGGTCAATGTATCTAGAATTGCAATCTTTTGTGGAGAGAGAGTTCTTGAGTGTCACAAGCCTTCAAAAACATGAGTCTCAGATAGGCATGTCCTAAAATAGCAGTTGCTAAATTTGGTCAAAATTGCTTGAGCTTTACAATATCATGAAATATGATTTGCCACTTTTTATTGCAGATCACCATTTTTTGTCACCAAGTATTTTATGGTTCTACATGGATGTAAAAGCTGTTAGAATTGCATCTCAATCACCTATCAAAGATTAAGATTTTTTGTAAAGGTATTAATTACAAACACTATTTATTTTAACTTTCTTATTTATTTATGTACAAATGTACTCGAAAATTTGCTGAATCAAAAGAAGAATTTAATAGTCAGCAGTACAATATATTTAAACTACATCATTACTACACGACAAACTTCATCGTTACTGGACAAGTACACAACAAACAGATCTCACATGAGCATAGTATTCAAACAAAGCCTCCTCGACTTTGCACTGGTGTTTGCATTTTTCTCATGGTCAAAATTTAACACAACTATTCTTTGAATAGTAGAAAATGAGCCCATTGACAAAAACGTACATGTGGTGACTTCACTGTGAAAGGTCTTAGATGGTTAGAGGGTGGTGAATAGCCTTTTAAAAAATTCTACAAAGATAAGCTAAACAAGTTTATCAATATAACAAATAGCGAGATGCGAGTTTTGCTTAGCCTACGGGGTGTAACCAATTCACAATTCTAGTAAATTTGCACTCAACCGCACAAGTTAAACCGCACAACTTAGCTACAACTAAAGCTAACTAGCTACACAAGCTAAGAGCTATACTAACAAGCTAGCAAGGTAACTAAGAAATTAATACAAGATAGAGTTAGGAGGGTATCACCGAGGGGCAAAGCATTGAGCCAACCAATCAATATGATCAAGAGATGAATTCCACAATACACAACCACCGGGATCGATTAATCACAATAAGAATGATGACACGAAGATTTATCCCGAGGTTCACGTGCTTGCCGGCACGCTAGTCCCCATTGTGTCCCTCTTCACCACGTGGTTCGATAGTTAATCGGTCTCACACCGAGCCTTTCAAAAGGCGCTACAAGAACCTACCAAATGGCAAAATATTGCAAATGACACGAGAAATCCACTAACGTTGCCTTTGACGCTTCGCCGAGGTAGGCACACACCCCTCACAATCACCGGAGGTGGCCAAGAACAATCACCAACTCTTGCCAACGTCTCCAAGCTGCTCCAAGCCGTCTAGGTGGCGGCAACCACCAAGAGAAACAAGAATCCCGCAGCAAATCAACCACCAAGTGCCAACTAGATGCAATCTCACAATGCAAAATACACTTGGATCACTCAATCTCACTTCGAATATGCAAAGAAGCAAGAGAGATGAGTGGGAGGAGAGTTGCTTAGCTCAAAGTGCTCACAAGTATGTCAAAGAATACAAGAGCATGAGCCATGAGCCGACCAATGAGTATTTATAGACGTACTCCTTCGAATAGAGCCGTTAGGCACTCGAAACCGCTGCAGTCGCGCTGACCGGACACGCTGGTCGCGCGAACCGGACGCGCGAAGCTCGACCGGACGCGCTGGTCCCGTAACGGACCGGACGCGCTGGTCAAGCCGAGCAGCGCTCCAGCGAGTCAGCGACCGGACGCGTTGCTAGACGAACCGGACGCCACAGTGCCAGCGTCCGGTTGGAGTCCAGTAAGCTCCCACAACGACCGGATGCGTACGGACGACCGTGACCGGACGCGCCACCGCGTCCGATCAGAGAACCGAGACACGGACACACGCAGAGCACTGACCGGACGCGTTCGGTCACACAGAGACCGCGTCGGGTCTAGCGTTCGGGTCACCACTGTGACCTCTGTTCGTCTCCGTTTGATTCACCCTTTCACATATGCGCTAGACTAAGTATGTGTGTCACTTTAGCATATGTTTTAGCTCGTGAAACAACATGTGACAACGTCTCCAAAACTCGACATTGGCGTAAAGGAAAATATGTGTTTCAATTCCTCGAAAACGCCTGAATCCCGCCTCGCAAGCTCGTCGGGAGGGAGAGAGGACCCCAAACCCTCTCTACTGCTCAAACTCCAACATCATCGCAAATGTGCTAACACCACCAAGTGGTCACGTCATGTGCGAGTGTGTTAGCATTTTCACAATCATTTTTCGAGGCGTTATTAGTTCTATCCAAATGCATATGATTTTGAAATGCACACCTAGAGGCACTTAGGAGTTCAATAGCCGTGTCATTCCCCTCTTTATAGTACGGCTATCTATACTATAATGTAACCACACCCATTAGGTGTCTTGGTTACTAAAACACAACCTTTAAGCATATACCTCTGCCTTGATCACGTAGGGTTGCGTCCAAATCCAAGTGTGGCCATCATAATCACCATGTCCATCTTGCCACTAACCTTGGAATGTACTAATCTTCATATGCTATATACAACTTAGGCATAAGATTGGTACTTAGGCATTGTCACTAATTACCAACACCAAACATAGAGCTTTCGCACTGTCGGCTTAGTCTTTCGAATGTGCTCATATCAATAAGGTTTACGTGCGTGTGTTTATAGAGATGAGTATGCATGCATATTTATGAGCATCTTTGTATGTACCATGTAATTTGGAAAGAATAGCTTTATTAAACTTTCTATGAAATATATCTTGATAATGTATTTGAACTTGTAGATATTATTGTAGTTTTCTAAAAAAACTGGTCAATATGACAACATTGAAGGATTTTGACTTAGAACAAAACTGAGGTGACCTAGAATTTGGAATTTTGAATGAAGGGAATACTTGTTTATGTTGTAATTATATATATTATTTATCTTATCAAATGTTTTTAATACTGATATAGATTACATAGAACAAAACTAAGGTGACCTAGAATTTAGAAATTGGAATGAAGGGAATATTTATTTATGTTACAATTGCATATTATTTATCTTATCGAATAAGTTCTTAATACTGATATCGATTACACACTCTATTTGTTTTACGCTCTTATTTACGTACAATATGTACTCACAAATTTACCAAATCAAAAAAGAAGAATTTAGCAGATAGGTAGTACGATACATAAACTACAATGCTACTACACAACAAACGAAGCTTCCTTTGTATACAGAAGATATACATCACTCAACACATGTGCAATAATGGTACTCAAGTAGTTGCATTGATACGGTTCTCCGATTAGATATATTTCCAAAGAAGAAAGGACCATCTAAAACTTTTCATGAGAGTTTATTCTGTTCCAGCTATCTTTTTCTTCAAGGTCTCAATGTCGGCGGCCAACTCTTTCCTGCTTTCCTGTAATTGGAGTAAAAGAAGAAGAACCAAAGACATTTATGTAAGAGAGCTTCTTTGTATAACGTATGTAGAGATGCACACGTAGCAGTTCATCAAGATAAAACAGCTAAGAAATCTGAACAAGATTAAGACAAAGTGCAAAAGAATTTTATATGCACGCTCTCTCTATCTCAGTTACCTTGAAAAGGAGGTAGCGGTACACGAACCAGCCGGTGTAGCCGAGCCCAACGAGCTCCAGGATCTTGGGGAGCTGCTCAAGAACACCACGGCCGATTAGCGCAATTCAGAGAAGGATTGGACTGGACTGGAATAATAGCCAGGTGTTCCCTCACGGACGCTACAACTACATACCAGCGGCACGGCGTTGATGGCGCCGACGACCACGGACGTCAGCCAGAGGGCGACGATGGCGCCGCCGCCGTACAAGAGGACGGTGGGCTTGTCCTCAACGGCGTCCCACTGCAAGTCAAAAGTCGAAGGCGCGCAGGGGTGAGGTTAAGGCATGCGCGCATTGCCTGATGGCGAATAGATACATGTCAGATTTGTGGACGACTCGACGGCCGGCCAATTGGCACGTACCTTTGCTTTGAGGTCCTCGATGAGCTCGTCGCCGGAGGCCGATGTGTCCTCGGACGCGGCCTTCGCACGGAGCAGGGAGAGCCTCGGTGCATCTGCAACGCCGCGAGAATCGCCAAAGCACGGGTGAAATCCTCTAGAACGACGTCAGATGAGCAATCTGCTGTGACGAACGAAACCGGCTGAGCCAGCTAGTCATTACCTTGGAGGCGAAGCTGGCAGACGCTGCGCCGAGGGAGGAGGGCGGAGCGCGGGGCGGCCGGCAGGCGTGCGCCGCCGAGGAGCGCCACGGAGTACGCCGTGGCCGCCATGCCGGTGCACCAGCTCACTCTTATCGCTACGGCTAGAGCGCTTCTCGGCCTCTCGCTCTCTGTGGTGTGCTGGCTATGCGCTGCTATGGACCAAAGTGGAACGGTTATTGTGCACGGGTCTCGCCCGTGCCCTGCTGTGTCCTCTCGCCCTGAGTGGTGAGTGCACACGTGGCCATATGCTTGGCTGTGATTGGCTGCCTCCCTATCTTGAAAATCCATGTATGGCCTCTCGTTCCGGGGACTGATTGTACTAGAACGGCAGGCCCACCGACGGACTGTTTCTTAGCTTCCGGCAAAGAGCCAAAGACTCGTGTACTAAAACATAACGTCTAGTAACTACCAGGAAAACGATTCGCTCATTCTTATGCAAGCTGATAAAAAGAACGCGGACGGTCTATCGGACATCTTGACACGCTATTGCGCAGGCTCAGGAGTCAGGACAGAAGATCAGTGAGGCTAAGTCTAGCATTTTTTTTTCTCAAGCAATACAGATGTTGATGTAAGCTGGAGGTGTGCGAAAATCTTAATATCACGACAGAAATGTTAGAATGACAAATATTTGGGATTGCCAGCGATAGTGGGGGCAGATCGGAGTGATTATTTTCGGCATTTGATTGACATAGTAATAACTAGAATTAATGGGTGGAAGGAAAAATTGCTAAGCATGTGAGGGAAGGAGATTCTGATTAAGTCCATTGCTCAAGCTGTACCGGTATATACGATGATGGTCTTCAAAATTCCAAAGAAAATTTGCAAAGGAATAATGACGGCCATCTCCCAATACTGGTGGGGTGATGACGGTGAACATAGGAGGATTCATTGGCAAGAGTGGTGGAAGTTATATATGCTGAAATGCAAAGGGGGCAGGGTTTCAGAGATTTGCATTCTTTCAATCTAGCGATGCTAGCAGAGTAAGTTTGGAGATTACTCGGTGAACTAGACTCTTTATGTGTGAGAGTACTCAGAGTTAGATACTATCCTTATGGAAGGCTTCTCAGAGAGAAGGTGAGAAGTGGAAGTTCTTATACATGGCAAAGTGTGACACTATATTACTTCCTGGTTCCTCTCACTTGGAAATATGTAGATATTTAACATTGTTAGGATAATTTGTTGCATGGAAATATGTAGATATTTAAGAGATATGTCTGTGCAGTAATATATGCACCGGCTGCGGCTGCAGCAGTTCAAGGCACGCAGCTGCAGCGAACAGACCTTTGTCTGTGTGCTGTCGCATAGATAGGAAGTGTTCAGGTTTTAAGTCAAAATGCTTTTCGATTATGGTGCTTCTGCTTTTGACTAGGAATGGCTCTTGTAGCTTTACGCAAGCTGAATTAAGAACAAAATCTGCTGTTGCACTTTTGTGGAGAGAGCGTTGCTTTGCAGAGTGCTACTGACATCATTGGCTTGTCCACGGGAAACAAAATAATTCAGGAGAATTGAGCGTAGGTTGGTTAGATTTCTTGTGCATGTTCATCCAGATTGAAGTTAATTTGATGTAGATATTTTAAATTTTATTGATTTATTTTAAAATTTAATGACACTCTAGGCAATATATCTTCATTGTCTATATATTTCAGTTGCTACTGTATGTACTTACCTTCTTGATGTTTCAGGTTGAGGAAGGCCTTGGAGGTGTACATGATGCTGTCACCAGGAAGCCAACATATGACATTTTGCTTTTGATAAGATGGAGATGAGGCATTTTGTAGTGAATCTAGTTATATTGTGCAAACAAACATATGACTTGTGCCTGCTATTTGACCTAGCTAGGTTGTATGTGTGCTTTTCCTTTTGTAATGATGACCTGCCATGGATCAAGATGATAGAACTCGTTGTATTACTAAATGTTGGTTTCAATGAAAACTTGACATACCTTTATCTGGTAACGTGGTTGATGAGTGTTATGGGCAGCTATGGTTGGTTTACATATGTATGTGGTTGATGAATAATGTGATATGTTATGGATGTTTATTAGGTTTGAAATCTGGTTAATATGAAATTAATTATATATAAATGTGTCAGTTCATAGCGACTGATTATTGGTTGCTAAAAAGTTTGATATCCTCAAACCATTGGTCGCTAAAACATGTAACAGATCATCGGTCGGTATAAATATTTGCGTCGAACTATTGGTCGCTATAAACCCTGTCGGACGCTATAGATTTATAGCGACGCCACTTACAACGACTTATACATCGGTCGCTATAACGACTTATAGCAACCGATTTAAAGTCGCTACAGATTGGTTGTGGTATAGTGTGATGGCGAGGCTAGAATGTTTCAAGAAAGGCTATATCTGGGGAGTTGGAGATGGAACTCAAATAAATATCTAGGAAGATCATTGGATACCGGGGAGGCACAATTTAAAAATCTTAACGCCGAGAGATAACAATATCATCAGAACTGTTGACAAGCTTATAAACCTAGTTAATTCAACATGGGATGCAAATTTGGTGAAGTCCATCTTCTGAGCAGTTGCAAGGATTTTACAAATTTCTATTACTACCGGAAGGGAGGATTACGTGGCATGGCATCACAACAGAAACAAGCTATTCTCGGTCCGCTCAGCGTATCACTGCTAATGGGAGGAGACGTATGGGCGAAGAAATTACTCAATGCAAGCGAGTGGTGCATGGAGGAATCAAGTATGGAAGAACTTGTGGAAGCTGCAGGTTTCGGGGAAGATAAAAATCTTTGGATGGAGCGCTCTCCACGGTCTGATTCCAAGCCGAGCAATTCTTGCCAATCGCCTTATAGGAAATACGGGAGGCTGCCCTATGTGTTTGAATGGTGCAAAGGATATCAAACATATATTTTCTTGTGTGATCAAGCCAAGGAAGTCCGGAGGGTGCTGGGCATTTGGGATACGATCGCCCACCTACTTGTTGTTGATCGGTCAGGCTCGGTAGTACTCGAGGAGGTGATTCGGAAGGAGGAACAAGTCCGATCAATGGATGTTGGGTTAACAGAGCTGATACTGACCAGGCCGGGGGCTGGTATATCTGGTAGGAACGCCGGCAGCATGTCCATGACGAGACTATTCGGAGACTAGCCAATCAGCTCTGTCCATTGCTGCCTTAGCAAGAAATTATAAATTGGCTACGAAGAGGGAAGCAAAAGCACGCAAGGGATGGCAAAACCCCCGGAAGGAATGATCATGGTGAATGTT
This sequence comes from Saccharum hybrid cultivar R570, assembly GCA_038087645.1. Lineage (NCBI taxonomy): Eukaryota > Viridiplantae > Streptophyta > Magnoliopsida > Poales > Poaceae > Saccharum > Saccharum hybrid cultivar. Next base: position 3,617,551 of record JAQSUU010000304.1, read on the forward strand.
GATGCATCGTTTGATGATGATGTGGGCTGCGGAAGCACATGAGTTGTAATTAGAGATCACTCAGGGGGCGTGGGGAAGCACAGGAGTTGTAATTAGAGATCACTGAGGGGGAGTGATAATTGCTTCACATAGTTTTGTAGCTCATGTAGTTGATGCGCCAATGGGGGAAGCATATGCACTTAAGGAAGGTCTGTTGTCGACATCGACACAATATATTGGAAGTAATCGGCTCATCATCCAGGCAGATTGTATGGAAGTCGTAGAGGCAATAAAAGGAGGTGGATTCTTGGCAAGTTCAGCGGCAACCATCTACGACGAATGTAGCACTATTTGGAGTGATTTTCAGCATATTTCTATTGAGCATTGTAGCAAAGATGCAAACTGTGTAGCACATGAGTTAGCTAGGCGAGTATGCAAACCAAGATTAAGTGTATTTGGGACGATGAGCCCCCTAGCTTTATTCTTGAGTTTGTACTAAATGATATAACTGTCTTTAATTAATAAAGCTCACGGTATGCATTGTCAAAAAAAAAACGCATCCTACAGTATCTCCAGCAACACCCATAACCCACCCACAATTATTTGGATGTCAAAAATAGAATGTACACTTTTCGCTATCTGTGATAAGCGGAAAAACATTAAAAAACAGGCAATTGCTCATGAAGGTTTCAGCAGAAAGACCCCTTGGTTCTAGCAAACATATCACAATTACTGGTACCTAGGAGCATACCGATGGAATGAACAAAATACGAACAGTTAACAGAATATAGTCCTAGATCTTAGGTTGTAACCCTTTACAGGTGTTCCATAGTGTTCTATATATTTTTATGGAAAATGGGACAGGGCCGTTTGCCAGTTATTTAAAAAATTATATAGTAATAGCCATCTGATACGGAATAAATACGTCCACTAATGCCGTTTCTTCCACATACAGCCTACTTCGTTGCAATCTTGCATTTCACACAGCTGCCCGTACTTGATTCTGCTCAATGTGGTACTTGATTCTGTGCACAGCAGGATCCTGTGCCATACACGGACAAAGGCATCGAGAAATTCATTGTGCACTGAATCCGGAGATGATCTGTTTATGGGCCATGAAAGATGCAATGTAATCCCTGGTGCACCATACTCCCTGTTCTTGCATAACTTAACTGAAACCTTTTTGACCAACCGAAATACTGAATCACTCGGTCACTTCAACGGAACTATCTGAGGAGAGAAATAAGTGTTGCGCTTCGCTCACTTCTTTCTCAGACTCGTCATCTTGCTCAGATTCATCTTCTTCATAAGAATCATCATCAACTGATTCCGGGAAAGCGAATTCAGCAACAATGGGCAAATGATCACTGCCAATTTCCTGAAAAAGATTTATGGCACATATTAGCAGTTACAGATATAGCACATAAAAAAAATCCACATTCCAGGATCACCAAAGATTAAGATTAAGCTATTGTTCCACGAAAGGATTCATTTAAATTACTACGGAGTAAAACAGATGGCGTATTACCCTGGTTGGAAGACCCCTCGTTCTCCTCAAAACACCTATAGGTAACGTGTCCAAAACTCTGGAGCATTCAATTCCACGAGTGTGCCTTCGACAAAGAATCTCAGTCACATTGTGTATACATACAACAAGAAGCAGGCAAACATTTAGAAGCATACCACAGATAATCAACAGTTCCAAGAAACTTCTTGTGGTAGGAAGTCGCCAAGGGTTCACCATGAAGACCCCTATTGTTTGAATTTCCCTAGAATAATGGGCAATAGTTTCATTTGAAGCCCTAATCTAAATGTCAATAGTCGTCGTGCTCCCAATTGAAGTTACAAACTAGTACCTTTAACATGGCATATGAACTACTGAGCTTCAATGGATGTTCAGCCACCACGACATTTGAACACCCTGTCGCATTTCTCACTTCTTCATCAGTCCATTGATACTTGAGCAGACTATGAGAAATATCGGGATAAGTCTTCAGTAGAGGAAAAGAAGACATGTACTAGGTTAATAGTGATCTGACAAGAAAGACTGCTGACCTACAAAGCTCATACAGGCCAAATTCAGAGCTATCAAGTCCAGATAACTGCCTTCTATCATGCAAAGAAATGTTCAGCTGGTTACACAAAAAACAAAACGCAAGTGCACCGTCGGTTAATTTTGTAATAACTAGGGATAACTATAATTTCCTCAATAAGTTCTAAGGCATCACTCTACCTTCATTGTCGACAAGAACTTGTAGATAGCACTCTGCTCTCATAAAATAAAAAAACGAAATAACAGAAGAAATAAAAAATGTCAGTAACATATAAAAAAGGCTCCCACATTCTTCAAATTAGATACCATAACAAACTTAAGATGGCCTAGTGGCACCGCACTACCATGGACACATAATTATTTTATAGTATATCACTTCTGAATATTGCTGTGTTTGCATTGCAGTTGTATAACAAGAAACTTGCTACACATAATTTTGTTCTATAAGTAAAAATCATGTGTCAAGAAGCAATAAAGGTATACATCAGGTGTGCTGTTGAAATCACCAGCAAGCACGATAGGAATTTTATCCCATTTTTCAGCAAGAGCATTTGCTTTCTCAAGTAGCATGCGAATCTGCAGGGAGAATCAAAATGGAGAACAATAAATTGGATAAGGTTCTAGGGTGGGGAAACAGAAAGTAGCTAATTGTCAAAAATATAAATTCTATTCGCAACAGGCCATCAGCAAATGGCCATGTCCATAAGAATAGATATATGTACAAAGAATACACAGCAATAAACGAGGCTGAAATTAATACCTGGCCCAGTTTTATATCACCCCGCTTTGGATTAAACAAAACATGAATATTCCCAAGTATAAATTTGTGTGTTCCATTAAGCTGAAAAATAAAATAGGTAAGAAGCATTCAGAAATGATGTTCAATATACCAGCAATGAAACAATGGTTACTTAGCTGTAAATGGATGAAGAGAGCTATAAAATACTACCAGATTTTACAGCTTACGGTCATTAGTGGACAGTTTCTGTAATTTACGATGCACACGGTTTTTTCTATGATTTTGTTTAAAATGTACAATCATATGGAATTATTCATTGAACTAACTAGTGCTACTTCAGGTACCTCAAAAACACATATTTGAGCAACATTATTTCGCAGATTGAATTCACTAAAGTCAATACTATCTTCCTCAAGCAGATGTAACCTACATTTGGAAACAAAGATGCAATGAAAATACCATTTTATTCAGATCAATCAATATAATAAAGGGCAATGCATCATCCATACCGTTTTGACTTCCAAAACATGGCACATCCATCTCTAGTATCTCCAGTTCGCCTCTGATGATCACAAACTGTCACTTAAGAACTGAAACACAGAAATATTTGAAAGAAAATGTCTTTGTGAAGGAAGTGATGTACCTGATATATACCTTCGTACCCTCTGCTCTTCATTCCTGCAGCAATGTCCTGAAACCTATCCACCTCCTAACTTCCAAATAACGAAGTGTTACAGAGTACAGTGCGAGAATGTCATCATTAGCATTGAGACTGGATTCTTACTTGAAGACACACTAAGTCAGGATCCCAGTGCCTAATTTCACGGATAATAAGTCGCCTCCTGGAATCCCATCTCAATGCATCCCAGGGGACATCCAAATAAAGGTCAGGATGATTCTGAGCATTGTAATCAGCCAAGATGTTGTATGACATGATAGTGCAGGCATCTAGAAAAACAAAGCACGAGCACTGAATCAACCATGAAAGCAACACCGCAAGCATACTCAGGCATATAGACAAACATATGGTGAGCAAAGGCAACTGGGAACTATTTTCTCCTAAACTTAAGCGATGCCAGATAACTAAGCACGACGAATACCTCCGGAGGAGGAGGAGGTCGAGGCGTCCTCCGAGCAAACCCAAAGCCTGGAGGAGGGCAAGGCAGGCTGGGGCGCGCGGAACCGCTGCCAGACGCGACCAGGGGCACGCTCCGGGTTGTGCCAGCGGCGGCGGTGGTCGAGGGGCACGGTGTTCTCGGCGGACGCACGCCACGACGACGCCGTGCTTCCAGGAGCCGACGATGGAGAGCGGCCACGTTTCCGCGGCGGGTGGGAGGCGGGCGCCGGCGGCGAGAGCCGCGCGCGCGGGGCGGCGGTGGATGACATTGCCCCGCGTCGAGACATGGCGTGGCGGTTGCGCGGGCGAAGGGGATGGAAATTGACGGGCTTGCTTTGCTAGGGTTGTCAGATCTGGCCCGTGCATCTTTTGATTGACGATGACGACCAGTCGACCACAATGCGCTACAGAACATCACCCGATCCCTTGGCCTTCTTCAGGGATCTTCAGTAAAATATCGCCAAAAAAAAATCTTCAAGATAGTCCAAGTGGACATTCCAGACCACACTGTTGTGCGCTTCATCGGAGGAAAAGAAATACCTACAGCGCTGTGTGAAAATATTGCGAACAGTAAAGAAATTCATGTGTCACAAACTCAAAGTACAGAAATTAGAGCACAATAAGCTACAAAATTGAAAGAATTGAAAGTCTTTTGCTCGAGTGTGGACTTTGTTAAACAAACTGGTAGGGCTAGCGAAGCGTGGGGGGAAAATAAGCAAAAATGATTTTCGGTAAAGTATCTTTTTTCTAGATGTGCTTGCATTCACTCCTGTCAGGTGACGGGAATTCATCCATAAGCACGTCTATCTACAAAAAAAAGTTCATATTTTCTACCTAGGTTCCTCTTTTCTTGGGCAGTTTTCTATCACCGCTCCAGATTAGGAAATGAAAACCTTGATTAAAGAAAAGAAAATATCAATCTGCGCACAAGTCACAAACAACACCAAGTGTTAAAGGAGCGCAAATTGGGACGATACACTAACCGCTGCAAACACATAAACAACCGAAGGAAATTGGTCACAGTGACAGAATATTTACAAAGCTGTGGAGTCTTTTCAGTCCAATAAAAAACAAACATTATTGCTCAGTGAAAACCCAAACATGATGCTACCAAGCATATGAAGCACAGGCATGTCTCCATTGCTTGCTGATGGAACAAACAACATGATCTAAAGGAAACTGAAACAAGTAATGAACAACCTTTGCTGTTCGAGCATTGCTGTGTGATAAACAGAAGGTTAGACAGCTGTGGGTGAAGCAACGGGTGTCACTAGGCTAGCTGGATGAAGGCCCTTGTCTGAGACCGGATCAGCAGAGGCAGGAGCTTCCCCTGGAGTATCTTCATATGCAGCATCGTGAACACCCAGAGCAGCACGCCCAGATGGATCAAGGTTCTTGGACCAGGATGCGTCCCATTCAACAGCTTTGGCGGTGCTGCATGCCACACTAGGACCTCCAGGAACAGTCGACCTTGCTGCAGGCTGTAATAATCAACAGAATTATGTAGGTGATCACATGCATTGTTTCATGGTGAAGATTATTCCAGACCTAAATAACAAGGTGTTTTTTTGGGGGGCAAGGCATGAATTATTCCAGACCAAAGGGTTTTTTTTTAATGCAGACCAAAATAGCTTTACAAGAGCAATGTAGCTTACAAACCTTGGGGAACAATTTCTCGAATATCATTCTGTAGTAGTACCCTTCTTTTGTTGTGGGTGTGTTCTCTGGGTAAACGAAGTTAGCATTCATCATCATGGAATCTGTGACCTGAAATGCAATAATAAACATCAACTGCACGTTCAACAAGGACCAACTTCCTGAAAGGTTCAACAAAGAAAATATGGCATACATGTTGGTTGGCATGGTCCTTCAATCCATCGATCCAACTATACCCGACACCATCACTGAACTGTTCCTTTTGCCTGTAAAGAATGTGCTATTTACAGAAAATAGAACCTATATAAGTTACAGCATATGGGATTTAGAAAGTATTCAAGTAACATTGCAAAAATAACAAGAGCAACTTCTCCAACCTTAGGTAAATAGGGCCGCTCCTCATCATCAAATGCATTACGGATAACCCATTTCTCAATTCGACCGAGGTCACGATTTATCTAAAATTTACAAGGCAATAGTCACAAGAAAGGAATCATGCTGGTTAGAATCAAAGAAATGAATTACAGTGAAATTAGATGTTTTCATATTATTGTAACACACAGCAACATACCATCTTCCATTCAGGATCAATGTCCATTGCTACATTGACGAAACTTTTGTCAAGGAATGGAACACGAGCCTCAACACCCCAGGCAGAAGTTGATTTGTTAGCTCTCAAGCAATCATACAGATGTAGTGCTTTTATCTAAAGAGCATTCAAAAGACATCTTGTGAGCAAGATTGAATGACTAAGCAGCTGAACCGAAAGAGACAACATGCCTGTGCTACTCTGCTTTAAATGATTGGCCAAAAACTTTGGACATAACATCACCAGTAAAAAATATCTTTACCTTCCGACATGTTTCCTCATGGAATTCTTTCTTGTTTGGTGCCTTGTGAAAATAAAGGTAACCACCAAAAATTTCATCTGAACCTTCTCCAGAAATAACCATCTTCACACCCAAAGATTTGATCTTGCGTGACATCAAAAACATTGGGGTACTCGCTCTGATTGTTGTAACATCGTATGTCTCAACATGGTAGATGACTTCCTCCAAGGCATCAATCCCCTCCTGGTATTTTTTAAAAACAATAAATATACAATTCAAAAGGTCTTTTTCCCTGTAGTGTACAGAAAATCAAATTGAGAACCTGCACTGTGAAGTGGAACTCATGATGTACAGTGCCGAGGTAATCAGCAACTTCCTTAGCAGCTTTAAGATCAGGAGAACCCTACAAAGAACAAAAACAGAAGAATTTCATCACATTGTCCCCACTGCTTGTATCACTCCCAGTAGTTATTCCTTATCTTGTCAAAATACTCATAGCAACAAGAAAACAAGTTAGAACTGGAACGATGGCTGAAGTGAACACGATGCTCTGTGATGTGGGTAAACAAGAAACTTACCTTCAAGCCTATACAGAATGTATGCAATTTATTTCCCCACTGCCTGGCAACCTTTGTTTCGTTTAAGTGCCGTGAAGCAACAGATGCAACCAAGGAAGAGTCAAGTCCACCAGATAAAAGCACACCAAATGGCACATCAGTCATCAGCCTCTTAATAACAGCCTGCAGATGAAAGATAATATCAGTAATCAAGATAATTTAGAAAAACAAACAGACATTGAACATATCAGCTATATAAAATCATACTGTTACTGCAGAAATGAACACATTGAATCATCATTGTGACTACAGCACAACACAGCAACTGGAATTCCCATTGCACAACAAAATCAACTAATACATGGATAGGTAATTAGGCATTACCTAATCAGAGGAATTATCATAGAATATAAGCATGAAGTGACGAAACAAAATTCAAATAGTTATCCTGACAACAAATATGGCATACATAAATATATCAAATGCATTATTACTATATGCGCTAAAAGATGTAAAACAAAACAAAGAGACAGAGAAAAAGACGAGTGAACAGATAGATATCAACTATACTTTATGTATCAACGTGAAAGTGATGGTATCAGGAAAGACACATGCCTTCTCAAACATCTCCCGGAGGAAGAGAGCATTGTAAGGGGTTGAAGGGATCGTCTCTGAAAACCATGGCGGGTTGTACCATCTCCTTAGACCACCTAGGAAGGATACAAAAAGCTTAGATTGCACTTTTGCTTCAGGATCTGAAAACTCTATTCTGGTTTATGGGCAGGATGAGACAGTCTGCTAGACAAGTCAACCTGTTTTGCTGGAGTAGAGATGTCCAGGGGGGAAGGTTATGAAGCGTTCACAATCATCGCTCAATGCCTTCATCTCTGAAGCAAACCAGACTGATCCTGATAACATAGCATACTATGAATTAATCTCAAGTAGCAGCTAATCTGAATCCAGAAAAGACAATTAGTAACAAATTGAGTTGGTGGCAACACCACACTGCATATTTTCCAAGATGAAGAAAAGGAAGAAATAATAATAGTTCCAGAGATATCAAATATCAGAGGAATGAACGCTTATCCAAATAAGTACATAGCCCCCTAAATAAAAAAGTCATTTTTCCGTTTTTGCTTTTGGACGACAGAATGAACTTTAACATGGTTCTGTATCAGATTCAGGAGAATCCTGCTGCCAGACTGGTAATCAAAACCAGAACTTCCAAAAGAGCCAGTCTGACATCTTCCTTGCATGAAGAATGTAGGCTCATACCAGCATGAACAACAATATGCACATAGTTCATCGTTGCCTAAGGGCTTGCTAATGGTGTTTCTATATTTCATTTTATTAAGAGATCAGCATTCAAATTTAAATTAAGTATTCTGTGTGGTTTCTCTCTAAAAGGAACTAGAGAACATGCCATGAGGTTCTTGGTATTGGCCAGTTCCAGCTAGGAATGTGGACCATAACTTCAAGCACGATTGACCACTGCAACAGTAGTTAACAAAGCAAGCCATTGACAAATTCCAGAACATTATGTTTAAGAAGGAAAAGCATAGAATTTATCTCACATAATTACAACTAATTGCGTCAAACTATCAAAGAACTACAACTTTTAAGATCAGTTTCATGGTACAACAATTACTTGTGTCCTCAGTTTCACAAACCCAGTTTCACAAACCTTCATAGGACCCACCTGCCAGCCACAGAAACAGTAGGCCCATGCAAATTGTTGTAAGTTTTGAAATGGATGCCTCAAGTAGTAGGGTTTTTTTTTTTTTTGATAAAGTTCAAGTAGAAGTTTCATGAAACTGATCCTAGAAGTTTTATTTTGTGAAATGAATCAAAAACATAATTCATGCTTGATTTTCTTCAGAAGGACAAAACAATCAGCTTATTTGCTTTACATACCATCAAGACCCCATCCCATGTATAAAGGGCAGATGCCAATAGCATCTCGAGCTGCCATGAAGCTTTTATCACGTGTATCAAGAAGAACAAAGGAGAACATTCCATCCAACATATCCACAAATTCTTCCCCATATTCTTCGTACTGTGTAAAGGAAATATTAAAAGGTCTCAATGCCAAGATTAAATAACTTTATAACAGAGGATGATGCTTCGATGGATATAGTGAAATTGTTGGCAAAAGCTATGCCACTGTTAAAAGGATATAGATATGCAACTTACAAGATGGGCTATAACTTCACAATCACTGCCAGTTTGGAATTCATGATTTTTCAACTTAGCTTTCAATTCTTCATGGTTATAGATCTCTCCGTTCACCTGGAAATGACAACCAGAAGATAAATTGGTTTAGTAACTATACACAAATAGAAGCATATTTCCTCTAGTTGATTTAATTAAATCAAGACTTCTGGTGGGTTAATATCATGCCACATTAAGTTGCACTCAGCTCAACGAGGGCATTTGCTAAGCCTCCCTAGATCTGGGAAGTTCTCTTTCACAGTATTGGGATCCTTTGATTGATTCCTTTGATCACTATTTATGGGCATGACAGACTTTTGGAAACAAATGACAGTTACCAAAGACAGAACAACTAAACAAATTTGTTGCGAACTCTGCAGTTAGCATAAAGAAATGAGTGGATACAGTGAAATTGTATTTCTAATCCAGATACAGACCGTTACAACAACTGTTTTGTCCTCATTGTACAACGGCTGGTCTCCAGATGTAGGATCAATAATAGCCAACCGCTGGTGTGCAAGGTAGCAATCCTGATGACAGTGTAAACCGCTCCAATCAGGCCCCCTGTGCCGTAACCTACAAAATATGAACTTCATTTCAGTGGGATGCATGTGTACAACAAATTTATAACAAGCACCCTGTAATTCTTAAGAACGCTCTTCCACAAAAAAAAAAAGGCTCAAAGAAATTATACTCATTGAAGTCAAGAGACATCTGGCTCTCATTTCAGATTTCAATAAGATGACACTAATTTGTGTTCTACAATCAACACCTATTTACTCTACTAGAAGATTAAGTCAAATTCAGAAAGGAGTAACTCCACAATTGTGCACTTCTGGAAGCTGGGCCAAAGCTGAACAGTAATTGCTTCTATAAACTGCTGCTTCTCAGTGTTTCTCTAATCATAGGCCACTGTGGCACTTCTAGGCAACTTTTTTTCTGTTTTACTCCTCTTCTGACTTGCTAAATGAGTCATATAAATCATTGACAAAGATAATTTTAGGTAACCCAGTCATATCATCAAAATTTGTAATTTATGTACGCAAGTTTACAATATTTTAATTTGCAACTGGAAGGAGCAAGTTTTGTGTTTGAAATCATAATCTCCACAAGAGGAACCGTGAACTAAAACATCCACGCTTGCCACCACAAGCACTACCAGATTTTTTTTTTTTTTGAACCGGGGCGCAGTGTCCCCATTCCCATGCACTGTGCACGGAAATACGGTGGGCAGGGGCTTCGAACCCGGGTGGCAGCGCATGGTTCGTGCTGCTTTTACCAACTGAGCTACCGCCTCCTCCCACAAGCACTAGCAGATAAACCTCACCAGAAGCCTGTTGCTGGACATCAAGTGTATCTATACATGCTACATTTTACTCAAATTCAAATAATTTACATTTAAAGCCATCAACATGCATTTTCTGCAGATGAAATGTACATGTATACAGTCATTACTATTCTTGAATAAACATGTATTCATTTTGATATGCAAAAGGACTCTAACCTCACAGAAATACATCTACATAGGCAGATACCAGTTGCATTTCGAAAATCTGGTCCTCCCAATTTCTCTCACGACATAGACACGCCCTGTCGCGCTACAGGGGCCCTCGAAAAAATTAAAAATCTATCATTCACCACAGCTCGTTCCCAAATTCTCGGAGACAAATACTACGTTTTGCAAAAGTTGACCACATATTGCTAGTCCTTTTCAGCTGTTAATATAAATTGAAACGACAAGTGGCCTACAGAGGGTTAGAAAAACCAGAGATGTCCCGTTTGCTCACAGCTGCTGTACTATCGGAAAAAGTCTAAATCACCCTCTGAACCCTCTGAACTATTGACCCTGCAACACATAACCCCCTGATCTATGAAACGGTCTAATTTATCCCCTAAACTATCCAAAACCGTCTATTTTACCCTCTGTGCGGGTTTCGACGGCGGTTTTGCTACAGTAACCGGGGGTTTGGTACAGTAATACAGGTTTTGTCTTTTTTATTTATTTTCGCTGAATATTTGAAAATCATAGTAAATCACAGAAAAATCATAAAATAGAAAATCTAATTTTGGACCCCACATAAGTAGATCTACACAGTGAACATATAATACGGTACGCTTTAGTACAAAGTTTTTGTTGTAGCTTTAGTCTAAATGGATTTCCAATTAATCTAAAGCTACAGCAAAAACTTTGTACTAAAGCGTACCGTATTATATGTTCACTGTGTAGATCTGCTCATGTGAAGTCCAACAAAATTAGATTTTCTATTTTATGATTTTTCTATGATTTACTATGATTTTTCAAATATTCAGCGAAAATAAAAAAAGACAAAACCAATATTACTATAGCAAACCTTTGTTACTGTACCAAAACAGCACAGAGGGTAAAATAGACAGTTTTGGATAGTTCAGGGGTAAATTAGACTGTTTCCTAGTTCAGGGTCATGTATTCCGGGGTCAATAGTTCAAGGGGATGATTTAGACTTTTTGCCAACCCAACCTGGCACCAAATTTCCTCCGCCCTCTCCTCAAACGGGCGCAATCAGCCAATAATCCGCCCGGGGGCCAGGGCGGGTGCGGTGCCGCGTTAAGCCACACAAAAGGCACAGAAGGACATGGGACGGCAAGATGGTGAGGGGTGCCGCGCCATACCTGCGCGAGAGCTCAATGATGCGGGAGCGCTTGGCGAGGGAGACGTCGGCGACGCCGAGGACGGCGAGGATGCCGCACATGGTGGTGGCCTGCTCCGGCTGGGGCTCTCGCCAAGCGTCGTCGCCTGCTGCTGCCTGCTAGCACCACCGCCCGCCCCGTCGCCCGTCTCGCTTCCGACCCCAAAAGCGCCCCGCCGCCTCGGGATGCGAAGAGGTCTCTCGCGTCACGGACGGCGAAATGGGAGGTTTAGGCAGGGAAGAGGGGAATCTAATTAGGGCTTTGCAAGGTAATCACGGCATCTCGGCCGTCGGATCTGTGTTTAGTTGCCCGGAATGGGCGGCGGCGGAATCACTGTGCAGCACTGTGCTGCACTGTAGCATTTCGTTTTTATTTAGTAAAAATGTCCAAACATTGACTAATTAGGCTCAAAATGTTCGTCTCACAAAATACAACAAAACTGTGCAATTAGTTTTTGATTTCATCTATATTTACTACTTCATACATGTACCGGCATTTTGATGTAATGGGGAATCTTTGTTTTGCATAGTGCAATTTGGGAAAATATTTAGAACCTAAACAAGGCCTCAGTTGGCGGCTCTAATGGCGCCCCCACCAAGAGGGCGGCTGGTGCTTTTGGCTCGCACGGTGGGTCGAGCCGTGCAGCTGTCGAGAGCCACTGACGGGTGGGGCACCGATGTATGTGGGGGCCTTTTGCCATTGGGTGAAGGTGGGTACATTCGGTGTGGATTTGGGAGCGGGGTGGTCAGAATCTTGGACCGCGCCGCGCACGGAGATTCTGCCAAGGGCGGCTGGTGCTTTTGGCTCGCACGGTGGGTCGAGCCGTGCAGCTGTCGAGAGCCACTGACGGGTGGGGCACCGATGTATGTGGGGGCCTTTTGCCATTGGGTGAAGGTGGGTACATTCGGTGTGGATTTGGGAGCGGGCTGGTCAGAATCTTGGACCGCGCCGCGCACGGAGATTCTGCAAGGCCCTGTTTAGTTGCCGTGCAAACCCAAAATATTTTCTCTTCCATCCATCACACCGAATCTTTCGACGCATGTATGAAGCATTAAATATAGGTAAAAAAATAATTAATTGCATAGTTTGTCTGTAAATGTCGGGACGAATCTTTTAAGCCTAGTTAGTCTATGATTAGATAAATTTTACCAAATAACAATAAAAGATGCTACAGTAACTTTTACGAAGCGAACACACCGCAAGTCCACGTGATGAGGTGGATTCCGCCGGACCCGGACGTGCGTGCGCCGCTGCCGGCCTGCCGCTAGTGGGGTTTTGAGCTGGCCACTGCACGATTTCGCAACGTGTTTTTTTGTTGGCAGTGGTGCTATTGAGATGTGTGCACGGCCTTTGGAGCGAGGGCAGTTAGTGAAAAAAAATCTTTGTATCGAGTTGTTTGCAATTCGTCCACACGGCTTAGGGGGGCAGCTCGGGTCCACCGGCTAACTGTTAGCTGTATTAGATTGGAGAAATTTGTTAATAGCTACGTAATCATTAGCTAACTATTAGCTGTGTTAAATAGAAAAAAATATTAATAACTAATTGATAGCCAGGTAGCAGGTAAGATATTTGCTAAGCTTATTAGTTGAGGATTCAAATATGTTTTCAACTAACTTTTAGCATCTAACTATTAGTTTGTAGGATCCAAACAGGCTCTAGCTTGTATTTGGTTTGATATAAAATGTACTTGAGACAGCATTTACTATATCTAAATAGGAGAACCCCACTAGTCTATTTTCCTGCGATTTCACGAAGCCACGTTATCAAAGTTCCCATAACTTCGAGTCCCATGCAAGCATGCAGCAGTCGAACCATCCTTTTCCATCCGTGTTCATATCTCATACTCACGCAGCCTGGCTGTCCATTTTCGAAACTGCCAACTGACCAATCATCTTTTCCCATTCATGTTCATAGCTCATGCGGCGCTGGCTCTCCATCTTCGAAACTGGCAACTGAACAATCATGGTGTCCACTGGTCTACCTCCCGCATTCCACCAGCGAGATGCCCCTTTTAAATCTGAATGGTCCCTTGCAGTTTTCGTATGTTTTGCTTTCTATTTTGCCCCATCAAAAGCTCACGGTTCCATAGGATCAGCTACAACGTTTAGAAACCCCGATGCTTGGATATTCTTTCTTCTCGTGCTTGATCCAAAAAATCAGCCCTCAATGTTTAGATAGGCATCGATGCCCAACAAAATACTGCTATTTCCTAGCAATTGTCGCTAATGTTGTTGCCTGTTTCTCCTCGCTGCTCCCCTGCATCCACCGCAGCAGCAGGTGTTGGCGCCCTCCCCCGGTGTGATGACAAGAATCAACGCAACACCATGACGACGCATGCCGCTCGTGCCTCACCCGCACGTGTCACTGTGTTTGGCCAGGCTCGCCCGTGCGCCGCCGCCACGAGTGGCTGCTCGTGCGCCACCGATGCTCATGGCCAGGATCGATTCGGACGGGAGGCGTGAGATCGACTGGAGGAGGAGATCTGGCACAGAGAAGCCAAGATCTTCGGAAGAGCATCTTAATTTCGTTGGAGCTTGGGAGATCGATCGCGAAAGTTGTGCTACTTCTACACGAGTTCATCCTCGAAGGCCGGAATGAAGACAGAGCTGGAGAATTCTCTCCACATGAACTCCAAAGAAAGGGAAAAGAAAATTTCTCTGCATTCCTGATGTAGAGAAGTTCCTCTGCAGCAAGACTCGGATGCCGCCCACGTGTGCATTGGATGGGTGTGCAAAGATGAGTTGTTAGCGAAATCATCAGATGGAGGCGTGTGTCGATGTTTTACCACCGATAGCCTATCACGGGGGTACCCGGGACAGTTGTTCGGGTTTCGGCTGGTGCGAAACTCAACGGTGGACACAAGAGACGGTCGATTTATACTGGTTTAGGCCCTCGACCGTGATCGAGTAATAGCCTTTACATCCAGTCGTGCGTTAACCTTTTGTGTTGGATTGATTGTATGATTGTCTCCTTCCTACAAGGGTGCCCATAGTCTCTCTTTATATCAATATAGAAGACTATGGTTGGTTATAATCCTAATCGGATCCAAAGAAGGTGTCATAATCTTAATATAGAAGGTACTTTTCTATAGGAGTCCGGCTAGTCTGGCCTATTCTACTCGGATTCGGCGTAGCAGTTGCTACACCCCTTCCTACTTCGGTCCGTGGGCCAGGCCAGAGCCCACGACATGTAGTCGTATCGCTGGGGAACCTTGTGGGTCCTGCATCGACAAGCCCCCGAGTATTTTATGGTTGAACTCAAAAACCTCCTTGTTTTTCTAGCCTCGCTTGGTGAAACAAGCCTAGTTTGGGTTCTTTCGAAGAGAAACCTTGAAGTGGTCTTTTCTTGAAGAAATCTCCTGAGTGATGTGTGCTTTTTGAAGAAAAAGAGCACTCACTAAGTGTAGCCCTCGAGCCTCTTGCTATTTGGAACAAAAGGTTGGAGGGTCTTGGATTTTTATCGTTGGAAAAACTAAAAATCTCTTCTGAGGATATGTACCCTATAGCCCTCGAGCATATATCTGGATTATTTTGTTCAAGAAGAACTCATATAGAGGGTCTTTTGTCATGTTCTCAGGTAGCCTGCTTTCTGTTAGAGGTAGGTGGTAGGTGATGGTTGAGTGTAAATGTTGTTCAGTCACGAGTTGTATAGTGTTGGCATATTCTTCCGGATATACCTTCCTCGAGTGTTGTGTCTTCACGCGCGGTTGTTTTTTCTTTACTGTTTTCTATCATTTCATTGAATCCTTTTTTAGGTTTGATTTGTTGGTGCACTAGGTCCATGTACGCCGCTCCTTCGCCTATAAATACCCTCTTGGTGAACTGCTGCAAACCGGTAAAGTCTTGGTATAGATCTTGAAGTCTTGTAGTCATGAATATGATAGTTTATGAAGTAGAGCAGTCCCCAGGCTTGAGTTGTAAGTCTTATATATCTTGTAGCGGGTGGAAGAAGTCTTGTGATAGAGATTAGAGGTAGACTAATCTCGTAGTGACATTGTACCAAGTAGTACTTGTTGGCAGGTGGAAGAAATCTTGTGATGTGGGACGCGTTTCCTCATCCAGCAGCTCCAGGTTGATCCTTCCACTCTGCCTCGCGACTGTCCGGTGCGGATCGGCACCTGATCTAGCATCACATCAGACTTGGGCATCACCTGGTCCATGTTGCGTTGTTGTGCCGCTGACACCAATCTTGGATGCTCTACGCCCTTCCTTTGAAGAAAACAGTGTAGTCGAGTAGAGTGTGTTCTGTCGAGTAGCAACTAAAGACACGTAGTCGTTTCAGGGCCGAGTTCTGCCGGGTTCCTTGTTGCTACCTTGTTTATTGTAGTACCAAGTTCGTTGGGTCTATGAGATCTATAATCTTGTATCTCTTGAAGATATTTGTAATAGAAAAAATCTTGTTTTCTGAGTTGTTTTCGCCTTTTTTGCTTATCTGAGTGTTTTTATTAACATTCGTGTTGTTTCTAGAAAATCCGGGTTCTTTGGTAGCGTTCTGTAATCTCTTCTGTATATCTTGTGAGTGACGAGTTCTTTCTAAGTAGTACGAGTTGAAACTAGTAAGCAATAGTACCATGTGGACAGATAAGTCTAAAATCTGCCCGTTGAACTGTTCTATTGTGAAAAGACGTGCAATCTGTCGCTTCGGTTACATCCTACATTCAATGCATAAAAGGTGAAAACAATCCATTGGCTTAATATGCCGTTTGGGTCACTTTTTTACTGTTATAAAATGATTCCTTTCCCTTCTTCTCTTCTTCACTTGCTCTTTGCCTTCTGTCGCCTGTCTCTAAAACCCTAGCCCTCTCTCAGAGCTCAGCCGCCATTGTTGCTGCCGTTCAAGCGCTGCCACTATCCACGCGCCGCCACCGCCCGTTTTCTAAGAGGAGAGCGTCAGTAGTGTATGGGCAAGAAGAAGGGTTCGTCCAGTAAGTCAAAGGCTGCCTTAGTGGACGAGGAGGAGGTGCTCCAGGTGATCAAGAACCAAGAATCCATCGCCATGAGGGCCACGAAGAAGGTCTGGCCCGCTCCGAGCACCACAGAGGACCAGCTAAGGGAGTTGGTTAGAGACGGCTTGATCTAGAATTAGGGTCTTGCTAAGTGGAAGACTCCTAGCGAGCACCGGATTCCTTCCCTAGGTCCTGGTGAGATTGTTCTCTTCGTATCTTTCATTCGTGCTGGACTCGGCCTCCCAGCGTCTCTTTTTCTTCACCGATTCCTTCGGTATTTTGATATCTCTTTAAATCATCTGACCTCAAACGTAGTTCTTCATCTTTCTATTTTCATTTATTTTTGTAAAACCCTTCTTGGAATCCTCCCTTCTATCTCCTTATTCTGCTACCTCTTTCGTTTGAAACCACACCCCTAGAGTGATAGTACTTCTGTCCTGGGTGGTTGTGGTATCCAATTTTGCCAGAATAAGCAGAAAGAGTTCTTCAAGTACAACCTAGTTGACTTGGTTAAGGATTGGCGATCCGAGTGGTTTTATGCTGGGAACATGACCCCTTCCCTCATAGTGCATTCAGATGCCGGTCTAGTTGAGAATGACCGGTGGGAGAAGATGCCTCTATCGCTAGAAGACCTCAAGAAGATCAAGCCATTCCTTGAGCAGATCAAGGTCTTGAAACAACAGGGCTTGACTGGCTTTGGTATCGTGGCCAGTTTCCTTCGTCGTCGAGTGCAGCCTCTGAAGGTGAAGGAGAGGTATGGCTTCGAGTATGCCAGAGCAGAGGGCCCATCCTAGATGATTCCTATGTAGGAGCTGACGAAGGAGGAGGTCTTGGGATGCCTCCACAAAATCTTGAAGGATGCGAGTGTTGCTCCTCTCCAAGTCAAGGAGTACACCGCTATGAATTCGGCCCCTTCTGTAAGTTGTTTTTGTTATTTCTTCACGAGTAGTTTTCTTCTTTGTTTCTTCTACTCAATCTTGTTGTTTGGTTATCTGTAGCACTTTGGGCAGAACTTTGATGATTTGCCCATCCTACCGAGGATAATCCTACTAGGGTGTTGACGGTAGATAAGTATCATTTTTAACCGTTAACATAGCATGAGAAATGATCTAAATATAAATACTATCTAGATATAGGGGTTACACTGACAGAATTCCACGAGTTTTGGTGAATATCTATTTCTACAGGGGGTTATCAGGAAATAAGTAAAGGAGACCCACATGTCAGATTTACATAGAGACAAAGGGGCTACACATAACTTTTCTAGAATGTGGAAGATACGAGAAGACTCTAGAAACAAACGGGAGACGAAATGGGCCCGCAAGTGGGGCGCCCGCCCCTGGTCCTGGGCGCTCGCCCCTGTGGTGTGGCCAATCAGGAGCCACCTCATGGATCATGCCTCCACCGCCTTTGAGGATCAATAATAATCGTTCATCAAGGTCGGTTTGATCCAAGGGCTATGGTGCTTCCTAGAGGGCTATATAAGCAAGGCCCCTGACCCTAGGAGAAACCCTAATTCTACCTGATTCATTCAATTCATCAAGAGAGAAGCCTCTGATCAAGCCCTAGAGCCACCATCTCAATTAGATCTCTAGTTTAGCATAGCTACATAAGATTAGAACTAGAAGGAGCCAAGCATTGCTTGATTTCCGGATCTGTCGGAGAATACTTGGTAATTCTCTCCTACTTTTGTATTTGTTCTTATATTATTCATCTAGTTCATCATTTGTATGAATATGACTTTAGTCCATTCTATCATATTGGATATGACTTTGCTCTATTTGATTATATTCTCAATTATATTGTTCTTAGTCTACTTTGTTTATATGCTTAGCATAGTTCGATCAGACTTATATTCAAGTATAGGATCATATAGCGCTTGCTCATTGATATCATGGGTGAGTGGTAAACACTGTGTAGGCATGGTGCCTATACCGTATTTACCTGTGATTGCACCCTATATTCCGGATCGTGTGGTAGATCGCGGGAGTGACAGTCCTGTTGAGTCCTCTGTAATCCACCTCCCAAGTATAGGGCAGGTAGAGCATAACTATTACAGAGAAGTGACGGCTATGTTCCATATCTTCCTTAGTAATATCACTATGTGTAGATATATCCTTTTCTTGCCATGATTGCCAAGTGTAATTGCACTAATCATTGTATGCTTTGACTTTATAGTTAGAATACCTTAGGATTATCCCTATAGTTCGTCCTAATCCATGCTAGTGCTATATATCTAGAGTAGTCTATTGAGATGTTTATCATTATATGGCTATGTGCTTACCAGTTATCCTTTATTCATATATATATATATATATATATATATATATATATATATTATTTATCTTGTGACACTTACCCTGTATGAGAAGAGAGATAAAGACATGGTTATGCTCTCCATTAGTATATGCAGTGATACTCATTACTCATTATCCTTAGCATCCCTTTCTAGTGGTAAAAATATAAATAACGATACCTGGATTACTCCCGGTTAAAATGCTACATCGGTATTATCTGTACGCTTGTGGATTTCATATTTATTTTAGAGGAGCATTTGCATATTTTAGTACCAGCACCATTGGTGTCATGCTGAGGATGACAACCTAGCTTAGGTGGCATTAGAGGTGTCAACAAGCATTTTTGGCACCATTACCGGGGAAGGTTGAATTGCTATCTAAAGGATAATGAGCCATCACTTGCATCCACTAATGCGATCGAGAAACCATCATCCTTCTCTTCTCATATAGCTTTATCATTGTCTTTTGTCTATTTTATATATTATATACAAGGTAATGTATGAGCAGGTTTGGTTGTCTAGATAACTTTATCGATAATCCAGAATTACTATTTAGAAGAGCAAGAGCCAAGCTAAAGAGAGTTCAAGCAGAAACATCATCATCTCAGCTTGAAGCTCCACTCTCTGATTCGGAAGGCAAATCAAGCATAGTTTAGAACTTAACACCAGAGTTTGACGCTATGGCAAACAAGTCACTCTGTGAGTTCTCAGCTCCAACTACAGCTAACATCTGGACTGGACCTGCGGAGGAGATTGAGCAGAACTTTGAGCTAAAGCCAGCGTTGATCAACATGGTGCAAGCTAGCCAGTTTTGTGGGAAGGCACATGAAGATGCTAGTGCTCATCTCCAACACTTCCTGGAGATCTGCATCACTTTCACCATCAAGGATGTCCCTAGAGATGCCATACTACTTCGCCTCTTTTCATTCTCACTCTTGGGGAGAGCGAAGCAGTGGTTCTATGCAAATAAGGAAAAGAATACTATATGGGCACTCTGTTCCACCAATTTCCTGGCAAAGTTCTTTCCCATGGGCAAGACAAATGCTCTTCGTAGGAAGATATCAAGTTTTCAGCAGCAACATGATGAGTCAGTCCCAGAAGCATAGGAGCGCTTTCAAGACTACATCCTAGAATGTCCTCATCATGGAATGGAGAATTGGCTACTTATGCAGACCTTCTATCATGGGCTCACTAATAGCACCCGTGAGACTAAGGATGAAAACGGTCGGAAACAGTCGAAAACGGACTTACGATATAGAAAAACGAAAATGGTCGGTTTGGGATATTTCTACATTTAGCAATTAAAGAGTATAAAAAATGGTTGAAAATGGTTGTGAAACCAATTGAAACTAACAATTTTTCATGTTAAAAAATGGTTCATAATATAGAAAACGAAAACAGTCAATTCGAAATATTTCTATTCCGTTTTCATCCCTACGTGAGACTATAGATGCTGCCGCTGGAGGAGCATTCTTATCACTTACAATCAATCAAGCCACAGCTCTTGTGGAGAAAATGGCATCCAACCAAGGTTGGAACGAAGAAAGAACTCAAACTCGCAAGAGAGGTGGAGGTATGCACCAGCTGAAGGAGGTAGACATGCTATCTGCCAAGATGGACCTGCTTATGAAGAGGCTTGATGAGAGAGCCGACGAAAAGAAGGAAGTCATGCACATTCATGATTCCCGCATGACTTATGAAGAGTGTGGAGACACTGGGCATTCAGGAAGCAATTGCCTAGAGCTACAAGAGGATGTGAACTACCTCAACAACAATAGCAAATACTACCGTCCTCAACAGAATCAAGGTTGGAATCAGCAGCAGAGGCCTAACTACTTAGGTAACTACTCAGGTAATTATCAAGGTAATAATTCTTTCAATCAACCACCTCTGAGAGAGTTAGTGCTTAATCAAGGAAAGTTAATAGATAGCCTGTCTAAGAAATTAGCATCCAATGATAAAACGCTAGAAACAATTAATAATAGAATGGATAATTTTTCCACTGCCATTAAGAATCAGCTTAGTTTCAATAAGATGCTAGAGTCTCAGTTGCAACAGCTTGCCAATATTGTTCCTGCTAACCAAGGTAAAATTCCAGGACAACCGAAAGATCTAGAAACTACAAATCTTATAGACATATTTAATGCAGGAAGTTATTGGAGTGACCCTATCTCCAAAGGATGGAATGATGAGACTCTACCGATCAAGAAAGGTGATCCAGAAAGGCCTGTCATTCCGATTTCTATTGGAAGCGTAAACTTTAACGAAGCTATCTGTGACTTCGGTGCAAGCGTCAACATCATGCCTAAGCTTGTAGACCAGTCACTTTGCTACACCAAGGGGATTATAGAAAGACATATGTGTACGAGTGGGCAGCTCGTATGTTTTCTGCAGACTTTATGGTAATAGAGACAGGTGGTGATGAGAAGTCACCCATCATTTTGGGACGACCGTTCTTGAACACCGCTGGAGCTATCATGTATGCCAACACTACCAAGATCTGTTTTAATATCAAAGACAAGAGAGAGACATTCTTCTTCAAGGACAAAGTGTTACAATTCCCTGCACACCCTTAACATCCCTATGAGCCAAAGAAGAAGAACAATTGGAGGAACAAGAATAAGAACAAGAATAGGAAACCACAACAGATGGAGTCAGCGAGAGTGATCACTGCAGTCCACAAAGAGCATGATCATCAGCTCAAGTCCCCATATCTGCTTAAGAGAGACGACCCAAGAGTCCCAACCATTGAATGCACAATCAACAGAAGTTCCTTTCAGAAAGCTGTCTGTGACACTAAATCCGGTGTCAACATAATGGCTAAGGTAACTTATAAATATCTATATAGTACTATGCCTTTAGACCCAACCTATGCATAGCTGCAGAT
The DNA here is from genome assembly GCA_038087645.1 of Saccharum hybrid cultivar R570. Lineage (NCBI taxonomy): Eukaryota > Viridiplantae > Streptophyta > Magnoliopsida > Poales > Poaceae > Saccharum > Saccharum hybrid cultivar. The sequence goes on from JAQSUU010000304.1 coordinate 3,639,488, forward strand.
AGCGGACCAATCATTTCGCTTCATAGACGGAATAGCGAAGAATGTCCCTGTACAAATTGATGACCACTTCATCCCGACTGACTTCTTAGTCATCGACATGAGAGAAGATGAGTACGATCCACCGATCGTCCTAGGGAGACTGTTTTTAAGCACCACCAAGGCAATCATCTACCTTGCAACAGGAGAAGTACATTTCCAATTTCCCTCAGAGAAGGTACGCCGTTATTTCAATAATAATTATATAGTTAATGAAGAACCCAGAAGAATTAGATCCCCAAGGATGGATGGGCTGACTATTAAGGAGAAGTATCAAGATATGAAGATCGATATCTTGAAAAAAAGATTTATCTTGAGGAGGAAGTTGTACCCCCAATAGAAAGTGAATCAGTCACTGTGGAGAATAAAGAAGAGAAGATAGTGCAACCAACTCTTTCCTCAAAGTCAACCTCACCAACAAAACAGGTATGGAAAGTAAAGGTTAATTCAATATCAGACTCAGCACAATCAGAAGTACCACTCGATCCATCTGAGGTGCCCCAGAATGATTAGAGCGAATAAGAGGTTTTGTTCAGCAGATCTAAATCACCGACGCCGCGCCCAGAGGTAACTTAGTAGTTATCAATATTTCCCTTTTTAGTTCTCCATTTAATTTTCTGCATCATATTTACTTTCCTTTATTACATGTTTAGTTATACTTTATTTCTACATAGAAAAGAAAATAAATATGTCTTGCATTGCATTATAAAACTGCTAAGCCCCATGCAAATAAATTTGTGGCATAAAACTCATAAGTCTACTTGCTGTGGTGACATAAAAATAAAATAAAGAAGCTTTCATCATTTTATTTCTTGCATTATATAAAAATGTAAAAGCATAAAAATATGGTACAAGAGATCCTGTTAGAAAGATACATCTGTTAAGAGGTTCTAGGCGCTCAAGGCTTAGAGGTTTATCACTAACACTTAATCAAGTTCTACATATTTTGTTGTCTATTTGAGCTTCATAGAATTTGAAGGATCAAGGAAAGCAAACAAACAAAAAGGACAATCTGTTCCCTGTCGGAGCGCTGTCTCAACAATCATCATCACAAGCACTCTAATGAGAGAAAGTACACCTTCACTGTCTAACAGTTTCATCAAGCAAGACTATGTCAACATTCAGCTTGAGGGAGAGCATCTTCCGTATATCCAGCTAAGTATTTTCTTACCTACCTATTTATTTATTTTTGCTTTGATATATGAAGTAAAATAAAAAGATGCATAACTTATAGGAACCCAAATAAATGTTTTCTTATATACATATATATATGTTTTCTATATAATATTTAAGTTAGTTAAATAATTATAAGAGAGTATGCTAAGCTTCATCTTGCTAAGTGAACCCCTAGAATAAACTCTTATACGGAAATGATGAATAGTTGCTCTACCATAATTCCTTTCAAGTACCTAGTTTTCAACCTTGAACTCTCCCGAGTTTTGGATACAATGGTTTTGATTTAATATTTGCTCTAAACCTGAACTTGTGGGTAGCAAATGCTTGAACTAAGTCTAGGTAGTTGATAGATATGATATGGAAAGGTTTTGAGCTGCTATCTATCATGTTCCTAGAGATACTAGAGTTTTAGAGAATTTATCTTTTGAAAATTAACTTGCTACATGATGAGTTCCTGTATGATGAGAGTTTAAATTCCTACCACAACCATATACATGCTTGTAGATTAGGAAGCCTTACATTCATATTTACTATTTGTGAGCATTGAGTATGGTCAGGCTGTGTCGATCCTTAGGAACGGTCATGCGGTTAAAATCGAGATCCACTTACACACTCTACCTATACATGCTGCTTCTACCCTGGAAGTATGCATCCATATCCACCCATATATATCCACCCATATATTCAGCTTCTACCCTAGAAGTACGAATCCACATATATCTCATTCAGATCCACCCAAAAAATAGTTCTGCTCTTACATTGAGAGTGAACTACAAAAATATTTCTATCATCCATTTTATCCCTTGCTAGCCAATAAAGCTCAAAATATCCAGTTATGCTACCTCATGTTATTATGTTTCAAAAGAGGCTTGGGTATTCTAAAAAAAAGACAAATGTCCCACTCAGAAAAATAAAAAGAGATTTAACAAGCCCAAGTTTTCCTTAAATTCTTCAAGTCTTCTAAGAGAGGTATATGAAAAAATTTCTTCAAAGGAGCTAAGTATTCACCATTATCATCCCTTTTACCCCTTATAACCACTTCTACTCCATTTACCACCATCTACCATATAGCCCAAGACACATGCACATCTTGATTTGACTTTATGACTCGTTCCTTTGGATCCATAGTTTTGATTATGCAATATATGTTTCGCTGTCTCCCCACCTATGAGCTCCACATAAGCCTTTTAGAAGTAGGGTGAGAGAGAGAAGGCATAATATTACTATGCTACCAAAAATATCACATATTTTGAGAGGAGAGAAAAGACATACACCATGAATGCCTTGGAGATGATCCAGAAATACCACAAAGGAGAGACTTGGAAGGGTCATACATATGAATCTCTTAGTTTTATATTAAAAATCTTGCAAAACTCCAGAATAATAGTTGATCAAAGAGCTTGAAACATGGCGCTTGACTTGACCGTTCTGTCTTTCAACTACTCAAGACCCAAGTGACGGCTACAAGCCCTATGGTGGAAGGTAATATGAGTAAGTTTTTCATCAGAATAGTTCATTCTAATCCGGAGGAGAGTTCTTGTTTGAACGCATGTGCACCTGTAAGGCGTGAAAGTATTGTAGCAACTCCTGATCCATCACTGAGTCTATCTTTGCTCAGGGACGAGCAAAAGGTAAGCTTGGGAAAGTTTGTTGACAGTAGATAAGTATCATTTTTAACCGTCAACATAGCATGAGAAATGATCTAAATATAAATACTATCTAGATATAGGGGTTACACTGACAGAATTCCACGAGTTTTGGTGAATATCTATTTCTACAGGGGGTTATCAGGAAATAAGTAAAAAAGACCCACATATTAGATTTACATAGAGACAAAGGGGCTACACATAACTTTTCTAGAATGTGGAAGATACGAGAAGACACTAGAAATAAACGGGAGATGAAATGGGCCCGCAAGTGGGGCGCCCGCCCCTGGTCCTGGGCGCTCACCCCTGTGGTGTGGCCAATCAGGAGCCACCTCATGGATAATGCCTCCACCGCCTTTGAGGATCAATAATAATCATTCATCAAGGTTGGTTTGATCCAAGAGCTATGGTGCTTCCTAGAGGGCTATATAAGCAAGGCCCCTGACCCCAGGAGAAACCCTAATTCTACTTGATTCATTCAATTCATCAAGAGAGAAGCCTCTGATCAAGCCCTAGAGCCACCATCTCAATTAGATCTCTAGTTTAGCATAGCTACATAGGATTAGAACTAGAAGGAGCTAAGCATTGCTTGATTTCCGGATCTGTCGGAGAATACTTGGTAATTCTCTCCTATTTTTGTATTTGTTATTATATTATTCATCTAGTTCATCATTTGTATGAATATGACTTTAGTCTATTCTATCATATTGGATATGCTTTGCTCTTTTTGATTATATTCTCAATTATATTGTTCTTAGTCTACTTTGATTATATGCTTGGCATAGTTCGATCAGACTTATGTTCAAGTATAGGATTGTATAGCGCTTGCTCATTGATATCATGGGTGAGTGGTAAATGTTGTGTAGGCATAGTGCCTATACCGTATTTACCTGTGATTGTACCCTATATTCCGGATCGTGTGGTAGATCGCGGGAGTGATAGTCCTGTTGAGTCCTCTGTAGTCCACCTCCCGAGTATAGGGCAGGCAGAGCACAACTATTACAGGGAAGTGACAACTATGTTCCATATCTTCCTTAGTAATATCACTATGCATAGATATAACAATTTCTTGTCATGATTGCTAAGTGTAATTGCTCTAATAATTGTATGCTTTGACTTTATAGTTAGAATAACTTAGGATTATCCCTATAGTTCGTCCTAATCCATGCTAGTGCTATATATCTAGAGTAGTCTATTGAGATGTTTATCATTATATGGCTATGTGCTTACCAGTTATCCTTTATTCATATATATATATATATATTATTTATCTTGTGACACTTACCCTGTATGAGAAGAGAGATAAAGACATGGTTATGCTCTCCATTAGTATATGCAGTGATACTCATTACTCATTATCCTTAGCATCTCTTCCCAGTGGTAAAAATATAAATAACGATGCGTGGATTACTCCCGGTTAAAATGCTAGATCGGTATTATCTATGCGCTTGTGAATTTCATATTTATTTTAGAGGAGCATTTGCATATTTTAGTACCAGCATCTTTGGTGTCATGCTAGGGATGACAACCTAGCTTAGGTGGCATTAGAGGTGTCAACATGAGGCAGTGGTCGATGGGAGCCAGGCTAGAGCCTTAGGAGGTAGTAAGTCTCGAACCATTATCGTTCTTCCTGGCGTTTCTCTTGGAGAACTCGATCCTTTTGTTGAATATGTGCCTCACCCAATTCCTCGAGCTCCTCGTTCCACCAACAAGTGGGTGCGACAGATGACACTTCCACCAGTGCGTCTGCTACAAAGAAGCCTCGTCCTCTGAGTACTTGCTCAGGTACTCAAGCTACAGGTAGCATGCTCCTAGGTGAGCGTATCAATGTTCTTTATTTTCCTTTATTGTTTGTATGTTTCCTTATTCGAGTACTTTTTTCTCTTCAGATGGCAGTGTGTCACACCCATTTTAAGGATAAAATGGAATGTATATTCTTATGTGCGCCCAGAGATCAATTCACACATATGCTGACAAATTAAAAGAGAGTATCATCACAATTGCTTATTACATCATGAATATTATCATAAAGTCTTTACATAAAACCAGCGGAAAAAATAAAAGATAACTCTCGTGGTAGCTCCATCACAGGAATAGTCAACTGGTGGACAACAAGTCTAGTACTCATTGTGGTAGTCCTCATCCCAATCCTGATATTGTGCCCAACCTGGTTTGTGTTGTAGATAGCAAGAGTGAGCACATATCATACTCAACAAATATAACATAGGGTATATGAGGCCCAACAAAGGTATGACACGGTTTAACTGCATTTAGCTTTTAGTTTGTCATAGTTGTGGCATATGAGTAGCATCAAGTTTGCAATAAACCCTCCATAAACATATGATCAATGTAGATATGAGTAATAAATAGCAAAACATATAATACATTATATTCATATATTCCATGAAGGTCCAAGGCCGCTCGTGTCCGTGAGCACGGCTGTTATAACAGTTTATTAAACTCTACGCAGAGGTGTACACTTTCACTATGAGTCATGGTTTCCAAATGCATGGGTTAATTACTCCCAAAACACCAAAAATTATATAAAGCCATTTGAAAGTTCGTCTAACGAGTTAGGGCCATTAGATTCACTCAGCAAGCAGATATAGGAACCCCCTTTTCACATGGCACATTCCTTTCCGGCTATACACATGGGACTAGAAGTTGTCCTATACCCGAATCGTCAAGCGATTCTTATACCAATGAAGGTTACCACTAACAAGCTAGAAAAATTCTTTCAAACAACTAGAGCCAGAGCCACATAGCCCCCATAGATGTACTGTATGTCCCGGATGTTCGTTCATAGATGAGTCCTTATGGAGAGAAACTTAGAGCAACAAATTATCCCCATGCTCTAGCTCCCTTAAACAATAATTAAAAGAAATTATATTTTTAGTGTTATTGCATATTTTATTAATCATATTACAAGATCACAGTTTATATTAGCACTAGCAAAGCTACCCAATGCAAATCCCCGCAGGTGACAAGGTATAGATCAAAAACTAGGAAATCCTTAATGGCAATCAAGGGAGACACATGCAATATGAATTTATGTGATTAAAGTGAATAGGACAACAAGGAGATCCCATGTTATACTTGCCTTAATCAAAGTAGTTCTGCTGGTCTGGTTCTTCAAATTAATGCTCTTGATCACCGAAGAACTGCTCACCGTCTAGACTCGACAATAAACCCAACACACATGCATCCACAGGCAATCATGCACAGAGTAAACAAGATTATAATTAGAACAGTACATCAACAATAATAAAATAAGATAAAAAGTCTTTAAAACGAATCTACACATCGCTAGTATCACACAGACGTGAAGATCACGAAAAACAGAGCTAAAACGACAAAGTTATGAATTTACTAAGATTTCCTATAGATAAATAATTACTATAATTCAAACTTGAAATTAAAAGGTTACAAACCTACTGTACAGTACTACTAACATGTAGAGCTCGCAAAAATGAACCTAACGCAATTTGAATGGGTCAAATCAGAGTTAAAACAGAGATTTTGCGACTAAAACAAGATTAGTGGCAAAACTGTAAATATCAGAAAACGTATTCTTGAATTACCGAGACCAAATACGCTTTCAAAAGAATAAAACGGATTCGGGTTTTTACGTTTTGGACCGCGGGTTCGATATATAAAAATTAGAGGGGCTCTTTCGAAATATTACAGCCGAAGGGGTATCAACAAATCTGGACTGTTGGATCTCAATTGAATGCTCCAGATTAGATCGGGAAAAGGCCGCGCAGCGCTCCGACTGGAACAGGAGCCCGGCGGCGAGTCCCGCGGTGGCGCCATGATTGGAAAATGCCATACCTCGATTCTAGGCATCATTTAGCAAACGAAAAGCACAGGGATGAAGAACGAAACATGGTGAACTCACCTAGGGTGAAATCGAAGGCGAAGATAGTCCTAACGCGATGTGCCTCTCAAGATGGCGACGACTAGGGTTTGCGCTCATGGTGACCGAGCTCTCGAGCACTACAGCGACTGCAAAAAGGACGAGATGTGTGCGGTTGGACTCGGCATGTGACTTATATAGCCCGAAGGCACTCAAAAACAAGGAAAGTCGATATTGGGAGGCGAATACGGGCGTCGGCGATTTTGAAAAGGAACGATTCGTTCCTGCTTGAGGTAGAAGATGACGCAGGTCGCTGACATGTTGCGTCCACTGGTCAGTGAAACAAGGGATGGGGCCGGCTCATCAGTGAGCAGCAGGGAGGAGAGGGGAAACGCGGGTGCTCGCGCGCGAGCTGGGCCTGCGGCGGCTCGGCCCAGACGGACGCAGAGCAAGCGGCCCAGTGCGGGAGAGGGAGACGGAGCTGGAGCAAGCCGACGCGAGCGGCTGCTGGGCTACACAGGCCGAAAGCAGAGAAGGAGGGTGAGCTATGCCCTTTTTCTTTTCTTTTTTTCCAAAGCAGATTTTAAATTGGATTTTGAATCCTCTTTTGAATTTGAATCAACCACTCAATACAAAAAATCCAATGCAACAACATGAATGCACATTCATGTAACTATACCTTATAGTTGCTTTTAATTTAGGAAAAAAATATTACTTCTATGATTCAAATGCTCACAAAAATACATATTTATATCAAATTTTCCTATTTTGTAAAGAAGCAAATTTTAGGGTGTTACAATTCTACCCCCTTAAAAGAATCTTGTCCTCGAGATTGGATCGCTTACTCAAACAATTGCGGATATGTTTTCCTCAGATCCTCTTCTCTTTCCCAAGTGGTCTCATCTGCAGTGTATCGATTCCACTGAACCTTACACATCTTGATAGTTCGACTCCTCGTGACTCTTTCAGCAGTCTCTAAAATTCTAACTGGAAACTCTTCATATGTGAGATCCTCTTTAACGGTGAGCTCTTCTAACGGAATCTACTCCTCTGGTACTCGCAAACATTTCTTAAGTTGAGACACGTGAAACACATTATGCACACCTGCTAAACTCTCTGGTAATTCCAACTGATAAGCCACCTCACCACGTCTCTATATGATCTTGAAAGGTCTAATATACCTTGGTGCCAATTTACCCTTCATGTTGAACCTCTTCACACTCATCGTTGATGATACTTTCAAGTAGACATAATCCCCTACTTCAAAAGTCAACTCTCTTCTCCGAGTATCAGCATAACTTTTCTATCGGGACTGAGCTATTTTTAAATTATCTCTAATCATTCTCACTTGTTCCTCTGCATTCCGTAGCACATCTGGTCCAAACACTTGAGTTTCTCCTGTTTGATTCCTAAACAATGGAGTTCTATACTTTTGTCCATACAGAGCCTCAAAGGGTGCCATCTGTAGACTTTTCTGATAACTATTGTTGTAGGAAAACTCTGCATATGGCAAACTCTTATCCCAACTAGTACCATATTGCAAGGCACAAGCCCTCAACATATCCTCCAATATCTGATTAGTTCTTTCAGTCTGCCCGTCTGTCTATGGATGATACGCTGTACTGAAATTCAACTTTGTCCCCAAGGATTCATGTAGTTTCTGCCAATAGTGAGATGTGAATTGGGTACCTCGATCAGACATGATCTTTTTAGGGACTCCATGTAAACTTACTATCCTCTCCATATATAACTCGGCCAACATAGCACTGCTATATTTGGTCTTGACTGGTAAGAAGTGAGCAACCTTAGTCAAACGGTCAACTATTACCCATATAGAGTCAAATCCTCTCTCAGTGCGAGGCAAACCAACTATGAAGTCCATACCAACTTCATCCCATTTCCACTCAGGAATTTTCATAGGTTGTAGCAATCCTGTATGTCTTTGATGTTCAGCTTTCACTCGTTGACAAGTATCACATACTGCCACATATTCAGCTACATCATGTTTTAATCCAACCCACCAATACTTCTCTTTAAGATCCAGATACATCTTAGTACTGCCTGGATGGATATAATAAGTTGACTCATAAGCTTCACGTAGAATTGCTTTTCTCAGCGCCTTATCATCGGGCACACACAATCTTTTTCCAAACCATAAAGTTCCATCTCCGTCTATATGAAATCCTGGTGACTTGCCTTTTTGTATATTCTCTGCTATCTCTCTCAACTTTTCGTCTTTCATCTAACCCTTGCGTATTTCTTGCTCCAAAGTAGGTTCTAGTACCAACTCTACCGCATTTGTAGTAAATCCCAAGTTCAGATGCCTACATTCAACACACAACTCACTTGACATAGGCATCATTTGTACTTCATTGGCATAACTCTTCCTACTAAGAGCATCAACAACAACATTGGCTTTTCCTGGATGATAATGTACCTCTAAATCATAGTCCTTTATCAGCTCCAACCATCTACGCTGCCTCAAGTGTAGATCGGATTGAGTGAAAATATACTTTAAACTCTTATGATCGGTGTATATATCACTCTTATGACCAATCAAGTAATGTCTCCAGATTTTTAATGTGTGAACCACTGCGGCTAACTCCAAGTCATGAGTAGGATAATTTAATTCATGCTTTCTCAACTGCCTCGATGCATATGCCACCACTCTACCTTCTTACATAAGAACACAACCAAGACCCAAACGAGATGCATCACAATAGATAGAGAAGCTCTTACTCAGATCTGGCAATATCAATACAGGTGCAGTGGTCAATCGCTTCTTCAGCTCCTCAAAGTTGATCTGACACTTTTTAGACCATACAAACTTAGCATTCTTCTCCAATAGAGCGGTCATTGGCTTAGCAAGCTTAGAAAACCCTTCTATGAACCTCCGGTAATATCCAGCTAATCCTAAGAAACTGCGAATCTCACTCACATTGGTTGGTGGCTTCCAGTTCAACACATCCCTCACTTTGCTAGGATCTAATGAGATTCCTCCATTCGATATAACATGGCCAAGAAAAGAAACTTCCTTCAACCAAAACTCACATTTGCTTCGCTTGACATATAACTTGTGTTCTCTGAGCTTCTGTAAGACCAACCTCAAATGTTCAGCATGTTCTTCCTCAGTCTTGGAGAATACTAAGATATCATCAATGAATACCACTACAAACTTGTCTAGATTCCAGACTGTGCAGAAACTTTAACTTGTGACAGTTATATCTCTCGAACCAGATCAGATAAAAAGGTGATTCCAGTAGCATTTGTAAGATGCTTAAGTCTAGTTCCTCCCATAAAAAATTTATAGATTTTCCTTGAACCAATTTCAAGATATAACAGAAACATTGCTGACTGCTCCAGACAACGGCAACCGCAGAGACAAGACACAACGAACCCCAACTATTTATTCATGACTATAAAACTTATACTTTTTTTATAAAGGAAACTTGCAGACATGCCCACAAGTCTCAGCACTCATTACAAAAAGCCAAATCACAAATAAACATAAGGACAAAGCAACTATCACACTAAAGTTCAAACCACACGACAGACTCGAAGACTCAACTGACGTTACTAAGAACGTTCTTATTACATAAAGGACTCTTATTTTCTAAGGACGGGGCTCATGCTCTAATGTCTCATAAATCTTGGCCATGCCTTGGTTTGCTCTGAGTTCATCAATTGTTGCCTGGCACCTCTTGATGGTCTTCCCCTGTGCCTTCACCATCTCCTCTAACTGCAGCTTCCTCTCCATCATATCATAGACAAGGTTCACCATCACCCGAGAAAGTGGTTCCAACTGCACTGGGTCCACCATGGCCCATCCAAGGTCAGGGTGTGCACGAGGGAAGTAACGGTGAACATCATGCTTCATGCTATCAAAGCGAAGGTAGCGGAGGCCCATACATGCTTCAAAGGCGGCATCTTCAATGCTAGCCTCTATGGTAGCGTGACGACCCACGTGAGAGTACATCCTGTCCAGCTGGTATGCCCCCTTTTCCTCATCCTTAGGAAAAATACTTGCTCTTGCCTTTCAGTAGGTGTCCTCTAGTGGGTGCGTATACTCCTAGCAGACATACTCCACAGCTGAGTGCCAATCAGCGAAGTAGGCGGCGAGCATTCCCACCAGTCAATGGTGAGAGACAGCATCTCCTCCAGCCTTGTGGTAGATCTTCATAGTCCACCCCATTGGAGGAGGTGGCACATCCTCAGCAACTTCATCATGTGGTGGAGACGGGGGTTGCCCTCCACTATTAGCTTCCTCCTCTTCATCATCTTCAATCTCAATGATCTCAGGATCTTCTTCAGGCTCGGGTTCTTCCTGGGGAGGTGCTGGCGCTTGGATTGGTGCTTCAGGGGCCTGCTCCTGTTCCTAGGATGCTTTCTCTTGTGGCTCTTCAGGTGCAAGCAAGGCACGAGGTGGGTAGTGTCCTCCAGTGGTGATGCGGGCAGTCTTGCGGCCACGAACCATCTACAGAGTTTTTAGGATTTAATTAGAATGGAGGCAAAATTTCATAATAGAGTAAGACAAAATAAGCATAAAAATTTATCAAATAACAAGGGCAAGATGATAAGCATAAAATAAATGAATAAGGATACGCTAATACGACCATTTCTAACTAGGCTTGCGTCCTACAGTCAGCAACGCTTTGATACCAATTTGTCACACCTATTTTAAGGATAAAATGGAATGCATATTCTTATGTGTGCCCAAAGATCAATTCATACATAAGCTAACAAATTAAAAGAGAGTATCATCACAATTGCTTATTACATCATGAATATTATCATAAAGTCTTTACATAAAACCAGCGGAAAAAAAAAGATAACTCTCGTGGTAGCTCCATCACAGGAATAGTCAACTGGTGGACAACAAGTCTAGTACTCATTGTGGTAGTCCTCATCCCAATCCTGATATTGTGCCCAACCTGGTTTGTGTTGTAGATAGCAAGAGTGAGCACATATCGTACTCAACAAATATAACATAGGGTATATGAGGCCCAACAAAGGTATGACATGGTTTAACTGCGTTTAGCTTTTAGTTTGTCATAGTTGTGGCATATGAGTAGCACAAGTTTGCAATAAACCCTCCATAAACATATGATCAATGTAGATATGAGTAATAAATAGCAAAACACATAATACATTATATTCATCTATTCCATGAAGGTCCAAGGCCGCTCATGTCCGTGAGCACGGCTATTATAACAGTTTATTAAACTCTACGCAGAGGTGTACACTTTCACTATGAGTCATGGTTTCCAAATGCATGGGTTAATTACTCCCAAAACACCGAAAATCATATAAAGCCATTTGAAAGTTCGTCTAACAAATTAGGACCATTAGATTCACTTGGCAAGCAGATATAGGAACCCCCTTTTCACATGGCACATTCCTTCCCGGCTATACACATGGGACTAGAAGCTGTCCTATAGCCAAATTGTCAAGCCATTCTTACGCCAATGAAGGTTACCACTAATAAGCTAGAAAAATTCTTTCAAACAACTAGAGCCAGAGCCACATAGCCCCCACAGATGTACTGTATGTCCCGGATGTTCGTTCATAAATGAGTCCTTATGGAGAGAAACTTAGAGCAACAAATTATCCCCATGCTCTAGCTCCCTTAAACAATAATTAAAAGAAATTATATTTTTAGTGTTATTGCATATCTTATTAATCATATTACAAGATCACAGTTTATATTAGCACTAGCAAAGCTACCCAATGCAAATCCCCGCAGGTGACAAGGTATATATCAAAAACTAGGAAATCCTTAATGGCAATCAAGGGAGACACATGCAATATGAATTTATGTGATTAAAGTGAATAGGACAACAAGGAGATCCCATGTTATACTTGACTTGATCAAAATAGTTCTGCTGGTCTAGTTCTTCAAAATACTGCTCTTGATCACTGAAGAACTGCTCACCGTCTGGACTCAACAATAAACCCAACACACATGCATCCACAGGCGAACTCACCTAGGGAGAAATCGAAGGCGAAGATAGTCCTAACGCGATGCATGGCTCAAGATGGCAGCGACTAGGGTTTGCGCTCGTGGTGATCAAGCTCTCGACCACTACAGCGACTGCAAAAAGGATGAGATGTGTGCGGTTGGACTCGGCATGCGACTTATATAGCCTGAAGGCGCTCAAAAACAAGGAAAGTCGAGATTGGGAGGCGGATACGGGCGTCGGCGATTTTGGAAAGGAACGATTCGTTCCTGCTTGAGGTAGAAGATGACGCGGGTCGCTGACACGTTGGGTCCACCGGTCGGTGAAACAAGGGACGGGGCCGGCTCGTCAGTGAGCAACAGGGAGGAGAGGGGAAACGCAGGCGCTCGCGCGCGAGCTGGGCCTACGGCGGCTCAGCCCAGACGGACGCAGAGCGAGCGGCCTAGTGCGGGAGAGAGAGGCAGAGCTAGAGCATGCCGGTGCGAGCGGCTGCTGGGCTACACAGGCTGAAAGCAGAGAAGGAGGGTGAGCTATGCCCTTTTTCTTTTGTTTTTTTTTCAAAGCAGAATTTAAATTGGATTTTGAATCCTCTTTTGAATTTGAATCAATCACTCAATACAAAAAAAATCCAATGCAACAACATGAATGCACATTCATGAAACTATACCTTATAGTTGCTTTTAATTTAGGAAAAATTATTACTTCTATGATTCAAATGCTCACAAAAATACATATTTAAATCAAATTTTTCCTATTTTGTAAAGAAGCAAATTTTACGGTGTTACACAGTGCGGTGGAGATCCTCGAGGACGAGGATGAGGATGATAGCGCAACCCTTGTTACTCATTGGTGAGTAGTTAGAGTGCCTATTATCATTATTATCTCGCATTGTCCCGAGTTCTTTTGATGGCTCATCTTCTTTTTGTCTTTGGCAGTAAGCGGGGTTTGAGTTAGAGTTCTGGAGGAACTCAAGCTCCAGTCTTACCGGCCCTAGAGCAGGCTGGCACTGATATTTTTTTAGCCCCCATGCCCTCGCCCGAGTCTTCTGGTTGGCTTGGAAAAGTTGGTACGAAGAGGAGGAGCACCAAGTAAGTTTTTTCCTGACTTGTTTGCCATCCTTCTTTGATGACTTCTTTTATGCCTTGAAGATCATCGTCGACTTCCTCCCCCAATCCCCTATCAACTTCTTCTCAGTTGATCGGGTCCGTTCCGCTTACTGTGTCGCAAGACTCAGAGCAGACAGTTAGTGAGGCAGGGGCGGGAGAAACGGCGACCTAGGTCGAGCAGATCGCTATGGAGTCACCATACTCCGAGGCGGTTATGACTGTGGTAGAGAAACTAACTGCGAAGGCAGCTGGGGGCTCTACCGTGCAGGATATGGCTTTGGTTGTGGTTTTCACTTCTTTGCCGTCTCCCCCTCCTGCTAGCCAATTTTTAGATAATCAGCATTTGGAGGACGATGTGGTGTTGGAGTTCGATGCCACCCATCGTCTGTCAAAGCTGACCGTGGCTTGGGAGGGCCTCTTGGCTAGGACGACTTCTTTTGGAGAACAGCTTCAGGTAGGCATCTTTTTTCTTCTTCTTTTTGGTGGTTCAGCTTCTTTTGCTTCTTTTTCTTATTTCCTTCCTTTTTCTGTGGGAGAAGTCTTTCTCTCAGGATCACTCTAGCTTCTTTGGCTCGGGTGAGACTGAGAAGAGGCTAGCCTTTGAATGGAGCCAGCTGAAGGCACAGTTGGCCAGTAAGGAGGTGGAGCTAGATACTAAGAGCCAAGGGTGCCAAACTTCAAAGAGGGCTCTGCGCGCGTAAGTCATTGAGGCGGAGTAGAGGAGGGATGATGCCATAGCCGCCTTGCGAGAGTCATCTGGAAAATTTGACAGTCTCAAGAAGGAGTGTGAAGGTATCCCAAGTTCTTATATGCGTTGTTTCCTCTTATCTCTTATTTCTCTGTTATTCATTTGTCTGACTTTCTCTAATTGCCTTGATCAGCCCTCCATAGAGTAAGCAGAAGCTCTCGAAGAATATTAAAGAGATGAAGATATCGATTTGCTCTAATCATAATAGGGCTGAGGAGGTAAAAGCTCATGCTGAAGAAGAACTCGCTCACGCCCAGCTGATTAGACTTGGTGCTGACCGGATCTTGTGTAGGGAAGGAAAAACCATTGATGATTTGTCCAAGAAACTGGCGGTATCTGATCAACGGTTTGCCACCTTGTGGAAATCTTTCAAGACCGTTGCCAAGCTTCTTTGGACTCCTGAAGATGATGGAAGGACCTAGGGCGACTTCATCTTGCTGATCCCAGTACGCCTCCAGAGTTTTGTTAAGAAGGGGATCCAGACATGCGTTAAGAATGTCTTGGCACATGTCCAGGTTCTTTCTCCGATGATCCCTCTGGAAAAACTTAGGGAGGAAGCCGATGATGACAACTACTTAGAGTCCATCGAAAAGGCTGAGCTTGAAGTTGAAGATCTGGCCAACTTCATCGCCGAGAAGCTTGATATTCAACTCTTCTTCTTATGATGAAGCTGACAGCTAGGTTTTGTAGTGCCTAGACACCTCCTTCTTCCTTTGTAAAGATATAGTGTATATGTTATCTTGTAAAAAAAACTCTGGTTCTTTGGGTACATCTTTACTATCTTGCTTGGATTATTCGAGTATTCATCCTTTTGTGACTCTTTTCAACCTTTTTCCCCAGATCGTGGAACTTTCTTTAGCTATGTGCTGGATCTAAGCCTTAATCATTGTAGGTGTGTCTAGGTGCTTTAGAGTTATGTCCCTCAAACTAGTTGTGCTCTTGTTTTTGCGTATTCATGAGTCTTGACGAGCATCGGCACTAGGTAAGTCGTGTTCTTTTATCCGGTGTGGAAGATAGGTCGAGTGTTGGCTTGACAGCCTTCTTACTCTCATTCAAGTCTGAAAAGACTTGGGATAGGGTGACCTCAAGCCTGGTTAGCTCTTTTACTTTCATCCGGGTTGAATAACTCTAGGATAGGGTGAGTGCTATTTAGCTCTCATCCGCACCGTGGAAATAACTCAGGATAGGTCGAGTGTTGGCTTGGCAGCCTTCTTACTCTCATCCAAGCCCGAAAAGACTTAGGATAGGACGAGCTCAAACCTGGTTAGCTCTTTTGCTCTCATCTAGGTTGAATAACTTTAGGATAGGGCGAGTGCTATCTGGCTCTCATCCGCACTATCAAAACAACTTGGGATAGCTCTTGTGTTGGCTTAGCAGCCTTTTTACTCTCATCCAAGTCTGAAAAGACTTGGGATAAGGTGAGCTCAAGCCTGGTTAGCTCTTTTGCTCTCATTCAGGTTGAATAACTTCGGGATAGGGTGAGCGCTATCTGGCTCTCATCCACGCTGTGAAAACAACTCAGGATAGGTCGAGTGTTGGCTTGGCAGTCTTCTTACTCTTATCCAAGTCTGAAAAGACTTGGGATATGATGAGCTCAAACCTGGTTGGCTCTTTTGCTCTCATCCGGGTTAAACAACTCCGGGATAGGTTTTGTAGATCTTAGTAAGACAATTGTAGGTGAGGAACATTATCTTTATTACTTTGATCATGAATCTTGATTACATAGTATTTTCTTGCTGCAGAAGAATCAGTCATGTGCTTTTTAGACGTATAATCTTCGTAGCTAGCTGATGTGCCATGAATTTCTGATTTGTATTCTGTCTTCGGTTATCAGCTCATATGTTCCCGGTCTGGTGACCTTGGTGACAATGAAAGGGCCTTCCCATGGGCTGAGCAGTTTATGACATCCATCTGCCTTTTGTATTCTTTGAAGCACTAGATCCCCGACTTTGACGAAATGAGGTTGGGTACTTTTGTTGTAGTGGTGTTTTAAACCTTGGAGGTAACGAGATGACTGTAAGGTGGTGTTGACCATGACTTCTTCTGTACTGTCTAGTTCTAGCCTTCGGGTGTGTTCGGCTTCTCATTCATCATATTGCTCAATCCTTGGTGATGTCTAGATCAGGTCGGCGGGTAATACAGCTTCTGATCTGTAAACTAGAAAAAAGGATGAGTATTCGGTAGCTCTGCTTACTTGAGTTTGTAGCCTCCATACTACTTTGGGCAACTCTTCAATCCACTTGGATCCATAGTTCTCTAGTTCTTCATACAACCTGGGTTTTAATCTGGCTGGTATAAGTCCATTACCTCTCTCTACTTGTCCATTGGCCTCTGGGTGTGCGACTGATGCATAATCTATGCTGATGCCGTAATCCTGTGCCCAACTTTTAAATTCTATAGTCGTGAAGAGAGAACCCAAATTTCTGATGACTCGATTGGGCATGTCGAAGCGGTGCATGATGTCCTGAATTAACTCGATTGCTTTGGATGTGCTGTATTTCATGAGTGATTTATATTTGATCCACTTGGTGAACTTGTCAATAGCCACAAAGATGTACTCAAAGCCGCCCTTAGCTTTCTTGAGAGGTCCTATGTCACACCCCAAAATTTTTAATTTTGGGTTCTGCTTAGAAAACACTAAATAAAATAAATGATTTCAATATTTGAATAAATTTATTAGATAAGTTAAGTTGTTGCTAATTTAGTATAGAAAATCATGGTTTTAAACTTTTTGATATTAATTTGATAATGTGGTGATTGCGTAATGCTTGTCTTTGGTGTTGGTGAGTGCTATTATTTTCAAAATACCATAGGACGACGTTTACTTCTCATTGGAAAACTTTTTGGTATTTTCTAGATTTAAAATTTCAATTTTCGTGAGCTTAATCTTTTTCCTTGATCTCTTCATCAATATTTTCATGAGCTCCAAATACTTTATTTGGGTTCGTCTCATTCTAAAATATCTCTGAGAATTTTTCTCTGAATTTTCAGAGTCTTCGGAGTATTTTTCGTGGCTTAAAATTCAATTCTGGACTTTTCTAGAATTATTTTATCCATGAAATTAATTAATTTCGAAAATAATAAAATATCTCAGATTTCCTCATGCCCAAAGGCCCATGTCTTTATTTACTAATGGGCTTTAATAATTAATTAGGTCTATTAGTAAAGGTGGAGGGTGCAACATCAATTAGTACCATATTGCTAGTTGATTGAAGGTGGAGAGTTTTCCTCCCTATATATACATACCTATCCGTTGGGCAAAGCACACCAAAACTACCGTAAGAGGAGTCCCTAGTTTGGGAAATCTCTGGTGTAGTAAATTATTTTTTTCCTCCTTCTCTTGCCGCCCTGTTTCAGATCTCGCCGAAGTTCCGCATCTACAGCTTACGTTCTGACGAACTTCCGACGAAGGTTCGGCGAGCTTTTCCAGCCACCTCGGACATCTCCAGCGAATTCCGCTTCCACCCCGAGGTTCGTCTCGTCGTCCTCTTCACCGGCACATCTTTCTTTTCACGAATCCATCGTTGGTTCGTCGTTTCCCTAAACTTCTTTCCCTTTTCCGGCGAGGAACATCCATAGCCGCTCATCTTCTTCGGGTTCTCCGGCCATCCTGCGCCTGCAGCCGGCCCGTGTCACCTGCAGGATTCACCGCGCCATCACCTGTCGGGCCTCACGCCGCAGCTCCACGTTGCCCGTCCGCGCCCCTGCTGCGCATGTCATGCGAGCACCTACGGTGCTCGTGGCCGCCTAAGGTGGCTGTGGCCACTCGACCACCAGCCGCGCGAGCCGAGCGGGCCTAGCCCGATGCCGCGCCTCCATCGATCCTGCCGGCCGAGCCCCTGGCCGAGGCGCCCCTCCCTCCCTGCCTTGCTAACCTTGCTCAATCGGCATGGCAGGCCACCAGGTCTGTACGACCTGCACAGGAAGAGAGGAAGAAGATGCTGGTAATTACAAGATTGACATTGTTCGTATTATCTCCGCCGTTTATTCGCTTTACGTCCGATTCGAGTGATTCAAGTCGCGTTAGATTCGTGTAGTCACGCTCTACGTGGTAGTACCAACGTTGGTCATGTCTCATAATTATAAATTTATTGATTTAGAAACTTTTTGATTAATAATTATTTAATCGTTGTTAATTAGAAAATAACTAAGGGTTGCAATTCCATTCGCGTCGTGTCGTGTTTGTGTCGACGTATCATGTCACTTGATTATGAATTTATTAATTTAAATAGTAATTAGATTAATATATTTATTTAATAGCTTTCTAATTAAAAGAAATTCCGGTTTAAATCCGTTCTTGTTGTTTTGCAATAGTGCCGATCGAGGTTATGTGTTAGCAACAACGTTTAACATGTCTTACTTCCTTAAAATTTATAAGTTAGATATTAATTTGATTTATGCTTGTGCAATTGAGTTTCTAATTAAACACAACACGTGCAGTCTGTTCTAAATTAATGTTCATTTAATTAATATTAAACTAAATGTTTTTTGAATTATAAGATGTTTAGTTCAACCTTAAAACATAAGTGCTTTCGTTCAGTTGTCACTTGTTTAATATATATATATATAGTTCAATATTAAATTAATTAATATGATTAGTGTACAGTATATTTTAAATTAAAATTTGCTTAGTCTAAGTACGTTACATATATGATAGACTTGTGTAGATAATTTCATATTACAGCACGTATCTGCTCTTCATAGTTATACGGCTTTAATCCTCGAGCATTTATTCGTTTGAAATCTGTTTTGCTCCAATTAAGTTGCGTTAGATTCGCATCGACGTTCTCTGTGCAGTAGCACTAATGTTTTTCATGTCATATGCTTTTCCATATATAGCTGAATATTATATTAATTAATATGTTTGTTATTAGTTTTATAATTAAAAATAATATATAATCTTGTCACGTCAGTCCTTTGTAACTAAGCATGAACTTAGCTTTATAGTGTTGGCCTTCTATAAGTAAATGTCAACATGATTATTGACCACTTAGATATGTGTTTATTAATTATAATTATAATTTGCCTCATTTAAGCATGATTCATATAAAGCCACGTCAAATGCAATTTTGTTGATGTGTATTTATTGTCTTTAATCTATTAAAAACAACTTAAATTTATAATCTCGACGTCTTGTAAATAAAATGCTAACTTGATAAATAACAACTTAAATGTTTTGTTTTTAATTATAACTTGCTTAAGCTAATCACGAGATATGGTGGATCGATTTGTTGTTATCATGCGTACTGTGCTTACTAAATCATATATGCTTAAGTGACTTAAACAATATTAAATGTTAATATGGTGAATGTCAACATTAATTTCTTTTCATTTATGATGACTTTCTTGGGCAACCTTGAAACATAAAGTAGTTCGATTAGTCTTCTCTCATGTTTTATGTTATCTAAACTATAAATATTTAGATGACTTCAATACTATAAAATGTATATAAATAAAATATGACCAGGGTTAAACCTAGCTTTGTAATTCAATTGATTAATCTAATTTTAGAATATTTCTTCAGAATGTTTATCACCTTATTTCAATAACTAAAATGCATTAAGTTTATAGTCGGTCTTCTGCGTTATATTGTAATCATCTTGATTGTCGCGTGTCCTATTTAATGGTAGCTTCGTTATCCATCGTTCTTGCGTTTCATGACTGTAGCAACGTACCGTGTCGTTTAGTGTGCTATCTTTTAAAGTGTTTCTTTTGTTTGATGCATGTTCTTAGATGTGTGTATTGTTTATTTGTGTTTCTTGGTTGTTGCGAGTAGAGGAAGCGTGGTTCGTCAGCGCTAAAGACTAAGAGCTGAGGACCGACAATCAAAGCAAAAGTTGAAGACCGAAAGATAGCAGCTAAAGATTCTGAGTAGCTTAACTTTGGGAAAAAGGCAAGTATAATATGGGATCATCCTTGTTACCTATTCACTGAAATTATCATACATATGCATGTGTCCTCCTTGACAACCATAGAGATTATAACTTAGCTATTGATATCTTGTTTCCTTGTCACCTATGGGTTATGCATTTGGATAGCTATTGATAGTGCTTAATTATGAACAATGATATTGTAATTTGATTAATGGATTAAGCAACCAACCATTAAGATGATTTTATTACCGTTGAAAGGGGGCTAGAGCAAGGGGTTATATTGATGCTCTGGTTTCTCTCCATAAGGACTTATCTGTACGTGATCATCCGGGATTGACAGTACAGCTGTGAGGGCTATATGGCTCTGGCTCTAGTTGTTTAAGAGACCTTTCTAGCTCGTTAGAGGTTACCCTTGTGGCGCAAATGGGGAAAAGCAGACTGTGGATCCCTAGGACTGGTTGTATCACACAGACTGACTTCTGAAACCTAGCGGCCCTAACTTGTTAGACGAACTCTTGAATGGCTTTATATGGTTCTCCGGTGTTCGGGTTTGATCTCCCCACACATTTGGAAATCATGACTCACAGTAAAAGTGTACACCTCTGCGCAGAGTTAAAAACTGGTATACTAACCGTGCTCACGGATACGAGCGGCCTTAGAACATCTACAGATAGATGATCACTATTGTTATATCATGCTTAATTACTGTTATCATTATTATGCTCATGTTAATGCTATTCATTATCCTTATTACAATTGATCATTGGTTCATTAATGGGAATTGGAATACCTTGATGCTACTCAATTGCTAAATATATGATGATTATGATGATTAAAAGCTAAATGCAGTCAAACAGTGTCTAGCCTTCTTGAGCCTCATGAACCCTGTGTTATACTTGTTGAGTTCGACATGGACTCACTCTTGCTATTTCCCCACACTCCAGTGTGTAGTAAGGTCCTATTCAGAAGAAGGATAAAGAGGTAGTGGAGTTTCCAGAAGTTTTTCAGAAGTGTTTGGCATATGGAACCACCAGTCAGCCGTCCCTGAGAAGAATAGAGCCTGAAGTTTAGTCACCGTTCCGCGATACTCTGATATAAGTGTTAATATAGCTATGTATACGTTATATAATCACATTGTTTCTGATACTTTTTCATTCTGACATATGTGTGGACTTCCTGGGCACACATATGATTTGCCTGAATTTGTTCTTTAGAAAACCGGGTGTGACAGAGTGGTATCAGAGCGGTGTTGACTGTAGGACATATGCGAAGTAGTACCGGATGTATTCTAAAACTCATTTTACTATAAAACTATTTTATCATCCCTTGACTCATTGATTTTGACTATTTCCTCTTCCTTGTTTGGTTGTATCCTCTCCTTGATAGCTTCCTTTCAGCTATTATTTCTTACTCTCATGGTTTTTGTTTTCTTATTTTTTTAAAAAAATTCTGATCTCACCTGGTTCAAAGATTCGATGGCCTTTCATCATCCATAATTTTCCCTTAGGATGACCACCATTGTTGAAGAAGTACGTGTAGTATCGATGATGTGATGTGTGCTTGTTTTGCTTGATGTGTTGTTTGTGTGTTGTCCTTGTTCTTGTGTTTCAAAAGTGGCTCGGAAGGTATAAGTCTTGTGGAGTAGCTCGATCCATGTTAAGTGGGGTAGTGTCATCTTCTATCCTACTTAATTTTTCAATCAATCCTAATTCTTGTTGTCTTTTCCCTATATCGTCCTTGCCTACTCTTGGTTTCCATGCTTTCTCCTTTATCTTAACCCAATGGAGGATAAACACATAATGGACGCATCCATAGTAGCAAGCCTTCAAGAAAGAGATATGTTCAATGACATCACTAGGTGGAACAAGATCTTTGTTAAGTGGGGTAGCATCTGCTGTCAACAACAACAATTCCTGAATATCTCAAGCGACGAGGTACGAAGAACTGAAGATCAAACTTTATCTTTCTTTTCATCTTTTGGCTATCTTCAATCCATGTCTTATATCTCATCAACACAAATCAAAGAAGCATGAAGACTTTAAGATTAGTATAATCTATCTCTCTAGTCTCTCTGAATCTCGTTCCTACCTTGTCCTGTCTTTTTAGAACAGTCTGTCTTCCTTAGCTTATATCTCTATTTTTGGATGCCCAAAAATCATGGATAAATTCTGAACAATAGTAGACTTCAATATCTTTATCTGACCGTAAGAACCACCCTGATAGCTATTATAATTTGGGATTTATGAAAATCACAAGGTGGCGCATCTGTGCTGTCAGCAACCTAGAATAGTTTCTGTTGTGCACAGTTTTTGACTACATTAGCTGCAGAATCTAGAGAAGTGTTTTATAAGAAAGTTATAGTAAATTTGATAAGCTTTCCAACGGTATAAGCACAATATCATTAGATTCATAGAACTTGAGTTATAACTGCATTTCTGCACTGCTGTTTCTCTGCTCGCGAGAAAGTGCAGGATTACTTGTTCTTGGATATGCTCATGAGTCTCTTTGAGATGACAGAAGGACACAATGGTAGTTATCACTCAGAAATAAATGCAAGTTATCCTTTGGTATTCTCTAGTTGATCTCTTCTTGAGGGGAGTTGCCGAACTAAAAGACGATACAAGTTGGAGGTTTATATGTTCTATGTTATCACCTAGAAGCATCAGCTATCTACATGGTTGCAAAATCACTATCGAGCGCAGATATCCTTTCTCAGAGTGGTAATCTATTGGAACCATTTATAAGGATTGTAAGGGTCTAAAGGACACCTTTACAAAGTTGGTTTTGAGTTTGTGGCATCATCATTGGATAAGAGCTGATCAGAGAAGCGTGAAGATTTGCAGATTAACTTTATCTTTCTTCCTAGTCTCTCCAAATCTCGGGACGAGATTCCTGTTAAGTGGGGTAGAATTGTCACACCCCAAAATTTTTAATTTTGGGTTCTGCTTAGAAAACACTAAATAAAATAAATGATTTCAATATTTGAATAAATTTATTAGATAAGTTAAGTTGTTGCTAATTTAGTATAGAAAATCATGGTTTTAAACTTTTTGATATTAATTTGATAATGTGGTGTTTGCGTGATGCTTGTCTTTGGTGTTGGTGAGTGATATTATTTTCAAAATACCATAGGACGACGTTTACTTCTCATCGAAAAACTTTTTGGTATTTTCTAGATTTAAAATTTCAATTTTTGTGAGCTTAATCTTTTTCCATGATCTCTTCATCAATATTTTCATGAGCTCCAAATACTTTATTTGGGTTCGTCTCATTCTAAAATATCTCTGAGAATTTTTTTCCTGAATTTTCGGAGTCTTCGGAGTATTTTTCGTGGCTTAAAATTCAATTCTGGACTTTTCTAGAATTATTTTATTCATGAAATTAATTAATTTCGAAAATAATAAAATATCTCAGATTTCCTCATGCCCAAAGGCCTATGTCTTTATTTACTAATGGGCTTTAATAATTAATTAGGCCTATTAGTAAAGGTGGAGGGTGCAACATCAATTAGTACCATATTACTAGTTGATGTGAAGGTGGAGAGTTTTCCTCCCTATATATACATATCTATCCCTTGGGTAAAGCACACCAAAACTACTGTAAGAGGAGTCCTTAGTTTGGGAAATCTCTAGTGTAGTAAATTATATTTTTTCCTCCTCTTGCCGCCCTGTTTCAGATCTCGCCGAAGTTCCGCATCTACAGCTTGCGTTCCGGCGAACTTCCGACGAAGGTTCGGCGAGCTTTTCCGGCCACCTCGGACATCTCCAGCGAATTCCGCTTTCACCCCGAGGTTCGTCTCATCGTCCTCTTCACCGGCACATCTTTCTTTTCGCGAATCCATCGTTCGTTCGTTGTTTCCCTAAACTTGTTTCTCTTTTCCGGCAAGGAACATCCATGGCCGCTCATCTTTTTCAGGTTCTCCGGCCATCCTGCGCCTGCAGCCGGCCCGTGTCGCCTGTAGGATTCACCGCGCCGTCACCTGTCGGGCCTCGCGCCGCAGCTCCACGTTGTCCATCCGCGCCCCTGCTGCGCATGTCGTGCGAGCACCTGCGGTGCTCGTGGCCGCCGCAGGTGGCTGTGGCCACTTGACCACCAGCCGCGCCAGCCGAGCGGGCCTAGCCCGATGCTGCGCCTCCATCGATCCTGCCGGCCGAGCCCCTGGCCGAGGCGCCCCTCCCTCCCTGCCTTGCTAACCTTGCTCAATCGGCATGGCAGGCCACCAGGTCTGTACGACCTGCACAGGAAGAGAGGAAGAAGATGCTGGTAATTACAAGATTGCCATTGTTCGTATTATCTCCGCCGTTTATTCGCTTTACGTCCGATTCGAGTGATTCAAGTCGCGTTAGATTCGTGTAGTCACGCTCTACGTGGTAGTACCAACGTTGGTCATGTCTCATAATTATAAATTTATTGATTTAGAAACTTTTTGATTAATAATTATTTAATCGTTGTTAATTAGAAAATAACTAAGGGTTGCAATTCCATTCGCGTCGTGTCGTGTTTGTGTCGACGTAAACTATGTATTAGTAACAATGTTTATCATGTCACTTGATTATGAATTTATTAATTTAAATAGTAATTAGATTAATATATTTATTTAATAGCTTTCTAATTAAAAGAAATTCCGGTTTAAATCTGTTCTTGTTGTTTTGCAATAGTGCCGATCGAGGTTATGTGTTAGCAACAACGTTTAACATGTCTTACATCTTTGAAATTTATAAGTTAGATATTAATTTGATTTATGCTTGTGCAATTGAGTTTCTAATTAAACACAACACGTGCAGTCTGTTCTAAATTAATGTTCATTTAATTAATATTAAACTAAATGTTTTTTAATTATAAGATGTTTAGTTCAACCTTAAAATATAAGTGCTTTCGTTCAGTTGTCACTTGTTTAATATATATATATATAGTTTAATATTAAATTAATTAATATGATTAGTGTACAGTATATTTTAAATTAAAATTTGCTTAGTCTAAGTACGTTACATATATGATAGACTTGTGTAGATAATTTCATATTACAGTACGTATCTGCTCTTCATAGTTATACGGCTTTAATCCTCGAGTATTTATTCGTTTGAAATCTGTTTTGCTCCAATTAAGTTGCGTTAGATTCGCATCGACGTTCTCTGTGCAGTAGCACTAATGTTTTTCATGTCATATGCTTTTCCATATATAGCTGAATATTATATTAATTAATATATTTGTTATTAGTTTTGTAATTAAAAATAATATATAATCTTGTCACGGCAGTCCTTTGTAACTAAGCATGAACTTAGCTTTATAGTGTTGGCCTTCTATAAGTAATTGTCCACATAATTATTGACCACTTAGATATGTGTTTATTAATTATAATTATAATTTGCCTCATTTAAGCATGATTCATATAAAGCCATGTCAAATGCAATTTTGTTGATGTGTATTTATTGTCTTTAATCTATTAAAAACAACTTAGATTTATAATCTCGACGTCTTGTAAATAAAATGCTAACTTGATAAATAACAACTTAAATGTTTTGTTTTTAATTATAACTTGCTTAAGCTAATCACGAGATATGGTGGATCGATTTGTTGTTATCATACGTACTGTGCTTACTAAATCATATATGCTTAAGTGACTTAAACAATATTAAATGTTAATATGGTGAATGTCAACATTAATTTCTTTTCATTTATGATGACTTTCTTAGGCAACCTTGAAACATAAAGTAGTTCAATTAGTCTTCTCTCATGTTTTATGTTATCTAAACTATAAATATTTAGATGACTTCAATACTATAAAATGTATATAAATAAAATATGACCAGGGTTAAACCTAGCTTTATAATTCAATTGATTAATCTAATTTAAAATATTTCTTCAGAATGTTTATCACCTTATTTCAATAACTAAAATGCATTAAGTTTATAGTCGGTCTTCTGCGTTATGTTGTAATCGTCTTGATAGTCGCGTGTCCTCATTAATGATAGCTCCGTTATCCGTCGTTCTTGCGTTTCATGACTGTAGCAATGTACCGTGTCGTTTAGTGCGCTATCTTTTAAAGTGTTTCTTTTGTTTGATGCATGTTCTTAGATGTGTGTATTGTTTATTTGTGTTGCTTGGTTGTTGCAAGTAGAGGAAGCGTGGTTCGTCAGCGCTGAAGACTAGGAGCTGAGGACCGACAGTCAAAGCAAAAGTTGGAGACCGAAAGATAGCAGCTAAAGATTCTGAGTAGCTTAACTTTGGGAAAAAGGCAAGTATAACATGGGACCATCCTTGTTACCTATTCACTGAAATTATCATACATATGCATGTATCCTCCTTGACAACCATAGAGATTATAACTTAGCTATTGATATCTTGTTTCCTTGTCACCTATGGGTTATGCATTTGGATAGCTATTGCTAGTGCTTAATTATGAACAATGATCTTGTAATTTGATTAATGGATTAAGCAACCAACCATTAAGATGATTTTATTACCGTTGAAAGGGTGCTAGAGCAAGGGATTATATTGATGCTCTGGTTTCTCTTCATAAGGACTTATTTGTACGTGATCATCCGGGATTGACAGTACAGCTGTGAGGGCTATATGGCTCTAACTCTAGTTGTTTAAGAGACCTTTTCTAGCTTGTTAGAGGTTACCCTTGTGGCGCAAATGGGGAAAAGCAGATTGTGGATCCCTGGGACTGGTTGTATCACACAGACTGACTTCTGAAACCTAGCGGCCCTAACTTGTTAGACGAACTAATGGCTTTATATGGTTCTCCGGTGTTCGGGTTTGATCTCCCCACACATTTGGAAATCATGACTCACAGTGAAAGTGTACACCTCTGTGCAGAGTTAAAAACTGGTATATTAGTCGTGCTCATGGATACGAGCGGCCTTGGAACATCTACAGATAGATGATCACCATTGTTATATCATGCTTAATTATTGTTATCATTATTATGCTCATGTTAATGCTATTCATTATCCTTATTACAATTGATCATTGGTTCATTAATGGGAATTGGAATACCTTGATACTACTCAATTGCTAAATATATGATGATTAAAAGCTAAATGCAGTCAAACAGTGTCTAGCCTTCTTGAGCCTCATGAACCCTGTGTTATACTTGTTGAGTTCGACATTGACTCACTCTTGCTATTTCCCCACACTCCAGTGTGTAGTAAGGTCCTATTCAGAAAAAGGATAAAGAGGTAGTGGAGTTTCCAGAAGTTTTCAGAAGTGTTTGGCATATGGAACCACCAGTCAGCCGTCCCTGAGAAGAATGGAGCCTGAAGTTTAGTCACCGTTCCACGATACTCTGATATAAGTGTTAATATAGCTATATATACGTTATATAATAACATTGTTTCTGATACTTTTTCATTCTGACATATGTGTGGACTTCCTGGGCACACATATGATTAGCCTGGTTTTGTTCTTTAGAAAACCGGGTGTGACATCCTATTTGATTCAGCCCCCAGCAGGAGAACGACCAAGCGGGCGGGATGGAGATTAGATTGTGTGCTGGGACATGAGCCTGTCATGCAAACATTTTGCAACCTTTACATTTTCTGACGAGTTCTTCTGCATCTTTTAAAGCAGTTGGCCAGTAGAATCCAGTGCGGAACGCTTTGCCGACCAATATTCTTGAAGCGACGTGATTTTTACAGCAGCCTGAGTGGATTTCGTCTAAGATCTCTTTGTCTTTTTCTAATGAGACACATTTGAGGAGTACTCCTGATGATGTGGCTCTTCTATATAGGTTGTCTCCCATAAGGATATAGTTCTTGCTTCTTCTAATTATCTGAGTAGCTTCTTCTTTATTTATTGGTAACTTATTTTCTTTGATGTAGTCGATGAAATCCTATGTCCATGATTTTGTGATTACCAAAATCTGGGTTGTTGTTGCTGGGAGTTCAGGGGTTATCTCACCGGGTCGTTTGATAGAGGGTGCTGATAACTCCTCTATGAACACACCGGGTGGGACCTTCGCTCTGTCTGATCCTAGCTTTGCGAGGATGTTTGCTGTGACATTTGAGTCATGCAGGACATGTAGAATTTCCAATCCTTGAAAGTTTTTCTCTAGTTTACGTACTTTGGTACAGTAAGCATCCATGTTATCTTTGATGCAATCCTAATCCGTGTTGACTTGATTGACAACTATTGTTGAATCACCATAGATGAAAAATCGATTGATTCTAAGGGAGATAGCTACCCGGAGCCCATAGATGAGTGCTTTGTTATTTGCTTCATTGTTCGTGGCTTGCCATAATATCTTAAGGACATATTTGAGTTGCTTTCCATTTGGAGAGATGAAGAGAACGCCTGCGCCAGCTCTACCTAGTTTGAGTGATCCATCAAAGTACATCTTCTAATGGTCGAGGATGGCATCTGGCGTAGGTTGTTGGATTTCTATTCATTCAGCTATAAAATTAGCAAGGACTTGAGATTTGATCACTTTTCATGGGGTGAAATCAACGTTGAGAGCGTCAAGTTCAACTGCCCACTTAGATATGTGTCCTGTTGCGTCTCTATTATGTAGGATGTCTCCGAGTGAAAAATCTATTACCACAATAATCTTGTGGCTTTCAAAATAGTGGTGAAGTTTGCGGGAGGTGATCAGGAGGGCGTAAAGTAGTTTTTATACATGTGGGTACCGGATTTTGGAATCTGATAGTACCTCACTAATGTAGTAAACTGGTCACTGTGTTTTGTACACGCGTCCCTCTTCTTCTCTCTCCACGACGATCGCTACGCTAACCACCATAGAAGTTGCCGCAATGTATAGCATCATGTCTTCGTGCTTCATTGAAGGTGTGAGAACAGGCGAGGAGGTGAGGTGTGCCTTAAGGTTTTCGAAGCCTCCTTAGCTTTCTCTATCCACTCAAACTTGCCCGTTTTCTTTAGTAACGTGAGGAAAGGTAGCCCTTTTTTACCGAGTCATGATATAAAACGATTGAGGGTTGCCATGCAACCTGTTAGTTTCTGCACATCTTTGACACATTGTGGAGGGCCCATCTCTGTTATAGATAAAATTTGTTTGGCACTGACGTCGATTCCACGATGACTGACCAAGAATCTGAGTAGTTGTCCTGATGGTACTCCGAATACACATTTGTTTAGGATCAATTTCCACTTCCACTTCTTTAGATTCTCGAAAGTTTGTTTTAAGTCTTCAATTAGTTTGTTTGGGTTCTTTGTCTTTACTACTATGTCATCCACATATGCTTTCGTGTTCTCACCAATCTACTCACCAAGGCATGTCTGGATAGCTCTCTAGTATGTAGCACCAACGTTCTTGAGTCCAAACGACATGGTTTTATAGCAGTAGGCACCGAACGGAGTGATAAAAGATGTCTTGCTCTGGTCTTCTTCCTTGAATGTGATCTGATGATATCCTGAATAGCAATCAAGAAAAGACAATATGGTAGATCCTGCTGTTGAATCAACTATCTGATCAATGTGTGGTAGTCCAACCGAGTCTTTCGGGCAATGTTTGTTGAGATTGGTGTAGTCGACACACTGCGCCACTCGATCGTGTTCTTTTTCTGCACTAAAATTGGGTTGACCAGCCAATCTGGATAAATGATTTCTCTTATAAATCTTGCTGCCATCAACTTTGCAATCTTCTTTTTAATTGCCGCCTTTTTGTCGGGTGAGAATCATCGTAGTCGTTTCTTCACAGGATTGGAGCCTTCATTAACATCAATTCTGTGCTCAGCCAACTCTCTTGGGACACCTAGCATGTCGGCCGGCTTTCAAGCGAAGATATCTTTGTTGTCCTAAAGAAAGTTGGTGAGCGCGAGTTCCTATTTTGCCGAGAGGTGGGCACTGATGGTCGCCGTTTTGGAGGGATCACTGTACCTAGGTCGATTTGCTTCACGTTGGCTTCTTTTGGAGGAGCGAGAATGCTAGGCTTCTTGGCTGGGATCTCTAGTTCTTCTGGGTTGATTTCAGCTGCTACAGTTGCTATCTCTTCTCTTTCGCTGGCTGCTTGTGCTTTTGCTGCAATCTGGATTGCTTGTACGTCACAGTCGAAGGCACGCTTCCGGTCACCTCTGAGGGAGAGGATCCCGTTGGGCCCTAGTATTTTGAGCAAGAGGTATGGGTAGTGTGGTATCGCTATGAACTTGGCTAATGTTGGTCTTCCAAGGATAGCGTGATATGAATATTCAAAGTCTGCAATCTCAAATTTGATGAACTTTGTATGGTAGTTTGAAGGAGTCCCAAAAATAACCGGTAGATTGATCTGTCCAAGTGGCATGGTTGCCTTGCTGGGTACTATCCCATAGAAAGGAACGCTTGTTGGAGTAATCATCTCGCTGACTTCTAGTCTAATTTTTCTTAGTGTTTCTAAAAATATTATGTTGAGTCCAGCTCCCCCATCTATTAGCACCTTTGTGTTTGCACCGAATTTTGGATAGTGGGAACATCAAGGAGAGATAGTTCAGAATGAATCGACTAAATGACGATATCGGCTAAAGCAAAGGTTCGTCTATCTAGCCTCGAGGACAGTATTATCGATTAGGAATCGACATATCGGACTCTACAAGAAGGGAAAGAGTAGAGCCTGAGTTAGCTTTTTAATTTAGGAAAGTATTGTCTTAGAAGTCGTAATAAGGGTTTGTGTTCAGTTAGGACTCGTGTCAAGTCCAGGGTATAAATATAAACCCCGGCTATTATCAATAGAGAAGACTATGGTGCGGTTATAATCCTAGTCGGATCCAAAAAAAGGTGTCCTAATCTAAATACGGAAGATACTTTCTTATAATCCTAGTCCGGCTAGTCTGGCCTATTCTACTCGTATTCGGCGTAGCAGTTGCTGCACCCCTTCCTGCTTCGGTCCGTGGGCAGGCCAGAGCCCACGACTTGTAGTCATATCGCTGGGGAACCCTGTGGGTCCCGTATCAATAGCATGGTTACAGAAATCACTAGGAGGAAGGATCAGAAATTTTTCCCTGAAAGGAAGGGATTGTTGGCTCATGTTGGGTCCCACATTCTTCTGGGCATCACTAACGCACATTGTCGCGGTAATTGAAGTTTTTTAAAAAAATAACTATAGTTGGAGCATCCAGCTTAAACAGATGCTTAATCATTTCACCTCGACTACGTACACGGTGTGTATTGAGATATTGTGCATATAAGATGTTGTAGAAAGGTAGAACCTTTCAATCATTTCCTCTCTTTCTTTTTCCATTCCATTTTTTCTTTTTCAACTTTAATATTTAAAGTCATTACAATGTATAATAATAATGCTATAAAATTCCCGCAGCAACGCGTGAGGTATCATCTAGTATCCTAAGCCTTTAAACTAAAAAAATTCAACAAGATGCACCTATGTACTTTGAACCAATTTGGCCTTGGGCCCCTAAATGAAATGCATCAGGTGGGGATCCTCTCCCCTCCATAGACTTCTCAAAAAAATCCACAAGTCTTGTGAGATTTGTTAATGCGAGTACACCTAAAAAGATTTTGTGAAAAATTGGGCACAAACCCATGCCAAGCAGGCACTCCATGGCTCTCGGCCATGGTATAGCTCCTCCACCACCTGTGTTTTGATCCGCATGAAAACAAACATAGGTTAACTTACATGGAGCATTGGATCAATGACAGTTGATCAAGTGGACCAACGGAACCAATGGATATTCTAACTCGCTATACCGCTTGTGTATCATATGGATATCCTTAGTATCACCATGTTCACACACTTTTCTATCTTAACCATGTCTATAGTTTACAGTAACTGGTAACTAAGTTAATAAAAGGTTGTGTCCTTTATTTCTCAATACTCTTTACTTATTCTCAGAGGAAATTGACTATATATCCTCTAGAATACTGTAAGGTGAAATGATATAATTGTGTTCCTTGTGTTTTTTCACATACCGTGGTAGATCTCGAGGGAATATTCCTTGTTGATTTGACTCTATCATAACTAGGTGTGGGTTCAAAATTGGATCTATTTTATTCAATCACATCTCACTTCAACCCCTAGATGAAACATTACCTTATCTATCTATCCCCACTATAAATTTGTCTCAACATACGAGGTATTCACATCATCCCTCACTAAGTATCCACATATCTCTTGCTAATAGTCACATCATCCTACTAACTTTTAGCTTCTTAATTGCAAGGTATCCATATCATCTCCACTTAATTTCATTTCAAATTCTTTGCAATTCCCGTAGCAACATGCAAGGTATTTTCTAGTCTATATATACTATAAAGACAAACCCCACTAAGCTAATTATCTTGAACCTCCTTGCGCCACGTTATCCACTTATCCTTTGCAATTAACATAAACCCCACTAAGCTATTATCTTAAACCTCTTTGCGCCACGTCATCCACTTATCCCTTTTAATTAACACCGGCTAATCATGTGCATGCATGCGTAGTAGTAGTTCGTCTTCTAAGTTCATGCACACAATATAGTAGTAGATATATTTAGTTGTCCACATCAGAATGCTAAAATATAGATTTCTCCTTCATACCCGCGACAACGAGCATGGAGTCCTCCTAGTTATATTCATTCCTCAACACTTAGGGCCTTGGTTCCCCCATGCTAAAGTTTAGCTACTAAAATCAATGACTAAACTTTAGTACTTTTGTTTGGTTCTAGTGACTAAAAGTGACTAAAGAGCATTAAAGTAGTTCAATAAAGACCAAACTACCCCTAATGAATGTCCAAATCAGGGTGGGACCAGCAATAATGAGGGGCAACTCTTGTCCATTGGGCACTTTAGCCCACTTTTAGCTACCCTTGGGTGATTAATGTGACTAAACTATTTTAGTACCTTTTTAGTCAGTTTGTTTGGTAGTTTAGTAGCTAAAGTGAAAGTTTAGTAGCTAAACTTTAGCTGGGGAAACCAAACAGACATGCCCTATGTCTCAAGTTCGAATGGCCAAGGCACAAGCATATTTCCCTTACTTTTTAAATATCAGATGCTCCCATCTTTATCCACTCAAATTCTCCATTGGGCTTCGAAGGTCAATACACCCATCCATGTTGCGGCTAAAATCATCTATTGGGTCTTTTGACACAAAATTCATATTCACATCTCTCATAAAGTTAATTCTCACTATAAGTCTATCTCAACATGCAAGGTATCCACATCATTCTCCATTAACTATCTACAGCATATCCTACTAATAGTCATGTCATCCTACTAACTTTTAGCTTGTTAATTGCAAGATATCCACATCATCTCCACTTAATTTTATTTTAGATTCTTAGAAATTCTCACTGCAACGTACAGGTGATTTACTAGTTATATTCATCGTTCCTCAACACTTAATGGTGCCCTATGTCTCAATTTCAAATGGCCAAGGCACGATATTTCCCCTTACTTTTTAAATGTCAGATGCTCCCATCTTTATCCACTCAAATTCTCCATTGGGCTTCAAAGGGTCAATGCACTCGTCCATGTTACAGCTAATATCATCTGTTGGGTCATTTGGACACAAAATTGAAATGAAATGAGTCGTTCAAATACACATAAATTTTCAAATATACCATGTATTTTCCACCATCAAATGCATGCTTCCAAGCTATGTTGGAATTTATATGGGCTTGGCCCAATAACCAACTGTGAAATTCCTAATAAATCTCAAAGGCTCATTCATGTGAGCAAGGGGGATGTGGGAACTATTTAGTATCACCTTGCTTGTTGAAGTGAAGGTAGCCATACTTAAACATGGAAGTCCTCTCCACTTCCTCAAGTCTAGGGTGAGGAGGAGAAAGAGAAGCCCACACGCGCGCACTCCCTCGCCTCATCTCGCCGAGGCAGGGTGAAGGGTGCGTGCACGCGGCACCTGCGTGAATGGTCCGCCGAAATCCGGCTCCTCGCCTTGCGGGAGCGCGGTCTCCTTTTGCAGTTTTAGTTTTTGGTTTTTTGGCCTTTAAGTTGTAGAGTCTTAAACAGTTACAAATTAAGAGTCCTAAAATGACTTAGATCGTGATCGCGACACGAGGTCGGTTGGACATAACTATATAAGCAACCTACCAGTCACACTAAAATGTATCTAATTGAGCTAGAGTTTTTGCCTATTCTTGCTCTTGCGCTGCCGCTGTAGCTACTCCAGTCCGATCGCTTGCGTGCACCAATGACTGAACGAGTAGGTCTCCGGAACCCTAGTCTTTGCGATCCTACACCGGGAGAAGGTGAATAAGGTTTTCGGGAAGCACTATCCGTGCGACTGCTCCTAACTTTTACAACGGGTCGTCTTCCATCCAAGTCAGGCGGCGCTATGTCCCGGTGTATTCATCGTCAACTACGTCGAGCTCTCCCTCCACCTCTCATTGACGACTTCGACGACGACTTCAACATCAACGACGTCGACTTTGTTCCATCATCACCACCATCTGCATCACCAACCACTATATCTACAGTCGGCAGGTATAATCCTCGTGATCTAATCTTGTTGTTCATACTATTCAATATGTTGATCTATCATGCTAATATGCTATACATGCTTGATCTAGTTCATCTGTTTTACATGATTTATATTCTAGTTTTAATCTAGAAATTGCCTAATTACTTAACAATCCAAAAACTATATTATAGACCGTTTTTAGAATTATCTATGACTAGTTTTGTTGACGCGCTGAGGCCGAAAAAGTTTTCTGGTGTGCATTTTAAGAGGTGGTCTGTCAAGGTCACGGATTGACTTACTGCCATGAAAGTTTTTTGAGTCAAATATGGCTTGCCTGAGGAAAATATCTCTGATGAAGATATGAGAAAATTCTAGGAAGCAAGTGACATTTTTGTGGGAGCTGTGCGTAATGTGCTTTCAGATTATTTGTTTGATTCGATGATGCACATAAAAGACGCAAATGCTATGTGGGATCATCTGAATGCTACCTATGGTGCTTCAGATGCAGGCAAAGAGTTATATATCATAGAGAGTTTTAATGACTATAAGATGCTTGCTAACAAATCAGTAGTCGAGCAAGCTCATGAGATTCAGCGCCTGGCTAAGGAACTTGAACTCCTTAAATGTGTCTTACCCAATGAGTTTGTGGCTGGGTGCATTATTGCTAAATTGCCTTCTTCATGAAGGAATTTCGCCACAAGTCTCAAACACAAGAGACAAAAAATATCAGTTGAAAACCTGATAGCATCTCTTGATGTTAAGGAGAAAGCTCAAGCTAAAGACAACATTGAGAAGGGGAACGAGGAAAAAGCTAGTGCCCACTTCGTCCAGAGAAACCATAGTAAGAACAAGGGAAAGCCTAAGCAACCTGCTTTCAATGCCAAACAAAATACTGCCTTCAAGAAGAAGAAGAAGAAAGACAAAGTAGAGCTACCTTGCTTCGCGTGTGGAGAGCTTGGTCATTTTGCTAAAGCTTGTCCGAAGCGAGCGGACAAGAAAGAGAAAAAGAAAGTCAACCTCGTGACTGCTAGCAGTGCTAATGACGGGTATGGTAATTTTCCTACTGTACTTTCAATGTTTTAATCTCTAAATTGGTAGGTTGATACAGGTGCTAATACTCATGTGTGTGCTGATATCTCTTTATTTTCTTCTTACCAGGGGCTCCAAGGTTCCTCTGTCCTGATGGAGAATGGGTCACATGCTTCTGTTCATGGTGTTGGCACGGTAGATCTGAAGTTTACTTGGGAAAGATTGTGCAACTGAAGAACATGCAACATCTCTACTATTAGCAAGAACCTTGTCAGCGTCTCTCTTCTTTTGAGAGATGGGTTTAAGGTAGTGTTAGAGTTCAATAAAGTAGTTATGTCTAAGCATGGATAATTTATTAGTAAAGGCTATGATTGCGGAGGCTTGTTCCGCTTATCTTTGGTAGATTTTTGTAATAAGTCAGTGAATCATATTTGTGACATAGTTAATGATAGTTCGAGTGTTTAGCATTCTCGTTTATGGTTTATGTCATGTGAACTTTGGTTTGATGTCACATTTATCTAGCTTGAGTTTAATTCCAAATTTCACTATCTAAGCGCCATAGTTGTGTGCAATCTAAGTAACCTCGAAAGCCTCACAAGGCAGCGGAGGAGAGAAACTTGGCACCTCTAGAACTCATACTGATCTTTGCGAGATGAATGATACGTTGACAAAAGGCGAAAAGAGATATTTCACGACTTTAATTAATGATGCAACTAGATTTTGCTATGTTTACTTGCTGAAAACTAAAGATGAAATGCTAGACTATTTTAAAATCTATAAGGCTAAAGTTAAAAATCAACTAGAGAGAAAAATTAAATATCTAAGGTCAGATCATGGTGGTGAATATTTTCCTTTATTATTTGATGAGTTTTGTGTGGAATATGGTATTATTCATGAGAGGACCGCTCCCTATTCGCCCGAATCAAACATGATTGCTAAGAGGAAAAAACTACATGCTGACTGATTTGGTGAACGCCATGTTAGACGCTGCTGGTCTATCTAACGCAAGGTGGTGGGAAGCTTATTGACTGCGAGTCATGACCTGAATAGAATTACAAACAGAAATAAAGAGACAACTCCATATTAGAATTAGGTTGGAAGGAAACCATCACTTTCATACTTGCGCAAGTGGGGGATGTTTGGCGAAAGTCAATGTTCCAATTTCTAAGAAGCGTAAGCTTGGATCGAAGATTGTGGATTATGTCTTTTTAGGATATGCTCACCATAGCATTGCCTATAGATTTTTAGTAGTAAAATCTAAAGTTCCTTATATGCATGTGGATATAATTTTTGAATCTCATGATGCTATATTTTTTGAAAATATATTTCCTATGAAAGATATGTATAGCAATACTAGATTTTCCTTTAAGATAGCTCCTAATTTTACTATACCTATTGAGTCTCCTGTTGAGTCACTTGAGCAACCACTTAAAGAAGTCCTTGAGGAGAATGATAATGAAGTTCTTGTGGAAACAAGAAACGAAGGATTGCAAAATCCTTTGGTGATGATTTCATTGTGTATCTTGTGGATGATACTCCTACCTCTATTACAGAGGTATATATCTCTAGATGCATATGATTGGAAAGAAGCTGTTCGTAGTGAGATGGACTCGATTCTTTCTAATGGAACTTGGGAGCTATCTGAGATATCTTTTGGTTGTAAACCAATTGGATGTAAGTGGGTGTTCAAGAAGAAGCTTAGGCCTAATGGTACTATTGACAAGTACAAGGCTCGACTGTGGCTAAGGGTTATACCCAGAAGAAAGATGAGGATTTCTTTGATACTTATTCACCTGTTGCTAGAATGACTACTATTTGAGTGCTACTTTCTCTGGCTGCCTCGTATGATCTTCTTGTTCATCAAATAGACGTGAAGACAACTTTCCTTAATGGAGAGTTGGATGAGGAGATTTATATGGATCAGCCTGATGGGTTTGTAGTAAAAGATGAAGAGCAGAAGGTGTGTAAGTTACTGAAGTCTTTGTATGGCTTGAAGCAAGCACCTAAACAATGGCATGAGAAGTTTGACACTACTTTAACTGGTGCGGGCTTTGCTGTTAATGAGGCTGATAGGTGTGTGCATTATCGACATGGTGGGGGCCAATCTATTATATTATGTTTATATGTTGATGATATTCTAATCTTTGGAACAAACATTGATATTATTAATGAGGTCAAGTTTTTTGTCAAAGAGTTTTGACATGAAAGATCTAGGAGAAGTTGATGTAATTCTAAACATTAAGCTGATTAAGATAGTGGGATTACCTTGTCACAATCTCACTATGTTGAGAAGGTCTTGAGCCGGTTTGGCTTTATGGATAGCAAGCCTTCTCCAACACCTTATGATCCTAGTGTGACATTGAAAAAGAATAAGAAGATTGCTAGAGATCAATTGAGATATTCTCAGATAATTGGTTCACTCATGTATCTAGCTAGCACAACCAGACCAGATATCTCTTTTACCGTGTGTAAGTTGAGTAGGTACATGTCCAACCTAGGTGATGATCATTGGCATACACTTGAAAGGGTCTTGCATTATCTCAAAGGTACTATGAGTTTTGAGATTCACTATTCTAGGCACACAGTTATGTTAGAGGGATATAGTGATGTGAACTGGATTTCTGATATTGATCAAATCTACACCACTAGTGGGTATGTCTTTACTCTTAGAGGTGGCACAGTGTCATGGAGGTCTTGTAAACAGACTATTTTGACTAAATCAACCATGGAAGCAAAACTTACTGCTTTGGATACAGCTTCTGCAGAGGCAGAGTGGCTGCGTGAGCTCTTGTCTGTCTTGCCGGTGGTTGAAAAACCAATACCGGCTATTCTTATGAACTTTGATAATCAAACAGTGATCACTAAAGTAAATAGTGCTAAGGATAATGCGAAGTCAATAAGACACGTTAAAAGACGTTTGAAGTCTGTCAAGAAATTGAGAATCCAGAGTAATAATCGTGGCTTATATACAAACAGACAAAAACCTGGCAGATCCCTTTACAAAAGGCCTATCACGGAATGTGATAGAAATCGCATCAAGAGAGATGGGTATGAGACCTATGTGACTTTGCAGTAGTAGTAACCCAACCTTTTTGATCGGAGATCCCGTGACTAAGGATCTGAAAAAAATAAACTATTGGCAAACTGAGGAGAGTATAATTATAACCCTCTCTATGTGAAGATGTAATACTCTCAAAGCGTTAAGGCACTGTATGGTAGGTTGGCTAATGCCTTAATATGTTCTATTGGCTTTAACAAGCGAAAATGCTATCCTACAGAGCATTCTTAAAAGAATATATCTATATGAGTTTGATTGTATAACGTCGCAGTCTATGAGACTTGGGTGGTCTCTAGTAAGCTCATGAAGAGACCAAGGAGTACGATGTATATGCTCCACCCACGGAGTAAGGCTACTGGCAGCCAAGTACTAGTTTGGCTTTGAGTAAAGCTCATTCGCACAAAACTTACAATTTAGGGCGTAGTCCATTGTTCAAGTTGTGGATGAGTGTAGCTTGAGATTCTAGACGGAAGTTCAACTTCACAGTCTCTACCGAAACACTGATATATCAAACAGTAGCAAGAACAGGCAAATCTCTAAATGGGTATTTGAGATCTGGTTGGGGATTGTTGGAATTTATATGGGCTTGGTCCAATAACCAATTGTAAAATTCCTAATAAATCTCAAAGGCCCATTCATGTGAGCAAGAGAGGATGTGTGAACTCTTTAGTACCACCTTACTTGTTGAAGTGGAGGTAGCCATACTTAAATATGGAAGTCCTCTCCACTTATTCAAGTCTAGTGTGAGGAGGAGAAAGAGAAGCCCACACGCGCGCGCTCGCTCGCCTCGCCGGGTCGGGGCGCGGGCGTGCGACACCTGTGTGAATGGTCCGTTGAAATCCAGCTCCTCGCCTTGCGGGAGCGCGGTCTCCTTTTGCAGTTTTAGTTTTTGGTTTCTTGACCTTCAAGTTGCAGAGTCTTAAATAGTTGCAAATTAAGAGTCCTAAAATGACTTAGATCGTGATCACGATACGAGGTCGGTTGGACAGAACTATATATGTAACCTAACGGCCACGCCAAAACGTATCTAATTGAGCTAGAGTTTTTGCCTATTCTTGCTGTTGTGCTGCCGCTGTAGCTACTCCAGTCCGATCGCTTGCGTGCACCAACGACCGGACGAGCAGGTCTCTGGAACCCTGGTCTTTGTGATCCTGCACCGGGAGAATGCGAATAAGGTTTTCGGGAAGCACTATCCATGCGACTGCTTCCAACTTTCACAACGAGTCGTCTTCCATCCAAGTTAGACGGCGCTACGTCCTAGCGTATTCGTCTCAACTGCGTCGAGCTCTCCCTCCACCTCTCATTGACGACTTCGACGTCGACTTCGTTCTATCACCACCACCATCTGCATCACTAACGACTACAGCTACAGTCGGCAGGTATAATTCTCGTGATCTAATCTTGTCGTTCATACTATTCAATATGCTGATCTGTCATGCTAGTATGCTATACATGCTTGATCTAGTTCATTTGTTTTACATGATTTATATTCTGGTTTTAATCTGAAAATTGCCTAATTACTTAGCAAGCTAGGCAGCTGACGTGTGAGTTCGCTTACTTCCACTGTTTGTCTTTACAAACCTATGCTTTGAGAGTTTTTTTACTAGTATCACTAACCAGAGACTTTGTAAGAACCTTCACACTAATCCTCATGAAATACGCTACATAATGCCATGTCTTAGAAATATCATAAAAACTGTGAGATCGTGTCATGGAAAATTGGTTTGAGAAGAAATTAGCACACTGCAAAGTGATTGAAATTTCGGCATATATAGGGGTGATGTGCATGTTCTACTTATTTATGCTTGTAACAGCATCATGATTTAATCTTTTGGGCGTTCGGGCTAAAAAACACTGCATTAAACATGATCACTGCATGAGACGTAAATAGGAAATGTATGGACTATGGTGTGATATTTATCTTACCCAGTGTGGCTAGGATTATGTCGTGCAGATAGCGTGATTCATGTATATGTGTCGTGTGCAACGCATGCATGGGTGGCTGTTGAGCTAGCGGGTTTGTATGTGGGTTGCATGGAGCTAGACGTGTTGGCTAAACACATATACAAGTTTTGTACACCTAGCCAACACGTCATGGCTAAACACATTTCAAAATGGCACCATATGTATTCCATTCGTGCTAAGTTTTGTACTAAACACATGTCAAAATGACACGTATAAGTGCCGCGAAAATGGAAAAAATATGAATGGAATATAAAATAATACAAAGTAAGTAGTAAATAAAGCTTATCATAACCGGATAAAACTTACATGGTAGATATATGAAAAGAAAAGCAATTTTGATTAGCCCACATCAAATTCCTTCATGAACCTTTAATGTGTGTCACTTCAATGTCACTCGAGCATGAGCAAAGGCTGATGAACTAGTATGCCATAGAATTCTTACCATTGGATTCGTATTCAAAACAATTTCTTAATGACTTTGATGTTACAACTATCAATAAGATCTTGTAGAGAACGTTTATAAGGGGAGTACTAAACATAAATAGTCGACAGAGGAAAACACTTAACATAACTGCCTCAGTATCGAAGATTTCTTAGGCTCGAATTCGTCTGGATCAAGGATCATGATTGGGCTTGTTATGTTGCTTAGCATCATGTACAACTTAACAAACAACTCTATTCTTTTCTTTGTGGGCCACTAATTTGGTACCACGGCCCACGAGTGCCCACAGCAGTCAGGTGTCACCCACGGTATCCAGTGATCGATTACTCGTGAGTAGCCACACGATCAGTCCCCCGCGGTAGGGCACGGCAGTCGGCACGCTGGGCGCGCAAGGCGCATGATTGCCGCGGACCCAGCCGTGTGTGCCCGCGTCGTCACGCGCCTGATTCCGTCGTTCCGCGGCGCGCGGCCGGCACGCAGCCGGGCGTGGCCTCTGCGGCTCTGCGCACATCCAGCGCCGGTACGCCCGCCGCCTGCCTCCGCCGGTCCGCCCCACGCGGGCCTTCCTTGTTCAGGGTGTGTTTAGCTGGGGTGTGTTCACTCCGCGAAAAGTAGCTGAAAAGTTAATGTAGCATCTTTCGTTGTTATTTGGCAAAATTTGTCTAATTATAGACTAACTAGGCTCAAAAGATTCGTCCCGACATTTACAGACAAACTATGCAATTAGTTATCTTTTTTACCTACATTTAATGCTCCATGCATGCGTCGAAAGATTTGATGTGATAGGTGGAAGAGGAAATATTTTAGGTTGGGAGAGGGAAGTGAAAGGCCTTGGATGTAAAGTATGTGTAAAGTTCCTATAGCACTTTTCATTATTATTTGGTAAAATTTATCCAATCATGGACTAACTAGGCTCAAAAGATTCGTCTCGACATTTACAGACAAACTGTGCAATTAGTTATTTTTTTACCTACATTTAATGCTCCATGCATGCGTCCAAAGATTTAATGTGACAGGGAATCTTGTAAAATTTTTAGAATTTTAGATGAACTAAACACTGCCTATTGTCGTTCCTATCCCTGCTCCCGCCGCGCGCGAACGGCCGGCGGGACCCGGCGGCCATGACGAGGGCATCTGCAGACCGCAGGCTCTTGCAGCCGCGGCAGTGAACGAGAAGTGGGCAAAGCCTCGCCATGTACATGGAACTCGTTCGCGATCGAAATCGCGCCAAGGCAACACTGAACTCAGAAACGAAATGGAGGAAAAGGTTGCACAAGTTTTCCTTTTCAGAAGCCGGAACGTAACACTACACTAGCCGAGAAGCTGCTGTACTCCCAAGTCTCCAACAGCTACTAGCAAAAACACCGCCAAAGTGATCATTACATGTACTTCCGCAACATTCGCCGTTTCTGATTGATTTCAGATGAATCCGCAAATGATTTCAGATGAATTACAGTCTTAGCGCAATCTACGGTTCATATGATGACCCTGACACGCCACACTCACCTGCCAAGCAGTACGAATCAATCCGTCGGCCGCGTCAGCCATAGGGAGCTCAGCGCCCGGAGCCGCGAGAAGTAGTCGCTGACGACGAGCAGCGCGCGCGCGGCCTGGCGCGTGGTCAGGATCCGGTGCACCTGCTTGAGCGTCTGCTGCCGCAGCAGGTCCGCCTGGCGGAGGAAGTTCTCCACGGTGGCGAGCTTGCTCATGGCGACGGCCATCTGGCCCATGTAGTTGGTGACGGTGTCGGCGGCGGACGCGGACGGCCCCGGCGCCGGGGCGGCGGCGGCGGCAAGCGT
Organism: Saccharum hybrid cultivar R570; assembly: GCA_038087645.1. NCBI lineage: Eukaryota > Viridiplantae > Streptophyta > Magnoliopsida > Poales > Poaceae > Saccharum > Saccharum hybrid cultivar. The sequence goes on from JAQSUU010000304.1 coordinate 3,682,526, forward strand.
GTCCCCGAGGGCCTGCTGCAGGGCCTCCATCCCCTGCGACAGCGCGTCCTCGGCCTGCTGCAGCGACTGCTGCAGGCTGCAGATGCCCACCAGCTGCTGCTCCGTCAGCTGCGGCTCCACCTGCCGCGCCACCACCTTGAGCAGCTCCGACGACCGGAACCCACCCAGCCACATGAAGAACCGCTCCGCGGGGCTCATCCACATGCCCGACAGCACGTGGAACACGTCCGTCCGGGTGGCCACGCCCTTGAGCCGGAACATCTCGTCGTAGTGCAGCATCGCGCCGTCCACCAGCACGCCCAGGTCGTCGTCGCCCATCTGCGCGCTCAGGGCCACCCGGAGGTCGTTCATGTGGTGCTGGTGCTCGTCCAGCCACCGCGCGTACTCCAGATCGAACGCCAACGCGCCTGCAACGGGATGGCGACACAGATTAGACTGACTTTGGTTTGCACAGGATCAGATTTCAGAACTGCTATGTATAGATAGATGCCTGTATGTATATGTATGGAAACAAGACTTGAGCAATGTAAAAGATTATTTGCCTCCGGTGGAGCCTCCATGATCGCTGGAGCGTCCACTTGCAATGAACATCCCCTGTATTATAGTTATACCAAAGGCCATATACAATCAGTGACAAAATAATACATTTTTCTTTTATAAAAAAAACAGATAAGGAGTTCACCTGCTGCCTTGCCCTCTGAAGCTCCTGCTCAAGGTGAGCCAGCTTGGACCGGCTGTTCTCCAGCTCCACAATGTACGCCTACAGAACAAAATTGCACAGTGCTTGAACAATCTTGCAAGTGGCAACAGACATAACATGATACAGTAAAACTATAGACAAAACTCAGTAAGCCAAGGCAGCATGCCTCCATACATTATTGTTCAACTTCAATTACCTGATATGCATCAGGGAAAATAAAAGGCAATCTTTTACTTTTATTTAGCAGACAATTGTTGGTTTGTGGTTACCCCTACTTTAGCAAGAAGCCAAGAACACAGGATGGAATGCCCTGCATAACAACGACAAAATCAAAATGTGCAGAAGCTTCCGTAAGGGATGATCACCTTCTTCCTCATCCGGCTTTTCCGGGCCGCCTCGCGGTTTTGCGCAAGCCTCCTCTGCGCCTGCCATGGCACAGCACCAACCAGTCACATTTGCTACATTGGTTCTAGTTTTTTTCCACATTGTGTTCACAAGACATGACATGGCGGCGCACCTTGTGATCCCTCGATTCTACCTTGCACACCGGCAAGGAGTTCTCGTGCCCATCGACGCTCTGCGTGATGGCTCCACCCTACGACGACGACGGCGGCGGCGCAATCACATGTCACAGCATACAAGGACATCAGGTAGAGTTCATGGCAGGCATACTGTGGAAACCAAGATCGAAGTGGAGTAGACACGAGCAGAGCAGACCATCTGCGCGTCGTAGCGGTGGTTGCCACCGCTGACGTCGTCGACGTCGGTGGAGGCCGTCTCGGCGAGCGGGCTCGTGACGACGATGCCGGAGTCGCCCCAGTTCTCGAAGTGCGCCGCGGCATGCGGCGCCGCCCACGGCATGCAGAACCGGGCGTCATCCGCCGTCGCCACCCCCGGCGGCGCCATGCCAAACGGAACCGCCGCTACTCCTCCTCCATGCTGCACAGAGACAGAGATAGCCTCCGTCATTCATTCACACTCGAGAGAAGCCGCGAGGACGAATGGATCGTCTTGGGCATGCAACAAAAGCTCAGTGAACTCACCGCGGCGGCGAGCGGCGGCACGAAGGTGGCGCAGGCGCTGAGGCTGCTGGAGGACTTGGAGCTGGGGTTGGGGCCTTCACATCACATTAATCCCGCGATGCGCGTGCAACAGCCAGCCATGAGAAGAGAGAACAACAACGCGCGCGCATCCAAGAAGGAGGGAAACAAAATGCGGAGGCGAATAAACAAGGCAGGGGCAGGGCGTTACTGCGCTGGAGCTCGGGGAGGATGGTGGCGCCGTCCCCGACGTGGCGGTACCCGGCCGCGCCCTGCTCCACCCAGCAGCTGCAATGCAAATGCAAATGCAAATGCAACCACCGCGCCGCACGGCACGAGGCGGGGCCGCGCAAGGCAACAACACGTTAGCGAGCCGGACGCGCCGGTCCAAAGGGCAAAGGGAGACAAGCGCTCGCGCCGCAAGCGACACAAGGAGGGAGGGAGGAGGCAGTGTTGGTGCTGCGCGCGTGGCACCACGTGTTGCCTTGTGCCCTCCGGCTTGCTTACCGCTTACCTGAAGAGGTGAGATGACTGATGATGCATGGCACGCCGGCACGGGCAGGGATCACACCAGCGGCAAGGCGACGACGAGGAGGACGAGCTGGTGCCCGTGCACACCGTGGATGGACGGATGTGAGCTAAGCTTGGCTACCGGAGACGAGGCCGACGCCGTGCATACGCGTCTGCTGCCGGGGTTAAAGGGGAGGGAAGGAAGGAAGCAGGGGGATGCACGGGAACGCGGTGCGAACTGAAGATAGGATCATCAGAGCCTAGTATAGCGTCATAGCCAGGAGGAGGGATCGATGGAAAGATACGATCAGGGCGCGTCAATTTTGGTGTCAGGCCGGCTCATCCATGCAATCCGCACATCCAATCCATCATTCAGTCCATCAGAGATCAGGCGTCAATCAGTCGTTTGCGACGGAGAAACGCAGGGTGGCAGCCTGGCAGGCAGCGACAGAGAGCACAGAGCAGCGGGCTTTTTTTACTCGGCGAAAAATTTTGGGTGTAATGCTTGTGTTTCGACGTCGGAGGGTTCGGATATTAATAAAAAATTAATTACATAACTGGTCTGAAAATCTCGAGATGAATTTATTAAATCTAATTAATCTATCATTAATATATGTTTACTGTAGTACGATATTATCAAATCATGAATTAATTAGACTTAAGAAATTTGCCTCGTAAATTTAACGTAATCTATATAATTAATTATTTTTTATCTATATTTAATACTCCGTACATATGTTAAACATCCGATATGATTGGCCAAAAATTTTAGGCGAGCAACTAAACACCTCCTGACGACGCGCGTGGTTGCGTGTGCGCCGAGCCCCGGTGCTGGCATGCTGCTTCGCTCGAGGTGGAGGAGCCGAGCCTCGAGCGGCAGGAACAAGGAAGAGGTGGGCCTGGTGACTGCGAGAGCACACTGGTAGCCATTGTTGTCCGCTCCTATGCCGCCGCTTTGACTGGGATAGTGGTACAGTACGTGAGCAAAGACAAAAGGGGAGCAGGGTGACACCTGAGACACGATTAGGAGGTAATCCCATTCCTTAAAAACACGTAATTTAAATTTGAATCAAATTAAAAAATTCCTAAATCTAACTAAATTTATAAAAGTAGTAAATATTAACCTCCATACAAGTTTACTATAAAATATACTCCATATTCCACAATTAATCTAATAATACTTATTTAGTACTAGAAATGTTAGTGTATTTCATATAGATTTAGTTAATAGAACTGTTTGAATTTTTTAAAACTCAGTGTATTTTTTGACAGACGGCCCTAACACAAAAACAGACTTTTGTGGTTTAATATTTGAACAACGTAATGGCATGTTTGAAATGCTACAACTTCTTTTGATAGGTATGCTAGATACGATTTTTTGGGGTGGGGGGGTCTTATATTCACGATCAAGCCTTTAAATCAAGTTATGATTCGAGCACCTACAATCCTTACAACACTGCTCCATATTGTGTAATCGCAAAAAAACAACCATGCACAACATCATTTACCTCACGAAAAGACTTATCCTGCAAAGTGAATCGAGAATATAAACACCTTGTTCGTTTGAACTTATCAGTCAGAATCAGCCAGCTATTCAGCAGTATTTTTCTCTCACAGCAAATTAGTATAAGCATCAGCCTCAGCCGCTTTTGCCACCAGCCGAACATGAGAAAAGCGTAAAGAGCGCAATCTGACATATCAAATAAAGGCCTTGTTTAGATGGACAAGTCGGGCGGCCGAATCGGCGTCTGTCGAAACACTATAGCAGCTTTTGTTTTCTAGTGTAAAAAATTATTCAAAAAATAATTAATTAGACTCAAAATGTTCGTCTCGCAAAGTACAACAAATCTGTGCAATTAGTTTATGATTTCATCTACATTTAGTACTTCATGCATTTTCCGGCATTTTGATGTGACGAGGAATCTTCTTTTTGCATAGTAGAATTTGAAGGTGAATTTGGGTACCTAAACAAGGCCAAAGATATAGAGTATATCAACCTGACACGAGGTTAAAGACTTTGAATCGAAAGGACTAATTGACATGCTACTTTGCCATCTCGGCCTTGTTTAGTTCCTAACTTCTTCCTCTAAATTTTACTATGCAAAAAGAAGATTACCCGTCACATCGAAATATCGGCAAATATATGGAGTACTAAATGTAAATGAAATTAAAAACTTATTACACAGTTTTATTGTACTTGGTGAGACGAACATTTTAAGCCTAATTAATCAAAGTTTAAATAATTTTTACCAAATAAAAATAAAAATTGTTACAGTATAATGTGACCTGCACTATTCCAAGTTGGGGCACCCAACTTGGAAACTAAACACGGGCCTCCACTCGGATACTCATGTAGCTCAATGCCCCATGTGTACTCCACCGGTGCCTTTCATATCCTATATGAAAATGTTACTCCCTCTGTCCCACAAAAGTGTCGTTTTAGATTTTTTAGACATCATGTTTGACCGTTCGTCTTATTCAAAAATTTTGTGCAAATTATAAAATAAATAAATCATTATTGAAGTATCTCTAATGATAAAATAAGTCATAACAAAATAAATAATATTTATTAATTTTTTTAAATAAGACGAACGGTCAAACACGATGTCTGAAAAACCTAAAACGACACTTTTTCTGGGACGGAGGGAGTAGTCCACATGTATTGTCCTTAATTAAAAAAAACTAAACAGAGCCCTAGAAGCTTTCAGAGTGCCGCTGGCTTGTGGACGCACATCCATCGCTGCCACTCAACTCACGGGAGAGAGCAGAGAGGAGCACTTCCCAAATTCGGACCCCGATTTGGGCACGGTAGGTACAGTGCCCATGTCGGAACACTGTAGCACTTTTTGTTTTTCTAGTGCAAAAAATTATCTAAAAATTGATTAATTAAACTCAAAATGTTCGTCTCGTAAAGTACAACAAAACTGTGTAATTAGTTTTTGATTTCATCTACATTTAGTACTCCATGCATTTACCGGCATTTTGATGTGATGGGGAATCTCCTTTTTCATAGTAGAATTTAGGAGGAAAATTTGGGATCTAAACACGGCCTTGGGGGAGAGAGAGGCTAGAGGGTGCTTGAGAGAGAATGGAGATGGAACTGATCTATGAGTCCTACATTTCAGCATGCCACATCACCATATAGGTACATGTGTAGACTCATTTGGACGGGCTCAAAGATCCAAATAAAAATTGATGATCTAAACGGATGATTTGCAAGTCGGAATAAAAAAAACACATGCCAACTTGTTTGGGGAATGTTGGTGCACTTTACTCAAGTTGTAAATACTTTCCAAATGATAATTTACTTACTTTCAAAATGTCATGAATAATCTCATAGACACAACTTTAAAAGTTGACCAGTAGCTATACAAAACTAGGTAATATATCATTGCTCATATTAATTAAAATATATAAATGGATATACTAAAAATATTTTTCATTATATTTTAAAAATAAATCCACTAGTATTATTAAATTAAATATCATAGTCTTTATTATAGAGATAAGATTTAAATAATTTCAATTATTAAATATTATCATTACTCATAAAAGTGTATATTAGATACGGATATAATCAGATATCATCTACCTTAGAATACAGATACAAATTTAGACAGAGAAATTAATAAGAAAAAGATAGGAAAACATTTAGGTTTTCTAAATTAATTTTTATTATATTTTAAAAATTAAATCCATTATTATTATTATTAATTTAGATATCATGGTCTTTAAATTATTATCATTACTCATAAAGTATCCATTGGGTAGTTATGTTTTCCATGGATATAATATCATATATAATCTATCTTAGAATACGAATACAGATTTAGGTAGAGAAATTAATGAGAAGAAAGATAGAAAAACATTCGGCTTTTTAAAAATAACTTTTGTTATATTTAAAAAATCTAATCCATTAGTATTATTAATTGAAATATCGCAGTCTTTATTATAGAGATAAGTTTTAAATAGTTTCAATGATACGCCACTAATAATATTAAATGATTATCATTAGTCATAGAAGTATCTATTGGATAGTTAAGTTTTCCACGGATAAATATCATATATCATCTATCTTAGAACGTGGATACAAATTTAGATAGAGAGATTAATAAGAAAAAAGATAGACATTTAGTTTTTCTAAAAAATATTTTTATTATAATAAATCCATTAGTATTATTAATTTAAATATCATAGTCTTTATTATAGAGATAATTTTTAAATAGTTTTAGTGATACACCACTAATAATATTAAATTGGTATTGTTAGTCATGAAAGTATCTATTGGATAGTTAATTTTTTCACGGATATAATATCAGATATCATCTATCTTAGAATGTGGATACAGATTTGGATACAGAAAGTAATAAGAAAAAGATTGAAAAACATTCAAGAATGCACCTATTTTTGGCTAGAAAACTGTGTACTCTCTGTTCCAAAATAAATACATATTTTGTTTATTAAGGAGTCAAACCTTTTAAAGATCGACAAAATATTTATGAAAATATAACAATTCTATGATATGTAATAAATATTATTAGATTTAAGATTAAATATATTTTATGATAAAATTATTTAAAAATACAAATATTAATATTATCTTTTATATTTATAGTTAAATTTAAAAAGATTTAACTCTTCAAAAAATAATAGTATGCCCGCTGATGTTGGAGAGAGATCAGAGCGCCCGAGCGGCAGCCGGTAGAGTGAGACGGGATGGGTGGAGGATAGGAGTGTTCGCTTTTGTTTTAGGTCCCGTTTAGTTCCAGGTATAAAGTATTGGAGTGTCACATTGAATGATTTATGTGATGTCGAAAAGGGTATTTAGATACTAATAAAAAAACTAATTACAGAACCCGCCGGTAAACTGTGAGACGAATTTATTAAGACTAATTAATCCATCATTAGCACATGTTTACTGTAACACAACACTATCTAATCAGGGACTAATTAGGCTCAAAAATCGTCTTATAAAATACACACAATCTATGTAATTAGTTAATTTTTTAATCTATATTTAATACTCGATGCATGTGTCAAACATTCAATGTGATAGGGTGTCCAAACTAGGTCTTATTAGGCCTGGTTTAGTTTTAAAAAAATTTAGGTTCACCCATCACATCGAATGTTTGGACACATGCATAGAGTATTAAATGTAGACGAAAAAACTAATTACATAGTTTGGTTGAAAATCATGAGACGAATCTTTTAAGCCTTATTAGTATATGATTAGCCTTACGTGCTACAATAACCTACATATGCTAACGATGGATTAATTAGGTTTAATAAATTCATCTCGCAGTTTCTAGATGAGCTATATAATTAGTTTTTTATTAGTATGAAAAAAAAACCTGATGACATATGTGACTTCGCGAGTTAAATCCGGGCCGTATTTAGTTGGCCCGATTTTAGATGTCCAAAATCTGCGCATTGCAAGATTTCGCACTGTAGTATTTTATTTGTATTTATGAATTTTTATCCAAACATTGACTAATTAGGCACAAAAGATTCGTCTCGCAAAGTACAACTAAACTGTATAATTAGCTTTTGATTTTATCTATATTTAATAATTCATGTATATACCGATATTTTGATGTGATGCTTTTTTTATAGTGAAATTTGGCAAAAAATTTGACATCTCAACAAGGGCCCAGCCTCTGGAGTTCACGCTCGCTTGTACACGCTCTGCTTTTTCGCGTGACGCGATGGCGTGATCAGAGCTGCAATAAGTGCGATGGAAATGACGAGGCGAGGGAGAGAGAGTAACAGCAGTAGCAGCAACCTGCCTGCCTGCCTGCCTGTGTGCGCCGGAGAGGAGCGGCGGCAGCAGAATTTCAGACGCAGCGCAGCAGCCGCAGGTGGCCGTGCCGTGCGGACGGAGTGTACTCCTAGCCCAGGGAAACAGCCAACAAGATTAGAGAGAGGACAAAATCGAAACGGCCAACGGAGTGTACTCCGACCTGTTCGTTTCGCTGGTTTATTGTGCTGAAAGCACTGTTCGCTGGTTTGTTGTGAGAAAAAAACACTGCTGGATAACTGCTGATTCTGCTGATAAGTCCAAACGAACAGGGCGGTCGACGCTTGCGAATTGTGGGAACGGATCGGTGTTCGTTCGGTAGCGACGACTAGCGAGGCCTTGCCCCCACCTACTGGCCGGCCCGCTCCGATTCCCTGGGCCCAATCCGGCCCTGAACGGAGAATGCCCGCTCGCTTCCGCACTCCTGGTCCTGGGTCCGGGCCGCTGCTGAGCAGTGAGGACTGCCTGGCAGCGTGCGGTGCGGCAGATGCCCGTGCAGGCAAGTGTGCGTCCCACTTCCACACACTCACGGCAGCCAGCCTGCGCCGCGCTGACCTCTCCGTAGCCCGTAGCGCCGTAGCGTAGCGACAGGCCGAGCAGCGGTGCACTCGATCGATGCGCATCACGGCATAACTTTACGTGCACGATCGCCCACGGGATACAGGCCATGTTTAGATGCCCCATTCGGGGTGGCCGGATTTACTGTGCTGCTATGTAACAATTTTATTTTTTATTTGGTAATAATTGTCAAACATTGATTAATTAGGCTTAAAATATTTGTCTCACAGAGTACAGTAAAACTGTGCAATTAGTTTTTGATTTCATCTACATTTAGACTGCCCACAGCGTTGGGTTTCACCGGTGCTGAATTAGGAGAGAGAAGGATGAGGCACCGGCTCATGCCATTGTAGAGTGCGATGCCAAGTTGAAAAAAATAAGCACCGTGGCATGTAGGTTCACCGGTGCTTGCTGAATAACGAAATAATTTTACAGCCAGCCGCTAGAGCAGATAGAGACAGTGACGTTTTGATAAACCAGCCTCACATTCGCATGGGCATCGATGCTGACGCTGTAGGCTTTTAAGTGTTCCCAGCATCGGTGAAGGTGGCATAGGAATCTTTTGTTTGAGCATCGATCACGCTGTGGGCAGTCTTAGTACTCTATATATGTGCCGGTATTTTGATGTGACGGGGAATCTTCTTTTTGCATAGTAAAATTTAGGCTGTGTTTAGATCCGAAATATTTGGGGGGAAAATTCCTATAGCACTTTCGTTGTTATTTGACAAAATTTATCCAACCATGAATTAATTAGGCTCAAAAGATTCATCTCGACATTTACAGACAAACTGTATAATTAATTATTTTTTTATCTACATTTAATGCTCTGTACATGGGTTTAAAAATTTGATGTGACAGGTGACCGATGAAATATTTTGGGAAGTGAACCGAGCACTGCCGCCATCAATGGTTCCTCTGCCTCTGCGCTGCCTGCATCTGCATGCATGTAACTCGTACGCGTGCATCTGCGTCCGTGCCAGAGGACCGCCGGACTCGGTGCCGGGAGCGCGGTGCCAGTGCGGGGTCGCCGGGGTGGTGGAGGGTGTGTTGAGTGGGTGGGTGAAAAGTTACTGTAGTATATTTTATTTTTATTTGATAAATATTATCTAATCATAAAGTAATTAGTTTTAAAAGATCCGTCTCGCAAAAACTAGACAAATTTAGCAATTAGTTATTTTTTGTACCTATATTTAATACTTCATGCATGCGTTCAAATATTTAATATGATAGATAGAAGAAGAAATACTTTAGGTTTGCATGGGAAGTGAACACACCCTGAATCACGATGGTCCGCTACTGCCAGCCTGCCTGCCCGTTTATGTTGCCGAGGCGGAGGCCGGAGCCCCGGGAGGGGCGACTCTTCTTTTGCCTGCGAGCGCTGGCCCAGTGCTCCGTGTGGACCGTGTCCCTTCCCTGATGACGAAAATCGGCGATCTTGCAGGCACAATCAATCATGATTAATGCATGGGGGTGGGGCTTTCAATTTTGTCATCCGCCTTGTTTAGTTGCCAGAACGGAGAGCTCCCGATTCTACGCCGTAGCATTTTTGTTTTTATTTGCTAATAATTGTCTAAATATTGATTAATTAGACTTAAAATATTCGTCGCGCAAGATACAATAAAACTATACAATTAGTTCTTAATTTTATCTACATTTAATACTCCATGCATATGCCGGCATTTTAATGTGATGGATAATCTTCTTGTTGCATAGTGAAATTTAGAGGTGAATTTGGATATCTAAACAAGGCCATCGCCCGTGTTTAGATCACCGAATTGGTGGGCACCAAATGCACTGTAGCGTCATAAATGCGAACTGTAGCATTTCGTTTGTATTTGATAAAAATTATCCAAATTTTGACTAATTAGGCTTAAAATGTTCGTCTCGCAAAGTACAACAAAACTGTGTAATTAGTTTTTGATTTCATCTATATTTAGTACTCCATATATGTGCCGGCATTTCGATGTGACAGGAAATCTTCTTTTTTACATAGTGGAATTTAGAGAAGAATTTTGGGAACTAAACAAGGCCATCGTCGAAAACCATGATCTGAGCAGTAAAAGATACGGAATACGGAGTGGTATACGCAGAGTACATTGAACAAGAAGGAAATGATAACGTGTGATTTTGCCTTATCCTAGTTGTAACTCCCAAGGGAATGCTGTAGAAAAACCAAAGGTGCACATGATGCTAGTTAGTTTATGGCTTTTCTAGTGTAATCAAGTTTGAGCCCTAGATGTTAAATTTTAAGTGATTCAATTCACTCCCTTCTTGGCCTCACGTTCCTCTTTAGCCCTGCAGTGCACAATTCATCCCCAAGGCTAGTCTAAGTTCAACAAGTTGCAAGTGCAAAGTGCTAGTCTAAGTCAAGAAGTTCAACCATTAAGTTCTAGTGTTCCTCCAACCAGTTGCAACTTGCAAGATGGAAGCTATACGATAACTATTGGCATGTGCTTTCTCTCAACAAAATCAAGCTATATCAAATGAATATGAATGTCGCTTCCTTGAATGGAGTCATCAATGAGCTAGTGTACGTGGAGCAACCGCTCAGTTTTGAAGGTTGCAAGAAACTCAACCACGTGCATAATCTTAAAAAGGTATTATATGAGAGGTTGAGGGACTTCCTACTCTCAAAGGGATTTAAGATAGGCAAGGTTCATACAACACTCTTCACCAAAATGATCAGAAAAGATTTATCTTTGTGTGAAATATATGTTGATAATATTATCTTCGGTTCAACAAATCAAGAATTTTGTGAGGAGTTTGAAAAAATGATGGACGATCAAGAGTTTGACATGTCTATGAATGGACAGTTGAGTTACTTCTTGGTCTTCAAATCAAACAAAGGAAGAATGAAAGCTTTGTGAGCCAAGACAAGTACATTAAAGACATGTTCAAGAAATTTAAAATGGAAGATGCCAAACCAATTAGAACACATACGACCACAAATGGTCATTCGGATTGGGATGCTAGTGGTGAACCAGTTGATCAAAAGGTGTATCGATCTATGATTAGAAGCCAACTTTATTTGACCTCATTAAGACCGGATGTGATGTTTAATGTATGCATATGTGTTAGATTTCAAGCCTCACCAAAAGAGAATCATTTGACCGCCGTCAAAAGGACATTGAGGTACTTGAGGCATACACCTAGTGTTGGATTATGGTACCACAAATGATCACAATTTGAGTTGATTGGTTACTCAAACTCGGATTATGCGAGAAACAAGGTGGATAAAAAGAGCACATCGGACACATGTCAATTGCTTCGAAGATCACTTGTGTCATGGTCCTCAAAGAAGCAAAACTCTTGAATTTGGTCTTGCTCTATATAGTGAAAATTTTACACCTTGTGGGTGTAAGAACCTATGACGTGGAATGTAAATACAGTGGGGATCTCCCCCACAATTTTTACCCGTAAAAGTATATTATGAAATTTTGGTTGTTTCTACTATCTTTTTAATTTTGCACGTTGAATATAGCTCCGCCCTATACACGAGAAAATCCTTATTTTCGCATTGGTATATGACATGGTTATTTATGTAGCATTGAAAGGAAATATAGCATAGGTTCGTCTTTGTTTCCCTGTATAGCACTGCCGTTAGATATGGCCATATTTTTTATTGCCAGTGCAATCTTTTTTGTGCAGATTATTTATGGCAGTACAATTTTGTGAACAAACGCACATCAAGTTCACATATACACAAAATTGTGTGTTTGGTACTGTCGACAAAATTGTACTATCATAAATAATTTGTAAAAGGAATGGTAATGCCAAAGATGTTTATGGACCGAAAATATTGTATTGGTAAAAAAATGATGTTCTATGTCAAAAAATAATACTATTAAAAATTTGTGCAATAAAAATATTACTATTAACATACTGATGCGGCTACACATGAAACATAGGTAAAATGGTCTTTTTCATTCATAGTTGATGATGTGAGAGGCCAAATATTACGACAGTGCTGTATAAGAATAAAAAATAAACTCAATGCTATATTACTAAGATTTATCTTTCGATACTAAGTATAAAATCATTTCCTCTTCCAATGTGAGATAAGGTATTTTCTCCCTATACGTGATGTACACGACACATCAGTTCTTCAGTAACCTAACATGAAGAGGCATGTGGTGTGTGAATTGAGCATAGCTTAGTTGGTTGGGTTTTGTGTGGTGGAACCTGCCATATTTTTTTAAATTTAATTTAGGATTTAACAACGCTATTTATAGAGGTGAGGGTACGTTCGTGTACGTGAGCGTGTTTGTAACCGGGTCTTAAAAAAAAAGAGGCATGCTGTGCAATGGCTGGCGAAACCTTGGGCAGGCCATTAGTACACCACAGCAATGGCGGCCAGCTTTACGTCGGCAGTCCAGAGCTGTTCTTTAGTTTGGCCCGCCAGCAGCTATTTCTAGCTCAGTGGCCCAGCACGTTGGGAAAGGTCTGTATCTCGGCAGCCCGTGGCTCGGGTGTGTTCACTTCGCAAAAAGCAGATGAAAAGTTACTGTAGCATCTTTCGTTGTTATTTGGTAAAATTTGTTTAATCATGGACTAACTAGGCTCAAAAGATTCGTCCCGACATTTACAGACAAACTATGCAATTAGTAATTTTTTTTACCTACATTTAATGCTCCATGCATGCGTCGAAAGATTTGATGTGATGGGCGTAAGAGGAAATATTTTGAGTTGGGATGGGGAAGTTAACAAGGTGAAGGCTGCGACGCTCCGAGCAGACCTAGCGCGGATGATAGCCACGTGCCCGAGCGATTCGTCGCACGGCCAGGTGAGGATCGGCTCGTCCGCTGCTACTTTCCCTCGGCACATCGACTCCGCTGCGAGGCTGCGGCCCGGCTTGCAGAACAGCAGGAGTAGCCGAGTTAGATTAGATGGCAACTGAAGAGTGAAGACTTCACGCTGTAGCGGTACTACCGCGTCACTGTCGCCCTGCCACTACCAGGCCGAGGCGCACGCGGCGCATCTCCGGGGGAGGCAAGGGAGGATGAAGGCCAGTCACGTCACTCCTGCAGTGCCCTACGACTCGTCACCGCCGACGCGGCAGGGCCGACACGCACGCGGCGCGTGCCATAGTGCTGCTGGATGGTGTCTCCGGGGCGGCAAGGGAGGGCGAAGGTCACCTGCGTTCCCCTTGGGCTGTCCATCCGCCGCTGATGATGCTGGCGAAGGTCCTCGTGCGAGGAAGGATCAGTGCGCCCGTAGCCCACCACATGCTCGATGGAATGCCAGTGACAGACTTAGAACTTTGTATAGGACTGCAGTTTGATGATTGTATCACTTCTTTGTAGTCTGAGAGTCTGTACTGATTATAGTAAACTCGGATCTAGGTTTGCAGTCAAATGCATGTTGACTTTATGATGTTGGACAGCACCACGGGTGTAGTGCCTGTATGGATGTTCTCCAAGCCCAAAGATAAGTTGAGACATTTTTATGGTAACCAATGACGAAAATATTGCACAAACAATAGTACATCTACTACCTCTGTTGCATTAATGGTGTGCGGAGAATCATCGGCGTCTGCAATATCCTCTCGTGCCACAGCGTCATCAGCGGCGACACTCAAGGGTAGACCGTCGTCCATGTATTGCAGCGGCGAGGGCACCCTGGCGGCCGGCTGCTACCGTGAGGCGTCAGGTACGTGCGCCGCAGATCAGATTGCCGGCGACGATGACAGGCGTCTCAGACCACAACTCCAACCGCTTGGGCGTTGTTGGCGGCGCTCACGTAGTCACGATGTTGGTCGCAGCCTTTTCCTGCATCATTGCGGCGCTAATGGGCTTTCTTGTCTATCGGATGAGCCAAGCCGAATGTAGAGCCATGGAGCAAGCCGATGTGCCAATTGAGCCACGCTGCCGTGGGATGACGTGTCAATATATGATTGGGGGTCTGCATGGAGCGTCGCTGCAGCCAGCCTTCACCGAATTTTTTTTTTCCGTGGCTCAGCACATACACTCGTCAGTTCAAAAAAAAAAAAAACACATACACTCTGCGAGTTTTTTTTATGGAACATACACTCATGAGTAGGGATGAAAACGGATCGGATACGGACGGATATCACTGATATCGTATTTGTTTTCATATTTATGTCCGGATTCGGATTCGAATACGGATAGTATAAAAAATACCGGATAAAATGATGGTAGTTGCTATGCTTAGGTTGTCGGTAGTGTGGGTAACCTGTCGTTACTCACAAGTAGGTGATTATTATTATTACTCTCCTGATAAAATGATGGAAAGAAAATGGTGACCGGGCAGGGATAAGGAAGGGGTTATTGGTGGGTGTAATAAGTTGTGTCCCTCGGCCATGGGGCTGAGCTTGGTTATACTGTTTTCCCTATCCATGTCTATCGAGGACCGTCTATTGCTGTGGATGTTAGTTAGGTCATAGACTTATTATCCTGAGCACATACTTGTTTATGGGAGCGGGAAGGCTCGTTTCTCTCTTGTCGTGGGTTTCGGCTCTTTCTGGACTGACTGATTGAAGGTGGAAAAAGGTGGAGGTCTAAGCACCACATTGTGGCCGGGTCTCAAGTGTGGGGGCTTAGAGTCCAAGTTTAGACAGGGACCTCGACCTCTCGACAGGAGTGGAATGGGTTGGTCTCGTTTGTGTCTGGGATTCTGGATGTAAAACATGGATTATTTCGAGTTCTCCCTTGGGGTGTCTCGATGGAACTGTCTATGTTAGCTTACTTTTAGGGTGCTTAGTGTCTAGTGGAAGACAAGCGCCTCTGAAAGTATGCTATTTCAAGCGGTTCTGCCATAGCTGGTATCAGAGCCAATAATGAGTCTACAGGTTTAAGAACTCTTTCAAAAACTTAAAAATTTTACCAACAAAAGCTTTGTGAAAAATAGAATGCGGTAAAATTACATAAATAAGTATAAGCCCTAGCAATATGATCTATCTAGGATAGTGGCACTGGTTTTATCTAACCAATTTCTATAGTACGCTAACTCACACCACATATGGATCATCTAGCATACGAGAAGTGAGTGTACGGTGTGCCAAATTTTATGGGATGCCGCTATATTCTACCTTGAGCGAACGAATAGGTTGATGCATGCATCATGAAAAGAGAATCTTGCTTAAGCTAAACTCCCCGACATGTATAATTTTTGGATAGTTAATTTGATAGTAGGATTAATAAAAAGGAATGCTTCAGCTCTTAATAAAAAGTCCTAGCATTCAACAACTCATTGAGCCTTATCGTCTCTCTAAGTCTCTTGTTCCTAATCTGGAGGCCTTGTCTCTAATGGTGGGTTCTTATCTGTTCACAGATGAACTTGAGGTCCGGTCGCGAGAGTACTAGTGCCGGGATGGGCCATGGCCTTGGTGAAGATCAAGGCAAAAATGGTCGTGGCGATGATAACGACAATGCCAACGGGGAGAGCCACGAGGCCCCACTCTTGGGTCCACCTCTGCCACCACCACCACCTCTGATGACCTATGCGGAGATGATGGCTGAGATGTGAAACAACCCTGATTTCCGTGAAGGAAAATCCACATAGTCGAAGTGTAATAAGACCATGGTAGATCTTATTACCCAAATTCCAGTCGAATATCACATCCATACAACGATAATATCAGAGTGCATAAAGTGCGGAATTACATAAATTATTATATCGCCGCATTGGCGGAAACAAAAGTAGCAATCATTCTGAACAACTTGAAGATAAGATCGCCAAACTCGAGCGTAGGCATGAACCCCTCAACCGTCGAACTCCTCAGAGCTAAACTCCTTAGCAGAACCTGTGTGCCAAAATTTATCATTACGATTTGTACTGGCCACTCCCATCCCTATGAGCATTGCTTTGTGGAAGTTGGATGCAAGTTGGATATAAGCAAAATGAACCTATAAGGCTAGGGTTCCTATGCAGTAGCATATCAAGTAAATAATAGTTTGTCAAGTTTTAAACACCATTCCCACACATTCCACTCCATTCCCTTTTCTGAGCCAGGTTTCGATCCAGGGATCGATAAACCACCACCATCACACCCTCACCCCATCACCATTATGCCATCACTCAGTCAACAGGCCAACTCCCTATCAGCACTGTCTCAAGGCCCGTAGCCCCTGGCTATGTCCGAACACTCACTTTCGGGGGAAGAAGAGAAGGACTCATCTCACTATCTAGTTTAAGCGAAACCCAGGAAAGGTCCATAGCCGACAAGTCGACACAAGTATCGATCGATCAACCATACACTCTGCAGAGGTTTTACATAACCATAAGATCCGCCTTCCTTGCTGACCGTCGTCAACTGGACTGATTTCGGCTGCTTGCTAGCCTAGGATAATGTCACTCTATCATTCAGCCCTAGTTCACCCCAAGTTAAGTCTGGGGTGGCTGAAACTGTGAGTCATGAGCTGGGTCCACAAGGTCTCCATGAAGTCTTAGAAGGGTGTGGGGGAAATCCTCCGTGCCCCGTACCTCCTTACACTGTCCACAATCAACCTAGCAGTAGTGGCAAAATCCTACCAAGTAGTCCAGCCGTCCTGCACCATATAGGGCGAGTGGTACGTAAGGCTTCCCGGTGAATCTGAGTACTAGTAGGTCCTTAGGGATGACCAAGCCAGAATGTCTCCATCAGGGTTTCCATTTACCGTGCCACCACAGCACCTCTATCCCGGGCTCCACCCATCACAGGTTCACACCCAGGTCACCTCATATACAATTTACCCACCACAGGTATACATTTTTAGGGGTGCCCAAGTAGCATCCCATAGTAAGACTTGCCCTAGGCTCGTCGTATACTCCAACTTGGTCGACACAACCCTCACCCTCCACACACCCAAGTCACACATGCAGCACTCTCCCCATAGTCCAGGTAACACCAGTTTCCACCACACACGTAGTATAAGCGTAGTAGAAGTATAAGTAAGGAAATATATAGCAGTAAGCGTGTGTCTAGCCTAATAGCAGGGTATGCAGGGGTAAGGTTGCATCATGGTAAAGGCTTTCAAGCAAGCATACTACCATGCAAGTCCTAGCATAATATAATTGTAGTAGTAAAGTAAAGCGATAGCAGTTCTATATTAGCCATGCGTAATAGGTGCTACGAGATTGGGTGGGATGTGGCACCTTCAGTGTAGTCGTCTCTGTTCTCCTGATGGTACTCACGGTCCTCGTCCGTCAGGTTCTCCTCCGAGTCTGCATCGTTCGCATTATAGTCGCGTTAGCGACGTCTATAGAATAGCACAAAGGAGCAAGGGAAATTCAAAAGAGCCAAATGCACTCAAACATGGGTTCATTGCATAGAGCTTGATTTTAGATGAATTTTGGTCCTAGTTTCGTATTTTTCCAAGGTCGTATGAATTAGTTATGAATTTCCAAAGTTTAAATCATTTCTAAAATTGGATAAAGGCTGAATTAATCTGGGGCTGACACGTGTCATGCTGTGGTTGGTCCACGTGGCTTGCTGACGTCAGCATGACGTTGTCATAATGGTTCTGAGCTGACAGGTGGGGCCCAGCTGACGTCAGCATGACGTCATCAACGTCGTCCACACCGACAGGTGGGGGCTAAAAGCTATTGGGTCACTCACAGGTGGGTCCGGTCAAAGTCAACGTCAGTCAACAATGAGTCAACGGTCAACCATCACGATCACTGACATGTGGGCCTGGTCTGCTGACGTCAGCAGCTGATGTCAGTGTGATGTCAGCATGACGTCACCTCGGTTGTGCTGGCTTCTGACATGTGGGTCCCACGTGACGTCATCGTGACGTCAACATCTGACGTGTGGGTCCAGGGTGTCCGTGTCACTGACAGGTGGGGGCCAGGTCAATGGTCAGCGTTGACCAGTCAACCATTAATACGGGCTGGGTCCTAACTGGGCCGGTTGGTCTTCGGGTTGGGCCGGTCCGGGCCGAACACGTGGCACGCTGTGACGCTGCAACGTCACGGTCGTGGGCTCTTATTGGGCTGTGGTCCACAGCTACGGTCTACGGTGGACCAAGTGATGCTGGTCCATGGACCGCAGAATGGTCTACGGTGGACCAAGTCCACCCGTCGCCTCCCAGGCGTGGTCTAGGTACTCCAGGTGCACACGTAGGTGGCCGGCGAGGGGGGTGTTCCCCTGTTTTTCCCGCGGCGATGCTCCTACCGGCGGCGATCTTCACTGATGAGCCTCTGTGGCGAGGCTGGTGTCTGATTGGTGTGGGAAAAAGTTTCCCCGGGCCACGGCGACTGCGTCTGCGAGGTCAAGGTGGCGACCAGAGCTCCCCAAGGTGCTGGCCATGGTGAGCAGCGGCTCGGCAGTGCTTGCCGGTGGCGAGGTTGCGCACGCCGGCTCCCCGGTGGCTAGGCTGGGCAGAGGGGGCTTCTACGGTTCTGTGGGTGCATGACGAAGGCGTCCAGGGCTCAAGCGGGGCTTCGGTCTCCTAGGTGGCCGTTAGGGGCTCCAGCAGCCATGGTGACACGGTGCCGATGGCGATGCACGCGCTGGTGCGCTACGGACTCCGGTGGGGTGTCACGGTGGTCTCAGTGTGCGCGTGGGTGCATGTGTTCCAAGTGGCTGAGGCAAGGCACTGGCCTACGTGCTCCCGGCGTGGAGTGCCATGGCCGATGATGAGGTCCGACGGTAGAGAGAGACCGGAAGAGGGGAAAAATCTCACCATGGGTGGCGTGGAAGACTTGATGGCGATGCCGTGTCGATTCGAGGCCGTGCAGCTCCGGTGTGGCCGTGTAGTGCCATGCCGAGCCACATCAGTGACGAAGCGCCGGCGCCATCTTCGGCTCCGATGACCTCTTCCCTCGCAGTGGCTTTGGTGCTTTCTTCCTCTCCTTCCTTCCCCTTCTCCCTCCTCTCTCTTGGTTCCGATGCGCAGCGTGTGGCCACCAAATGGCAGCGGGTGATGGTCAATTGCTAGGGCTCTGGGGCTAGGGCTCTTATAGCCAGAGCTTTGAGCTCCATGGCGGACGGCTAAGGATCACGCCAAGCGCATCGAGCGGCTTGCAGGGCATGGGTGGTTGGCATGGCGTTGGCGTGGGCGCTGCGCCAAGGGGGGCAGGGCCATGGCTCAGGCGCGACCCCCTGGCCCGCCCTGCCATTGCTATCGGGGCTTTTGTCGCGTGGTGGTCGTGCGCGGTGTGGAGAAGAGGAATAGTAGGGCTGACACGCGGGGTCCAGCGGCAGCGGCAGCGAGCAAAGGTGGGGAGACGCGCGGGCGTGGGCGTCGTGCGGCTGACATGCGGGGTCCAGCGGTAGCGGCATCGAGCAAATGCGGGGAGACGCGCAGGCGTTGCTGGGCCGCGAGCTGGGCCACACGCGCTGGGGCTGGCTAGGCCGAGCGGTTGGGCTGCGAGGCCTTGTTCTACCTTTCTTCTTTTCTTTTCTGTTTTTCATTTGTTTTCCATTGTTTAAATTCAATTTTGGTTTAGAATTCGAATTTAAAACTGAGGTAACTTGTTCATTGGAGTTTAGGGAATTTTGTTTTATAATAAACTTTATAGAATTGTTAAGCATAACATAAAGCAATGAGAATCCAAATCACAATTTAAGTTAATCATGTTTGCAACATCTATTTAATAGAAATTAATAATCATAATCAACATATGACATGCTATGCTTATGTATTGACTTAGGTTGGGTTACTTCTAATGCAACTCCTGGGTTGGGTTACTTTACATGACACTCATCATCACATGGAGGTTTTGAGAAAAAATTTGTAGTTGGTATTTTTGGTGCGTGGATTTTTGGGTTGTTACAGTCCTACCCCCTTAACAGAATCTTGTCCCCGAGATTAAAGCGTAACGTACTCTTCGAAGAGGTAGGGATATCATAGCCGGAGGTCAGACTCTTTCTCCCATGTTGCTTCTCTCTTAGTATGATTACTCCATTGGATCTTGCACATAGGAATAGTCTTGCTTCGGGTCTCTTTGGTATCTCTGTCCAGAATTCTGATAGAATGTTCTTTACACTCAAGTGTATCTTGAATGTCAAGTGTACCAGTTGGCACTGCTTCATCGGGTACTCTTAAACATTTGCGTAGCTAGGATACATGAAATACGGGATGTACACCCATCAATTCCTCAGGTAACTCAAGTTTGTAGGCGAGCTTTCCAATTCTCTTACAAATCTTGTATGGGCCAACAAATCTAGGGGCAAGCTTGCCTTTCACATGGAATCTGACCGTTCCACGTAGCGGGGATACCTTGAGATAGACAAAGTCCCCCATATTGAACTCCAGTTCTCTTCTTCTTTTGTCAGCATAGCTCTTGTATCAACTTCGAGCAATTCTCAAATTCTCTCTTACCTGAGCAACTCCTTCTGCATCTTGAATCTTAGCGGAGTCAAAGAATGATCTTTCTCCTGGTTGGGACCACATCAAAGGTGTCTTACAAGGTCTACCATATAGAGCTTCAAATGACGACATCTTGATACTAGCTTGGTAGCTGTTGTTGTAAGAGAACTCTGCATAGGGTAGACATTTCTCCCAATCAGAGCCATAATTCAGTACACTAGCGCGAAGCATGTCTTCTAAGATCTGATTTACTCATTCTGTCTGTCCATCTGTCTATGGGTGGTAAGCGGTACTGAAATCAAGTTTGGTTCCAATAGACTTGTGCAGAGCTTCCTAGAATCAGGACACAAATTGAGGACCACGATCAGATACAATACTAGAGGGAGCTCCATGCAACCTGAGAATATGCTCAATATATAGACCTGCTAATTTTTCTGCATTGGTCTTGGTCTTCACTGGTACAAAGTGAGCAATCTTGGTTAAACGATCAACAATCACCCAGATGGAATCATTGCCTTTCTGTGAACGGGGTAATCTAACTATGAAATCCATGGATATGCCCTCCCATTTCCATTCCGGGATGTCAAGAGGCTTTAGCAATCCTGCAGGCCTTTGATGTTCAGCCTTGACTCTATTACATGTGTCACATCATGCCACATGTCCTGCAATGTCTGTCTTCATACCTTTCCACCAAAAGTGTTTCTTCAAGTCTTGATACATCTTTGAACCTCCAGGGTGAATACAATACTTAGAATCATGAGCTTCTAACAGAATTTCCTCTCATAGGGCTAGATCAGAAGGTACATAGATTCTGTCCTTGAACCAGATGGTTCCTTGTTCATCTTCATGGTGGTTGATCTTGTAGCCTAGTTTCATCAGACCACGGAGATATTCAATCTCCTTACAATTTTTCTGAGCTTGACGAATGCGATCCGTGAGATCATACTATATGCAGAGCTTATTCAGCAAGCCATGTGGTAGTATCTCAAGTTGGAAATCATCAATCTCTTCCTTGAGCTCAGGTGGTACGGATTCAGTGATCAAAGTGTGACAGTAACTCTTGTGACTAAGAGCATCTGCGACTACGTTAGCTTTTCCCAGATGGTAGTGAATTTCCATGTCATAGTCCTTGATCAACTCTAGCCATCGGTGTTGCCTCATATTCAGATCCTCTTGAGTGAAAAAGTACTTCAAGCTCTTGTGATCGGTGTAGATATCACACTTGTTGCCTATCAAGTAGTGCCTCCAGATCTTTAAAGCATGAACAACTGCTGCTAACTCAAGGTCATGAGTAGGGTATCGGTTCTCATGTTCTTTCATCTGTTGAGAAGCATAAGCTATCACTCTTCCATCTTGCATTAATACACAACCAAGTCCTTGACCGG